>OY720116.1:2500000-5000000 GCA_963082685.1 Cyclophora albipunctata | reverse complement strand
TGCAGCTAAAGTTCAGACAATCTTTTAGAAGGCTTACTTACAACTTGAATAAAGTTAACTATAGTTAGGGCACATATAGAACGTAAGTTGGTAGCCAGTCACTAGCGCTTGCTGGCGCCAACAAGCGCTGGAAGACCCAAAAGATCGGTGAAGTTATAAGCGGCGGTAGCCCAGTGCAAGCTGTATAGCTAGCTTTCATCCTGTATGCACCTTTAGATATGATACATTTATTTCTCGTCAACGCTTTTACTTGCTTCCGTCAATGTTGACGAAACGAATACTGTTTACACATCATCAAAATGTTCCAGCTGTTATGTTTAAAGCATTCTATGATACAAATCTAATAATAAATATTAGGAATCTTATAGTAATATGATAATAATGTACGAGACAATAGTTGCGTGTTTTGTTTATGGTATATTCCAGAATCTGGTGGGAACTTGATTAAACACACCGGTGTATGAGTCAGCGTGTTCTTTGCCAATCGTTATTCATAAACCGTGTTTATTTCGTTTAGATCGGGAGTCATCGCACGAAAGTCCTGACGCATTCGTTATTTTCAGCCGATTTCAGCTGAGTTTGGCGTTCCGGGTCCCTCGAATGCAACCGATCCATCTCCAACAACGTCTTCCCTTGTCACATTAAGGCAATTAATCGCTCTTAGCCTCATTAATTGCAAATTCGTCCAAGAATTATGAGACTGTGCTGTATAATTAAACCTGTGATTATGTACGCGTGTACGATGCGATCAAATAAATTGTATACATTATGTACGTAGTGTATTTTAATAATTACGTTATTGGATGGTCAGCATAAATCAACGATTGTAATATATGCCAAGACAGATGCACTACTGCAAGTACTGTTACAGAGAGATGAGATTGATTTTAATATTGTAATTAATTCGAATTAGTGACACCTACCTTAGAAATAGTCAAACCAATTAATGATTTGGATATATAATTAAAAGATAACATTCACAATAAAGTGGTAAACGCTCACGAGTTGACACTACAATCAAAATTCATTCCATAGAAGAGAGGTCTATAAAAAATCAGGATATGTAAACATCATCCACGTTCCATATTTTTAGATCGTTTTTTTTTTCATAGACACGTGTTGTTTCGTTTCGAGTTATAGTAATGTCTTGGCAGTCACCAGATTCGAAGTCACAATCAATTCCACTTATATTACTCATTGTTTCAATAACATACTCGAATAATCATAGTTGCGTGCGAGTGTACTTTATGAATTCCTTCGCCGGCGCAGACGCGTCGTCATGAAGCGCCCACGCAAAGCTCACACGCGACTCAAAGCGCGACGGCCAACGCTCATACGCTCAGTCCACCGCTGAACTTGCCAAAGACAACATCTCACAAATAAACTTCATTTGTTATCCCAGTGCCTTGCGTTCCAACAGTTTGTGATCATTTCAAGGAATTTTAAAGGTATACCTCTTTACTTATGTACTTTCCAATAATCATAAAATTAACCCCGAATATTTGAAATTCGAACTCTTCTATTCTCAATTTAATCAAATTATGATTCGATCGTTCTAATTAAAAAGATTCGCGCGTTAATTTTGCATTCTTTACTCTGCTTTAATTTTTTTTTATCTTGGTCAAATAAATTGTCTCTGAAGGTTTAACGACATATTTTATAGATATTTCTTTACCTTTCAATCTGGTAGTGTCGTAAGAAATTCTTGTATGAGCTATATAGGTCACGGTAAATTGGACAGGTATTCGCGTGTTTTAATAGAAACTGACTTGTTATCTTGACCTGACAGACTGAGGTGGACAGAAAGGCCACATTTTTGTCGAAAGAAATAACACATCATTATATTGAGGAAATGATAACCGAAACAGATATTAGATTTTTTATATACACAAGGTTTTAAAATTGGAAATACAAGTACAATTTCCTTCAAAAATATTAAGCCACAGTTGCAAAATCATCCCATTTCGAAAAACCACTAGTCATCTTTATACAGTTGAAACAATAGAAACTGTGACCGGGTGGTCTTTCAGTGAACCCATACCGAAATTCTTGAACGTAAGTCTAAATGCGGGCCAAACATTCAAGACTGGCAGCGAGCCAGGAAACGATATCAATTTCTTCAAACTGGGATTTTATTCTACTTGCGCCAGTACAAACATCCATGTAAATTCTTTTGTCCCCGTATGCCAATTTATTAGCACATTTGCATATTCTACTAAGCTAGTAGCTTAAACTATCTACGGGAGTAACCTATTACTAACAGACGTGAAGATTTGTCCGTTATTTTAAACATTCGCACAAATATTTTAGATACACAAGAATGTCTTCCAAAAGCACTCAGCTTGAGAGCAGCCAACAGCTGGTGAAGAAGACGATGGACGAGGTGATGCAAACGAGACAGACGTCGGAGAAGGTCACCATCCAGGCGAGACAGGAGTTCCGCGAGCACTACCAGGAGAGCTACGAGGAGGAGTTCGAAGAGGAAACCTTCATCGACGAGTTCGGAAACTCCACCACCAAGAGGGTTGAGTCGAGCTCTGAGAGCAAGGAGCACTCCAAGAGCGCAGACGTCAAAGTGAAGGCCACAGGCCTGAACGCAGAACAAGTAAAGGCGCTCACCGACTGCGCGAACCAAGCAGGACAGCTCGCTCTCGACTCCAAATCTGCAAACTAAGCCATGTAATTAAAATTGAAATCTTTTCGCTAACAACAGATAACATGCACAAAAACCCTTTTACACAGGCTTAAAACCACCTTAAAACTAAATCTCTACAAAGTATTTTGTGTAGCGAGTGAAATTAATGTCTGGACTGCACGAAGACCCATGCAACTTACTTTCCTCGCCTTCCTCCCCTCCGTCCCCACAATGTTACATGCCTCAGTGCCCTTTCCTTGTTACGTAACTTTGACATTATTTGGTGTTGTATACTTAACCTATTTTATAATCAAAATGGTTTTGTTTCAGGTGTGCTTATTCAAAACACGCGTGTGGTGGAAAAGTGATAAAGACTGTGTTTAGTGTTCCTTATAATTTATGTTATAATCTAAATCGAATAAGTTTATAAGTATGCAATAAAGTTATAATAAATAAAGTATGGTATATTAACCAGTGTTTTGGTGCGACATATCGGTGATAAATTATAGGCTGAGTTGAAATAGTAGTTTAAATATGGAGGAGGAAGATGATGAACGGAAAAACCGGCCCAGGGCTACTCTGGCGGCCTTCGGGAGCCTGAACACGCGCGTGGTGCACTCCTCGCTCGAGGAGAACTATGTGCGCCAGCAGGCCTCCTCGGAGTCGGGGGACGCAAACACTTTGTCGAGCATTTCAACTGCTCAGTATAGCGATAGAAGTTTCGTCTCTAAAACTAGCACTTTCTCTCGGAGTGGCACTTCGAGTTCTAGTCAAGAAGAGTGTGAAGTGGCTCAAACGACGGTTACAAGCGGTCAGTACCTGGCCGCTGCGCGAGTGGAAACGGCTCGGTCTATGGAAAGTCTCCGTCCACATAAAGAAACGTCCCCGGCGCGGCCGTCGAGCTCGTGCACCACGGTGCGGTCCCACCGGAGCTCGTTCCTGACGGCCAGCGACCGGGACGTGCGCGAGATGAGGGGGCTGCCGGCGCGCCGCGCGCTCTCTGGGGAGGACATGGGCTCTTCCGCCGAAAAGAAGCGAGGCTTGTTCGCCAGCACTGAGCGGCGCGCCTTGCAGCAGCTGAGCCTGCCGCCGCCGGAGCGCCGGCTCACCATCCTCAGCCCGCACAGCCCCATGGCCGTCACCGAGCTCCAGTGGCCGGTACCCTCGGGTATCCGCGGCCGCCGGAAGAAGGGCATGGTACTCCCCAAACTCATATTGCCTAGAAGTGACTCCGAAGCTTCAGAGGTGTTTATGGAAAGGTGCCTACTTTTAATTATTGCTTTTAAACATCATCGACATTACTATAGTTAAACTGTATTCTCGGAAACACTTTTTACTCTAGACACTCTTGTTTACAGTCAGTCATTTGGCATAATATAAAAGAGATTGATATAAAAGAGAAAGCTAATATAAAACCTTTTATTTATTCCATAACTGAAAACAGTAGACACTTGCCAAAAAGAACATATTCTGATTTCTGGATGAGTCAACTTGCGTCATTGCCAACGTATGTTATTGCTCAGTAAATTACTCTACTAAATCAGTGTGGTGTTGAGACTTTGTAATCCAATCACTCAACTAATATCATCACGAAGTTCAGTCAATACTTTTTAAAATCACTCATTCAATATCCATTATATACAGAAGCAGTAAGTACCTACTTCGCTTTTCCTCCTTACATCTCGAGATTCGAAACACGTTTAGCATATTGCAAAATATTCTAAAAGTAATATTTATTTAAAGTCGCTATCAGATTGGTAGAGCGTTCGTTATTATAAGGCCTTTCAGCGATCACCCTGGGGCATTTCCACAATCTAATCTACAATGTTTAAGGCCTTCCCTTTCTGTGTTGTAATGGTTCTGCTGCCACTTTATCCACTAAATCCCTGACAAAGGACCAACAAGTCCACTCAGACTGTTGTCTCGCCACACTTCACGTGAAATATTTATTCCGCACACACTAATTCCCAAAATGTATCTAAATAAATTGTTATGAATGTAATTCAAAGCTGATTACATTTCATTAAACATTTTCTTTGTTGGTTCTATTTCTTAGTCATAATTCATGTTCATAAAACCTTTCCACCAAATGTTTTTAATAGACACGTTTATTACCTGACGATAAACAACCTACGTTCATGAAACATCATTAAATGGAACTTATTGGTGTATGAATTTATTTTGAGATATTCTAGACACGAGTTTGCCAATAAAACAATCTGTACCGCTGCATACCGGCCATTGTTTTGTACCTGGTACTCGCTATTTATAATCAGTAAGATATATTAAAAATAATACGTTATTCTTGGCGCAAAGAGACGACTCGAATTTCATTCACACTAATTATCTGCCGGGGAAATTAAAAAAGTGTATTTTGTTAGAGGTATTCGAGGATGAATTTTATTTAATTTCTCCCTAAATACGCAGAAAGGTACCTCGTAGAAACTTCTAATTATTCAATACAAACTTGCTCAAGTATAATCACTCCCTTTAGGCCCGCTGTCCTATTCACAGTGTATTTGAATTAAATCGAGATTAACATTTAATTGTTAGGGATCGGGTCACGAAATATCCCACTGACATTATGTGTTTGATATAGGTACGAAATATGATTATCGTTACATTACATAAATATAGAGTAGACACAATAACGATTAATAAAATAAAAATAGCGTAGTAGGTAAAAGCGCCTTTGCGGTAACTTTTAATTCAAACATCTTAAGTGAGCTTATTTATTTAATCAACCCTAAAATACACACAAAAATATCAAAGGAACGTTATTCTTTTAGGGGATAAAAGGTGGAACGAAAAAACGTTTCAAAAATATCTATCCCATTAAATGTCTAAGGTTAAATTGTGCGGCAGTAACATAGTACCGGAAACTACGAAGTAGGAGGTAAAAATGATCCCCACGAGTATAAGAGAAATGGATACGATGAATACTCATTATCTAGGAATGTAGTTTATCCGTGCTTCGGAGGACATGGTAAATTATCGATCTTGGTTATTGAGGCTTTTTTATAAACAACATCAGATTTAACCCCTCCCTCCACCCTTCAAACATGAGGATAGAGGTTTTGCCGTAGTAAAGCTCTTAAAATCTTAACCGGCGTATTAAATACGGCCGCTAACAAGTTTATCTTAGCAAAGTTGTGACAGTTGCACAAATAAAAATACAACTCAAACATTTCACTCGAGAGTAATGGGAAATACTTTAGATCATAAATCTGTCTTATTTTAAGCACGAAGTTTCAGGAAAACGTAAACATATTTTTTCGATTCCAAAAGACTTGAGCTTTTATCTTTGAAGACAACTTCTGACTGAAATCGAATTAACTCCATCATAAGAAATAAAACAAACCTAATGCAACTTCCTGGTACCATATCTTTGTATCTCTGTAATTGATAACGTTATTAGTTTGACACACGTTATCAGTTCAATAACAGGCTGTCTATCCAAAATTATACTTATCAGATTAAATGATAGTTGATATAAACATCGGTTATCATCTACTAGTAGAGCATAAACTACGTATTGATATTTATCAATGACGTTTGCAAGTTACACATATTAGTAATATTTGATCGAGATAAATAGCTTCTGTGCCCTTGGAGGCGATAGTACTCTCCTGAGGTAAAATCAATTTTTAGATCAAGTAGTATATTATGTAATCCTACGAGGGGACAGTTTTTTCATCTTGATGTACGGAGTCCGCCAGAAAAACCTAATGGTTTATAACAGCAGGCTAATAATAAATATTCAGTATACACGAGTACCAACTAGAGGAAAACATTGAATCCTTTAAGCCCGAGGAAAGCCCCGGCTTAATGTACTTTTTCAATAGTCCCCTGAGACAAACACCAGAATTGGTAAAACTGCGGGAGAAAGGACAATTTATAATACATTACTAACTCAATACACAAACTTTGGCCAAACGATCAGTAATATTGTAACGTTTCTTTTCTCCTTCGATAAGACCTTTCTGATCGATAGGGTCGTAAAACCGTCTACCGCTACATGATCAATGCGAATGGTTTTAACCACCTGTGCCCACTTTGGTACAGCCCGAATTTAGGAAACTACGGTATAAAAATGTGCTGGTACAGTTATGATATACTACATTTTTGAAAATATATTCAAGCCCTGCGAAAAGTTTCCACGTGAGATAAATAATTAATTGATATGAAATCAAAAACAAAACTTCTTTCTACTCTTTTACAACATAACTTTGGTTGTACGTAGTTTAAAATTACCATATTGTTAAAGCAAGTAATCTACATTATACAGAACATAGCGGGTTCGTACAGTTACACATAGAACACATAGTTGTACTTGATATGTTAATAGTTTGTTATCACAAACACGATGCGACATACATGTAAGATCAACCAGTAGCAATATGTTTTGCTCTTTACATATTTTGAAGGTCTTTGAAACTGACTGTGAGGAGAGAAATAAAAATATCATAGATGGTAAAGCATTGTAAACATTCAGCGAGTTCACAGGCGAGTTGTACATCAGTGAATTCAAGAGACAAAGTTTGAAGACAGAGGTAACGTATGTGTTCTACTGAACTAGTAGTTTAGAATCTAGCTCAATGACTCCAACACAACATTTTATAAAATTAAAATAAAAGTGAAATCGAATTACGGTCGCAACCACACGCGGTTTACAAACATTACGCGAAATACACTGCGACTATTTTATAGAATGTCTTAAAGAATTAGTAAAAGATAAATCTTATCCGTAAACAATGTTTGTGTACGTCGCAGTGATCACGTAACGCTTCATTGATCAGCGAGTGATCCGCTCGGCTCCTGTTTACACAAGTGGTGGAAACGCAAACCGGCTGCTAACTCAGGTGTCGCACCACCACACCTGATGTAATGTCACAACTATGCGATACACCACTATCAAGTATAAACACGTTTTTGGCAGCGAACTTATTTGTGCTCGTTTTATTGTATTTTACGAGGAATTTTTTATTTGTTTATAATTACGGTTGAAATGAAACTGGCGAAAAGAATGGTAAATAGTATCTACAATGTGTAAAAAATAGCGATTTCTTTAGTATATTCTTTTATTTTAAAATATGGTCACTAAATCGTCTTGGAGAAACTTTATACCTAAATTGTTTTACTTAAGTCTACAAAGGTTCTATTTCTATGACTAGATCAAAACTATTAGATATTTTGCAAATGACATTAGTCTTGTGTTTTCTTAAACTCTCTCTCTTACCCTTTATAAGTTTATTTATAACATTAGGCATGTTATAAACAAAGTTATAAAGGGCATACGTGTTAAATACGTATGCTCTTAAAGAACTAAGACACCAGGATTGGTCAAGTTAACTATCCACTCGATGAAGAAGAAGAAGAAAGAACTAAGACATAGTATTTAATTGATCAACATTACTAACACTATTGTTCTTTTGCTCAGTGGCGAATCCACGGGAAAACAGGGCCCTCACCAAAGCAATAACAACAAGTCTTCCCATAACAACAAGTTTACCTCACCTTACCAAAGCATACCCTCACCAGGGTCACGACAAACAGTCCCAATTTCTCTACTCACTACAGTGCTAAGTCTCCAAAGCAAATCCTAAGTCCGCCACTGTTTGGCACGAGACAGCAGTACAAATACCAACGAGTAGCGCGTTATTGTTCCGAGACATATATGAGTTCTCGCAAGGTACGCCGTTTCTATTTCACACACGAAGATAATTATAGGAAAGCGCAGAATGCTCGGCTATATCCGGGGTGTATTAAACTTTCACGCTTGATTTAAGACTTCATTTGTCCTGCTGTAGAAATGGTAGGTATATTTCTGGTATGAATACGTGAATTGTAGAGGTTTGTTGATAGGAATATATATTTTTAGGTTAAGATATCTACTCAGAACCTGAAGTAGGCATACTGATTTTGAATATTTCTAAACATTTAAATGTAACAAAACACATGTTGGATACTGATAGGATACCTATAGGACACACTTTTAAGTAATAATTTTATTTAAAACATCTCATAACTATACTAATATAATTAAGCTGAGGCGGGGCGCTTCTAGTAGGTAATATTAACAAAAAGTAAAGTAAAATAAGCCCTACTTATTAAATACTCTTATTTACATTGTCACTCTATAAACTGTATACTTATACCACGGTAATAGAATCTCTTATACGTTGTACACTATGGTCTGTTATACTCACTCAGTGTATACACAAGGGTCAGTACGAACTTGTTTTCGTGCAGTGTGGGGCAGCTCGAGTTAAGCTGCTACTCCAAGCTAAGCTTCACATCAGTCTCCCGTCGGCGGCAGCCTCCCTTTGAAAGCACCTTGCATTCGGCCACAATTAATTCCCTTCTTGTATGCCCGCCAAAGCTGACGTTGATAGATACCTCTTAAAACTACGAATTAAACTCAGTTTGCAATGAATCTATGCTATATAATAAGGAGTTTGTTTTTTTATTTATTATTTTGTTTATTTTCCTGTTCAAACTTTCAACCATCTCAGGAAATACTCACCCGATTCAAATACATTTTGTATTGGATGGCTACATTGAAGATGAAAGTTACAGGCTTTTGGTAACGAGCACACCGCGGGTAAAACCGTGGGACGCTGCTAGTTTAATACAAAATAAATAAATATCTATTTGAATTTCAATTCAGACATGTTGATTATTGAGAACGCGGTACGGTAAGTATAAATAAATATAAAAAATACAAAAAATACTACCAATATTAAAATCATACTTAATGCAATTGAACTAATCTAATCGTTAATGTTTGTTGCTATAAGCTACTAGGTATTTATAGTAGGTTGATGGGATGATAATTAATATTTAAATAAATGAATTTTCATCCTATAAAATATTACGTTAAAATAAATTAGAGATTCTTAAAAGAACTTAGATGAAACATTGTAAAAATAAAAGCTGTAAAAACAAGACTGTATAATTTAAACATTTATTTTATACTCGTAGTCCCTTTGTGCTCTATTTAGGCTTTTACGTGTTATTTAAATACCTATTCTTTTATTACAGCACCATCTGTATTGAGATAACCGCTGTTAATGTTTTGTTTTTCTCATTCTAACATTTATTACATAAAGCAAAGAAGTTAGTTTTAGAAGGTAAAAGTAATAAAAACAAACAAAATTATTCATATATGAAAATGCCAAAATGTAATAAATAACCTCTTCATATCAGATTACCTTTGAAGTGATCTTGTTTTATCTTATACATAAAATAAGTCACTTTTATATAAGAATATTCTTTGATGTCGTATAGATGCTATCTGTTGCCGTATCTGAAGTAACTAAGTATCAATAAAAGTACGTATCAATATCAGATCTACATTTAAACTAACACCGTTCATAAAACAACGTAGATGTTGGAATAGTGGGCAATAAATGCAATTTAAAGCGTAGATAATACTGCGTATAATTTCTAAAATGTAGTATGAACTGGCATACGCTTTGAATACGCGAATGAAAGTTGTGAATATTTCAGCGGGTTCGTTTTGCTTCGTGTAAGCTGTTCATGTTTCAGACACGAAAAAACTATGAACGAACAGTGCGGTGCCTCAGGGTATACGCCGTCACGTTTTTTGCCCCAATCCCCACGGAACAGCTTTCCAACGTCGGCTAGATAACCACGTCATTAACAGTCATGTCGGGTATTCTTAATACGCACTTTAATTACGTTTATGAATGAATACGTTTCTCCTATTTGGATACTAATGAAAGACGTGACTTGATCTTCTTGATCGTGTTCACTTATTAAAGGTAACGAAACTAATAGAGTATCATGTTTATTAATCCATGATTGTGAAAGAGAAAAGTTTGGCTACATTTGTCGGAAAATTCAACACAATTGTTCATTTAATCGCATAAAATTACGTTTTAATTGATATGCTCTTTGGAAATACAACATTATAAATAATTGGAAACCGTTAATGTTATCAATTAATCCATTTTTAAATATAGTGGACGTAAAAAAGGAATCACTTAACATGATTTAATTATTGTCGGCTATAGTAAAGAAGGTAGTATACCTTCGTTTCTATATGCTTCGTTTCTAAAATAAACTGAGGGATATTTGTTTTCTGGAACACGGGAGTGTGAGATTATTGTCAAAATACCGATATCGGAAAAATATCTCGTCATCAATCCTTTCATAACAATTTATGACCTTCGATAAAACTTCATACGCTTTTTCTTATGAGAAGAAATCCATATTATTTGGGTTGGCCTTGATCAGAAATTATACGTATAAAATGATAACTTTGCCCATTTTTATATTTAGTATTCGACGAGAACACATGTTTGTTTTAAAACCACAATCCAGGCTTAAAACATCGAGCAATTTGACGAGAAAGGTAATATTAATATAAGCTGCGTGTACTGAATTTCATTATAAATAATAAAATAGCAAGAACTTTTTTAACGAACGCTCAGTTCTGATTTGAAGCAGTATAATACTTTGATGATTAATCGAAATTGATGTAATATAATATGCGGATTACATTTACAGTAAATTAACCTGCGAGTCTCCAATGAACAGACTATAAATGGTGGCATTAAAGAGAAATCAACGAACATTTTCGTATAATTGTTTTAATGGAACAAACCATAATTTGCCATTTGAATATTCTAAGCTACAGTTTAATATGTACCTAGAAATTGGAACGGAATGTGGCCTACGATTTACATCATTAAAACTTGCTGAATTCCGTCTGTTTATTTGGTAAACATGGCTTTGTTGCTCTAATAACGAACGTTTACTCGAAGATTATAAAATAATTATAGAACCTACTTGTATTGTATATTGTCTCAATACGAATAATTATTTAAGTTTGTAAAGCCTAGAATTTCAACGCAAAACTAGCAAGATATTAGATTAAAGTATATTATATTAATAATTGATTTGACCTTTCGTAAACATTTTATAGAAAGAAAAGTTAATCTCTAAGACGTTAAAAAATTTTCACTACGCGTTTCTTGGATATTTAAGAGGCAAAGTAAAAAAGATGTTTTATTTTAATTACGAACATCAAGAGGCGGCAGCGGATGTTGTTAAAGTGTTTATTATTTTCAAGATTTAATCTTTACTTTCGTTTTACCGTCTAAATGCAATTTAAGAATAAAAATATTTGAACTAGAGAACGGGTCACTCAACTCTGCACTCGCTCGGAGCTAAGCTGATTACAACACTAGTTTATCTGATTATTCAACCAACGCTTTAGCACCAGAAATAACGTTCATTCTGAAAACTTTATTCATTTAATTCTTATTGTTTTATTTACCACTGAAGAAAGGTTGAAACAGTATAAATTCAATTGAATGTTAGTAATCCTTCCTTCTGATGTAGAGTGGTATTTAATTGCGGTCACGTAGTAGAGCTCACGGGTGGTTCTAAACTCCTTTAATAACGTCTGCGGAACAAAGGACTAGCGTTTTCGTTTTAAATCTATTTAATGCCTAAATATGTTTAAGAAACAAAAGCTGTCCGTTCAAAATTATATTTTATTGTGTACCAAATAGAACACAATTTAAAACGATTGTCATCTATACTAATATTATAAAGAGGAAAGGTTTGATTTTTTGTTTGTTTGTTTGTTTGTTTGTTTGTCTCGAATAGGCTCTGAAACTACTGCACCGAATTAAAAAATTCTTTCACCATTCGAAAGCTACACTATCCCTGAGTGACATAGGCTATATTTATTCCCGAAATTCCCACGGGAACGGGCACAACGCGGGTATATGTAACCCAAGGTAGGAAAAACATGCTTAAAAAAATTGGTTATTGGCGTGCGCTACTAAATCTATTGATGATACACAAAAACAATGTTCTACACAATCAAAGTACATATCATTGCAAACAAATAAGTTCGCGAGGGCATATGTCTAACTATTATAGTTAAGACACAATAACCGTTTTAAGTTAAAATGAATTAGTTAAAAAAGGAGTGTAATTTTAAGTTGATGATATTCATATGATGATATGAATCTACATCAAAATAAATGGCTCTACAATCAAGGTTAATTATGTTTCTTTGTGTACCTCTTTAAATTATTAAAATCGGACAGTTAGTTTCAGAGTTACGAGTATGATGAGAAATATCACTACATAGTATAAAATAAAGTCGTCTCTGTTTCGTGTCTGTTTGTCTGTATGCTTAAATCTTTAAAATTACGCAACGGATTTTGATGCGGTTTTTTTGTAATAGGTAGAGTGATTCAAGAGGAAGGTTTTTATGTAAAAAAAATCCCGAAATTCCCACGGGAACGGCCACAACGCGGGTAAAACCGCGGGGCGCTGCTTACAAAATAGTAATGCTCGATGGCGGGTCTCTTATGGCTACTTACTGTTTCGTGCGGTCAAAGCGCGCGGGGATATAGGTACCTACCTACGAACTACGAACGACGAAGACGTGCTATGTAGGTATTATCCCGAATTCTTCCTCACATGAAATCTTGATTGTGTATACATATATACTCGCGCGAGACATGTAATATTTTATCCCCAATTTCCCACTTGAAATTTTGATTGTGTATATTCCTGCGGGAGACACGCAATGTTTTATCCCGATTTTCCTACATGAAATCTTGATTACCCGAAGCGAAGCGAGGGCGGGTCGCTATATAAAATAAAGTCGTCTCTGTTTCGTGTCTGTCTGTCTGTTTGTCTGTATGCTTAAATCTTTAAAATTACGCAACGGATTTTGATGCGGTTTTTTGTAATAGATAGAGTGATTCAAGAGGAAGGTTTATATGTAAAAAAATTCCCGAAATTCCCACGGGAACGGGCACAACGCGGGTAAAACGACGGGGCGCTGCTTACAAAATAATAATGCTCGATGGCGGGTCTCTTATGGCCACTTACTGTTTCGTGCGGTCATAGCGCGCGGGGATATACCTACCTACGAACTACGAACGACGAAGACGTGTTATGTAGGTATTATCCCGAATTCTTCCTCACATGAAATCTTGATTGTAGATACATATATACTCGCGCGAGACATGTAATATTTTATCCCCAATTTCCCACTTGAAATTTTGATTGTGTATATTCCTGCGGGAGACACGCAATGTTTTATCCCGATTTTCCTACATGAAATCTTGATTACCCGAAGCGAAGCGAGGGCGGGCCGCTAGTTTGTTATATTTAGGTGCAAAATAATGCTTGTGCAATCCGTCCTTACTCTTTGAGATTTAGTGATGTCCAATGCTGTGGTCAGCAGTAGCCATAGACACACACGAAACAGCGGGTTCAAAAATAGACCACATAGCCCTTGAGGAAAATCGATGTTTTACGTCCGAAAAACGAATCGCTGGTACGTTTTAGGCTATGTTCAGATGGCTGAATTGTGACGCGCGTTTTCAAATCGCGCGCTTAGACATCCTAATATATACCTAGCAACCGTTCACATGCACGCGCGTTAACGCGCGTCACAAGCGTCAACGCGGCGCTCAGAGAAAAAGTTTCTAGACGCAGACAATCGCGCGTTGACTCGCGCTTTGATATTAATGTAATGTCCGTTTGCTGTTCAGTTGAGCGCGCGCTTTCATCGCGATCGCATGTAATTTTGTTAATTTTCGGGATTATATTTTGTTTTCGCATTTAAAATGAGTGAAATTGAACTCTTTTCAAATTTGATCGCGCGTTGACGCGCGTTAACGCGCGTTACATGTGAACATAGCCTTAAACCTAAAAAACTAGCAATCAAGCCTGATTACAACCTGCATACCCTTTCCTAAGTAAAGACATAGCTGAATAAATAGACATTTAGAAAAGACAATTACGGTCTGTTCTATAAAATAAATACACATTGAATATACCTACTTTTAGTAGACAAAATGAATACATTTTGGGTATGGCGCTGTCAAAAGACATTTCTCAAGTAATATTAATTGCTGGCCGTCGTACAACTCTCGTGTCGTGTATATTTTTCCACTATTGTCATGAATCAAATGTCCGGATCTGTGCCGCTCAACCTCACTTGATTAATGAGAAACAAAACAGCTACTGAAATTATCATCCCGGTCGTTGTGCCAAACACTAAAAAATCTCATTAACATCCGAATTGTGTGGTCTGGTATAGCAGGCCGCTTAAATGTTCATAAAGCGAAATATCGTCAAAGTTTAGCAATAAAACCGCTCGTGCGCAGTAATGGGTGAACCGCTCTAGTGCGTTAAAGCGCTAAGTTTTGGCGCTTGATATCATATTATAAGTAATAGGTTAATTAATGCCTATTATAACAATTAATTTGCCGAGAAAATTGGCCATTACTTAAAAGGAAGAACCGTGTACGTTCATTATAGTACGGCCGGGCCGGGTCAGCAAGTTTGTCTTCTCCCATTACCTACATAAATATACTGAGGTTTCATTATGAAATCAGGTGTTTAATTGAATCCTGGTGTAGATTACTGGGCTGTCCTAATGCCGAAAACCTCCTTAAGTTGACACGAAGCACGGTAAAAACAAGACTTACCTACTACTAAAACAAGTACAGCAATTATGCTGGAATAAACTTTATCGTTATCATAGCAATAGAACTGCATAATTATATTGAAATACTGAGTCTGTAGTGATCGACCAAAAAGCTTTTTTTTGGTAAAGTAAGTAAAATGCTTGTACGGTATAAAAAGTCAATACCTTTGCAATTTCTTTAATAGATTGCTCTGCACTTTACCCAGTAGGTGCTGTATATTTATAGCGTCTGAAATTCAATTTGTTGGGGAGTTCGCATCTTGTCCTCTCTGCGACTGATTCATCAAGAACCATTCACTTTTTATCGATAGAAATACTATCAATGTTTGGGACACTTCTTTCTTTAGGCATTTCGAAGAAAATTTGTAATTTTCACCGAAGGTTAACCTGTATAGGTTCATATTAATGTTAACAAAGGTAATTTGCCTTGCAGTAGGGACTAAATATACCTTTGGCAAACAGTTGATATTATATTCCAAAATTCTCCCAGAAACGGGCAGGTACAATCGAATACTATTTTAAACATTTCAAGAATCAATACACGTAATGTTCAAATAAAAAATATTTCACAAGTGTATAGAAGTAATTCATTCGAGTAGTCACTTTAATAATAATTTTCAATTGTATAAAAAAAAATCCAATATTGTACATATGTTACTTTTTATGGATACTAATTTTAACATTATCTTTTCAGGTAAGTTTCGAGATGCAGTACGTTTTGGTTGCAACCCGTTACATGTAAGACAACAATATCGTGATCTTCTAGCAGGTAACGTAAGTACCTAATTAATATTTTATTAAACGAATGTCGCCCTACGTCAAGAAAATTATACGGACTAGTTTATTTACTTGTCAAAATTCAGCTTTACAAAGCAACGATGACCATACTTTTACTGTATACATTGTTGCACAATGTGCATGTATAGCATATCCTTACATTCACCGTTCGACTTGTACGACAAGAGACATTGAAATTATTTTTGAATTACTCAAAGATTTTAAGCTTTCGTCGACCTAAATGAAGTACAATCGATACTTTTATAATTAAACTCGGTGACGTAATTAAGTTTGTCTTCAGAATTATAATTAAAATCAGAATAAAGAACAATGCTTCAAGGGAAATCGAGATAAGTACATTAATCTGCCCAGATTGTTGTATGAAACCCAATGTCGTGTTATTTCCATTTTATGGTTTTTATTGATCGAATGTGGTTGAATAGAGATAGGCCATATTAGTCGATCCATTCAAAAGCCTATTCATTGTGACCGTGATTCCCGTATGAAACACGGTTCAGCGGTCACACCTGGGCGAGCCTTGTAGACATTTACTTAAAGTATACATTGTGTAAAGTCATTGTTTTCAAATTTGAAATTAACAAATTCATACGTAGTTATTCAATGTCACTCCGTTATACAAATAAGAAAATAGTTCATCCCTGACATGTCATAGTGCTATCGTTTAGGTTCACATTAATAGGTAGTATCGGGTAACTTCACTTCACTTCACAATAAAAGATAAGGTCCAATAGTTATGAAATATGTATGTAGGTCAATTCCATAGTATCCCAAAACAACGTTTCGTACTAATAGGCTCTCGGCTCCTTGATTTTTTACAATGTATTTTTAACGCAGCCCTTGAAACACGTATAGATATTCTAATTACCAAAACGTGCCTCTTTGTTAAACAGGGATTGTGAAGTAGAGGGTTAAGCGATTTATAACCGCTCCCGAGCCAGGGCTTGGCCAAATTGCTTCGTTTGCTGGCTTTTCTAAGCACCTCAATAACTTATTGACCTTTTTATGTTATACATAATATAATGATTATGTTGCAAAAAGTTTATCTAGATTTTCATATTTTTTAAGTTTATTTTGTCAACAATGTATTAACACAATTTTGTTTGAATGCAAAATACGAAATGTTAACATACATTTCAATTTCATGGCAAGTTATTTTTTTAAATATGCAACACCCACACTTTACTGAACTAATGCGCATTTGTTGTAGATTAGCCAGCTGTCCAAGTAAATAATTGTTTCCATTTATACGGGGTCTTCGAATACAGAAAACGAAATTTGTAAGACAGACTTAACTTATAAATTGGTAGACAAACAAGCTCCCTATGGACCGTGAAGAGTTTCCTCCGCCTCACGCTGCAAATGAAACAACTGTTTCGTTTCGCTGACATAATTCCACCTTCAATCAAGTAAAGTTTCATTAAACTTAATTATACATATTAACTAACGGTAATGTGATTCATCAATGTGCTGCGTGGTGTACTCGTAACTCGCTCATTAATCGTATGATCTATGAGCCAATCCGTTAGTGTCACTACACTACCTCACTACATGTTTCAAACAATTTTCATAACTTGATTTGCAGAATGAACACACTTGTAAAGTATCATTAATTATTCTGTTTCTCGGTATGTTATTACTGGAAAGCTAAATATCCTTAATATTTAATAAGTATTTCTGATACTTTAACTTTGTGAATATCTAATCTGTTACTGTTCGGGATGTTTGGTCGTTCTCTGAAATGACAGTTCGGGCTCAACTTTCGCTGTGTTTTTTCTTTCGTCCCGGATCAGGTAATAAATTCTTCTGAGATAAAAGGTTGTTTGCGGTTCGGACGCCAACCGAGAAATATTCAAAACCCAAAGGCAATTTGACTGGACGAAGTTTCAAGCGACAATCTTTATTTCCATGAGTAATATGTTTTTATATTAAGCTTAAACCGCTATCAAATTTTTGACGATTTATGACTCACAGTAGCGATGTTAACAAATAAAAAAGTCTTGAAAAAGATTAATAAGTTTAAATAAGGATAACACCAGTTACTTAGCTTTTCCACACCAAGATATGTTCAATCAACTTCCCTGTCAACTTATCCAATTACGGGGTAAGATAATAATCAGCTTGCAATAGCAGCTACTTTGAATCAAAGAACACGTCAAAGAGCTTGTAAGTATTGATAAGTCTTCGGCGATAAGAGGCAAGATCCATTCCTAGATCTAGATAATAACTTACCCGTGTGTGCTTTATACTTAAAGCTCGCGTATTAGTCGGATTTCATTTCATATTGAAGCATTAGCGACATAACTGTAAAAGTAAAAAAGTTACGCATTAGCCTGTAACGTCCCACTGCTGATTCATCTCACCGATACTTATCAGTATCATGACATGAGTACAGTGAGGAGGATAAGAAATAAAAGTACAACTTTAGTATAAATAAATAAAATAAATATTTACCGGGAAGAATCCACACATGGTTAATTAGACGGACCCAAACTAAGCTTTAAGCTTGTATTATGGAATCTAGACAATGATATAATATACTCGTATCTGTTGTCTTCTATATTAAATCATACAATAAAATGCATTAAAAATTACTGACATATTCTGTGACTGATAGAAGTCTCTTTAGAAGTCTCTATAGACTATATAAGATCAGAAACCTAATTCAAACATTGTTGGTTGTTAGTTACTTGTTAGTTCTTCCACAGATACAGAAAATGCAAAACAATTATGATTTGCGATTTACATATATGTACGAACATTTATACTTACATCTTTATTTTTTCAATCTAAATAAATGTTGACAGTGTCGGTGTACGTTTCATCGCATGTTTTTTTACTCCGAGTCCTTGTTATTATAACACAAACACGACTCGACTTTACGACTCGCTGCTGAAATGGAAAACGGGAACTCTGAAAGAAAATTTTGTTTCGAATCTAAAATGAAAAGTGATTTATTCTATTTGAATAAATGTTTTATGTTCCATGTCATATTTAAATGTGAATTAATATAGAAATTCTTATTCGCGTTTGTATGTCTTCGAAAAATTTAAGGAAAGTTCACATTAAATCCTATATTAGCTATGTATTTTGTCTTATAACTATGTTATTGAAATGCGTTGGATAAAAATTGTAGAGAAAAAGTTTAGCATAGTTATTATCAAAGAGTTTTTTGAAACGAGTATAAATTAAAAAGTTGAACGTTCCTTTGCGAACGTTTAACCTTCGTTAAATTAAACGGGACGTGAAATTAAAAAGATCATATACAATACGTGTTCCAAATGAAACATTGAGTAAATCTCTGGCATACAAATTAAAATGCTGTCATTGTGTAGCTTTTATAATAAAACATTTTTCTTTTGAACACAATTCACTTTGCTTTATACACAATTAATTAGTTTCTTACTACGAAAATACCTAACCACATACGTTGATGTTTAAATTTGCAAAATATGAATACACGTAATCATCCTCACTGATATTTTCTGTATGCCAAAAAAGCTTTTACCCGTAAGTGAGACATAAGAGGATATATTCAGTATAGTAAAATACGTCTTCGAAGTAACGATTTAATTAATCATAACGATAAGAATATGTATTCTTAAAAAACGTACAGTTGGATTTAAATCTCCTTTGTTTTTTGCTGTCGGTTAAAAACAACAATGAAAATACAAGATGATACGTTATAGAAATAAGCACTAATTTTGTGCAATATATTTTTCTCTTAGCGGAAAAGCTGTATAAATTATACATAGATACAAAACGAAATCCGCTTAAAAGGTCTCTCTCTACCATTCAGCAAGCAAATATACTTTAAAGGACGTAGAATTGTGTCGCTTTAAGTAAGATTTAACACAGTTAACGTTTTCAAAAATGATATAAATTTGTATTTGTTTACAACGAATAAAAATAATAAGTAGAAAAAACTCATATCACTACATATTATAAAACAAAGTCCCCGGCCGCGTCTTTCTATCAGCCTGTTCGCTATAAACTCAAATACTATTGCACGGATATTCACGTGCTTTAGTTTTAGTAAAATGAATATCTGTCTAACCTCATTATAAAATTACACCACAAAAAATACCGTTGTGTACCATTTTTTACATGTTTTTATGAACATTTTTGCCTGGAGTACTGAAAATATATGAAACTGTGTTGAACTAAAGGAGCGCCATCTATGGAACGTCGTTGCAAATTTACGAACTAAAACTTTCATGGTTCTAACTGTGCTGGAACTAAACAGTTTCAGTTTCAGTTCGAACCATTTTCCTACATGGCTTACGTTCAAGTTCCGACTTTTCTTAACAGATGGCGCTGTCACACATTCTTAGAAACAATGCTTTGAGCGTTTGGCTGTTAAAATGTATGTGCCTTGCACGATGATTTGGATAGCCATGACTTAATTCTTTAAAATATTTAACATATTGTCAAACAGTTTTAATATTATAAATAAATATGAGTTATAATAATCCTGTTACAATGAAAATTCTCTGAAATAAATAAACATTAGTACGCAGACGGCAAGACTTAAAACCATAAATTGATTTTCTTAGTATAAGTATTTATTAGTACATCCTTGATAGATCTATGAACCTGGAGCTATCACAAAGTGAACAATTACATATTTAAGGTCATCTCAATGTAAATATATTGCACAAACACCTTAACATATTTTCCTAACACAATTTAATCCTCCTCGCGCCCATAAAATTCAGATATGGATTTTCTTCGTTTAAAAAAAATGTGATTTAGTAATTTTAGACCTTGCTCAGTTGTAGAAAGGTGTTGTTTACATTGGTAGATGATCATTTGCAGGTTGCAGGTTGGGTCGATGCCCCGGGCGCCCCGCCCCCGTTCTGACGTCACAAGCGTGACGTCAGCGCGCCACCTGCTTCCGCCCTCCGAACACCCTCGACCTCCCTCGTCCAAGGACTGACTCTTCAGAAATACATATTAAGAGCAACTACAGCACCACATATTATGTATTAAAAATGGGTAACATTAAATTATGTTTCCGTTTTTCTTACTTCAGAAACATGGTTTTTTGACAAATGTGATGATTACGCTTAACTTTTCTTCAAGAATATCAGTTCTCTAGTAAACATAAATCTGTGCTAAAGCTATGGAATTTCGAGTACTTTTTAGGGTTTCGTTCTTCAAAGAAATACGGGGCCCCTTTTAGGATCACTGGTTTATTTGTCCACGATATACTACACACCACGGAAGAGCGAAGCACTTTTGCACTTCTCTATTTCGTGGTACACACAAAATTTTTCTTTCTATGAATCCTAAATAGAATCCATTATAACAGAGGCTTAATTCTTTCGTGGCTTTAAATATGACTTCTGGGAACGTAATAACGATAAATTAATAACATTTAGGGAAAAGTCCCGAAATTAAATATTGCTAAATTATTTAACAAGATCATTTTGTATTAAAAACAAAGTTATTACTTTTAACATAATCATGCCGCAAGCTTTTTGAGCTCCATTAATTCATTTCTTTAATTTATTAATCTCTTCAAATTAATGTTTTTACTATGAGTTTTGTTTCCTAGTAAACTTTGAGGGGGAAAAAAATATCAAAATATAGGTATGTATAAAATGTTTAACTTGCTTCATCGATGAAGTATTAGTTCATTCTATTCACCATAATATGGTCTAAGGGCCTTATTAATAAACGCGGTGTAACTAAAACATTATACTGCGTTTTGTCTCTTTTGCTCTTCGGAAAATTTCGTATGTCAGAGAGTGACAAACCACTTGATAACTAAACCGTTCTTAATACCTACGAGTTTATTAATATGGTCCTAAGTGTTTAAATGTATAAGACCCGGACGTTTTGGGGGTCTGGGAATTTATTTAAAATGTTCTTAGCGTAGTCATAAAACCTGAAGCCTACAGTAAAAAAGGCGCGGTACCAGTGCGCACCGAACAATTGCAGTCTAATTCAACTAAAGCTGCATTTTCACTGCGTGTTCTGAGCGGGAAATTATTCGGTCTTGCGGTTAAAGAAAACACTTGTGCGAAGACGTGTAAACCTTTTTTGAAAAAATATTTTATTTTGACCGAATATTGACAGTCCGGTAAACATATGCTGAAACAAAACATGTCTTTAAAACTCGTTAGTTTAAACTCGTCTTCTCATTCTCACCACATGTACTGTAGTACTATTAGATGATCTCCTGCCACGTTTGTCAGAATGTTTTTCTTCCACGGGGCTTGTCGGACTTTGAGTAATAAAAAAGAGCAAACAGATGCGATATCAAACAAAGGGCTAAGATCTTTTTGAAATCGACTGTCAATTCCATTATGGAATTTAACCAATGATCAATCATTATCATCAAAAGTTATCACCCTCCTGTCAATTTTATCACCAACAGTAATATTCCACTAATACTACGAGTATATCTATACTAATATTATAAAGAGGTAAAATTTTTAAGTTTGTTTGTTTGTATGTTCGAGCTAATCTCAGGAATTACCAGTCCGATTTGAATAATTCTTTTTGTAATAGATAACCACATTCAACGGGAAGGTTATAGGCTATTTTTCATCCCAAAATTCTCATGGGAAACGGGCACAACGCGGGTAATACCGCGGGGCGCTGCTAGTCTCAAATACTTAAAGAGATTTGGTTCTATAAATAAATGTTACATCATTTGGTGTGGCAAGTCATCAAGCATCCCCAACTGATATAATCTACTTCGTCTCTTCGTCTTTTACAGAGTTTTGATGAAATTAATGACTGACAGCCGATCCATCTAAATTAAAATCTTGTTTCACTCAAAAATAACATTATAATGATATTAAGGTTAGTTGGGATGCCAATTATTTTATTTAATAAGGGTGTATACTAATTTTGGTATTTATTAGTAAAGTTCAAAATAAAGACCTAGGTTTTAGCTATTGTATGTTTCCTAGAATCCAATTATCTTAATCGCAATTCTAACTATATAAGATGTAATTTATTAAGATGTAGTCTTTCATTCTTATTTTCTGCTTCAATCCTGATAATTTTCCGCATCCATATCCACTCAACGGAATACAGCTTATTTGCGTAGCCGCCTACGTGCGTAGACTCTCGTAGCACCGTAGCACACATGTAGCCTGTAGTAGCTTCAGCTACTATTGATGTTAGCGTCAAGAGTATTAAGTTAGTAATATGAAAATGAGCTTATGATAATGAATTCAAGTTAGTTCTTATTTTAGTATAAGACCGTTGATCATGTAAGACTTAAGTTGAGCACATAATAATGTAAACTAAATAAGTGAATTCCTTTGTAATATGCTCAAAAAAAGGTAGATACTTAATTACGAGCATTGTAATTACTTAAATATAAGGTTGGTTTCACCTTTTTACTAAAGGAAACCATTTTGCCCATCCCCACAGGGATTGAATTTCCACCGACTAGGTTCAATTATAACGGCCAGATTTGATTATCATTAGCCAGTAAAACAATGGGCTCCACCATTTCATTAAAGTTGCTTCAAGTTGTTTATTTTCAATAATCCAAGGGCGGGACATTGATTGATGTCGTTCACAAAACATTAGGTAGCGTTCAGTTTATTCCTAGTACACCTGAGTACCCGATCTCGCGAAACTGCAGCTCAAAAATCGATTAAGTCCCAAAGCGGAGTTGAGGTCTCGAGATGGAGGGCTCTCGTGGAGAGTTTCGGAGTATGCTGGAGTCTTTGTGTGTGTGCGTGGGTGTGTTGGTGCGCATGCGCGGGGCGGGGGCGCGCTGACGTCACGCGTCGCGCCCGGGGGCCGCGCCAGTGCTGCCCGCGACCGGCGCCCAGTCACGCGCGACGCTCACACGACCACTCGGCACGAGCACGAGCTTCCGATAATGATCCTCTATCATAAACAAACCGAGAGCGGTTAGCGAGCCCTCGCATCAGCCCGCCGCGCGCACGCGGCCCCCGCCCCGGCGCCCATGTGCATACCATTCCACATCTCGCAGTGTTAATGAGCCCACAACCTATTTATCATAAGAATCCATTGTTTTGAAGTACTGTCCACTTGCTTATACTTGTAACTATAGAACATATTGCTTTTCTAGGACTACTAGTAGCCTGCATTAGTAGATAATAGAGTATAGGTGCTAGAACAAACACCAACATATTTGACTAATGTGATTGATCACTTTATTATGTTAATAGTTCTTTCGTGGCACGTGTTGAACCTATTTCAGTATGTTTAATAACATACATTTATATCATTGTGACATTCCAATTATTATAGTGTTTCAGGCTATTAATTAATACCTATAAGTATATAATAACAATATATTTTCATCATCAAATAACATCAACTTTTACAAAGGATATGCAAAGCATTAATTAATGAAATAACATTAACATTCTAAAAGTGATCTGTTACATTTGTAAACAATCATAAATACAGCAAGTCTCGTGTCAAGCTTTAAATTATTCAAATAAACATCAATTCCATTAAATTGCGAAAGTTCCCAACTATAAACTTGTGTCATAAAGTACTATTGTTGTTGATAAGACGTAGCTGCGTCTCGTGTGTGTTCCAAGAAGAAACAATTGGGACATACGAGCTTAGTTATTTGGAGCCTTATAGTGTCCCAGACTTTATAGTTGTATGAGTATAACTAGCGATTATTTAACCATTTAACATCCTGTATATTATGTTACTTTATCACCGGGTGTACTCAAAGTTTTATCTCATAATATTGCGCAGCCATGGGACATTCTGGATACTTCATTCTGAAGCAACTTCACGTATCTAAATTGTATACTTGTACAGTACCCGGCAAAAATCATTACACATTGATTTTTAGAGGAAGGTCGGCTTGTTTTACTTTTAATTTGTTATTTAATTAATTTCTTTTAAAATATATCGCATCGTCACAACAATCGGCAAACTAGCTATAATATAAACTATCTACTTATGATTAAGTGAACGAGTTAATACTACAAAATTGAATATAGTCCACCATCTTCCAAAGGTCAATGGGTAATGATTTCTGCCGGGTACTGTACACACAAAGACATGCTAAATAAGAAGTTTCCCTCATCATTAAATCATTGCATGGTTTCATACAAAATTCATCACTAAACAATATTATCATTCTGTTAACTCATTTAATTTGGTTTGTAGATAGCTTTACGAGTACATTTCTCTTAATAAATACAAAAAATATATAATTTATGTATAACAAACTGGAACTGGGACGTGGTTGTAAGGAAAAATTAACATTCAACGAAACAAAATTTCGTTTTAAACTTTTTTCCGTTCCTCAAAATGTATCCTTGCGTGAGATCCTTGAATATATGAACACAGACACGGATAATTTTTGTGTCTTATTTTTAAAAGCATAAATTACAATCATATTATAGAAATATAAAGTGGTCATTAGGTTAGGTTTGGTAAATATTTCATTATTATTTATATACAAGCAGAGACCGGTGGTTTTGCCCACGTTTTGCCCTTGATTTGTAGTTGTACTGCTCGTGGGATTTTCGGGACAAAATGCTCTAAAACCTGAATCGCAAGTCATTCTAGGTCTGTAAAACCCACATGCGAATCCATTGAGTAATATTTCAGTTCATCACGCGCAAACCGTCAGACAGACAACTGGAAACTTTGTGTACGTGTATAATATGTACCTAGCGATTCTATTCAAACCAAAATCCGCAAGATTTCGTCATTACTAACTCAAATTAGGTAATTGGCTATGGAATTATTAAAAATGTTTTTATTCGGCTCAAAGTGAATTTTGGTTAATTAAACATCTTAAGAAAGCCACCGCAGATCGATGCCGGTCGCTACCTCATCTCTTGTATTATTCATGTTCGCTCGGTGTATTCTCCTGTATTATTTAAATTAAGCACTTAAAGCTTTTGCCTCTTTCAATATTCATATAATTCTGTAAATGTTATGATGTCTAAGAATTATATTTATTATGAAAGCGTGGAGCATTTACTTTCGAATTGAATTAATTTAATTGTTTTAATAATTGTACATTATATTTTGTAATAACAAAAGTTATTACAATGAACATAAGGGTGCATTTATATCGGAGCTATACCACAGGAATGGTATCCATTAATCATATCATCCCTCATGTATAGCAACTATGCTATATACTGGTCCGCTACATGAGGTGGAAAGACCCTAATGTTCTATTTCTTTGAATATAAATTAAAATATATAAGTATACAGATATAAAAAAAACCTTTGAACTGACTTTACATTTGAGCAAATCTTCAATCAAATCCAATCGAAACGAATTATAAAGCATTATAAAACAAATCCCCAAAAGCTGTCTGTCTACTCGTATATGTAATTGATTTTCTCAAATACTACTCAACAGATTTTAATGCGGTTTTCACATACCACTCTGTATGTTTAAGATGAAGGTTTATGACTACTTTTCATGCCAAAATTCTCACAGAAACGGGTGCAACGCGAGTAAAACCACGGCACTGTTAGTCTAATCTAAAACAACACATGGCTTTCATTTTATGAGAATATATGTACATACTTATATGTATATCCTTTTGAAAATATTTAATGGTCGCTAACCTTAACGTTATGCGGCAAAATTATGTTTCTTGATCCCTTAACGAAGTTTTCACTAAAAGACATACCATATGCAACATACTGAATAATGTCTGTATGCTTCACATAAGTAAAATAAGTAAAATTAAAGTAAAGTATAAGCCTGTAATGTCCCACAGCTGGGCAAAGGCTTCTCATCTCGCTGAAGATATCAGTACAGTGAGGAGGATTAGGCATAATCACCATGCTTGTCTAATTCTCGCTCGACCCGGAAATTGAACCCAATACCCCAATCTTGGCAGGCGAGTGCATTAGACCAACGAGGCGTCCAGCCAAAATAGGTACTTTGTAAAAAATTTAACTGTTTATTCAACCACACTATATTCACAAACATCACTGTGTATAGGTTATATGTAGAAATAAACACAATCTTAAAATGTTATCTTAGAACACAGATTTCAAAATACCTTGCCCCTTAATAACCAAAGCATCCTAGAACTCTACATAAAATCATTTGTATAGATAAACTAAGAAACTCACTCTCTATTTTTGAAGCAGGTCAGCAAAATATCCAAGCACAGTATTAAAATACGGGTAAAATCAAGATGTCATGTCATACCCGTACTAGGTATGTAAATGTACGCTCTAGGGTTCACAGATTTTTACAGAACACCGCTCACATGAGCTGGAGAGTACTCGCCGCGCTCAAATTATATTTCATCGCTAGGTATATTTAAATAATATTTTAAAAGTAAACAATGTTTATTTTAGACATTACCGTAGTCTATGGTCGTAAAATCTCAAAGACAAACTCGTTTACTATACTTTTAAAAGTAAACAAGAATATTTAAATTCACATTCTAATTTTGAAATGGTTATATATTTAAAAACTCAGATACCTCCAGTAACATACGTAGGGTTTAGCTCTAGGTTCTTATTAAAGATCGTCTTGTAATTAATTATCTACCCGGAAAAGGTTACCAAGTAAAACCTCAGGTCATATGAAACAATGATGAAATCGTATAGCCAAGTTTCTTCCTTGTTAGTCTGAAAATAACTCATAATTGTTTTGAAACTAGAAACATTCAATTAATATTAATACAGCTAGTGAGTATACCTTAACAATCAGAACTGCGAACAATCAGGCTAGAGTTTCCACGTAGGCGGTACTCCTTTATAGACATCTTTACATTCGTACTGTTATGTATTATATATAAAAATATGATACGAAATATACCATGAACCAAATAAACATAACCTTTAACCTGATTTATTTAAAACATCGATTAACCTTTGAACTTTATGGAAACGAAGAAATAAAATTATAATGGAAAAAGTGACACTACAGGAAAAAGATTGATCGTATGAAAAACTTCGATGCCTTAATAATTTCTGTACTTTAATAATTTTGTTTGCAATCTCAGTTCAATTTATAAAGTTGAATATTTTATAAGGTTGTTTCGAATAAATTTTAACATCGTTCCATATATTTCTTTTTATATGGCAAAATTGGCAAAGATGGCGGTTGACCACTTATAAATACTTTTTAGCTTCGGGTAGCTTACGGTATAGGAATTAATTCTACTTTAGCTATAGTCGACCGTTTAGATTTTTAGTTCGTCATCTTCATCATGATCATCATCCTTCCTTACTAGATTTATTACTCCCTTATGGATATCTTGATTATACTTAACACACTTTTAAGAATCGTCTCGGAAGCTCGTCTACTAAACATAAAACTGTGGCCAAAAAAATGACATAAACAATAAGCGATATAGTGCCAAATATTGACCAATAAAAAATCATCTGAAACAATAGTGAGAAACCATCTGATTTTCGAAATACTGGCTTTATCGAAGCCAACTAGGACGATTATCTGAAGTGATTGTCCAAAGGACACCCAAGCGATTTCTCTACAGTGACTCTACGGCACACCAAAGTGTTTTGCTGAAGTGACCTTGACCGAATAACTAAGTGATTTGTCAAACAGACTTACCCAAGTGTCTTTCATAAGAAACTAAGCTACTAGCACAACTGAAAAGACCAAGTGACCACGAACTGTCCCTATTGACTTGCCCAAGGACGAATAACAGGTTTATTTGACATGCCTAAGTGATGATTGACACTGTTACCTTGGCATTGTGAGTCGTACAGTTTGTATCATGAGGATGGGCGCGGTTTGAGCGGCCCTGGGTGGAGGTGGGTCGCGGCGGGCGAGTTGTGATGCGATGGGCCAGGACTGGTGCTTCAGACGCAAGCGCAAGCGCAGCAGCAGCCAGGAGGACTCCCAAACGCATCACACCCGGTAACATACTGCAAGTCTTCCTTCGTAGCTCGTTAAGCATAGGCTCATATATATAGGTGAAATGGTTTATTAGCATAGAAGCATTGGGTGCCTTTTCATGACCGCTATGCTATGTATATGATATGATACCTTTGAATTGATTGGTTCCACCATCGCTACTTTACGTTTTTAGCCTATGTTTGTTATTACTTATTAGTAGGTTTTTTTGCTGGGCTGAGCTATTTTAGCATAGCATAGCTCAGCCCGACTAACATACCATACAACCGAAGACAAAGGTTTTCTCTTCTTTTTATCTCTGCTTTTTGAACAAACTTCTCTACATGATATAATTTCTCATATCTGCATGTACCTTCAAGTGAAGACTAAATGCGAATGGTTTTATTATCTGTGGGAGTTTTCTCTACATTTTGTCTACAAGCGGCAAACATGCGTCCTATTTTTAGACATAAAATCTCCCGGAAAGAGTAAAGATATGTCTACAGCTATATGCTTGCCCCGCTGGTTCGTGTAAGGTTGTTAAACAAAACAAATATTTTATTATTAATGATTACAATTATGTATATGAACTTATATCAAAGGGGTCTAAGATGTTTATTTTTATCGTTTGTATGTGAAATGTAACCTTTGGATCTATCGAAACAGCAGAAACAAATATATTACGAATAAGGCCGGAACCATACATTCAAGTATCTCATGTATCTCAATCTGTATTTAGTTTCTGAATTAAGAAACTGAATTTCGGTACCTTTGTCTCACACATGTCATGAAAAATCAAATTGAACGCTTGCCAGAGTCATTTGATGAAAAATCTGAATGTGTGTGGTACTTGTTAAAGTTTCTTGCAATTCGAGGTCGAAATTCAACATGTATGGTGCCCTTGTTACCTGAATGGGAATTGGCAATGGGAAATAGTAGATGTGACACCGACCAGTAAAAAAAAAATAGTATCGTCGCATCTAATACCATATATTTATTGTAAATAACCAATTAAACTTGAATATCCAATTAAATACAGAATAATTTCAACTATAGCCATTAGCACAAAAATACATAAAAACCCATTTCCAAATGGAAATGGAAATACTCCCACTAAGAATTGATCTCGCATTGTAAAGAAAAACATGATTTGTTGTAAAAAATACACACTTACTAACGAAGTTTTAGATAACATTGAAACCATTGAACCTGAAGATTACGAAGAAATTGTTAGCCATAAAAATATATCAATAAGAGATGAACTCTGGCGCACTAACAGATACATAAGAGTATAATAGAATGCACGTCTTCGAATGTTTCTTCAAAGTAATTTCTTGGAAGGAAACCTTTTGACGCGATTTCCACTCGTACACTGATTCTTTGGAAGGATTAGTTACTCACACATGTGTAGTTTCATCCGGATATATGAGTCTGCTTTGTGCACCATATTCTTTATATTTTCCTAGTTATAAATGCTTGTTCAAAATATTACAGAAATACTTTTGAAAACAAAATAATGTAAATAATGAAGTGTTAGTAACAGTTTGGCACTGAAAGAATTTGACTGAAAGAAATTGAATAATAGATAAATTTATTGTCAAGGTCAGTTTAATTCTGGTCAAAGAGTATTATAGATTATTTTGTGTGTCAGGCATAATAATCTTAGTTACTATTTATTATTTATACAGTGAGTGGTTTAGTTCTTCGACTAGACTCATTTACCCAAAAAGAAAACACGTTACAGAAAACCCATTGGTAAATTGCAGTTCACACCTGTTCATTTCACTAGAAGTGTTTTAATCTTATAAAGTGTTCGCAGCGGGCTGTATCTTGCAGAGCCGAGGTTCTGATCGAGATTAAATGGTTTCTTTGGCGAGTTCACTGAATGTTGCGATAAGCCGTTGATCCCCGCCACCGCCGCTAGATGCCGCTGTATCTTAATCCCTCCGATTTATTTACGTTACCTCTCTATAAGCAATGGAAGTATTGTGATTCTTTGTAAGATATTCGCATGCGACAACATTGTTCACGTCACGTGCGATAATAGTGAAAAATAGTTTCAACAGTAAAAAAGTACAAAGTGTTATTTGATATGTAGGTACTGTTGAAATACTTATGCTAGATATCTTACGTGTCACAGGTAATTTCCATTAGGAAAGCTTCATTTTCAATTATATGTAATTCGTATCCAATAACATTACAATTTACTTAATTGGACGACTTATATAGCTATATACTGACTCTATACCTATATAATGACTCCATTCCATGGTTTTACTTGCTTTTACGAGTACCCATTATGTGGTTATAGCATAGTATTTGATCAATATTTTTAGGCGTAATCTTAACTTTAGAAACAAGAATCTAAGTAATCCCTAACAAAATATCAAAGAGAAGAACTGGTAACTGTTACGTGGCATTTCGAATCGTATCCAACAAACAGATTTCCATTACCATCATATATGTAGCGCTCGTGGCGTAGTTTGACCTAACGATGTTAAATCATCATGATTGTTAAGCAACGCGCCCTACTTGGATGTGTGGCTGAAAGTGGCTTTTCTATCTGAACACTACCGTGATCCAGAGGGCACATTTAGCAGTCAGCCCCGGTTGTTTTAATCGTTATCGCTTGGCTATTAACGTACTTCTTCTTCATCGAGTGGATGGCCAACCTGACCAATCCTGGTGTCAGAGTTATTGAGCCGCCAAAGGCCTCTGACATAGCTCAAGTAACGACTACTATCCGTAGAAAGCAACCGGGACCGACGGCTTAACGTGCCCTCCGAAGCACGGAATCATCTCACTTTTCGAGCAATCAGGTGATTCACCCTGCAATGCCTAACCAAACTGAGGAAAGTTTCACAAAGAGATTTTTGTGAGATATCCCCACCGGGAATCGAACCCGGAACCTCCGGGTCGTGAGCCGGGCGCTCAAACCACAATACCACGGAGGCTGTTGAGTTAACGTACTTGAAATAAATGAATGAATTACCATAATATGCCTATATCTCTAGTTTCTGAAAGTAATTATAAGAATCCACTTGTGATGGCTATGATTAATGAGTAAGTAAGCCAACAAGGGACATTCCAGTTCATATGAGTTCAAGTGTCCGAGTGTTGCTGGAAATTGGTCCCCGTCGAATTACGGGCGGCGTTATAGAGACAAGTGGATAATTGCATCTTAATGGGATTCGTCTCAATGCGATTAGCTCGAAGCCTCCGCACACAATACGGTCTTGTCTCGAGAGATAGGCAAGTTAAGATAACAACTACTGTTTTAATATTGTTACCGTTCTTATCACCTCGGCATTGTTAGGTTTAAAGATCTTCATTTCTTTTTTAAAAAAAATAATGTTTAACTTAAAATGAGATTTAAAAATAAGTGTTAGTCGGGTTACACACCTCATATTATTTTGGGTTAGTGATACAAAATACATATAATAAAAAGGGAAAGAAAAAATATAATATTACTAGCTGTGCCCTGCGGTTTCAACCGCATTTATTTAGTCAATGCTCACCGTTTAAACCTTCCCTGGACTTTCATGAAAATTTCAAGACCAAAATTAGCCAAATCGGTTCAGCCGTTCTCGAGTTTTAAGCAGACTAACGAACAGCAATTCATTTTTATTTATATAGATAGATGGGTGGTTAATATACTCGTATAATTCAACTACTACAATAATTATTTTTATGTTTTATTGAAACACAAGTTTTCTATAAAAATTTACAGTTATACAGTTTATTTATATTTTGGAGAGTTGCTTTTTTATAATTTACTTATGATGATATTTAAAACGGAACGGTTATTTTTATCTTTTACCACTACTTATTCTACTACTAAATTACCTACCATTTATTATTACACTGGTAAGACCGAAAACGATAAATAACGAAAACTCTATCATTTGAGCAGTAATTTTCATGTTCCAAACTTAAACATAACTTAAATACGTACGTCGGTTAGTAACGTGTGATATTGAATACAATAAAGCTATAAATTACCTCGCGGCTATTCGGTAGGTATCCACTCGCAGCTCGCAACTAATTACGATTTATTCTATGAATGCGTTCTGACCTTGGAGAGAATCTGCTAACGTCGCAATTATCATATTTTTTGCAACCACTTCTGTAAGTATTTAACTTTTTATATCAAGTATTTATTAAACGTTATCCAATAGGTACACAACATTAAGAGATTAATAACGTAATTACTAGCTTCAGTATATTTACTTATCTATTTATTAGATCATGATTTTATAAGCTTTTGAAGTTATATTTTTATAATCAATAGTTTAACTATAACAAAAAGTGAGCTTAATTAATTAACAACTCAGAAGACAAACAACGTACATTATCCCAAAATCAGTTAAGAATATAACAGGCGAATTAAACACCAGCTATAAATAAGCAGAAACGTATTCGCTCATAGTTAATGTATAATGTACCATTTATTATTCAAAGTACTATCAACATTGAAGGTGGAACATAATTGTGTCTACGTGCAATCCCAAAGTAATTATGTTTGGCCACAAACGTAATAATGTGGCGTACAAAGACAGCGGTACAAGCCAAGGTAACGGACATGGCTCTGGCTTAGGGGAGCATTCATGCATACCTACTCCCCTACGCGCATGCATATTGAAGTTAACGCTAATTTGCTTACTCAAATATGTTTAAATATCCTTTAGAACAAAATAATGTGACCTAATTAAATGCTCTTGCCTTAGTCCGTATATAACTTCAAAAAGTTAAAATAATTAATAGTAAAAATCTTTTGCGTCTTTCTGTATGAAGCATGAAGGCATTAAATGTTTTTTTAAATTGCAGTATGAAAACTCTTGTTTTATGGAAATTTTGTGATGTGAAAATTTTGTTATAATATATGGGAGAATTATTCTATAGGACTGGAGGATTAATAGATAAGAAGGCGTGGTATGCGCGGGCTACGGGATGCCAGGTGCATCCCGTAGCCCGCGTAGGGCGGTGTCGAACCGGTCAAGTTCAACCGCCACGTGTGCCTTGTTCCGGCCCGCCAACTCCTAGCCGCCCTTTGCGCGATGCTCTCTGTTTGCCAACATCTCTCAATTATCCAACCACTTACGACATCTCAGAGGCTAACTAATTATACTGCTGATAACCATGCACATGTGCTCTTGTTACTCCAAATTATAATCAACGTCTAATTAATGTATGTTTGTGCGCACATTCAATGCTTCAATATAATATTATTAGGTAAACCCTTCACGATAAATTACTGCTGTACCTTCGCATGAAAGGGTGAGATATGCATCCAAACAATAGATAGTCAGCTTGATATATTGAGTAATCCCAACAACCTTTGTTGTCGATAAAGGTATTACCACGAACAATACTTACCAAAGGGATACTATTCAGCATCATACAATTTTCCGTCGTTCATATACGAGTACGTAATCTTCTAAGCTAAGCAAAAGGTATTATACTGAAATCAGTCGCGGTGATTCGTAGCAAGCTTCAGTGGAGACGTTAGATTTTCGCGTGACCCATAAACGAACACACCGCTATTGTGGATGGAAAGTGATCCTTGTGAATGGGGTGTAAGCGCTACTTCTCCCCGGCGCGGCGGGGCTGCGACTTGCGTCACTTTCTGCACGGGAGTTGCGTGTCGGTGCCGTGTACGCATGCGGCCCACTCACCCCGTTCCACCCCCGCTCCCCGGCAAAATGGCGGCGGCAACATGGCCGCCGGGCAGCCGCAGGATGCTCTGTCACGGTGCTCCTGTCCGAAACGACGTTGACACAAATTCCCGGCGCGTTCTATACCTTGACACGCACATCCGCACAGAAAGCGCCGGCCTCATCGATTTATTGCTTACCGTAAGCAGACACCGCCGTTGATACCTTTCGCGCGTGCAACAAGTGACATCGTTCCGTATTAACTCACAGAAAAGACGCACCTTTATTATAATAACCAGAGGTGATGTGATTGTGGGTCAAACAAATATAGAACGTGCCCTTTTGGACGGCAACGGCGCGGGTGCAGGGCCGTGAGTGACGTTGAATCACGTTACCCGCGCCGCCCCGCGCAACGTCAACAACGCCGACTGCGTCACGCACGGCGAGCAGTTCCTCACGTAAATAACATCAACACGCGACTTGCACCGCCTGCCATTTGGCCTTCTCGTCGATTTTAGCCTTTATCTATCTGTTAATCTATTGGAAAAGTTATTCAAATCAGTGAATATCAAAACAAAACATTGATAACTCGTAATTCATTGATAAATCAAGCCGACACGATGCACAATAGCTGATTAACTCCGTCTAATAGAATCATTATCAAAATGTATAAAATGAAGCCGGCCGGTTAATGACTATCAATAATGACGATAAATCGAATGCACCGCGGAGAGCGCCTGTCGGCCGCTGACGGGCGGCTAGCTCAGTCCGACGCCGCTCGCGGCACCGCGTGAACCGCGCGCTCGCACGTGTCGAGGACGCTCCGGGGCTCCGGCGACATGAGTGACGCGTAGGGTAACGTCGCGGTCGAGGTGCAGCGTACAGCTAAGTGTCAGTGTTTCCGATGGATTGTATGCGGGAGTGCAGCAGGCGGGGTGCGGGCGGGTGCTCGCGGGTGGCCCGCTAGGCGGCGGAGTGCATGTTGACGTTCGTGTTCGCGGTGTGGTCGGCGGCGCGCGCGCTGGGCTGGTCGCGCGCCCCGCCCGCCTCGCCCGAGGAGGAAGCGCCCGTGCTGCCCCGCCTGCGCTCGGCGCGCGCCTCCAGCGACCTCTCCACGCTCAGCACCACCACCACCAGCTCCAGCCAGACCACCACTAGTGACCACAAGAGGTCTACCCCTCACACACAATAAACAAACAACCACACATAACATACACTGCACCGTTCATCATTAGCAATGTAACATAAACTAATAATTTATGTCAACGAAAGTTTACCTCTGAACTACAGTTCTAGGATGTACTCGTAGTATACTAATAATATATTAAGTTAGGCCGACACGTTATAAACACAACTCATTAGCGTATACGAACCATAATAATATTACCCAGATATCTTTAAAACATAACATTCAATGAAATTACTAAAACAATATTATTATTTCAATTTAAACTCTGCTCTATCGAAGCATAAAACCCATAAATAAAAATAGGTACGTACTTACATAGTAATCGTATGTATTTCCTGTTGTGTGACGATAAGTACCTATTCATCGTCATTAGGTCATTACACGCGTAATGTGATTGCTATTGTAAAATTGTAGATGCATACTTATCGATTAATTGTTCAATATTTATTTTAATTTTTGATAAAAGTATTTACACAGTAATATTCACGTGTAGTGTAGAATGTAGATTGTAATTGGATTACATGCCCAACATCGACCGACCATCCATTCAGTACGTAACGTCACTAGTTTTTATGATTTCCAATTTCCATAAATAATATTCTACCTATACAAGTGCCTGAGATTACACACAATTCATAGTACTATAGTTAATTTGAAATAGGTTCGTAATAATATTAATTTGTGAAACTGTAGGGGACCTTTTCATAATGAGATTTTCCATGTTTCCTTTGAAACGTTAACCTGGCTTGGTTGTAAACCTATTGCGATCGGTACGCACATACCTGCAATACCGTGTTTGTGGTAATTTGAAGAGTTTACGGGGCAAATATTATTAACTGTGGGGAAATTAGATTTCAACGCCACATCAAAGAAAAATAAAGATACTTCGGCCATAGCTTTCACAATTTACAAGTACCCTTTGAGTATAAAATTAGATTTTCCGAAAATGAAGATTAAACATTAAAATGTCAAACACAGACTTCATCAAAGTAACTATTTCATATAATAACAATATCTGAGTACTTATTAGATCCTTTACGCTTCATACCACGTAGATAAAAATTACGTTTATACCATTAGTTATGTTCCAAGTAAGACATTTTATATAAAGAAAACGTCGTACTATCGTGAAGTAGCATTTCATAATACGATACTATTTCTGTTTCCTCTCAAACAACCACTTAACAATACGAGAGTGGTTGTACGTTATATAATTTCCTCGGTCCTATTTTCAATTAAAGTAGTGGACATGTTTTATAGACATTCAATTATCTAGAGACTCTTTCAGTTGTGAACGTTTCTTTCTTCGAGGCCTGTGGAGTGGAACTTGAGGTACACCTCTCACACCTCCACAGCTGACCTATCTTCACGAAGCTCAGGGATGACCTGAATATAATATAATATAATATAATAATATACCCGGACAAATTCTTGCACGGTTAATTAGGCCAAAGTAAGCTCTAAGCTCGTGATATGAAATCAAACTCACTGATACTACTAGATACATACACAAATACTTTATAAGAATATATAATTGACACCCAGACGTCGTCGCTATGTCTTCACATATCTTTGACTCCGTGCGGGAATCGAACCCGCAACCCCCGACACAGTAAGCGCTCTCATATGCCACTGTACCAAAGGGGCTTGTCAGAATGAATTTCACTTATTGCTTCCTCCTTTGTTGTTTCATAACAAACAATCACGAGTAATTCATTTGCTGTTATTACCTCAGATTAATCTCTGCTCATCCCAATGGAGTGCAAATAAATGCCTTTTAAGGAGTTATTATTAATAAATAATGTTGGCTGTTTTGGTGATGTTCATCGATCTTTAAGCATTTAGATTAATAGAATTCAGAGTCAAGATGGCAGAGTCAGAGTTATATAGTTTATTATTACTGTATTTAAATTACCTACCTAATAAGTTTTTAATGTAATAGTTATATAGAAAAATATCGGATGAGCGGGTTCTGTTGTCATAAACATTGTTTGCCTATACGTAAAGACCTCAAAAAACTATATTTATAAAATTAATAAATATTACACATGTTGTAATTTTATTAAAACAGCAACAGTAGAGTAGCTCTACCAACTAACTCTACCACTTATTCTGCTCATGTAAACTGTGTTTGACGATACAAGATTAACCTATTTTTGAAATCATCAGAAATTAGATCAGTGTAAATTAACTATTATTAACTGGAGGATGACGTCCAAAATGTATTATTGGAGAGGTAATGGGCAACACGTTAAATAAATCATAGTGCGATGCCATCAATAACAGAATATGAAATGATATGAGCAAACTATCTTTCACAATGTATGCAGTACGCACATCGTACCACTTTGGCACAAAACCAAATTGTTACTTGAAAAAAGTCATATGATACTAATTTTATCGGTAGTGACGCTCTAGACAAATAACAAACTGAATGGAATGTTGAATTATTATAAAATAAAAAATAATAGGAGATTATTCTTTTAAATTTAAGCCCGTTGGCACAGTGGCAGTGAGAGCGCTTACTGTGTCGGGGGTTGCGGGTTCGATTCCCGCCCGGAGTCAACAATATGTGAAGACATATAGTTGTTGGCGACGACGTCTGGGTGTCAATTATATATTCATATAAAGTATTTGTGTATATATATGTAGTAGTATCAGTTAGTTAGATTCCATATTACAAGCTTAGAGCTTAGTTTGGGTCTAACTAACCGTGAGTGAATTTGTCCAGGTATATTTATTTAATTCTTTGTCTATTTAAAATATTGATAAATGTTATATTTATTTCTAATCCCACAAAATTACCATCTTACCATATGTCTACTGTTTTGTATTGAATTCTATACTAGGAAGCTCAGCTGGAAAGCTGAAAACATAATTTTCCATAACTATGAAAAAAATCCATAATCTCATAAACAAAACACTAACACAAACACTCGAGAAATAGTTACGTAGGGCGCATTGCACAAGCATTCTTAATTTTATTTAGCGCCTAAGTATGTATGTTTAACAAACAAATGACGTTCGTATGAAAAAGTTCTATTTTGTGCACCATTAAGTACAATTTTTAACGGAAGGAACAGCTTTTGATTCTTAAAAATATTCAAGTACTAAAAAGATTTAAGAGTTATTGTACAATCCGCTTGTAATTCCATACACACAAAACACTACACATTCACACTACATCCACTACCATCTACAATACAACTGATGGCGTTAGTGTCGGTCTGGTGGTTGGTGCTGACGAGATTCGTATACAACCAGGTGGAGTGAAGCGCCTAGACGATGGAGTGCCCGTGGAGCTTCCCGAAGACCTTTAAGAAGACCCCCAGTGTCCGCTAGGAGACGGACTACCGGCAGGTATAACAATCGAAAAAATATAAACTTTAAACTACGGTTTTTAGTCTACGGCTCCGAAATCTACGACTCATCTTTTAGTCTATGAAAACATAATACAAATACCATAAATAACGTCGTCTTGTTGCCGTCATAGACATGACTTCACCATGGATCTAGTATGAAGCGAAGCGTAGCGGTTCCTATGTCTATGGGTGGAGCCTGCGTTTTCACAAAGCAGGAAATGCAATGAACCCATTATTTGCGGAAATTCGGTCGCAAGATAGTCTTCGTAAACATCCTTTCCTTTCTGTTTAAGTCTTATAAAAATTGGTTGAGCAATTTCAATCGGTCTCGGGAAACTCTAGAATAGTTGACTGAGTTCTCCCAGAATTGCCCACAGGTACTTTTCAGGATTGTTTATATTCTTATAATAAGCAGCAATTAACATAACAAATAATTCGACATAATCTATTATTTATGAATACTGTATTAAATATACAGAAAATTAACTGTTTAAAAGCATTGTGGTTGAACGGTGGTATCGACACGAGTATCACATCATTCACTTATTAACGTTGGAAAGAAGGCAGTGGAAAATATACTTTAATATTATAGAAGATTCTCGTTTTCTCGGCAGCTCTATGTCAACACTTTCCTATCAAGATTTAAAGTTTCTCCAACAATCCCCAAGGATTTGTAAACTTCAATCTCTGTTACTTTATTTTTATCAATTACTAGCAGCGCCCCGCGGTTTTACCCGCGTTGTGCCCGTTCCCGTGGGAATTTCGGGAATTTTTTTACATAAAAACCTTCCTCTTGAATCACTCTACCTATTACAAAAAACCGCATCAAAATCCGTTGCGTAATTTTAAAGATTTAAGCATACAGACAGACAAACAGACAGACACGAAAAAGAGACGACTTTATTTTATACTATGTAGTGAAATATAGTACAACACTGTTTATATATACTTATACATTGTTGCAACAAAATCGATAAAACAGCAAACGTACACATATCACTGCTACGTAAATAATGAGTACTCCGTTCCGACATTAATATGTTATCAGAACATAAAGAATCTGTATTATAAGCGAGCATTATGTCTTCAACATCCACTATTTGTTTACGTTATACAAAATGATGCTAAAATCGAAACTAAATTCTATTTTTATTGGACTTGAAAAGGGTGGAAATGTAATCGAATAGTTAGAAAGGTTAACTGGTGGAATATTTAGGGAGCGATGAGATGTCATCGGGGTCGCGTCGGTCGGTCCACTGCCACGTCTCACCTCAGGTCACATCACATTCTGTTACTTCGGGAATCACATTATTGGTCCGACCGAATTCGTGACACAGCCCCGCCGTCTCTTATCTGACTGACAGACCCACGGTCGGGTTGCTCGTAACGTAGATATTACTATACTTCCATTAAAGATCAATAGAACTTTCATGATGCTATAAGCCATATTCAATTATATCTTTAATATATTATTGCTATTTCCTATAATTTACTTATCTACAAAAGGGACTAGGGAAAATGTTTGATGAATAAAAGGTACTTTTTCGCAAGTTATTTTTGTTTTTCGTAAACATTTGTTGTTGTTGCTGATTTTCCAGTAAATCTGTAATCGGATTATTTCGCTCGTGGAGCCGTATCACACTTAGGTGGGGCAATGGAATAATTTCTCATAGATCTATTTACAGATTGTTTTTAAAGACGAAATATTGTATTAGGATGTTCATCTATATATTTAAAAATGAAACCCGTTTTCCTTGGTCGCGGCATCACGCCTGAATGGCTGGACCGATTTCACTAATTCTTTTTTTGTTGTATTTGTTATTATTAGAAGAAGGTTCTTACGGAAAAAAATATTAAGAAAATCTCTCAGAAATATTGAAAAATATACATTTAATTTTGCATATTTAGAAAAACACGCGTAACGAATGTCAATGTCATTCACTAAGGCGGTACGAAGTTCGCCGGGTCAGCTAGTTATCAATAATTTACTTAAACAAACATTGCTCAAAAAACTCTTTACCGTTATCTATCTCGTTTAACGCCCGATATAATTTTCCTTACTATTTTCAGGAAGCTCATAACAATTTCTATTGAATTCCCTTTATCTTCGCTACTATCATAACAAGAGAGATTCTCACAGCGCTGCTCGATAGCACATTATTTAGAAGGTGTTGATATTAAAACCATAAATACTGTTCCACGTTCATAAAACGATGTTGCGTATTCCCTTTGTTCGAGCTCAAAATATAAATGTACTTAGAACCTGAATAATAAACAACTAAAATATATCTCAAGAATGAAAAAGTTTATGACTTTGAATTATGTTTCTGATGTGCTGAAATGTCTGAAAATTTAAAATGACCTTCTAAAACTAAAGTCTAAATAGTTATGTTCAGAAAAAGAGACAAAACATTTTTTTTTTAATTAAAGGATTACATCAAAATCGGTCCATTAATGTAAAAGCCATAGACAGACACACAGACACGTCAAACACATACACTTCTCTTTTAGCGTAAGGATGAAAAATACAAATCAACGAAATAAACTCGGTCCAAATTGCAATACCATACCATAGTGTGTCTAACGGTGTGTGAAAAATTACACGGCTATCATTTCAGGTAGCATTACTCATGAACCGGATACGTATGTACTGTAGTGTCTTCTCGACACGGAATCCCACAATCAATCATTTATTTACTCACTCGAGTACGTATTGTAAATGATAACTTATCAAAGAATACTGTTCGCAACAAAATCCATCAATTTTGTAATATGACGTCGATCGTAAGTTTACGTCTCGGCCGATGCATGACGAAGAATGATAATAATATGTTAGAGGTAAATATGGCAATAATGTAGTAATTTACTTAATTTATTGTGTAGTTATGTTAATATGTTTTACCATGCACAGGAAAAGCAGACAAATAGCAATAATTGGCGTTATGGATTGGTGGTGTTATAGAGTAGAGGGCGATTTCAGGCGGTTTCACTCTCATTGTTTTTTTACACATGCACGAAAATATATTTCAAAATCATTTAAATCGGCTCCATCGTACGTCGTCGTTGAGTTTTAGTTTGACACATATTAGTCGTCGCTCATCTACCGTTTATTACGTGGAGGAAACTTAAAAAAATAAACTCAAGACATTGGTTTGTCTCGCCCTGTGTGTAGAAGATAAATATTATACACGTTATTAATAAAATAGTTAATACCGTTGATACATAAACGTGCATATTTCGAAAAAGAAAATACTTTAAAACAAGCCTTACCTTACTTCAAACGAAAATTAAATTTAATATGACAGACAGAACACTGAAAAATTCAACGCATTTTAATTTTTATTCAATTGTCAAGTTTTCAATTACAATTCAGGTAGGTATGTACTTTAATAACGGATTTCTTTTATTAGTACTTGGATTGGAACCCATTGGAACAATACTAACACAATATTCTTTTAGTCTTCGTCGCAGTCGGGAAATAAAATAAGGAGAAACAAAGTATTTGATAGAGCGAGCTCTACCGGTGGCTTGGCGTACTACGAGCTGGTACTTGCTCTAAATAAGTTATTAATATCCATCTTCGTCCAGGTTCCGCGCTTTTCCCGTAGATGTCGCTGTCGGACCGAGAGTGGCAGTACCTTAAAATAAGAGAAATAAAGTTAGGGGTCTTTCGTTATATAGGCCAAAGTATATAGAAGGTTACCATTTTAATATTTGCGTTTTTTAGTTTGGGGTTATTCTTGTCTCCATCATTGACGGATTGATTTGTAAAATTATCGTAGATTGATTGGTTCAGATTTCAAAATAGTCTAGTTTTAATTAATTACACCACATCTAGCACGTGGTTGGCTCGTGTAAAAGTTGACGTTGATGGTTTAAAAACTCTTTAAAATAAAAGGATTTTGGGTATAACCATTATAACAATTGACCACTTAATTGCTTTCATTATTATCTGCGGAGTAAAGTAACAAGTCATTAAGCTGGTTTATCTTGTGATTATTATCTATACTTAGATCTTATTTACTTAAAGATATTAAAAGAAAATGTTCCGGATTTATCTGTAAGATTCTTTATCATATCTTGGTAAAGTATCAGTGGGCGCGATGTTGGCCTACTAATCCCTTATCTAGAGATAAAGGCAGGATAGCGAATGTATTTAGTAATGGTTCGGATCAAAGACATTGAGATAGTCTCCTCTTGTATGAAACTTATTTGTAACATTTTGAACTTGGCTCGAGTTTAATATAAAGTTACTACAACATAGTCACCTTTCAGTGGCAGAGTAAGTATACTTTGTTACAAACAAAATATTATTTTTTTATGTTTTTTTGTAATATATCTTAATCTTAAGTGTCTGGGGGAGAGAATTTGTAGCCTTTGTTTAATAAGAGCCACCTTTGAAAAGCAATATCAATTGTGGTTTATCTCCAATACTGTTCTATTTTCAAACTATTATGTCTGCTAATCTGGATACCAGTTCAGCTGTTTTTTAAGTATTAGTCTGTAATGTTCCAGAGCTGAGTTGGATATCAATACAAATCTTCCTAATATATCAGCGTGTAATATCCCATTACTAGACAAGCACAAGGGCCTCTTATCCTCATGAAAATATAAAGTAAGTTAGTTCGTCGGTAGCCAAACCTGATGTTTTTTGACCAAACCGGAGTTTTGAGACTGACTAAAGGACTCCGACTTGGTCTATCGATTGAAACAACCGGGACCGACAATAAAAAAAAATATCAATCAACTATCAGCGCCCCGCGGTTTGACCAGCGTTGGGCCCGTTCCCGAGGGAATTTCGGGATGAAAAATAGCCTATAAACTTCCCTTGAATGTGGCCAAACAAAAATAATTATTCGAATCTAACTGGTAATTACCGAGATTAGCCCGAACATACAAACAAACAACATAAAAAAATTACCTCTTTATAATACCTATTAGAGTAGTATAGATGTTTCACAAATATCAATCAATGTTGATTTTTGTAACGTTAGTGTTGTGTTGTTACAGCTTCGATGTGGAGAATGGTGGCGGTGCGGGCGGCGCCGGGGGGGCGCGGTCTCCCCTGGAGGGCGGCTCGCCGTCCACCGCGCTCGTGCTGCAAGCCATGCCGCAGCGCCGCGAGTCCTTCCTCTACCGCTCCGACTCAGACTTCGAGATGTCTCCCAAATCTATGTCCAGGAACAGCTCCATCGCCAGCGAAAGGTAAACTAATGCTTGTTACATATGTAAATGAATGCCCTATCTACACCTGCATGAGAGCGCGAGCTGGGAGCAGATTGAAAAATATGAAATAGAGAAGAAATGTTTCAGTCGCCTGTGGATGTTAAGCATCTACCAAAATTCAGTCGTCCTAAAAGTCTCTATTAATTATGAAGCAAACTGATTTAGTTAACGAATACCGTACGTTATTCTAATCGATTTTATTAGTAATCAAAAACACTGTTTTTTCTATTTATGATGCTAATTAGTAACATAGCTCATAATAATCATTTAAGATGATTGAATAGCCAATATAGTTCAAAATAAACTGAAACTTTGATGTCGCTACACGCTCTCGTGCATGTTTATGGGGTAGTCTGGCCTTAATTGCTGACTAACCTAGATGAGTATTAGTTTTAGAATTCGGCAATTTAATTGGCAAATGTTTCTGTCCGTCATATGTACACGGAAGTAAGGATAAATATGTTTGTCACTAGCAAAACTTGGAAAGGTAACGCCCTCTACATGTACAAAAATAAAATATCTACGTTTTCACGTCGACCTGTTTACGTCTTCTAAAATAATTATTTTGTATTATTTACCTATTTAGCAGAAACAAAATTACAGATCATTGAAAGTAACGCATATCTAAACTTTAAATAAAAGCTTCCGTCTTGATCAAAACTTTTCCGAGATTTGAAAATAGAAAAGTTTAGACGTTCATTAATTTCTTTTATAACTTAAATATGTTACTTATTGAAATGTAAGAATACTCATAGTATAAATCGAGTAAAAATAATTAAGTTTTCTTCGGGCTCAGGTAAGTATTTTATTTATAAAAGCTTCCCGTCCTTGAATTATGCGGAGCGCATGCCGTGCGTGACTGCACATAATACGGGCTCAACGTGTACACAAATATTGATTCGATTCGCTCACCTTTAACTGGCCCTTTTAATTAATACCTTTAGTCGACTGTTGATCATTTTGGTAAAGAGCTTTTTCTTCCGTGGCATCATATAAGTCGTAGTTAACTCGGTTTATGATGGCCCTTGATAACTACTTTAAATTGACAAAAAGTCTATATTTTAATTAATTTGAATACACATTGCAATAAGGGTTTATGTGATGTATTTGCGATCAAAAGTTTACTTTGGTTACGTTAGATGACCAAAGAACTAAACTTGAACTTAAAATAGATACAATACTCAAAATCTGAAAGCTTTAACTTATTTCTCTGTCCCATTGGCCTGTTATAAATAAAAGGCACTGGTAAATAAATACTAAGTAATTGCGTTTCCTTCAACAAAATAATGAATCAACTAGAAAACAATAATGTATTTAATCTAAACAAGACGTCAAATGCTTGTGTTTCGTTGGCTATTGGATGTCTACGTTCTGCGTTTAGATTGTGTTTTTAATTAGAACATTTGAATACCTATATGTGCTACTGGTTTTGGCACGATGAAACCTTAATTGCGATTCACAAATTATTATTCAATCCATTGAGAAATTCAATATTTTAACGAACGTCTGTAACTATTAACTATTAAATCTATCAAATTACAAATTACGAAATACCCACCAGCTATATTAAGTGTTCATTATACACCAAAATTAATATCCACTATTTCGTTATGAAATGTGATTCTGTTTAGTAAATGAAATAACTTTGCGTAAGTTATTTTGTAAAACAGATGTGAAACTCATCGAAATCCAAAATATGTTAAAATTAATTCATTATCTTCTATTTGATAAAGGTTTAACAGATAAAGCCGGTAACCAGCGCAAAGGTGAAAATAAATTTCAATTTATTAAGATTAGCTGAATTTGGAAAATAATGAAAATGTTTTATGTAAATTATGAATGTATTTTCTTCTGGTTATAATTTATAACTGAACATAATGATAGATCAGACTGGTTAACTTTATATTTTGCTCATTGATAAGCTAAGAAGAGAGTAAGTAAGATATTGTGGTCAAGAGCCAGTTTCTTCTAAAGTTTATTCATAAAATAGCGAAACTAAATCATCAAGGAGTCAACTCAATTAAATGAATCTCATTACCTAAGCAGGTAGTTGACGTAAAATTGACGTCATTTGATTGATATTAATCAAAACGGGTAGTCTATTAAAATGTTAATTAATATATCTATTACGGACGAGATATAGAACACCCATAAGTTACATCCATCCAATATTATGCCTAAATCTAATTAGAGGCCGCTAATGGCTAATCATAATCACGTTACAAGTTATGTAGATACTTCCAGTAAAAAACTTCATGGAGCCAATGTATCTCTAGTTGAATAACATCATATTCTGTATCAATCTGATTTCCATTGGATTATTTTGAAAAAATGGTGGATGGCGTACTTAATCGTTTTTAGATCTGTATGAAATATGTAAATAGATGAAGTTTACATGAAACGCTTTGGGATCTTTAATCTGGATTAAAGTAAGCTAAAAATGGTTTTAAGATAAATGTTGTGAACTAACAAATAGCAAGCTTACTGACAGCCTTCTGTTAATATTGGTGATAGCATGCAATCCGCGAATGATTCGATGTCACGACGCGTGTACGCTCGCTCGCACTCCCGCGCCCACCGCGCCGCTCGCCGCGCGCCCGGAGGCGGCCCACGCGCCACGCCACACCTCGCTCACCACACACAGCACAATATATTCGGTGTGAAGCTAATCCCCGACCTGACCCGCTTAGGAGCCATAATATTACGTCTCCTCTAATATCTTGGTTCTTTCTTTCTTTTCCTTATTTATTAATTGCTTACAGATTCAAGGAGGCCGAGGCTGCTCAACTGGATAGAGCGTACGTATTGTTAACTGAGCACGTTAATAAAGCTTTGCACCGCTTTTTATTAACTTTCTTCTAGTCTTGAGTGTCCTGCTTACGAGTTTCCACTGTCGCTTTCTTGTGTATAGCCTGTGTTTGTGGTTTGAGTAAATAATAAGTAGGTAGTATTTAAGTTGTTTTACTTGTTTACCCACATTTTTTACAGTAGGTACTTAAGCATTATTTAATTATAGTATTAAAACACGTTTAATCAGTTGCGTTGCTCTCTGTCTGGCTTTGTCCCAGATAGTCCCGATTTTGATGTTGCTGTCTCGAGTCCTTACAGGCTACTATCCCATTTTTGCGACAGCTATCAATTACTAATATTGTTTTACTTTTAGCCGCGTAACACTCATACGGTCAAAAGGACAATTCTTGAATGTAATCCAAAATTAAGCTTCAACGTATGAACTCGAACCATTTACTTTTCAAGAGCCATTGATCACAATAGCTTTGTTATCGAAACCAGATATAACTCATTATTACATCAAAAGTATTTGTTTATAAAAACAAGAAGCGGTTCAACTTTCAATGTTACTTCAGTTTTAATGGTCACATTTTGGTGAAAAGATCGTATTCCCTTAAATTCTAAGTATTTGAAATATTAGGCAGGATTTAGATGATAAAGGTCAAAGGTGACTCTCAGACAACACTCGTGTCAAGTTGTGTCTAGATACCTAATAATAGATGTTGATAAAGTTTAATTGAGTAGGTATATTAATGACACTACCCTCCTATAGTTCTGTTGTCGACCTCCGACGCGAGGCGAGGCTCGAGGGACCCGAATATTAGGAAATCCATGTATAAATAAATAATCACAAACCTTTTATAACATTAAAAATATATAAAATTATAATGTTAATTTGATATTTTGGACAGGTAATATACCTAAAAGTCTAATGAACTTAATTAGTTTATAAGAACAGTCTTTTCTAGCATTAGAGTTAAAATGTTTTCTAGAGATGTTGGAATAATATATTCAATATATCGCCACGTCTTAAGTGTCGAGTGGAAAATGTCTTAACTAGAATCATAGATATTGACTCTTGATCCTAAGTAAATAGCTAGGATCACGGTCCTTCTATACATAATAATATATTTGTTCGTCTATTTAACTACGCAGGTTCAGCGTTAGTTGATTAGTCGATCCTTGCAAAATGTACGACTTCTGTGTTCTAAAACATACAATAAAGCAATACATAGGTTCTCCTTTTAAATATGCTCTAAAACCCTTACTCATTCTCACCTCGCAAAGGTGGCATCTATCGATATATTCTGAAATATCACGCCGGTTTCCGCTTCAAGGATTTGCAGGTTGTTTGTCATGTACGAGTATAGAGCGAACAATCGATAAACGGTACAAATGTTGCGCCGCCATATCTCTGTCATAAATGCACGTTTCGCTCACCTTCAGTCATCTAATTTGGCAAGACTAGATGTGCCGAGATGTTGGTGTTCCTCGTTTCACGTGGAACATTGATTACCGGCGCTCGGCGAGTCAGCGTCTTCAGTTTCTATTAGCGGCTAATGTATCGGGCGGAGTCGCACGAGGCGAGCTCGTCCGCGGCGCTCGGGGGCGGCGCGCGGCGCGGGCGAGCGAGCGGGACGCCGCGCGCCGCCGACTCGGCGCGAGCCTCCATTGATAGTCCGCGCGGGCTGCCGGCGACACGCCACACAGACCCTCCGCCTCCGCATGCGAGCCGCGCCGCGCGCGATGCCACTCTATTAACACCCGACGAACCCCTCATTACGGAAACCCCCACAACAATGTGACGTGTGAAGTGATTCTATGCAACTCGAACAAACATATTATTGAGTATTTGTTTGAGAAAGAGTGCGAGACTCGCGGACAGTGTCGAGGTCGTTCACTGATCTGACAGGTTGGCCCTGGACGCCTGCACAAGAACACACGAACGTCAAACTGAGACTCCCCCAGTCATTTAGTTAATCAATCCTCGTAACACGGATTCGGCCTAACTTTTTATTGACTGTTGTTCGTTTCACTGCTTTGCACATAAATAAAGAATCCAGTGAAAGTTTAGTGATACTGTTGTGATATTTGTTAAGAGTGAAACGACACGAGTTTTGCTAAATTAATATTGTTATTGATAAGGATATCCGAGTGAGATAAAGCTTATCTAAGCGCAGGCATGCATATGTGGAAGTAATCAACTGGTTGGCAGTTGTAATAATTTGTTGACTATTCGAATTCAAGGACAATTTTGTCTCTCGGGTAAACAATATGATTAATACATAAAGAACTGAGAAACTAATCTAATAAATAAACAATGGATGAGGACCAATTGAAATTGATGAGGGGAGTGTGATTTGTCCGCTGTACGAGAACAAAGATGCAGCGTTCGGGATCTCAGTCGGAGCGGATGGGGATCGGAGGCGGGTTCATCACGAAGGGGTCCGCGTCGGAGCACAGCATGTCCACGGGCGTGTCGGGAAGCAGCAGCGGCGGCACGCTGCCGCGCACGCTCAGCACCAGCGTGCTGCGCATCAAGAACCGCTCCAGCTTCTGGGAGAAGTTCTGGGACGAACGGACCAGGAGGGATGCGTGAGTCTCATTTGTAACTCAACGCTTTAGAACCATCCCCTATGTTATGGCTATTAAAATATTCAGCTATGATGTGAATTTGACACTCATTCACCTAGCATTTTAAAACTAAGGATGGGGAGAGGATCCTAGCCATAAATAATAATTTATTTATACCTCTTCAAAATATTTTACGATTCTCAAAACAATCTGCTTTAAGGGCATCATACAAAAACAAAGTAGATGTAAATCTGAGATTTCTCAAGTACAGACCTACAAAGGTCGTCGCCCAAATCGATACCATCTCTATTCATATCTTTGTATAATTCGTTGTCCTGTCATAGTCCATGCGAATCCAACTTGATTTGACGATTCATGGAGCTTATTAAGGTTTTTGAGAATAAACGAATATAATTTAACATTTTTGAAGAAGAATTTTATATTTATTATAATTGAGTCTCTTTATCGCTGGGTCATTTTATGTAGGGACTGAAATTAGCTTCAAGAAAAAGGAACGACGGAAGACAATGAGACAATATAAAATCTTCTCGCTACAATTTGGACCGCACAAAGAAGGTCAAACATTTCGGGACTTATATTAATGAATAATATTACAAACGTAGAATTATGTTGACGGCAGTCTTTCGAAATATAACAATATTCCCATAACAGGTAAAATTGTAAGTAAAACCTTTAATACTGACATTGTACTGACAATACTACCGGGCGAGCTGGTATTATAAATAGACAGCGAAGGGCTGTGGTGCGCTCATGTACTTATCAATAAAAGAAAATAGTAGTTCAATCAATAACAGTGCGTACTCTTAGGAAACGACAAGATTATTAAACTGATAATCATTGAATCAATTGACTTTGTGACATTACCCAGTACTCTGTACGTTTTATCAATATGTAAAAGTAACAGTTGTTTTTTTTTCATTGTTTCGAAAATAATTCATTTACATTCTCTACATTGCCATTAAGATAAAATGATATACATGTTGTCATATGTAATGTGTCGTACAGTGCTCCTTTAATTCGCATTCGCCATAATTTTGATGGACCACTTATCTCCGTAATGCTCAACTCTCGCAGCTTGTAAAATGGAATGCTCATCAAGTTCCCGGTCGTTTTACATTTTCAAAGACTTAACACATTTTTAAATCTTTTTCCCTTTGGTTTTTACTGTAAGGTAAAGTAAATTGCACTCCTCTCTTTTCTCGACGTCCCTGCACTTAACTGAGATTAGAATACATACTTACTTCTAAGTATTTTATACGAATCTAATGACCTTCAAGATGAAAGGTAATGGAAGCGAAAGCTTCTATCATGTCGTCGGTAAGAAAGGTATTGCGTAATTTCGATCAATAATCCTACAGTCGTCTTTTTAAACTTAAAAAGCAAGTAGAGAAGTGGTTCTTGAGATACCTGATCAACGGAACATCATGAAGGAAAAGGGTCCATTCAGATGAAGTAGATCTCAACGATTTGAATGAGAGAAGACTTGGTATCTCTAATGAAAATATTGATTCTTTCAACATAACCAGACATTATTTACGGAATAAAGCTGAGCATTTAAGTGGTTATTTATGCTTCGTAAATTATTTTAGAGCAATATTGCAGTTTTCCAGGAACATAGTACCAGGAATCCAGTATTTATTAAAACTGCTATAACAGAATGTTGAATACAAAGCCGATGTCGGTGGTGAGTACCGTTGTGGGCGTTAATTGGAAACACGTGGATGCACCGAGCAGCCTAGAGTTATAAAAATAGACGAAAGAGCAGATGTGAAAGTAGGAGTACATAAATTCATATTTCCTTTACCATTTGAACCTTACCCAAGAGATCAATATTCTACTAGAGAATTTTGCCAGTTAGACCATTACATACACATATACGTGTTGTTGTAACAATCTATTTTAATTGTAAAGCCTCGCTTATGGATAATAATACCACAATTGGCAATATACCAATTAGCGTTGTTAGTGAGCATCTCTTAACAAATGCGCAAGGCTTGATATACACAAACAGCACGTTATCGACGACCACTGACGACGATATTATATATCAGCGGGACAGGACGTGCGTCGGTGACTACTGCACCCGACCTCTATGGGAGTTGGATGATTGTACTTTTTTTCAATGTATTTTCGGGCATATCTCTGCCCTTTGTATTCGGATTTTCTATTTCATTCGAGGTTTATGCTGAAATGGTCCGATATCAGCATTGGAATTATTGGAACGAGTTGATATTTTTACAATGTGCTTGTACTCGTATCGCCAAAATATCGGCAATGCCGTTGACGACTGCACTTGCCTTTTGCTGTAGACTTCGTACCATGTATAAGAAGCCTAATCCAGCATTGACATAGGCGCAGTATAACCTACGTAACTTGTCTCGGTATTATGTGTCTTATTTATTATTTGAATAGGAATAACAAAATATACGTACATACGATTCAGTTTATACGTGAATTTCGTTGATGACTGCACTATGAAGGGACTTTTAACGAAAAGGTTAACCTGAAAATTTTACAGTTTTAACAGAATTTATGTGCCAAGGATAGAGAACTGCGAAACACTTATTGGAAAAGAAGATTAAAGATTCAGAAACTTCAGCCATGGCCCAATAGACATATAGATTTTTGCACATTGAGTTAAAATTCCAAACAAACCAACTTCCGCCAATCATGAATCAATTCCCGTCAACATTGTATAGATTCTAACCTATATTCCAATTTATATCCATTTTCTTCTGACCGACGTTAACATTAATGGATCCAAAACTCCAAACATTGATTAAAAAGTTTGTTTTCTCGATTAATTGGAAAGGACGAATTTATTTTCTTAAAATTAAATATTAATGTGGTTTGGTGTTTAGTCGTTAACGTGTCAAGCATTATTGCAACGGTAATAAAAATACTATTAATAAATACTTTTTCAAGCGTTTTTGATTAATATGAATTTCCAAACAAACTAACTGAAACCGATGGCTATCGTTAAATGCGTTTGTTGTAAATTTCACGATTTTTTACACAGTCAAATGTCTGTTAAATACAAAGAGTTGTTTCATAACCTATAGGACAGTATATATTAAAGTTATTCGGGCGGACGGTAGACCGACTGCAGTCAGTCGGTCATTTTGTGTTAACAATTACTGGTGCGTGAGCGTAAGCTGAAGCAACCCAATTTAAGTAAATCAAAAATAGAAAACTAACTAGGAAGAGAAAATATAATACTAGTAGCCAGATCTGTAACAAACAATTTTCATGAATAATAAAATCTCTGAAAACATTAACTTTAACGTTAAAACTTTACGAGGTACACTCGTTTATTTGCATTGTTGGGTCTATGCAGATTGTAACTCCATTGATTTCCCATGAGGCTTTAGAAACTAAATGCATTAACCAAGTAATTTGTATTCATTTTTTTCATTACCTACAATATAATACTCTATCTTTCTACTCGTATAACATTAACAATATGCCAGGATATCCTTAGTAATCTATCTAACTAGACTAATCGAATTAAATAATAAATAATGAATGTATAAAAAGTTTTTTATTAGACATAGTTGAATAAATTTTAGTAACGTTTATAAATGTAAGTACGTATAATTTACATATCTCTACAAATGTCCTCTGGGAACATTTTTCTCATCCATAATGTGATCGTATTACAACCGTTGTTCTTACATAGTTGGAACGGCGCTATCTTACCGATATATGCGGGTAGATAAATATAATGTAACTGATACCGGTCTGTGACTCGCATTGAATAATAAAGAAGACAATTTCAAATCGATCGCTGGGTCTAAGTATAGCTGCAACTTATCCACCTTCGTGTTTTACAAGAAATATTGCAATGATTTTTTTATTCAAATAACCTTCCACAGTGCATGTCACATTTCTTAATCATGATTTATTACAAACATTCGTCTGTACTTTGAATAGGCAGAATTGATGGATTGGTCCATTTTCAATTCTAAACTTTTAAAATGTTTTCGATTTTTTTGTTTTAGAGCCAGTTTTCATTAGATATTTTTAACTTTTAACTGAAGGTCGCATGTGAACGAATATTTCTAGCATTTTGTATCGATTGATTCTATGTATTTACGAACTGAATGTGGCATAGATACACTGTATTTCCATTCGACTTGAAATGAAAGCGCAAAACCTCTGGTTTTCTTATGAAAGCTCAAGAAAAAATGTCCCTATAATTTCCGTTCGATTCAAAGCCAATTTTCTTCTGGTACTTGAACTTGTTTAGAAGTGTTTTACTTGAAAATAGGTTTAACCTTGGTTTAACGCTCACTAAATGATATAATGGACTTAGTCCCATTTCGCATTTTAATCTGAAACATGGCTAACTAAGCCCTACTAGTAGTGGTAAGAGAAGGTAGTATTAGAGAAACCCTAATAAAATACAAAACTCCTTAATTTCCATTTATTACCTATCATTATCTCCGCATTTTAAATCTGAATTACATTTTTTAAATGAACAAAGGATAGACATAGACAAAAGCTTTAGAGCTTACCCATGTACGTAGTACTAGTTATTATTCTGTGCCCATGGATAGGGAGCTTACCCCTTTTTTGAAACAATAAATTGCAAATTGATTTTTATTCAAGGAGGTACATAGATACATAGAGGTACATATTTATTTTCGTACCACATCCATTGTCTACAATTATCTACATATCTATGGAAATCGGGCGTGTTTGATTGTCATCTTGAAAAAATTGCAAGGAAAATTTAAAAAATCTGCGAAAATTATTAAGATTCTAATTAGATAAGTTTAAAAAATACCAATAAGTGAAATATGGATATGGAAATAACAATGTCTGGATCAACAATGACCATGAGGTAATTGTGATTCTTGTAAAAAAATAAATAGAATGGTTAGTTATAGTAAGCCATTTTACAATATTTATTAATTATTAGAACATTGCGCTATAGCATAGACTTGGACTCGAGGAATAATAATAATTGAATAACTCTCTGTCCGCGACTTTATGCAGTATAAAGTAAATTCAAAAATATTTCAAAATTACAAAAGTAATGAACTCCACATCGGACTGCTGATAAACTTTATTTACGATTCAATTAAAAGCTTTCAAAGACGTTATAATAAAATTGTTTTGACGTCGAAGTCTTGCTGTTAAAGCGTTGTAATAACCACTATCGTAATCGGAATGGGGTTTATTCAATTTAACGTCTCTACGTGATTTGGCGCGTTTTCTGCTTCATAAAATGGTTCCAAATTAGACTTCCATAAAGTTCATCAGAAAAATCGAAATTTTCTGATTACAAAGGCTGCCAATCTGAATAAATGAATATCAATTACAAATATAAAATATAATAAAGCAATTTAGGGGTAAGTATTCTATTTAATTCTGGGATCTGTGCTCTTTATAAAACCAAGTATTTTGTCTGCCACCCTATACTCTGAGATTTAATATATTTTAATAATAAAAACATGTTCAAATTCTATTTCATTATATTATGTCCTTGTACCAATAGTACACGGATGACTGCGTTCACAACAAACCACACATGTTTGCACAAACAAAAGTTTAACAAAACAGATGTTTTAATAATGGGACAAACGATTTTTTTCTTATTTATTCTTTGTTCTAAAGAATTAATTCGTGTAACATGTGGGAATAGATAAATAAACAAATAATTTATGTACTCAAGTTCATGGTCTTTTATAGTTTGATAGAGTATTGTCTATTGCATAGTAAAAGTGAAGGGATTTTCAGCTGACACTGCTTAGATGGGTGGCCGATAGTGGCATCTCTCTAGTTGTTCTGCTTCGGAACGTACAGTTCTCTACAATCCTACTAATTTTATAAATGCGAAAGTTTGTGAGGATGTGTGTATGTATGTTTGTTACTCTTTCACGCAAAAACTACTGATCGTATTTGGGTGAAACTTAACAGTAATATGGGTTATACATCAGAAAAACACATGGGATACATTTTATCCCGAAATTCCCGCGGGAACGGGTACAACGCGGGAAACACCGCGGCGCGCGGCTATTCATAGAATGGTTTGATGTCATTTTAGACAGCGGACTTATAAAGACCCTTGACTATCAGAATTTACCAACCAATTTGCTTGATACCTATGTACCTTCAACCTCAAGACAAAGCGAAAAATATACAAATGTATAAGTAGTTGTATACACACACTATATGTATGTATGTATTCCATGCCAATTTATGTGGCAGTGTTTATACTGAATAGTTATTCGCTTTGTTTACTTCGCTTAAGTGAATAACGTTTATTGGCTTCTTACTGTTATTGCTTCTATACTGCTTTGGAATACAAGTAGGTACTAGACTAGATTAGTAGAGTAGCTTCGTTTTATTTTATAGAATCAAATAGAACGTCGTATTTTATTGCCTATTTTATTTTATTACATTTCATTTTGATTTTTTAACCGGACTAACAAAAATGCACCAGAGCAATCAGAATTTACTGTTCTTAACTTGATTGTAAAAAGTGTTTGGTCAGTATTAGAAGGGGCAGCTAACAGTGTAATTTAATTTAGTAGGACAGGATGACAGTGAACGAGCAAAGTGGTCTGTCGTTTTGTGCCTACGATGTTCGTTAGTAGTAATAAGAGCGCGGTGTCGCAGTAGCCTGGCTAGAGAGAAACCAGTTATCCCACAGGCCGCATTCATTGAATTGACGTCAAAACCCTTAACTCAATTAATATACTTGTAACGATCTTGTCAATTAACTATGTTATTTGCATGCTACTAATGAGTCGATTGTTACATTACAACATTACTCTAAGTACTTTACGGTTATGCGCACATTAGATAATGAAAAGAAGCCTAAACCTCTTGGAGTTTAGTGGTGGATTAATTTGATCATGTGACCGGTACAGACGGAATAGTACGAGGGTGAGATGACTAATGAAACAAGTCCCTTCTGAAAGGTACAAATGCCAACATTGATAACATAACTGTTAATTATATTTCATGTTTCATTTGTATATTGAAACGTGTACGTCATAATATTGTCTGTTTTGCTGTCCGTACGCTCGTGACCAGTTATTTTAATGGCAAGGATCCAAGAGCACTAGCAGTAGGGTAATGAGACAAATACGTGACAAAAATCATGTGAGAAAATTCACATGATTCCATGACCTACAACATTGACACTAAGGTAGATTCTCGAAACACAAAGATTAGTAATATAAAATGATGCAACTTTAACAATTATTGTAACTATATGAAAATTTCCTATAATTAACCATGTGGCTTCCTCGATCAATACTGCTTTACCGCTCGATGTTCAATAAACGAACTAAGAGATTATCCGTTGTAATGTTGGTTTTACTCTAGAGATTTAATAATAAACTACAACGTATTTTTAGACTTCGTTTATTGCAAATAGTTGTTCAGCTTTTGCGTACGTTTTATTTTTTATTCGTACAAGTCTTAGAGCCTTATCACACTTGCGATTTACAAGCGATTTGAAAGCGAAGCGTACGCGCGGCGTGTTCGTTGCGTGCCCGTAACCAATTCGCCGCGAAGGCGTCGCGATTACGCCGCGACCGCGTGACGAATACGCCGCGTCTGCGCAGCGAGTTCGCCGCGTCAAGAGTTGAGACATTATGCCGTACATTCGTCATCGAAATTCATTTCTACCCACTTTAGTTTAAGCATATTGTAACCGAATGAGGCTACTTCCATTCTATTCCATGGGTAATTGAATATATAAAACCACTGTATACTTTAAAACATAATATATTTACACACACATTTTAGTACATGAACATAACAGACATTCCTTTGAATTTAACACAAAGATATATAAACTTCATGTCGTTATAATTACCTTATTATTAATTACATAATTCTTACACTTGAATTACAATCCTTTAATCCTTTTTCTCACACGTCCGTGTCCTTCTAGAGTTCAATCAAGATTTCCGCCCTTTTATTCTCTTTCCCTCCAAAAGTTTGCGATGTAACCGAACCTCTTTTCATAAACATATAAAAAGTTTGCGATGTAACCGAACCTCTTTTCATAAACCTATAAACCTCTTTTCTTTAATTTATTGAACCTAACAATATGATTTGTAGTAGTTTATTATTAGTGTTTCCTCGTCGGAATCCATTATGTAAGTGACTGTCCAAGACTCAGATCACTCTCAGCGATTTACTGACGGCTGCGCAGCGTATTCGTTACGCAATCGCGGCAAAATCGCGACGCACTCGCGGCGAATTGGTTACGGGAACGCGACGAACACGCCGCGCGTACGTTTCGCTTTCAAATCGCTTGTAAATCGCAAGTGTGATAAGGCTGTTAGAGAACTTCTTATTAGTAAAACTTACGTATGCAACATTTAATATTTCACTAAATATTAAGTTAAAGTACTCTACATCAATGGTGTGTTAACCAGTCTGGTTCACACATTGTATCATTATCACGTACTCTGTATTCTAACCACGCTCCCACAATATCTTAAATCGTCCGCCGCAAGACGAAGTGTAACCTAACCACCTAAAATAACCGATATTTAATTAAGTAACTAAGCTCTCCTCTCGGCTCGTAAACCTCTGAATAGCTATTATAGGACCCTCTCGTGTGCTGGCACGAAACCCTACGGTTACCTCGTAAAATTGTTTCATTAATAAAACACTATGTTATATTTTCCAATGAAAACAATGCTATCGTACATACCCTGTCTAATATCCACGAAAAGTATGTACTTCATACATATTTTATACTCATGAATAAATATTGAATATTTTGCCGAGTTACTATTACTACTAACATAATATCTGTATGCTACAATGTTTGTCCTGCTTGTTATTTTGTTTCGCCGTTTATATATTTACATTGGGACGATGGCAAAAAATAATGATAGTATACATTAGATTTACATAATCACTGGTTTGTAGGGTTTATACTCGTTCAAGGACGTCCAGGGTACGCGAGTTTAATGGAGTCAAGTAGACTTAACTGACCGGTTGAGGGACTAATAAACAAAAAATAAGATACTCGTGCTCTCGTTAAGCATCTTATTTTCGTACAGTAAACTGACGGGATCTGTACAAAAATAAATCAGCGTTACTAACGTAACAGCTCACAAAATGATTGACTTTTACAAGTTGGTGGGCCAACGTGGAACGATTTTCAGAGGAAAATGTATTTCCAATACTCAACAATAGTGCTTCTCTAATTATGTAGAGACACCTACCTGCTCGATTATAAGTCTGCTATTAATTATAACTTTGTTTGCTACTCATTAGATATAGAAAGAAACGGCATCTGATTTTATTTCAATTGGAAATAAATAAAATGTTTGTCTCGTTTTTCTTTTGAGTTTTCTTTCCAAGCGATGCTGTTGTTTTATGAAGTTATTGAGTTGTGTGTTTTGTCCACAGTCATGGAGAAGACTTGATCGTGACACCATTCGCGCAGGTGCTGGCGAGCCTGCGCAGTGTTCGCAACAACTTCCTATGTCTCACCAATGTACCCGTCGGCAAGTAAGTACATGACTCATTAACAATACTCGAAACAACGCAACAACAAAAAATATAGGTAATCACGTTCTCCTTTGTCTGGTTTAAATAAAGAACTTAACAATATTCAAATTGTAACGTGTTTTTCTACGCAATGAACATGAAATAGAGAAGTAAAAGTTGATTACCATGGATATTTTTAAAGTTCAACACAGGTATAGCTAAGTACTTGCTTATTGGGTTAAAAAAGAAGGTTATAATTACATAAGAATTATGTAGTAATAATTTTCTTAATACCTAAGGAAGGGTTATTGACGTTAGTTAAGTGCCTCCTAGGAATAAGTACTTCATTTCTATTGACATGGAAAAGTAATTGTTCTAGCTGAGTGTTAGATTAGTATATACATAGATGCGTACTCTCTACCCGCTGTTCACGGCTTGGTCGATTGCCAGCTAAAAGCGTATGATCGTGAAACGCCTAGAGACGTGAAATACTACTGAGTGCCAACGATACTTTGCTCTCATTTGATTGGTAGGAGCGCGTTTAACAAGCGGCATTGGCGGAGCTAACGTAAACGTTAATAGTATTTACGACCACCTCGGTATGCCGACACGAATATTATTTAACATCTAGCACTGAATAATGTCTATGTTATGCCAGTCGTTATTGAACTAGTAACTTATTATAAATATTAAATTCCGACAGCCTACCCAGAGTAGCCAGTAGCTAATTCTGAAGCTGAGTAGCCAGTACTTAATTCTGAAGAGTTTTAGAGGATCACGCATATTTTACATGGTTCTAAATAGTTTCCGAGAATAATAGTTTCATTACCGACCCGTCAAGTTATCTATGACAGAATCAGATATTAGATATTAACACACAGTAATAAAACATGGGAATACAACATGTTTTCCCGATTTGGGGCCATTTTAGGTGCTGCACTTTTATTAAACAAATGTTTTATAATGATGAGCTAAAATAAAAATTACCTACTTAACGAAATACTGATACTGACAAAGCTTTCTACAATAAAGTATGAACCTGGTTAAAATAATATTGCGAAACATTATTTCTACAAATCCTCGGAAATTACTTGGTACCTATGCTATACAAATGATTTATGTAAATGGATAGAAGTGAATACCCATTTTGGTTTATCCTATCATGTCGATTTTACGGTCACGCGTATCCAACGATTTAGTTTCTTTGTAAGGCACGTGACGAGGCTGGTGTGACGTATGGCGGTACGTCGCAGTCTCGTGTCCAGATGATGACAAAAAGCCTGCTCTCGTGGACATATCACGCAACACCACATTTTAATACGCGGTTGTTGGCCTCCACAACACCACTCCCCATTTGGTGGCATGACGTTAATGAATTGCTAGGTGTACCTGCATTCACGCTATTTACAATATCAGTATGTTACTTATATTAACCATAATGATAATGTTCTCATTACTCTAATTAGCTTCGTTAATAGATCTCAAATTAATGTTTGTTTCAAGACACCACTCAATGCCCATTTCTAATTATGCCTATCAAAGACTGTCTATAGGCAATTGATAAGGTTAATTTCTGAAGTAAATGTTACAATTTTAACTCTAATTACAAAATTGGTTTTAATACCCAATTTGAATAATTTAAAGGTTTCGCTTTACGTCAGTGTTAACCCTTAACCTTATAGTAAATATAAGACCGAGAAAGAATTTTTTTTTGCTATAAATATTTAATTCAAGTTCATTTGGAATGCAATGTACGAGTATCTCTTGTTCCTAGTTTTACGGTGGTAGTGATGTTACGTAACTTACGCATTAAGCTCCGTGTGTGGACTACAGAGCGGGTGCCCAGACCCAATATCCATTACCCGCCCAGTGGCGATCGGTAAAGTCAACAAAGCCTAAGTGGATGAATAAGTACGGTATTAGATTGATAAGGTTTTCCTAAATTAATTGAACTGGGTGCAGCTTACTAAATACATATTTACTTTGGATCCCGTAAAAACAAAATCCATCACAAACATCTGTCACTAATCAAGCGTTGCGATGACCTTACGTTCTGTCCACCATATGTCTACAGTTAAAATTAGAACGAATGGTTTCTCACTAATCAACGGCGGCCATCAGTGTCTTCTTAATATAGAACTTGATTGAGATCATTATTTTTAGACGTAAACAATTTCATAACGTTCTAGTGTGAGTTGTAAACTGTTTGCACAAATATAGGTCGGTTGTAACACTGCTTTGTAGCTAAACTAGTGTTTATCGTAAACATATCTACGCAACTCGAAGGTGAAGAGATCTCGAGCCGCGACCCGTGCCCACTCGTTCTTTGTCAAAGAGAAACGAAAATTTAATCTCATTAAATATAGGTAAGAGGTTTTCACAAAGTAAACAGTGTGTGGGCTCCCGTAATCCTCCCGTGTTTACGTCCTTCGTTTAATCTTTTAAGATATTATACACTTTTAAGCAACTGCCGTTGTCCGTAGCTGTATCATAAAATATTATTGATGGTGCTTTATTTTCTCTGGTAGACATTTTAGCGTTGTGATATTTCACTTGAGAGCACTTTGTTTAGCTTTAATATTTATCAGAGCTTTCATGAATGTAATGTTTCTTAACAGGTTTTCAGGAAAACCTCCTTTGGCAAATCTGTATATATAGGTACTTAGATAAGAAACTATGAATGACTATTCAAAATGCGTGGTAACGATAGTTATTGCTAATTTGTTATTAATTTCAATACTAAATATCTGGTATTGTCTATTTGTCCATCAATATCGTAGCTAGCTGTTTTGGATGATTATTGAACGCAACTAATTAGGGATCACCATGCGTCAATATTGGCGGCGCTCAGTTGATAAAGAGGCTGCATCGACTGGACTCGGCTGGAAGGACCTGGAAGTTGCCGCACAAAATCGGAATTATAAACACTAGCAGCGTTTAGCGGTTTTACCCGCCTAGTACCCGTTATATGAGTGCTAAGATTTACAGAATAAGAAGTATCTATCCTATTCATTACTTTTCTCTGGCTATCATCATTACATAGTATAAAACAAAGTCGCGTCTGTTTGTCGTCTGTTTGTCTGTCTGTATGCTAAAATCTTTAAAATTACGCAACGGATTTTGATGCGGTTTTTTGTAATAGGTAGAGTGTTTCAAGAGGAAGGTTTTTATGTAAAAAAATCCCGAAATTCCCACGGGAACGGGCACAACGCGGGTAAAACCGCGGGGCGCTGCTAGTTTATAATAAAATTAATTAATGGAATCGGATTAGTAAAGAGCATGTTCAAACAATTTATTATATTTGTATAGTTGAGGTGTCGGAGATCTTTGGGCGGTCTATAAACTGCGACGTCCTCTCCGTAACCTCGTCGGACGAAACCTCTCCGTTGGTCACTAACCTATACGAAATGAATGAATTTATATTGAGAAAACCAACTAGAATACAATTTGTAGCTTTATCTTTAATCTAAATATCTTTTGTTATTACAGGTCCCGGAGATCGTCGGGTGCTACCGCAGTTACGCCGCAACCTAAAAACTTTAATCCTGGAGGTAAATATATTATATTAACTGCATGCTTTCACTACACGACTCTTTAAAAATACCATAGCAGTAAGTTTGTAATTGCAATCATAGGTTAAAGATTCTACAAAAAGCGACCGCCCTCATTTTCCTGAGGAATTTTCTATTCTTTTCTTCTTTTCATTCAATTCACTCAACCTGAAAGTGAAACTTAGCATCATGGGCCTTATTAATAAACACGGTGTAACTAAAACACTGTTATAAAGTGTTTTGTCTCTTTTGCTCTTCGGAAAATTGCGTATGTCAGAAAGTGACAAACCATTTGATAGCTGTTCTTAATACACGTTTATTAATATAGCCCCATAAGTATATCGCGACTAAATTTGACATTTATCATTATATTAGCACCTACTTATTTATTATATATCTCTATGAAACACATCGCTTTCCTAAAATGTTACATATTTCGTTATTACAGACCTACTAGTCATTCAGGTTAATAAAATAAAAACCACATGATAGTTGGTACAACACAATGATGTAATTTCTAAGTTTTTTCCTTTATCACTACATATTATAAACCGAAGTCCCCCGGCCGCGTCTATCTGTCTGTCGGTTCGCGATAAACTCAAATACTACTGCACGGATTTCGAGGCGGTTTTTTAAAATAGATAGAGTGATTTAAGAGGAAGTTTAATATATATATAAAAAAAACGAAAGTCCGGAATTTCCGAAAAAACATAGTAACGGGCACATCGCGGATAAAACCGCTGGGCGCTGCCAGTGACAGTAATTTAAGAGAATAATGATAAGAAACGACTTTGAACGCGAATTACGTTAATTACAGATGCACTTAAAAAATAAACTTTACAATCGTTAACATATCAACAGGAAAACGATATAATTAATATCATCTGACTTTCTCCGAAAGCGGACATTATGCAAATATTGGCTGAGCATCTAATACATTACCTTGGCTCACATACATACATACCACATACCACAGTATATACGAGAATGTCTTTGAAAATGAGTCTGCGCATATTTATGAAGTGATTACGACTAATACATACACACAATAATTGTTGCGCGGTTTTCCTTGTGTACATATTGTACATTACGTGGAAAATCGAAGTAATAAGTGTCAAATATTTGACAAGCTTCCGAAATAATCTGGGAAATGATTTTCAGGCTATAAAGTCGACGCGAGATTTTATGCCAAGTAAAAGAGCGAGTGCCTTGAGCGCACGAGCTTACAAATTGTGAGTTTGTGTTCTGCATTTGAAATTCGAATAAGTAGTTTTGATTTAGGTCTCACACTGAGTTATCCGATAATCAACACATGTCGCATCCAGATTTCGATACTGTGTATGATTTGTTACTTCTTTATTCACTATCTTTCAGAAACAAAATAAGTAGCAGTAGTCCATCGAAAAGTTACATTTGGGGTTGCGTTTTTTAGAGGACGCAATTTTATTTTTTTCATGTGTAGGGGGGGTCAGTGTAAAGCTAAAAACAAGTTTGTGGGATCGCCACCCTTGTCCCACGGCCGCCATCATGAAAATAGGGGTTGAAATGGTTTTTACGATATAGCTCTTAAACTATTAATTTGATAAAAAAAATGTTAACATTTTTGTTGCAAATTAAATTCTCTACAACTTTGGTCCAGTAACTTTTTGTCATAGAACTATAAATAAAAATGTTATAAACGAAAATGTTCAGAAATTCGAAAAGTAAAAATAAAAGACATAAGGGACATTACAGCTGCTGCTGATCCAATACCGATCTATCGAAGGTCGTAGTTCGATTAGGTGGGTTCCATTTGCTCATGTCGTTCATAGGTGCAATTGGATATATCATGTCTGGTAGTGGACTCTAGGATATCTTCAAATTAATTTATGCTGAGAACTGTGTACAGCACATAATGTCTGGACATGCTTATGGTAAGGCAGTACGTGCTCTGCGCCTATAGCGCTATAGCGCCTGTATTACCTAGAATTATCACGATCATAAACAACGGTGTGTCGTTAATAAACGTCACTTTTCTCAGTAACGCCTCATCTGTATGAAATCTGTATCGGAGGCGTTATCTCAATTAGTCAGATGACACATATTGACTGAACTCCGCACTAAGAAAAGTTTTCGGGAATATGTACCAGTATGACAGTTTTCTATGAAGAATGTTGATTGGTTGAATAATGGAGATGAGACCCTGGATTTATAAATATTGTGTGTTTAGTCATATTTTGCCGTAATCTCTCTGGAATCAGTCCTTTCTATCTGAGGATTGTGGCTAGCATCGAGGTTGCATTCAGGTGCTCTGCCTTCATGGTCTCAGTCCAGCGCGACTCTTACGACCGTGTACAATTGCCTTAATATTAATAACTAGCAGCGCCCCGCGGTTTTACCCAGTATGGATGATATTATACAGTCTTGCCATAGTTTTTTCAATTGAATTGTAGCTATGAGTTTTTTATTTACTTGAATACTATTTGTAAGTGGAGGCTGAAGAAATATAAGTATTGGTACCTGTCTATCCTACCCATTGACACTCAAACCTCACGTTTTACGTTTCACCGACTGGTAAGGTAAATTCGGAACTTCCCCCGATTACTTCAGAAATACTTATGAAAATTGTATGATAATACGAAAAGTTATTCATCACTTCTTAAACACGAAATCGGATTTTCCTCAAACCTTGCAAGTTTGTTATACAAATCAATAGGATAAAAATCGTAAAAGTAAGTCTTTTCTTGGAAATCGAAATAATTCGATTGATTTGTCAGGTTTATTGTCCGAGATTGCCTTATTGTTTCGATAACAGTCTCTGGTTTATAATAATCAGTTGTAAACATCATAATGTATGTGACAGTTCTTGTTTATCAGTGAAATCTGCAAATAATAAATATGTATCGCAAATGAATCAGTATATAATGAAACATAATGCAATTGCTCCAGTTCTCTCATAATAACAAGCAACACATTAACACTCCGAATATGATAATTTCTCTATAATATCAACTCACAAACATCTGAAGTATCAGTATCTAGGTTACTTCATTATTCATAACCACTAGTATCGCGCTTTGGAGGGCACGTTTGATTTCAATTCCCGTTGTTTCAATTGACATGTGTCTAATTGTAGGCTTTAGAGCCGTCTACATACATCCGAGCTCGGTGATAGGTTAGTGACCACCTACACATATTTCGTTCTTGGGATTCTATGTACATTATTTTATTCAGTACTACCTACTTCCAAAAATATTTCAAATTAAAAATAAGTTAATAATAAAACTGAATGAATAAATTCACTGGCCCCGGATCGCATATCCTTAATAATTAATTTTATTGAAAATATCAGTAACCTCAACAATAAATTAGGTTCAATCGGAAAATGACTATAAATCGTGACACTTCAATTGTCACGTTCAATTTACTGTTTCTGTTTTCAAGACGATTGGCTGTAAGGTTAATATTGATAGTGTTTTACGAACAGTGATTTCAAGAACACTGAGTGTGTTCCAAAAATCATAATTTCATTGATGTGCGTTTTGTGAATATAAAGTGAGACATGTGACTGCTTAATTCAGTGAGTTTTGTGTGCCTAAATCGAAAAAAGACAACATAATTGGAGTCAAATAAATGTATTGTTATTATTATCAATTTGGAGGTTAGTAATAGTTATTTATTTTTCCTATACTTGAATTGAAACATTGAGGAAACAAAAGGAAACTTTCCAGTTTCCTGGGGATGTACCGATGTTTGTTGGTATTTCACACTAAAGCAGATTCGGTTGATACTGAGAAAAAGTTTAATTCAAATTCAAACTTATTTATTTGTCATAATATTAACGTACATAATAATATTTACACATCACGCCCAAGGCAATACTTACTGATTACTTTTTGCTATAAACTAGGTAACTGCAAAACAAAGGGTCATATTCAACCCGAAAGTCAAATGGAAAGACGTCGATAGAAGCGACGCTATTAATATGACAATAAATTTACATATAGAGGATACATACAAAAGAGCTTTAATAACGTTAATCTTACAAATTTGACATTTAAAAACTTAATGGATTCTCGGTCTCGGTTTATTTTTAAAACATGCGTTGCTCTTAATAAGCGTTCATGAACATCAATAAAACTGGCACGTGGAGATAAAACACAGCAGACATAATAATTAGTCATATTAAAGCGTGACCAACTAGTGGTCAAGCCGCTCCCAGACCTATATTGAATCCAACGCAGCATTCCTTCCTAGTGACATCTATATCGCGTACCGATTCCTAGAAAATACTGAATGTAGGCCATCCGTCCTAAATTAATAGTCCAACAATTACTGTAAGATCTTTCTTAGTCAACGCAACATTTAAAACGCGGCTACTTTTGTATTTAAACGACTTCTGCAACACTTATCCAAATCGCGTACAGAGTTTGTAATGTGAAAGCACTAATGACTATCTGAGCGCTACAGACTACGGTTATGCACGCCAAACTGTTGATCCTGGCTGTTTCAATCGTTCGACTACTTCGGTTTCCTGTAGTCTATATAACACAGTCACTATTACTGAGTTGTTACTAACATATATGTAGATGTGATTCTGACAAGGGTTTCAATGTTCTTGTTAAATAAACATAGAGGCACGAATGTATCGTTTATACGCTGATAAAGTATACCTATGCGTTACTCAAAATATGGACTATGCGATCCTGTGTAAGCGTGACTAACTTACATGTGCATAAGATCACTTATATAGCAATCGCTAATGTGCACCTGTTTTAAAATCTCCGTGAGTTTGTATTACGGCAGTCGATAAAATGAAGTGTCGGTACGTGCGTGCCAAGAGCCTTACTCTTATAAGAAAATCGGAATGAACGTCTACCAAAGTATGGAAAAACATACTTGGTTAATTATATAGATCATTATTAATTAAAACGCTAATAAATATAGAATGTAACTTAATATACCGTGTGTTTATACTGAGTACCTAAGGTCAGACGATCTTGTGGTCACATCATTATATTTAGTCTTGTGTTCGTGTAACTGCAGACAACATGCATCGAACATTCTAAACTAGTCATAAAATACGTATTTTGAGCGTAATTTCTTTGATAATAGGGTCAAAACCAGGTCGGATCTCTGGAGTTATCTACGAATCAATGTTCTGTGACGCCCGAAATCACGATTTGCACTTGTGAACAAATAAGCAGTTACATGACTCTCAAACTTGCCGATTATTCATGTGTTTGTTTACTGATTGGTACGTACTTACTTTATAATATCAGGTATATCGTGGCTATATCATATATGTTATTTATAGACAGTCTTCGGATCACAAGACCCGAGTCACGTCTGACAAGCTGTCGTCGTTATTACCGTAATTGCCCCTCTGTTGCGATATATTTACCTTTTTCCGTACATAGCTGATTGTTCCCACTTAATTGTGATGATAACCCTCTACGTCTACGTCTAACAAATTGCCATGTTTTGTTGGTGTTATTATGGTGTTTAGGAGCGCTCGTTACCCAAGGATATCAAGGAGATAAATACTAGGTGTCTTGAAGGGCATGAGTTGCCTTTTTTCCTTTCTTCGTTTTAATACTACATAGTTTGAATGTGTTTATTCAGATACGTCAAAGCTATTGTTTAAAAAAAATAATGACTGTACGCAAAGGAGTTCTTCTAGTCACGTATGCAGTAGGACGTCTTTTATAATACGGGCCCCAATACAAAAGATTTCGAGTCACGTATGTGCATGACACATACATTTCTTCAAGTATTTTTAGTACGGGGATACTTTTTTCCAATCATCGATTAATAACATAATATTGAACGCCCTAAATAATAAATATCTAACGTTAAAGTACCTACATTGGTTATTCGACAATTTGATATAACTTTCATGAAATACAGATATTTCTATTGTTAGACAGAGGCTACATTATTGGAATCCGACCAGCCGTGAGACACATCCATTTCAGTTGTTGAGTTTCGGTGTATAAATTGTGGTAAACTTTCCAATAAGTGTTGAGGCTTGTTGTTTGTTAATTAAGCTGATTGATGAGCAAATACGTTATTTGACTACCTAGTTTTATAGCAATAATGTTATTACTTTATTTCCAATAATATATTGACTGCACCATCTCACAATAATTTGATATAATATATTTTTTTAAATATTATATATTTGACATCTTCCTCACTGTACTGATTGTCAGTGAGATGAGAGGCCTTTGCCTAGTAGTGGGACATCACAGGCTATTACTATTACTATTGTACTTTAACATGAAAAGTAAGAGAAGTAAAAAGAACCTGTGACCCTTGACCAACAGTCGGGTTTTCTCAAAGTTAAGGCGATTTCTTTAACTGCATGCATCAGTCCACTCACAGAGATTTCCGTAATAACTACAACAGTGTCCAGCCGAAAGATATCGAGGTAGTTTAGTCTAGGCAGTTTAGACTGGTAGATCACCTAATTCTCAAAATATAAATCTCTAATTTTCATTCGCCTTTTTAACCGACATCAAAAACCGAAGGAGGAGATTCACAATTCGACTATTCTTTATATCATAACTAGCAGCGCCCCGCGGTTTTACCCGTTCACGCGTGAATTTCGGTATAAAATGTATCCCATGTATTATTCTGATGTATAACCTATATTACTGTAAATTTTCATCCAAATCCGTTCAGTAGTTTTTGCGTGAAAGAGCAACAAACATCTCACAAACTTTCGCATTTATAATATGTGAGTTGATATTACTGCAATTTATCAATCGATTTTGAAAATTCTCTTAAACGTTATTGTGTTTAGCATTTTTGAAACAGTCTCATGTCTCGTATATTGCGTCGAAGTCCTTTGATATGTTTTTTAAAATGTTATTAGTGTATACTAATTGTTCGTTTGTTCCAGACGAAGCCTATATGAAACTCGCCCTGGAGACTGTCGAGGAGCTGGACTGGTGCCTGGATCAGCTCGAGACCATACAAACACACCGCTCCGTCTCCGACATGGCTTCCCTCAAGGTAAGCCAGCCCGCGACCGATACGGATTCGCACCAATATCTACTATATAAGAATTGCCTCAGGTTTATTGCGTAAACCTGTGTACTATGTGTGATTCAACGCTTTGTCTCTCGGCTGGAGTTAGGAATGTTTTAATGTTATCGAATAAGGTTGACTACAAATATATGTCATTGAATTAAATGAACGGTCAAATAGGTAGAAATTGATTTAAAGGATAAAGTATTATTAGCCTTTAATGTCGCACTGTTAGTTATAAACCACTGATGTCACTGAAGATATCTGTTCTAAGTGAGGAGCATCTTCACAGAAACGTTATATTTAAGAAGTTTATTGTTTTGTAGAATTACTGCCACATTGGCTTTACCCATATATAGTACACGGTTGTAACTCGTACAACAAATAAATATGTTTGTAAGATATAATAATATCCGCAACCATTATATCTTTATACATATTAATTAACAATTGCGTATTGTCAAGAGATTTCTATTGTGAATATTAAGAGCGCACCGATGAACATACAAAACAAACCTACCTTATTATGAACGCATTATTAGTCAAGCTAAAGGGAGGAGTTCCATCAAACAATCAATACGTACATGTTGAAAGTACTATTGTTATCTAGTACACGTGACATTGAATAATTACCACGAAACATGTCAAGGAAAGTTAAGGAAGATCTAAATAATTTATTTAACGAAACCTGAATTGATAAGGTATCGCAAAAATTTGGATAATAAAGATCGAGAAAGTATTTATAAATGTAGACGCGGAATAATGTATACCTATACTATATGTACCCAAACAACCTAATATTGTAAATGCCCTAAGCAGATGGTAACTTAGCAGTTTTCCCAACCTTACCTTCAAAGACTCTTTGAGACGAAAACTTTTTAATGATTTCTCCAATAAACTTAGTGCTGGCTTCCAATATCGACGCACGAACTAAGAAAATTCCATCTAATATATCTAAATTGAAGGTGAACTGGATATAAGACTATGATCCTTGCTCTATTTAAATTAAAACGAGTAATGTTAGTCGCTACTCAGAATAAGACACTGGATAAAGATACCATAAAATTACAACGTTAAAACTGAGCCACCTAGACGAGGTGTAATAAATCATACTCAGTAAATCCTTCGGGAGATCTTTGCAACCCTATGTTGTGCAAGATCCTTTAGTAAATTAATTTACTCTGTTAATTAAAGAGCAAAGAGATAAAGTCAAAGTACCAATGATCCCCTTCAAATACTCAGTGAAAGTTGGCAGTGTATAGTATAATCAACTTAGCAAGTAGTGAAACTTGGAACGAGTTAAGCTGACTGAGGGATGTATTACGTTGGCATAAGGCGACCAGCGGGTGTGCGTGACGTACCTTCATTAAAACTGAAGGGCACAACGACCCTGTGTCGGCTCCGTGAGTGACGTAAATCCTCACTCAAAAAACCGTTCATTTATTATTATGTTATAATAAGGTTCTCATATACAAATGTACGGCTGCGTTCCATAATTAAATACCTGGCGAACTTTGAGAATTCTTGCACGTGTCCGGTCTAATAACGTTTAAAACATTTTATATCCAGAAAATCAATGAATGGTATAAATAAACGCGAACTCAGACCGTTTATTGGAAAATATTTTAATGGCTTCTTAATCTCCACAAAGAAATGAATGAAATGAAAAGTTTGGCGACCTTTTGTACCCTGAATACGGTTGTGTGGTTTATTTCAGAATTATTATTGAGATGACAGGCTTATTAAATTATTTAATCTACAAACTAGACGGTAGATTTTAAACATAAATGGTGACATTAAACTGAAAGTAATTGTGAACGTTATTGATTACTGCACCATAGAGTTGAGTCACGTAAGTACTAAAATCCGGAATGTTGTTGTTGTTTACAATGTGTATTTTAAATCCGTATTACGATAATGTAGTATATGAGTTTGGCCTCAGTTAGACAAGATAAAGTGTTTTATTGTGTGTGGTGGATGGGTGAAGGTCTCCGGTCGATTGGCGCGAGTCTCCTGCTAACGCTGGCACGGTCACGTAGGCACTCGACGCGCCCGCGGCGCTCCCGGCTTGCCTCGCCGCCTCGCCGCCCCACGATCATCTTTCCTTATCAATCTTCCTTTCGGAAAACTGAAACGTCATCACAATACACAGAAACACCCATACTTGAACATTCTCAGAACATAAATATCTAAATATTAATATTAACGTGTTTTCCAAATGTGTTTTGTAAATAGATTTGCATTTACTCGACTTTGCCAAACTTACTTAGTTGACAGCAAGTAAATACGATTTCTTTAGAATTAATAAGCAAGGAGAGGTTAACGAATCGGCTCATAATACAAGAAGGCTACGTGTTCACTGTTTCAAGCTGTCTCCGACATGTTATATAATATTGATGTAGTGGTAGCGAGGGACTTGTTGGTTGCCTATCACCTGACCTGGTTCAGGTATGACGTCCGCTCCGACCTCACACCGACACTCTTTGGCGGTCGCCTCAATGTCTGCGAGTGACATAAGCTTGTCGATACAATAACCGCCGTTACACTTGCATACAAATACACATTATGTAATACATTATGACATTCATAGGAAGTGGTGAACACGCAATAGTATACACTAGTGAAGGAAATTAAGTTAAGAATTCCAATTGCAAGATCAAAGTAATATTATAAGTCTTGAACTGAACCACCTGGTTTTACCGGAAACCACCTGGTTTTTCTATGAGGAATAAAAACAAAAAACTAAAGATGAGAGACTGCACTTGGAATCTCATCTCGAGGTTTTAATATACTTTTTATTGCTGTTTGGTTCAACATTCTTCAGATAACCATGAAACCGTAACAAACAGACTTGGTATTTTTTGGAAGATGGTAATTAATGTCAGCTTTTATTTACACGATCGCCGAAATCCAGTAATTTAGCAAGATTTAAAATAGTAGTAAGTAGAAACAGACATGAACTAGTAATTCATTCAGCCATGTGACCTTACGTATATCAATATGGTTTGGCGCCTAAAATATTTTTTCTTCTTTGAACTTGTTCAAAATAATCTACGGTAGTTTATCAAGAACGCCTGAAGATATACGATGTACTTGATTTTTACGAGCATACGAGTATTATATCAATAGGAAGTGTTGTAAACGTTTTATCAATGCAATGCCAACGAGTCTAGTGACGTATTCAAACGTCATGTCTTCAGAATTGTTCATTCTCGCCACTCGCAACAAAGACTGTGACATCACTACACTGGGCCTATTAATTCAAAACTCTATTATTATTGTATATATTATGGTAATCGCTTATAAGATTTATTCAGTCGCGACAACCTTTAATATACCTGTACTGTTAGAAATTATTCATTCAATAAAGCTCATACATATTCAGATAAAATTTTATAGATTACATAATGGATACGTGAATTCATGTTCGTATATAATATACGCACCAGGCGAAATGATGTGATGACTCACAAAATATGAATAATTTTATTTAGATATTGATGTCAGCACTATCTGCGATATTTCTTATTCTAATATTTCGTAAGAATTGATTTACATTGATAAGTATTCCCTGCTACTACGCCGTAGCAAACTCGTAGCCTGACCGCTATTCTTTGTGATCACTAATAATTTCTTTAGAAATTCAGGGAAACCTGAACCAGGTATATTTTTATAGAAAACCTTGATGTTTCATCGAATGTGGGACTCATACAGACTAAAGTAAATTAACTGTTATTAGAAAAACGAAAACAACTATTAAACATTGCCTCACTGATGACTTTCGTATATAATTTGCACTGCGTATTTTTTCAAATGTCACATTTAAAACGTCACTTGAAGTGAAATGAGAAAGTGGATTTTGTACGGAATTTGCTGTCAACTTTAGAGATTATATAAACATGAGACGGTTGAAATTGATAGTTTTTAACAGCTGAAAATTTAATATTATCTAGGTCAGGGCTAAAGAGCCCGTGTGGCTCAACGTGCGCAGCTGGAATCATTCGCGGTTTTGTTTACTGACACTACACGGGCCGGTGACACATCCTTGCATCACGCTATACATGTATCCACCTGTCTGCTTAAACTATTTATTAAGACGATAATACTTATTATGATCCTCTTAACTGAAACTTGGGAAAGCTAAAATTAACAAAACTGTGAATGCTTGTGTATGTTATCTCTATGTTGATTAATTCGTAGCACAGCTAGTAGAACAACAACAATGCTGTCTGTTTATTTCTAATATTCGGAAAACAATGTAAGTTTCAACAATTTGGCAATACTCCCTGTCCTGCTTTGTTCACTCATCCTCTGTTTTCGCCGAAAAATGAATATAGTAATCTAAGAATAACGTTTCTGAGAGTAACATCAAACTCAATCGTAAACACTTTCTTAGATGAGTGAGATAGATTTATTACACGAAAAATAAATTGGTTTCCTGTGTTCCTCGTACAATTGAATATAAATATTCTAATGCGTGTAGGTTTTTTCTATGAAAATCATTGTTTTACCGTGAAGTTTTTTATTTCAGGAAGCTGTCATGAGCTTGCACCGTTTTCAGTAAACCCTTCGAGCCATATTAATAAACGTGTATTAAGAACATTTTCGCTATCAAATGGTTTGTCACTATCTAACATATGCAATTTTCCGAAGAGCAAAAGAAACAAAACACTTTATAACAGTGTTATAGTTACAGAGCATTTATTAATAAAGCAGTTCAAGTTTCATTTGTCTATAGCCGAAAGTACTTTATCGACTTCATTTAATACTAAACCGGCTGTAATTATTAATACTTTCTATTCGATTTATGTTATCCATTGATACGCACGGGGTATTTTGTTAACGTATTACTTCGCTACGTCAATCAATATAGGCTAAAAAGTTAACTATAACCTTTTGAACTTCGGAACTGTTAGGTCTATGACTAATTTCCTGCAAAGCAATTGAAGTTCGAGTATTTGTCTAGAATATTATTAATATATACATTGAGTCATTGTCCTGTATCAGACGTACAATTAGAGGACAATGTACGTAGTTAATATACCTACTAATGGGAATGGACATATCATGTATGACGATTTCAGGCTAAGCTGTCGATTTTACATCAATCAAAGTACTCATTGATACTAATTAATTAATTAATCATTATTGTAGTGGGTACATTACCTTTGATCGTTTTTCCCTTCAGTCGTCAATAATATCTACGTATTCAAACACATTATTATGATAAAAAGTCATAATTGTAGAGAATGTAAGTTGGAATATTTGAACTACACTGATGTGACATCGCATTTTTGGAAATAACACATTTATGTATAAATGGGGAAACATTAGGTATATTTAAATTAAAAGATATTAGAAAATCATATCCTTCTAATATTTTGTAATATATATGCTAGAAATCGCTACTGTGATGATAAGTTATAACAATTGTCAGTTCATTCAACTTTATTCGAATTTTGGGAAAATGTTACAGTATTTGTGATAATGACTAAATTTTTATTTCAACATCGTCATTTCGTTTTGGACAACATCCAGCAAGTGCGCTCTAATTACCAAAGGAATTTGAGTTTATTATAATAGTCTCTCTTGTTTACATTCTATATATATGTCACACACACACAGGTGACAGGTGCCATGAGTTGTTTTCTCACTTATCATATTAAGGGCTGTTTACAGGAAGCAATATATCTGTATTAAAACAAACCTTTGCGATAACCCGTTAGTTAAATCTTCCTGATGTTTATAACGTATATCCTAATGTGTGTCATATCATGCATCCACCCAGATATACTGATAGCAACGATTACATAGTAAAGCCGCTCTGATAAAATCAAAGTGTGTCAAGAACACATTTTAATTTTTAATAGAATTTACTTTAAGTGCGAAACTAAATTGACATCTTAAGTCCAGAAGCCTTCGGGTATGTTAATCTCAATAAGGATACGAACTATCAATGCCAACAAACGATTAAATATTTTGATTGAAATTATAATTATTTTTAAATAATATCTCGTTGCTGGGTGCGATAAACATCTATTATTACCTAATTAAGATCTTTATCCAACAATTAAGTGTGTTGTGTACTTTCGTCTAGCCAACTCGTCCCAATTGGAATACCCATTGTGGCATACGAGTACAATAGCGTCCCGCTGAAAGTGGCTCATTCCAGATATGTCTCACACATACCGCATATAATATTCACGAGCTCAAAAACGTTTCTCAGAAGCCGAGACATTGTTACTTTCGTACACCCATATTTTAGCGATATATTCTATCCTAAGCTGACGCCTTTGTGGTGTATAATGCACATCGCATTATGTAAATGGAATACAATTCACCGCGTCAAATCCAATAGGATTTCACTGTGGTAGCTAAGCAACGTAGGTGGTTACTTAATCAAGTGGCGCTTTCCGCCTGCCGCAAAAGGAAATATTGGACTAAGAGTAGCTGTAGCTATAGGTATGTAGACGCCGACTGTCGAGTCCTACGTGGAGAAGCGGTATTTCGGTATATACGTATGCAAGGCGTGCCCGACTCATACAGACGGACTATCGGTGACGACACAGCCGCTACGCTAACTCGGCCACATGAAACTTCGTAGCGCACGCCGCGACTCTTCAGTGTACCGATAGCGCTCGCGGATACCGCACGTTCTAATAAAGTGTAACCGCGACGCATTCGTAATACGTATTATATTGAACTATATATTGACAATATTGTTAAGTGTGAAATGCGCGTGTGTACCGAGAGACAAAGCGTTCGTGGTGGTGCCGGCCGGTGGCTGCGACACCGCGCTGCGACAGTGGCGCATTCAATGGAAATGTTACATTTACAGTTCAAGAGGATGCTGAACAAGGAGCTGAGCCACTTCTCGGAGTCCAGCAAGTCTGGCAACCAGATATCAGAGTACATCTGCTCCACATTCTTAGGTGAGACTACATATCTTACATACTATTTATTCTAGGTGTCGAGTAATTTGCAACCATTGCAGGAGTATACGCAAGCGCTGTACTAGTATTTAATACAAATATTTCCCGGAGAAATCACATTATGGGAAAAACACTAAGCCTTTTTTTTCAAATCACACTGGGGGAAAAACACAAAACCTTTTTTAATAATATTATTGTCGTTCACTCCATGTTCTTATGTAAGCAATTAACTCTAGCGTATTGACTTGGGGTTTAGGTGAGTTTACTTAAGAGAAGTAGAGTAAGCAACCAAATAAGTAAATATTATTTTATGTTTGCGACTGGTAATGAGATTTGTATTTATATTTATTTGGAGTATATTAATAAGAATGAATAGGTATTGGTTCTATTCTGATAGAGAGTCACTTGTGTTGTTAATGTTCAGATGTGATAACCTTCCGACTTGCGAAACCGGCGCGCGCCGGATAACTTCACCAGTTAGATGCCCCTCCATATTGTTTGCTTCTAGATAAAATTCAAGTACAAGCATGCCATTTATCATAAAAATAAATTCTTATTTAAATATAAGTATTAATCAACAAGTAAAGGAACCAACTAGTGCACGTGTTCTACAGTTCTACTTTAAAATCCAGATAAACTTGCACAAAAAACGTCATTCTTTCTTCGAGAGAGAAAACTATATTTATCAATTTTATCTCGAACGAAAACTATTATTGAAAAATATCTAAGCCCCTTTCAAAGTGCGATGCACAATCTGTCCTATCTTATCTAGTTCTTGTGTACTGAAAATAGCCTTATCCTAAGTACCCACTTTGTCTCAGTGTGTGGAACTTGGAGTGAGGAGACATAACCACATTTTTAGATAAATAAGTTAATTTTGATAATGTTTTTGCTATTGACGCATTCGGGGGCTTATTTTTTATCACGTTTGATTATTAGGTGATTAGCTTAAAGTCCTTTTATTTTTCGATCGATGACTGAAATGCGGTAAATGTATAGCGTGGAAAATGGAAAACTAAATTCAAATGTAAACGAAAAAGGAAAATGTTTAATACAATCACTAACTCTACTGACCTAAAACCCGAATAGGTTTAACCGCTCATATGAATGAAAAGTCTATGAGTTAACGCGGTTACCAAGAAATCGATATTGAAAGGCCAAGACAGGCGCTTGAAATTAAAATTCATGAATATTCAAGGAGACATTATTGAATGTATTTGGGACATGAATGTTTACTAGCTCAATGAATAGCTCGTTGAGGCAATTGACTAGGTCCACGGAGGGGAGTTGGCAATCCGTCGTCCTTTTAATTAAATTGTTTTGCACTAAGCCACAAGCCAGGGCTGAAGGTTGACACCAGAATACTTATATTCACGATCGCAAACAATTGAAAGATTATTTGTTCACATTTTAATTTAATGATTTCGTAACCTTGTTGAAAAATAATTATTAATATTAATTATACACAATGTTTACATAACATTAATAAACATAAATTCAAAAGCATTTAACACGATTTGTCGCCGTCTTCCTTATTGTTCTCATCGTTGTAAAATATTTTATATCCAAGGTCGAACAATATGCATCCTTTTGTGTTCGATGTAAACAATCTCTCTGTAAAAATCTTTAAGACATCTCACACGTATTTGCATACATTCACATTGTGCTAGTTTACGATGTTATGATTCTAGCTAAATATAGATTTTACTGCGTTGTTTATTTTGTTATCATAAACGGACCAGCCACGATTAGATACAATATGGATGCGAACAAATCTCTGTGTAAACCGACATCATTGGACGTTTCAAATGGGCAATTACTAGGGATTTGTTGCACAGGTAGGTCCGCGCTATGAAATAATAAAAAATTAAAGAAATAATAAATAGTTTGTTAATTCATTGTTGATAAGTAGTTATGTAACTTCCTTGTTTATGATTATACAAAGAAATAACAGAAAATACTATATAACAGACATAACATTGAATACTTATTTAGATAACGCAAAGTTTAAACAAAGATTATACATAATATGTTATTTAATTGACGATCAACCTTGTATTACATTAATCGTGATTACTTTGAGTACCCTAATGTAAAGTAATCGATCGATCAGACGGCCCTGTCTCCAATAGTCTTAATTACGATGATTTACTATACTTTCATTTGACATGAATACCCATTAACATAGATTTAATGGTCTAAAAGATACGTAACATATTATATGGTATATCATGTAACAAATTGATGAAGCTGATTATACTCATATACCAGACTACCTACATAGATTAATCTGACACGACCGCGGATTAACTGGTTCTTGCAAACCTCTCCGGTTCCCATACGTTTCTACACTCCAATGAATTTCAATAGATTAAGATCGTGGTCCGTTTTGATAAAGTTATGAAGTGTATGATTACATAAAGTTGTCCCTCATTCAAGTACTTACCTCTTATTTACATAATATCTGGGTCGTGATCAACTCATAAATAAATGGAGTAACATAAAAAACCACTATAACTCAAGATCGCATGACTTAGCATTACATAACATTGTTGGTTACAGATAAACAACAAGAATTGGATCTGCCATCTTTACAAGTTGATGAAACCTCGGAGCGTATCAAGAAGAAGGAGAAGCCACGGCACACTGGACCGGGAACTACTATGTCACAGGTATATTGACGACTCTACTTACTGACATCTAAATTTTCCAATTGTGCTACAGTCCAAACAGAAAGTTAACATTTATTTTTTCTTTCTCAGATATCTGGCGTGAAGAGGGCCCTGACTCATACCAACAGCTTCACAGGAGAGCGTGTCCCGCGGTACGGCGTGGACACCCCCCACGAAGAGGATCTGGGCCGGCACCTGGGCGACCTCGACCGGTGGGGCATCGACATATTCCGCATCGGAGAGCTGTCCTGCAGCCGCCCCCTCACAGCTGTCGCGTACGCCGCCTTCACATCCAGAGAACTGCTCTCCACCCTACAGATACACGCCCGTACGTTCCTGGCGTTCGCAGTCACTCTCGAGGAGCACTACTGCCGCGACAACCCATTCCACAACTCCATGCACGCGGCCGACGTCGCGCAGTCCACGCACGTGCTCCTCAACACGCCGGCTCTGGACGCTGTCTTCACACCGATTGAAGTGTGCGCCGCGCTGTTCGCCGCGTGCGTCCACGACGTGGACCACCCAGGACTCACCAACCAATTCCTCGTCAACTCGAGCTCGGAGTTAGCCCTGATGTACAATGACGAGTCGGTGTTAGAAAACCATCATCTCGCCGTTGCTTTTAAACTCCTTCAAAACGACGGATGTGACATATTTATCAATCTTCACAAGAAACAGAGACAGACGCTCCGGAAGATGGTCATAGATATGGTACTGTCAACAGACATGTCGAAACATATGAGTTTACTGGCTGACTTGAAAACTATGGTGGAAACTAAGAAGGTAGCCGGCAGCGGAGTACTGTTGTTGGATAACTACACAGACAGAATACAAGTATTAGAGAATCTTGTTCATTGCGCTGATTTGAGCAACCCAACTAAACCATTACCGCTGTACAAAAAATGGGTAGCGCTTCTAATGGAAGAATTCTTCCAACAAGGAGATCGCGAAAGAGAACATGGAATGGACATTAGTCCAATGTGCGACAGACATAACTCTACGATAGAAAAATCTCAAGTTGGTTTCATCGACTATATCGTTCATCCTCTTTGGGAAACCTGGGCAGACTTGGTGCATCCAGACGCCCAGGACATACTGGACACGTTAGAAGAGAACAGAGACTACTACCAGAGCATGATTCCTCCCTCGCCGCCGCCCGCGCCCATATCCACGCACTCCGGCGCCGAAGACGACCGCCCAGAACAAATACGTTTCCAGGTAATTAATATTCTCCTACCTCTTGTTCTACAAGCGTCCCATACCTGTCTTTAACTATTTGCCAAGTGCCATGATAATCTAAGGATGACCCAAGTAAATTAATAGTCCATGTAAAATAAAAGCATGTTTATGAAGGGAATGTTTATTTCGCAGGTCACGCTCGAGGAGGGTGAGGGTTCTGAAGAGTGCGAGGGCGAAGGCGATGGCGGGATGTGACGGAAACTGTTGGGAATCTGCAAGAAACTCTCAGAGAAAATGCAAGTTTGGTGGAGACTCTGGCAGTGAAGCGGCTCGGCCGCTGCGGGCCGGCGCCCGCGGACTCTTGTTGGATAATAAATAAATACTTGTTGACGCTTACTCTCGAAATGGGACGATTTGCGGGCGTGTCGTTACATTTCGATATTATAAATTAATTTAATGTGATCATTATGCAATGTTGTTTAGAATTACCTTAACGACTAATGTCCCTCCAATGACTGTGTGACGTTCAAATGTCTAGTATTTGTACCTATTGTTTCGTTTTGTCTAACCAAAGATTTATGAAAACTCTTACGTTTATAGTGAGTTTGAAAATCCCATGTAAAGTAGTTAGTGTTCGATTCTTAAATTTAAAGAGTCGTAAGTAGATTTTAGTCGTCGATGCCGCATATATCGGATCGGCAACATAAGGACATTGAAACGCTTATTAATTGGTATGAAAGGGTAATTTATATTGTCATATCATTCACTTTTCTCATATTTAATACGGGTTTGCGATAATGATGTTATTCACCAAAATATATTAACATTATAGTATCCTAACTATTTTAAGGTAAATTTTAAAAAATTGCCTTTCGAAGCTGTTGATGTGTCTTTTTTCTGAATATTTAAAACTCGGCCAGCCTCTTGCTGCGATACAATCTTCAAGTTTGTAAATACTTATATACTTACCTGTCTTTGTATGTAATCGTGACGGACAGCTGGGACATTAGAAATATGCGGTTGCTAATCAACAGATACATCATTTTATTTAATTATGTTATTTGAAGAAGATTTGTTTTTGTTTAACGTATGGTAAATGTAAATTGTCTATAATCCTAGGTATTTACTGTAATATGTAATGGTGCGCCGCATATATCAACGTTTGTTCATAGTGACTGTATATCTATTCCCTGAGCGAGTACCCGTGGCCGCGCCGCCCGCCCGGCGCGCGTGGGGCCGATCCGGCGTTAGGCCGATGTCAAGACACTTCGTTATTAGCTTTTACCTGATTTTGTAAACCTAATTGCACCTCATTTCTTATGAATGATCGCTGGCGATCGATTTACTTTTTCTCTTTAGACTAGCGTATTATATTACATTATTTTTATATAGTATGTACTTAACAGAATATTTTGTTGGACATCTGTAAAGTCAAAAATTATGCAACTAACGGCTTGAAGTGTTTGTTAAGTGGTTAAATACTAACAAATTAACAAGTTTTATCTCGAGTGAGTGTTCAGTTTAAGGTGTAGGTAGAGGTTGCGCTCCACAGGCCGGGTATTGCAATGTATCCTGCGATGTATCGTATTCATGTTCAACCTTAGGTAGCTCTTGATGTACAAGTGTATCGCACAACATAACTGTATCTATGTCCTCGTGCGTGGTAGAAGTAAATGGTTTTGTAACATTTTCTACAGATCTGATCAATTTAGAAACCACATTGTTTCAGTCATTGTATTACGCACATAATGCGGCTTTCTAAAGTGTTAACTATATCTGGAATAGAAGATACCCTTTAATTATAGTATTAATGCTGTTGTAAGACCTACTTATCTTGTATTAAGTTTGCATTTCATATTTTGTTCACCATTATATTTTATTGAATTTTACGAGCTGGTCTCTAAACTTTCATGTATACTCGAAAGATATTCACCTGAATAAATGATTGAGTTCCTTACACTTCACTTATTTTGTATTATTTAAGCCGATGAAGTATTAGAACCTGACCTGTTGTCTCTGAAGCGAGTAGATGTACGCGACCACTATTGTTTTGATTGATGATGGTCCAAAACATTTTCGTAGGTAGTTACATTTGTATCGATGATATAGATAGATAAATAAATAAACTAGACCTACTTGTATAACGGCTCTTGTCGCTCTTATCACTGTGTACTCTATGGAACTTTTAGAACCTGCAACGTTTAACAAATAGTACCTGTACTATAACTACCTACATAAAATTGAATACGCTTATATACTTGTGTGTTAAAATAGAGAAGTTACGCTTAGGGAAATTTAATTTTTAATAATAACAAAATAATATGTGTACCTATCTGTTTGTGTTGAATATTGACATAGTACTGCAGTAGATCTAGGCATATTGTACGTATCTACCCAATCTTTCGAATTTCATATACCTATTATAAACATTTGCATGTAGGTACACTACCTTCGCCTATGTGGTAACTATAGAATAATTACTTATTACTTTATAACTATTATGCTGTATGTATGTACCTACCTAATTAAATATGCCAACACATGAAATATGTTACATAGATTTGTATATTTGGTGTCTAATTTCTATGGATATAATATTATAATGTACCGACCTGCCTGTGTAATTACTGATTATTGTTGGCTGGATCCATATTACCGAACTACCCAGCAAGTGTAATAAGTACCTGAGCATCGTAAGCGAAGAGAAGCGCTTTATCGTTAACGATGTTCATTAACAACGCGCTTACTGACTAGGTACTGCCAAAGAATTCATTAGGTACTTCAGTCAATAGTTACACCACAACTCTGTTACACGCAGGATTGTTACAATACAACATAACAATTTAAACATCTATTTGTAACGTCATTGTTCAATAGCCCTCTTAGAAATAATTAAATTAAAAAATTATTTCGCCAAAGTTTTTCAGTGTTGTGTATATGTTTTGTCAGTATGGAAAACTATCGCTAAGATTGAATAATACCTAGAATATTAATAACAAGTTAAAAGTGTGCAATGCTGGTCATTTGCATTACTTTATATTTATGTTTAAAAATAGCTTGTAATAGTTTAAATAAATATTTGAGTTGATTTAAAGATTATTAATGTATTTAGAATAAAAAGATATGGGAGAAAATTTATCAGACCTTTTATTGATCTTCCTTTTCCTATCTATCCTTAACCTACCTGGATCACCGATAACCTCCTTTTAAGCAGTAAAGCTTACATAGGTCAGTGGAAACCTGGTATCAAACTTGGCAAGCTCTGCCTATTCAAGTCTAGATTCTCGTCAAATGCTCGTTTAACATGACTATTTAGACTGTGACTTTATAACTATTCATGCTTGCTTCTTTATTTTTTGGTAAGTAGTCCAGTGGGTAAAGTACCTAGGTTACCTAGTAATAACCACGAAGTGTCTTTGCTGAATAGATCCATCGATGACGATATTGTTGATGATTAATCGATGTTGATATCCATCAATCAACTACCTTCGCCACAATCGCATTTCATTATCTAGTAACATTTTCTACAAAGTTAGTGTAGGCCTACTCGAAGAAATTACTTTACATCACAAATCTTTACTTTTTATGCAAATTTTAATAACTGACCCAATATAAATGAGGCAGAAAAGTAATAGACCTCATACATGTGGTGAATTTCACAAAAATAAAATCCGTCAATGTTCAAAGGTCAGTGACCTTTAAAAATCCAATCCATACAGTGGACAGGGGGGTACTCTTTCCGGAAGACACCTAGAGAGTTCGAAAATTTCATTATTTTTGAGCTAATTCCTATGGTTTTCGAGATATTATTGCAATTTTTAGTTGATGTTCCAAAGATTGTGCTCAAATAAGTATAAAGGTCATAGGAAAAGATTCTGCTAGACTGTCTCTGTCTTAGGTCTTGTCTAAGGTCAGTGACCTTTTACATAAAAATATTTCTTGTACGTACGGGGAGAGGGCACAGTATTTCCAGGGGTGAAGACACCTAGGTGGGTCCGAAAATATCGTTATTTTTAACTAATTCGAGTCTATAATAACATTAAAAAGAGGTAATTTGTAAGTTTGTTTCTTTTGTAAGCTCCGCACTCACATACGGTTTACTCGATCGAGCTATCATATCGAGTATAAAAGAATTAAATAAAAATAAAAGAAGAAACTTAAAAGGAGTACCTAATCCTTTTTTTTATTTTTCACGTGTTTTTACGACGATCAACAACGGTGGACTGCACAGGTGGACTGACGCTCGACTCACGCCACTCGCGGCCACGTACGCTTGAGTCAAGCTCGACGTCACGCTTCGAGTAGGTGCGAAGAAAATTACTTTTATTTAATCCCATCGAGCCAGCTCGATGCGAGACTTCGAGCTGTGAGTATTGCGGTCCACACGTTAATAATTTACTCGTCTTGGAGTAAAACTATCAAGTAAAACCGTATGTGAGTACAGAGCTTTAGCGAACGCCACATGCCACATGCGACTTGCATACGACCATCCTCAGCGACCATCATGCGACATGCCACATGCCACAGACCGAACGACATAGTCCCACAAAGTTGTTATAAAATACTCAAACATAATCGAATGTAGAAAACCTCGACTATCAACTATTGCACCAACTTTACAATTTACAACACAACATAAAGTATTTGCACAAAATATTCTGCATATTTTGTGGTATTGGCCAGTTGGAACTAGGATTATTTCCTATGTGTAATTATTACCATTACAAGGCCATTAGCGCAACGCAAAGCTGATTTGGACTTGACCAAGGGTCTTGTATGCTTGTATGTCTTGTCAGTTATCAGTTATCACCATGGAAGAAATTGGAAGAAATCTATAATTATTGTCGAGCCCGTCACAGTACGTATTTAGTCGCGTCTAAAACGTAGTGATTATTTCCTCTATGGTCTCGTCGTTTTGCGTGCTAGCCACGAAATAGAGAAGCCATGGAGAGAAGCTTACATACGGTTACGCATAAATTATAATATATTTATCTCAGAATACAGAATAACCAGAACCCGTGAGCGCGCATAATACTGTAGCTACTCAAACTAGCCTTAAATAGTGTAGTTTGATGCGCAACCGATCAGTCACTTTGTGACCGTCGGAACGCGCTAACGTGTTTTACCCGTGACCAATTTCACGAAACTATGCCGTCTTGTATCATTCCTACCTGTAAAAATGCAGTGGGTCTGAAAAAGAAACAGGATGGGATCACATTTCACGTGTAAGTATCGCATTTAGGTATCGTCTTATTTAAATATTTAATTATTTTCTCAGATTTCAATTGTCATAGAGAGTGATGCGTCAATCTATGCTAGTGTTGCCAATATAAGAGTTTTGATTTACCCTTCTTTTTATTACCTTTTGAGGGCTTTAATTCGTTGTAGAATATTAATAAGTAATATAATAAAAAATAACCAACTTGAAAAAAGAAAGTATAAAGCGTAAGTGCGGCTCCTATGTACCTAACCTAACAATCCTATTAAATAGTAAGTATGTTAGTCTATAGGATTTCTAAACAAATTTTTGGTGTGCGTGTGAGGTAGAAGGGGAGAGGGGGAGCGGGTATAAAATTATGTTTCTATATTAGCCATCTTAGATAGTGAAAAATTGTCATTGGCCCTAAGTTATTATTCTTTTTTTATATAACTCTTGTACCTAGCTGTAAGTTTTCCGAATACTTTAAAATAAAATAAAAATAAAATAAAAATATATAATTTTTCCATCACCCGATAAAAGTGTGCAAACATCCACCTTAACACCGTGTTTTATTTATAGTTATAAAGAAAAGGACAATTTTTATTCTATTATCATATTACCTCCGAAACTCCCAAAATTTACCCCAAAAATGGGCAAATAATGCGAGAGCTAACAACACTACGCGAGGGACTTTGTTCTGTTTTTGGACACAGCGTGTAGCTTGTAAATACATTTGAATGCTACATCTAGTACTTTCTATAATCTAAGATATTTATGTACTTCGCCCTTCCGTGGCCATAGCAGAGAACCAGAATCAAAGGTAACATAATTGTCAATGTCAGCGTCAAACATTTTACCACCATTTTACAATCGTTACTTCAATTTTTACGTTCAATTTTTAGTTTGATGGCTTCTGCTTCATCTAAAGCAGAAGCCATCAAACTAAAAATTGAATTGAATTGAACTTGAGATGAGCTTAAGACCAAGGACTTTTTATTCAATATTCAATAGTAAATCCATGCTAAAGACTCAAGATGAGCTAGGTATGTCTGTCATGGTCTGTCTGTCAAGGTTCCGTTTGACGCTTTGACGGATTTTATTTTTTTTAATTGACAACTTTGACATTTGCAAATAATTGTGAATTGGAGAACTGTCATAATTCATTAGAAGTCTCTTTCCAAACGACCAAGAAAAGGCGCATGGAAATAGAAATTTAACTTGTTTTGTGAGCTATTCAACTGCGTAATAATTATAGTTTTCCTTGATAATGGCAGCAGTAGTTGATAAAAAAAGTGAAGATGACGTACACGAAAATGGGGAAGAAGAAGAATTAGATGAAATCGAGGAAGGTGAAAACAAAGATCCCGCTAAGAAGAAGAAAAAGAAAAAGAAGAAGAAGAAGGCTGGTGGTACGATATTATGATGCATTTTACAGTATTGATTGGTGTTAGGTGTGATAGAAACTAAATATCAAATCTCAATAAAGATTTATAAGTCCTACATAAGGAAGATATCATAACCAAGCATGTCAAATATCCTTACATTTCTTCGAATATAAATTTAATTATCCTTACATATCTTCGTAATAAGTTAATTATTAGTATTTTAATAGCATCTAAAACTATTTGCTCAAAATATTTTTAATTATACATGTAGAGAGCGAAAATGCTGCCCAGATTGAAGTAACTAATGCGGGCGACAAGGTTGAGGCTTTAACGATCGAAGAGGTGGGTGACGCCGAAGAGAAGAAGAAGAAGAAAAAGAAGAACAAGAGCAAAGGTGGCAAAGGAGCTTCCAAACAACAGACCAACCCTCCCACCATACCTATTACAGAGTTGTACTCTGATGGTAAGCCACAACACAAAGCTAATTGTCACAATAAAGGACCCTATAATTTTACCGCCATTAACTGTATTAATGATGTTTTTTTTAAAATTAACTGTTAAATACCTTTCCGAAGGTTAATTAAAATCTTGTTAAGTTGTTTAAGTTGGCTGCTACATTATTTATTTAACTACATGACAATATAAAGTACCATTTTCGTGTGATCTGATCACATTTGTTTGATTAATTAATGATTGACTTTTGATATTTATCAGATTTATAACTGATCCATTCCTGTGGGAATTTCGGGATGAAAAATAGCCTATGTTACTCGTGGATAATGTAGCTTTCGAATGGTGAAAGATTTTTTTTAAACGGTCCAGTAGTTTTTGAGCCTATTCATTACAACCAAACAAACAAAGTTTTCCTCTTTATAATATTAGTGTAGATTAAAAAGGTTCAAAGGTATGATTCAACATATTATTATCAAAATCACCGTTATTGTAAGCCTATTGATGGCAAAATGCCTACCTTATTACAAACAACATTTACAAGAGTAAGTGTAGGAGTTCAAGCAAATAACTGATTTAAAATTTTAGTAACTTAATATAAAACCTCCTTTCAAAGGCTATGTAGTGTACCTATTGTAGTAAAAAAAGGAATTTGATATAAGTATACCCTTTTATAGGAAATTATCCTGAGGGTCAAATTCTGGAGCATGGGCATGCTGAAGGCATTGATGAGAGGACAGCCAAGGAGCGGTTCTCCAGTGAAGAGAAGCGCGCCCTGGACCGGATGCACCAGGACATCTACCAGGAGTTCAGACATGCCGCTGAAGCTCACAGACAGGTATGTACATTTTTTTAAATATTTTTGGTCATAGTGAGGAGTTTTTTATAATCCTCCTTAGTGTACTGATATCTTATGAGATGATTGGTGTTTGTCCAGCAGTGGGAGATTACAGGCTAATACTTTTTTTATGTTTATAGGTAGGCTATGCTTAGTTTCCACCAATCATATCAAATGTATATACCTACAACAGCAATATAATATAGTGCCAATATTACCAAAATTTTGTGGTCACAAATGCAGAGCACATTCTATTGCACTTATAAAGTCCTCCAAAGGAAATAAACATCGCTTAACATTATTTCAATTAAAAAATGGTTAAAGATTTACTTAATAGAAATAAACTAAGGATATCTCTATTTTTCTACAAAAGCATATTATTGAAGATGTAGTCCAGCCATATAAAGTTTTGTAGTATTAACTAAGGGTGGATTGCTTATGCACCAGTAAATGATAACAGAAAATTTCAGTCTCAACAGACATAAGAAAGTGAAATATCAATGCTTTCTACTGAGTGCCCAAACAACTTTAGTAGACTGTCATTGACCTTGTTATATAAATAAATGATTTTGATTTGATTTAAGTTATGAAACGTTAAAAACATAGTGTTCTATTTTAAAATATTGTTTATAATAAAAATATATTGTTATTTCTCTTATATCTAGACTCGCAAGCACATGCGCGATTGGATCAAGCCGGGCATGACTATGATTCAAATATGTGAAGAGCTGGAGTCGACAGCGCGTCGCCTGATCGGCGAGGACGGCCTGCAAGCTGGGCTTGCCTTCCCCACCGGATGCAGTCGCAACCATTGCGCTGCTCACTACACTCCTAATACAGGTATTTATTCAAAGAGAATGTCATTTTTGTCATTATTGATTTGTTGTGTATATCTCTTTCACAAGTCCAGAATTTCGCAGTTCTTTAAACTACGTATGTATATGATTTCCGAGACGATCGCGAGACACAAGCGCGCAGAGTCGAAGTCAAAGTCAGTTTGGTGCAAATGTTTTTCAACCACGCACAACGATACTCGCATAAAGCGTTGGAATCAGTTTTGAACCGGTGCAGATACTTTTCATCGGTCGTTGTGAGCGGCGCGCGGTGCCTAGCTCTAGCGCGTCCCTAGTCACTAGGTCTGAGACTCGGGCCCTGAGTAACCGCTCGACAACTTATCCAATATCTAAACTAAAACAGTTTAAATGACATGTAAATACGATTTATTGTTAATAGGTGACACCACCGTCCTGGAATACGACGATGTTGTGAAAATAGATTTCGGCACACATATCAACGGTCGCATCATCGACTGCGCGTTCACGCTGCACTTCAACCCTCGTTACGACGCACTCGTGAAGGGAGTGCAGGAGGCTACTGAGGCGGGGATCAAAGCCTCCGGGATTGATGTGAGGCTGTGTGACGTGGGTGCTGCCGTACAAGAGGTTAGTTTGTATTTCTTGTTAATATTATTTCCTCCTATCCAATCAAGATGGTATTTGCAATCAAAATATATCCAACCACATTGAATGCTGTGGTGGCAGAGGACCGCCACTATCACCAACCACTTAAGTCATCAAACCTTAATGAAACCTCTTCGCTGTTTCATTAAGGTGTTGATATTTTAAATCCTCTAGTTTTATGTCCTAAAAGTTTAGTTTCTTTTATATCAAACTGAAACACCCTTATCTGTGTGTATAACCACGAGTAACAGTGAATGAAGAGCTAATAGAATCTTGAATAAGTATTGATTAAAATAAAACTATGTTACTAGGTCATGGAATCACACGAAGTTGAACTGGATGGACAAACTTATCAAGTAAAGCCTATACGTAACTTGAATGGGCATTCTATCGGCCCGTACCGCATCCACGCCGGCAAGACCGTGCCTATCGTGAAGGGAGGCGAAACAACTCGCATGGAGGAAAATGAGTTCTACGCTATCGAGACCTTCGGCTCTACGGGACGTGGCCAAGTGCATGATGACATGGACTGCTCGCATTACATGAAGAACTTCGACCAACAGTTTGTTCCGCTAAGGTATGAAATCACTAATCTTTTCTAAGGCTATGTTCACATGTAACGCGCGTTAACGCGCGTTAACGCGCGTCAACGCGCTATCAAATTTGAAGAGAGTTCAGATGATGAGCGCTAATGCGCGGTGCGAGAGTACTCGTCAGTCTAGCGCTAGTATCAAAGCGCGAGTCAACGCGCGATTGTCTGCGTCTAGAAACTTTTTCTCTGAGCGCCGCGTTGACGCTCGCTGACGCGCGTTAACGCGCGCGCATGTGAACGGTTGCTAGGTATATATTAGGATGTCTAAGCGCGCGATTTGAAAACGCGCGTCACAATTCAGCCATCTGAACATAGCTCTCTTCAAATTTGATCGCGCGTTGACGCGCGTTAACGCGCGTTACATGTGAACATAGCCTTAAGGTGCTAAATGTGCCTATCTTTACTTTGAAAAGTTTCACTCACCTGTCCAACTTGAAAGCCTGGCTTAAACTCTCAAGCCGCACAAACGATTTTGACAATCGACAAATGCAAGTTCAACAACACGCATCTAGTTACGCAATTTACCCATCTATAAATTCTCAGTTCTTTGCCCGACAGTGGCATATTGGCCGTAACTTTACTGTCATTACATGTTTCCAGACTGCAATCTTCTAAACAGCTGCTTAACTTGATCAACAAGAACTTTGGAACACTGGCGTTCTGCAAACGATGGTTAGAACGCGCCGGGGCTTCGCGTTACGCCATGGCGCTGAAGGACCTTTGCGATAAGGGGGTTGTGGACGCGTATCCGCCGCTCTGTGACATCAAGGGATGTTACACTGCCCAGTTCGAACACACGATCCTCCTCAGACCCACATGCAAAGAAGTAGTCTCTCGTGGAGACGACTACTAAACTATAAACAGAGGCTTAAAAAGCTCTGTTTTAATGCCTTTGGCCTATTTCATATAGGTAATTGTAATTCAATAACGGTTTTATATCTGCTTATGTTGAATACTGTTTTAGTACTCTGTAGAAATGAAATCTACTCAACCAAGTTTATTACGTAAGTACACAATTTAATGAAAAGGTAAATATTACTTTAATATAGTTGTTATAGACATTAGCAGCCTTACAAATAATTAGCATAAATTCGTAAGTTTTAAATATGAGTTTTCAAATTTCATAGACAGTGGTAAGGCTTTAAAGATATATATTTTATAAACACTTTTCAGGTAAAGTACAATATATTTTAATGATAGTTGTGTCAGAAGGCCATGTACAATTAGCAAGCCCCCTCTTCCTTCACTTGCACCAGTTGAGTGGACTTCATAACCGCAAATGTACTTACATTATTTAGCTCTTTGGGTTTTGTGTGTATGTATTCTTACTTACATAGATTATATGCTGTATATTTTGTTTGTATATTGACTTTCATATTCATATAAACAACAGCACTATTTTGTTATATTGTTGCAGTTTGTTCAATACTTTGTTATATCAATACATAGATTTTATGTATACAATGTGTCAATATCAAGCTCCTTTTGAAATAAACTCGTACTAATCAAATATTATTTTATTTCCTTTACGAGTATAGGCATGCGTCATATTCATTTCAAAATAAACCAAAATGGTAATGCTTTATTTATTTATTTAGGAAAACTATTGTTACAATCGCAAAAATAATAGATTACATTCATAATTAAGTATGATATTATATGGGTACAAAATTTTGTCTATAATGGTTCCTTAGAAATGTATAAAAAATGTATTGACATTAATATTTAACAAGTATAATATCAAATATCATTTCGCTACATTCAATTTTCTACTCTTAAAAGTTTATTTTGTTGAAATGTTAATAACTACCTGGAAAAAGTTTCCAAAACTCAATCAACAATCCAGTCTATTAAATATAATCATTCTACTCTACAAATACGACCTCTTGTTCTATATATAAAGGCCTCTTGTTCGATTACGATTATTATTAAATACTTTGGGGCCAACACGCGGCTACATAAACTATCGAACTTCATGGCTCACTGGATACCTGCAAGGGCTGCAAGGAGTACTATTGCTTGATACGAATATACATTAATAATGATTAAATCAATTGTTTTCACTGTCTTCCGTGACTAGACAACACTTCAATCGATAATTTGTAGTACTTTACCTATTTAAGTAGAACAGCGGTGCCATATTATAAATACAAAATAAAACATCAATTATGTAAAACTATATTAGAAATTAATACACACAAGGATACATCGGAAATAATATCAATTTAATAAAATTACTCAGATCACTAATGAAACAAAATGTATGTTTTGGGAACTCATTAAATACAATGTCTTATACCAACACGGTAAAGTATCACAGAAATTAACCATATCTAGCTAAACTATGACATTTCACATACAAACATTACTAAGAACATGAGGTTTTGGTCAAAATACTAAATTATCACTACATAGTTTATATATTGAAGGAAGATGTCGAATACTTGAATAACAAACTAATGAAACAGTCTGAGGCAAGCTTCTAACTAGGCCCTAACTAGATGTTATAAGATCAATCTCAACATACAATACTGACGCTTCTCGCCATCCGTCTTATGACAACCACTGAAGACAGACTAAACCGACGAATAAATAAGAGTAAGACAAACCAACTGGATTTTATTCACTATAAATATAAGGTTAATTTAATAATTGTCTAATAATTTAATCCGTATTATATTTATTCCATAATTAATTAAGGAAATTAAACCCGTTTTAAAAACATTACTAAGTAAACACAAGTGCCTATTCGAATATTATAATTTACAAATGGAATACATAATATGAAGCATAATAAATATTTTTATCAATCAATAAGTATTATATCCTTAAAAATATGGAGTTAACATTCGTGGAACTCAAGATACTATACTTCTTTTGGTAATTTGGGATGTTACACTCTTATTGTTAGTTAGTTATCTGTATATTTTGATCATCCTCTCCGTTAACCGTACATACCGCAGTGTATGGCCAGTTGTAGATTGATTGCAGTGGCACATGAAGTAACTCCACTAAGTATCTGAAGTTTGGTTCTGAAAGATAAAAAGAAATAGGCATAGAACAAAATATACCAAAAATCTGCAAACAAACAGTAATAGTTAACTAACCATTTTCAGGGTTAATGTAGCCTCTACGTATCAAGAAATCAATCAACACAGGAGCACTGGTAGTCTTGAACTGTGGTGTAAGTGCTCGGTGGATACATTCTTCGGCTGTGAGAAGCTCAAAGCTCTCGACTTCACCATCAGCATTTTGTGGCACAAAGTCTAATGGCAGCTCCAAGTCGTATACATACTCTGTGTTTGGAAACAGGCCTCTCTCACTTTCGAAGTAAAAGCTGGAGAAGAAAAATATAAAATGGATTAACGCAATGCAAAATGTTTTTTAGTTATTTTCAACCTCCTTCAGTCCTAGTTGTATAAAACATTGTCAAAGTCCAAACTCAAAATATGAATGGTATTCAAGTATTCACCTGACACAGCCAGCTGGTACCAGTTTCTTGACAAGATCCCCTTCAACAGATGCTTCTTCAGCAGCCTCTTTGATGGTAGTCTCCAGGATACCAAATCCCACAGCCAGGCCACCGCTAACAAAGCAATCCCACTTCCCTAAAACAAATAAAAAGTTAATGAATTGGTACTATGAAAATTGTAGAATTAAATACAGAAAATTATATCAGAAAATCATATAAAATATATTAGTACCTTTGAAAGACAAAAAAGTTTCATTGATAAAAATATTTACAACTCAAAAAGATAAACATATTTGGGTCAAAGCAAAATCTCCAATAACTATGAATGTGGTGAATATGGCTCAAGCAAATGATATAATTAATCTATTACCTGGCCAAGTCTGTTTGGTGAAACTCCTCTGCTGCAACCAAATGCACAGCCCTTTGGTTGGATGGTTCAAGTAGCCGGTGACACTGACCCCATAGTTTCTGATGCCAAATAGACAGACAGCACTGCGATCCATCTCCAGCAGGCTCTCATTGAAGAATGGTACACTCACTTCGAAACACTAAAACAAAAATAAAAAATCTATTAAGCTTTTATCTAACATTTATGAAATTACATGACATAGGTATTTAGTCCTTGTATAAAACTCCAAAGAATATTGTCACTAACCAGCACCATGTTTAATAGATCTAGATCCCAATACAGGGCAAAGGCCTATGATAAAAATATAATCATCATTTACCAATCACCTATTTTAAAGTACTATCCAATCACAAGATTAAAGTTCATTGTCCCAAACATATTGTACTACAACTTTGTTTAATTTAATTAGTCATAAAACTATATTCCAACAGGGAGTACAAAAATGACTTATGTGGTTCCAATTAGAAATCTTTAACTATTCAATTGTTTTGATAGGCAAATTTAAATTTAAATTAAAACGTAGATATTCTCCTTGTAATCGAAATTACATAGCAGCTACTTTTTCATTGAAACTATACTTATATTATAAGAATATGCTATAATCTAAAAATGAAATGATTTCATTATAAAAAAAAATAGTAGATTTGTATTTTGAAACATTTCTGCTAGTTGAGAATAGAACCTAATAGTGTGTAATACTGGTATCATTATCGGTAAAAATATAGGTTATTATGTTTCGAAGCATGTAGCATGTCCATGTGCCTATCCTATTAGTTAATTACCTCATCTCTCCATCCTTTCAATGCACATATTTCATTTTCTTTTTTCAGTTTTTGCAATACATCAGCAACTTTCGAAGTTCTCTCTTTATAATCTCTGAATGCTGGGTTAAGCTCAACATATTTTCCTGCAACTCTGAACACCTGTAATGTTTGAAGCAAATTAATTTAAATAATAAAACAAGTTTGGAAAATAAATAATAATACTCAACTAGTCAATAGTAACACAAACTAACATTATAATAAGAATATTGTGCTGTCTCTGTTTCCTTCTTTAAGAAAATTTTAGTAAATTTGAATAATAACGGGAGAACTACCTCATTTCAATAAATAAAAACCCAAGAGATAATTATGTTTACAATATAATGAGTTGTGATTAGTCCTGCTTGAATGACACTCACCTCTGGGAACCTTTGTAGATGCTTCCTGACATCAGGACGAACTAAACCCACTTGGTGCCCTGCTACGATGAACGGCACGCATATCCCCTGATGTAATCCTGTTATTATATGGAGATAATCCAATAAGATTTAGTGATTTCAGGAAATTGGCAATATGCAAAACGACAGATACAATAATTACCTGTAAGGTAGAAACAGTTGAATTTCCTAGCTAATTTCAACAGATCCGAAATATTATTCTGAGCCGCAGCGTTCATATCTTTCATACTATTATTCCATGCAACACGAAACGACAAATTCTTCCGAATTTTATCTGAAGAAACTGAAAAATTTGAGAAACGAAATTTCTATTTTTTTTTAAAGAATGTTGTCCAATTTTACCACAGACTCACACTGCCTGAATGAAAGAGACCAGAGAGTATACAATATTGTCACTTACCCAGTCTTTGGCCAGTGTTACTGGTCGTGTGTGAAGTGTGCTTTCATGACCCTCAAGCCTCAAGTTTTTCTAAGTTGTCAAAGTCAGATCATCAATCAAGAATTGACAATTTAATCAACCATTGTTTGATTCTGTGGTTTCATTGTGTTGTGTGTTGATTGTTGTTTTAGTTTAGTTGTGTTGTGGGGTGATTGTATTGGTGATTGGTATCCTATTAACAATTAATTAAGACTGTTTTGTTTGATCCAGCTATTGTAAAAACTGGCTAAAATATGGCTTCCGGTATAATAAACGATATAGCTCCAATATTTCGTCCTTATGTTCTGACTGTAATTGAAGATTTGAAGCTAGGTAATCTAAATTTTTTTTCTACAAAATAATACCAAAGTTACACTATTTACTTACTTGTACTATTTATCTAATTTTTAGGTTTATGCAAAACAAAAGTTGATTTTGAAAGAATTTCTGGAGCTTCTGATGGTACAGACAGTCAATTCAGATTAGTATTACCTTACTGTTCAAAGAAACTAAAATGGGAAGTAATATTTGATGCAACAACTCCATGGTTTGCCCCTGACTTCCGTTTCGATGATGACACTTTTCTAAGCAGCGTTGATGAGGACATATTGGAGAAAAAACTGCCAAGCTTACACAATTGGAATGAAAATAACCCAAATGCACTGAGTGATGTGATTTCAGAGTTGATTGATATGTACAAAAATCATCAGGTAACTATTTATATTTACAATCTACAATCTACATTTTAATTTGTCGGTTTTCGTTACGAGCGTATTCTCCACATGGCTTCTCATTGCCAAATGTAATGGAAAATAATTGTCGTTTATTTTGTATATGTGTTGCAATGTGCTGTACATTAATTAACCCATATACACAAAGAGGCAGATTGAAAACCAGTGCTGTGGGATGTAACAACCCCATAGCATACACTGAGTCTGTCCTCTACATCACTGCCACTGTACATAGTTTTAATTTCATATATATTAGTATTTAGTTCAAGTGTAATACTAATAAGTATTGCTCCTTTTCATGTTCATATTTTATGTGGTGTAGAAATAAATGGTTAAAATCATATTTATTTAAATATTATAAATCGTGTACTAGTAATGACTAGGCCCAGTCTCTACTAACTCACTATTCTTATCTTTTTGTAAAAAAGGTAAATAAACTAAATGAAGATGAAAGTTCCCGAGCATTCTTTGAATACAGTGCCCTCCTTGGGGATGCATTGACTTCAGAAAATGATATTGAAGTGTGGATCGGTAACCATGTGGTTGAGTTCCTGATTCGGCTTAATGTGGATACTTCAAGATTGCCAGAACTTTATGATAGTAGGTAAGTCCACTATTTTAACTTAACTAGACCAAGAATTACCTTCTGAAAATATTTACATTTCGTTATAATGTTATTATTTTTAAAATATCCATGTAAATTGGAATAATTTCTGAAAAAATGATAAACATATAGATTGACTAGCAGCGCCCCCCGGTCCTACCTGGAGTTACTGTAGTGTCATCCAGATCCATTTGGTGAAAGAGTAACAAGCATACAGCCATCCTCACAAACATTTGCATTTATAAGTGGAGCCTTATTTATTTAGTTGGTTAAAAATGCCTAGTTTGTGTGATTAGACAAAAAAATAATCTTACCTGCAGCATATAACTTACCTACCTTTTTCTTTATTATATTACAGCATAGAAGATAATCCAGGCATTGACACTGCATTACTGCTTGTCAGATATCCTAATTCAACCAACGCTGAATTGATATTATCCCCTCTTCTCACCAAATCACTTGGTAACATTATGTTACCTCCGTAAGTAAACTCCAGATATATTTCTAAATAATTTTTTAGTAAAAGGATTATTGTGAGTGGTTTCTAATGACATTTTGTATTTTTTAGTATGCATCAATCTGGAGTGCTTATGGACTATGTACCAATGGTCACTGAACTATTGAACAATAAGGTACGGTAACTATTTTATTATGTATATCCATTCATCATGGTAATATAATGACTAATTTATACCGTAACTCTAGGTATGGATTACTACGTCACGTGGATTACTACGTACCTAGAGTTACAGTATACACTAATGTGTATCCGTAGTAAATTAATGTAGTTTGATTTTTTTTTAAATGATAAGGAGTAAATCACATTGTAATTTATGTTAATAATTATATTCAATTTCAGATAGAAGAATTGATGAACAATGAGAAATTGAAAAGGAACTTGCTAGCACAACTCATAGTGAAATATGAGGGAGCTATTCTAGAACATGACAGCAACAATGCAGTTTTCCTCTTTGAAACTAATGGATTTCATTGGATCCTTCAAATAGAGATAGGTATGAACAATATGAAAAATTAATTCTGAACCAAACATAACTAATATCTTTATCTAAGAGGAATTTGTCCAACAGTGCGATTTTATGGGTTCGACGGGGACCTTTTTACGGGATTTTATGGGTTGTTTAAGGAGGATAGATGGTTTGTCTAATATTTTACATAACACTAAAGGCGCAAGTCGAAGACGCACCAAGGACTACAAACTATATCAGCAGAATACAAGCAACAATATGAATTTCTATGAATCTTGCAGAATGAATCAGTAAATGTATTTCAGAAAGATAAAGTAGTTATTCAGAAAGATATCATTATTTCTTATTGTTTTAGGTACTGGATTCCCCAACAAGCCCCCTGTATTGACGCTAAGGTCGGTGTACCACTGCAATAAAGGGAAACCGAGAATCAAAGTATTATCTCAATGTCCATACAATAATTTCGAAAGCTATATTGATCAGCAAGTCGAGATATTCAAAAATGATTGTAAAGCGCATCTGATGAGTACTAATAATCAACTTGTTAATGTGGAAAATTGAATATCTTATACATATATAAAATTCTCGTGTCACAGTGTGACTCGTGGGCGCAGCTAGTTTTTTTATATAAAACTAGCTGCGCCCCGCGGTTTCACCCGCGTTGTACCCGTTCCCGTGGGAATTTCGGGATGAAAAATAGATGTTGTCCGATTCTCAGCCTACTCGATATGTACACAAAATTTCATGAGAATCGGTCGAGCCGTTTCAGAGGAGTTCAACCACGGTACCCGTTCCCGCGGGAATTTCGGGATGAAAAATAGATGTTGGCCGATTCTCAGACCTACTCAATATGCTCACAAAATTTCATGAGAATCGGTCAAGCCGTTTCGGAGGAGTACGCGAACGAACACTGTGACACGAGAATTTTATATCTATACTAATATTATAAAGCTGAAGAGTTTGTTTTGTTTGTTTGTTTGTTTGTTTGTTTAAACGCGCTAATCTCAGAAACTACTGAACCGATTTGAATAATTCTTTCACTGTTAGATAGTCTATTTATCGAGGAAGGCTATAGGCTACATTTTATCCCGGATTTCCTACGGGAACGGGCACAACGCGGGTAAAACCGCGGGGCGCTGCTAGTATAAGATAAATACATATTTATTCCTTAGTCCTGCACACTGTTGTTTAATGCCATATAGTAGTTATGACAAAAAATCTTCATTCAGCGAAACTATTATTATTATTATACAATGTTATGATAATCTTTCTTTTTATTGCTATTATATTAAACAATGCCAGGTTATAATTCTATTTCCATATATAGTTTCAAACTTTGATTCAAGATTGGACTTGGGTACTTTTTGTTTCTAATTAATACTATAAATAATTAATGAACTCGTACATAAGGTAAATAAAAGTTTGTACATAACATTCTTGAAGTCATTTTATTACTATATCTGTAAACTTGAGACAAATAAAAAGATTTGGCCAATCATGTTAAGATCTCTTGTAAAATACATAGCACAAAACATAATCCAATATACCATTCATTCGGGTGAAACTGTTTAAAGCAGCATTGTGGAAACAAATAGTGTTAGATATCAGTAAATTTAAATTAATATTTTTCTATGAAATAGCCATTAACATCTACATCAACAACTTAACTATAACATTTCGTTATGAGGGACAATAAGTACATCCAAAATAAATAACTAAATAACATTATTTCGATTTCTAAATGTTAATTAACAAATCACAAAGAGTTTCCACAGTGACAAACTCCTGCCGACAGAAGAACCCCACTCAATACATTAGGTAGGTAACATTAAACAATCAAAGTACATACAAAATGAATATTTGTACTCTATGTTAACTACACACTATGATATAATTAAAACAATTAAATTAGGAAATAATTTAGATCAATCAGTGATTCACAATTAATTGAACATTTAATTGGTTAATTTTGAGTTGTCTGTTTTCTGTCCAATATATTCATAACGGTATCTCATGTACGTAACTTTCATTCTATCCCATAAATTTTCGAAGGAGTCCATGGCGGGCCTGACATCTAGAAGGGCAAACTGGTATTTGTTATCAATCTCTCCGCCGTCGTAGTAATCTATGACATAACGCACATCTTTCCCACATCTGTCTACAATCCAGTCATGACGGTCAAATGGCAGCTCATACCTAAAAAATAACAAAAAATATTATACTGTACTCTTAAGTTTAGATGAACACTACTCATTTTGAATTGAAACTGTGACCACAGTTCCTGTAAAAGGGGCGAAATATCAGATAAAAATTTAAAATAAAAGTGAAGTGTATCTGAAACACAATATCAATTTAAAAAAAAAGACGTGTGGCACTCGGGGACTGCCGCGGTGAAGCTATTGCATAGCATTTTGTATCAACTTATGCAATTATATTTGATATATTTGATATCTCTTCTCTCTCACCCCACCCGCCTCCTCTCTCTCACCCCTCCCGCCTCCTCTCTCTCACACCCCTCTCTCTCACCCCCCTCTCTCACCCCCCTCTCTCACCACCCTCTCTCACCACCCTCTCTCACCCCCTCTCTCACCACCCTCTCTCACCCCCCTCTCACACCCCTCTCTCACCCCCCTCTCTCACCCCCCTCTCTTACCACCCTCTCTCACCCCCCTCTCTCACCCCCTCTCTCACCCCCCTCTCTCATCCCTCTCTCACCCCCTCTCTCACCACCTTCTCACCCCCTCTCTCACCCCCTCTCTCACCACCCTCTCTCACCCCCTCTCTCACCCCCTCTCTCACCCCCAACGCACAATCGCACACAACGCCGTGTCGAAGACTGCCGAACTGAAACGACGATAGACGATGCACGGCCTTCAAGCCACACCTCCTTCCCGTCGGATCGGGTAAGCGTGAGGTTTTTTCGTTACGGAATTTTTGGATTTGGTCCCCGCGCTCAAGGCCCGCGATAGAAGCTATGCAATAGCTTAAAAAAAAATTATGATATACTGACTGACTGACTATTTTAAGAAGTTATAAATCAATTAAATTATTGGCCTAACGAGTGTCAAGGCACCTGATAGAAAGAAATAACCTGAGAAGGGCCGGTGTTTATCCTCTGACAATCGGTGGTGATGAATCTAATAGTAAATTATAACTAACCAAGTGACTAGTTTTACTCACCCAAGCCATGACCGAAAGCGGGCCCTTGGGCTGTAATCTGTTGCTTTTCCTCCAAAGCTCTTAAGTCTAGGATGGCCACACTCCTTAGCATGTAAAGCTTCCCATTTTAATACTTCAAGCCAAGCCTAGAAACAAGTGATTAATTTGATAAATATTCCATGAAAAATAATAGTCATTCATTAACAAATATGTCTAACTATGAAATAGATAGCAATTCAAGGTCTTTGATAATCACTTGATAGAACTTAATAATTTATTAAACAATCTTATCAAATCCTTTAAAGAATTAACTGACCTGTTCATTGTTAGCATTATGTATTTTGATTATATCATCCATGTCTTTCTGCTTAATGTCATCATCCTTCCAACGCCATCCTTTGCGAAGCATAGCATTCCAGAACATTTGCTGGCTAGGATACACCCAGAACTCGGTGGAACCATCAGGCATCGCACGGGGGATAGTTGACACTTGGCGTTGAGTAGGCAATGTGAAGGGTTGGTCGGGTGCCGGCTGTTGATTTGCTGGAGGCATCTAAATAGAGGAAATATCGAGTAAAATATTAACACGACGCTTTATACTACTCTTGGCGACATTTGATATATTTGTATACATAGACATATAATAAGTAATTAGGTTTATTCAATTAATTACCATGTTGTAAGGGTTGATATCTTCTCCCTTTCCATGTTGAACCGGGCAATCCGAAATTGAAGGTTTCGCAGGCTCCGACTTCTTAGCAGTGTCAGTAGTTGAATTATTTTTGTGCATCGGACATTCTGGTGGAGGCTCGGAGTTGTTGGTCAAAATAGTGTTAACACTAGCGTTTGCAGACACCTGATTACCCATTTTACACACTGGTTTTCGTAACTCTAGGTGGTCTTACGTAAGATTTGAGGTTATAATTTATTACAGCATCTTAACAGATTACACTTTTATTAAAATACTTGTTGATTATGGAAAAAGTAATTTAAAAATTGCCTGCACTGTAAGTGATTTTTTGCACTTTATATTTTTTTATATTGTGAAATTTAAAAAAATCTTGACTGCCTCCTTCACGACAGCAGAACCACCACAGACCAGGAAACAGAACGAACGAACATGACGAGTGGAGTGTGACAGACAGAATTGACAGATGATCACAGACTTTAATTTCATTCATTCACAACATACCCCAACAGCGTAGACGGAGAATAGAGTAGAGGCCCAACAGCGAGTCATTCATTAGTTTCGTTTATCGTTCTGTAATTTCACCATGGATTTAATATAATATATCTTTGTTTCCTGGTCTGTAATATTATTAAATCCATGATTTTATCAGAAAACATACTTTCTTTAGTTGTAGGTAGCCATGGGTAGCACATGGGTAGGTAGGTAGTAGCTGTTTGCATTTATTGACAATGATTGAATTTGTCTATTGTTGATCGAAGGATTGAATATTCACAAGAATGACAAATTGTCATTGACAATGGACAACAGCTGATCAAAACTGAATTATGAATCTGTGCTGTGTTGTGAATTCTGAAATTAATATCTGAATTTGCCTGTTTCTGTATGTATATTCTTTAATTATCTACGAAATAATTTTATTATACTTTCAATCCCTGAATATATAAACTGCACTGACATTAATTGAAGCCAAATAAATAAGGTTTCCTTTTCCCGAAGAAGGTTAAGTATTAAAATGGCATCGCGAGGATTATTGGAATGTAAAAGCTTGTTGAATTGTATTTTCCGACGGAAACTAAATAATAATATTGCTGCAATAACAAGAATACATCGAGAAGAGTATGCCAGAGTTTATCCAACTGCAGTGGTACTCCCTGATGGATCTTCAATAAACGTTAGATATCATGAACCTAGGAGAATAATAAAGGTTTGTTGCATATTTATAATATCAATACTAAATAGGTACAATATATTTGGTATAACATAACATTTTCTAAATTTCATTAATGATGTGTAGCGACTTCTTCAGTAAATCCTTGGATCTGCAAGATTTAGATAAGTAATTGCATTTTGCAGTTATCACAGTAAATATAAATAAATGAATATCTATAGCAGTAATTCACACATGGCTCGCCGGACCCAAACTTAGCTCTCAACTGTCTTTTTTTTATTGCAGTTGCCACTGGATGTCTCCACATTATCAGAAGAAGAAAGAAGGATGAGGTTAGAGAAAAGAAAACCAAAGAGGAAAGTTAAAATTCTGGATGATATTGAGGATGACTTCAATGCAAAGAAATATCTGAAGTATATGAAGAAACCAAAATCCAAATAGCAATCTAGCGCTAGTACCTCTATAGACAATATTTTAGCCATTAGTGCAGAGATCAATGTACCTAATGTTTAGTAATTATATCTAATTTTAGTTAGATTTCAAATGTTTTTATTGTCTGTCTAGCCGCTAGCGGTTTGACCATGAAAGTATTACAGACTAAAAGAGAAAAGGGTCTAGTTTGAAAGTGAACCTGCAGTACTCTGCAGTTTTATAAACCCTTCTCGTTAATTACAACCCTTCCTGCCCTACTTCCTTCCACTTATGTAAAAAGCGTAAATAATAAGTACTATTTACGCTTTTTACATACCTACTCTGTAATCTCTACTTAAAGCTACAAAGAAATTTGCAAATTGAGAAGTTTATTTTTGTTTAGGATTGGTCTTATAGTATTAAAAATGTTGTATATCCGGACAAGATTTCTATGAAATAAAATATTTCAACATTGGCTTATCATACCAAAGACCAATTAGCTGTACGTACGTACTTCTGTACTTCATTTATTACGGAAGCGATATGAAAAAGCAACGAGTCTGAACGCACCATAATTAGACATGTATTATTTTCGACTCAATCTGTGGCGCTGCTGAACTCAAGTTTCGTGGTCTGTGCTCAGTGATACTCAGACAGAAAAGTTTCATTTCATTTGTGATTTTATTTAACTTTATTTAGTCTGTGGGAAGCGGTAGCTTGGCTTCATTGTTTGTGTGGGCTTGTTTATTTTATTTTCAGTTGTAATTTGTAACATTGTTCGTGACTGAAGTGTTGGGTTAACATAAAATGTTTGTATTTTGAATAAAAGTTTACTAAGATTTGAAGATTTCTTTATTAAAATGGGGTGTGCCCAAAGTGAAATAGCTCCTCAGAATGAGACTCCCAAAAAAGGGTGTACCGACGTCTTGTGGCTAATTATTTATATTATATTCTGGATTCTCATGGTAAGATATAAAATAAGAACCTATGTATATGTTCGATCGAATACTTATTATCAATCAAGCTTCAATGGCAGACAAAAAGAAAGTTATCTAGCGTCAAGTTTTATTAAAAAAAATTAGTTGGCCTATTCAATGAGTAAACTAGAATTAAATAAAGCGTTTACTTAGTGCTGTGCTACATTTATAAAGCAGATTCTGACAATATACCTGCATTATTTTGACTTGAAATTAGTTTCACATTCAGCAATATTACAAAGCTTCAAACCCTAACTTATCTGAATATTAGATACCAGATATATCTTTATTTATCCCATATTATGAGTGTATGAGTGTGTTGTATTTCTTAAAATAAGATCTTTCACTTTAATATCGTCATGACCTTGATAATTGTCGCTTGACCTTTGAAATGTGTGCCAAAAATTTAGTGCATAGCTGTTAAAAATAATTTATTTCAACAGATAATAGTCGCATCGATCTCCTTCGTATATGGAAACCCTCAAAGACTAATCAATGGATTTGATTCATTTGGAAACACTTGTGGGGTGAAGAACAATCAAAAATTAATCAACTTCCCTCTGGCAGGCATCAACACTTACGACAAGAAATATCTATTTTTCATGGACGTGAAAGAACTACAAAGATCACTAAAAGTATGTGTCAAAGAATGTCCAAACAAGAAGCTGAATACTTTTGAAGATATCCAGAAGTTTTACAAAGATACAGGATCAAGTCTGTGTCGCTACGACATCAATTTGAATAATACAACAAAGAATGACAATCTCAATAACTTTATAGGACCATGTCCTACTTTACCTGTATATGAATCATTTCCACTCCTAAACAGGTGCTTCCCAAGACAAGCACAAGATATAGCCAAGAAAGTATTTACTGATTTCTATGATTTGCTCAATAGCTGGGACACTGTGGAACAGATGCTGTCAGATTTATATACATCATGGAAAGAAATGATAATTTGTGTTATCATTGCATTTAGTAAGTTGATGTCTTATTTACTTTACTTATGGTCAGTACCTACTGATATCTTCAGGGAGATGAGAGGCCTTTGCCCAGCAGTGCGACTTTATGGGCTTACAGTTTACTTTATGATGAGAAACCATTCTGTAATAAACTCTTTGTTTAGGTCACTATCCTCAAAGTGGCCTTGTCATTTAAATAAAAAAGATGAAATCATTGAGTTATCCTCCTCTTGAAAAAAATTACATAAACCTTCTGATCTAGAATTTGGTCTGTTAGAATGTTATTTTAATATAGGTAGATAATATAATATGTTTTCCTTTTAACATCACATCATCACTACATAGTATAAAACAAAGTGGCTTTCCACTGTCTGTCCATATGTAGCTTAGATCTTTAAAACTACGCAACGGATTTTGATGCGGTTTTTTAAAATAAATAGACTGATTCAAGAGGAAGATTTATATGTAAAAATTCCCGATATGCCTTTGGGAACCGGCACAACGCGGGTAACACCGCGGGGCGCTGCTTGTACAATAGAATACATATATTAATGCAACTATGTTTTTTTAAAAATTGCTGTTTTAATATAATGTTACAACCTAGTACTTTGTACTTAGTCACAGTCATTGGCTCATAATCCATATTACTCTATATCTATTTCCGTATGTTGACCCTCATACCGTGAAGTAAATTAATGTGGGTGAACATAACACAATTCAGGGTATGAGTCACCAATGATGTCACTACTTGTATACCTCACATGTCAGAGATACATAACAAAGACTTTAACACAATGTAGTAATGAAAAATTTAATTAGCGTAATAGAGACTTATCTATTTATCACATCATTTTAACTATTTATGGTTGGTATGAGAATTAATTGTTGTATATGTAGCCTTGAATAGCCTAACTGACATTATTTTAAACTTGCTGGAATGGCGACGAAACCTTATATTTTGCTACTATAACTAGAATGTAAGGGTATAACTAGAGGTTTATTAAAAGCGATACCAAAATTGAAATACGCACGGGCTATATTTTGGCGTCTATTTTAGTGATGTATTTAATAAGTATCGATATAATTTTATAAAGATTACTTCTGGTTAAAATGCTATCGATAAAAAACGATAAATCGGTGCGTGGTCGACTAGCCGTTCCCGCGCTTACGTCTCACCGTACGTTAGCTTTCGTTTCTTCGTCCACGCCTCCCGCCGCTTCCTGCGCTGCATTCTTCACGTCTAGATACTGACCATTTATTCATCTCCCTAAGATTTTATCTGTATTTAAAAAAATATTTTACTTATAATTCCATTGTGCCATGTGCATTCGCGGACTCGCCTGTTGAGACTGAGGTCCCGGGTTCAATTCCAAGGTCGAGCGAAAACATATTTCCTACTGTATTACTTGTTATTTCCCAAAAATTGGACCAACCCGCATTAGGTAATCGTGCCTAATCCTCCTCACTCACTGTATTGATATCTTCGGTAAGATGCGAGGCCTTTGTCCCGCAGTGGGACATTACAGGCTAATACTTTATTACTTGTATAAGTATTACATCTTACTAGCTGCTATTTTACATATATTCTTCTTTCAGTATGTTCCTTGATCATGGTGTCAATACTACACTTGCTGGCCACTCTAGTATCATGGATATTTATGATAATAGTATCTGTGGTGAGTGTGGCGGGAACTGGCCTGTTATGGTACACGTACCATGAACTCAGGACCCAGCAGAGATCATTTGCGGACACTGCGTTTTTAGCCGTAAGTAGATATAAATAGAGAAAACGTTTGGCGCATTTGAATACTAGTGCCCAAGTTGCGTTTGCCCCTGCGTTACCGAAGCGGCGTGGAAATACATTAAAATATTTTCGTACTGTTTTGTGATTAGTCAACTATCTTTGCCCGCTCCGCTCCGCTTTTGTGAATGAAAACGCACTCTAAATCGTCGAAATCCCTAGATTTTTATAGCTACATAATATTAATAAATGAGAACTTCTATACTATGTATACTATATAACTACTAGCTGCGCCCCGCGGTCTCACCCGCTTTGTACCCGTTCCCGCGGGAATTTCGGGATGAAAAATAGATGTTGGCCGATTCTCAGACCTACTCAATATGCTCACAAAATTTCATGAGAATCGGTCAAGCCGTTTCGGAGGAGAACGGGAACGAACACTGTGACACGAGAATTTTATATATAAGATAAGGTGGGATGCCCTATTTCCAGTAGCCTCATTCAGTATAGTTTTACTTTGCTGTAGTAAGGTGGTGACAATTCACCAAGGTTAGCCACTACCCGTTAAACTATGCGACATTTGTTAGAACATCGTTATAACAAATTGATTTTCAATTTACATCAACCTTCCAATGTCTCCAGTTAGCCAGCCTAGTTATTCATTGAGTACGCGCCGTAATCAATAATCCTCATCGTCTTTGAATTTTTTATTCTCAAACGTACCTAGGAAAGTTTTACGAAGGAACTAGAAGTTTCATAATTTTTCCAATTCTTTATGTTTCAGGAATCATTTAAAAATGAAAAAGCGTTTTTATGGTATTCGATAATTGCTACGATAATTACAGTAAGTATTGATTTTCTATTTAACAAACTGTTAAACATAATTGGTCTATGATTAATTGAATTTTGTCCAAACTTTAAATACCTCCTAAGCACTACGATTATTTAATGCTACCTTGTTAAACTCAAAGTAAATGAACGGAAGATAATCAAGTCTATTATCAGATATGCTGTAAATCACTAAATAACTGTCTCTAAATTGAACAAAGTCCCATGTAACCTTGTCAGATTAGAGCCTGGGAAATTACTCATAAATCTAACCGTTTGTTAGGTGAGACTATGATTATCTTTAACTTTGACAAGATCCCATAGCATGTTGAAGATATGATAATTTTCTTTATACAGGTGATCCTGTTGCTACTGGTGTTCGTGATGCGTTCCCGCGTGTCCTTCCTCGCCAGCCTGTTCAAGGAGACTGCCGTCTGTCTGGGATCCATTCCATCACTATTCCTGCAGCCAATCATAACGTTCTTCTTCCTAGTGTTATTCTTTACGTTTTGGTCACTTGTTGTGGTAAGTTTTATGGAAAATATTAATTACTAGCCACGTGAAAAACGCGCCAGTAGGGCATGATGTAATGAATAAAAACTTACCTTCTTTTTATTTATGTCTCATTAAAAATGGAACTGATAAAGTTAGAATGTTCATATACCTTAACGTTATTTCAGGTTTGTCTAGCTACAGCAAATTATCCGGGAATACCATATAAAACTAATTTCCTTATAAATGCAACTGGACCCCGTGATCACCTCGACACAACCTCGATAGATGCGCAGAATGTTAACAACAGTGCCAGCCCTAAAAGTATGTACATATTATGATATGATATGTAAACAATTGAAAGCTGTCGCAGAGAGAGTGTCTCAGAGTTACTTTTTATTGCTTATGAGAGGAAGGACTTACTTAGGAGATAGTTCTTTTGACTTTTGATATGTAATGTAAGGGACATTTTTGAAAATGTGAATTCGTTAATTGAGTGTCAGTACGGCAGATCTTTTTTTAAATTCTTATATCAATTTTTGTCCTCTGGGAAAAAACCTATCCCTAAACGTCGGAAATAAATACCAACCATGAGAATTTGACTAATCGACAACCACAATGTTAAAGTTTACGAAACTGCTTTTAGATCAACACTTTATGATAGATTCTGACACTATATAGAGGTCTTATAAATCATACAAAGGAATTAAGAACTATATTATACTAAAACTAATGCTTTATCCTCGCTTCGCTCTAGGTACTACCGCGCCCACTGTGCAGGTAGATCCTTAATATTGACGAACAATTTGTACTTCGGATGGTTAGTTTGAAGTTACCTCTTTTATCGACATTTACAATTCTTACCTTTTCAAATTTTACTCCACTCCGACGAAAAATAACCTATAACATTCCTGTTGAATTTGGCATTACAAAAAAACCAACCGTGAGATTAGCGCGTTCAAACAAACTCTTCAGCTTTATATATTACTAGCAGCGCCCCGCGGTTTTACCCGCGTTGTGCCCATTCCCGTGGGAATTTCGGGTTTTTTGTTTACATAAAAACCTTCCTCTTGAATCACTCTACCTATTACAAAAAACCGCATCAAAATCCGTTGCGTAATTTTAAAGATTTAAGCATACAGATAAACAGACACGAAACAGAGACGACTTTATTTTATACTATGTAGTGACGATTAGTACGACGTAAGGATCGTATAAACCTTAGCCCAAACAGGTATATTAAGGCTATCTATACAATACATAATACCCACTTTTAATATTATAAATCCGAATGAAACTCCGTCTATTTCACTTTAACGCCAAAACCACTGAACCGATTTTTTTGGAATATACAGAGATTCGCCCATAAAAAAGACATAGATTGCGTTTCGTCCCAAAATTCTCACAGCAACGTGTACACTGCGTGTGAAACATCTGAATCAGCTACTCCTACAAATATTATAAATGGGAATGTTAATGTATGTATGTATATATGTATGTATGTATGTATGTTACTCTTTCACGCAAAAACTAATGAACGGATTTGGATGAAACTTTACAGTAATATAGGTTATCATCAGAATAATACATGGGATACATTTTATCCCGAAATTCCGTGACCGTGTACACTGCGTGTGAAACTGCTGGATCAGCTGGTAACTTACATATATATATTTTCCGTAGCATTCACTCTGGACCACATCGAGTTCGACCCGATGTGGGTGAAGAGCATGTGGTGGATGTGCCTCATCTGCCTCATCTGGGGCAGCGAGTTCATACTGGGGTGCCAGCAGATGACCATCGCGGGCGCCGTCTCGCATTGGTATTTTAGGTAAGTTATTATATAAATTCAAATCTCTTTATTATATCAGATCATTACAATCATTTATCGTAATCGTAAGCTTTAAATTAATGGTCTTTTTCAAATCAAAGTAAGTGGTTTTGATTATTAAAACAACCTTCTATGCCGCGAAAAGTTTAAGATTAAGTTTACGTTAGTTCGCATCGCGCCACCTACTGAGAAGATCTAACAAGAAACTCAGTAAATTAATCAATAAATAATATTATACAATAAATAATATATTTTCCTCTTCAGGAGCAATCGTCTTCGGGTGGAAAATTTACGACATTGGTCCATATTTGACAATGATGAAAAAATAGAGTATAGCTAATTTTACCATTAACTTTATTGTTCACAGAGGACCGAACGCTAATCCATCGCCTGTGTTGTATTCTATCGGCAAGTTGATCAAGTACCATCTCGGGTCTGTAGCGAAAGGATCTTTCCTCATTACCCTGTTCAAGGTCCCAAGACTGATCCTCACCTATTTGCACGCCAAGTAAGTATTCTTTTAGTCTAATATTTTTAATTTAATAAAAATTGGTTAAATTTTCATCGAAGTGTGAAATTTGTCGTTGTGCACGTTGTCGTGGGATTTTCGGGATGAAAAATAGCCTATTACCTAAGCGTTGAATGTCGCTATCTATTACAAAAAGAATTATTCAAATCAGATTGGTAGTTTCTGAGTTAGCCTTACAAACAAACAATCATTATAAGAAACTTTCTTTATAACAATAGTATAAATACATGTGAATAATAAAATCCCCATGCTAGAACGATAATTTGTCATCAATACATACATGTGGAACTCACGTGGGGTCTTTTACTGCTCGGTTTACATCAGAAACCTATTCCTAGACATACTATTTTTGTTTTATTTCTCGTGTCTGCCTGTATGCAATAAACTGGAAAACTACTCAACCGATTTGCATGAGGGTTTTTCTGATAGATATAGTGAGTCAGGGAAATGTTTAAGGCTTATTTTAATCTCAAATTGCTTGGAAAACGGCTAAGACCGCAGGGTACTGCCAGTCGTACTAGTAAATAAGAAAGTTTGCGAAGATGTATGTATGTTTATTATTCTTTCTCGCATAAACTACCGATCATATACGTCAAAATAACAAATGCATTACATTTTATCCCGAAATTCCCGCGGGCAAAACACGGATAAGATCGCGAAGCGCTTCTATATTTTTTTATAGGCACTTACAAAAATTGGTGTGCCTTTTAATATCAATGATGGTTTAACCAATAATCATTCTTATTCGTTCAGGCTATCGTCCCGCGCTGAAAAAGGCTCCGAATGCGCTAAGTGTGGTCTCAAATGCGGTATTTGCTGCTTCTACTGCCTGGAGAAGTTCATACGTTATCTCAACCACAATGCTTACACAATCATCACCATAGAGCGTTGCCACTTCTGTAAAGCGGCCGGCAGGGTATGTATAATTATCGTATGCAAGGAACATATGAATTCCAATTCAATAAGGAAAGAAAATTGGTTCTAAGACCAATGTTACATTTGTATAGTCATTCCATAAAAGCGACTGCACAAATAGTAAAATATTACGTTTAAATTATTGCAATGTTTTTACTATATCGTAATCATAAGTAAAACTCGAAGTAGGTAAGAGAAATTAGTTATTATGCATAATTTCTATATAAAAGCGACGAGAGCTTCGACCGTAGATAATATTAACGACCGCATAATTAACCGATTCATTGCGGCACCCATTTTTTAAAACTTTTCGCCGTGGCTGTGAACAAATTTTCTATGACACGACTGGCGTGTCAAGCGCCATAGAAGTTGATGGCACGCCTATTGTGCCATCAGCCATGTATATAAACCACATGTTTTTCTTGCGTTTTCACGGTTTATCAGGTGTTTCAAACCTTTTGTGTTGTTTTAATTTTTAAACTTATTTCTACAAAAAAATATTCCGACTTAGGGTTTATTTATTTACAAAAAATAATTCGTGGGGAAGGTAACATTTGAGTGGGATATCTTGCTTATAATTTAAATAATTACAATTAATGGACAAGATTAGTTTGTAGCTCGTCATAGCTGTCGGAAGTGCATAAAATTAAATATTCAGATTGTTTGTTAAATTGACTGTCTTTGTATGATTTTTCAACATTTTGTTCAGACGATTGATATTAGGTATTTAATATATCTGTCTGCACGTTTCTAAAGAACCCCAGCTCTCTAGGCTTTGAACAAACAGGATAATAAGACGCTACGCACCTGACTTGCCTTCTGCGGTCTCGTGGAATGTCCAGTTTAGGTCCTTCCTTGGAATGCGCACGACACACCACACACACCACAGTTTAAGTCCTTCAGCGGCGCCGCTTTGATGACGTATATAATGAAGAAGCTCGAATTTGCATAGGGAAAACGAATTTTATAGATTTTAATATGAACCACCATTCGCCATGTTTTTTAACGTGTGCGGAAGTGGCGAGGTGTTGTTCCCGCCAGGCTGTCTGTGTTAACCAATGCGAGCGCTGCACGTCATAGAAAAAGACGTGCTCCCATTGGTTCAAATTCCAGGTCGGTGGAGCAGTTTAGAAACGTGCATTACGAAATACCGCGAAGACGGTACAGTCTTATTTTAGAATCGACACGAAAACGCAAATACATTCCGGAAACAGAAGACTATGACAATGATGAGACTCAATGTGAAAATGAAGAAGAAACGATGAATTATATTTTTGAACAAAATTCACAATCATACTCAGATGATGGAACTTTCAAGCCTCAAAAGAAGTTTGAGGACAGTGGTACATGCACAGAAATTGCTGATCAAAAAATTGATCAAGTGCCTTCCATATTTTTTCTCGTGTCATAAGCCATAAGTTAACACAATTGATGACACGCCTGTCGTGCCATCAGCAACGTTAAAAAATAATTCAATGTAAATTTAAAAAGGTTGACAACCCCTGCAACCTCGAAATTCACACAATATCCGGAAACTAATACAACAGACTAGATTTTCGTGGAAAAACTTGATAGTTTTGTCCTGGGCAGACCCTTCTAAAACTTAATTTGAGGCTGTTACAACCGATGAAAAAATGACACGCCTCTCGTGTCATAAGCCATAAGTTAAAACAATTGATGACACGCCTGTCGTGCCATCAGCAATGAATCGGTTAAAGAAGTATCTCGTTCTATGCTGCAATCTACCAGACAATTTACGTCCATTCTACACACTTGTAAATAACCAATCCCTTTTATTCCCCAGGCGTTCACTACATTAGTGAACAATGCCTTACAAGTGGCTACTATCAACAGTGTGGGCGACTTCATACTATTCCTTGGCAAGTGTATAGTCACTGCAATTACGGGGATTATTGGCCTGTTGCTATTGAAAAAGAACTCTGATCTACACTTCTTTGCAGCACCGACACTTGTTATATGCATTTACTCGTTCTTCATCGCGCATTGTATTCTTTCTCTGTATGAGGTGAGTTTGTATTTATTTTGCCTACTTTTTAAGGTTTTTTTATCTATGTATTATTGTTGTTACATTTTAAAATTTCATTGGTAAAGGACCTTGGGAAATTTTGGCCCAAAGCTCAACAGTGACATGACATATGTCATTTGAAAGCTCTTGAGGAGTTGTACAAGTCACCCTTTGACGGTGATATCGAAATCGACGGCCAACCTGGTGTTTTCGACCATCGAAGGTTGGAGTTGACCTATGCTATGGACGCTGATCCTAATGCTCAACAGTGACATGACCTATGTCATTTGAAAGGTCTTGATGAGTTGTACAAGTCACTCTTTGACGGTTATGTAGAAATCGACGGCCAACTTGGTGTTTTCGACCACCGAAGATTGGATTGGAGTTCACCTATGCTATGGACGCCGATCCTAATGTTCAACAGTGACATGACCTATGTCATTTAAAAGCTCTTGAGGAGTTGTACAAGTCACCCTTTAACAGTTATGGCAAAATCAACGGCCAACTTGGTGTTTTCGACCACCGAAGATTGGAGTTGACCAATGCTATGGGCGCTGATCCTAATGCTCAACAGTGACATGACCTTTGTCATTTGAAAGGTCTTGATGAGTTGTACAAGTCACCCTTTGACGGTTATGTAGAAATCGACGGCCAACTTGGTGTTTTCGACCACCGAAGATTGGAGTTGACCAATGCTATGGACGCTGATCCTAATGCTCAACAGTGACATGACATATGTCATTTAAAAGCTCTTGAGAAGTTGTACAAGACACCCTTTGACAGTTATGTCGAAGTCAACGGCCAACTTGGTGTTTTCGACCACCGAAGATTGGAGTTGACCAATGCTATGGGCGCTGATCCTAATGCTCAACAGTGACATGACATATGTCATTTGAAAGGTCTTGATGAGTTGTACAAGTCACCCTTTGACGGTTATGTAGAAATCGACGGCCAACTTGGTGTTTTCGACCACCGAAGATTGGAGTTGACCAATGCTATGGACGCTGATCCTAATGCTCAACAGTGACATGACCTATGTCATTTGAAAGCTCTCGAGGAGTTATACAAGTCATCCTTTAATGGTGATATCGAAATTGACGGCCAACCTGGTGTTTTCGACCACCGAAGATTGGAGTTGACCAATGCTATGGACGCTGATCCTAATGCTCAACAGTGACATGACATATGTCATTTGAAAGGTCTTGGGGAGTTGTTAAAGTCACCCTTTGACGGTGATATCGAAATCGACGGCCAACTTGATGTTTTCGACCATCGAAGGTTGGAGTTCACCTATGCTATGGACGCCGATCCTAATGCTCAACAGTGACATGACATATGTCATTTGAAAGGTCTTGGGGAGTTGTACAAGTCACCCTTTGGCAGTGATATCGAAATCGACGGCCAACTTGGTGTTTTCGACCATCGAAGGTTGGAGTTGACCTATGCTATGGACGCTGATCCTAATGCTCAACAGTGACATGACATATGTCATTTGAAAGGTCTTGGAGAGTTGTTAAAGTCACCCTTTGACGGTGATATCGAAATCGACGGCCAACTTGATGTTTTCGACCATCGAAGGTTCGAGTTCACCTATGCTATGGACGCCGATCCTAATGCTCAACAGTGACATGACATATGTCATTTGAAAGGTCTTGGGGAGTTGTACAAGTCACCCTTTGGCGGTGATATCGAAATCGACGGCCAACTTGGTGTTTTCGACCATCGAAGGTTGGAGTTGACCTATGCTATGGACGCTGATGCTAATGCTCAACAGTGACATGACCTATGTCATTTGAAAGCTCTCGAGGAGTTGTACAAGTCACCTTTTAATGGTGATATCGAAATCGACGGCCAACCTGGTGTTTTCGACCACCGAAGATTGCGAGTTGACCAATGCTATGGACGCTGATCCTAATGCTCAACAGTGACATGACATATGTCATTTGAAAGGTCTTGGGGAGTTGTACAAGTCACCCTTTGATGGTTATGTCGAAATCAACGGCCAACTTGATGTTTTCGACCATCGAAGGTTGGAGTTCACCTATGCTATGGACGCCGATCCTAATGCTCAACAGTGACATGACATATGTCATTTGAAAGGTCTTGGGGAGTTGTACAAGTCACCCTTTGGCGGTGATATCGAAATCGACGGCCAACTTGGTGTTTTCGACCATCGAAGGTTGGAGTTGACCTATGCTATGGGCGCTGATCCTAATGCTCAACAGTGACATGACCTATGTCATTTGAAAGGTCTTGATGAGTTGTACAAGTCACCCTTTGACGGTTATGTAGAAATCGACGGCCAACTTGGTGTTTTCGACCACCGAAGATTGGAGTTGACCAATGCTATGGACGCTGATCCTAATGCTCAACAGTGACATGACATATGTCATTTGAAAGGTCTTGGGGAGTTGTACAAGTCACCCTTTGACGGTTATGTCGAAATCGACGGCCATGTACAACTCCCCAAGAGCTTTCAAATGACATAGGTCATGTCCCTGTTGAGCATTAGGATCAGCGTCCATAGCATTAGTCAACTCCAATCTTCGGTGGTCGAAAACACCAAGTTGGCCGTCGATTTCGATATAACCGTCAAAGGGTGACTGGTACAACTCCTCAAGACCATTCAAATGACATATGCCATGTCACTGTTGAGCATTAGGATCAGCGTCCATAGCATTGGTCAACTCCAATCTTCAGTGGTCGAAAACACCAAGTTGGCCGTTGATTTCGACATAACCGTCAAAGGGTGACTTGTACAACTCCCCAAGACCTTTCAAATGACATATGTCATGTCACTGTTGAGCATTAGGATCAGCGTCCATAGCATTGATCAACTCCAATCTGCGGTGGTCGAAAACACCAAGTTGGCCGTCGATTTCGACATAACCGTCAAAGGGTGACTTGTACAACTCCCCAAGACCTTTCAAATTACATAGGTCATGTCACTGTTGAGCATTAGGATCAGCGTCCATAGCATTAGTCAACTCCAATCTTCAGTGGTCGAAAACACCAAGTTGGCCGTTGATTTCGATATAACCGTCAAAGGGTGACATGTACAACTCCCCAAGACCTTTCAAATGACATATGTCATGTCACTGTTGAGCATTAGGATCAGCGTCCATAGCATTGGTCAACTCCAATCTTCAGTGGTCGAAAACACCAAGTTGGCCGTCGATTTCGATATTACCGTCAAAGAGTGACTTGTACAACTCCCCAAGACCTTTCAAATGACATAAGTCATGTCACTGTTGAGCATTAGGATCAGCGTCCATAGCATTTGTCAACTGAAATCTTCAGTGGTCGAATACACCAAGTTGGCCGTCGATTTCGACATAACCGTCAGAGGGTGACTTGTACAACTCCCCAAGACCTTTCAAATGACATATGTCATGTCACTGTTGAGTAATAGGATCAGCGTCCATAGCATTGGTCAACTCCAATCTTCAGTGGTCGAAAACACCAAGTTGGCCGTCGATTTCGATATAACCGTCAAAGGGTGACTTGTACAACTCCCCAAGAGCTTTCAAATGACATAGGTCATGTCCCTGTTGAGCATTAGGATCAGCGTCCATAGCATTAGTCAACTCCAATCTTCGGTGGTCGAAAACACCAAGTTGGCCGTCGATTTCGATATAACCGTCAAAGGGTGACTTGTACAACTCCTCAAGACCATTCAAATGACATATGCCATGTCACTGTTGAGCATTAGGATCAGCGTCCATAGCATTGGTCAACTCCAATCTTCAGTGGTCGAAAACACCAAGTTGGCCGTTGATTTCGACATAACCGTCAAAGGGTGACTTGTACAACTCCCCAAGACCTTTCAAATGACATATGTCATGTCACTGTTGAGCATTAGGATCAGCGTCCATAGCATTGATCAACTCCAATCTGCGGTGGTCGAAAACACCAAGTTGGCCGTCGATTTCGACATAACCGTCAAAGGGTGACTTGTACAACTCCCCAAGACCTTTCAAATTACATAGGTCATGTCACTGTTGAGCATTAGGATCAGCGTCCATAGCATTAGTCAACTCCAATCTTCAATGGTCGAAAACACCAAGTTGGCCGTCGATTTCGATATAACCGTCAAAGGGTGACATGTACAACTCCCCAAGACCTTTCAAATGACATATGTCTTGTCACTGTTGAGCATTAGGATCAGCGTCCATAGCATTGGTCAACTCCAATCTTCAGTGGTCGAAAACACCAAGTTGGCCGTCGATTTCGATATTACCGTCAAAGAGTGACTTGTACAACTCCCCAAGACCTTTCAAATGACATAGGTCATGTCACTGTTGAGCATTAGGATCAGCGTCCATAGCATTTGTCAAATCCAATCTTCAGTGGTCGAAAACACCAAATTGGCCGTCGATTTCGACATAACCGTCAAAGGGTGACTTGTACAACTCCCCAAGACCTTTCAAATGACATAGGTCATGTCACTGTTGAGCATTAGGATCAGCGTCCATAGCATTGATCAACTCCAATCTGCGGTGGTCGAAAACACCAAGTTGGCCGTCGATTTCGACATAACCGTCAAAGGGTGACTTGTACAACTCCCCAAGACCTTTCAAATGACATAGGTCATGTCACTGTTGAGCATTAGGATCAGCGTCCATAGCATTGGTCAACTCCAATCTTCGGTGGTCGAAAACACCAAGTTGGCCGTCGATTTCGATATTACCGTCAAAGAGTGACTTGTACAACTCCCCAAGACCTTTCAAATGACATAGGTCATGTTACTGTTGAGCATTAGGATCAGCGTCCATAGCATTGGTCAACTCCAATCTTCAGTGGTCGAAAACACCAAGTTGGCCGTCGATTTCGATATTACCGTCAAAGAGTGACTTGTACAACTCCCCAAGACCTTTCAAATGACATAGGTCATGTCACTGTTGAGCATTAGGATCAGCGTCCATAGCATTGGTCAACTCCAATCTTCGGTGGTCGAAAACACCAAGTTGGCTGTCGATTTCGATATAACCGTCAAATAGTGACTTGTACAACTCCCCAAGACCTTTCAAATGACATAGGTCATGTCACTGTTGAGCATTAGGATCAGCGTCCATAGCATTGGTCAACTCCAATCTTCAGTGGTCGAAAACACCAAGTTGGCCGTCGATTTCGACATAACCGTCAAAGGGTGACTTGTACAACTCCCTAAGACCTTTCAAATGACATAGGTCATGTCACTGTTGAGCATTAGGATCAGCGTCCATAGCATTGGTCAACTCCAATCTGCGGTGGTCGAAAACACCAAGTTGGCCGTCGATTTCTACATAACCGTCAAAGGGTGACTTGTACAACTCCCCAAGACCTTTCAAATGACATAGGTCATGTCACTGTTGAGCATTAGGATCAGCGTCCATAGCATTGGTCAACTCCAATCTTCGGTGGTCGAAAACACCAAGTTGGCCGTTAATTTCGACATAACCGTCAAAGAGTGACTTGTACAACTCCCCAAGACCTTTCAAATGACATAGGTCATGTCACTGTTGAGCATTAGGATCAGCGTCCATAGCATTGATCAACTCCAATCTGCGGTGGTCGAAAACACCAAGTTGGCCGTCGATTTCGACATAACCGTCAAAGGGTGACTTGTACAACTCCCCAAGACCTTTCAAATGATATAGGTCATGTCACTGTTGAGCATTAGGATCAGCGTCCATAGCATTGGTCAACTCCAATCTTCGGTGGTCGAAAACACCAAGTTGGCCGTCGATTTCGATATAACCGTCAAAGAGTGACTTGTACAACTCCCCAAGACCTTTCAAATGACAAAGGTCATGTCACTGTTGAGCATTAGGATCAGCGTCCATAGCATTGGTCAACTCCAATCTTCGGTGGTCGAAAACACCAAGTTGGCCGTCGATTTCGACATAACTGTCAAAAGGCGACTGATACAACTCTTCAAGAGCTTTCAAATGACATATGTCATGTCACTGTTGAGCATCGGGCCAGGCTCCATAGTAATCCGCCCAAGGTCCTTTCATCAAAATCCCTTCAGTATTTCTTTTCATTCATACTCACAAACTTCCGCGTTCATTACTTACTCCACTATAATAGATGGGATAGGATGTACCCAACATTCAAATCCGTCGTGTTTTATCCAATAATATGGTCCTACATTGTTACAATTTTTAATCAGATTCAAAATATTACCTTTATTGTACGTTTATTCGCAAAAAAATTAATATGAATATGAAATATATGGTTTTTGACAATCTTATTTGCTTTAAAACGTAACACTTTGAACTTCTCATAAAATTTTAATGGCACACTGATTGAACTAAGTCAATTGTTCAAATTCCAGATGGTAGTCGACTCGCTGTTCCTGTGCGTGTGCGAGGACCGCAACATGAACGGCAGCGACGGCAAATGGAAGACGTCTCGCCTGGCGGAGCTCGGCGGGCACAAGCGCGACGAGCCCGACCGCGCCGAGCTGGAAGACCTGCAGGAAAAGTACTAATAATGATCCAACTTTACGGCATGCCATGAACTGAACTGTTGTTGTGTAAGTATGGCTTTCGTGGCAGCTAACTGGCTTAGCATATCGTACTAATACTAAACTTACGTGTTACGATTTGAAGTTTCCAGTGTAGCTATTTTTTTACTCTTGACTTGAAGTTAACTAGTGACACGAAAATGGAATGAATGAATGAACACATTGATTCTGTGGAGGAAACATTGTATGAGCGAAATAAAACATTCATTTCTGGACATCAGATCAATAAATTCAAAATATTTTTGAAATGGATCAACCCGCAGCGGGCAAGCGGGTAGTAACACCTAACCCTTCTTACTGTAAAGTGTGTATTCACCTTTGTCCCAATTAGGAAATTACAGGAAAATAGTTTACTTTCCTTCTAATGATAAATGAATGAGCGTATACAGGGACGAGCGCGACTACCGCGCCGAGTTAAAATGTCTGCGGGTAAAGTACTGATTTACGCTGAATGTATATGGCATGGCATGTAGCGACAGTAACATTGTATTGTGTAAGTGTATGGCTTTGGTGGCGGCTAGCTAACTGAATGGGTATAGATTACGGTGGAGTCACTATTGAACAATAATGAGCAGGTTGCTTTGCAGTTATATTAAGTTTTGTGGGACCCGCAGCTGACTAACTTTATTTCAGGACTAGCGGCCCGCCCTCGCTTCGCTTCGGGTAATCAAGATTTCATGTAGGAAAATCGGGATAAAACATTGCGTGTCTCCCGCAGGAATATGCACAATCAAAATTTCAAGTGGGAAATTGGGGATAAAATATTACATGTCTCGCGCGAGTATATATGTATACACAATCAAGATTTCATGTGAGGAAGAATTCGGGATAATACCTACATAGCACGTCTTCGTCGTTCGTAGTTCGTAGGTAGGTATATCCCCGCGCGCTTTGACCGCACGAAACAGTAAGTGGCCATAAGAGACCCGCCATCGAGCATTATTATTTTGTAAGCAGCGCCCCGTGGTTTTACCTGCGTTGTGCCCGTTCCCGTGGGAATTTCGGGATTTTTTTTACATATAAACCTTCCTCTTGAATCACTCTATCTATTACAAAAAACCGCATCAAAATCCGTTGCGTAATTTTAAAGATTTAAGCATACAGACAAACAGACAGACAGACACGAAACAGAGACGACTTTATTTTATATAGCGACCCGCCCTCGCTTCGCTTCGGGTAATCAAGATTTCATGTAGGAAAATCGGGATAAAACATTGCGTGTCTCCCGCAGGAATATACACAATCAAAATTTCAAGTGGGAAATTGGGGATAAAATATTACATGTCTCACGCGAGTATATATGTATACACAATCAAGATTTCATGTGAGGAAGAATTCGGGATAATACCTACATAGCACGTCTTCGTCGTTCGTAGGTAGGTACCTATATCCCCGCGCGCTTTGACCGCACGAAACAGTAAGTAGCCATAAGAGACCCGCCATCGAGCATTACTATTTTGTAAGCAGCGCCCCGCGGTTTTACCCGCGTTGTGGCCGCTCCCGTGGGAATTTCGGGAATTTTTTTACACAAAAACCTTCCTCTTGAATCACTCTACCTATTACAAAATATCGCATCAAAATCCGTTGCGTAATTTTAAAGATTTAAGCATACAGACAAACAGACACGAAACAGAGACGACTTTATTTTATACTATGTAGTGATATTTCTCATCATAACTCTGAAACTAACTGTCCGATTTTAATAATTTAAAGAGGTACACAAAGAAACATAATTAACCTTGATTGTAGAGCCATTTATTTTGATGTAGATTCATATCATCATATGAATATCATCAACTTAAAATTACACTCCTTTTTTAACTAATTAATTTTAACTTAAAACGGTTATTGTGTCTTAACTATAATAGTTAGACATATGCCCTCGCGAACTTATTTGTTTGCAATGATATGTACTTTGATTGTGTAGAACATTGTTTTTGTGTATCATCAATAGATTTAGTAGCGCACGCCAAAAACCAATTTTTTTAGGCATGTTTTTCATACCTTGGGTTACATATACCCGCGTTGTGCCCGTTCCCGTGGGAATTTCGGGAATAAATATAGCCTATGGCACTCAGGGATAGTGTAGCTTTCGAATGGTGAAAGAATTTTTTAATTCGGTGCAGTAGTTTCAGAGCCTATTCGAGACAAACAAACAAACAAACAAACAAACAAAAAATCAAACCTTTCCTCTTTATAATATTAGTATAGATGATTACCATCTTATAAGTCTAATCTAATTTCTATGCTGAACTTCAAAAAAATACATACTTACATACTTTCGCAGTTAAAATATTCGTAGAATGCACCTTGTTTAGCCGCGCTGTGCCCGTTACCGTGGGCATTTCGGGAAGAACTCCTAACAACCTACCCGTTGAATATGGCTTCATTACAAAAAAAATTTCAAATAGGATTGTTAGTTTCTGAGGTTAGCGCGTTCAAACAAACAAAAAATCAAACAGCTTCATTATTATTTTGCTTCTAGGTAGAGAAAAGAGTTTAGATAAAGATAAAATGAGGAATATTTGCGACCTAAAGCATGTCATGTTTTGCCAAAGGTGAAAGTTAACTAATTTTAAAGCTTGCTGGTTCTTTGATGACTGATTGATGTTTAGCAAATTAGATTTGTTTTATTATAAGTTATGATACAATTATTTTCCTTTACTTTATATTTAGATATTGCCAATATAACACGTAACAATCTGATTTTATTAATGTTTACAGATAAACAAAAGGACTGAAATGGAATCTTGAGCCTCATAGCTTTTCTCCACTAATATAATTTTAGATTAAGAATTAAAGCGCATCATAATGCTACATGAATCTATTTTAAATTAAGGTTGCCTTTATATTTTAAGATTTTATGGACGTGTTTTCAAATAGTTTGTTCCACATAGTTATAAATGTATTTCTTTAGATAAGGGAATTCTTATTTTGATATTTTATACTCAGTATATTGACATTCGAGTTGATTTCTAAAGAAACACTAAGTATTATTTATGCCCTTATATTATACAGCTCGTTTTATCAATGTGGCATCTAGAGTAAGGTCAATGGACTATTACATAATTTGTTTCGTATTACAATCTAATGCATTTATAAAGGTAGCATTTTAAGTAATTGACAGCACGTTTTTGAGAAATGTTTATATGCACATTATGAATTTATGTACCAACAGTACGCATTTTATAATAATAGCATAGTTTTTATGAAATCAAATTGGGGACTATTGTATTTTTTAATTTTATTTAGATTTAAGTTATTTTATGCATTTTGTACAAGTGAACAACAAATGAACTCAATTTTTGACTATTTTATATTTATGAGATTATGATCGAAATCGAAAATCTTTTGTTTTAATTTTTATGACAAAGTGCTTTTGCATTGTTTTTTAATTTGACTAATAGATAGTACATTTGTAGGAATTGAATATTGATGTCGTACATCCGTCCTTCTTTTTGTACTCAATTTTTATTGGTATTAATTTATTTCAATCTAGGAATCGTAATTTTAATATTTGTAATGAATATTTTTTATTTTAATCTACTGAAGCTGCTATAATGCAATTTTAAAAGCACAAATCGAATCTTATTTTGTTATTATAAAATAACTATATTAACTTATAACTATTTATAGTAATACTGTTCTTCCGTTTCTACATCATGTTACATTGTATTTTGATTTAAATAAAATAAAAATGTGTGAAAATATTTTGTTTTATTCAGTTTATAGTCAAATTAAGCTTTGCTAGGTTTCTTTTTCTTGGCCACCTTCTTCAATGTTTGCTTTCTCTTTTTTATTTGATCGGAAATGAGTTTGCTCTTGGCCTTCAACTGTTTCCTTCGGATTGCCATGTCTGGACGGCTCTTCGACTTCTTCTTAGTAAATGTTGGTTTCACATTTTCAACATCACTTTCTTCACCTGTTTCGGATTCTTCTTTTGGTTCCTCTGTATGTTAAAAGTTAAAATGTTAACTAGTTTCAAATAATATGAACAGAACAAATAACTATAGGATGCAGAGGACTGATAATTTCAGTTAGTGATTGGCCTTGGCCCCATAGATACTCCATAACCCATGACTTTATATATGTTTATTATAAACTAGCAGCGCCCCGCGGTTTTACCCGCGTTGTGCCCGTTCCCGTAGGAAATCCGGGATAAAATGTAGCCTATATCCTTCCTCGATAAATAGACTATCTAACAGTGAAAGAATTATTCAAATCGGTTCAGTAGTTTCTGAGATTAGCGCGTTTAAACAAACAAACAAACAAACAAACAAAACAAACTCTTCAGCTTTATAATATTAGTATAGATTAAGAAATAAACATCGATAATTTTTATTACGAGAATATTGGCTATTAAAATACAGGAATGAACAAAATTACCTTTCACAAGTACTTCTTCAGCTTTCTCTAAGGGATCACCCTTGAAGAAATCGGCACCTTCAATGTCTGGATAACCAGTCTCGGGTTTAGTTGCTTCATAGACAGCCTTCTTTTCAATCCTCTGTTCATATTTGTTGGCTGCTTTCTTTGAGAATGCCTGCCTTAGTTTGGCTGGGCTCACATATTTAGGGTTCTCCCACAATGTGGTGCCTCCGAATGAACCAGAGAATATCTTGACCTGTGAACAACAGAATGATTGTTTAATTTCTGAGCAAATATAAAATATAGAGCTAAGTGGATACTTACAGGATTCAGAACAAATCTAGGCCCAATCTCAGCCAAAGCTCCATCTTCAGATAGTATCTGGTAATTCCTGAACCAAATTCTGTTATCCAATATCATGAAAGTGTACACATGATCAAAGAATGGTTGACTCTTAGGATGGTGGTACGGGACACCGAATATCTGGACCAGTAATTCTTTTAGCAGAGAGTAGTGGGAATCCTTAGTGAATTGAGGATCGAATGACAGAAGCGGTCTCGATCCCCTCAAACAGTTTCCTGTCATTTTGAGTTCACCCATTGTGTAAACTGAAAAAATACAGACGATTAAGTCAAGTAACAAACATCAACCCCAGTTAAGAACCAATGAAGTTATAAAATAATAGTAAATACTTACTGTTTTCCACCAGAAATTTAGCACTAGGTCCATTAGGGACATTTGCCATCCACATATACAAATCTCTCATCTTTCTTCCTTCAAAGAGTATACATTTGTTACAATTTTTCATTTCACTTATCTCATTTACTACATATAAGTTTTTACTTCGTTCCATTTTGGATTCTGTTTTATGATGGGGCATCAGTTTTTTTATATCTTCCATCAAGTGCCGGTGGCGATGGTTGATGCCTCGAGCGGCAAATACTAGCACTCGTTGTCGGTTTATCCACTTAACCTAAAAATTAAATGTTTGAAACATGAACATAATTTATCCTTCAACAATTAATGTAGTATCCTCGAAGATAGGACATAAATAATGAAATATACAATAAACATTTCAGTGATAAATACAAATACTGACCTGTCTTGGCGTAGGTTCATCCGACATACGCACAGGTGGCAAAACCACCACATTATTATCTTCAGCGGGAGCTTGCGGCTTGACTACTTTCTTCTTCTTTACTATTTTAGCTTTAATTTTTGCCATTTTCCTTTATTGATACAATAAAACTTTAAAAACCCTTTAAGACAATGTAAAATATCCACGTGCAGAAACAAACCGGAGTGTTTATTTTCCTTTCCTTTTCTTCACTTCACTTCAGTTTCCCTTGTTATGACTTTTGCTTTTGACATACCATGTCATTCAAATGATTTTGACAGTAACATAGTTTGACAGTTGAAGTCATTTGTACCGAAGGGTGGATCGAGGCTCTTTTTATTTCAAGGGTCATTATTTTGATGAGAAAGTTTAGTTTTTTAAACACGTTATTGAAAATTTATTGAAATTTAGAAATACGAGCTTGAATAAAATAATGTATTTGACATAAATTAAATTAAAAGTTCCGATCACGTAATGGATGGCCCAAGGGCCCTAAAGGGTCAGTGGGGTGGGTGGCCCATGGTGGTTGATGGTGATTTGATGATTCGACAAATTATAATCTATACATTCACTATAATACATTTCCATTTTGTATAAATTAATTTATAACCTAGTTATTTACATACATTGTATTATTTAATTAAGTAAAATGTAATCCGTACCTACCTAATTTGTAAATTTACTAGCTACATAACTACATTTATAATTTACCAATAAATAACATTAGGTAGGTAATATCATGTTTCTATCTCACGAAACCCCGGTAAGGTGCAAACAAACATTAACAAATCAACATTTTATCTGCCTTCGCTAGCTAGCAATATCTGTTTTATTTAGTTCTATCAAATATCGTCGTAGTGAGAACACGTTTTTCTCGTTCTACGATGTTGAAGTCTATTAAATTAATTGCGCATTTAAATAAACAATATTTTGGGTGCCAAATTCGATTCTCTTCACAATCATTGCCACAATTTTCATCGGTAAGAATACTTGCATGATCTACTAATGTCCCTAATAGTTCAGTCCTGGAAGTAGGTATCTACTAATAATATGTAGGTAAGTACCTACAGTATTTTTATGTACCTACTTAAATATTTTCAAGTAGCAGAGTAAACCATTGAGTTTGAATGAACATCTCAGACAACATATATTTATCTATACTAATATTATAAAGCTGAAGAGTTTGTTTTGTTTGTTTGTTTGTTTGTTTGTTTGTTTGTTTGTTTGTTTAAACGCGCTAATCTCAGAAACTACTGAACCGATTTGAATAATTCTTTCACTGTTTGATAGTCTATTTATCGAGGAAGGCTATAGGCTACATTTTATCCCGGATTTCCTACGGGAACGGGCACAACGCGGGTAAAACCGCGGGGCGCTGCTAGTACATAATAAATCTTACAACTTTTGGAATGTTGATTAATAATAATAGTTAATAGATTTTTATTTCATATTTCTTCTTTATTTTAGGCATGATCTGTAAATTTTGCATTGTCGTATCTATTTGGTTAACAATAAATGCATGATAAGATTAGTGAGACTTTGATTGACATAAGGTACTGAAAATAAAAATAGCTTTTATGTACCTACCTATAGTAATTACCATCCCTCCTATGTATAGTACCCGGCAGAAAACGTTGCCTCTCAACTCGACCCGACCTTTCAAGAATTATTTAAGTAAATTCAAGTTTTGTTTTTCAGAAATACCCATCTCTACATTATCTCTCTACATCATCTACATTATTAGTTATTACCGACTTGGAAAAAAAAGATTAAAAACATCGTGTTTTCTTAATTCAACCATGTAGACGACACAAACATACTAAAAAAACAATTGTTGTTCGTTATGAATTGTGTGTTATATTTGGTACTCTAACCTAATTTTTACTTTATTAATTTGGTAGCATACCTAGATACCTATATTTTCGGTTATAGGAGTAAAAAAAATGTATAAGTAAATAAAATTAACTTTGTAATGCAGCCAGTAATATTTTATTTCCAGGATAAATACAATGTTAAAAGAAAAGAATTCGGATCGATAAACTCATCGGACATAAATTATTTCAAATCTGTATTGAGTGAAGATAGAGTGCTAACGGATGAAAATGATATTTTACCTTATAATATCGACTGGATTAAAAACTGTAGAGGTAAGCTCTTATTTATGAACAAGCTCTGAAAATAGGTAAACGGATTTTTACAGTTTTCATGAACTGTACCAATCCATCTAAGTACAAAAATGCTATAGCAGTGACACAGCTATTTCATAACAGGGTTTCTTCGCACGCGCCTTATAAGACTGGTTGTGTTGGGAACAAGGATTTTATGTTGGGAATAATGCATTAAACATATTTTTAATAATTATTTGTATTAGGTATATAAATTATTTTACCTTACTGTAATTTCAAACCTTACCATTCCAGGTCAGTCAAAAGTGGTTCTAAGACCCAAGAATACAACAGAAGTGTCCCAAGTGCTAAAGTATTGCAATGAGAAGAAGCTGGCAGTCTGTCCTCAGGGGGGTAATACTGGGCTGGTCGGGGGGTCCGTACCGGTGTTCGACGAGATCGTACTCAGCTTCGGGCTCATGAATAAAATCATTAGCTTAGATGAAATATCAGGTAAGTAAAGAAAAGCTTTCTGAAATATTTAAAGTAGAAATAAGAAACGGTACCACGTGCCTAGGTGACACTTGAGCCTTGGGTAAAGTTTAGGCTTTAAGTTGCTAAGTAGATAATATGGGCCGTGATACACTAAGGTAAGAATGTAGAAAGTACCTGTCTCTGTAAATGCCATGTTGCCTTGGTAGTTAGTCCGACTTTTATCACGTACCTTACCTTCACGTACTTACGTTTAGGTAGGTCTAGTCTAAGTAGGTACTACTAATAATAAGTATTGATTTTTCCAGGAGCTCTAGTCTGCGAAGCCGGTTGTATCTTGGAGAATCTAGACAACTACGTCCGAGATCGGAATCTGATTATGCCGCTGGACCTCGGAGCGAAGGGTACGTGTCACATCGGAGGCAACGCCAGCACTAACGCGGGCGGCCTCAGGCTGCTGCGGTATGGAAACCTCCATGGATCTATACTTGGGATTGAAGCCGTAGGTTCATCGAACTTGAAGTATTATATTACTGGCCTTGGCCTATAATATTGTACTGTAGGGCAATGATTTCTTGACCCTCTCGGTCACTGAAAATAGCCGTCGATATGTTAAGAATTAAAAATACCTAATATTGACTTCTACTACCTATCTAGTTTTGTAGGCCAGGTAACCCAAGATATTTTAATACACATTTTTTTAAATCAATGCAAGAAAGTAGTATTTACAACGTGTTCAACTTTTAGACCTTTTAGGGAAGCTATTATTACAAAATGTAAGTGTATGATGTATTTACCTAGGTAACATAATTCTAAAAGTTTACTAGTCTCGGTCATTATGGTTACCTAACTAAGAATTCTACGTTACAGGTGAAAGCGGACGGCACGGTCATCGATTGCCTAAGATCAATGAAGAAGGATAACACGGGATACCATTTGAAACACCTGTTTATTGGCTCTGAAGGTACCTTGGGGCTGGTGACTAAAGTAGCTATACATTGCCCAGTGTTACCAAAGGCAGTTACTGTAGGGTTTTTCGGTAAGTCTTCAATATTAACTACAAACTATGAACTACGGGGTGGGTGACCTCAGTCTCTACTTGTATGCATGAGAGGTTAGGCCCATCTCGTAGCCAGATTTGGTAGCTAGCTACGAAATGAGAAAAGTGTTTTCCCATCTTGTAGCTAGCTACTAAATGGGAACGATCTATTCGGTAGGTTAGGGTTATTTTTTTTTTTTACTAGTTAAAATCCTAAATCTTTGACTTTCGAATTCCTATTTCGTAGCCAGCTTCGAATCGGGATTATTTCTCCCATTTGGAAGCTAGCTACCAAATCTGGCTACGAGATGGGCCTAAACCTGCATGAGTAGGTATTATAAAGTAAGTTGGTATTAAGAACGTATTATTTGTTTTTAGGAGTGAAAGACTTCGATAGCATTCTAAAACTGTATCAAAATGCAAAATCGTCTTTGGGTGAGATTTTATCTGCATTTGAAATGGCTGATTTTGAATCTATTAATACAACGGCGAAGGTTTTTAACATTCCGTAAGTATTAATAAAATAATACGACCTACCAACAAATAAGTATTCGCATAAATAATCGATTGCAACGCAACCGACCTTCGCTACAACAATATGTAATAAGTATTTCATCCTACTGACATGTAAATAGATAACTTATTTTCTAGGAATCCTATCGCAGACTATCCTTTCTACGCATTAGTGGAGACACACGGCAGCAATGAAGATCATGATGCAGAAAAACTAAACAAATTCCTGTCCGAGGAAATGGAAAGTGGTCTTATTCTGGACGGAACTGTTACTTCGGAGTCTATGAAAATGCAGGTGAGTGAATTTTCAATAAATTACGGTAATGGCCTGCCCGGGTAAGGTGTTAATAGGTTCAGTTCAGAGAAAACAATGAGACTAGCCCGAACATATTCCAGAGTATGATGGGCAATAGTTTCGGCCGGTTACTGTACGAGACTAATGACATTTAAATTTAGATTAATATTGAAGTGAGCGTACAACTTTCACGATCCTATTTCAGAATATTTGGAGACTCCGTGAAAGTATAGCCGGAGCAGGTTTAATGAACGGCTATGTTTTTAAATATGACGTGTCACTTCCATTGAAAAATTACTACGAGTTGGTACCACAACTGAAAGAAAGAATGGGTGACAAAGCGACCACTGTGTGTGGGTATGGACACATTGGTATGTATATGACGACGCACATATGAGACGCATAATAAATATACAGTAAACATACCTAACAAGTTATACAGGAAAGTGGAAAACTAGTTACGAAGTTTAACAGGAAAAAAAATCATCAAGAAAGTGTTAACTAAGCATTGAGTTATATTGTACCTACTCACGTTAGTACATATAACTCAATGTAACTGAGTAACTTGTTTTCTATTTTATCTTAACTACTTCTTTTTCTTAGAAATTCAAACTATCATGACTTCTTCCATCGAGGAATAGGTTTCATTGAGAATCGAATGAATTAAACCTTTTTCCTCTTCAGAAAGAGAATTGAAGACATCCACATTTTACTTGTCGTAAGAAAAAAATGGATGATACTTATATTAAAAAGATCTTCGAATAGATATTAATTATATTTTATGATAAATCAGTAATATATTTAATTATTTCATTTAGACTACTACATTTCGTTTTTGTTGTTTTGTGCGTAAATATAATTACATTTGAAATTCAAATTAATTTTGTTACAGGCGACGGAAACATACACATAAACATAACTGTACCGGAATACACAAAGGAAGTGTGTTCGTTACTTGAGCCGTACATATTCGAAGAGGTGCAGAAGTTAAAGGGATCGATTAGTGCAGAGCACGGAGTAGGCTTCAGGAAACAACAGTTCATTCACTATAGCAAGGACGAGAGTGCATTACAACTGATGCGCGATTTGAAAGTGTTAATGGACCCTAACGGTATACTCAACCCGTATAAGGTCTTGCCTGATATGTGATGATTTTGTATGATACATGTTTTTACAGTCAGCAGCAAAATTTATTTTACATTGTCAGACGTTCTTATTACTTATGCAAAATTAAGTGATTGTTAGAAGTTTATTTGGCCTGTGATTTACGAACTGTTGTGTTCAAATGTTTTGATTGTACAACGACTTTTGGAGCTGACCGTACCTTATCGGCAATGTTTGCGGTGGAACATTGATTGCATAATGTATACCTATTCGGTTAATTAAGCAATAAACATTATATTATTTGACGCGATAATTAAACATTGGTACAATCTTTAATAATAACGATGAAGTATATGTAGATTATTATATAAGAGCATGGGATTATAATCTGCTATTGATGTAAACGCTATTTTCATAAACGACTTCTTTTGAAACAGTTGTCTCGTGTTACTTATCTCCTGGTATTACAGTTATCACTGGATTGTTGAAAAACAAACAACATTCATGTAATCAATGGACGGGGCTCGGGATTGTAAAGATAACCAAAGACGTCATTGAAACATGAATTCATTTAAATGACTTTTATTAAAATATCCATTTATTCTTATAACATTCATAATATCACTGCAACAAAAATACAATGGAATATTATAAACATTCTCCTAATTGCATCAAATAAATAGACCCGGTATTCATAAATATATTCGAAAAATTATAATACATGTATTAGAACATTTCAAATTATTATTATGGTCTGTACTTATTATAGTTCAGTACATTTATTTGTAATGTCGATATTGCAGAGTTAATATTACAATTAGGTCATGACTAATATTCAGTTCATTTCACACAAGGCAACTCTATCATTCTTCATAACCATCTATTCAATCAAATCAAAAACATTAACAAATCGGTAAATAATATTGTCTGACAAATACTACAAGTAATTACATTAATCAACGCCGTGACAACAGTTCAGAGGTGTATCGTATTTGTGCATTCCTTTTAGGTACATTTTATATTTAACTCGTATAACATCCAAAATCGAAATGCATAGAAAAAACAACATTATATTCATGATAATTATAAAAATGTCAAATCATAGAATAAATTAAAAAAAACTTAGGTAGTGTTCAGCCTTCACTTTACGCATTATTTAAGAACAATATGTGTTATTCTGAATGGAATGAATAAGCTTTAGTGCCTTGGAAGTCGCCATTCAATTTGAGTTCGTTTCAATAATTTCTGTTTTTGCATACAGAAATGAAAGATAACTCAATTTATATGTAACTTGCTATGAAAAGAAAAAAATACATTAGGAATTCATGAGATCACTAAAATATATTTTCTGACAAAATGTAAACAAGTAACATGCCCTAAATACTGGCTTCTAACACGACAGGTGGGGAAATAACAAGACAATATAGATTACTCTAAAAGAACTTCATATTTTCCATCTTTTAATTTTCTCTTGTTTACATTTGGTCTGGTTTTTGTATTTTTTTTTTGTATTACACTGGAATGTTTACCTATAAACAACAAAGTTCAAAATGTATTAGAATAATAAAATTTGCAATAATTTCATTGGGATTTTGATTATAAGTAAACATTCATCCTCTCGGAATAACAGATCCATACTTTTTAAGTTAGTAAAATAATAAAATCAGAATATGCTATTGTATGAAAAAATTAAAAAGCTTGTTGATATTAAATGCTTATTCACTAGAAGAGCACCTAAATTATGTACTTATGCTACCTGTGACCCGCCGGCTGTCAACAAGGCGCGTGGACGACACCGCTCGCTGCTCCGTCACAACAAAGATCAAACACATTCTTACAATCTTAAAGGAGATAAAGTTTTGTTCTTTTTATTCCCCTAATATATTTTTTTTATGTTTTATACTATAGTTTTATTAATTTTTTTCTAGTTTCTCCAGTTTGCTTAATAAGATGCAGTATGGTCTGTCTCCGCGAGGTTAAGTTACAAATGCGGTTATCGTTTGATTTGATTGGATATTTTGAGAAACTCGAGGAATCCCGCTTGCATCTCGGCGTCCATACCGGTGTCCCAAGAGTCGTTCTCCAACTCCTCACTGTAAAACGAATTATAACATGACATATATTTATATTCAAGGTTATAAATATAAGGAGGCGTTAAATGGTTAGAAGAGGTTAGGTTAATGAGTGTTTTTTGACTTTTAATGTCTGAAAAATTTGTTAATTATCGATTTAATTAACGTCTTTGAGTTCGGGCGGTTAGTGTCGTATATTCTTTAGCCTTAAGGCTTCTACCCATTACACTGTATCATACCATGACCGTGCTATGAACGTGTCAGGCAAAAAAGTATTCTTTGTATTGAAAAGTATGAGACTATGCTCACTAGACCGTTCCGTCACCAACCAACAACGTCGACTATTCTCACCTAATATTTTGCCGGTGCTGAAACGTTCATAGCACGGTCATAGTATGATACGGTGTAATGGGTAGAAACCTTTAAAATGATGGACACCATGTTGACACAGCTATAGAAAGTGAGAGAAGTGTGGTTTGTACAACACATGTTGTCTGTTTGAAATGCGTATGTTCTTTTGTTGCGAGTATTGTAAACTTTATATCTTTTAACTTTTACTTGTAGTACGCCTTTTTTTCCAACCAATTTGTTACAATCCTGCGTTTTGTATTTAGTACCAAGGAAATAGTGTAAACTGTAGTGTGTTGCAATTTTAGTCATGTTTAAACGAAGTAGTATAGTGTGTATGGTGCGTGGTACAGTGTATGATGTGTGGTACTGACAGGATGTCGTCGTCGAGCGGCTGCTTGTGCGGCGGCAGGTTGCTCTGCAGGAAGGCGCGCTCCTCGGCCGTGAGCGCGTGCCCGTCCGCCAGGTAGCCCTCGCCGCCCTCCTCGCCGTTCACTGCACATTCACTTACTGCTTACTACTCTATTATGGCTTATTTTACCATTTACAACACGTAAGGATTATAATACTTTGAATATTATAAGGTTCTGAGCTCAACGTATGCTTAACATGTTGTTGAGCTAACTGTACAGTAATGACATAGTTTGAATATGTTAAGGTCCTGAGTTCAACATATGCTTTACATGTTGTGGAGCTAACTGTACAGCAATGATTTAGGTTATAAATGTATGAAACATTCCATTGGGAATTTAAATATGTTAGAATAAATCCATACTAATTCTTATTCCTTACTAATAAATTTTAAATGCGATAGTGATTGTATGCCTCTTACGCTTTCACGCCAAAACTACCGATTTGGTAAAATTTGGTAAAGACTTAGAAGCTTATATACTTACACACAGGAATTGGTAAACGTTGATAAAACCCAAATTGGCTGCAAGTATTTCTATATTATTTAGGATGGTATTCTGATTGGTAAGCGAGTTAGAGATAGGTAGTGGTAGTGGGTGAGTGGGTGTGTGGGTGTGTGGGTGTGTGGGTGTGCAGTACGTACGCTGGTTCCGGCGGCGCGCGTCGGGCGGCGGCGCGGAGTCGGCCAGCCCCCAGCGGTTGGCCCGCAGCGCCACCACGGCGCTGACGCAGGCGAGCGCGCCGCGCCGCTTCAGGCGCTCGAACGTGGCGTGCATGCCGCCCGGGCAGTCCGCGTCCAGGGCGATGCCCGACAACTACATCACCACATTGGGACATTCTAACTTTGCCAGGTATCAACACCCAGTTCCATTAACCTAACGCTACAGGCAATCTTAGGTTATTGGAACCAGTTGCAACCCACATGTGGCTTCCTTGTGAGTTCAGTAATAATCTATGAGTAAGCTATAATATGGGCAATAGTTGTTGCATAGGTTATAGAATAATAACAAAAGAATGACTTTTTCTTTGGATGTGTGACAATTGTATTGCTGTTCCACTTACCTTAAGAAGTTGGCAGACTGCTTTGATATTGATTTCTTTTTCAGAATCAAGGAGATGTAGGAACACCTTGCATAGACTTTCGCCTAAAGTCCTAATCCGGCCACCCTAGAGACAAATCAAATAATTAAGACTCAGATATAATCTTATATAGAGCAAACACATTCGTTTTTAAAAAGCATTATATTACCTGGCTATCTTCAAGTTGAGTGTAAATCTCAGCAAGAAACATGGCGAAACCTCTCATGTTGTCATCAGAGGTCTCAATGCCACTGATGATCTTGTTCTCCTCGACTGAGCAGCGCTCCAGGAGGCACGCCCTGAAAGTGGACTCTTCCGGAGGCGCCACAGAGTCGTACATTGAGCATAAACGGGCACCATTGTACCGGAAATTCGCCTCACCTATAGACTGTTACAAAAAAAAGACATTGAAGAAATAATTAGGTATACAACAGTCTACCTAAGGTTATTGAACTGATAATTTAAGTAGATTGATTCTGCCTTGTTTATTAACCAAACAAAAGATCAAATTACATATTAAGGATTTTCATGAATGGTAATAAAATTGGAAATGTTTTTCAGTGAAAATTAATGATGTTATGTAGGTGATATATTACATACCTGGTTTACAATAGCTTCAACCAAGGGTCTGGTGTAGTTGGCATCATGTAAAGTAGATGCAAATGAATCTACCAGTGGGCCGCAAAGGGTGTCGAACTTGCCAGGGTCAAATGTTATCTCACACATAACAGTTATCAAGTTAGCTATGTTTTCCTGCCATAAATAACAAATAGTATTAGCAAATTCTTTGTGCTAGGTTCTTGTAGATTTCTAGCAATAATCCTCTAAATGCTTACCCTCAAATCCATATTCTCAGCTTCTTCGAGCGAGTACGACATATTATCTAAGCTGTAGGGGTCCTGGTCCTGAGCCTGCCGGAGTCTATCCTGGACTGAGAAGCGGGCGGGCCTGTACGGCGCAGGATCGGGGTTGTACGCCGGCACGGCTTGGGGAGTGTAGTTCGGGGGGTACCATTCCTTAGCCTCCGCCGACAGATTTGATTTCGGAGCTTCAACTACAATAACAAAAACCGGTTTTAGAACAACCATCTTAATATTTAAATCGTATTCATAAAGTTAAAGTGCGACATAGACAAGAATAATAAAACGCTTTGTGAAATTGGAAAGAACACGACGACAACACGCCGAATGTTTACTTTCACTTCACCCCAACTATTAGAAACGAAAACGCAAATAGCAACTGGCCAATTTGACGACGTCATAAACTCCTATTACTGCCACCATCTAGATACATAATGCATACGTATTCAAAATGAGGACACAATTTTTTAATAGTTTATACCTTTAGAATCCTCTGCTAAATGCCTCGGACGCCGCAGTTCCCGAGGCTGATTGTCGGGTTGTTGCCAACCACGGCCTCTGCCTCTTGAACCCATTTCTCCGTTGTTCATTTCAATAGTTTTATGAACCGCTACAGTATTTCCTAAATGGTATTTCGATTAAAAATTCCATAAACAGAAATAAAATATACTTTTCGTAGCTTATTTTTCGTTTCGATAAATACGACACGTAAACAGAAAACAGATTTACGTAGAATCTCAAATTCTTCGCAACAAATTACACAGCACAACCTCCATGTTATTAGAACGAATGAATGACCGAACAAGACAAGAAATAAAATAAAACCATCATCAGTGAAAACCATGTACCAACCAAACGAATAGAGTGAATGGAAAGAAGAGCATTCTCTATGTCTGGTTTACAAATTGCAAGCTTTAATTTCCTGGTCTGTGATTGCAAGTCACTGTTGCAAGTACATATTTGTGAACCCAATCGCGAGGCGAGCCATGCGAATGTAAAATGAGAAGGCGAGCACCTTGTACTCGCATGGCGCACCTATGTTGAGTTCTTATTGGTTCATAAGCCTAATTCTAATTCAGTCTTCATTAATATCGAGCCACTGACGAATGCCTTCAAAATGTCAAGCCAGTAGATAAAATGTCGATCTAATTTGATTTCGAGCTACTACCCCATTCGCACGTGCAATTATAAAAGAGGGTGGAAAAGATCTCATTCGATTACTTTTAAACTATGATTAATAGAAGATATCGAAAATAAAAGTTTATGAAACGAAATAGATCTGAAAAATCTATATTTCCAGCTGATTAACTTAGTAAATTAAAGCACAGAATTAAAGCTCCAAAATTACAGGATTATTTTTTTCAACATTACCTCAGACTCTAGCTACTCGGAAAGTAATTCAACTTGCACCGTGTAAACTAAGCGAGTTATAACAATCTGTGCTACAGCCACAGAGTGCATTACATAACCACAGATTATATTATGTCCATTGACTTTTACTTTTCCCGACTATCCTTACAAAAAAAGTGGGTTAATTTTTAACATTGTACTTACTGGTACTTACCTACTAAAGTCAATAAAATATAACCGTACGCCAAGTTTGAAAATCGGCTGTATTAATTTGAACTTACAAATAACCTTAATTCTTGACCATTATTTTAACCAGAAAACTTCTTTAGGGATATGGAAATCAAATAACATTTTTTAGATAGGTAACCATTTATTTTGTAAGCAGGTACATATCTATATATTTTATTGCTCAAAAATAATTATTATACTATACATCTACTCATACTATGTAAATATACAAACATAAGTTATGTAGGTCAAGTGTGAGTTGTTCATGCACCTATGTAACTTACTGCTTTTAAGCATAATTTATTAATCACATAATTGCAAACTATGTCTAGAACATATTTTCATTACTATATACTAAATGATTCTCCACATCCACAGGTGCCTTTGATGTTCGGGTTGTTGAAAACAAATTCTGCTGTCAGTGCATCTTGTACAAAATCCATTTCAGTTCCTGGAACATTAAATAAAAAAAGAAGCTGTTTATTCTTTCTGTGGATATAATTAAAAATGAATAAAAAAGTAAAACAATGAGTGATAATTCTTGTTGATCGAAGGATAATTCAGCTAATGTAGCTTTAAGATTGCTACTGAAGATAGTGCTGATTTTCTGCTTCCTTGGACCTATGTTTTAAGAATTAGGAAATGCCATTTTAATAATTTTATTTAATTTATAAGATATAAGTATTAGCCTGTAACGTCCCACTGCTGGGCAAAGGCCTATCATCTTTATTTATGATTCTTTAAAATGTATTAGAAAGTTCTTGACTCAAAATTGATAAAAATCAATATAATTATGTTTTATTAGCATACTAGCTGTGCCCCGCGGTTTCACCCGTAGCGCCCCCGTTCCCGTGGGAATTTTGAGATTTTTATTCCTTATTTTTCTTATATAAAAACCTTGTCCTGACAATAAGAAACACATTAAAAAAAGAATCATCCAATTTGGTGCAGTTGTTCTGAAGTTATGCGCTTAGCAACAGATTCAGCCATTCATTTTTATATTATAGATTAATATTAATATTTTTTACAAAGTTACAAATTACTATGAGACTATATTTTGAAAATGTAATTAGTGGCCTCAGTCAAAATACTTAAAATTTAGAATATCTAGGTTCTTGGAAAAAAACTATGTTTATGATAATGTATACCTAATAATGTAAGCTGAGCCTTCTTATCAATGATTATTGTAACTCCATCCTGTTTTACTTCTTCATCTAATTTATCCTTAGTTTTAGCGTAGTCTAGAGTATAGGAGAGACCGTTGCAGCCTCTCTGTCGGACTCCAACTTTTAGTCCAATAAACCCTTTGGCTTCTTGTTTAGACATGATTTCCTTCACTTTTTGCACAGCAGAAGACGTAAGCACCAAGGCAGCTCTCGAAGGCAGCACTCTCTTTTTCACAGCTCTCACTGTAGCACTCGCTATTATTTTGGCAGACATCTGAAATTCATTTATGAAATTCGCCTTGGGTTTTACGCAACAATTTTTTGTTGAAGATATTTTTATGAAAATGATGAATTACCTCGCCTGGCCTACTAGCAGCGGTGTTATATCAAATTTTGATAAATAGTGAGTTAGACTGTTAATTTATGTTTAATTTCAGGATTCATTTTTCACAATCACAATAAAATTTTATTTTGTTTGATTTTATATTGAAAAGACAGTTGATGACAGTTTGTTGTAGACATTTTTCAATTATCAGCTGTCAGTGTCACTCTATTTTCAATTTTTATTTTTGTATGTCATCATATCATGACGGTCATGACAAAGAAGTTATTGTAGTCCTGTTAAAGTTAATGTCAAACATTTCCTTGACTTTGATTACAGTCTTTTGTCCGTCGTTTGATGGTTGATTGGCTGGCTGGCTGATCTGTCATTGACGCACGTTTGACACGTCTTCTTGATTGAATTGAATTGAATCTTTCTCCACATACACCAACTGAGTAATGATTTTTCATGATCAATGAATTAAAAATTTACAATGGGTGGGCAAAAGTTTGAATACGATGAAAGTGGATCTACATTCTTTTACTTTGTTTTGTCTTTTCTGGCATTAATTTTAATACCTGCCACCTTTTATTACTGGCCTAGAAAAAGGAAAGAAGGTACGTACGAAAAACTCTAAAAATTACTAGATTTCTGTGTATTTATCTGAGTGACAATGAATATTTTAGATGAACTTTAGTTTTTGTGATAAGTTTAGGTAGCAAATCTTTCATAAGGTGTCCGCCCTACTAATTTTCACTAGTACCGTTATATTGATACATGCCGACCGATTGCCGAACTAGTTGAAGCGCCAGCGCCACGCCGCGCCGCACCGTTCGTTCTTATCGTATACTTACTATAAAACATCTTGAAGATTTTTTACGACACACATACCTACCTAATTATTCACTATTCATAAACATTTCGTATTCAATATAGGAAAACATGACTCAAATCTCTATTTGAATCTATTCATTAGTACCTGGCTTTTAAAAATAAGGAAAATAAGTAACTTTAACAATGTTTCTTTTGTATTTTAGATCCTACAAAATTAGCGGAAAGATGTCAGTGTCCAAACTGTATAAACAAGCAGATTATTATAGAACAATCACAGCCATACAAAACATTCAAAAACTTCACTATCAAATTAGCTATAATAGCTGGATGGGTGTTACTTGGGTTCCTGGCCTACAAAGTGTCACAATTTGATTATGAGATGTCTAACTTTGATCCATATGAGATACTGGGGCTGCCTCCCGGGTCAACCCAGGCGGAGATCAAGAAATCTTATCGCAAACAATCATTGGTACTTCACCCTGACAAAGAAACTGGTGATGAAAAAGCCTTCATGAGACTTACTAAAGCTTATCAGGTAAATAATACATTGTATATTTACTATTTTGCCTATTTGCTAGAATTTTTTCTATATATAAATAATTAATTATCTAGTATCTATTATAGGCCTTAATTCAAAACATAGTACATTTTAAAACCCATGAATATAATTTTTAGTCATTTCTGATAACAAAGCAAGTGGGCTAAATTATAATAACTATGTGATATCTGAGTGTCTGGTTAAATCATATCAAATTAACTAACTTCCTTTTTAATAATCCATTTCATATTTTTGAGTATATTAGGTTTTCATGATTTGATTTAATTACCTTACATATTTATATTGTTGTATTGTACATTATATTCATAATGCCTACATACCTTTGAAATGAGTAATAGTTCAAATAGCCAGTTACAGTTATTAATGGTTGATTAAAAATCGAATTGATAACAGAACAATGGTAGTTTAATGAATTTGTAGAAATATTCAACTTATGGTTTCACTAAATTGTTATTTTAATTACAAATGTATAAACTGTAATAGTTACATATAATATATACTCTTTTTTGTTTTAACCAGTTGTGTCCCACTGCTGGGCAATGGTCACCCAATAATATAATACCTTTGTTGCATTAAATATAACCTATTTACATCAGAGCTCAAAAAATATCCAGATTAACCAAAAACAATTTTATTTATATCTTTCTTCAGCTTTATCTTAATATTATGTAATTACTTGTATCTTTGATTTGTACCTTTATTTGATTTTATAATTAAAATGATAAACTGTAGTCTAAATCATGATGACTCATAATTATTACATAAAAATTGTCATTTAAATACTTTGCACCTGTAAATGCCAGCATTTGAAAATATACCATTGTTTTTAGGCACTCACTGATGAGGAAGCACGCCGCAACTGGGAGAAGTATGGCAACCCTGATGGTCCAGGGGCAATGAGTTTTGGTATTGCTCTTCCCAGCTGGATTGTTGAGAAAGAAAACAGTGTGTGGGTTCTTGGATTGTATGGCCTTGTCTTCATGGTAGCTCTACCAACCGCGGTAAGTTTACTTTTAATAAAACTGTGCCTTTTATTACAAGAAAAATATATGGTAAACTAGGGAACTAGAGATCTCAACTCTGTCATTGATTATTCTTTCAAAACCAGATAATATTTATTGTTGTTTGTCATTCATTCAATATAACATAAAGAGTAGTATATATTTGCATTAAATGTAAAACTGGTATCTATTTTTTAGGTTGGTACCTGGTGGTATAGATCAATTCGTTTCTCCGGAGAGCAAGTTCTTCTTGATACAACACAGATGTATTTCTATTTCTATCATAAAACACCGTCTATGCCTTTGAAGAGAGCACTAATGATACTGGCCGCTTCTTGTGAGTTTGATAAGCGACACAATTCAGAAATAGTGGAAAGGATCACAGACAATGAAGAAGTTCCTATGGTAAGATATTTTTATAATAATTCAATACTCCATATAACACAACCCTTTTATTTATTTGACACTAATGTGACATGATTGCCAGGAGGTAAATGTGAAATGAAACACAAATGAGATACTTATTGAGGTAGACTGACATATATACCTAAGTGCCTAATCTACGTCTGAATGAAGGTCAATAATAATCTATCCTCTCTTGATTCAATCCATCCAGAGAAGAGACAGAGACCCAGCATGAAAGCACATAAACATTGTCGACCCAGTTAAAGAGGTTTTCAATACATATTTATAAACCAACATCTTTTTATGGTTCCAGTTACTCCGTGAACTACCTAACTTAGGCGAGAAGAACAAGGAACAGCCTCTGTGTCGGCCCTATAGTATCAAGGCTCGTGCGTTGCTCCACGCTCACTTGTCTCGTCTCCGCTTGCCCCCGACTCTTGACGCCGACCGTCGATATGTCGCGGGTCGATGCCCCGACCTCATTGTAGAGATGGTTAACTGCGTTAATCAGCTGATCGCGCTGGCTTATGCTAGGAGAAGTACGTATTACGTAGCTATAATGAAAATGTCTTTGATGATTGTTTTATAATTTTAGAGAAAGAGTCATTTGTCATAAACATGAAGGTAAATAAATCTGTTTTGTCATTTTTGGGAAAAATGTGACTATCATATAAAGGAAATAAATTTAACTGTTTACAGTACAGAGTTTAGCTCGTGCAAAGCTCAGCTTTATCGTATCAATGATTTAGTTTACATATTGTATTAATTATGTATATTCATAGTTGTCCAAACTTCTGTTTCGTTCACTAAACCATTATAATTAAACCTCAAAACAATTTTACAGTCGCCCGTCTCCCATCAATCGAAACAATTGAGAACTGCATGAAACTCTCTCCAATGATCGTACAAGGGCTATGGGAGTACAAATCCCCTCTACTACAACTCCCATACATCACTGAAGACCATCTGAAGTACTTTACCAACCGTAAGAAGCACATCAAGTCCTTGCTACAACTCGCTCAACTGACCGGAGAGGAGAGGAGACAAATACTCCGGTTCCTGAATGATAAACAGTATGAAGATGTCATGAAAGTGTTAGGCAACATGCCGTACATACATTTCCAAGTGAATACCGAAGGTAAGTTAGCTTTGTGTTTAGAATTAATTGCATTTTTTCGTGTGATTCTGTAAGTAAAATCTTCCTTCTTGTTGGAATTTAGAACAATTTCTTGTTTGTACGGACTCTTTCAATTTAAGCGTTAATTTAAGCAGTAGTGCGAGTTGTCCGCGCACACCTTTTGTTTTTCATAAAAAACTAATTGAGCAGGACGATTGACAACGCTTTATTTGAAATGGTCCTAATGATACCTATAGCACACCCAGGACTAAGAATAATATTTACTTTATTCGCACTTCCTTATAATAAATTTCAAGGCTTAATGTATCTTTCGTATTCCAGTAATCGACGACGAGAACTCCACGGTGGTGACGGCGGGCGCCATCGTCACGGTGACCGTGTTCCTGAGGCGGACCAACATGAGGGAGCTGTTCGGAGACACCACTATCAAAGAAAAGAACATCAAGTAAGTTTGACATCTCTGTCATGCCTCTTTATCTTTATCTAAAACTACGTTTACGGATACGCTTCGCGTTTCATTTACGAAATACATTTCACTCACCTTCACTATTATACGTTAGAAATATATAGGCTGTCTTTAAACAAATATTACAATTTAATCTGCAGAGATGAAGAAGAAAACGGCACAGAGAACGCAGAAAAAGCGGACGGCGACAAAAACGATAAGAAGGAAACATTCAAACGTCCCGTTTGGATGAAGCAACAGACTAAGAAGCACGGGGCGGGCAAGAAGGCGAAGAAACCCGTCGCCAACAAGCAGGCGAAGCAAGCGCCCGCGCCGCCGCCCGACGCCGCGCCCGCGCCCGACAAGAAGAAGACTAAGGAGCCCAAGGAACCAAAGAAGAAGGATGAGGAAGGTAGGCTTCAGTGTTTTATATACGTGCCTTAATATATGGGTTCGTCCAGTTATAAACACGCCGTAATAAGGTCAGGTCCAATGATTTATTTCTAAACAGAACATTTTATTGATGCTGTGGTTATTAAATTCGTAGTTCATTAAGTTCACATAACAAACTAGTGTTTTTTTTTTTAATTCAATGGTGGAAAATGACAGCTTGTAGAGAGAATGTATAATATACAGAGATGTAACCATGAATTAGACACTACATTATGTATCAACGATAATTGCTCCAAAATGGGTCGAATATGACGTAGGCTCCTCTACCAGAACTCGAATCTCTCAATTGATAATTCCTATTAATTTATCAGGCGAAGACTCGTCCGACAACAGCTCGGAGTCGGGCGAGGCGGAGGCCGCGTCGGCGTCCGAGTCGGAGTCGGAGTCGCGCGGCAAGTCGGCGGCCGACGACGACGACGACCAGTGGGACAAGTTCCAGAAGAGGATCCAGAAGAGGGAGCGGCTCGAGGGCCGCTCCAAGACCTCGCATCCCGTGCACTGCCCCTACTTCCCGCTGGTGCGATATACATACTTACATGTTTATTAAGCTATTTTAACATGAACGTATTATAAGGTTTCGTTTAGTTATCGTTATCAAGAACAAATAGAGAATATGGACCAAATAAGAACCTGTGTTAGGAAAAGTGAAAAAAATCTTTATTAAAGAAAACACCGTACTTAACATTTTGGCATAGCCCAAGTTGGGCTAGAAAAGTCATGATAATTTTTGGTACGGTCCCCAGTATTCGCGCAACGCACGATCTACTAAATAGCGCACCACACACATCCGTATAATTCCCGCACTCGCCAGCCAATGACACCGTCCACACGCTCGCGCCCGAGCCCCTTCGTGCGGGCGAAAACCGAGAGCAGGTCGAGGGGCTACGCTGCCGCGCGAGAACATCGCCTATACGCTACGCGAGCTGCGAGCGCGTGTTCGTTGGTTTGGTTCGCTCAGTCTGGACAAGGCTTAATTAGTATGTTTATGGCGCAGGAGAAGCAGGAGTTCTGGTGGTGCTACATCTGCGACCGCAAGTCGCACACGCTGCTGACGGCGCCGGGCCACGTGACGGCGCTGGTGGACCAGCACGAGCTGCAGCTGCGCTTCACCGCGCCGCGCTGGCCCGGCCTCTACACGCTGGCTTGCTGCCTCCGCTCAGGTACGAACACAAGCAGCGCTACACCGGCCTCTGTCGGCCTCTGAAAACTTGAAAAGATAAAAGGCCAGTATCGGCATATTATCCAAGCCCGTAGCCGTACGTGAGACCGTGCTAAATGTCAGCACGCTACAAGCATTAGAAGGAATAAGCGTACTGGCCATACAACTTGTATATTCACGTCTCGAATAATATTTTCTTTATTAGCGTAGCATTCAGTAGCTAGCTATAGACACATATGTGGACATACTTGGTATATCTGTGTAGTGACCGCCCTGCTTAAACGACTTACTAGTATATGGTATCAAGTGTTAAGATTTCAATGAATATAGATATTTTTGCCCAGACTCGTACATCGGCATGGACCAGCAACAAGACATGAAGCTGGACGTGAAGGAGGCGGCCGCGGTGCCGGCCGAGCACCCGCAGTGGGACCTCAGCGACTCCGACACTGACTACAATGATCAGGTATGGAAGTCACTCAACCAATTTTAGGTTATCATTTGCTTACATTAACGTAAACTAACGAAGTATTGACTAGAGCTAAGATAAGAAAGCGCTATAACGCGGCGATAAACGAAGCCTTAAATTGGGGTACACCAGTGATGACAACAGTCACCTCACTAAAATTAACGTAGATTTTTTGAGACAGGAAGAATTTAGTTTTTCAGTTTTTAAAACATTTTACAACGAGTATATTGACTTCATTAGAGCACCATAAAATGTCGTATTTGTTACATATTAATTTCTATAAATAACCAAATATCATATTGTTTTCCTTAATTGTATTGATTTACTTATATCGTTAATTCTAGGTATTGTTGTATTAGTAATACATAATTTAACACGTAGAAAGATTGATTATTTCAAAACTTGACGAAGCATGTATTCGAGGAAATTCAAATTAAATATTTCAGTATCTTTTGGAAAGTATGTTACAGTGTTATTGGAATGTATATTATGGTGAAATTATTATTTTGTATTAATTGGTTAAGATGCAGGATCTAACGGTTAACATGTTTAGAATATGTTACCGAAAATATAATTTTCACTTAATTTGGTGCTGGTGACTCTTGTCTCATTACGTTTGATTTTAAATATAAATAAAAATTTCATGAGATGATGTTACCGATAGTGTTTCTCAATGATACAATTTTTGTGATAAGTACTCTTCCTAATCTAAACCTGTCTGTTTTCGATGGAGTTTTTTCCATTTCTATCTATCGTTTGAAATAATGTTTGACTCTACATACGAAAAAATAATTTATTTTTTAACACTTGTAATAGATTAAATAAAAAGTCTAGACAGAGAACTGTGCGAAATACTACCACGCATGTACATTTACGACCAGTGCTCAATACACACACGTCATACGCACGTTTAAAACCAAATTTCTATTCAATTTGGTTAGTTTGAATTAAGACGTCTATGACGCATGGTGCAATGTTTACAAAGAAGGCTACACTTGACTGTGTTCTGTCTGGACTGTTTATTTGGTCTGAACTGATCTAAAAATAGCCCATAAAAAAGTACTTTGTCACATTATAAAAAATGCTACAACGGCCGAGAGTACGTAATATGAATGTTTGTTTGTTTGTCAACAGGGAGACAACGAAAGCGAGTTCACGACGGACGACGAGGTGGAGTGAAGAGTGGAGGAAATTATTTAAATTATTTTTATAAAGTTTATTATAGAGGTACACGGCATAGATCCGCGTGTCGGGTGGGAACGATCGAATATAATGTTTTATATTCCAATCAAGTGTTTTCTTTTATTTATTACCAGCGCCCCGCGGTTTTACCCGCGTTTATCTTGAACTTGAGTATCGCAACACAATAATAATTATTCGAATCCCATTAGTATACCACATGTAAATGTGTAACACAAATAAAATATAGAAAACAAACTGTTTCTAAAAACAATATAATAGACAGGCAGTAGGATTGTCATTAAAACTATTTCCTGTTTATATTTTTTAGCAAGATACAGCTTCCCTTAAAGTATGGATGCCAAACATAGCCGCTGGTATGTGGGTAGAATTTTTGAAAAATATATTGCTCCATTTATTGCGACTGAAACAGAATAAAATTTTGTTACTTTTGTGAGCGTTTGAACATTTAATGCCAATACAAATATGTTTAATTATTTTTTCATAAAAATATGTTTATTAGTTGGCCAACAGCCACTTAACTTTGGGATCCACTCTGGGTGACCGGTGATAATCATTACTGGAACGTATACATACTGGAACGAAGAGTATCTCTACGCGATTTTGTCACTTTATACCTTTTCTTTTCCTCGGGATTACTGGGATCAAGTTCTAAGACTCCCGCTTATAATATTCATGGTGGATTGTTATGGGTATGTAAGGCTGCGGTGGAGCAGCGGAGAGCACAAAGGGATGCGAGGGTATCGTCCTGCGGCGCGCGGCGGCTCGGCGCGGGCGCTCGGGCGCGCCGCCTCACTCGCGCGCCGCCGCTCGCCGCAGACGCCCGCCCGTTCGCCGCTCGCCCGTGCCGGTGTCGTATTACCGCTCTATAAATATCTCGCGAGCGAGATCGCCAATTTAGAAACGGTCGCGCCGCGTGTTTTCGACCAGTGATTGACAGTGCTAAGTGCAGAGACTCACCCCGACCGCCCGCCCTCGCCACAGAAGTGAGTACCGCCCCCGAAGGTGTCTCCATCATTTTCCTCGTGTAAACAGCTGGTCTGGAAGGACGCGCCGTCTTTTATTTCAGTCGCGATAATTTTGCGTGTATGTTTCGCAATGAAATATGAGCTGGACTGTGTTTCGATTTTTATTGTTGCTGGTTAAAAAATACCAAAATAATTTCGTCTGTACGAAATCGATTTACGATGTTAGCAGCTGTTGTGCACTGAAATATTGGTAAAGATTAGAAAATATATGTACGTACTTAGTTAGATAGGTTGCATAAAATACCTCATAAAATTATTCCTCATTAAAAAAATACCGAATCTAAATTGTTATCGAATATACCTCGTGCAAAACCAAAGTTGTTTACTTAAGAAGTTAGACAGCATACTCTATTATATACATATTAAGTGTAGGCCAGCCAGTGAAGTAGGTACGTGCGTTTGAGCTGATTTGATCTACCTAGTTCAAGCCGAACTAAATACTTTATTTATGTAGGCACTCGCTAACTGACTGCCAATACTTGGCAATGTTTCTGAACTTCTTGGCACTAAGGTGACGCGTCAAGAAAACAATATGAAAAAGTCCTTGTTCATGTGATTTGTTGTCAGCGATACGTTACTGGGGCTCTGAATTTAACTCAAACAAATGAAATACTACATAAATTCTGCCGTACTAAAGTCCAATTCTTAGAAAAACAGTTTGAATTTGCATGTCAAAGAAGAGCAGTATTGTTTGTTGGCACATGATTTAGGTATCTAGTTTCGGTAAATATTATATCAACTAACTCTCATTGGGTAACACAAACATTATGGCTATTTATGTCACGTCTAAAATCACCATAACCCAAATCCGGAACAGATTTTTCAGTGTGATCATGGAAAGAAAGAGAGCTAACGAAAACGGTTTAAAAAATATGTCATTAATTTCAAAAACTGTTCATTAAATTTTACGAGTGTCCGTACTAAACTAAAGGATGTCCTGAAAATCAAACCTCTAATTTATGAAATACTTACCTGAATTAAAAAAATTTATAAGTATTCAAAGTTATTTTTTAAGTATTCAAATATATCGCAGCTGTTGATATAAATTAAGTACAGCAGACGGAAAATATTTTAACAAAATAAACATCCTGCACATAAATATCGACCTATTTATAAAATTTCGCTATGTATATATCTGAGGCAGAAAGCTTCAACCTTGAATATTTTTATGCTGTGCATGTTTAAAATGTGGGGGAGTCGGGAATTAACACCACGTTCATAGAAAACGAAACTTTATTTTGTAGACGGCGGGTTTCGAAGCGAAACCGCTGATACGCGGCGTTCTTACTGTAGGCACAGCTGTAGGGTAAAGACAAGTAATTGTTGGTCTAAGTCGAGGTGGTTAACATAGTGTTCAGGTTGAGTTGAGTTTTATGAATATGGAGCGCAGTAACGATTTGTGATAGTCGGTACATTGGCTGCGTCTCGGACAACGGCGATGAATCGAACCGCGGGGACTGATAGCAGGCCGGTTAGACGAGTCCTACGCTCACAGAGTGCAACGGCCCAATCTAAAGGGAATTTTAAGAGGTTCGTACTTGCGAGCCCTTTCATTTTATGTTGGCGAAAATACTGCACAAAAACTTTCACGCGTTTTATTTTATGATGCGGTTTTGGGGCACGGGCTGGGACGGATCTCGAGATATGTGGGTTACTGATTAAGTGAAATGAAAATGAAATGAAATAAAATTTATTTGGTTAAAAAAGCACAACAGAAATAGGACAAACAAAAGTACAAATTAACACTTAACCAAAAAGGCTACCAGCTCAGCGTAATGCTGCAGCCGGAGCTACAGCGCTGATTTTCAGCTGGACCTGAGATACTTAAATAACTAAATAAGATAGGTACGATTACAAACTATTACTTAACTAACTGTAAACATTAGCAAAAAACAAAAAGAAAATAATGAAAAAAATAACACTATAAATTATAACAAAAATTAAATGTGCAACAATATTAAACTTTTAATAACTAAAACATTCTTAGATTAATAATCAGTACGTTATTAAAATGCCTAAGGGTTATAGGAGGTGATCAGTAGAATTACTTATTTGATAATTTAAAGATAATATTTTTATTTTTTTACGAAAACTGTTAATCGAAGTGCTTGTTCAGATTTAAATATTATTCGAGAGTTAATTAAGGTTTGAGCAGTACTTTTCAAACTTAATACCCACTTTAGTTAATAATATTATATTGGCAAAGATAAATGAGAAAAATAAATGAGTGAAATGGGTTCGGCCGTGAAACAATTTCGATATCACCAAGGGTATTGTTAAGGTTTTAAACATGAAATCGTGAATCCAAGAACAAAGGATGAGGAAAACAAATATGCAAATTGCAAATAAAGGACGCAATAAAGTGTGTTGGTTCAATATGTGCAAATAACCTTCCATTTTAATTTTTAAATAAGTAGGTGAACACAATTATCGACTTTCCGAAGAAACCTTTTAAATATAATCGTTCAGATGATTAATAGGAAGAATTTTCACAGGAATGGTTGTTCTTTGTGTAAACTCAACGCTTATTAAGCGTTATTACCAAATTGATAGCCAAAGATGACCATAATTGCTCCTAACGTTAATGAAATACGATTGATAAACACTTTAGTGGCATTCAAATCAATGGGTCATGAGTCTAATAAATTAATAAAACTGGGTTTCATCGCGAAGGTCGTAACCTTAACACAATCACACAATGTCTTGGTGTATTTTGCATACTTTCACGAAATCATAAAGGGAATGTTTCCTTGTATCTTACCTACTTATTTTTATTAACGCATGCATTTTCCTCTTGAGAAAGCGACTGACTTCCTCGATTCGTTCCATCTTCTAAATATTTGGACGACCTATATAACTAAACTTTGTTTATTTCCCTAACATTTCCATTTCTTACAAGTGAAGATAGGAACACTACTCATCACTATTTATTTCTAATAATGCGTCATATGTTTACGATTGCTCCATCGATTAACATAACGGTTGCAAGGTCCCTTTGATAAGACTTGTTTTCCTTTATTACCTACCAGCCACTATTTTTTTTATAGGTAGTTTTACTTCAAAGCACTAATCAATAATTTATGGCGTATTACCTACTTAGATTCTTAGACCTGATTTATTTGATAAAATTATAGTGAACCGGGTCCAAAGGAATTGAAATTTATTCATACCACATGCTTTGTATACCAGGGTACACAATAGGCAATACTTCGTTTTTGATTTGAATGCAATGCTATACAATTTAATATCTATTTAGAAAACATTACGTTAGTTTGAGGTATGTATCTAGGTTATATGGAGGTCGATATTACAAAATATGTTTGTAAAGTTTGAATTCTAACGTGTATGTGATACGACCTGCGAAGATGAGTCACAGCTTGGTTGACCGTTCATGTAACAGCCGGACCAAACTGATTACTCATACATTGTATTTTTCATAGAAAACGTAAGCAAATAATACAACCATTTAGCTATAAATTGTCTCTGACCAGTATTTACATAAGTGGTATTCATAATATTTCTTAAAATGATAAGTATTTAGATAGATGTTCTAGAGTCTAGAATCTACTCGTAGAACATCTCTAGAATCTAGACTGATGTGTTCCGAATATAGAATAAATTAGTTATTAAAATATTTTAAAAACACACCCATATGTATTTTTATGATATCTTTAGTAGAGCTTTTCGTAAGACAAGATCTCTGTAGTAAATAAGGTAGTAATCTCTTCTGGTGTCGAAGTTTTTAGACTGCATTATGACCACTGACTAGGTCTAACGATTGAAGAAACTGGGATGACAGACTTTACCTACTAATTTGTTATTTAAACGCAAAATTGAAATGTTAATACTTAGTTTACCTTAAAATTACTGAACAGTGTTCAACGATTAACATTTTACTAGTGCAATGAGACGTCACGATTATACGATAATTTCTTAGAATAACCACAAAGTACGTGGTTGTTTGCAAGTAAATATATATGTAGTATGTTCTGTATGTTTAGTGTTCTTATAATAACATTATTTGTTACTAATTAAACCCTACGGTTTCATTTGCATTGTACCCGCGACTGCGGGAATTTCGAGAAAACAGTACCCTATGTGTATATTCTGATGTCTAAGCTGTATAGTTTCATCGAAATCCGTTCAATAGTTTTTGCTTGAAAAAACAACAAACATATTTACATCCATCCTTACCACTTGTAATATTTGTAGGTTTAGTACTTACTAAAAATATAGCTTTCCAACTTCCTTAATTGAAGATAAATATCACAAACATACTTGTAGCCATGCAATGTGCTATCCATTTTTAAGTAAAAATCTTATTAGACAACATCTGCATTAACTAGGTAGGTACTGAAACTTATGTAAACAATTTACAAAACTCTCATGCTTTCGCGCCTAAAACGTTATTATTTAAAATGCCGTATTAGGTGCATGGGCATAACTGCAAAATAAATTTGCTAATGTTTTTTCTTTGGATCTTGGGTTCTTATATTACGTATCCTTCTATAAAATTAACTCTAATGTTAGGATAAATCCTAATATGGGTGGATATGCATCTAATTCCTTTGTTGGATGGAAACACAATAGAAACATAGCAGAATACCTATACCATTAATGATTGATATTAGGTTCGCGAATTTGAGCATTCCTTGATCCGGAACGAATGATCCATCCATAAACATGAGGTGAACCTAAGAAGATGCGATCCTTGTGTCAACCGTCTATTATCGCACGACCGTGAGTTGATAACGTTAAGGAATCAATTTAAAACTCTCATGAATTCTATTTCATGGTTACCGTGACTTCTAATTCCGTTGGAATCTCGCGTAGTGATAGACAACAAATTTTGGCATTTTGCCAATTTACGCTTAGATAATAATATTCCATTTCACACGTTGCTACTGAAATGTTAGGGATTTTACGACGTGGGTTGTTTTCAATGATACTTTAAAATAATTCAGTGAATGCGTCGTGTCGTGTGTAAAATATTTTAAGCACAATAACATTGAACTTGGTCATCAATGAAGTTATTTTTACCTACTTAGAATTAATTTGTTATTTGTGTAGGTACATGCGCGACTCATGCTTACTCTTACATCCAAGAAAAGACTGTACGCCTTCGTTACAAACAGTCCGATGGAACCGTAGGTAGGAACATACACTTATAGGCAAACCATACACGATTAGCTAATAGCTATTATCAAAATAAATTGTAAGTCTAAGCTCCTAACAAAAAATTAAGCTCTTCTATAGCAAAAAATTAATAAATTCTAAACAGTGCTATAAAAAGTTGTATCTAATGGTAAAATGATTAATAAGGTCAATAGATAAAACTTCGGTTGAGCTGCTATCAGCAAAAAAACATGATGTCCGCTTAGCTCGTCTGTATGGACAGTCGCCAAATGTTTCGTAACCGCTCTATATATACCACCAAGGTTCCATTACTGCAGTTTTGGGGGTTATTGACATCAATACGTTATACAACGTGTTACCCAATCACCTCTTATAAATACGATTCCTGGATATTGGTACTTGTCTGAAGTGTCACGAGTGAAGTGCCAAGTTTACGCCAAAACAAATTATTGTGTCGCCTGATGTCTGTCCGAGATGAAAGACAGAAATAACGTTACCTACATAAACAATGATACTGACTTTCGGTCTGCACTCCAAAACGAAATCAAATAAATATCCTCAGTTTCAATAATTTAGTTAGAGGTTACCTATAAATAAATCTTAAAATAATTCCTCGAAAGTTTTGGCATTTTGCTAGAATTTGATAATAAAATAGTACATAGATAGATCAGCCTAGTCTATAGACTATAGTAAAACCTCATAAATAATACCTTACTTATACATGTAGCCCAGACTTTAGATCTAGTTAATACATGCAGAATACCTGGATGAAGTGGCTTCAACTGTCTACATCCATAACAAAGAATTAAAAATATTTGCTGATCGATTTCAGGTTGATGATCCCGAACCTCTGTGTAAAAAAATGTTTCACTGTATTGACTCCACTTTGCAAACTCTACCTAAAGGTGGGGTTTGTGTTGACTTAGGGTAACTCGAAGTTGATAGCGTACGTAAATATAATGTAGATATTTGATCATAACAAAGTTAGTTATAGTTAACTGTAGGTATTAAAACTTTGAGGGAACCTAGAGCTCGACTCTAGAATCACTGTAGGGTTTTCTGAGTAGATTTCACTTTCTTAATTAAACATCATTTTAGAAGAAGAAACTAGTTTTTATGTAGCGTCACTTTCTTCCTAATGACAGCTACATTAAATTCTTCTAATGAAGCTGATAAGTTTACAAATCTGCCAAAAAGTTATAACTAACCAAGGAACCCAGTATCCCAGTACAATACCACGTCCCGCTTGCATAATAAACCAATAGAGTTTTTATTGGTCTCTAATCATACATATTTGAAGAGTTAATCTGACTAATCGCATTGGGCTTATGTTTCGATGGCGCCACACGGTCGTGTCAGCTTGTTCGAATAGTTGAGAACAACAGACGCCAATAATGGTTGCGACACCTCGGCCGGCCCGCGACCGGACTCTGCTCTGGCATGCATGCAATATGCGTTTTATTAGGCTCTCGTACTACAGCTACACCTACCAGACGAATAGTATTAGGCCATACTAAGTATCGATATCGGTTCTAGGAACTATCCTCTGATTATGAAAAATTTGGAATACTTACCTACTACATGAAGATTATCCAGTTAAAGAAGATAGTGACTAATGCAAAAACAACATACGCATTCAGTCAGCACAAAGAGCGAAATAAATTCTAAGTAAGACATTGAAAATTAAAACATCTAAAAAATTCCTCATCTTTTCATACAATTTTTGAGATTTTTGAGCCGTCTCCGACACTGCGACCTAACAAGGCCGCACCTGAGTAAACTGTTACTTAGTGTATGTTATTTATTACAATGACATCACTATTTCACTTTTAACTGAAACGTTTAAAAATTAATTTGACTTGGCTTTTATTACGAATGTCTTTTGTGAAGATGATAATAATATGTGCGCGTTCGCACACAAAAATGTCGCTCGAGGTAAGTAAAAAGAGAAAAAAGCTTTTTTCTTCGGTTGGATCATAAAAATATCACACTATCTTATTGGCATGTTTCATTCTGTATGCGTCTTACATATCATCTTACAGATCAAAGGTAATTTAGGTATTTCTAGTGTCTACAGCCTACAACAATGTAATAATACTTACCTTAACAAAGAAACCCGTCGTAAATCCAGACAATATTTGCTACAGCGTGATGTAAAGAAGTAATACTTACTTACCAATCGTCTTGCAATTAGCAGATACCTTAACACAGTGGACAAAAAAGTGTAATGCTTTAGTTCTGTCTACTTAACGTTGTTTATATCAAAAGCATGCAAGGCACACTGAACCGTATATCCTAGTGCATTAGAGTAAAGCAAGTACGAAATGTTTGTAGATAATTATTCCGCGACGTAAGGTCAATGTCTGGAATTACTCCCACGCTTCCCGCTACGGAGCTAACAAACAAGAACCGAACACAGGTGACATGAATACCTCAAAGAGTAGCTTCAGTTTCAAATCAATTAGTAGAACAAGCACAGCAGACGCAAAGTAGAACTGCCGCTTGTCACTTGTTTTATTGAATGAAATCTACTCTATAATTTCGACATAGAATACATAATAGTAAGTACGTATGGAAATAAGTACGTGTGGGTAAAACTTGAGTAAGTAAGAAGCGGCAACAATTTTATCGGTATACAATTGAATTATAACAGATTTTAAATAAACTAGGAGTAAATCCCAGCTTTGAAACAAACCGCTTGTGATTAGATAAGCTACAAAGTAACCAACAACAGTTACTACAATACTATTGATATCTCTTTTTCAAAGAATTTTCTAACTTCGTTTTGTATCTATTAGAGTCCAATTAAGCGCTTCTTATGGCACCACCTCTAACTGTTTTCAAATGGGTCCATTAGTTTTAAAACATTCAGATAACATAGTTTTTACTAATGGCCAGACACTTTCAACTATGTTTGTTAATGTGTTTAGTTTTTGTGAGAATTACACACCCGTATAAAAAGTTTAGGTAGGACATTAATTATGTTGTACATATTTATACCCAAACTGATACGTTCGTTATAAAGTAGTTATGTAGGTACGCCGTACGTATCTTAATAAAAACGTATTAAATTATAAGAGAAGATTAAACTGGTAGATAACTTATAGAATGATGAAGCGTCTACCTACTAATTTAATGAAAGAATTCCGTCTCACCTAAATACCTTGGGTTTACTTCCAACTTGGTTACTAATCGTTTTTTGTGACCCGCCGGAGCGCGGTCCTCGCTTACTCATCTCATGACGTCATCGATTAACGCATGACTAACAATTCGAACGAAAAAATCGATGCATATTTGTACGTGTTAATACGTAAGCAAATATTAAAATTAATGGACCTATGACGCGGTGTATCATATCAGAATGCTCACTTTCCAAGACGTTTTTGGAACTTTCGCAGTCTGAGTTCGCAATAAATCAGTCGACTATAGATTGTTGAAATCCGCTTTAGATGTTCAATCAAGTTCCATACATCACTGTGTTCAGGTATAACGGCAACGGAAGGTTTGCACAGTCATGTTTGACTTTCGCCTTTTTACTTTCCAAAATATATGACGGCATTCTCCATTAGATCCTTCGAGAAATATATAGAATTTTATAACAAAACATAGGCATCCTAATATTTTATTATGAAACGTTAATTTCAATATCCTAATTTGATATTAATGTTCAACCACACTCTACCGTGCAATATAAATACATATTTACCTCCTATTTGATTAGCTACCTAATTAAACAGTTAAAACTTAAACATTAGAGACACTCACTATCGTAACCGGTAGGTATGAACAACATAACATTATAATTATCATATACTTATGCATTCCTTAGATAAGCTAGAAGCTAACTGCGTTCAATCACGATCTACGGACAAAAGAAAGAGTTGGTAGAGATGACACTGCGCACTGTGTACATATAAAGAGCCCAAACAATGCGCGAGCCAACTCAAACGATAGTTAGATTACACGGAAATCAATAAAAAGGTACATAACACAATGAGCATTTGAATATATAATTTAATGACCTATTGAATAAATAATAATGTTTTTATATGATTATAATCTCCTCATAAATATAGATGGCTACTTAAATTGCTTTTTAAGAGATAAAATTTATTTTATGTGCCTTTCGCAGTCACTTGAAATTTTCTCTTGAGACTATTTCGGGGCTTCGTACTTACTTAATGGCTATCACTTTATTAGTTGAATGAAGTAGTTAATATCACGATTGCTGTGATTTAACCACTAAGAATGTATTTTGCTTTAAATAAAGTTAGTGAAGATGTAAGATGTCAATGAGGAGTCGCCGAGAGTCGCGACCTCTTTATTGGCACGAACCGTAAACGCAACGCATCAGTCAAGGTTGAATAAATGACAAACTCACTCATAAAATCACAACTAATCACTGCTGCAGTTAGTTGTTTTATTTATCTTAGATATATTATACTAGCAGCGCCCCGCGGTTTTACCCGCGTTGTGCCCGTTCCCGTGGGAATTTCGGGATTTTTTTTACATAAAAACCTTCCTCTTGTGTCACTCTACCTATTACAAAAAACCGCATCAAAATCCGTTGCGTAATTTTAAAGATTTAAGCATACAGACAGACAAACAGTGTGACAGACACGAAAAAGAGACGACTTTATTTTATACTATGTAGTGATTTACTTTATAGACTTTATAGAATAAAATGTAGATAAAGTTAGTAAGGCTGCTTAATTTATTTTATTACCTAGGTGGGTGTGGATGGCCTAATATACATGTAACATGTTAGTCTTGCCACATAATTATAATGAAATAGGGGCTGTTTATTATCCAAATGTGCGAAATTTCATCCCCCATTTTCACATATTTAGTTATATACTTTTAATCTAAAATTCATTTACATAGTTATATTATTATTATAGGTTAAACGTAGATCACAAGGCCACAAAATAAATTCATACTTTGTGACGAGGCGTTACGTGTACTCTAAATAAATGTGATAAATGAATGTAGAGCGGTAACTAGGTGTTCCTATTTAATTGATGTATCATCTAACTAGCCAGAGCATTTATCATAGAGTAATTGTAAGCGTTTATCTAAACAAGGTTCAGTACTTAGGTAGTACGCAGAAGTAATACTCAGTACGTTTCTACATATTTTTCGCTATGCTGTTTTCTAAACACAAATTAGCCTACTCTATTTTTATGTAACTAGTAATTTACAATGTTTCCAGTACAAAATATCAATCAAATAAAGCAGGTTTTAGGTATAATAAATCGTAAAAGGAAACTATAGACACGAATTAACGATTTTGATTTATGGATCTCTACATAAGTAGATTGGATCCATCTACCCACACGTACTTCTTATAGAAATAATTCTTCACGATTCTTTCTTTCCTCGCTTAACTTTCACTGATTATTTCGGGTCAAACACAGATATTTATTTAAGATAAAATAGATCGCAAGATGTCTGCGCGGTAGACAGTAACAACAATGCCTACAGAGAGATCTGCAGCGGGCAGCTCATCTCAGAGAAAATAAATCATCAATTAGGTCAATCAAATGCCAGCCTTGGCGAAACCGACCACAATGAATAGATACTACTGAGAGTACTGAGTTACTACGTCTACCTATATAATAGGTTTATAATAACCACGAGAAAAATGTGTTGAGTCCTTTGTCTTGTCATTACGGTGACCTCCTGCTTTAATCGTTTATTCGTGATTAAAGTAATAGATGTACGAATTTGTTAGCTAGCTTTAAAAATACATCGGCTTTGACGTACTAAAACGTTTACAACTCTAAAGACATTCATTAAAGCTAGGCTGTTATATGTTGTAAGCTAGAAATAACATCCATTATTTTTTATGTCCTAGCCAGATCTATAACTGCAGATGCTATTAAAGTTATAGGCACATGTACCTACATGACGTCGTGCAATCATTGCTAATATCGGAGATCTCTACACAAACATGCACTTTATTAATGTGTTGTACTTTTAAATGGTGATCGTGGTCGTGCATACAGTCCAGCTTGTATAATATAGTGTACTTATCATCTCTGTGAATATTTTATGTATCGATAGGTTGTATCATCTGCTCAATATCCTTCATTAAGAGTCGATCATGACTGAGTGTATTGTATTGTCTACAGATGGCACAGTTGATAACTGTGCGACTCAGCAAAGCCGACCACCAGCCGCTCGGGTTCCGGCTGCAGGGCGGCAAGGACTTCGGCACACCTCTCGTCGTTCAAAAGGTAATATTTCATTCTATCAATAAATCACACGGGCCTGCCTTAGGTACAACTCAAAATGTCGATGACAAGATTTATGAAAACCCTAATTATGAAACCCACACTAAAACGAGTAATAAATTACTGACCAGAAAAGTTGCAGAATATTTAGTTGTCATCAAAAAGCAATTAGACGAGTGAATTTACTTTTCAGCGATGTTTATTGTCTTTCCACGTAGTTAGAGTCAGCTAATTGAGGCGCTACTTTTAGAACGTTTTAACGTTTTGTGAATAATAGCTAGCAATAACACCGAGTAATATTTATAAGGATAGGTGCAGTCTTTGGTAGGGATGTTACTTTAAAAATATGGAGCTGATATTGTGGCGTCTCAAATATTTTGGTAGTCGCGTGTAGATCCGGTGTCGGGTGTACCACTTGACTAAGCATTTCACATTCAGTGGAACTGACTAATGACGACTCCTACAAGTACATACAATACGCATATCACAATTTTAAACCGCACGTTTTTATATTGAGAAGTAGGCACTTAAAAATATATATAGATGACATGCTTTGGTAAAAAAAATTGGGATGGTAAAAGTAAAGCTAGAATCTTATCTATGGCAACTGATAATAATTTACAAATCTTAATTAGGTTACAAGCTTTTTATTAAGTACTCAAAATCCGGTATTTCTTCACATTAAAGGCGGAATGATTACATTCAAGTATTTAGTTTGCATGTCAAGTGGCTGATACCCGTACGTACAGCTATACATTATCGAAAAGCACTTTTACCGAATCTTTAACTGTTACGTGACCTCCATTTAAATATCGCTTAAGTAAATAAATGTTGTAAAGTACCGAATTACAAAACTTATTATCTTTACCACTATTCTACCTACTAGATTGTAATATTGAACTTAAGTACGAATATCTTCACTTTTTTGCATTCTCTAAGCTGATTCCAAGTATCAACCAATCAACCGGGTTTTACGCATTATATAAATCGTATGTATGTACTCATTTAATGTACGAGGTATTAGTCATAACATAAACGTAACGGTATTAGCCAAATGTTCATTAATGTAATAGGGTTAGAGTACTAGAAGTTTTTTAATGAAGAAGATTCCTGTTGATGGGAAATGAGAAACCAGAAGGGATTAAGGAATTACAGATAACTTAATTCATGATTTTTATGAACAAAATTAGTAGCCACGATTTTCTTAACATCATATGAAAGTTTGTAATCATTCGCATTCGAATAAACGAACATGTAATCTTTAATCTTGGCATTATGTTTACATTGTACATGTGCAAGTACGTACAATCTATTTAGGTATTCGTTTTTATTTTTACTCTTGGATCAGCGTTGTTAGATATACCTAGTGATCCGACAGCGGATGTGGACCAGTTTCACTCTTGTTGACCAGAATGGCGGGTATTAATTATAGGTTAGACATACTAGGTAGTCACAGTACTAATATAGACAGATTAATAGGAACACTTGGACGATTCATAGCCAATATACGTTAGTTCCTGTCATAAAGTTAAGGGGCAAGTATCCAACTAAAAACTGATGTATAAATAACGTAGCGATCTCGTAATTTCTCCGAATGCGCTCTAGTCTGGCGTGTCCAGAACAGTTGTTATGCAACACTTAGTTTGGGTTCAGTCTTACTTATGGAGCACAATCTGAGTCACGTACTGGCCAGGCAGGGATTTGTTTTGAAATTAGAACGCAACCAGCGCGACAGCAACGCCTTCTGCGGATTATCGCCATTTGTTTATTCTAATTGGGTATCAACTGCATACCACAATAGCTCTAAGTACAAAGATTAATTATTCGGATAACAAGCTTGAAACACAACTAATACATATTGATTTCAACAACTCATTGAGTATGTTCAACGGTCATTTGCATAGATGACATCTTGCATGTATGTAGAGTCGAATGATAGAGTTTGAGAATATTGTACTTTGTAGCATCTAACGAAACCTTTATCTCATACATGAAAGGGTATGAACACAAACATCAAAACACAATAAGAATGACTCCGCGACCTCGCCCCGGCTGGGCAGCTTTTAATTTCTCGTTCTTGTATTTCTAGTGCCTTATATGGCGTACACGTGCCCGCCGGATCTCCGAGGACCTATATGTAGCCAACAACATCTCGAGACCATTTCCGATATGTGCAGCAAAAAGTGGTTTTAATTCAACTTCACTTAATACATCTCGCATTACATAAATAAAGTGCATATTTTCGAAATTGCTCGTATGTGTGAAAGCATGCAATTTTACATGACCTTTTCGTGGAACTTTCTTGCGATTTCGAGGATTTTCACCAAAAACAAAAATTAGTTGTAAGAATGCAGCTTAAACGTTGCATAAAATAAAAAATTTAAACATGGATACCTATACCACAGTATAAATATACTTTAAAATGGCATTGGTCAGCACTATATCTGCTTCCCATAAATGCTTTTAATTTTAGCCATGACCGGTTACCGTACAAGTTATGATATTTTATTGTTAGGTACGAACTTCGTCCATGTTCTAGTTTGCGGAATCTTGTAATACAAAATTCCCAAGTAACTCGGACAGACAAGTACCACAGCAAAGAACCTAGTTATCAAGAACACAGCTGATAGGGCAGGAAGCACATACAACATAGTAATTATACGACAGGGTCATATAAGAATTCCATTATCAGGCGCCTGCCAACACATGCCATGGTAGGTACATTCACTGTGGAATGGCAGGTGCATTTTTTGCGCACCACAAAGTTCAAACTAAACTTTCAAACGATGATCGATTCAACTACTTATTTCGATGCCCATAACATTTAAATACGCCAAGAGGTTCTACTGCATTCCTGTCTGTTAATTACGGCATATTTCATTCAACTTTTTGTTCGCACAAAAAGCAGACAGACGTCCAGTGTGCATGTCAATCGGTGATGTCATTCGCGCTGACGTCATGTGCAGTTTCCTCCCAGTCGATTTACATTATCCTGGATCGAAGCGTTCGAACGTTATGATATAGTCGGAAATACATGGGTGATAAATAAACTATTGTAATCTAAATAAAAGAGGAACGGCTTGATGAATTATGAGTAATGAGGCGATGAAGTCACATATAAAAATAGAGGGTCATTGTTGTGTTGCTGGCGAGTGGGAAGATTTTCAGTTTCGGGGGGCACGTTATTTTATACATTATGTACCTATCTACTGCAGATTACGCTACTATAACTGTTATTTCGGCAATGGAAAAGTATATTTACTTTAATTCCTCGAAGATATTGCCCCTTTTTTTGTAGTTACTCACTATTATTAATTTTCCGTACAGGTGAACGGCGGCAGTGCAGCCGAGCGAGCTGGTCTCCAAGCCGGCGACGCACTGATCCGGGTTAACGCCACGGACGTGTACACGCTGCGCCACCAGGAGGCCCAGGACGCCATCCGCGCCGCCGGTGCTGCTCTTGAACTCACTGTACAACGGTATGTCTCATATTTCATACTCTTAAGTTTATTTCTTCTTCTGATTTTGCCCACGTATGTATGTATACATCCATTCTTTTTTTGAGCTTTGATGACTTAAAAGAGGCGTCTGATTGATTGAAGAGGATCTGACGAAGAGTATCAATCATCATACCTAATAATGAACTTCCTGATCATTTTCGGCTTTAGTGACTTCTTAATTAGATCTGATCATCGGAGCTTATCGGATCATCAGAATTTGATATGTTAAGCTCGATGGTCCCCCGATCATAGCTATTGTACTGAACTAGAAATGTCCAAAGTAGAAGTCTTGTACTTAATCAAAAATATTTGATCAACAGTGGTGGTGGCACATGGCGCCCCGCTGTGACTCCCACCGGCAGCCTGCCCCGGCCCGGCTCCAGACCGCTGGGAGCCTCCCCGACTCCCGTCACCAACACCTCACTGAAAGCTTCACCTCAGCCTTCGAAGGCATTCGGGTCTGGACACAACAATGTCGCCAAACCTTTCGGATACGTAAGTAACTACTTAGTCATACTTATTCCTGATACATTTTATATTACGAGTAAATACCGTGTTTTGCAGTCGTTTCGTAGCGGGAAATTCAGTAGACGTTTATTTTCAGATGAACGGCAACGACTCCATGAAGATTGTAAACAAACAGTACAATACTCCAGTCAACATGTACAGTGATAAGACGATTGCCGAAACTCTGTCGGCACAGACCGAAGTGTTAGCCGGTGGAGTATTGGGGTTAGCCTTTCATTTAATTGTAACACCTTCAGTTATTATAGTTCCATTCATTCAGTTCCCATATGACACATTTTGTTGCTAAACTGACTAATATCCCACATTCCTGCTTATGATAATGTATGGTCCATGATATTATCATTAGTGCCTGTGGTTATGGTCAGACTCCGAGAACTTTCAATAAGTGATTTACAGAATTACATCAAAACAATGTTCATGTGCATTAATTTATTTACGACAGAGTAAACTTCAAGAAGAACGAAAAAACATACGATGCTGAAAAGAGTGCTGTATTCAAAGTACTCCAGGAAGAACAGAACGACCCTGAGCCAGGTATAATTTTTGTGTCCAATCTCTTCGTTTTTAACACTTCCCACGACAAAATCTTTGTTTTTAAAACTATGTTCACCTTTATCTATACGAGTATATCTGAAAATGTTACATGAAGTGGAAATTATTTGGATTTTTAATGTCACTGTATTAAAATAATAAATTGGCATATTAGTCGACCCGGTGAGCGGGCACCACACTCCCGCGCCCGCCCCCGCGCCCGTGGGCGGCCTGCGCCACGTGCAAGCGCCCGTCACGCGCCCCGACGCGCCCCTCAACAACACCGGGGGCTTGCCTGTAGGACAAAATATATGCGAAGAATGCGAAAGGCTAATCACGTGAGTCGGAAGTCACGGGCGGGCCGACACGGTAGCAAAAGTCGCATTTCAAAATTTGTTAATTTACGGGATAGTCTACGCCAAACTGTACATAATCAAGTATTTCGGTCGTTGAGTGGTTAGGTACTTTGTTGCACTTTCCCCTTTCCTCGGTCTTGAAGACTGTGGTTTCCTCGCACCATTACGGGAGCCAGTCCAACATCCCTGCATCCATCGTATTGAATGTGTGGTGTAATGATATGTTGCGGGCACGCAGAGCCTTCTCACTTTTACTCTCGAGCGAGCGTGGCGCGCGGCGGCACGCCGAGCAGCCTGCACCGGTCGCACCGGTCGCGCTCGCGCACGCCGCACGTGGCCGCGTCGCCCGCGCCCGCGCCGCGCGCCTCGCCCGCGCTGGCGAGCTCGGCCACGCAGACGGCGGAGCAGCTGGCGCCGGAGCCGCTGCACCGGCCCAGCATCCCGGTGGGCTGCCACCAGGTGCTGCCGGACGGCCGCATCGCGCTGGGCGCGCCGGCGCAGCCGCAGCCCCACGACTCCGCGCTGCCCGTCGTCAACGACACCCCTTATTGCTCCGACTGTAACCGCTACATTATGTAAGAGGCGTCTCCCGGAATGTCTAGACGTGTTTGCGACCGTGTCGACCTGTGCCTGGTTCTATCTTGTATCTGTAGTAGTTCGGTGTGATTCGATGTACTTTCTGTAACGGCTCCCTCTGATCATTATTTTGCACTACACTCTTGTGCGCAGCCTCAGGCAGGAGGGAGCCGTGACGATGTATGTAGTTAGTAATAATATTTTCATTCATTTCATTTCATTCACTGTTTGTCGCTTGCTCGGAAGATTTTCTTTCGTTGAGCTACAAATTCACTGCCACTTTTTACACTTGTACTTTACCTTATATTATTATAAAAATCTTCATCTTTCATATACATATTTTGCAACATCGTTGACAGCATTCTGTAGATTGGAGGCATGCAGCACATTGCGTATGCTATGTAATATGTTCAAGTTCATCGGAAATTTTATTTTGTATTTTTAGGTACTTATACAGGGTTATTTTGCCAATTATATTACTCTTAAGTCTGAAGATATGAATGTTCATATTGTCCATAGACCCGTGTTATAAATAATCCTGTATCAACCAAAGATTACATCTGCACATACATTATGTACAAAGATTTCACTGAGCATGTTCAGTATCTATGTTCGGTAGAGAGCACATAGCGCTATTTTTATAAGGCAATTATTGAGCACGAGCCGAAGAGCATGATGTAGATGTTATTATGTATCATTATTTTCTTATAAATAGGAGTTATCATCGGCACCAACAAATAATTTCAAATAATCATTTCACCTTTGAAATCGAAGCAAGATCAAACGAAATCCAGTACTTATAATAATGGTTTACCAATCTTTATCTAAGTGTAATATAATGATGCACTTCACATCCATGCCATAATCTCGATAAATGCTGCGATAGCTCGTGTTAGTTATGTTTATTAATGAATGTTGTTTGATTGCGTTAGCGGTGTGTTCGTGCGTATCAAGGACAAGAACTTGCACGTGGAGTGCTTCAAGTGCTCGACTTGCGGCTCCTCGCTGAAGAACCAGGGTTACTACAACCTGAACGGCAAGCTCTACTGCGACATCCACGCCAAGCTTGTCGCCAGACAGGCCCCTCCAGCACCCAATCTAGAGCCAGTGACAGTTCCTCCGTAAGTTAAACTCATTATTCATCTTTAAAAGTTCTATAACTATAGCGGACTGTTTTTCTTATGATAATGTTTTGCAGTGGCGGCAGGATTCCAACTAACACGTACAGCACACCGTTACCGCCGATCGCTACAAGCAACTTCTCGAACGGATCTTCTTCCATGTTCAGCGTGAGTATTTTTTCCAAGCCAAATGATGATCTTGACCAAAGCTGTAATAAGCTGCCCCACATTTTTAAAGTCTGGAACGGATTGTATTGAAGAGACGGTTTGTTTCTATAGATATCTAGAGTACCAAATATATATGGTTCCGTTCTTTAACAGACTTGTACAACAGGTGAAGCCCTTCTTCATCTTTTGTCAAGCCTGATCTTAACGAATAGGTCCATTAACCATGAGTTGTTTTCCATATAGCCGTCTAGCAACTTGTCCGGGCCGAAGCCGTTCGGCTCTTCGATCGGGTCCGCGTACTCCCCGTCGCTGTCGCCGCGCTCGGCGCCGCTGTCGCCGGCGGCGCGGCCCGTGGCGGCGCCCGCCCCCGCCCCGCTGCTCACCCCCGCAGCCCCCGCGCCCGCCCCAGCACCTGCAGCTCCATTCGCTCCGAGTAAGCGCGTCACATTTGCCATATAATGACACACAGTTTCGGGGATCCAAAGTTTATAAACAGTAAAATCTACTAAATCTAGTTTTATAGTAATCGCAGTCTAAATAATTGTTTTACTGACATTGTTCTTAAACTTTTGGGACCGCCCTTGAATACACTAAACTTCTATTGTTAAGAAATTATTTATTATAACTAATAATATACTGCTAAGCTACTCTCTTTTTATAGTGAAACAGTAGTAATAGTTGGCCTCAGAATATAATAGAAAAAAATATAAGTGTGAGAGATTATCAAAATAAGTTCTTCTAGCGATTGATTGACTCGACATTCGAAAAGAGAGTGAAATGTTATAGCGATGTTTTAAACAAAATTGGTACCTTATTTATACATAATTTATTTTCAACAGAGGCCCCAGTTTCCATTTTTAAAGGTAATTTATAAATAGGTGTTACAAATTAGAGCAGCTCGGCTTTTCGTAGCTATTTATTTACAGAAGATTGTATATAATATTATGTATGCGCTACGCGGCGGCCAATGTCAATTGCAACTAAAATAACTAAAGTCCTGGCATCGAATATCTGTAAACGATGCGTCACCACAGTATAACAAGTAGTACTGAACGTGACTCTATCGATTAGTTTTAACACTACTTATCGCTTTTATTAAAATGGACAATTATTTTGTATTTTTTCTCGTTACAATGCGTTTATAATAGGATGGCTTATTTCAAAATAACTAATGTTTTCTTTCATCTATTTTTTTCCCCTCCCTCTCTATGTGCCCCACCGTTTGAAATAACACATTCATTTAAAAAGCTCAATCCGTTAAAAGCATTGTTTGGCCCCCACCAAACCCCCTTGAAGATGAACCACCAAAACGCGAAACGAGTCCTAAACCAACCGTATCGGTACCTAGCATTGTAAACACAATCAACAACGAAATAACATCGCAAAATCTTAACACCATACAAACCAAAACGGAAAATATAACATCGCAGAAACAGGAACAACAATTTATAGCAACATCGCAACAACAACAACAATTCATAGCAACAACTCAACAACAACAGGAACAACAATTCATAGCAACAACTCAACAACAACAGGAACAGCAATTCATAGCAACAACTCAACAACAACAGGAACAGCAAATCTCTTCAAGTGTAACAAGTACGTCCGCGACTTCATCATCAATGACTAAAACTGAATCGCTTATGCAATCGCATCAATCTAAAATAATTGAAGAAAAAAATAGTTGTACCATTCAGTCATTTTCACAGGAATCTTCATCCGAAAATCAAAGCATGTCGGTACGTCATCAATCAGAATCCGGTTCATTTATCAAACCATCATTTGACAACTCTATTAAACAGGGAAGTATTATTGAAGAAACTAAACGGTCCCAAGCGGAGGCAGTAACGAAACAATTTGTTACTGAAATTGCTGGTGAAAATACAACCTCGATTAATGAAAACAAAAATATAGAAAACAAAGTGGCAGATTATAATGCACAATCCACGGTAGACGATGGATGTGTAAAGACCGAAAACAACGCCACTCAAATAGAAATAGAGACCAACCAACCAGATTCTGCAAGTCAACAATCAGAAGCAGTTACGTTTGGTTCTGAAACTAGAAATATGTGTGATAAAACTGCTAACATCACAAATAAAGAGTCTGTTGTTGCAGAGGTAGAGACCTCTAAAATTGAAACGTCAATGACATCAACATCAGAAATGTTTAACGAATCTTTGGTTTATTCAACGGTTGGAACGGTTACAACAGCTGCAGAACAAGCACCATCCACCATTCAGCCGTCATTCATGCCAAATATTTGTAATCAACCCATTAATACAAGTACGGCTCAAGTATCTAATACACAAGAACAAACTTCAATAATGTCGCAACAAACTAAGCGAGGAATAACTCCCATCCCGCCTATTAAAACTTATAACCCTCCTTCTAATCCTGGTGCCGAAGTTCCTATGCCTCCAGAGAGCGTCCCTTATATTCCACCAGATTTCATTAGTTTGATCAACGTTCAACCCAAATCTCGCAAAATGACGGCATCTCCAATGGTCGATGCTTTAACTACAGCACCAGACCGACCTTTTACACCAGTAAACACTTTCAATAGTTGTCCTCAACCTGTAGAAAGGGCATCATTAAAAGAAGCATTAACAATAGCTCCAGATCGCCCATATAGTCCTCTGCCATTAAATATGGCCTGTCAGTCTAGTCAGTACATAGCTACCACCACGTCTTCTTCGACCATGCAGCAACAGCAAAGTAATTTTTCTGATATAGTAAGACCAACAGTGACACAAACTTCTCAGGTGTCGACTCAAAATCACTCTGAATTTAGTTCTATTAAAAATATGAGTCAATTTCAGTCATCTTCTGAAACATCTGCGTTCAGACCTGTGGCGAAACAAGTGTTTCCTCCTCCTCAACCGGAAGAGTTTTGTAAGCTAGCCAATTTCCCTCCAATCACGGAAGAGCTTAAGTCAAATTTTGTAAAACAGACTACAACTACTCGTCAAGAAACATCCGTTTCCGAATCTCTTACAATGCATTCAGCTCAATTCAGCTCAGCTCAGCTCAGTTCCACAAGCAGTTGTAGTAAACAAGGATATTCTTCGGTTAAAAATGCTCAAAACTTTTTCGAACAATTAGATCAAAAAGAAAACTTAACATCTATATCCTCTAGATCAAAATCTGGATTACACAAGGCCGATGGCATACCACCATATCAGAAAAATTTCGATATGTTGCCATCCCAAAGAGGAGTCACTCCTGAACTTTGGAACGCCCCGGCAGTTTTGCAACGTCCTGTAACACCGACTACAAATCCCCCAATCAGGCCAAGAGATAAATCTCAAGAACCTAGACCAGCACCTGAAATTCCATCCTATATGGCTCCTCAGTTAAAGACCCCGATTCCGCAACCCCAACAACCAACACAGTTCTCTTCTTCAGTTCAATTCCACAAAGATACTCCTATAACGATGACTTTCCAACCTGTTACTGATGAAAACTATTTGAGAAGTTCTCCTATTCGAAGCAGACCTACAACCCCCAGTATGATTAACAAACCAGCTCCTATAATTCCACATTATCAAATGAATTTGATGACTGTAGAACACATTGCTCCTGAATCGCATTTATATGAACCATCAAGCACTGATGTTAGTAGATCTCCTACCCCTAAACTTAGATCCCGATCGCCAGCTCCAGGGCCTCCTCCTAATCCGTTAAAGGCACAAGCTCCTCGTATTAAAGAGAATACTCCGCAAAGACAGACATTATTATCTCAGGCTACATCAAATCTACGTAAAGAACACGAAATGAGTCAGAATGAATACAAGAGTAATGTAGATGTTTATAATGTATCTGGCGTAAAAAGTTGGGCACAAGATCAACCCTCCGCTGTAAAAGAACAAAGGTATTCGAATACCGGTTTCAAAACCGAAAACTACAGAGCAGGTGACTACAAAGTCAAAGAGGACACATTAAAACAAGAAAATTATGCTCAAAGAGAAATGCATTCACAAAATGTTGCCCAGTATGGAAATACTAAAATACAAACGACGAAAAAATGTTTCGAAGAATTCGAAAGGACTCAATCCGCTAAGGTGATAGAGATAAGAAAAGGTGGCTCATCTGCTTCTAATACGTATCAGCAAATTGATTCTATCATGCGACCTCCCAGTTCTAATGCTAAACAAGTTTTTCCACCACCTGTCATGAGTTTGCAAAGTTCACAGAGCGCATCTGTTAACATTACTAACGAAAACGTCGCAACTGCTAGTAGACAAGTAGAAGATTATCATTCAAAGCCTTCGATATCCGGTGCTAACTGTGGTCCAGTGTGTGATCCTACCCCATCGACAGGTTCGAGTGTAGGAGCTGCCGCTCGTGGCAAAACTTTCGGTGTTTCTTCGGCGCCCAAACGTGGACGCGGTGTTTTGAATAAAGCGGCGGTGCCCGGCTCCCGCGTGCCTCTGTGCGCCTCGTGCAATGGCAACATTAGGTGATTAAGAGACAAAGAGTGATTGGTGTTGTTAAACTGTGTGTTGCATGAAGTTTTCGTACCGTTTGCGTGAATACTACCCTTGTAAAATTAAAGTTAGATGGCATCCTATACATTAACGAGCGTGCTAGTTTTAATTAATTAAGTGGGTTATATTTTTGTTTACACATCTGCGTGAAACGTGTTGTTTTTATGGTTTTAGTTTTATAAATATTTCCACTAACTATAATAACTTTATTTTTAATGCTTTGTGTCTGAATGTTTTTCTTTTAATTTTCTAACAGCTAACGATTCTCCAGCAAGCAATTTCCACAAACCTGAATTCAAGAGCCCAGCTGAAGAGCGATTAATAAGGAAAATGGCGAAAATGGCTTTAAATGGCTATGAAATTGGCATTCAAAGAAAAATTAAACCAGCTGACCACATTCAATCAATGGCTGATAAAATTCAAGATACTGTTGTTACTAAGCACCCTTTGAATACCGAAACCTTATCGTCTGGTGAAAATAGCCGAGAAAGCACACTCAAACGTCCAAACGCAAATATCGACCGGGTATACAAAACATTAGATCCATCTATACTTAGCGCTGGTGAAAAAATAAAAGATATTATCTTATCTAAGCATCCCTCAAATGTAAATAATGTTCCTGTACCGCCGCCAATACCAAACACTCCGATACCTACGATGACCACTAGCAATTTGATAATTGGCCAACCTGTGATTCCTTCAAACATCAACAAACATACAACAATAACATCAAAACCGGTTACTAATAATATTATAAAGAACGTGTACAACGACAATATTTATAATGATAATGATTACATAACTGAAAATCTTATAAAGGACAAGAGCGAATTTCCTATTGAACCTATCCGCAAAAAGCCAGATACAGAAAAAGTATCCTTTCTAAATGGAATGCACAATAATTACGAAAACGGTCTATCAAACACATTGAACAAAAGGAAAATATTCGAAAGAGATGCCAATTCCATAAATAACACGACAGAACATAACCATAAAATCGGCGACAAAACAAATAACGCAACCGAGTGCATACTTAAAGAAGATATATCTAAGAAAAAGAATGTTTTCAATGACCTACATGACAATACTTTGTATACGTATAAAAATGTTAAAGATACGAGCGACATTATCAATTCAAAGGCAAGTGCTATAGAAGAAAAGAATAATAAAGTAACTGATGACGAAGATGAAAACTTAGATAATATTGTTAGACGTAGGCCTAAGAAATGTAACAGGAATGATGACGGCAGACGAGACTCACATATAATAGCGCGGCCATTGAGTACAATGACTTCAGTAGATGTCACGGATGGATTGTATCCCGTATGCCACAAATGTGATAAGCCCATTACAAGGTAGGTGCCCTAACAACTTTTTAACACTATTATAAGAAAACATAGAATATAAAGTAAGAATGATTGTTAAGTTTTGCATAGTTTTCGTTTGTTTTACTAATGCACGTCAGTTTTGTTGTTTTGAAAGTTTATTTTACTCACAAAAATTAACATTTTATTTGATGGTAAAATTTTATGTGTAGGTACAAATAACATTTTTGATTTACAGAGGACCATTCATCACGGCTCTCGGCCGCATTTGGTGCCCAGAACACTTTATTTGCGTGAACGCTACGTGTAGAAGACCTCTCCAAGACATCGGATTCGTTGAGGAGAACGGACAGCTGTACTGTGAATATTGTTTCGAACAGTACATCGCGCCTGCTTGCGACAAATGTCACGCCAAAATTAAAGGCGTAAGTATTTATAACGATATGTAATTAATATGAATTTGTTGATACGATATGTACCTGTCGGAAGGCTGAACAGAATAATCTCACATAGATTATTTAATTTAGTGACATCTAAGTATATATGTATTCAATCAAGAACTTAAGGAATGATTTAATTTTATTTCAGGACTGCTTGAACGCTATTGGCAAACACTTCCACCCGGAGTGCTTCAGCTGCGTTTACTGCGGCAAACTGTTCGGAAACAACCCCTTCTTCTTGGAAGATGGACTGCCTTACTGTGAAGCAGGTAATTTTATGTTCACAGTTAACGTTAAGGAGTCGAACCAGCCCACGAAAAGTTTAATTCAAGATAAAATTTGGCAAATCTCATTAGCATGTTTGTAGAACTACGAAGCTTAGACAAGGTACTATGTATTCTCATTTTTTTATGGGCCGACTGCACATAATAGGTTGATATAACGCATTTGCATTTGGATATGAATGAAATGTTATAAATCAAATATTGAAATGTTATAAATGTGGATGACTAGATAATTGTGTGTCCATTAGCAACTATTAAAGAAAAGTTTTATATTAAAATGATTGTACTTTGATATGTAATGTTGTAGATTGGAATGAGCTGTTCACGACGAAATGTTTCGCGTGCGGGTTCCCCGTGGAGGCCGGCGACAGGTGGGTCGAGGCGCTCAACAATAACTACCACAGTCAGTGCTTCAACTGCACGGTGCGTATGATGAGACTATTCAAACAACTCAATAATCAAAACAAACACACGACACTGTTAAAAGAAACAACAGGTCACTCTTATCACATTCCAATTTCAAATATGTAAAGTTTTTCAATCAAAACTTGTGCAAAGGTCGCATTTGCATAAAACCTTCATTAATTTAACTATTACGATTTATATTTATCCTTATTTTCCAACTAAATGAATGCCATTAAAATTCTTACCTTTCATCTATTCTTTGAATACTTAGATAGAAATACCGTATTTTGTTGTAAATACTATTTGTTTGTATATTATGAAATAGTTACATTTTACAAGCAGCATTCACATTTTACGCACAATTGAAATAATGTCTATCAAAACGAAGGAGTTGACAGACAGGATAACATATTTTATACATATATATTGAAGCAGACGTGTGTATACGATCACTGTAAGTACCATTCATTAGAGGTACAAATATTTATAAATAATTAAAATAAATATGTTACGTCGCTCGTCATACGCTGCCAACACTGTGTTCATTTTTCCCTAATAACAGTTTTGTGTGTGAGACCTTAGTGTGCCCTAAAATAAAATAGATCGTTACCTTTCTAACATTCGAAATATATATAGTAAATAGTTATTTATTTATATAAAATTATATAATTCTCATTACACTTCCCGATGTTCTGGAAGTCAATTCATATTGATTGTGCATTCGATAGATTTTTAAATGTAGACTTTGCTTGTATGTAGTGTCGCTTAACATCCATGAACATAAATATAATTATGACGTTTGTAATAGTTATTCATGTATATTTTAAAAGTATTATATATTTATGTAAATTATATTTTTAGTTGTCAGTTGTTTTGTTTAACGTGCCGTATGTTTGTTTTGTTATTTATTATTTTTAAGTAGAGAGGTATGAGGTACAGAATTTAATATTTTATATAATCTAATTTTACCTTTATACTAAAACTCTAGGTTTTCGTATTTTTTGTATATACTTGACCAGTTTCTCTGTAATTGAATGAGCGATTCCGATGCCCAAAAATATCGAAATAGAGCCCAATCACTTGATATTGGATCACTTTCGTAGACTTGAAAAAATCATCCTGTATGTGATTTATCCTTGTATTTGTGAAATTATAAAGTACCCATTGACGATAAAATTGCTATTTTACTTGTTGGATGTTTCAGGTGTGCAAAAAGAACCTCGAAGGACAGAGCTTCTTCGCTAAAGGAGGTCGACCTTTCTGCAAGACTCACGCCCGCTAAGAGCCCTCAGATGATGTACAACTCCGACACTGTTTATTCGACGACCACCTTCCGTCCCGTCTCCCCCTTGCCCGTAACACCTCCCGTCCAAGTGAACACTCCTTCACCACAAAGAACAAGAAAGTTGGAAACGCCCCTCCACTTCGATGGAGGACTGTTTTCCGACATAAGAAGTACCGACGGCAAGTTACTTAGCAAAGTAACCGTCGACCGTGTGCAAAGGTCCACTCGTCACGACGTTACAGATTCGCCCAATGTTCACACAACTTCGCAGGATAACAATAACTATATCAACGATATCGTAAAGACAGAGACCGTTACTAATGAAGACGTGATAACGGTCAAGTTCACTCCTGTGCTGCTCGACTTCGACACCCCGAGACTGCTCACACCGTCACAGTTCATAGAACAGTCTCTTCAGGAACATGTAGGTGTCAGTATCTCCCCAAGCTTCCGACCGCTCACCCCAGTCGAGTTCATAACAGACAATTTCGAAGACTTGCAAAGTTATAAAATGGTAAATTCTTTATGCAAAGAGAAATTCTTCGAATCTGATTCTAACGAGACAAGTGTTGAAAAATCAGTAACATTCAACATAGTAGACTCTATTGAACAGGATGTTGTAGACAGTAGTCATGTAGGTGCCACGGAGGACAATGGTTTGAAAGTTAATTTATCCAACATTCCTTTGGAAAGATCGCACAGTCCGCTGGCAAATATATTGATATCTGAACAACTTATTAAAATTGATCATCACCTACAAGAGAGTCTGGACGTTTGTCTCGGGCGCACAGAACATGTCAACGATACAATAGAGAAAATAGACGAAGTTCATAAATTTGAACAGAAAACATACGAATCTGATAACAGTAAAACCGCGGTGACATCATCTCATGTTATTAAAACAGAGATTGAAAAGGATCTTGCACAAGAACCAACAACATATAAGGTAGAGGGTGTTCAAAGAGAACAAACATCCAGACAACTGGATGTGATCAACAATAAGAAGACGAAGAAAAACAGTGTCCGAAAATCAGGGATATTAAATGCTATTTATAACATGCCAATACATTATCATGCTGCGATTCTTTGTTTAGTTTTAATTGTATATAACCTTGTTTTTCAGTACATAAAGCAAAATTGTCAAGGCAATAAAAAATAATTAAAAATCATGGAATTCAAAATGCTTTACTGCATAAAAAACTAGTCATTGAGTATAATTGTGCCATTCACAATGAATGGAGAATTTCAAACCTATGAATTTGTTTAATTACCTCCATGAAGCTTTTATTTTTTTTACATTGAAGATGTAAATAGTATGTTAACAATTACCTAATAACTTTACAATTAACATTATGTATGCTTATTAAGATCTGCTGGCAATGAAGTGATAAATATTCACTTTTGTCTAATTTAAAGTGTAAGGCTTTGTACACAGCTTTCGGAATGTTGCAGTGAAACTAACTCTAACACAAGTAGTACAATAATCGTGTAAGAAATGGAAGCGACTTAGTAGAAACAACATTGGTGCACCAACTATCAGTCTCATAAGAATGTACTGACATACATTGTAATAAATATTTAATCTATTTATATTTATGTGTTTTGAATAAGTTTTTGTACTATGCAATACATTATATTAGAATAAATATATACATTAATATTATTACCATTGACAATAATCATAGACATAAGTAATACCTATTTATTTAGTTATTATCCTATTCAGCTTGAACACAGGAATATGTGTGCTTATTAAACTATTTTACTCTTTTTATTGATGTTTTATTCCCTGGTTTAATGAAGAGCAATCCATAATTTGTCAGTATAGAACCCAATTTTGTTGGGATTTTGCTCGCACAAACACACCACATTCCACAGGGAGATTAAAGGATACCTTTTATCTTATGAGGATGGGGATAAGAAGACAAAGAGAATGGTTAAAATCATGGGGCACTGCTAGTAAGAGATGTTGGATGAACACTCCTTTTCTTTATAGTGGGATATTTTTATGGTTAGAATATTAAAACTATAAAAAGGCTAAAATAAGAATTTTAAAATTGTTACCTCATATTTTATTTATCTAATAACAACAACTATTTATAAACAAATCCTTAAAATATGTATTCAGATTAACTTATATGACATTTTTATTATGGTAAATTCATACCTATTACTTGAAAATAGCATCATGTTCTATTCTCTTCAATCACATTATATTCTATCTCTTCTCTATTTTCTTCAAAATCAATGCCGAATATCCATTTTCCAATTCTGAAATATAGATATATCAAGTTGAGTTAATAACAGTGCGTGATGCTTAGATTAATTTAGAATTATTAATACATTTAATTTTATTTCCAACATTTTCAACTTGAAAAAGGCTGCCTTTTTCAGAAATTAGTTTATGGACATAAAGAAAATAATTCTTACTTATTTTCTGGCATTGAAACATTACTCCGTGTTATTAACAAGTATGATAAGATGCTGTAACCTTCTCGAACATCTTAGCTCTGTTGGTATCAAAGTTTTTTGTACACTGGGGTCTGCCACTAACCTACACAAACTTAATTTACTATTTTTTTATTATGTACAGTAATATGATGTACAGTAACTTTTAGTACTTGCAGTATAATTGTTGTAGTTGAGATTTTATGAAACTTAATCCATGGGCTGCCCTAAATTTTATGTTTTACTTGCATACTTACTTCTTCCACTCCATGAACGATCCGATGAATGTTATTGTTAGAAAACCATGCCACAAAGTTGTTACTAAAGGCACCGACTCCCTTTGGTGGCCAAAGTTTTTAAAACCTCTTTGAAATAGTGTAGAGGTTATCCTATTTTTTAACAACATAATCAAAGATTGTCAGAACAGATACGACCGATATAAGTTAAAAGTGCATATTACACTTCGTAACTCACACACAAGAAAAGAAACTGTAATTAGAATTACATGCTTTTTTACAATAATAAATAAATTTGTTTTGTTTTTAAATTTATGGCACAAATTTAGGGAGTTGATGGTGTGTGACACTGACATTCACACTACAGACAGTGTGACCAGATTTAAATTGAGCATAATGCTAGCTGCTCGGGTAAATTCTGCTAAATTCTGCTAACGATTGAACTCAAATTTTGTATGAAAATATATAAAATAAAAACGCTCATGACTCATGACCGATTGTTTTTTATCTATATCTATACACTTTATAAAGCAAAGTCCCCCGCCGCGTCTGTCTGTCTGTGTGTTCGCGATAAACTCAAAAACTACTGAACGGATTTCCATGCGGTTTTCACCTATGAAGAGAGTGATTCTTGAGGAATGTACACGTGTATAATTTGTTGTGTTTTTTTGTAAATTGGTTGAAATATACCGGGCGAAGCCGGGGCGGGTCGCTAGTTATTAATAATAATCACAATTTAAGTATATTTCTTTTATTAATAATCATAACTCAGATAACCTAATCTAACCTATTAATTTGGCATATTAACATCTACATTTTTATACAGAGTCTTTGAGTTTCCTGCATTGACTAACATATTTTTGGATGGTGTGAAATTCACACACCAATCCTGCTCTTTGACAGCTTGCTTCACGTGCAGTATGGCAGAAACGTGTTCGTTTTTAAATCTATTTCTTTATAGCTAAAGTTTTATTAAATTCTGCCAAAATCTGCTAACTTTTTCTATTCTGCAGTATAATCTGCTAAGTATCAAAATGGGGTTCAAATTCTGCCAAAATCGCAGAATTCTGCTAAATCTGGTCACACTGACTACAGATGCACATTGACATTGATTATTGTGCTCTGAATGACATTGATTATCTATCTAATCATGGAATAGTAATATGAAGTTGAATTTGTTGCCATGCCATGGATTTTGTGAAACCTGTGATTCTTTGGTTCGTGGCAGAAACAGAAGTAACAAAATATCAATCGATCTGAACAGCACTGAATTACGTACAGGGTGTAGGGATAACTATCCAATATTTCAATATCTCATTCCACTTCTGGACTTCTCCGTTAGCTGGTCTGTGCTTCTGTTCTGGACTGGACATGGGATATTATGCGTTCAGACCCATACAGTGGCCCATGACATGACAAGGTCTCAAATTAACCGTAAAATACTACTATTTCTTATTCCCAAACTATTAAAATTATCTAATAGTGTGTGGGCTAGACGGACGACAAGTAACTACGTCATGGGTTCGAATAAGTTTTGAAGCCGAGAAATACTGAACCCAATTTCAATAGGTACTCATCCTACTTCCGAATAATATTATAAATGCAAAAGTTTATGATGACCTATGTATGTTTGCTATTCTTTCACTTAAAAAGTACTGAACAGATTTGGATGAAACTATAGTAATATAATACTAGCGGCCGCCCTCGCTTTGCTGCGGGTGAAAGGGCCACCCCCTGTCAGCGGCTAAATTTCGTAAAATATTTAATCAATTAAAACCTTTGTCTTCTTTTTATTTTTTTAGGTAATAGTCCATCGAAATGTTACATTTTTTAGGCCTAACCTTGCGTTTTTTAGAGGACGCAATTTTATGTTTTTGATGTGTAGGGGGGGTCAGTGTAAAGCTAAAAACAAGTTTGTGGGGTCGCCACCCTTGTCCCACGGCCGCAATCTTGAAAATAGGGGTTGAAATGGTTTTTACGATATATCTCTTAAACTATTAATTTTATTTTAAAAAATTGTTAACATTTTTGTTGCAAATTAAATTCTCTACAACTTTGGTCCAGTAACTTTTTGTCGTAGAACTATAAATAAAAAAGTTATAAGTGGAAATGTTCAGAAATTCGAATTTTAAAAATAAAAGACTTATGGGACATTACAGCTGCTGCTGATCCTAATACCGATCTATCGAAGGTCGTAGTTCGATTAGGTGGGTTCCATTTGCTCATGTCGTTCATAGGTGTGATTGGATATATCATGTCTGGTAGTGGACTCGAGGATATCTTCAAATTAATTTATGCTGAGAACTGTGTACAGCACATAATGTCTGGACATGCTTATGGTAGGGCTGTACGTGCTCATTTATAGTACTATTATCATCCAGAAAATCTCGTTCTTCTTCTGTAAATTCTATTGAATCCATAACTATTTTTGTTACTGATTGATTGCGAGGCGGCCTCGTGTAAATTGAACAAAACTACTGAGGCTGGCTCGCGAGCCTGTGCGCTAGGTGGGTACGCGGCTAATCAGTCATCCAGGTTTGCCTTTCTATAATGGATAGGTACTACCTGTGGTACTACTTTACATCAGATTTTCATGGGATACATTTTATTCGAAAGTTTCAATTATAAAAGGCGCCATATATGTATTATTCCATAATAGAAAATTAAACAAAAATCAATGTATGTTTAGTTTTATTTATTAAGGCAAAGCTTACAAACGTAAACTTAAAATATTATCATCGGTGTACCATTTACACAGAAATTAAAATAACAAAGATTATCCTACATATTCTTAGCTTACAAATTAAAATATTTACAAAATACAATCATATTATTTACTCTTAGTCCAACTTACACTAGGTACATTACAGCATAACTCCAACTAGACAATGAATTTCATATCATAATAATTATAAAACTAATGCCAGTATAAAAGGTAATACAATTAAAATGTATAATTTTTTTCTGAATCATGGTACCATGGCATCTAATTTATGACATACAAAAATATACTGTATTTCAAATCTATTATTGAAAGTAATAAAGGTCATCTCAGTCAGACAAAACTTAATATTTAAATAGAATGTCTCAATATTTTAAATAGGAGGTGAGGTGTATCAAACAAACGTTAATCTTCAAACTTAATTGAATGGACTCTGGTGTCAATAGCTCCGCCACGGTACGAACCTCGTTTCTTTTTAGTTTTCTCGTGTTTGAATGACTTGCCGCGGGTGTGTTTCAGGTCTTTATTGGCGCGTTCGCCCCACGAACCAAATGATCCGCGCTGGAATTGAAGGAATATGATTAAAAAGTTCCTTATACTTACTTACATGACAGTATTTTACAATTTCTATAGTGATTTGTGAGCTTTGTAGTTTATTATTTAAAGTTTGATTTTTATTTTACAAATAAATTTATGGCAACATAATAAGGGGAACTTAGCCTACATCTTAAATATGTATGCTTACCAATAATAATTAATCAAATGTGATTTTTTTGTTTTGAGAATTGTCGCCTCCATCAAAACTTTTCCTGTCATTAAACCCGCCCCTCTTGTTGAACCCGCCGCGGTCCCCGCCCCACGAGTGTCGGTCCCCGCGCCCGCCCCGATCGCCACCACGGCCTCTGAACCCGCCACCGCGGCCTCCCCGGTCGAAGCCCCCGCGTCCCCCGCGATCCCCAAAGCCTCCCCGGCCGCCGCGGCCTCCCCTGCCTCTATCTCCGAACCCCCCGCGGCCTCCTCTGTCGAACCCTCCCCGACCCCTGAATCCTCCCCTGCCCCTGTCGTTGAATCCCCGACCTCGGTTAAAGCCCCCGCGACTATTGTTGCCCCAACTACCAGACTTGTTGTTTTCGCCGTTGTCTTCCTCTTCTCCGCCTTCTTCGGCTTCACCCTCCTGATCGATAAATACGCACTTAAATTATAAACACCAAGACAACCCTATGTAAGAACTCCTGATAGGAAAAGTAAATGCCCGAAATTATAAGCCATATTTGTGAGACCAGTGTATTGTTATTACAAGAGATAGATGTTACATAGAGTTGCCTTGGCTTGTCTAGTTTTTGGGCATTTACCTTGGCTTCAAAAGAGTTATCCTTAAGTCTAGGATCCACTTCTACTGTTTCAGTAACTACTCTTCGGAAGGGAACAGTCTTGTTTGTCTCCTTTTCATTCGGTGTTGAGATATTGTCATGATTAGCTCCCTAGAAGTATTATTTTTAGTGTTTTAGATTTTTTCCGAGATAAACAAAATCATCATTAGAGCTTAATGGAATAATGTTGATTATTATTACAAATAAAAATTATTGTTATCATTTAAGTCACACCAACCTTAACAAAATTGCTGTATGGTTTCTTGGCTGGTCCATTATCATCTCCTGAAGCCTTGCGTTTTCTTCCTCCTTGAAAACCATTCTCGTTGGACTGAAACGTGACAACAAAAATTATGCATAATAATTATGGTACATTTAATGAAATGCAGACAATGTGAAAAATGGTTTTGTACCTGACTTGATTCACTGTTCTTCTTTGTCTTAGCAGGAGCTTCATCTTCATCACTGCTATCATCTGAGGACTCCTCCTTTTTGGCTGGGGTCTTTTGATTGGCTTTAGGAGCCGGTGCTTCATCCTCACTGTCATCATCATCCGAAGATGACGCTGTTTTCTTAGCTGGTGTAGCTTGAGGTTTGGCTACTGTTTTTGCTGGAGTTTTAGGTTTTGGCTTTTCATCCTCACTGCTATCAGAATCTTCAGAAGAAGACTGCTTCTTAGCAGCAGCTTTAGTAGCAAGTTTGACTGGCACGGGCTGCGGCTTCTGGATTGCCTTAGGCGGAGCTTTCTTGTCATCATCACTGCTATCACTATCATCAGAACTCTCCTGTTTCTTTGCAACAGGTTTGGCTTGGGGCTTTGTGGCTGTTTTAGGTGCCTCATCTTCACTATCATCCTCACTGTCAGATGTGTCAGGTTTCTTAGCAGGAGCTTTCGCTGCTGGTTTAGCTGGTGTCTTCTGAACTTTCGCTGGTGGCTCATCATCACTGCTGTCGTCAGATGAAGATTCCTTTTTCTTGGCTGCTTTAGCAGGGACAGGTGCTGGTTTGGCTACAGGTTTTGGGGCTACCTTTTTAGGTTCATTATCACTGCTGTCATCAGAAGAGGACTCCTGTTTTTTAGCAGGAGTAGCTTTGGCAGGAGTCGGTTTGATGGCTGCCTTTGGTGGGGCCTTTTTAGGTTCATCATCTGAACTATCATCAGAAGAAGACTCTTGCTTCTTAGCAGGAGTAGGTTTTGCCGCGGTTTTCGCTGGGGTAGCCACAGGTTTCTGAGGAGCCTTCTTGGGTTCATCATCAGAACTATCCTCGGAAGAAGATTCCTGCTTTTTTACAGGTGTGGGCTTTGTTGTTGGTTTCTGTACATTATGAGCTACTTTTTTAGGTGGCTCTTCATCACTGCTGTCATCGGATGATGATTCTTTCTTTTGTACTGGTTTGGGGGCAGGTTTAGTAACTGGTTTCACTGGTTGTTTCTTAGGTTGTGCTGTCGCATCATCACTGTCACTATCATCTGAAGATTCTTGCTTCTTCACAGGCTGTTTTTGTTGAGGTACTGGCTTCTTGGCCTAAACATATAAATGTTTCCATTATTTACAACAATAAACATAGAAATATTAAGTTAGTTGTATTTAACATTGTGTCAGAGGTAGTGACGAATAAAATATGATAAAATCATTGTTTTGTATCATTCCCTTGAGTTTTCATCATACACATGTTATAATTTTTGATGGGTTGTATAGTAAGCATGGTATTTTGTATTCACCTGTGGTTTTTCATCTTCTGAGCTGTCAGAGTCTGATGAATCTTGTTTCTTTGCCACTGGAGCCTTGCCATTAACTTGTACCTTCTTAGGGGGTTCTTCTTCTTCACTGCTGTTGAAAATATAAACATATTGTACTGATAAACATGTCTAACCTAAACAATTTAATGAATTTAGGAGGACGTTACATACCTGTCGGAATCATTCTGGGCTGGTTTCTGAAGAGCAGACTTGCCAGCTGATTTGTAGATGTCAATTAGATTACGGGCATTTTTCGCAAGTGGTTTCTAAAACGAAAGTAAGACATTAAAGTAACTTATATGATTGTAACGAAACTTGAAATTGTTAATAATCAATAAATATATCTAATGTAATCATTTTAGTTTCATTTAGTTATTAACAAAAGGAAACTATGCAGTTATATTGCATTTTATTCAGATGTGACGAACACGTGTGGTTGACTACACGTGGTTATTGTCGCCATGGTACTTACCGCTTTTGTGAACTTCAAGAACTGTTGGGCGATATTTTTATCAATATTATTTAAGATGTAATGATGCACTAATGAATTTACTTCGTCTAATTGTGTAGTAACCCCCATTTTGATAGATATTTGTTGCCGAATTATTATTATCAGCAACCGAGCGCACGCAACACGCCGCTCGCGTTTTTAACCAAAGAGAACACAGCACAGACCACAAAACAAGGAAAGAGAATACAAAATAAAATACCACAGACTACAGACAGTGACAAGTAGTGACAAATGAACCAAATGGAATCAATGGAATATTGAGTGAGTGAGTGAGTGAGTGATTAACTGAAAAATCATAGAGAATTAAAGCGAAGTTTACATCAACGCACTTGTTCTGCTAGTGCATTCTTGGCATTTAGGCATTTAGTTTTAGTTTAGTCTATGAATGATTTTATTGTGTAAATTCTGCTCTGTGATTCTGCTAATCACAAACGTCCGTCAAATCAAAATAGACCAATAATTTTGCAAGCAAAGCAGTGCTCTTGGTGGAAAATGGTTTTATTTTAATTTAATTTAAAATATTTTTTCCGCCGAGTTAACTTAGAAATCAATTACACGTAATTTAAAGAATTATGATACGCACGGTTTAGTGGCAATCATCGTAGTGCATCGCTGGTGTTAGCTTGTCAAGTCAAATTGTCAGCTATTTCATGTTTAAAAAGAAGCTTCTGAGATGTGTCCGATAAAAAAATAATCTGGAACAAAAATGGTTACAAAAATAATGTGGAAGTGCTTTAATTAATAAGAGATGTGTCATAATATCTGTTTTTGAGTGGTATTGTTTGCGTGGAGACACGATGCCTGTCCAGCAAATAAATGTAAAGAATTCATCTGACATCGAAACATGGGAATGGGGCGGTGGATGTGGCAGAGAAGTGGTCCGCACAGGTTCTGGCAGCAGCCGCACATCCTGCAGCAATTCCAGCGGGGACATTTGTCGCATATGCCATTGCGAAAGTGAGGCTCACAACCCTTTACTTGCGCCTTGTTATTGTTCTGGTAAGTGTTTATAAATAACTTATCTTTGTAATAATGAAACTTTTTCATTTTCATTACATTGTTAGAATTGTTGTATCCATGTTCAAGTTTATTTAACACTCATAAATTGGTATGACTGCAGTAACAAGTTATACAACTAAAAGTCTACAATGTTACAAAACATATAATTTTTAAATAGTACCCTCTGATTATTACTTCATAAGTATTATCCAATTAACCAAATTACTTAATAGGAAGTAGGTTAGGCAATAAGGCAGCAAATAAAAGTATTGAATATGTATTGAATGCATTTACCACAGGTGTACAATTTACAGCTCCCCTGAATGGCTTAGTAACATTCTCTCAAGTTACTTGTTATATAATCCTAATGTTGCAATCTGTAGATGTCCATTCATCTGGAAAGGCACCTTCATATAAACCATGTACCTTCATCCCAAATTCTACCCAAATGGAACATCAACATCATCATTTACTTCAATTCCTCTTCGATCATATTTATTTAAATAAAATACCAAATATTGCCTAAAATAATAAGCTTACCATAGGTCATACATAAAGTTAAAACATGGCCTTGATTTTTTTGTAAATTTTGTGTGTAGCTTTATTTCCTGTATAATCCAATCCAATAAATTTGTTTGTATATTAACCTACCTAAATACATACTCATGGTTATGTCTTGTCCAATCTATACAAATATTATAAAGAGGTAAAGTTTCTAACTTTGTTTCTAAGGGCTAATCTCAGTAACTATCAGTCGCATTTGAGTACATATTGTTTAGCCACATTCAACATGAAGGTTATAGGCTATTTTTCATCCCAAAATTCCCATGGGAACAAGTACAACGCGAGCTGCTGTTAGTAATGAAATATTAATGCACTAATTGTGAAGATACTATATTTTAATATTGTTTGAGAGCCGTATTTATGATAATGTTAGAAATACTTTTACCATCATGAAATAGCAATGCCAGAAGTTAGATTCATCCATTTCAAGTCTATGGAATTATAGGAATGTTGTGTGGTGTTGTAAGCTATTCTAAAGCTTAAGAGCTTGAATTTTTGTCATTTTGTTATTTTTTCCTTCTTGTTATCTGCAATCAGTCACTAGAATATCATGTTATGAGTTGAGTGGTGTTTGATTTTATGTTTATATTGAAATGTTTTTTTAAATCTTTTTAAAGGAGAATTTATATGATGTTTATTGTTACAGGGAGTTTGAAGTTTGTGCATCAAAGCTGTCTACAACAGTGGCTCACTGCTTCAGAGACCAGATCATGTGAACTGTGTAAATTCAACTTTATCATGCACACTAAAATAAAGCCATTCAACGAGGTATGTTTTGCAAATTCTCTCAACTTTTATAATTAAACATTTTGGTACATCTACACTACTATTATAAAGAGGAAAGATTTGTATTTTTGTGTGTATGTATGTAATTTATAAACTCAAAAACTACTTGACAGATTTGAATAATTCTTTTTCTAATGAATAGACATAATCAATGGGAAGGTTTTAGGCTATTTTTTATCCCAAAATTCCCACGGCAAAGGGCACAACGCGGGTACAACCGCGAGGCGCTGCTAGTAAATTATATAATAATGTACATTGGGGCAACATATAGTAGGTAGGAGTAAATCCTTAAACTACCGGCCATTCCTAACAACTAATATGTACCTATATCCTTGAATAGCAGTTCAACATTATATTTATTTATAAATAATTAAATGTCATATTTATATCCACTCTTTTAGCCAATTTTGACATTATTTTCAATAAAAACAATGGGAAAACTTGGTCTCTTATGTGAGGTACATATTCAGCAGATTGGTTATTGGGAATAGCCATAAGTAACCAATGAAATTCAATTGCGTCGATATACTGAATTAATTTCTTTAAATATTAATATTTATATGCAACAAATATGTTGTATTATTTAAATTGTAATGCATGCATGAGAATTATTTTGCACACAGGTATTTGATTTTACAATGAATTAATATAATGTCCTGTCATATGAGTTGGTATTAAGTGATTTATTTTTGTTGCAGTGGCGTTTGTTGGAGATGTCTGGTGTTGAACGGCGCAGGTTATGCTGTGCAGTGTTGTTCCACTGTGTTGCAGCGCTTTGCGTCATGTGGTCGTTATTTGTACTTATAGAAAGGGCCGTGGAAGAGGTCAATCGTGGATTAATTGGTAAATATACATTACATTTTGAATATATAAAAACGTAAATATGGGGAATAATTGTTGAGATATTATTTTTAGTATTGCCACCGAACTATTTTGTACTAGACTAGCAACGCCCCGCGTTGTGCCCGTTCCCGTGGGAATTTTGGGATGAAAAATAGCCTATAACATACCCGTTGAACGCGGCTATCCATTACAGCAATAATTATTCAAATCACATTGGTAGTTTCAGAGATTAGCGCATTGAACGGTTTGCTATGGACCTATTATGAACTAACGAAAATGCATGCGTTATTTGTCTTGGTTTGTACAATTCACAATCTTACTAGTTGGATTATAAACCGACGACGTTTACACTTTTCTGGTGACACACTCCATATCAATTAGCAATTTTTAAAGGCTTGTCAAATCACAGTCATTAAGCTCGCATGACACAGTAAGCGTAAATAAGCGTGTACCTGACACTCATAACATAATCGATGATTAAGAATATGATTGTGTGAATGAGAAATGCGATGATTAGTTAATCAAGTTGTTAAATAAAGAACGCTTCTTTTTAGAACAACACAAATGCAACTAAGTCATATGCTGTACTTAGCAGAGTCCTTTCTGCTCGCGTCGAGTCTGCGCCTGTAGCAAATATGGCGTAAAAGTGTGCGTGACACCAGCAGGAAAAGTTGTGCTAGACAGATTTTAGTCTGATGAATAATTAGTGCGCTATCTCCTGTAAATGTGCGTGAAGTAAAAAATTTGTGCGAATTACCATTTCGGAAATAAACAGAAAAAACTAATCCTGCTGGTGTCACGCTGCTCCAGCAGGAAGATTTTTGAACTAATGATCGGAGGGGTAAGTGTTGTATATCAGCGGATAGCTTATATTGGTGCCTAATTGTGCGCAAAAAATGAAATTTGTGCGACGCATGGTTTTAGAGATATTGAGTTTCCTGCTGGAGTCACGTTTTGATAAAACCTGTATCTCGGAAACTATTGAGGGTACGACCTTGGTTTAAACATATTTATGTAGCTCTTAATTTGTGCGAATTTGTGAAAGAATAAAATTATCAAAAATATTTCCAGGATAAGAGTAATCATGAATCGTAGAAATCAGGAAAAAACCTCCTAGCGCGTTAATTAGAGTATTTAAAAGCCCACTAAAGATGGTTTTTAGGTCGCCTTGTTATTGCTAACAACATTCTTAATTTTCAGGAAGGTACATAAGCGCATTTTGAAATTATAACACTTTTACTGAAATCGTATTGAAATTGACTTTGCAAGAAAACCACTCAACCAAAGATATGTAGGTATACATACAAAATTAGTGCGCATTTAGAATAACACAACCTGAAAATTTCAGCATCCTAGGTTTAGTATTTATCCAGATATAAACAAAAACAAAAATGGCCTTAATTACTAGGTAACCCAACCAATTTCAACAGTCGCAAAAAAGCGAGCGCTTCATACAAGCAATGACATACATAAATGGGTAGTCTTATACCGAATATTTTGTCGGACAATGGCGCTCACAATGCTTATCGAGGTTCAAGTGTAATAATTATTATTTCTTTCAATAATAATGGGAAGAAGTGGCGAAAGGCGAAATGGATAGAATTGGGGGAGACAAGATATTTGGCATATCTTGTAACATTCCATCCAATTCCCCTTTAGTTGAATCCTCACCAAATTTCCACGGGATCTTACAAAGCAAGTACTCATGGTCAATATAATAATTATTCCAATCGGTAATACGTCTATTATGTAATCCCATAGCAGGCATAAAATACAAGAAAATAGTCCCCGACGAAATGTGATTATTATAAAATTATAAATATTATTATAAAATTATAAAAAGTACATTAACCGTTGTCTGCGCGACTGTCCAAAATATTCGGTATAAGACTGCCCATTTATGTATGTCATTGCTTGTATGAAGCGCTCGCTTTTTTGCGACTGTTGAAATTGGTTGGGTTACCTAGTAATTAAGGCCATTTTTGTTTTTGTTTATATCTGGATAAATACTAAACCTAGGATGCTAAAATTTTCAGGTTGTGTTATTCTAAATGCGCACTAATTTTGTATGTATACCTACATATCTTTGGTTGAGTGGTTTTCTTGCAAAGTCAATTTCAATACGATTTCAGTAAAAGTGTTATAATTTCAAAATGCGCTTATGTACCTTCCTGAAAATTAAGAATGTTGTTAGCAATAACAAGGCGACCTAAAAACCATCTTTAGTGGGCTTTTAAATACTCTAATTAACGCGCTAGGAGGTTTTTTCCTGATTTCTACGATTCATGATTACTCTTATCCTGGAAATATTTTTGATAATTTTATTCTTTCACAAATTCGCACAAATTAAGAGCTACATAAATATGTTTAAACCAAGGTCGTACCCTTAATAGTTTCCGAGATACAGGTTTTATCAAAACGTGACTCCAGCAGGAAACTCAATATCTCTAAAACCATGAGTCGCACAAATTTCATTTTTTGCGCACAATTAGGCACCAATATAAGCTATCCGCTGATATACAACACTTACCCCTCCGATCATTAGTTCAAAAATCTTCCTGCTGGAGCAGCGTGACACCAGCAGGATTAGTTTTTTCTGTTTATTTCCGAAATGGTAATTCGCACAAATTTTTTACTTCACGCACATTTACAGGAGATAGCGCACTAATTATTCATCAGACTAAAATCTGTCTAGCACAACTTTTCCTGCTGGTGTCACGCACACGCGTAAAATGTAGCCAAAACATGGCTAAAATATAATAAAACTACAAATCGACTTAGGCGTTTATAATATCTAATTTTGATATTTATGCTTCCCATGTACAAATAAGGATAATTAATAATATTTCTAATCTGACATTGTGTGTAACAAACGGTCGATACATAATTACCGTGGAAATTAAATAAATGACGTCAACGTAACCGCATGGTACCTACCTATACCTACAAATATTAAATTATGTTCTGTATGTCACCATAATGCAGATTTATTTATTTACACTGCATATAATTATATAACTTCTTAGCGCTTTACGATTTATTCTCGAGAAAATATTGCGTGCATAGTATAGGTGTTGGACCTATAGGAATTTCCAGATAATAATTTACTTAACACGTAGAATTTAAAATATCGGACTTATAGTTCTAGACATAAGCACGTTCATACAATCGAAAAAACTTAAGGTTTATTTTGTAAGTAAAGATTATTTCATTGGACGAATTGTATGATATATTTTTTTGTACTTATAAAAGTTACTTTAAAAAAGTTTGTAATGTGTCTGATCTTCCATGAGTATTTAAACAACATACGATTAAGTGAATTCTAAAGAAAATAATACAAACCTTCTCTAATGTGTATTCATGAAGTTTGGTGTTTATAAAACTATCAATGTATCAACAAATTCATCTATAGTTCTATTCTGATTATAATATACGATCAATCTATAGCCATTAACAAACATACATCCATAGGAGTATCTATGGATGTATGTCATACAATGGCGATTATAATTGCAATAAAACACGTATGCAATAATATACGGTGTGTGTAATTGAAAAAAAAAATTTTTAATTTCTAATACATGAAGTTCTCACATTATTTATGGATCTTTTAAAAGTATTATTAATTTTTATAGAAGGTCACACTGTTAAACGGCGTTGAGTAAATATCGATTTTGTGCTGGCACTATTTGTAAACTAATTTACTACCTAAATTGCTCATTGTGTTCGTACATCGTCCTATATCTATATGTTTTGTCCATAATGCTATTAAAAAAATTAGTATGATATAAATGCTTTGACGATAGATTTTATTTCAGCCTAGTAAATAATCTAGATTAATATATCGAATACGATAAACAGACGGCTAGTAGTGCCAGTCACACCAATTACTCAATACATCTTCATCAAAATAAATAAATAAGCCCTAATAATAAATTGGTTCGTAATAACTATATTTTCAGAAACGAAGGCAGTCAGACGATCTAATTCTCCAAGAATTCTTATAATGCCTAGAAAAGCTAAAAAGAAATACCTACTTATTTTTATTAGCTCTTATATTTATGAGTTTCTAATACATCTTAATGTAAGCGTGTCGTATTTACATTGCTTGCGTACTAGCCACTTTATTGGTGTTTGTAATGTACGTAAAGAACGTTTATCGAGAATGCTAGTAAAATGTTTGTTACCACTTTTATGGACTTTTTGGTCATGTACAAGGTCAAGATTTGTTTACTAACGTTAAGCGCGTGATTTGGTAATAAAACAATGTAGAAATGTGTGTGTGATTGGGTTTGCTTGAGAGTTATAATCTTCGTGAATTATGAATTGATATGTATTTATACTGTACTAGCCGCCCCGCGGTTTTACCCGCGTTGTGCCCGTTCCCGGGAATTTAAAACCGCTCGACTGATTTTGTGCAAACTTCACATAAACCATCTACTAAGTATTCCGAACAAAGCCTAAACATTTGGTTTGGATAGGGGAGCCCGTTCTTGAGTTATAAAATGACAACGAAAACTGGCATTGATTTTTATATATAGAGATTTACGTTAAGTACCACATTATAACTTAACTAGCCATGCTCCGCGGTTTCACCCGCGTTGTACCCGTTCCCGCGGGAATTTTAGGATAAAATGTATCCCATGTGTTATTCTGATGTTTAACCTATGTAACTCTAAAGTTTCATCCTGAAACCTTGAGTCGTTTTTGCGTAAAAGAGAAACAAACATACATCCATCCTCACAAACTTTCGCATTTATAATATTAGTAAGATATATATATATATATATATATATATTGTATGACGTAATTGACTTATAAAAAATGGATAATCGTTTTCCTCCTATCTTAAAAATAACCATTCTACTAATAGGTATTAAAAGTACGAACGAACCTAAATGAAAAATGCGAATAAGCAAGGATCTTTGAAAGAATGTTTTACGCTCAAAACGACTACCTATGCGGATTTGAAGGATACAAACAAAGGTAGTTTATTAGTGAGAGTTTATGTTAAAAAGTTTTATCCCAAAGTGCTCATGGGTTCAACAGTGACCCCTGTTAGCAGAACGCTGTTTCACCTAAACGGGTTTTGACATGTTTAACTAAACAAAATAACTATTAAATGCCCCATACCTACTACATTTAAGGATAAGATCTTTTCTAGATCAAATTGCTAGGCTCAAGCAAATCTCGCGTGTTTTCTTACATCATTGGTCAAAAATGATAAATTTCAACATATTGAGGAATGCAGAATGTATAATGATAGTCAAACAAACACACGTGACATTCATGAGCAGAATATTGGTTCTGTACATGCCTAGAAGGTGACTGTCGTGTACATATTCGGGCTGGTATGAATCGGTTTTTGTTCAGCAAGGCGGCAAAATTAAACCAAACAAGATTAGCAGGTTGGCTTTGCCGTTCGGCAAATATTGACGGGCCGACATTGTGCCGGCCCGAACGTGGGCGTACACTTTTTTTTTCATAAGAGAGTTATAATTGGACTTATAAGTTCGATTTTCTAGCTGAAGCCACTTTTAGTAAGAACTGTTCAAAAAAGTTATATTTTTAATAAATAAATTGCATTATGAAGTGCCAAGACAGCCGAGATCACAGACATTCATTTCGCTAGCTTATATAAATAAGCTAGACGGAATCCCCTACGTGGCAGACTTAGTCAAAAGGAGGCCGTCATTAGTGGGACCTTACTGTCAGTTCTTATCATTAGTGTTAGGGCCCTGAACTAGGCCGCAAGAATCTGTGTTCAAAACTACTTTTTAACAATCTTTAAAAACCAATTTAAAGTCATTTAAAAAAGATGGCGATTCGAATTTTTGCCAAAAACACTCAATATTGTACGTTGTTTAAATAGTGGAAGTGTGTATTTTGTACATGTATTTCATTAAGATTCATATTATAAATACTGTACATATGGCATATTGTTTAAACAGCTATTCGATTTCCTTCACAATAAGTTTGAAACTATGTGTGTCGTTAGTGAAATGAATATATATTTCCGTGTTATTGTAGCTCTCTAGAATATGAAACCAATAGTTTTCACTCATACCTACATTTAATTTATATGAGCAGTAATTCGAAATCGATATTCGAATTCGTTGACCATAACATCTCTAAAGGTTAACTTTGATTAACAATACTATCGATATCAGGTAGGCATTCCTAAAAATGGTCAAAGGAATGTGAGCAAGTAATTTTGTTGTAATTCTTAATGAATTGGATAACATTTACTTCCCATTGACGGAGATAACCGCGGTTCAATCATATTACATTAGCTACTATACGTTCTCTAAAGCATAAAAAAAAATCTTTACAATGAGAAATGTTAATAGAAACGATTTTAAAATACGGAGCATAATTTTCTCAATTTGAGAATACGGTAGGTGGACTTTGACAATCATAGTGATCGAAAAAGAACTACACCAATGTTACAGTAATTAAATGTTTAGGTCTGAATTCTGTTCCTGACGTCGCTCGTACCGTCAGTCACTTAGCACGTTCACCAATGAAGATGTTCCTAGTACAAAACTATCAGCTACTTGATGTCAGCGTTGTAATATGTATGTGTTTTTATATAGAACCTTATACGTGCCTGCATATAACACTACGTGTTATAGGCACGTCGTTGCAATTCGTACGCGCGACTGACATGGATTTCAGACCTCAAACTGCAATCACTTATTTATAACGCACACTTGTTTCCGATACTAAATCCAGTAAAATGTTTATCGAAGTTAGAACGATGTAACAGCTGTTGGATAATTATAATTAATCGCCTCCCAGTGTTTATACTGTGTCGTCTCATTATAAGTAATTAAAATAATCGCCTGATACAATCTTTTAGTTACATTCACCAAGGTCTTTTTGCTATGTATTGTTAATAGCGCTTTTTATTTTAACTAGGTTGACTAGGGGCTTTTTTATTTTACTATCCCCAGCGCTAAAGAAAGATTATTTGACTCGTATTTGATCTATGTTTTCGATTTAATCTTTTTCCTCAACAGTAACACCGTCAGAATAATCATTAATCTATCATTAAAGTATTGAAACTTTCGTTTAAATGCTTTACCATGTATCACCTTTACAAAGTGGATACCATTGTCACATACGAGTAAGAATTCTGGAGAAATCAGTATGAAATTTTTGCAATGCATACAGTCAGAGTAAATTCTGGTAAATAAGATAGAAAAATGTGCTGGCATTATACCTACTGCAGTGTACACACGAGGCAAGAGTTATTCTCAGAAATTACACAATGTGTTGTGTTCGTAACGTGCAACAGAAATATTGAGATCACGTTCATATATGGTTTAAAATACATATTATAAACCAGATGAAGGAAGCACGAAAGTTTATTGTAATTTTATAGTTTTATTTGACATCTATTCATATAAGTTGTCCTTTTGAAAGTAACTGTTAAAATATTATGTAAACGAGATGTAAATTAGCGTGAAGCAATATCTCTTGATTTACATACATGTTGATTTGATGTTTATTTATAAACAAGAACTGTCACGTAATGACATCAGTGTTCTTAGCGATGGTGAATATTTTTTGATAAATAACGCATCGTTATTGATAAGCAACGAGGAGATTAAATAAAAAATCCTTCAAAGGATGGAGTGTCCGATAGACGCATTTCTGTATGAGAGCTAGCATACCTCGGAGGGCTCGTTAAATTATCGGTCTCGATTGTTTCATTCGTTATGTCTTCGGAGGTCTTCGGAGGTCTTAAGGTGGTCTAAACACTAACATACACCTACATGAACTTACTTTAGTTACGGGTTTAAGATATAACGTGAGCCAATTTCTCCGGGATTATAAAATAAAAGATGTAAAAAAAATTGACTGTATCTGTTTATTTATGAATTTAACCTGTTTAAAACGTTTTCTTGATTTTCAGCTTGGCCGTTCTGGACAAAGTTGGTAGTAGTAGCGGTAGGATTCACCGGAGGCGCGGTGTTCATGTACATACAGTGTAGGCAATACCTTCACCTCTGTAACCGCTGGCGAGCTCATAACAGGTAATAACACTTTATTATAGTACAGACAGAGTTTCCCAAACTTTAAGTGTGGAGTGTGAACTCCTTTGCTCTAATGCTATCGTTCACGGATCCTTTATAAAAATTATTTGCCTATAAAAAAATTTCTTCAAGCATATTTTTTTTATAAGTGTCGTATTAAATTACTGGTTTTCCTAGGCTTATAGGCCTTGCTATTGGATAATAAGTCGACCAGAGAAGGCAAATGTTGAAAATTTATAACAGATAGGACTGCCGATCCCCATTTGAGAATCCCTGTATATTAAAATACAATACACCACTTCACATGACAAAGGAAAACGCGACGCATAATGAGATGATAACTCACAAGGAAAATATTGAATTTTATTTAATACCACAGTTTCTTTTGTATATATCAATCGGAAGGTATCCGAGCTATAATTGAAATGTTTTTAATGTAAATTTCAATAATGCCACATGTTGACCATCGAACTAATTTTACTTTAATTATAAAAAGGAGCGTTCTGAATTGGGATTTTTATTTATATAAATGTTTTATCCATGTTTGGGCATACCTCTATTTATTTTTGGATCGGCAGAGTTATTTTATTTATAGTTAAAAAGAGGTTTATTCATGATTGGCTTCCATTTACATTTAATTGAAGTCAGTTGTTTTTATTCTCAAGTGTTTGTTTTATCAATGTAAATACTGTCATGTATAGTTATTATTGTTTTTTGGAAGTGCAGAATTAGATATTGTTGTAATCTTATCGTTTCAATGAGCAGGATTCTATTTACTTAGATTTCTAATCAGAATCAGGAAGTAGCTTAAAGCTTATTAAAAATGCTTTGTTAAATTGAATCAGAACGCAGCCTACTTATAATAGCTCGTTAATGATGATGTCAATATCACGTGACCTCCAGGAGGTATCTACTTATTGTTTTTGTTTTACCTTTGTCATACAGTTGAAGTAGTACAATTAACAGGATATTGAAGATGAAGTGATATAATTGACCTATATATTATGTTATTATTACCTATATAATACTTATAATGTTGATGTGATCATCACATGACCTCCAACCTACCTATTATTTTGCCTATATGTGACAGTTGATGTAATATTGATTGTATTGCGTGTGTCAGGATACTGTTAATACAAAACGCGCCGGAGAAGCTGCCGATCGGAGGCGGGTCGCCGGTGGCGCGCGTGAAGCGGCGCGAGCGCAGCACGCGCGGGCAGGTCGTCGCTAACATCGAGCCGCCGCCGCCGCCCGCCGTCTACCACGAAGAGGTACCACTGCACTAGTTAATACATAAATCCATACTTCTATAATAAGCTGAAGAGTGTTTTTGAGACTTTTTTGTTTTTTGATTGTTTGAACGCGCTATATCTATCTCAGAAACTACCAATCCTATTACAATAATGGATGGCAACATTCAACGCGAAGGTTATAGACTAATTGTAAATGTGAAATTCTCACTGGAACGGGAACAACGCGGGTAAAGCCGCGTGGCGCTACTAGGTAATAAATAAATACATTCAATTATATCTTCATCACAGTGCTAACAATAAAAAAGTATAGTCGCTTTTTATGTCCTACTGTTCGACAAAGGCCACTCAGAAATAATCCTCATTATTTGCATAATGAGGATCTCATCGTAGGTATTCTACTAACATTTACAAATGAGAGTTCCTTCAAACTTTCTCTTTCAAGTAAAAACTACTGAACGAAATTGGATAAAGATTGACTTAGAAGGAGGGAGAGAAATATTTCACTTCGGAAAGTAATAATAATAAGCTTATTGAGCGGATCGCGATTTATTTATCCTATAGTCCGCAAGCGGCCATGAATTGGTGCACTCAAGCACTACTTAAAAAAAAAATTACCAAAAATACTTTCAAAATGCTTGGCTGGCTCGTACATATGCCACAACTCCAGCAAAGCTACATATATTATGAATAACTTTTTTGTTTCGTTTGAAACGCGCTAATCTGACGCAAAAATATGTATAGGTATAATAAGTATCTAGGTATCATTTAACAACAATTGAATTCCGTGGAAACCAGTTTTTGCGCCGGCTGATACGATGCATGAACTTGAAACTATTATCAGGATTAATTAAATTAGCTTCGTTATAAATATTTCATTTGCAGTGTTGTTACTGGGTCATTATGCGGAATTAAGGTCAAATCGTGTTAATATCACATTTTGTAAAAAATATAGACTAAATCCCTCGCGGTGTCTGTCTTTCTGTATGTTTGCGCTAAACTCTAAAACTATTGATCGGATATTCTTATAATATTTTGCAATAAAAATAGTGATATGATAAGAGACCAGTACTTATATTTGAGAAAAAATACCTTTTTTCAGTTTCACTGCCAGAAGGAAACTTCAGGAAAGCCTCTTGACTTTTTATTTTTGTGTTAAATTAAAATCGTGAAACCTACCAAGTTCCACCCGTGTAGACCATTAGATACGGATTAAAATGCCCGTGATATGACGTTATCCACTAATAAATTTAAAAAGTTATGCCATTAAACTAAGTATAATTAGTGTTGTATATGTATGTATGTAATAAACATTGTTGTATAAATGCAGGTGGTACTCGTATAGCAAGTAGTGTTGTGTGTGTCAGGACGAGAGCGGCGGGTTCGAGTCGTACCGCGGCAACCCGCACCGGCGGCTGTCGGGCTGCGTGTCGCTGCGCGCCGAGCCCGACGACACGCGCCGCTACTCCGACTCGCGCCTCGCGCAGCCCGCGCTGCCCGCGCTCCCCGCGCCGCACGCCGCCTCCAACAGTGAGGTATGGACTATACTCTTCTACTGAAACTATTTCCCGCAGTATTACTAACGATTGCGAACGATTGCGAACCGGGAAGTCTTTCATTGGTAGATGTATTCAATTTTATAATAAAATTCCCAAGGAGGTAACTGGGCTTAGTGAAGGTAAATTCAAATCGTACGTTAAAGACGTTTTATTGACTAAAGCATACTATAGCGTTACTGATTACATTGAGGACAAATATGTCTGGAGTCAAATTCCTGCACCAGCAACACAACCTGATTTTGACATGTAATCTTACTTATTAGTATTAAATTGTATTATACCTTGATTTAAAAAAATAACCAGCAGAGTTTCTTGCCCATTCTTCTCTGCTGATGTTCTTCCGAATGGGTGGTACGTTCAAAAGAGCCTCTATGGGGCCAAAACTGAATAAAAATATTTGACTTTGACTTTGACTTTGATTGGACCCATCCCCTTCTATTGTTTGATGATATATGTATCTGCGCACGAATACAACCTACATATACAGGTACATTTGATATGATTGATAGCACAACTCTGGTGAAAAGTATTGTGAGGTTAACTAGCTACTTTATAAGACTTCAAATGTTACACAAAAGTTGTTTTCTGCCTAAATCTAATCATCAAATAGTTAAAGCCATTTTCAAGAAGGTGATTACAGAATACAGACACAATCAGTTCAATAAAATAAAAGCAGAATGTTTGTGTTGCAGAGCGCGGCGGGCGGGGCGGTGTTCCACATCGCCGTGGACCCGCTGGAGAGCACGATCCGGTCCGTGCTGGCGCTGGAGGCGCGGCGCGAGGCGCGCTCGCTGCCGTGCCTGCGCGCCAGCCGCGAGTCGCTGCTGCACGCCTCCTGAGAGCCGCCGCCGCACGCGCACCCGCTCGTCTGCTACTTCGACGACTACGTGTGACCAGTGCGACACAACTCAACACTATGCCCTGTAAATACATATGTACATATGTGTCCCTCTCATTGACCTCTAACCGGATAAACGTAATGCCCTTTTAAAAGTTAATATTGTACATAATTACACCGTTTATGTAGTGTCATATCATATGTCATATTTTGACGCGTCCCCGAATATACATGGCGTTTTAAAGGTTAATCTGTGTCTCGGACTGAATAAAAAGTGCAGGCAGCGTTGTTTATATTCAAGCAAAGCCGGTTTAAAGTAAACCATGCATCATTGACTTCTGAGTCTATTGAGTGACCTGTATGCATAATTAGACGTAACTTTGCGTGCTTCACAGTATTGTTCACAGCGCTTAGTCAGGATTTTTTATTTGATCTGAGTGCATTACAATAAGTTATAACTATAACCCTCCTCATCGATGCGTCCCGGATTAACTTTAGTGTTCTCATGTTTGAAAGGTTATTCTGTGTATCGTGTGTTAAGGTGTTTCCACGATCGAGCGAACGGCACTGAATGGAGTAGTCGTCATCGACGTACAAATACCGACGTGGTAGAATAATGGTCGATGGTGTCGAAAGATTAATGTGGTAACGCCTTAAGTTTACCTAGAACAACGAAAACGTGTTGTAGCGATTGACCTACATTCCTAACTGCCAATATGTAATATTAGCATACATTTGAGCAAAACATTTGGTTGATGTGAATAATATTAATAACTCATTCATGTGTAATGATATCCGGATGAGGTAGAGTTTTATGTTAACTGTAGAATCAGTACTTCCACGTTACCTACCTAACATGTTGTGTAAATATTTGAAATGTTTATTTTATCATATACTTAAATAACGAGGCTCTGGCTCCGTCGTGAGCGCGGTGTTTACTAAGGCTTGCGCGATGTCGTCAATCTTCATGACAAATCATTGAATACCGCTAACTATATAAAGTAGTTGTCAATGTCTAGATCTGATTCCAACGCAGCTCTTAACATATTAGAATTAAGTGAACAATTTGTTTTTGATACTTTCCTTTTATTTTTTTTTGTTTCTTTTGTCTAACAGTAAAGTATGGTCGATCCAGCCAATAAGTACTAAACGTACAGCGAAATAATAGACAGTGTTTAGCATTGGCTAACTTTTGAAATAAGGTTTTATCAAAGGACTTTATAAAGTGATGAATCACAAAAACGAATACCGAGGTGATAAACATGAATTCGTTTTTGTGATTTGAGAACATTGTACAGTTTGGTTGGATGGATTAACCATTTCTAATAATCAACATTTTACTCATTCTATAATGATACCAGGATTTGTTAAAAAACATACGATTTTCCTGGTGCATCACACCTAGATTTATCTTTGAACTATACTAAGATCATTCAAGAATCTCATTACCTGAAAATTCTTATATTAATATAAACCTTTAGAGGTTCGCAAATGATAGATTTATAATTTTTAAAGCTTTGACATTTTGTAAAAGACATTCAAGCAAACACATTTGGCTTATATTATTAAGTAAAACAATTGATGATCTCCCAATAATTGTAGATATCATGAACTTACGAATGCTTTCAATCCGCCTATAATTTTGTATATAAATGTGATTTATCAATATCAGATTTTCTTTTTTTTAATTTTGTTCAAAAAACAAAAGAGAATGAGGTCCGCCGATTTATATTTACTCATTACATAAACCTCGTTTTAATTTTAAGTGCTAAAACATTATAATAGGTATACATTATTCATCTAGCAAGTAAAAGACTCCATACTACACGTTTAATCACTTGCCATTATAAATGTACAACTGTTATAACGAATTTACGATGCTTGTTGTGACAGATGTCATTTAAACACATTTGTAATCAAATTGAAATTAAACAAATGAAATCGACACCGAAATGGAAAACTGTCATTTTAGACTTTTCGTTAGATAGTGTAGTATGTATATTTTGTTCATTAATTGTTTAACTGTACGGCGGAAACCTTCACCTATATTTTTTTTAACGCAATATCTATACTAATATTATAAAGCTGAAGAGTTTGTTTTGTTTGTTTGTTTGTTTGTTTGTTTGTTTGTTTGTTTGTTTAAACGCGCTAATCTCAGAAACTACTGAACCAATTTGAATAATTCTTTCACTGTTAGATAGTCTATTTATCGAGGAAGGCTATAGGCTACATTTTATCCCGGATTTCCTACGGGAACGGGCACAACGCGGGTAAAACCGCGGGGCGCTGCTAGTAGACAATAACCTTCTAACATTAATTTGGTTCGAATTGTTCCATGTTTTAGTCAATGATTATTTCAAATTCTCTTTTTATACTATACTTGATATTGTATCTTAAAATGTTCACAGTTTGTTTGGTGAATGTTTTAGGTGCGAGTAGTTAGTATCTAATAGATTGAATTTTGGTGCTAAAAGTAAATTAAATTTCAGTCCAAATTTTAGACTTTATTACAAGCAAATGAATTAATTTTATTTATAATCATGACATAAGATTAGTTTCTTTTGGGAAACACATTAATTATATAAATAAATGTTTGAGTTTGTGATGAAATAACTACTAAAATGGTGCATTCTGTTACCATAACATTGTAATATTTGTCGTATGTTTATGATCAAACTAGTCTATTGTTTGTCGATGTGTGCGAGTATATTTCAATGTAATATGTCTCGTGTCCTGGGTTTCTATTATATGTAAAGTAACACTAACAATATTCAATATGAATCAGTCCTGCGTCGTATACTTTAAAATTGTAAGTAATAAACTAATATTAGGGTGCTTGGAGATGTTATAAAGTTACACACGTTTTTTCATGAATTTAGTATCTCGTGTACTTATAAGTTAACATATCACAATAATAAATGTCAAATTTTAAAATTAATCGCTCTCGTTGTATATAAAGCTTCATTGTAATCGGTGTTCACTGTTAGTGGGCTTGTGACAGGCATCTCCATGGTCTCATGTGTTATGAAAATTTTATTTTGAACGTTTGATTTCCTTGTAAATAGTGCCTTATGATGAGTTTAGGGTTAACGTTTCGTTTGTTTGTGTCGTTCATGAAGTAATGTTTGTGTTCACGGTGATTGAACAATATTTGGAGGAGGACGCGTGCTCGCTGTACTGCTAATGCCCCACATCACAATGAAAATATAATTTTCAGCGCACGAGACGTCACCCAAGTCTGTATATTGTAAATTGTGATAAGTTATTTAAAATTATTATTTACATGCTCAAAATTAATTTCTTCTTTGATCTGTGTACTTATCGTTCATGAAATTTGTAAGACTGTATTATATTTTGTTGTGTAAACATCGTTAGTTAACTTCGGGTTAAAATATAGTTATTTTGAAATTAATTGTTGTTTTTGTTGCTACATATTTTATATTATAAGCCACTGATTACCAATTAACCTACGGATGAAATAATACAAGTTGTTAAATAAAAATAAATAATTTATTCAGGGCGAGTCCACCTCGAGGTGCCCGAGCTCGGGTCATAGTGACTAGACTGTACACTCAACACATTTGTATACATAATAAACAATATAATTCTGTAAAACAGAAGTTCAACACTTAGTAATAACAGTTACATATCTACTTATTGTAAATATAAATTATATAACTAATACTCGAGTATTAGAAACGATTAAATTCACCGAAAAATAATAATTACACACGCCTGGAGCATTACAATAAATAGCATCCTAAAATTATGTTTGTTAGTCTTATTCGTTACTAAACCACTAGTCGAGTCTCTGTCGTCGAGTCGACGACGCCGACGCCTTGTCGCTGTTCGTTGGAGTCGATGCGACCGGATGTTACGTTCGATATGAATAGTTTGCCGTTCTTCATGTTGTTCGAATCCAATGTCGGATGCGACGTCCGCTGTTAGAAGTCGGTGTCGCCGAGCACGTGGTACATGAGCCGCTTGAATGAGTTCGACTGCTGGATATGTTCTTCCTGTAGAGAATTTACCTGCAATTAATAAATTGTACAGTAATCCTTCCAGTTTGGTGCTGTACTGTAGATTACGTTGAAGAGGAAAGGTGGATCTGCTTTTTTTCTTTAGGTATTTTCATTCAATAGTTTTCTTTCGTCAGTGAAGGTAGTGTTTAAGCAGATTGGGCATAAGGTGCTATTTTGAACCTATGTTTTATCTTTTTCCCTTATTTTGTTTGACCTTATTTTCTCTCAGCTGTGCTCGACTGCTAGCCTAAATACGGGTAATAGGTTTGTCTACTCATATATATGTTTGTCTATATTTTACACAGAGAATGTAAATTTAATGTTGAACTTACAAAGGTCGTTTGTTTTCCTTTCGGTGTCGCGTCAGGCTGCTTCGTTGGTTTCGGAGTGGGCACTGGCCTCTGAAATAATGTGACCAGTTGAAGAACTAAGATAATGAACGATGAAGAATTTATACCGATGAATCATTTGAAAACAACATGGAGGTCACAAAATGTAGGTATACGGATTTCGTGCCTATTTATTTGGCCAACCTGTGGTATCTAACGTTCGTCTAACGGTTAGATAAACTGATTTTGATTTAGATCTAGATTTAATTGGAGTGGCTTGTCTCAAATTGTTTAGTTAAGACTAAACAGTAGTGTCCGTCTATTTGTGTCCATTATGGTATTATATTGAGGTGAGTTTTTCATATACATATTGTGTTTTTCTTTCTAAAAAGTGATTTATCTATTTGGTTGAGTGCACTAGATATGTTCGAGTAGATACCTATTATGTACTACCCCATTGCAGGGCAAAGGCCTCTTCCTTCATTCAACGTTGATTGGTCTATGATATGTGTTATGATGGTGTGATGTATGTGCACTGACCTTGTTGGGCGGCGCGGTGAAGACCTTGGGCGTGATGGGCACGGGCACCTCCTGCACGATCTCGGGCAGGCCGTCCTCCTGCAGCGCGCGGAACGTCTCCGAGCGCGCCGGGTCGTACACCACCGTGGGCTTGTGGCTGCCCCCACCATTAGTACGTTACGAGACAATAGCGCAACAGAACACCGGTTAGGAACATGCGGTCAGTGCGGACGGGACGGTACCACGCCGGCGGAGGTTAGCAGTTAGCTCAGACGAGGACGTTATCACGATAAGGGAACGCGAGCGATCAGTACCGGGAAGTTAGTAGTGGCAGAAGGAAAGGAAAGGAAAAATACTAACATTAATAATAATAAGTACTATCTTAAGTATTAACTTAAACTAACAGTGTAATGTAGTCGCCACTGATGTAGTCGGTATGTCGACGGACCATGCTGACGGTAGGCGAGAGACAGAAGTCGAGAGAGATTGAAAGTAAAAATAGCGAAATAAAAATATATAAAAAGCATTAATGCGTCATGGGGATGGGCGTCGACTGTTGTATGGCGGTGTTTCTAGTAAAACACTTGCCTCTTGACAACATGCGGCCGTCCGTAATAGCCGTTAGAGCTAAGTGACCAAATAAAGTTTCATTACTTCAGGTGGACTATTCAATATCATCTGGGCTTAAAGATAGGCTTCACAATCTGTTAATCACTTCAATAATCATCAACCATCCGTAGGTATGCAGAGAATACACTCCGGTGTCAAAATGCGTGACAAGCAAGGGGGATCGTTCCAGTGCACTCTATGTACAGAATATTGGACAAGTTTTGGGTAAAATAACGTACTGGCAACTCGCCATGTTATCCAAACACACTGCCAAGATATGCAGGGTCGAGGATGATTGACATTGGGTAGTATTTATAATATTCAAATTGTGAAAACTTTAAGTATTTACTAATTATAGTCTGCGAGATTATTACAGGATTTTACATAATACTATCGTATTGCACTGAAGTGTTTTGGTGTATGTGAGTGTAGTGATACTTACGGCAGAGGCGAGGATTGTTGCCTGATCGAGTTGGCGATGTTCTGGTCGGAGTACATGTTTATGGGCGAGTTGAACTGTTTGTGCACCATCTGTCGATTAATCCATATATTACGAACATGTTAAGACCTCTTCCACAAACATACAAACGCTTTGAAGTCTCACATCACACCCCTTCAAATTCAACAAAGAAAATAAATAATGCTTCATATAGACCTTTGAAAAATATCAAAATCATAATAGCAATAAATCGTTGTTTGAAGTAAATGAGGCCCCAATTTATAAGAGAACACATTACGAATGACGCACGAGACACCGATGCAAATGAAAAGCTCAAACGATGAATATAGACAGATGAAGATTTACGAGAAATTCAGTGGTGTATTACAAAGTCACGATTAGGTTGAATTATAATTATATTTAAAGTATGGCCACATATTTAGATTATGGATATTAAATCGCAAGAAAAGCGATATGGGGAATAAAATGGGTACATACAGTTCTTCTTCATCGAGTCAATGAGTCTTCATTAATTTGTCTAAATATGACAATTGACTTCAAATTACTGAAAAGTTGGCCATCGCATTTCTAACCATGTCCAATATGCAATATTCAGTCCCTTCCTACAATGTAATACACCACTCATAGAACAGAATAACAACATCTTCGTAACAGAAGTTTGTGCATGCGTGAAGCTGTACTGGCAGAAAGCACACAGTTAACCACCTTGGATCCCTCTTCGCCCACCACTCGCTGCAACACCGATTCAGCCACCTGAGTTTCCATATAAATTACTACAATATACAATCCGAATTCGTGCATAGCGCGGACATTTTGTTCATCATTAGAAATGTCATCTTTTTGCTTGAAATTATGAAGGTTACGGCATGTTTAACACATTGTTTTTCTAATATGGTAGTATTCCATTACTCGAATTTAACGACTTCGATTCAATTATTAGGGACAGGAACATTGTATTGCATAAAACAAATTGATCAGATATTGTTAAGTACACCAAAATTGAACAGAAAATCTTAATTAATAGGTTACCACCAATATATTTTGTGTATCTACTTTATCAACTTAAGAAGCAACTGCAGTCGTACCAACTCGAACTAACAGCTGCATCAACTCTGCTTTTGCGTCGAGCATAGCCGTGCCGCTGATGTATCGGAAGCCTTACTTAAAGTTGACATTTCTAATTACGTATAATAAAATATGTAACTTATTTTAATTAGTAGGGAAATTTTAAGAGTAGCTTACTACAATAACGTTCACATGTTTATGCTAAGCTTAAGATAGGCACTTAGTTGTGTACAGGAGTGCGTGGATGTGTGCGAGTGTCGTGCATGTAGGTACGAGTACTAAGGACATAGTTTAGAAGCATCACGTGCTCAAGCCATATGAATTTAAGTTTAATCTACATAATGCTTGTGTGTACCCACAAATCATATTTGACCCTTTTTGATAGACCCGTTTGGCGATAGAAATGTTAGAATTATGGCCTCTTGGCCACTCTGATCACAGTTTTGTCTCAAAATTGCCATTGTGTATTATGTCCAAAAACACGCAGTTTTCAAACTCAGTTGTGGAACAGTGATCGTGTAATTAAAAATATCGATAACTATTGCAAACTGCAGTTAGAACAAAAGTGGACGATATCAATCCAGAAAACATCATCCGTAATAGGATTCCGATGTCGGTGGTTGTACTTATTGTAACCATTTCTAGGGTGTGTTTGTGATGATTTGCTAGCTCTGCTACTTTTTGTTTGCCCAGTGTGTCGCAATAATCGGGTTTGTCTATGTTAATCTTTTTTATTTTAAAATATTGTATATCTCAAGGGTATTCTTTTTCTTAGTCCTCTGTGGTTGTCTCATTTGTTTTATGTTGGTAAAACTTATGGGGAATTCGTTTAAAGTTCTGCTTCAACGATTAAGACAAATTTAACGTCTCCTCTAACCCTCAATGAATGACTGTGGTTGTTTATGGGTCTGTTTGGGAAGTTACCTTTCGTGTGGTCATTAGCATCATAAGTCTGTGATGTCGTGTACTTTGAGTGTATTGTTTCATGAGTGTGTAGTGATAGTCTTAACATTTGTATCGTCTTTTGAAGTCGATTTTAGTTTCTGTTTGTAATAGTCCACTTAAAAGCTATATTGTTATGTGTGTCTATATGAGTGTTAACCTTAACATTGTCTTAGGTTTGTCCACGAATATCTATTGCCTCCATGAGTGTATGTGTGTTTGTCTATGGGTGTCTGTTTGTCCATGAGTGTCTGTGTTTGTGACCTACCTTCTGCTTCATGAGAGTGTCGCGGTAATCATGATGCGGGGGCGCACGGATGGCCGGGTTCGGGTGGTGGCGAAGGTAGCTCTCCGTGGGGCCGGGCTCGCGGCGCACCTTGGCGCCCGGCAGCACTAGGGGCGTCGTGCGGTAAGGCTGGAATTAAATGGAAGTCGTTTACGATGATATCTTAGTTAGTGTGGTTACTGTTGTGATTCATTTGTTGTTTGATGCAAGGGCGGCATCAGCTTTTCCACTTAATTTAAATATGCATTTTTTTTTACTTTACGTACAATTTAGTTTGGTTATCCTATACCTAAAACCTACCGTGTGTGAATTATTATATTTTATGTATATTTTTTAGTCTGAGATAGAGCAATTTTTATACATATTCAGAATGATACATTGTGGGCACGGGTTACTTTACATCACGACATTGAGTAGTGTAGCATGGCTACAAAATACAATTCATTCAAAAAATATCGTCCGTAGGCAGACGTGGACTTCAGTGTAAATACCGGCGAAGGCATAGCCATGATCTCGAATACTTGGCGCACATGAAACAATCTAAAAATAAGTACTAGTCCAACGGCCGTAAAATAACAAGCACTAAACATCAAACTAATGTATTGTTTTATATGTAAACTCCGTGTTTACAGACCAGATATAACGGTTACTCAAAAACAAGATGCAATAACGTACATCGTCATGTGCTCTAGTAAAATTTCTTGTATTTCATTCTGGAGGTTACTTCGAAGGTAATTTGTACACATCTTTTTACCGAATCTTGAAAAATATACACGTAAAAAATAAACTAGTTGTGGATATTTAGTGTATTCCTTGTAGTGCAAAAGTTTCGAAAAGCATTTATTCATAGAAAAGCGTATGAGCTTCTGAATAGGTACATAATTTCTTGAACAACTATTACATACTTACGTAATTATAATTTGTTCTAGTTGAATTCTATTGCCAATACATTAATTCCTGCTAACCCATGAGCTCATCACATCGACACATTCGATTTGTTATGTTACATCTCTTCAAAGTAACGCTTAGAAAAATATTTGCCAATTTCAAAGGAAAACTATTCGCATGATCATATTCTAATTTTACATCGAGGCTGTGTTATGTGGGTTATGATTTCTACGTGATTCTAGTCGCTCTGTGATTTCAATTTGGGTCGTAGACACGATTAACTCTTATTCCAGCGACTTGGTAATATGCATTTTATACTGACCCAATTTACTTAAATGTAACTGTCGAAAATTACTTTGATATTTATTTGGATCCTACCTGCTAGATCCGTTTATGATCGCTTACTTAGGATTGAAGATTAATATTATGTATTAAGGGCATATTGCAAATTATTTAACCCTTAAATTTTTTTACGAAACAAAAGCTATTTGTTCAAAATAGTATTTTACTTTGCACCAAATAGAAGTCATTTGTTTTTTAAAAATATTTAGGCGCTAAATATGTAGATTTAAGATTTCTTGTGCAATTCGCCCTAAGGTTCATAAAATTATCATCTTTATATTATCTCTATCTATCTACAGTATCTCAGTTTCTCGGTCGATGTCATTCTAATATTCTACATTTTCTATTTTATTTATTAACTTCAATTATTTTTGTTCTATTATAATGAACAAGGACTCCAGTATCGTAAATGTGCCAATGTAGATTAAGCGTCCGTTTATTTGCGTCGTGTTTACAACGGCTTTCGCCGCTGACGCAACGCTCCGATTTGTCTTGTTCGCAATATCTCCGAATCTATGCTAATTCGATCATTGTTTTAGTTAATTATGTAATTTCCTTTACGTTAAAGCAGCCAATTGACGTAAGCAATCAGAAAAAGAGAAGCATTAAAAACAGAGCAGAACCACAAAGGTACTTCGGCAAGACAAACCATTTGGGTTTCACTAAATCTTTGATTTTTGAATGTAGGTGTGTGAATGTTAAACAGCATTGTTAACTTATTTACCAATCTAAATTATTTACGATTTGGTCAAAAGGAGAGAAGTCACATAGCTTGGCAATAGTATCCATAAGGTTACACAGTGTCATTCGGTATTGAAAGTTCAAGTGGGTGTAAAAATTTTAGCGACATGACATTGAAGCAAAAATAGTTTTACAGCTGGCGATTTTATATCATCACACATATTACTGCCATGAAGGACGGTGCCATTCCTAAGAGTTGGGCGGTTCTTAGATTACAACGTTTAATAGTAGAACATTTATAGCTTGGTTAATATGAATGAAACAACATTGACAAGCTTTCAGTGGAAGGTAAAATCTAAGTACAAAGTTTCTGGATGCGTTATTCATTTTAGATTTTTAGCATTCCCAATTAAGCAGCAAGTAAGTTAACTTCTGGAAATAAGTAACACTTTCTTTGCAACGGAAAAATCTTGCCTTCGTCAAAGTTCACTAAAGATATTTCCAACGGATTATCACAAATTTTCCCGAATATAACATCGTAAACCCGTCGAGGTTATTACATCACATATTTTGTAACACAACGCGAGTCTCGAGTGCTCCAAAATTAGATATCGCTTGAACATCCAAAGTTTAATGACGGTATGGATTTTCTCCACTTGACATCAAATCTGTGTAATGAGGTTGGATTAACACGTGTCGGTTGAGTGTGTCGGGTAGGTACGAGGGATGCAGGTGTCAGGTGTTAAGTTTGTTAGGTTGGTGGTTGTGTAAGCGGGCACGCACCCAGTTGGTAACAACTTCCTCTTCGGGGTGCATGGGGTCCTGGTACCCGTTGGGGAAGAAATTCGGGTTTACTGCCATCTTTATGTGTAGTCTACGTGTAGTCACGGACGTGTGTCGGTCAACGGGTGATCGCGGACTGCCGCTCCAGTCGTTCCCTCGCGGTAAACAACGCGATTCTAATGCATTCTATTTTGGAAATATGGCGGGAAAATAGGCGTCCGTGTGGGCGGAACCGCAGAGCCTTGCGTCTCATAGACCATCATTATTTATGATTTAGAATATAATGTATGAAATAAACAAATTAGACGGATTCCTCGCATATCTTTTTAACGGCCATGGACACAAAAACCGACGTGAAAACATAGAATATTGACAAAAAGTACCTATGTTCGTCTTTTATCTAATGCTTGTCAAATGGAAAGCGTTAGCGAGACGTCTGGCTTGTAACGTGTCATGTTATTGAATTTTAAATAGATATCTGTGAGGAATATATAACATTATAAATGACACATTAATCTCCAATCTCTTGACAAAACTCTCCTCACCACTGAAAGGGAAAATGGGATAGGAATATTTTCAAATTTAAATTAAATCTCTACGCAACAAAACGCCTACAAAATATAAAGTGCTGATTCTATAGTACTGACATTAAACTGTTTTAGAAACCGCGTTATATTATTGCGTTCTCTGATTCACATGGCACATTTAGATTTGTTCTGGAACATTCCATGGCATCGATGAATTATCGTTACGTTTCGAACAGCCTTCCAATGTTTTGCATTATACTAACTGTCGTAATTCGGCAGTTTAAATTAATAATAATTTAACATAATTAACTGTAAGTGTGATTTGGCGTGGAGCCAACGTAACGTCAACCATTGGTTTATCGCGAGAGTTAACCTAATTTATTCAAAACATCAAGGACGAAGAAGCTAATAAGTATTTGTGCTCCAGTTAAAGGATGTAAGAGTATAAACGTTTTCAAATAACGTATATGTAGGCTCATTACTGTCGTGCGCAGGTAGAATGTATAGGATTTTCAGCCGTCTCCTTTTGAAGTGTAGGTAACTTGTAAGCCAAAAAGGCATACTGATAGAACTCAAACAATAAATAAACTATAACAATAATTAATATAGGACTACTATTAATAGCACAATACCAAAACAGTCACGTGTGAATCAAGATTTCATCGAATGGGAATGTCAATTGTAAAACTATTTGTTTGACCGTTGATGTAAAATTAGTTATACTCAAACGTACGCTGTTCATTCTATGAATAACTTTATGTGGGTGCATTATTTTCCGATTTCCATGACGCATTTGCTCTAACGTATATTGTATTCTATCAGCTGGAGTGGCTAACAAACACCGCAGTAGCAGTATTGTTTTAGTTAGTACTATAGACATAGAAACCTCTTTGCTTCGCTTAGTCTAGTGTCACGAACTTAGTCTGTGGTCAGTACGAATCACCAAAGCAGATTATCTCACGGTTAATTTGTGAGCACGTTGACTAAAGTTTATGTATGATGCATAGTTAATGTATGATGGCAATGAAGCGGTATGTAATAAATTCATTAGGATTTCATTCATAAAGATCAGTGCCGTAACGAGGATTAGTTGTATTATCTAATGAACAGGCAATGAATACGTGATTTATGTTTTAAACTAGGAGTAGTCCCTACTTTAATTTGAAACGGAGTGGAGTTGGTTTTCCTCATTAATAAATGTACAATAGATAGATATAGACAGCCGTCATAAGATATTAAGAGTTTAAGGGCCTTATCTCATGAGGCCGCTGTGGTAGAGCCGCCTACAAAATGTATGCAGAGTATCTTACTCGGCGTTATGTAGGATTGAAAAAAAGCGGCCAAGTGCGAGTCGGACTCGCCCATGAAGGGTTCCGTAGCAGCGAGTAACATAATAAAGAAGTTCTTGAAATAAATGTTTTTTTATTTACATTTGAGTTATAGAATGAATAATCAGTATTTTTTTGCGGTTTACGATTTATGTCGTAAAAAAAAAACTACTAACTAGACCTCGTTCAAACCAATTTTCGGTGTTAGATTACATTGTTATGTACATCATATATTTTTTTTAGTTTTATCATTCTCTTATTTTAGAAGTTACAGGGGGGGGGACACACATTTTACCACTTTGGAAGAGTCTCTCGCGCAAACTATTCAGTTTAGAAAAAAATGATATTAGAAACCTCAATACCATTTTTGAAGACCTATCCATAGATACCCCACACGTATGGGTTTGATGAAAAAAAAAATTTTTTTTTCATTTCTAAGTATGGGAGACCCCCCTAAAATTTAATTTTTTTTCTATTTTAGTGTGAAAATATTAATGCGGTTCACAGAATACATCTACACACTAAGTTTCAACAACATAGCTCTTATAGTTTCGGAGAAAAAAGGCTGTGACATACGGACAGACAGACAGACAGACGGACGGACAGACAGACAGACAGACATGACGAATCTATAAGGGTTCCGTTTTTGCCATTTGGCTACGGAACCCTAAAAATGGTTGTAACATATGAACAGTTATGTCACCCTAAGAGAATTTTCCTTTCAAGACTAGGAATCCTTAAATTATTATCCTGTACAAAAATATTCCCAGAGCCCTACCTCATTAGGATGCGCCTAGTCAGATATATCCCTAAAAATGTAAAAAAAATATTACCTGGCTCTGAATAGACTCGTCAACCGTGTCATCGGTGCGGATAGTAGAAGAAGGAGACAGCATCAGCGTTCTGTAATCTCCTTCAACTTGCGGCATGTAAGGGGACTGCGGGATGTACGGCGACTGCGGCAGAGGGGTGCTCCGGGGCAGCGACTCGGGCCCGCGCCACCCTCCGGGCGCCGGCAGCGGGCTCGGCGTCCTAGGGAACAGGTCGATGAAAATTGATAACATTACCTAGTAATTGGAGGAATATAGTTTACAATAAGCTAAGCCGGTACGATTAGGACTTTACACCATCTGACATGACACAGCCAGTGTCATGTCAGATGGTGTAAAGTCCTGGTAGTGTGTCAGCAAATAGTGTCTCAACAGGTAGTATAAGTTTGTGACAGCTAGTTTTGTAGACTGTTGACTCTCACTCTCTTTCTGTGAAGTTTGCTATTGATTGTGCCAGTGTGACAATCTTCATATCAGTCAACGGGTAACTCTACAGCTGTTGGAAGTAACCATTAGCTGAACGTCTGACAGATGTGAAACGTCGCATTGCATTCATAACTAGTCGCCAACTGCCAATCGATTTATCACATTACAGTGTACAGTGTTTGTTCTATAGCTATTGAAAACTAAAGCTTAGCGGAAGTTAGTATAATACCTATGTATAATCTATTTCTTTTGGATTGGCACAAAATGTGGTTAAATGTCGTCAATTTTCCAGCCGAAGACGATTGCTTCTGAAGAGGAAAAAGGTTTAGAGATAGGGTAATAATGAAATAAAATTACTAAACCTTTTACCTCTTCAGGAGCAATCGTCTTCGGCTGGAAAATTGACGACATTGGTCCACATTTTGTGCCAATCCAAAAGAAATAGAGTATAAAATCCTTTATAAAATTACTAGTATAAACTATAGGCAAAGCCACACAGTGCTTCTTTTCGGGCGAAACTGAACGAATTGACTAATCGGATGTTTAGCAATCAAGCGAAGCGTACGCGAGAAATAGGTCAAAAGATTTAGATTAGTATTTGAAGATGTATTATTATGACTCCATGTTCTGAATAGAATGAATTACAAGAATATGTTGCAGAATTAAAAGGGCTACAGATTGTTTAATTGGTACTAAAGTGAAAACCTTTGATATGGGCATTGTAATTCGCTACAACCCCATACATAATTAAAATACCAAAAATATATAATTTATTACCTAGTGATCATCATAACTCAATGCTTGCAACGGATACAATTGACTACGAAAGAAATAATAGAAACATGTTTCGTATATGATGTTAATGCGACAAATGCGAAAAGAACGCTAGCTACACTACCTACATAGTACGGTATAGACCAGGCTTAGTGTATGGCCACATCTGCGGAACGTACGGCGCCGAACCTTCCGCTCTATGACACATCAGTCGAAATTACGCCGCGTACTGATGTGTCATAGATAACTTGAAATACACTACGAGCGTATTTAGCGGAAGGTTCGGCGCCGTACGTTCCGCAGATGTGGCCCTACACTAAGTGCAGAAGTGACAGCGGGTGAAATAAGTTCGGCAGTGTAACCAATCGGTTATGATGACCACTCTACTGGTTTTATGTAGAGGTAAAGGCAGAGTTAGACATAAGCAGTCGAACACACTAGCGGTTAGTCGCTCTTGTTGTTCGGCGAAAAACCAGCTGACGTTAGGCGCGTTTGTTTCCCGAAGGCCGTGTTAAAGTGTCCCGAAGGCGTATTAAAGTGGTAAAGCACCGCTAGTGTATTTATTTACTTCATTTCGCTGTAACTCATTGTTATTATAGCAGTTTGAAAATGGAATGCCGATGTTTACCTGTAAGGTGCTGCAGCGACGTTAAGTAGCGGCGACCGAGGCGCCATCGGGGTGCCCGTCCGGGGACCCTCACGGTCTACATCCCTAGTGATACGGAATGAGATATGACGTTATGAAACATATAGAGAGAAAGGTAAAAGTTAGGGACAGGCATACGAGTACAACACATTTTGTAGGAACACAAAGTTGTAGGAAAAGTAAAGTCCACTTTACATTTGTAGGGTAAGTGCTTGTTCCCGTAGGACACGCGAATACGATAGCGGTCGATAATTATCAAACACAAATAGTACCACTATTATACATTATAATATGCAAGTATTAACGTCAAAATGCACATACGTTTAATGTGAACAAGCACTAAGTATAGATTGTATTGTAATGCCATGTAAATCTTACTCTACATAAATTGGTAAAACAACAGTAGTATGTTTACTGTAGCTACTAAGTTTCACACTAACTCTGCGAATGTAAACTGGGCTTAAATGTTTTTATCGATGCTGGAGAGAGAATTACAAGATGAAAGAAACAGATTTTTAAGAGAAAATTAAAGTTCAGCTATCGATTGCTTGATTGCTTTATGAGGATAAAATTAAGGGAAAAGAGATGTTTGTAATCATGCCGGTAGCAACGGATTATTCAGGAGTCGGTATTTCGATTCATATATAATACTTTATACTTACTTATTCTTAATAATTTCCAACAGTTTGTATACGTTAAAAAAATATCGATAAAATAATTTAATACAGCAAATGTGTATAAATTAAATAGTAAAGACTTGGTAATACTAAAAACATCGATCATGCTAGGTTCGGTATATTAATTCTAACTACATTTACATTTCACCAGAGCCAGTACTACAACAATCCATATATTATAAAACATCAACTTGCCAATTTGTGTGATACTGAATTATAACATGGTACATTTGGTCGGGCATGACAATTCAATTTAGGTCAACATCAAAGAACTTTTTCGTGTCGGAAATTTTGGGAGATTGAAGCGGGATTTAATTAATTTGTATATTTTAAGATGCATAAAAAAAGCTGAGAAATATAGAACTAAAAGCGCGATAAGAATATATAATTACAAAGCTACAAAGAGGCTTCAGACAAATTGCATACTCGATTATCAATCAATATGCGTTTGATCTAAAATTAATTCAGTTTCAGTCAGTCAAACAATATTTTTGTATAAATATATAAAAATAATCTCTAGTTACATAATAAGAATAATCTCATACATAAACTTAGCACCAAAAATACATATAAATCCAGCTCCAACAATTCAGTATCACTGTTAGCACTGAGGTACAAGACAACACCTAGTGCATATCTTACGCGTATTCATGATAAAATGTGGGAGTGGGCACGCGTCCTACAAAGCTGCCCGACGCGCGTGGCACCGAGTAAAGGTGAGAGCTGGACCCGCCTCTGTGGTGGCGTCGATGGAAACCATAGTTGATGAAAGATAATCATGTTTTATGACCTTAATGATAACAGTAGAGAGGATTTTAAAATAATAACAATAGACATAGTTACCTGAAGACCATTTCCATTAATGATCCTTGTAAAAGATAAAATGAAATTGTAAACTTATAAATGATCGACAGAGCGCAATAAAGTGAATACAACTGTATGACTGCATGTTTTTGATGAAATTGCGTTTATGACTTTCATGTCTGATTATGAATTCCTTTTTAAATTGTTTTGTGATTAGGCTTTATACTTCAATTTAAATATGATCCACTTTCGATGTACTCTGCGACTTTTACCTGACAGTATGGGAAAAGGCACAGCTCCATATTTGGCATGTCAGTATTTATGTTTAAGAAGATAGCCACAGGAGTTCGCTCGCAATCACATCGAAACTTAAATCCATTTCTCAATTTACCTAAACCAACTCAAAAGGCAATTAAAAAGCCAGTTATGGTTTCCATTGCTCACCTCTGAACGACAAGCTTGATGTGGTTGGAGGCATTCTTGAAGAGGTTCTGTGCGTCTTCGTGACGCAGGTCTCTCGCGTCGTAGTCGTCGATCTTGGCGATGATGTCTCCGCGGACCAGCTCCTTACCCGCCGGAGTACTGGGTGTCACCTGGAATGAGGGGAACGAAAGGACTCACTTAACGTGTGAAGTAAAATTATGATGCAGAGATAAGGAGTGAAGACTCCTTTTCAAAGATATGAATAGTGTCTCAGATCAATGTTTTAATTAGATTCGGTTAGGCTTGTCTATGTGTACATCGTGCGTCAGAATTAACCTAATTGGATCCAAAATGCTGAAGGGTAAAATAAGTCTAGAAATAAATCAGACATTCATGAATGGCTCCAATAAATCATAAGCAGTAGTAATATCTGTCAGTAATATTTCGGTCATCCAAGCCCTAGTACAAAGGGTAGGCAATGCACCTAGAGTTGCCGACCTTGATGTTGAGACGAAGGGGAGTTAGCGGGACTTATGCATCGTATTTGGCTTGAGGCCAGGCTAAATGTGGTCGCGCGTCGTCGCGCCAAACTGACATTTTTTATTGAAAACAAGTGACGGAGGCCGCAACGACACCGCTCCCGCGCAAATCCATCGTTGCTTCCTCGAGTCAATGGCGAGGACGACACTATATTTATCCTTATCTATCAGCGGGGTGAAATTCCCGACGACAGCTCAGCCGACTAACACTGTTTCATAATTTTTACATGTTATCTGGCGTGCGTCCATCCGCATTATACTCGCACGCATGACGCGTAATGCGCTTGCGTCACTCAAGTACAATATCCCTATAGTAAGACGTATCATGAGATTTATTTCGGTGAAGGTTACTCATGGTCTAATTAAAATATTACTGAAATTATATTTTGAATGACATTCCAATATGCCTACAGCGAGGTCAATGTTTTAAATAGTAAATTGTAGCATTGGTTTTAACTATTTCAAATAAATTATTGTTAGTTAGCAAAAGTAACTTATAACTTTGTTAATTTCCTGAGCGAATGTGTTGAACGATTGTTCAAGAATTTGTGGATTAACTGTAAGTTTTATAACAGATTATAAACTAACTGTGTGCCAAATTGTATCCAAAACCATCTAGCTAGTTATTTCAGCGAAAGAGTAACAAACATCGATCCATCAATCGTCATTAACTTTCACATCACTACATAGTATAAAATAAAGTCGTCTCTTTTTCGTGTCTGTCTGTCTGTTTGTCTGTCTGTATGCTTAAATCTTTAAAATTACGCAACGGATTTTGATGCGGTTTTTTGTAATAGGTAGAGTGATTCAAGAGGAAGGTTTTTATGTAAAAAAATCCCGAAATTCCCACGGGAACGGGCACAACGCGGGTAAAACCGCGGGGCGCTGCTAGTTTATAATATTCGTAGGTTGAACGTTCTTCTAAATAACTGTTTCTCATATTTAAAAAAATACTTTACAAATATTTTCAGTCATAAACATGAAATATTGACAAGAGTTAAAAATGTTATTGATGATATGGTAGAGAGCTGGTGCCAAGATATGATGCCGCAGTTAACGAACCCATAATGCATTAATCCGTTGAATATATGATATTATTTTTGCTTAAACCAAATTGATCACTCATTGAAAACATCCTCTCGGTTTATTTTTACTCCAATCACGTCAGAAAAGCTACGAATTAATCGTGCTTTGAATTTTGAACTGTAAACACAATATTTTGGTATTAAATTGGAGAGAATTTAAAAGTAAGAAAGTATACAAACATGTTGCTGTGCCAACTATAATCTCCGTAATAAACAACACTGTGATGGGCAATATGAGTCTTAAGAAAGCTAAGTAAATGTAGACTCAGATAATCTGTACTTTGCTAATTAGCACTTTGAATGTAAAACAAGTCTTGTTTTCCTTGCCTGTTTTGATTTCGTTCGCCAATTCTGCCAATAGTGATTCAGACATTCCTCTACTAAAAGTGTACATTTGATAACATAATTGATTGATTGACTTGATTCCAGCCGAGACTTTGGATTTTGGATATGTTTTACTTTTCTATCTGTGTAGTTTAGGAAACCAGACTAAGTGCTCTCTCTGTAAAGATGTAAGGAAATCAACTCAATAAAGTTGTTCAACCGACTTCCCATTAATAAATATCTTTCAAATAAATTAGTTATCTGCGGCAGACACCACGTAACCGCGTCTTTGATGTGTCCATCTGCTTTCCTTCAAACTGATCGAATACTCTTAGCATATATCAGGAGTGACCTTGTCTACTCTAATCTAACAAACTGCAAGCCACAAGGCCTTGGTACAATTTTCTTTAATGTTCTATAAAACTTCACTGCTTCCTCTCCATATGGCTTATGAGTCAATCGATTCTAATATTAGTATAACTTTTCTTTATTGACTATTTTGCAATATATGTTATGAATGGGGCTAGATTGTTTGTTTGCATTGGTTTTAAATTTATTAACAGACTTCAAAAATCGAAGGAGTAGGTTCTCAATTCGGTGGGTATTTCGTTTTTATATGGCAATTAAAATACTAGATTTTGTCAGAAAATGATCCGAGCTAATTTAAGTATGGTTTTCAGCACAGATGTCAGAAATACAGGAGATGTGGCAAGGAGGCGTGGCGCTTGCGAACGCATCTAGCCGCAAAGCGGCTTGTTGCCAGTTTCGGCCATTAGTCGAATGCCAACTTGCGACGTCTTCACTGCTTGTGATTTTTTACAAAATGCCGCGTTGTACAGTGGTTGTTTGCAAAAATAACACCTCTATTGTGAATTATACGAAAGATGGCATCTCATTTCACACGTAAGTATAAAAATATGATTGTTTTTCTTATTAAATTCATTAAAACATTACTTCGTGATACTAGTAACACGATAAAGTACCAAAAGCAATTATTTTCATTAGGAACTAAAACCATTGTTTGCTTAATACACATCGATCAATGAATCGCCTGGTCTAATAGCGCAATGGAAAAGTGTTTTACTGATACTCTCACTCACACGATAGTTTCGTGAAGCGGGTGCTGCCACACTGGTTCCAATTAATGAAATCAGGGACATAGAGGTCGAAGTACGAATTTCAATCTGATTTTTTGTAATTAAGGTCTTTGAGTGATTCTAAGCCTATTTTATAGAATATGTTTTTTTGATATACCTGCCCGTTTCCGAGAAAAAAAATGTTAAGTTTTTTTTTGTATGGAGAAAAATCGTTTTCTTTATTTATTTCATAAACGGGCAGAGACGTTAAAACCAAACCTTAAAGGGATTAAAGAACACATAATTCCTTGCATTTTGTTCGAAATCATCTACTCCATATCTCTGCCCGTTTAAAAACGGCAGGCGATCCAAATTTTTTTTTTCTTTTGTGGTTTTTTTGGTTTAAATACGCTTGAATGAATACTTAAATAGCAATATTGTAATACTAGTACTTCATTCCATCGATGCAAAATGTAATTGTAATATTAATAGCTTAGGTAATTTTATACCTACATACCGGCTATGTTACTTTTTTACCTGGGTATTGTTTTGCTTAGAGGCTTTTGCAAGGCCGAATATGTTTTATTGTTCACGTTACCTGGATAAGATAAGAAAAGAGGGCACTTACAGGTTACAGGTAATCAGGTAACTTACCTGATTAGTTGTTTTCAAAACGGAGTCACTCGTTCCTCGGATCCTAAAGTATCAACACGTACCTACACGCTCTTTACCATTAATATGTCTCAGTTTAAATCAAATTTGGATATATATATATGTGCTACTGAAATCAAGTGGAAATATCAAAAACAGTGATATATTGTGCACTACGTTTTTAAATCAAATAAACGTTGAAGTTTCTGCTGAAGATCTTAGAATTCTAAAACAGTTCACAAGGACATATGTTGCAAATTTACACAAGAGATGGTTGCAAGCAAATAGATGCCAATCTAATTTTTTCACCAAGAACACCATATTTGATGTCAATATTTGCGAAAGAGAATTTGGATGTCTCAAGCAATGGAAGCCAGTCCGCAGTCAGATGCTGCTACAAATACTCCACAGAAAGCCATCTGAGACCCACCAGAGGATCTATCAAACAAGCATAAAAGAAGGTGCCTTTCATCTCTTAAAAACCACTCCGAAGAAGAATTACTGTCTGCATTATTAGATAGATTGAAAGACAATTAGATTGACATCTATTTGCTTGCAACCATCTCTTGTGTAAATTTGCAACATATGTTCTTGTGAACTGTTTTAGAATTATAAGATCTTCAGCAGAAACTTCAAAGTTTATTTGATTTAAAAACGTAGTGCACAATATATCACTGTTTTTGATATTTCCACTTGATTTCAGTAGCACATATATATCCAAATTTGATTTAAACTGAGACATATTAATGGTAAAGAGCGTGTAGGTACGTGTTGATACTTTAGGATCCGAGGAACGAGTGACTCCGTTTTGAAAACAACTAATCAGGTAAGTTACCTGATTACCTGTAACCTGTAAGTGCCCTCTTTTCTTATCTTATCCAGGTAACGTGAACAATAAAACATATTCGGCCTTGCAAAAGCCTCTACGCAAAACAATACCCAGGTAAAAAAGTAACATAGCAGGTATGTAGGTATAAAATTACTTAAGCTATTAATATTACAATTCCATTTTGTATCGATGGAATGAAGTACTAGTATTACAATATTGCTATTTAAGTATTCATTCAAGCGTATTTAAACCAAAAAAACCACAAAAGAAAAAAAAAATTTGGAACGCCTGCCGTTTTTAAACGGGCAGAGATATGGAGTAGATGATTTCGAACAAAATGCAAGGAATTATGTGTTCTTTAATCCCTTTAAGGTTTGGTTTTAACGTCTCTGCCCGTTTATGAAATAAATAAAGAAAACGATTTTTCTCCATACAAAAAAAAACTTAACATTTTTTTTCTCGGAAACGGGCAGGTATTTCAAAAAAACGTATTCTATAAAATAGGCTTAGAATCACTCAAAGACCTTAATTACAAAAAATCAGATTGAAATTCGTACTTTGACCTCTATGTAAACTTGGGCGTTATCGCTATATTTTCATATTGCATTATCCGTTATAATTATATTTTTCTAACTGTTGTGTTAAACTGTTGTAATATTTATTATCTGTTGTAAGATTAGTTGTATGTTGAATTGCGATTATAACATTTTACGGTTGTAAATACGATGATAAAGTTATAGCACAAGATTATAATAGTAGGTACAATTTTTTCAGTGTTGCATGTTTTAAAATGTGTTACAGAAAAACAAATTTGGTTTTGATTTGATTTCAACGAACTTTCCTTCCTACTCGTTACAGGCTTTACGTATTTGTTTGAATTTTCTTACTCGAAAAAGTTGATGCAAAAGTTAATAAGTGTTGTAAATAATAAATTTATTGTGTGTGTAAAATAGTTTTTAAGTTATAAAATTGTAAAAACATATTTGTGAAAAATGTCGCGAGCTCGAAGTTCCGCCGTTTGGAATTATTTTACTGTGGACAATGTATGTGATAAAAAAGCAGTTTTTTCGCAATCAAAACAAACTTTCTAATGAATGAATATACACCAATAAAACAACAGGCAACAGCGAAGACATGAATCTATCTTCATACGAATATAAAATCAAAATTATAATAAACTGTTGTATTTTAATGAAAGTAAAATTTGCTCTTGTACTTAGTAATTTAAAGTTCATATTCGTCTAACGCTCTACGATGTGAAGTTCGCTATCATTATTTTTTAACCTTGACCTTGAACCTTGAATAGTTGAATTTGAGTCGACATCGGCTTCGGTTCGGTCCGTTCGGAAATCATCGGAGATACTCGGTACCGGTAGTTTCTAGTTCTACTAGTTACCGAGTATCTCCGATGATTGCCGAATCGAGGCGCACGATTATATTATAGGTACGTAATAAATATTACAACAGTCTTTGTCGAAAATAAATAATGGTTGTTGTTGCTATAAAATTATAATGAAATATATTATTTGTTGTATGTTATAACGCCCAAGACTACCTCTATGTCCCTGATTTAATTAATTGGAACCAGTGTCCATTGTTAGGTAGATAATTAGAGATGTGATGTCACTTTTGAGGTTGTCGATATTTTATATCGATCCTACTTAGTTCGAATGATTACACAAGGGAACAAAATTAGACTTTTTTTGCTGCATGGAACTTTATAGCTGTTGTTTACTAATGTGAGGTAAAAATGATATAATTAATTATTGAAAACACAATTCATTACTATTTCTTGATTACTCGACTTATTATTATTATTGAATCAAGTATGGGTTTTTAATTTATTGCGGTACTCTTACACATGTATCATTGATATCATCATCATCATTCACACCTTTTTAATATTTTAGCTATCCGAAGGATCCAAAAATAAAAGAAAAGTGGATAAATGCAACAGGAAAAGGTCCAAACTGGTTTCCCACAAAAAATAACACGATATGTTCGTCTCACTTTGAGCCTAAGTGCTTTCAACCATTGAAGAAAGTTCGTCGGCTCTGAATTTCATCGATACTATTTTTTCTACGATTCAAATTCAAATTCAAATTCAAATCAATTACCTCTTCACATCACTAGTTGCGATGTGTGTTTATTGTCTGTAGCTACAGGTAGAAGCCCCGCCCCCTGTATGCATGTGTTCTATTACTGAGTTTATTAGTGTTGCTGTAAGTTTCTTTGTGTGCGGGAGAAATATGAGCTCGTGTGCCGTTCTTATAGTTTTTGCTTTTGTGTTAGTGAACGTTAGTAACTATTTATTAATCTGTGACACGGCGACATCTGAACACGAATACATTTGTTTACAAAGCATATCTCCTGTATTTCTGACATCTGTGGTTTTCAGCAATCTTGATTCGTAGTTTTGAACTCGCTTATTTTCACGGACAGGCTTATTATATGTTTAAAATTGTGTCCCCAACATCAAACATAACTCAATTCTCAACTAAATTATCATTGGATACAAATAAGAACCAGTTAGTAGATTTGGAGGTTTCTCCTAAAGTGTCCAACCAGCATGATTTGTGTTTCTTATTTAACCCTGCAGAACCTACGTAAAGGGGAATCAAGAAGAAATAACACCCCAAACACTACATTTTACCGGCTGTTGTCTTCTGTGTGAAAAGTGGGTATTGAAATTGAAGTGTTTGTTGATGGTCGTTGAAGTATACTCGAGGGCAAAGAGATCGTAAACAAGAAATCAGTGGAAATAATGGCCGGATCTGTGATGATTTTGGATATAATTTTATTTTTTTGCAACAGATGTAGTATTGTAGAAATACTGCAAAGTATGTTATTAAAGAAATCATGAGTTGAGAGGTATACACTTTTCTAGGTAGGTAACATTTTATTTTTTTATTTTTAGTCTTTTGTTTTTTAGAGCAGCACAAAAATATATTAAAGTTGTGATAACCAATTATCATGGTATTTAAACACACTTCGGAGGATATAACTATGGTAATAATCATGTAGCTAGTTACTGACTGACTGACACCGCTATGAAATTTTCATAATGAAGCATTTTAACGGGACACACTTCAGTTTAATTTAAAACTACCGAAATACATTGACACGACAATTTAATTATAAGCCATTTCGTTATATTTAAACAACAATTTAGATCACAGTGCGCCGTGTTTCTAAGTGTCACACTGACTCATATGCTGAGTAATTTCATGCTGAGCAATTTCTCTACGTGTTTTCATATACATTTTCTTTACAGCTTATTTTCTGAAACTATATGAAACATAAAAATATTTAAGAGTGTTGACAATAATTTTTGCGGAGGCGTTCTGAATTCTAGAATGCAATATTCAAATATAACGTAAATCTGATGTCTTAGTGATAACTTACATTGTTGTTACTACAAGAAAAGATTTATTTTAGTGGTTCAAATACTGTGAACAGCTCTATTTTAGACAAAAATGGTTGACCTTTCACTTCGTGTAATGAGAGTATCCCGTAGGGTGACTAGGATAAAAACATTACACGTTTCATTAATCGAATAACTTATCCTTTTAATTTCAGTTTGTGAATAGGTAGAGTAAATGTTTGTTAATCTTTCCGTGTGAATGTAGCCCCATCCGGAATATGAACCATCTACTACATACGCCCTAACTGCCCCCGGGTCCTGCACTTTGGAGGATCTATGGAAAGCCAGTAACAGTGCGATAGAGGAGGCCAAATTCTGGTCCAGATACATATACATAACTAAATAATAACCACATTGACTCGATAAGAAGAAGAATCTTTCCGTATCCAATTTAGCTACAATCTTTTGCAAAAAAGAGCAAATTATAAGAAGGTAAAAGGCTTTATTAAAGTCATTCTTCAAAAAATTCTATAAAATAAGTTATTATGACATCTATATCGAACCTTTAATAATCGAAATCCTACCATGGGGACTGGATTACAGATTAAGGAAATTCTACTTGCCAAGAAGTATATAGAACCATTTTTGATTATTTTAACATAATACGAGTATGGTGACAATTAAGTACACATTTGCGTACTTTGTACGTGATATATGGTCTCATCGAGGATTTTTATAGGTGTACACTGTATTGGAATTCTTAGGTAGTTTGTTTTTATTATGTAAACAGCTGTTATCAGTGACTTAAATACAATACATGTGTTATGGGCTCTAAGCTTGTGACTCTACCTCACATCAACTGATAATTTAAAGTATGTTTTACGTGAAATGTAGTTAGTTTTATGTGGTTTTGAACGCGTTTTAACTATTTAGCATGTTATATAGTAAAAACAAAATACGGACTTGAATATTATGAAATTAAGATTGATGGTAATGAGTTTGAAACTGAGGATTATGTGATATTCGGGTCGAGTGGGATGTATAGCCGCAGCTGTCGAACGACGCCGACCGATACATATCCAAGAATACATCGGGTATAAAGAGACATCGACCACGTCCTACTTCATTTCATGTTCTACAAAAAAAACAAATAGTTTGTCGCCACTTCTAGAACATTCAACAAAAATATTCAGAACGAAATTGCTTTTGTTCTAACGTACCATTTAAACTATAAAGTAATAAATGTCAATGTAGCAGTGAAATCATTTGCCAACTGCCAAGGTTTCTGTGTTCAAAAATGATTCAAATTATAAACGTAGTTTTTAATATTTGTGCGGCTTTGACAAATTGTTTACATGCGGCGTTTGTGTGAGAGGTTGTTGTCCAGCGTTTGTTTACACCGGCGATGCGGGTCGAGTTGTGTGTAGGTGTGTCGGTGAGTAGAATAAGGATGCGATACCCTGGTGACGATGAGCGGGGTGGCGAGGTCCGCGCCGCCCACGATGCGCAGCCCCCAGTTGACGTCGCGGCAGTCCCGCCGCAGCGTCACCACGAACGTATGCAACCGCCCCATAGCACGATGCACTCACGAGCGCGCGGTCCGAACACGCCGGCAAAACGCGACGTTGTGCGAGCTAATTTAGCCACACCGCAAATCTCCCCTCCCGCAAAGAGTCCTCCACCGCAAACATGTAACCCTGGTATCGCAATCGACCCAATTCGATTTACGGAAACTGTTCAATCGATTTCTGCCGCTGCAGAAATCCTCCAACGTGTTTATTTACCCGAACGTCTAAACATATTAGCAGTGACCTACATAAATTGTCGGTTGTTTTAACGCCGCGTCCGCCAGAGGTTACAATAAATCATTCCTCTGAAATATTATATTAATTGGAGCGATTGTATACGATGCCAATCCCATGACATTATTTAGGAGCAGCCCTAACTCCATCGCCGTCTGTTTTAAAATAAACTTCATTAGTATACAATTTTATATCAAAGTATTTTGGTTTAACTTTCCATTGAATCTGAGAAATTTTTCGTTTCCGTTTAATAGCGATTGCCAAAAAGCACAGCGCGGATACAAATATTGAGTTAGGGCGAGCCCACATTTAGCCAGGACACATGTATTTGATGAATTGAATCAACATTAGGAAAACGTGGATGAAATTGTTTTTTAAATTATAATTAACGGTCTAATAAGACTTTTTCTTATAAATTGGAGACACCACTATTACGTCTACATGTTTTAATACAATTGAAATATATTTTACACATCACGGTAATTGCAAGTAACTACAACTTTGACAACACGTTATTATGTCTAACTAGTAATGTTCATTACGCCGCATGACACTTACCTTATTTTTGTTCTTAGGTCCGAATTCCCTCCGCGGAACATCGTCGGGGTCCGGGCGCTGGTGCGGCACGCGCCAGAACGGGGGTCGCTGGTACATCGGCATCTCACAATATACACCCAGCTAGAATAAACATTTACACGTTAAACAAGTGCAAAAACAAACACTGCATCCAATCATTGACGGCTACCACCTACCCAACACGTAGGTGTGGCGTGGAAACGGGATAAATGGATTAATCACCTGTCTGGACAAGGACGGGTATACGTGGAAAAATATATAAGCACGAGGAATGGAATGGAGGGGAGAGTAGGGCCACACTCACCTAGGGAGCGGCGTGGTCACTTGCACAGCGTCGCTCGGCCAATGCCGTTTTCTATTATCTACAATTATTCGGGACGATATTAAAGTATGTCTATTTTTCGCGTGGGGAGCGAGCGCGTTCGACGGGTGTTGGTCCGAATGATTTACTCCGAGCTGGCTGTTTCTGGGCCACTCGCGCTCAGGCGTCCTGTGTGTCTGGCGGACGTTCATTCACCCGATATTTGGCAATTCCAGAAATGTTTCACAGCTTTGGCCGATGTATTGTTACATGTTTACACCGCCCGGCCAGTAGTTATGTTAATCACGATAAAATGTGCAAAAACATCATTTAAATCCCAAATACCGACAGAACGAATAATCTTAACTAAAGTGTATGTTCAGTGAAAGTACCAAATAATTGTAAACAATTGAGATATTTATTGAAAAATGTAACAGATAATAATGTTTAGAATGTCAGTATTATACATTTGTTTTCATATTTTAAATTTAATTAACTCATCATAAACATTTGAATTCCATAGATACATATAATTTAAAAAACAAGATAATTATTTCATCAACATTGACAGCAACCAAAAATAAATATTTACAAGAATGTCGAGCAAAGTCAGGGGCTAAAATATAGTTGAGATAATTATTAGTTATCTTCAAACTGGTGGGTGTTTGAAAGATTCAAATGTGATAAGCTTGCCAGATTGGACGAGAACAAAGGAACCACACACACGTTGAACTATACTATGTAATGTGACGTTACGTATTCACAATACAATTATTATGTAAGAAAGTACATTATACTCGTAAAAGCCTTATTTATTTGTAAGAGGTGGTAGAAAAATAAAAAATATTTTTCAGTTTCAGCAATTTAGTGGTTCGTGCATTCGCCTGCCAAAACTGAGGTGTTGTGTTCAATTCCCGGGTCGAGCGAAAACTTGTTGTACTTTTCGAACATGGTTCGGGATTGAGATCACCAACCCTTAATGCTGTAAATGTTACTTTTGTCCCAGCAGTGCGTGATCTTACATGCCTTTACTTTCTTACATTTGTAATAAAATGTATACCACGTCTTACGAAAGATTGACTAGTCACTCACAAGAGTGTTACATGTTGCATAATGCTACATAAAAAATGCATTATCTATTTCGATTCTCCATGTATTTGATCAAACATCATTAATTAAGTTTAAATTAAAGTTAGCCTTTCTTCTTATATTATAAACTAGCAGCGCCCCGCGGTTTTACCCGCGTTGTGCCCGTTCCCGTGGGAATTTCGGGATAAAATGTAGCCTATAGCCTTCCTCGATAAATAGACTATCTAACAGTGAAAGAATTATTCAAATCGGTTCAGTAGTTTCTGAGATTAGCGCGTTTAAACAAACAAACAAACAAAACAAACTCTTCAGCTTTATAATATTAGTATAGATTTGTAAAACATTGCGCAGATTATTTTTATTGTGATTGTTACATGTACTTTCAAATAAGCTATATACAAACTTACATATAACAATGCTAAAGTGCCTAAACTTAAGACAACATTCCGTTTTCATAGTAATTATTAAAATATTAATTAAATACAATAGTTATCTTTACACTCCGTATATGTGTGACATTCACCAATGAAACCGATTAATTTGTTTAATTTGACATTTCATAAATACGATTTCATTCGTTATATAGTGTTAACATTATTGAGGTAAGACAGCCTAGATACTCAATGGCGCAATCGAATTTTAAACTGTAATCAATCATATATAACGCGACTGTAAATATTTGTAGCTCCAAGTGTATAATGAATCAACATTACGAATTATTTAACACATAATCTCCTTCGTGTCGATGGCAGAATAAATTCATTCACATACGTCCAATAATATACATTAGTTATTGGTTTGGCAGTAAAGGTGTCAAGCGTTGAATTGAGATTACTTTATAAAATTATATTGCGCAATTGTGTTGTTAATTAAATTCTATACAGTAATAGATTCAGTCGTAAACATTAAAGGCAAGATTTAGAGAGCTTTTAGATAAATTCATACTAGAGTCTAAAGTTATACGCATTAATTATAAAGCAAAATACTTAGTATATTTTATATGCACATGGTGTGTAAAGAGGCCTCAATCTTCCATACAGATTTTTAATCTTCATAAAATGCTAAAAATATTAACTTATTTGACGGAGACATCTATGATCTAGTTCGTTTTAACCATGACATGTCAAATATAAGAATGAACTAATTACAGGTTCCTAGAATATGACTCAACGAATAGCACTTACTTGAAGATTGAAAAATCTACACAAAATCAAAGTTAACAGCTCTTCAAAACAAAAAATATTTATTAAAACAATACATATAAATTAACTTAAAAGTCTAATATGGCCGGTTTAGTGTCTCTAGCGCACTTGATCAGTGAGTACATCAGTTTGACGAATCCCGTGTCTTTGGGCTTCTCGAGTCCTCGAAGAAGACGATTCTTCATCACTGCTACGAATTCTCTATTGCTGAGTTGACCGTCCACTGTGGGGTAATGGAGATGTTAGTACTTTGATCTCAGTCTTAGTTATGTAGCGCTCGTGGCCAAGTTTGACTAAGCGATGTAATCTAATTGCGACTGTTAAGCAACGCTCAGTCCCTTGGTTTGGTACTTGGGATGGGTGGCCGATAGTGGCATTTCCACCTGCGCTACTGTGCTTAAAAATTGTCAGCCCGAATTTTTTCAATCGTTATACCATGTCGGAGGCCTTTATAAATATACCCGGACAAATTCACTCACGGTTAATAAGACCCAAACTAAGCTCTAAGCTTGTAATATGGAATCTAACTAACTGATAGTACTACATATATATACACAAATACTTTATAAGAATATATAATTGACACCCAGACGTCGTCGCCAACAACTATGTCATCACATATTGTTGACTCCGGGCGGGAATCGAACCCGCAACCCCCGTCACAGTAAGCGCTCTCACTGCCACTGTGCCAACGGGCTTGTCTTTAGACGGTCTAAAACTACGACAACAGGGTTGGCTATTAACCCACTCGAACTTATTTAGTCATACTTATTTGTCGACATATTTTAGTGGAAAATAAGTAGCTATGCCAATGCAATGGAAACTATGCTACGTCTCTGCGACAACGAGAATTGCAATCCTTTGAACACGTCGAGAAATAAAAGTATATAATTAATTTAATTTGCATTTGAAGATATTGATACCAGATAATAAACTGTGGTAGGAAACTGTATCATTATTGTATCTCAACGCTATGGTGGGCGCGACGTGTAGCAGGGTCGGCTGGTCGACGTCGATCAGAATCAACCACTTACTGTTCTCGTCGAATATAGTGAAGACTACGTTGATGACGTGCGGGTGCAGGTCGACGTGCGCGACGGTGCGCGCGACGTGTCGCAGGGTCGGCTGGTCGATGGACGCTCCCGCGATGTGATAGAAGGTTAGCGCCGTGTCTACGTCGTTGATGTTGCTTAATAAGTGGAAGAACTTCAGGTAATCTTCCTTGGTTATACCCACGCCGTGGTCGCGGAAACTGGAATATCAAACGACACATGTAGTGGTACCGATAGTTTATATTGTAGGAAAAAGGTAAGAACTGTATTAACTATATTATGATACAGTATTTATGGAAGCAAAATAAAAACTGTATCATAATATGGCTAATATCGTCTATGATTAGAATTTTATTGGAAACCGTAGCAAGTTCGAACTTGACATGTAATTTTAAGTATTTCAGCCATGTCAGAGGCCTTTGGCGGCTCAATAACTCTGACACCAGGATTGGTCAGGTTGGCCATCCACTCGATGAAGAAGAAGAAGTACAAAAATTAATAATTACGTTTTCTTGACACGCTTTAGCATTCTAGCCTTCTTCTTGGCGGGGTATCCTGCGTAGGCTAGTAACAGTTCAGCAAAATCAGCTTCGGTGATGCGACCATTTTCATCTGAAAGTTACATGAAAACCTTAGTGAAGAAGGGTAGAGCTATAATAACTCTAAATAGAGCCATCCATAAACGCTGATTAACAGCATTTTATCTACCAAAATGGTTTGTCCCTTTCCGACATACGCTATATTTAGAAGAGTAAATGGGACAAAACACTTTTTAACAGTGTTTTACATATAGAGCTTTTATGAATCAGGCGGTAAGCGTTTTTGGCTACTACTTGCATTAATATGGGACCAAAGATACAAAGTATTTGTTATTGCCAAATCCTGTAAAGGGTTTTTATGACAACACTGGCAGTGCCTTGCGGTTTTACCTGCTGTTCTGGTTTCTTTGGGAATTACGGGATGAAATGTAGCCTACAGCCTTCTTTTCAGTGTGAATTATTTATTACTTGCTGTGCCCCGCGATTTAACCTTCGCGAGGATTTCGACAATGTTATTACTTATATTCTTGTATAAAAACATTGTCCTGACAATAAGAAACACATTAAAAAAAAACATTCTGTTAGGTGCAATCGTTCTGAAGTTATGCTCGTACATACATTTCGGCGATTCATTTTTATTTATATAGTAAGAAAATCCGTTTTGTAGTTCAAGAGCAGGTAAAAACAAACAAACTCATCAGTTTTATAATATTACAAACGAATCAATACCTGGTTGTTTCCTCTGAAACTCAAGCGACAGTATCTCCTTCTGCAACTGTTGTTGGAAGTCCAAAAACTTTTCAATAGTCAACTTCTCGTTTAATTGCGGTCCGAAGAAGTAAGTCGTTAACGCCGAGTTGATTCCCTGTAAACGTAAAGTTAAGTAAAGTATTCCTGTAATGTCCCACTGCTGGGCAAAGGCCTCTCATCTCACTGAAGATATCAGTACAGTGAGGAGGATTAGGCATAATCACCACGCTTGCAGATTGCGGGTTGGTGATCTTGGTTTTCGCTCGACCCGGGTATTGAACCCGGGACCTCAGTCTTAGCAGGCGAGTGCACAAACAATAAAATAAAAAATAAATAAAAATTTATCGAAACTCATTACATTTAGGCATACAATATTTTACAATGTAGATCGGAAATGGATTAATAGTTCGAGTTTTTTAAAGCATGGAAAGAATAACAAAGATCATTTTTAACCTCAGACGCAAGAGTGCTATAAATATGACGTTGATGTCTGAGTGTGGGTGTCTGTTTGTAGTGTCGTAGTTCTCAAACGGATGAACCGATTTCGAAGCGTTATTTTTTTCAATCGAAAGCCAGTCCTTGTGACAAAATTTGCTACACACCATGTAACAAAAATCGGTTCAGCAGTTTTTGCTAATAATCCGGTCAATTTAAACAAAAAATTGAGGGTGAGGTTGCATAAAGTCCCAACAAGCTGAAAATCAGGAAAATTGTTCAAAACATAATTATAAACAATGTGTAAAAGTTCCCCATCATTCCCGTGTATGGATTTTTTTTTATTCAAGGTCAAAGGTAAAAAAAAAGTGTTTTTCGCGAATATCTGAAAAACGGTGCAATGTAGCAAAAAAAAGTGTATGATGAAATGAAAGCTTATAAAACTCTCTATAACTTTAATTGTATCCACTTTTTCCATATTCCAAACCGTTATTGAACTACGCGCTCCAGAAATGTAAAAATTAAGGACCTCGGGCAGGTAACTATGGAGCCTGCCCCAATGCTCAACAGTGACATGACCTATGTCATTTGAAAGGTCTTGAAGAGTTGTACAAGTTACTCCTAGACAATTATATCGAATTCGATGGCCAACTCGGTGTTTTCGACCACCGAAGAATTACCACTGGAGGTGCTGTGGAGCCTGGACGGAATGCTCAACAGTGACATGACTTACGCATTTGAAAGCTCTTACAAGTCACTTTTTGATAGTTATGTCGAAATCGACGCCAAACTTGGTGTTTTCGACCACCGAAGAAAAAACACTAGGTGTATGTGCACTAATGTGCAGTTGACCCTGATCGTATTGCTCAACAGTGACATGACTAATGTCATTTGAAAGCTCTTACAAGTCACTCCTTGACAGTTATATCGAAATCGACGGCCAACTCTGTGTTTTCGACCACCGAAGTATCGACACTGATCGTATTGCTCAACAGTGACATGACACATATCATTTGTAAGCTCATAAAGAGTTTTATAAGTCACTCTTTGATAGTTATATCGAAATCGCCGTCCAACTTAGTGTTTTCGACCACGGAAGAATGGAGTTGGGCTATGCTATACCGAAGTATCGACCCTGATCCTAATGCTCAACAGTGACATGACCTATGTCATTTGAAAGCTCTTGAAGAGTTGTACAAGTCACTCTTTGACAGTTATATCGAAATCGACCGCCAACGCGGTGTTTTCGACCACCGAAGAATCGACACTGGGTGTATGTGCAGTTGACCCTGATGGTATTGCTCAACAGTGACATAACTTATGTCATTTGAAAGCCCTTGAAGATTTGTTCAAGTCACTCCTTGACATTTATATCGAATTCGACGGTTAACTCGGTGTTTTTGACAAAAAAAAAATATATAACTTCACTCTCGTTTTTTGGTCTAAATTGACCGGATTATCAAGGAGTGACTAAAATCTAAAGTTATACACCTTACTAACCCTCTCAGTCAAAATGAAATATTTTAATTCAATTACTAGCAGCACCTCGCGGTTTTACCCGCGTTGTGCGCGTTCCCGTGGGAATTTCGGGTTTAAAAATGGCCTATAACCTTCCCGTTGAACGTGACTATCCATTACAAAAAGAATTGTTCAAATCGGACCGGTTGTTCCTGAGATTAGCCCTTAGAAACAAACTTACAAACAAAGTTAGAAACTTATTTCCTTTTCTTTGACAAGCCCGTTGGCACAGTGGCAGTGAGAGCGCTTACTGTGTCGGGGGTTGCGGGTTCGATTCCCGCCCGGAGTCAACAATATGTAAAGACATAGTTGTTGGCGACGACGTCTGGGTGTCAATTATATATTCTTATAAAAGTATTTGTGTATGTAAATGTAGTAATATTACTACATATACATACACAAATACTGCTTGCACAAATACTGATAAATAAAAGCTTGTACTATGGAATCTAACTAACTGATATCAGTTAGTTAGATTCCATAGTACAAGCTTAGAGCTTAGTTTGGGTCTAATTAACCGTGTGTGAATTTGTCCCGGTATATTTATACCTCTTTCGAACATATCCCATAAACCAGGTATACCTTGAACGTGTTCCCAGTGTTGGCATGGTCCCGGTGCCGCGAGCCGATGCTGCTCTGCTGTCTGATGAGCGCGGCCACCTTCTCGAACTCCTCGCAGTCCACGTCACCGTCTCCGTTCAGGTCGAACATCCGGAACGCGATCTCGAAGTGACGTCGAGATGCTGGAGATATAATTGGTGTATTAACACTGTTATCGTGTTTGAGCATGAACAAGAGGGCAGGTATCCTCATAGTTTTAATTATACATAAAGGTATTAGTAGCAAGACTTTTGATGAGATTTGCTATTATTTAACAATACTGAAGATTTGTTCTGTATGTTTTAAATTTTACCACATTTTCATATCAAAAGCTAAAAATCTTAAAGATTGCATTGTAATGGTCTATAAACGATAACATTATTTTTATTTCAGTAATAAAAGTACAACAAGTCAATTAAAAATGTGTTACCCACCCTACACATTATTTTACAATATTTATAACAAAGGGACCCATTTCGTTATATTGTAAGATTTGTAAAAGTAAAGGTGCTCCCACACTGCTGTTACAAAATGTTTATAAACATTTTTGAACACTAAAACATTTACTAACAAATGTTGTCAATTCTTACATTTTGTTAAGAACTGTTATATGTTATAAGTGCTCCTACACTGATGGAAAGTGTTTACTAACATTTTATAACATTTTGAATCTGGCATTGGCTCGCAGTTTGGTTTTGCGTTCTGAGGCGTCTACACGAAAATGGAAGAAGATTTGCTAATTGGGATAGCTTTCATTTTTTGTTTAAAAAAAAAGAAAAAGCGCTCTTATTGGATGCGCCGAACGCTTAAAGCTAGAGAAAAACTCACCGACTCACCGCATACCCCGCCCGTCACCCGTATAAAATGTTTACAAACAAAATTTTGTTCAAAAATGTTAATTAACATTTACTAACATGAAAACATTTTTTGACTTTGGTGATTAAATGTTAGCTAACAAATGTTTACTAACGTTACTTAACATTCTATAACAGCAGTGTGGGAACACCTTTAGTATGATAATATAATATTCATATCAATGTAGATGCTTATATTGATGAATCGTAGCCAACGAGACATTTTGAAGTAGATACTGACTACGTATTTATTTCAACGTTTGTTTCCATCTACATGACTACGAATCTTATTCATTAACTGAGACCTAGTTCATTCAGTATTACAGTAGCGAGATGAGCTAAGAGCTCGCGGGAAGAGAAAATCGTTAATTCCGCTCATGCCCCGTAGATCAGTCGCGCCCCTCCCACCGGAGGCTGCGAGGATTCATTCAAAACAAGTCGCCCCACATGACAATACATACGTATTGCATTACTCCCGGTCAAATCTAAGTACATAATAGAATATGTGTTATTTCAAGAACCACTAAAATATACCTATTATTTTAAGCTTTCTTCGCGTTTAATTCAATTGATTCCGCCGGTAACTCATGACGCGTCAAAATGATAAGCTCAGTGAAACGATTCAAATCTCGAATAAAAATAAAAACCCACCACTTGAGGTGCGGCGCGAAGACGTTGACGTTCCTATTCTGGACCTCTTTGTATCTGGTGGTGATGAAGTTGACTATATTCAAAAGCAGCGTGAGCACACCGCCGAAGGACTGGTCCTTGGTACTTGACAATTATACTAGGTGGCAGGTAGGAATAACTAAAAATAACTGACCGTTCCAACCAACTCTCAGTATATAATAATAAAACTTGTGAACAAAACTAACAACAATATTATAGTAGCGTATAGTAAGATGTCTTAAGTTGAAATTACCTTGTTCTTTGTTACCAGTTGCATGGACCAATATTGGGGGATGAGCCAGAAAAAGAGGACAACAATAACATAGAATGGGCCGAGCCAGACAACATCACGATTGTAAAACTTGAAGAACGAGTGCAAACAGTACAGAGGGTTTGCCGCAAGCGAGGTTTGACGACCCAACTGATAAACAGTAAAGAATTCTTCGTCGACCACACTCACAACTTGGTGTGGTGCAATATCTTCAAAGCTGCTAGCTCTTCCTGGATGTACAAGTTTAATATTTTGGGTAAGTAGGTCACACAAGTCATACTCTGTATTTCTAATGATTCGCTTTTAAGCTTATACCAAGTTAACAAAAGTATATTTTCTATTTTTCAGGTGGATACGATGCACATTTTCTGGCGCACACCAGAAAAGCACCTTTAATACTAGCACGCAAGAAGTTCCCCCGACCAAGTGAAGAGGAACTTCGAGACGCAGTCACCTCTCCGGGTGTCATATCTTTGCTGGTTGTGAGAGAGCCCTTCGTAAGATTGTTATCAGCCTACCGCGATAAATTGGAGAACGTCTATCCACCGTTTTATAGAAAACTCTCCAAAGCAATGGTGGACGAACATAGAAAAAATGCTATAAAAGTATTGGGTCCCATAAAGAGTGCCGGACCTACATTCTACGAGTTCGTGTCGTATTTAATCAAGAAGTATAAGGAAGATAAGACGTTTTCGTTTGACGAGCACTGGGCGCCGTATTATCAGTTTTGCTCGCCCTGTGCCGTGAATTTTACAGTTATAGCTAAGGTTGAGAGTTTGAAAAACGATAGCGCATATGTTATACATCAGCTAGGTTTAGGACATATCTTCTCCCAAACAACGAATAGTAGCGGAACAAGAATACGCACTGTGATGAACAGATCGAGAGACGGACGAAACACGAAGGCCTTAATGAAACACTACTTTAGTCAAATCAACGAGAACATGTTAGACCAGTTGTTAGAGATTTACGGAATAGACTTCGAAATGTTTGGGTATGATCCGAATGTGTATAGAGATTACGTTAGAAAATAAAAGTTCTCAGTGAATAATGTTCATTATTTATTTTTGTATTTAATGTTTCTATAAATATGAGATAAAAAATCCCCAACACATGCCTTTTCTTTTATATAGCTATAAACAGGCTTCGGGTCTAATTCAAATGTATGCATCTCCGCGCGATTTTGTAAATGTAGTGCTTGTGAGCTACATTGTGTTTTCATGCGATGGCCAAGTCAATCTATTTATTTAAACATAAAAGGTTTTTAATATCAATGTGATCATTATAAGATTGTTGATAATGTTGTTAGATTATCTAATTACGTTATAACTTAAGACAGAAGGTCCTTGTAGGGATCGAATAAATCAACCGACTTGGTATTACAGGGATTTCACAACTTTTTACGGTAGAACTGAGTTGCGAGACTTGTTTTTTTTACAAGTTTTGTTTTTGATGGCATTATCACTTACTTGACAAAACAGTCAGCAGGAAGATGTAGTCACTAAACGTGATGAGTCCAGAAGATCCCAGTTTGTAAAATATTGAGTCTTCATCCAAATCCAGGTTGAGCCGTTGACTGATACTCTGCACAATTTAATCAATATATTAATCGATTGTTTCGACAACCTTCTATCAAATGCACAAGCGGCGTCATCTTCTAATGATACCTACAGTGTTCTATCGAAAGTGACCGAAACCTATAATCTCATGATAATGTATTATGTACTAACCTACTTACTGAAGTCAATAATTTTAAAATAGCAAACTATACACTAGTCACGTCACTAAAATGAGACTATTCTAAGACACAAGACCAACCACCAAAACCACAATCAATGCATACATTTTATACTATAATATTTAGTTAATTTGAGGAAACTAATTGTTAGATATTCTGTGGCTACATCGCTAATAATTTTTTGTAAAACCTTCAGCGATTGAGAGGCCTTTGCCCTAAAGTGGGATCTTTCAAGCCTGTTGTACTATACTAATCTTTAAGTAGGTATTTCAGTATTTTGGTGCGTAAACAAACATAACTAAATGATTGTTATCATAGGTTGTTTCATTATCTATAATTTTCTACTGATTAGACTAAACTAAAACAAACAAATAATGTATCGAAAGGGATTATGTTAATGATTCTATTTTCTCTATTGTATGTATTGATTGTTAAACGAAAACAGCTTACATAAAATCCATAAAATCCCTAAATGCCTGTCGCGGGACATGCAGGAGTGTAGGGAACTAAAAGGTTGAAAATAGCTAAGAATAAAATTATAACAAAAAGTAGAGGTATATAGAAAAAAAGGTAGACACAAATTATATAGAAAGCAGACAGTTTCAACTACTTTTCGGCTTAGATTTACCTAAATTAATAACTACCAATAACAAGAAAATTCGGAAACATGATCAGTGGTCGAGGCATGACATGAGAACAAAGAGAGAGGGGAAAACCAAAGACAACGTTTTAGGTGCTTTGTGCATTTAAAAGAAAAAAAATGTTACAAGTGGAAGAGCAGAAATTCAAGAAGAGAAAGACAGTACCTCATCGATGCTCTGAAAAGATAAGAAAGTGATGTGAGTGGTCGGAGTAGTGCGAGGTGTGCGAGGTGTACGTTTAGTAACTTTACAGAATCATAATATATCTTTAACGCCGTATTGGATAATTGGAAACCATAAACACATAGAGAAATGAGTGGAGGGTAAATTTACAGAATCATAAATGTGTATCAATATATGCTCTTAGTTTATCCTTATTATAAGTAAATGGTATAACTAAGAGAAGGATGTGTAGAATAATACGGAAGGCAGGGGCCATTAAATATTAATAGGATTAATACTTTTCAGTAATAATAATCTCTAAAGAAATTGTAATTTTTTAAAGTATGTGGCACCATTGGTTACAGTCACAACCTCCAAAAATTTATATGAAAGATAGAAAAACTTTTCTAGAAATCAATTCTTATCTGAAAAGTCGATGTAGGTGTGTATAAAATGTTTATTTCGCTGGTATGATTTGACTCAAACATGCCCTATGTCAAGTTCTTGTAAATGTAAGTGATGATAATCCCAATCCACCATGTGTGATATTATTAGTGTTAACTATCTATTTAATAACTTTTTGAACCTACTAATTTTCCATGACCATGTTGCAGCTGCAATTAAGAAAAGGATTATGTAGAAAACCTACTATATATATATTGATCTTTATGATTACAGATAATGTTATTTTAGTAATTATATTTCTATCTAGCACTTAGAGAAAGATCACTTGAAACATGATAACTAATAAATCATTTACTGATATTATTCTAAGTTTAATTCTAGAACTAATATCTAGAGTTTCGGGGTATTATAATAGATACATAGAAGATATATAAAGTGCCTTACCTTAGGATCATATCTTTTGTATTGATCTAGCCCCAATCCTGCAAAATAAGGCTATATTTAGTTAAAAACCTTTAGGTTTATCAATGTCCAAAATCCAAATTTTAATAAAAAGGATGTTTTTTTTAAAATCTGTCAGTAAGGGCAAGTCTGGAACTACCAAGATTTGGATACAATTTGGCATAGTGAGAATGAAATCTGGTAAAATAGAGCTTTTACTGGTATTCTTAGTAATGGGTAAACTTTCTAAACCGAAGCAGCCTCATTTACCATCAGGTTGTTTGGCACTAGGTGTCATTGACCTCAGGAAGTCATCGGGTGTCATAAACACTTCGTGCTGATCATGATGCTGAGCTTGGAGAGTGGCAAAGTAACGAAATACCTTATCTGGTGTGGAATACTGACGCATACGGTTTTCATATTCGATGATCTAGTGGGCAGCGTCCAGGTAGGAAAGAGTGTGGTTTATTTGAAGTATGATAAAGTAAAAAAATAGTTTTTGACCAAAACCTTATGACTTGACATTTAGTTAATAAAATGAAATTTAACAAGGTGTGAAGAAAATTACTACCAATTAGACTGTTAAAATGAACAAAGCTCCTAGCACATAGCAGTAATACTACATTGATAATTTAACAATTAAATATACCTGGACAAATTCACTCACGGTTAATTAGACCCAAAGTAAGCTCTAAGCTTGTGTTATGGAATCTAATTAACTGATACTACTACTTATACATACACAAATACTTTATAATATATAATTGACACCCAGACGTCATCGCCAACAACTATGTCTTCACATATTGTTGAATCCGGGCAGGAATCGAACCCGCAACCCCCGACACAGTAAGCTCTCTCACTGCCACTGTGCCAATGGGCTTGTCAAATTTCGAACTAATATTAGTAATGTTAGTGTTTAAAGTGAATTTATTGAGTATACCATCAGGTTGCTTCATGCCAGGCGTGATAGCACGTAAGAAATCGTCGGGGGTCATATAAATCTCGGTAATTTCGCCATAAGTCAGTTTCACAGTTGCAAAATATCTGAATATTTTATCAGGTGTAGAATAGGATCTCATTCTATTTTCATATTCAATAATCTGTTGCAAATAAAATGAAAAGAATAATAAAACAAGGCATTCAAATACAATAGTATTTGAATTTTCTGGAATAATTTGTAATTGTGGTATAATTTACCTTTCGATCTCTAAATCCTATTTTCTCCTTTCTGTACCTTTTCTTCTTAGTGTCACATTCACTATCAGAATCAGTGATCTCTTCAGCAGCGGTTATAGAAGGAAACATTTGGTGTTTGATCCTGAAATTGGTAAAAATAGTTGCTCAAAATGTTCAATTTCATCAGATGTTATACACATAATAAATGCAACTTACCACAATGTGTAGTATGAATAAGTAACTGCTCCGAACAGAAGAGAATAAAGAAGATATTTGCGAGGGTTTTTTCGTATGTTTTCATTCCAGTTTTTGCCTTGGAATACATTAAAGCCTTGAATTTCGCTACTATTGGTGGAAGTTGATAATGTGCATGTTTTTATCAAACCAATAGGTACTACTTTTCTAAATGCTGCTGTTTCTAAAGGGATTTTAAGTATTCTAGAGTAAATAGAATACATTTTAATGAATTATTCTCGATTAAATAGTTTGGGGATGAAAAACGCAATTTATTTAATATTTTTGTAGAAATTATAGTACAAAATCTTAACTGAATACTCCAATTTGACTCAAATCGATTTAAATAATGTCACACGCTTCTTGACAATAACATTCATTAATTTTTTAAACGTTGACAGATTGATAGTAATATGACTGCTTGATTAACTTTAACATCTGACATTCCATGTCTGGATGTCATTATCGTTGTCACATTTGGCATATGTCATAAAGTAAACTGTCAAAAGAGGCAAGACAAGCGGGCATGCAGGCAGGAGGGAGGACAGCCTTCTTCGAGAACTAGCGAATCAATGAAAAGCATGATTTTTCTCTGAATTTGTCCATCAAAATTTGACTGTGCCAGATTGTATTCGAATAGTGTCAAAGGTAAATATCGTATCAAGATAAATATAATGTTAATTTACTGTAATTAAGTGTTTTTTTACGTGATTTTGTCTACATCGCAAAAGTCTGTAAGTCAGAAAACGATTACTGCGCTAGAAAGGAGTGAGTTATATAACCTTGAATCACGGGACTTCAGTTATTGATCAGTGGTTTTTGCTCTTCATTTTACAAGATTATCTTTAAAAAAGGTATGATAATCTGAAGATTTTATGACTTGTTTTGTGGACCTCTACATTATGGTAGGGTGTGAATAAATTATAGGTTATTCAAGGGGTAGGCAATATTCAATTAGCCAGACACCTATTTCAGGAATATTCTACGTTTATACAATAACTCAGACGAAATTAGTGTGAAGCTTATTTATGCTTTCAAAAGCTCTACCTGGCAAATGTGCCTGAAGACTCCTCAGTGGCCCCTGACACAATTAATGACATGTCAATTCATACACCTTTCTAAACTTCTCTATAACTATTACTGAGATAATTGATAAATTAGCTTTGGTAAATTTTACAGCTATTTAAAAACATATCTGAATTAAAACAACACATATAGTTTTTAATTAAATATCAATTCTAATAATGTTAATTTACACTGAAATGATTTTAATATGTAGTTCATAACATAAATATATTATAACACTTTTTTAGCAAGTAAATCCAAATAACTGTGTCAATTTACATCTAAACTTCTATGTTATATAATTTTGAAGTCAACTATTTCCATAGTTAATTATCATGATTAGAATCTAAATTAATTTCACCCATGACCATGAACTATATAAATTGTAGGCATCTATAAATATATTGCACTTTCATAATAGACATAGGTAACAGCTAAAATGTTGATTTGGTGCCAAGTCTTTAGATACATGTGTTAACAAACATTTGGATAGATTGATTACTTATTTATAGTTAGATAAGTATATTTACTTAACCAATTGATGAAATTAATCAGCTTTTTTTTTTGTGACATCATTAATTATCCAATGATAACCCTAATTGAAGTAATTTTTGTAGTACCTTTTAGAGCTTCATATTATCATATTATAGATACCCTGTCTATTTAGGCATAATATTATTGTATTGTTATTCTTAAAAATATATTGTATTAAATAAAATAGTTATATAAAATTAATTATCATGTTATTTAGCAAAATTGGTATAAATTTTATTAAAAGTGTTATAATTAATAGGATATAATTATGTAAGAATCGATGATTTTTTATATTAAAATCAATGTTTTTGTCAACAGACCTGACACACTAAGGCGCTAGGCATAAGAAAACACAAACATGCATAGGGCAAGGGTAGTATTGCAAGCGACCAACAAATTGGGCTCATCGGAGAGGTTCGCATCATGGCTCCTCAACAAACCACAGGTGAGTTATCTACCTATTTTTATTTTAAAGTTACATGAAATTCTCATTATTATTAGTAATAACTGACCCACAATAGCTGAGGATAGAGATCACTGGAAGGAGCGTAGCAAAGCATTTATGGCTAATAAATAAATAATGAAAGTCTAATTAGTTTAAGTTAATATTCCTCATTCTACTGAAATATATACATATCTGATATTCAGTAAGGTGTGAGGCTTTTGCCCTGCATTGGATCATTAATTATTTAAGTTGATTTTGCCTTTAATTTTTAATTTTCATTTTACCTCATTTATACTGATAAAGTTAGGAGCCTTAGGAGCCTTTGCCCTATTCAGCATTGTGTATTGGCCATTAATTTTTATATTCTTCATGTTCATTCAAACCAATTCAGTGGGTCTAGTTGGTAAAATTTTCAATAGCTAGGTATTTAAGGAGACAAAAAATTGTGTTCAGTTACAATTAATATATGTATTTACTTACATAATTTTAATTTGGAACAAAAAATATGTACATGTTTTAAACAAATAAAAGATATAAATGTCAGTCTCAATTTTAATATAACTTGCATTCATTTTTAAAGAGTTCAAGGGTTCTTCTTGTCAACTTTGATAATATGATATAATGACCTTCTTGCTCAATGATTGTGTAAAGACCAACAATATTGTCCTATATTTTTCTTTTCTAACCTATTTGCATAACAAAGCAGAACATGATTCTTTGCAAATTGGATGTTTGTGACATTTAAAATAATAAAGATACTAATCATGAATCATCAGACAATTGTTATCAATTTCACTGACAAGATTGTGTCAAGGTGAGATAAGAATTAAAATCTTGAAAACTTTCCTTATGAAATACCATACACAGTATAGTCCAGCAGAAAAAACTAAAATTTTCTTGGGATAAAAAAAAACCATATTGTTTAACATTCTCTTCCTGTTTCTTGACTAATGTTTATGTCAAATGCGGCTCCATTAATTGGTCGGCCAACCAGAACTTTTCACCATTTAAATTATATCTGTAGAGTTTGATTTAAGTATTTCTTCGTTTGAAGAGGCTTATCTCAGGAACTACCGGAACAATTATTTTGCTTTTGTTTAATACCCACATTCAAGAGGAATGTTATATGTATTTTAAATCCAGAAATTCCCACGGCATAACACACGTAAAACCGCGGGACGCTGCTAGTTAGAGTATGTGTTTAATAGGTTTGTCTAGATTGAGAGGGTCATCCGCGACCATCCCGTTTTATTACATTAAGTAAATGTCAGTTTCAATAGGGTTGGTGTTGCCAATTACCCCTATCTCTGTAGAATCGACCTGGTTTGTTGTATAAGTACATATATTAACAGATACATTAATCTATGCGTATTGTCTCGAATGAAGTAAACTTGGTATTTACTGCGCAACATCGTGTTATCTCTACCTGACAACATACAGTGACGATACGCGACGAGCCCCTTTGTAAACATGATAGCACTTTATGAACTTTACAATCTAATTATAATATAATAATCTATTATAATTATAGAATGAAATATAAAATTATTGTTTCTCTTGTTATAAACGTATAAAGATTTAGTGTTTGGTACTCGAAATATTTCTCATTAAAGGCTCTAATGTTAGCAAGCTAAAATTAAATATTTTTGTAGACAAGAATAATAAAAGTAGACAGTGTGATTGGTAACATGATAGGAGTGTTCATGGAGTACTTAAAATAATTGCACATTTAAGTTTACGTTACTTCAACAAATGTAACAGAAAACTCTTGTAGGGCTTGTGACTACTTTTTATCACATCTCAGGTTTTTTACGGGAATCTTGATTACCCGAAGCAACGTCAATTTACCAATGCGGGGGTGGGGCGAGTTAATAAACGTTAATTGATCCATAGAAAGGGGATCCTCTTCGCTTCGCTATTATTTATTAATTGTAACTAAAATAAAACAATATATTTAGTAATAACTTTATATTTTGTTCCTATAGAGTGCCGCTGTGACAGTAAACGCCCATAGGCTGAAGAGTTCAACAGCGGCCGAGCCCTTCCTCAATGGCTCCAGCTCGGCGTACGTCGAGACCATGTACAACTCATGGCTCACAGACCCCAACTCTGTACATACGGTGAGTGTCACTTGTAAGTTTATTCGTACCTATCCCGGAAAGCGCAAGCAGAGAGCTATGTATGAAAGCTACTCAATATGCTTAAAGTATTTAGAAACCAGTCTAAAAACCACACAATATACTACCTAAAGTATATCTATACTAATAAGTAAACGAGCTAATCTAACTATCCATCCGTTTTCAAAACATGTAATAACCATATCAAAGAGAAGTATAGGCTAATTTATATTCCAAAATCCTTACGACAGCGGGTATAATGCGGATAACACTGCGAAACGTTGCTATTACCTTATGCTAGCATTTTGACATTATTAATAACCAAAATATTGTAAATTGGAGGAGCAAATCATCTTTAAAGTATGATTTTGCCTGTCACATACCAATTTTTTGTGGATCCGAGAACTTAGAAACTATGATAAATCATATAGTGTCGTTATTGCGTCATCACCATGCCATATCATTCACACACATGTGTCTGTAGTCTCGAAACTCTCGACTGACTCACTGTGTTTCCCCGGTAGGATTAACATAAATTATCAATCCATTAAATGATGTTAGGGTTATTATTGTTTTATTAAGATAAGATTATCTGAAATATAATATCTCTGTTGTTTTTCGTCTGTATCTTATTTACGCATTTGTTTCGAGGCAATTACAAGAAATATTGACTATTTTCCTTAAGCATTTATCCTCATTTCAATGTAATTGACTAGTCATTTCAATGTAAGCATTGTTATACACAACATATTTCATGTTGTTTGGCTAGCAACGGTTTACGACCATACATTTAAATGAATGTAAAAGAAATTGTAGGATATTGGAGTTGGGTATAAATAGTTAGCAGATTTTTCAAAATAACTAGGCTGAAGATCGTCGATAGATCCTGTAGAGCGCATTGGGACTAAACGATAGAATATAATGTAAAATATTATTTATAGAGTATCCATGGCAAACACACTATTATCAACATGTGAAATTGCATGTCCTTAAAACAGCAATAGTTCTATTTTCCCATTGCAACAGGATCAGTGTGAATGAACGGCTCTTTCACTATCATAATATCTTACCCAAAAACGATCAAACTTCTATCGCTGACAGTCTATAAAAGACACTTGAAAAGCGAGGTGAGATTGATTACATAACCTTGTTCTCCAATTGCTTGTTAAGGCGTTTAGAAATGGCGACTGATATTGATAACGTGGCTCGTTGGTAATTAAATGGGAACATTGATCAGTTGTTGTGTCTAGACGCGGTGCAGACACGCCGATAATATTGATGAATGTCAATGTGTATGATGGCTTTATTAGAACGAGTAATACAGGATGTTAAAGCATATGTGATTTTTGATCCCGACCCAGTGAAATGCTAACGACAAATTTTTTCGCTTTTAATCTGACAGGAAAATCCGAAATGCTGTTATTACTTTAAATAACAATATTTGAAATAAGGGAATTCCAATCGTAATATTTGCCACTCTATAATAATCTTTGTTACAATAATATTTTATAGTTGATTGATTATACATCTGATTAAAAGTTTCGTCATATTTTATACGAACATGACCTAAAACTTCTGGTTCACTCTGAAAAATACCGCATTATACATCAATTATTTACTCTACTACGTGTAAAGCCTAGTGTACAATGGTTAGCAGTCTACGATTGCTCTATCAACTCTACAAAAAGCAAAGCAAGTTCAGCATCAATTCTATCTACGACTCTACCACTAAGGATGCCTTTCCATAAAAACGGAGCGGAGCGGGAGCAGAGTCCAATTCACCAATTACAGCGCATTAGGAATGACAAACAACGCATTGAAATTGTCAAAATCTTTTTGTAAAACATTGTGATTGTACAGTTGAGCTCCGAATCGAATCGAACCGAATCGATCGAAGCCGCGCTCGATTCATTTGAAACGCACCCTCATTCTCATCATCAACTTTACTATCACTTGTTCTATAAATGTAAACTTCGCCTTATCATTACCATGGTTGGATTGTCAACATGACCCTGACTAGACGGTATCGTGACGTAGAACTATTTTAACATGAGACCAGCCGCAGTCACGATAACGCAGATGATTCTTTCGATTTTATACTTCACAATTCGTGCAAGGTCAATTTGCGGAGTGACACTAAATGAAACTAGTTTCAGTTGGTATTACCGGCTTTAATTGACAAGGGTCACATGGATTCCTATGTTTAATCTTGTACAGCCAGATTATGAAAATGTCGAGCACTTAAGCACTTTGTCAAATTATAAATGTTGAATTTTTTATTGACATGTTAGTGGGTTGTATATTCAAATTTCTAGTTTCAAGTTACTCAGTGCTCAGTATTTCTAAGAGCTGATTGTACGTTTGTAATTCTGTAATTCTTTTAGTGATACAGGAACCATGTTTCTACCAACTTTTGAGTTATACATATATGCTTTCCGTATCTAGCTAAAAGAACCCTGGATATTTAATCATCTAAGAACACAATTAATACACAATTTCTTGAACGAATCTTACTAGCGATTTTTATAATAACATTTGAATACTATATATTTGTTTCGTCTCTGTGTAGGTCAATGACATCAAATTCATTATTAACAATCAAGTTAATTGCTTTGTTCATTAACTACCGAGAGCTATTTCTAAAGAATAACCCGTCACAAACAACAATATCTGGCCATTACTTGAACAAGCGTGATGAATAAATTGCGGATTTGCTGATGACGATGAATGGCCATCTCAATTGAATGCAGCTTCCTTGGCTAATGTGCGGTTCTAACCGATGCAAAATGGTTCCTGCATATGAGGTGTGCGATAAGCAACCAGTTGGATTTTTCGATTTTGAAGTCATATTAAAAATAATGTGGCGATTGATATGGCCTGATTATGCGTGTAAGCAACCCTTAGATTGTCTATAATATAAAAATGAATTGCTGAATGTGTTGCTAAGCGCATAACTTCAGAACGACTGCACCAAATTTGATGATTCCTTTTTTTACGAGTATATGTTCCTTCTTGTCAGGACAAGGTTTTTGTATGAGATCAACATAAGTAATAAAAATCTCAAAATTCCCACGGGAACGGGGGCGCTCCGGGTGAAACCGTGGGCACAGATAGTATTTGATAAATGTAGGTGTGTTTCAAACTCATTTCAAACTCTTGTAACTAATGTTATATCACAAGCTCTAATATAGTTGAATTGAGTTGAAGAAGTTATTGATTGCCCTAGAAAACGTTTAGTATTGGGTGCTTTATAGCTACCACACAGACATCTTAAGTTACATTAGGCAACAGTTTAAAATGGTTTTATTCAACGAAGGTAATAAAATGATAAAAATATAGTTATTATGTATTATAATAAAATAATTGCCGAAATATTATCTTGTGCCTAACATGATTGCTTTTGATCATCCAAGAGTGAAACTTTTTGCACCAAAGACCTGACTAAATGTACGAATACTTTGTTACCAGTCATGGGACGCATTCTTCCGTAATGCAACAGCGGGGGCGCAGCCGGGAGCCGCCTACACCTCTCCCCCCAACCTGGCGCCGTACAACAAGAACGAAGTACCCCTCACCTCACTGGTGCCTGCCTCTGCGGGAATGCCATCCATTGCTTCAGGTGCGTAGTCATTTGTTTATGGAATATTCTAGAAAACTGGAGAACGTCCGGAAATCATTATGATATTCTCCCATCCTGGAGCTTCATGCAAAACGAATTACCCCTAACGTATTTACGTGTCTATGGCGATATGTCATCCATTGCTTTAAGTGAGTATTTATTGGTATTTTTAACAGGTTCATCATTATGTCACTAGAATGTTCACCTTCTAAATAGCAATAGGGAAAACCTCCTATTTAAATCCTTCCGAGATGCTGTTAGATAAATGGGCCTATTCTTGTGACTTGATTTCTACATGCGAAATCAAATTTCACATTATATAAGTACGAGTATTACACTGTGTCATCAAAATTGTCATGTCATATTTGTTGACTTTGTTTGTTGCACAGGATCCCCAATCAATGAGAAGATCATCGACGACCACCTTGCGGTGCAGGCCATCATCAGAAGTTACCAGGTGAAAACTGTTCCATTTAAAACCCTAAATTAATGATTCTTTATTTTTTGCACTATTTTGCCCTCACACACAACAGCCCTTGCCATGTGTTGCTATAATGTTTCCCCACATTAGGGTGCTCCTACTGTAAAATACTTGTGCTAGTTACGCATCTACACATACATTAAACATCGATGTTATGAGAAGAAATATGTAGGACAGTTTACTTTATTTATACATTCTTTTTACATTTGATAAGAAGTTTTTGTACAATGAACTAATTAAATAAATACGTATGTAATTAAAAGTATCACACGATATGGAAAGTGTGTTAAAAACCAGATAAAATTCAGTACACTTTCACTCGAATTGTATTAGTTTAAATACGCCATGAAATAAATAAATGTGTATCGTACTGCATGCGAAATAATTGGCATTGCGGTTCGTTTGTTTAGGAGACGTGTCCAAATTGTACTTAAACTTGGCGACGAAGACGTTCCCTTAATGTTTGGTTGATCGATGCCAAATTGGTAGTTAAATTGTATGGTGATTGTGAAAGGATGTACGAGATGTATGGATTGTATCATGGGCGGTTATAAAGGGGGGTTTTGGAGGTCCTGACCCTGTTAGCATTAGATAAATTACATTTTACTTTAAACCTTCTTAAGCATTGGAAGCATTACAATTTTCGGAATACTTTTCTGAAAATTGAGGTTTGAAAAGCCCCAACAAACTTTCCAAAACCCCTCTGCCAAAGTTTGACACCCATGGGTTGTTTGGTTGTGATTGGTGGGGCGAGTTGTAGTGGAGTAAATGTTTGTGTGCGGGTGTGATGGTCGCAGGCTCGCGGGCACTTGGCAGCCGACGTGGACCCGCTGGGCATCACGACCGCCAAGCTGCCCGCACTGGGCATGCGCGCGCACAGTTCCGAGCTCATCATGAGGAAATATTTCAACTTCGGTACGCACCGAACGGAACGACATTCGATCACTCGTTAACATTACATTGCGTGTCACATTTATTATTTTCACCGGCTGTTGTGACACACTTGCATTTATGGGTCAAGTTTAGTACTCTTCTGGACTTTAATGAAACGGGACTAAATCGCGATCAAACTATATCGTATTTACGAACATACGTACCTTCCATTGTTTATAATGTAATACCTAGTCTTGCTTAGTACCCGGGAATGTACTTTTACTATAACTCTGTGTCATAATGTTGATTTACGAGGTGTAAATAATTTGATTATTGTTTGTACTGTTTGTTTACAATCATGTATCACTTTATTTCCTTCGCAAGTCAGCTGTTATAATTAATGCTGTATTGTTTACTCAGATGGTATATTATTCAACTTTATCGCTACATGATGGAAAATCTTAATTGCCATGAATGCTCGTGTGTTATAATTATACGCCTTTTGAATATTTCGATTTGTATCAAAATTAACCATTTATTTGCGGTAGTTTTATCATTAATCAGAATGTTAGTTCCCAGATATCAATATTTAGATCATCCTGTATTCTCTCAAATATCGTATCCTAACAAATGAAATGTACCAAATCTGTTAAATATACTTCTACGATTTGGTCTGTTTAGTTAATCGACTAACGTGCGACCGCTCTACAAAATTGCTAGTCTCAAATCAAGAATTTAGTAAATAGTTCGTCATTCAAACTTCACTAGACGTTTACATAGTTTATTATTATTCAATGTGTTTGCGCTTATATTATTGATTAGCAACGGGTCACTGTATGTGGTTGATTTATAATTATATTATTATTATTTTGTATTAACATTTCTTTTCTAGCGTAACATTCTTGTTGATGATAAAGTGTGGTGGTGATAGTTCAGCGGCTCGGCGATAGCTCGGCTTGGCGTCGCTTGGTGTGTATAGGAGTTAGGTTAGGAACCAGTGGCGTAACTACACCTATTCGGCCCGGGGGCAAGCTACTAAAACAGGGCCCCGGGTTTTTTAGAAAGCGTAAAAAAAGCTCTAGTTTTGAGGGTGTGGTCACAGTTTAGCTGGGGCTCGTGACAATTCTCTGGCTGATTAATCAATCATCTTAAAAAAATACTTTACTTCTGAGGCCAAGGGCTCCTTTTGGCTTGGGGCGCCTTTTTGCCCATGGCAGTGGGTTACGCCACTATTAGGAAGGATGGTCTGTTCGATAACTTGTTACGTTTTTGGCTAGTCTCGGGGTCACCTCGTCGCCCAGTTAGACCCGCTGGGCATCACGACGGGCGACCCGGTGTCGAGCGCGGATTGGCACGGAGGCATGCGCGCCTTCGCCAACGAGGCAGTCATTAGGCAGCACGTGCGATTCGGTATGGACAGAAGATTATATGAAAACCTATCGCTAATGACAATGGGGTTTAACTGGAGCCTTTATAATAGTTCAAATAACTGATGTCTTCGGTGAGGTCCTTTTCCCAGCACTGGTATATCACATTCTAATCACTTGCCTCTTAACTTATTACGTCTGTAATTAGTATATTAAAGGTACAGTTATGAATGTCTAAAATAATGTCCCAGTGCTGGGAAAAAACCTTTCATTCTTCTTAAAAGTGTGAAACATTTCAGTCTGTAAATCTTAAAGACTACCTATAAATATAATCGTATTAATTAGGGACTAATTTTTAATAACTTACAAATGAAATAATCTAATCGGGGTTCCAATAATTTTGTAACCTACTATTGTAAATATACGTTTTCCATGATACTACGGGAACCAATATCAGATGGAACTTTTATCAGAATGACAATAGGTTTGCACCCAGAGTTAAAATATCGAAACCAATATAATAAACCTTAAAATACCCAAAGAAGGCCCAGTTATAATCACTAGATGTCACTTCGCCATACGGTTTTGTTCTAAATTGGTACAGGGGTATTTGCTTCGACCGCACTCTACTTTAATTTCGAGCACTACGATCTATCTGCAAGCAGAAAACTTCCAAAATGTTACAATATCCCCTACACTTTCGTAGTTAGAAGCTTGTGGTGCCTGGTCTCTACTAGTAGTTAGGCGGTGCTTGGGCTAACTGATGATAAGCTTCCCTGTCCATATATTTGTTTATATATTATTATTATTATTGTTATATAAAGTATATGTACAGCGTTTATATATTTTGTTAAATACATACAATCATGTAATTGTCACAGCAATTGTATTGAGACTAGCTTTTTGAAATAATCGGTCATTGAATTTACCATACGCCTATTAATATATTAACAAAAATTAACACGATATTTAGTTTTTATAATTGAATAGTATGTTTTAATTTGGCTATTCATATTCCTTTACTAGAATGCGTTTTAGTGTCCCTTTACAGCGAGAGTTTGGTATACATAACACATATGTACATAGGGAGATGTTAATACGTACTACTTACCGGTGTTTTATGTATAAGTGTTTTAAAATATTCGTTTAATTATAAGGAAATCTTGTTATTAGGATCCTTAGGTATTAAGGGTGTGAATGTTTATGTTTTTGTGCAAAATTAGGTGAACATTTTATCATGTGGTTTGTGATGTGACGGAATTTACATGAGTTATTTTTATATATTAATACTTTTATTGTAAGCGGAAGGTCACCGATTTGGTTGTTATTTTTATATTGTTATTATAAATCATACTCATTATTTGCAATCGCTATAGCAAATGTGAATAATGAAGTGCAAAAGCAAAATAACATAACGCAATGTATTTAACCGCCTATATACATTAACACAACATATTGTATGTATAACCTTAATTTTTACTATTGTCTGTTTAATTTTAAAGCAACATTAACCCCCTAATTCTCGAACGCCATTCAAATTAGGAGGTTGTCAATTTCATACATTTTTGGTAAACATTTGCCAAAGTAGTATAGTATTGAAAGCTGCCTATTTCGAGTAGCTTTTGAGTATTAGGGCTGGATAACTGGATAACTGGACAAATACAAAAATATACTTGCAGCAATTGTCCAATTTCTTTCGCTTTTTTACATTAATTTAAGTAGTTAATATAAGATCTGCAGTTGAATAACAAACTAAAAATATAATGAAAACAGATACGTGGACACCATATTGCGAATCTCGACCCTTTGGAAATCGCCAACTACAAATTGACTGGTAAAAACCGTCGGGAAGTGATTCACAACAGCTACCGGTTCGGTAAGGAGGATCTGGTATACATAGCACCCTGGCGCTCGGTGTCCATCCATTATGTAGTTATGGCGGTGATATGCCTACGATTGTCCCCAATTTTACAATATTTTGGGTAATATAATGGGTGTTGCACAGTATGGTAATTTTATAATACACTTTCGTGATGGGTAACTATTCTAAAATTATATCATGAGAGGTCAAGCGTTTTCTGGGTTCTGTCTGACTATAAAGGTTCGTTACATATAGATATTTTTAATGGGTTTTCTAGAATAAATATTTAGTCGTAGAGGCACTAACTTTACTTATAACCATAGAGGTGTTAGGTGTTGTCTTTTTTTATCAAGAACGTTACATCCTCATTAACATGATTGTAAGATGGTACTTTCTTCCTAAACGATATTTTAGGTATTGTATCCATATTGTATCAGATTTTATTTTATTTTGTTGGAATTGGATAGTATTAGACAATTGTAAATTGGGGACAAGCAATCAGGACAACTGCAGTTTAGGTGAATGTTGGTTTGCGTTTTGTATTTAGTTTGGACAAAAAATATTAGAAAAACTTGTGACGCCATAACTACGCTGTGAAATGTGTATGTTAAGCACAAGATCCTTGCAACGCACGCTCGTACTCTCATTTTTAATATATACTTTATGCATGTACGATAAATACTGAAATAAACATAGAACAGCTCATTGCATGGTATATTGGTGAACTCATAAATGTGATCTTCCACTGTTAGTGGCTTACCTAGCGATAATTTTTTACTTGTATTAAACTTGAATTTGCGACGTAATACGTTCGCTTAAACATGTAGTGGAAGTTAAGAGAGCATAATATGCCGCTTGTAGTGGAAATGAGACTTTAGAACATACGTAGCGCTGGTGCATGAGAATTTTGTGTGTTAATATATATACTATTTATTTTTTATACATATTACATTGTATATATTTATAAGTGTATGTGAAATATATATTCTTTTATTTCTATATGCCGTGTGTATATTAAGAGGATTTTATATGACATTGGGAATGTGTTACGTAGTCGACGGTAATTCGCTTGGAACTTCGCCAAGCGGCATCACGTAACAGACATTTGTGTGTGACCGCTCTTATTTTCATGACTACATAGTTAGACAATTGATTCATACTATACATATCTAAATAATTAAGGTAATCAGGCAGTTTGGCATTTATTAATCGGTTATAGATTCTTTTGGGATGAACTTAGCTGTAACATACATGCAACTTTTCATTTATACCAAATTATGTAACATCATTTCTTTGAAGAGAGAATATTCGAGATTATTTTTATTAAACATCGACGAAGCTCTGTGTTCCTAAACACCTTATGACTAACGTAGGCTTCAAAACCTAGGCTATTACTACTTCCTAGATTAAGAACGGTGTTAACTAGAATTCGTTTAGCACATAAACATTCTGTATAACGCACATTAGCATAAGTGGTTATAATACTGGTTATCATTCCATATCGATATAAAACTAGTAAAGGGATATGACATTAATCTGCTTTTCTTTGTGCTTCTTATTACTTTGCTTACGAACTCTCATAGAATCATCCCGTCGACACAGTTTTCTCATATTTTCTCATACATTTCTAACTTCTGGAACATTCCTACTCTCATGAGCGTGTTTTTGTAGATGAGGCTGATATGGACAGGGTGTTCAAACTACCCTCGACCACGTTTATCGGTGAAAAGGAAAAGGCTTTGCCTCTCAGGTGAGTCTTCATATATTTACATAGCCTTTATTACACCATTGACTTCTATAGAAAATGACTTTTATTGCCTCGATTACATTTACGATTAACCTTCGATAGCAAGTTCATGCGATAAAATTCCATACCGTGTCTGAACAGAGTTTTCTATTTTCGCACAATGCTGATCATAACTGAGGCGAGGCCTTCAGACAAATTTTGACGTTATTGATACGTAATACACACGTACATTTAGTTTTGTTTATGTTTACGTCACAAGGTTGATTTTACAATGTTGGACTTTGCAGCTGTATTGTTGCTATGGAGGATGCCTCTGGTAAAATTACTCACTGCATTGTTTTATTTTTATTTAAATATTCTGTAGTACCATAAGTGCACTAGTTGGCAGCAAAACAACTCATTATTGTTTGTTACTAAGATTATTATTAATAAGTATGAAGTCTTACATCTTAACCTCTGTGTTACTACACTGACATATATAAAAAAGATGAATTTGAAAGGCGTGGGTTCGATTCCCGCTGCTATTTGTTCTTTTTACGTTTTATTGACTATAGCATTCTTTAGCGATACTGATTACATTGAGGACAAAGATGTCTGACGTCCATTTCCTGCACCTTATAAGTATTAAATGGTGTTATAACCTTATTAAAAAAAACAACAGAGTTTCTTGCCCATTTTTCTCTGCTGATGTCCTCCCGAATAGGCGGTGTTCAAAAGAGCCCCATCCTTGGACCAAAAATGAATAAAAATATTTGACTTTAACTATTCAGTGTCTAATATACTATGAACCTTCCCAGGGAGATCCTGAACCGTCTAGAGCAGGCGTACTGCAACAACATTGGCATCGAGTTCATGTTCATCAACTCTCTGGAGCAATGCAACTGGATCCGACAGCGCATGGAGCCGCCCAACGTGACCAAGATGAACAACGACCAGAAGAGATTGATCCTGGCACGTCTCACTAGATCTACTGGGTAAGTAGAGTCAGGTTAGGTCAGGTTAGGTTGGTTAGATACACGCACAGATGTTCCGCAGGGAATACTATTGTCCGTATGGAATACTGTTTTCCAAATCTGTGCAAAAACTGACGGGACTTGCTTTGCTAGCATAATCATACGGTAAAACATGATATAGTGTGACTTTCTTGTGTGACGTTCTTAGTGTGAGTGGTGGGAAAAATGAACTCACATATTGGTATATGTGAGTTCAATTTTGACATGATTTGTCTTGTCACTTTTCAGTCAGAGTATTTTATTAGATTCTTGCATTGGAGATGGCTCGTTGGTTTCAAAGAGAAAATAATGTACCTAAAAAAAATAGCGAACATAATACGCGGTCTATGTTATTTTATGCGCTTGGAAGTAAGTACGTTAGGGCCTGTAGAAGCGGAGCGAATCGGAGCGAAGCGGTGCGGTGCTCAATTGGCCAATCACAATGCAGTACGAAAATGTTTTGTCAATTTCAAATCGTTGTTTGTCAACGTCGATGCGTGATTGGTCCATTGAGTTCTGCACCGCACCGCTCCGCTTTTATGGAAAATCACCGTAATGTTATTACAGGTTATTATTATATCAATGTTATCGACAAGTGTATTGCACTCCAGTCTGTTTGTCGGTAGGATAAACAACAATAAATTATCGATAAAGCTTTATTACTCCGTAACCAGTATTGAACACATTTATTTACTAGTCAATAGTTTTTTGTTAACATAGTAACAAATATGATACTGTATTTTCGTTTTAAGAGTCCTACAATGTAAACTAATATAGACGAGTAGAGGAAAACGGTTACTGTTTTTTTAAAGGCGTTTGTATAATTTTGTTGTTGCAAGATTTACGTATGACGTAAATTATAATCGTTAGATAGATAGTACAAAATAGACTGAGGTTTTATCTTCAGATTTGTCTAATGTATCTTATCTCTTAACGTAGCACGCAGTTCCTAATAGATTGTCAGCTGTCTGGATCAATTGATGTATTGTTGATGATATCATAAACGTGTGTTACAGTGTTTTGATTTTGTGACGATTATGACTTTGACTTTGGAATGCCATCATGCTTAATTGACTCAGAAACAGACAATATGAAACTGAGATTACATCCTTATTGCTAATTAAGAATCCATGTTGTATAATACTGACAAGTCGGTTGGCATAGTGGTATGTGAGAGCGCTCACTATGTCGGGGGTTGCGGATTCGATTCCCGGAGTCAACATTATGTGTAAACATAGTTGTTGGCGACGACGTCTGGGTGTCAATTATGTATTAGTATCAGTTAGTTAGATGCCATAATACAAGCTTAGAGCTAGGTTTAGGTCAAATTAACAGTGTGTGAATTTGTCCGGGAAATATTCATCTACTAATCACCGATCACTGAAACTCATCCTGAATAAAATTCCGATAAACAACTTTTTCAACAGATTTGAAAACTTCTTGGCTAAGAAATGGTCTTCAGAGAAGCGTTTCGGTCTGGAGGGCTGCGAGATCCTGATCCCCGCCATGAAGCAGGTCATTGACGTCTCCACCAAGCTCGGAGTCGAATCTATCATCATGGGAATGCCACACAGAGGTAAATACAAAGTAATAAATAGTTTTGTAACAGATGTAAAAACAATTTGAGAAGCATTGAAGAGCGAAATGGCCTAGGATTATTCGGACCTCTTATTCCGTTTTAGTTTAGATACAAATCTATTAATATTGATGGCTGTGGTAGGTCTGCTATATAAGTAACCGTCCCACTGTAAACGTACTGTACATTCAACTCATCTTCATTCGTGTCAGGGACCTCAAAAATCTTCGGAGGGCATGTTAAGTTGTCGGTCCCGGTTGTATCAATCGTCAGACCATGTTGGAGGCCTTTAGGTGGTCTAAAACCTCCTACAACAGGGTTGGCGACTAGCCTATTTGAAATGAATGAATGAATGAATGAATGAATTCATTTGTGAACAATAATGTAAAAGCATGCTTTAAAATGTTGTAATGTTAATATTTCTACAAAAGTATCTATATTTTGTAATATGCCAAAGCGCTCAATATTTTCAAGGGCTGTATGTAAATGGAAACTTCGTCCTTACATGCAGCAACACTTACACAACACATAATTGTATAGTACTGCTTCAGTCATTACACCCAATGACCTATATGTGAAACTTATTGTTCTCTGATGTCACATTGCAGGTCGTCTCAATGTGTTGGCGAACGTTTGCCGCAAACCTCTTCACCAGCTGTTCACGCAGTTTGCTGGGCTTGAAGCTGAAGATGACGTACGTATCCATGAACAATTTGATGTTTTGTTTGTTTGCACGTGAAACTAAATGAACACGAAAAAAAAAACAGAAACTACCAATCTGATTTGAATTATTATTCAGCCATATTCAACGGGTTGGTTATAGGCTATTTTTCAGCGCTTCTACAAGATAAACGGATATTAATGGATAAAACGGATATTAATGGATAAAACGGATATTATCGGATAAACGGATATTAATGGATAAAACTGATATTATCGGATACTACTTGATAAAATGCAAATCGCAATCCAATCACTGAGGTGTTATTTATTGACTACAATTATTATATATTTCAGGGTTCTGGTGACGTCAAATATCACTTGGGTACATACATCGAGCGTCTGAACCGCGTTACGAACAAGAACATCCGACTGGCTGTTTGCGCTAATCCTTCGCATTTGGAGGCCGTCGACCCTGTGGTGCAGGGCAAGACCAGAGCCGAGCAATTCTACAGGGGAGACAACGAGGGCAAGAAGGTATGTTAGGACGAAATACTTGTATTATTAATAATTAAGTTTTGCACAGAGTCCCAACTCTATGCCTCTTCAACAATGGGTGTAAGAGTTCTTCGAGCATGTGAACTGAACTGAAAAATAATTGAGGATCTCTCTTTGTGTATGTCTTTCTGTGTATTTGTCTGTCAGTATGTTTACGATATTATCATAAAGTATTGAATGGATTTTCATGCTTTTTATACTGTCTTTGTTTCTATGCTGAATTGTCAACAGGAAATGTCGATTTTTCGAAGGGAAACGGTTATGGAAGCTAAGCGAAGACGGGTCGTTCGTAAGAAATAAATGTACTGTAATGACAGTTGATTCTCGTACCATCCCACTGAAAAGAGTATATTGTAACTTACTTATCCATAACATTTTGTACAGGTGATGTCAATCCTCCTCCACGGTGACGCCGCCTTCGCCGGTCAAGGCGTAGTTTTCGAGACCATGCATCTGTCGGACTTGCCCGCGTACACCACGCACGGCACTATACACATCGTGGCCAACAACCAGATCGGATTCACTACCGACCCTAGGCATTCTAGGTCTTCCGCTTATTGTACAGGTATTTCTATTGTGATTTCGTTACGTATTAATTTTGTTTATTTCAATCTGTACATTAAATCTTGTTTATAAAGTTTTAGTTTGTATTTTAGATTTAAAAAGATTATTAAAGTCCTCTTCACTGTACTGATATCTTCAGTGGGACGAGATGCCTTTGCTCAGCAGTGGGACATTCCAGGCTAATACTTACTATTTAGATATACATACAATGGGCAAGGTAATCTAAGGTGTCTCCAAACACAGCTATGCAACTAAAAGTCAATCAATCATATATTGCCCTGTGCACTTGACAGACGTACACTCACCAAGGAGGCTCGAAGGAGCTGAGGGTACTGATTCGCCTCCAAAACTAATATGAATGCCGTGTTTGTCAGATGTGGCGCGCGTGGTGAACGCGCCGATCTTCCACGTGAACGGCGACAACCCGGAGGCCGTGATGCACGTGTGCAACGTGGCGGCCGAGTGGCGCGCCACCTTCCACAAGGATGTCGTCATCGACATCGTGTCGTACCGCCGCAACGGACACAACGAGGTCGACGAGCCCATGTTCACGCAGCCGCTCATGTACCAGAAGATCAGGAACACCAAGCCCGGTAACATGTCACGCCCTATATACCATTTGCTTTGTGACTATGATTGTCACATCCTACAATGTCACATCGCAGTGATAATATCTTAGATTGTCACATCCTACATTGTCACATCGCAGTGACAAAATCGTAGATTGTTACATCTTACATTGTCAAATAGCAGTGACAATGTCCTATATGGTCACATACATTGTGACATCGCAACTACTTCTCTAAACACCTCTAATAAAGTAGTCTGCTCAAGACAATGTTTAACTTAGTTTAAAACCATGGAAAGTTCCGTAGTAATAATATCATTATGTCACTATAGTCCGTTGTCCTTTTAACTTTGTTATGAGCTGACAATGTATTAATGCATGTGACCGTAAATATGCAAAGTGTGTCACTAATGCTCACAAAAACGCACATGTCTACAAAGCTCGAGGCACACTAAGTTAAGTTACGGAGTTTTCTTGGCGGATGCCTCATTTCAGTTCATCAAAACTACACAAAAGATCCGGTCTTCATCAATACTAATTAAAATTAATTTGACAGTGTTGGAGAAGTACGCGGAGCAGCTGATCTCCGAGGGCGTGGTGACGGGCGAGGAGGTGAAGGACGTGAAGGACAAGTACGAGAAGATCTGCGAGGACGCGTACAACCAGGCCAAGCAGGAGACGCACATCAAGTACAAGGACTGGCTCGACTCGCCCTGGTCCGGCTTCTTCGAGGGCAAGGACCCGCTCAAGGTCGCTCCAACACGCTCCAACATTATTCAATACTAATAAAATACATACATTGCAGGAGGTTTATTGCTTGTTTAAAAACTCCACCTGCATATAAACATAATCTTTGTTAGTAAGATCCAATCGCTGAATTTTACCGTCCAATTTCTAGTAAAAAATTATTCCCAGAAATTGTGTCCCATTGGCTAATCCTTATTTACAAACTTTATTATATGTGCCAATTTTAAGGGTCACATTTATGTCGTAAATGGACAAATATATACTAGAAGACAAATGCCTACAGTTAATATTAGAAATTAGATCAGACATACTAAATGAATCATCAACCGAATTACAAAGCAGTCATTCCATTCAAACAGATGACTTCAACCGGCGTAGTGGAAGAAACTCTAGTGCACATCGGCAAGCGATTCTCTTCGCCGCCGCCCAACGCCGCCGAGTTCGAGATCCACAAAGGGTTGCTCCGTATCCTGAAGGCGCGCATGGAGATGGTTGAGAACCGAACCGTGGACTGGGCGCTGGCCGAGGCGATAGCCTTCGGCTCCCTGCTGAAGGAAGGGATACACGTCCGGCTGTCGGGAGAGGATGTCGAGAGAGGAACTTTCTCGCACAGGTGAATAATCTTTTACTCCATTATTAATAAACGCGGTGTAAGTAAACACTGTTATACTTTGTTTTGTCTCTTTTGCTCTTCTGAAAATTGCGTATGTCAGAAAGTGACAAATCATTTGATAGCTAAACTGTTCTTAATACGCGTTTATTAATTTGGCGCTTAGTGTTCTAACACTAGAAAGATTGATACATTTGCATTACATATTTTTTTGTATTTTGTACTGGATTTTAAGTTCTACGGTAAAGAACGTAGATATCATATTTGTAGTGTCATTGGATCAGTGGGTCTATCGATCGTTGGATCGATCGATCATTGGGTCTTTCGATCAATGAGTCATATGATCATTAAATCATACGTTCATTGGGTCAAACGATTATATGAATAAACAATCATTGGATAAAAGGATCATTGGGTTATTGAATCATTGAGTCGAACGATCATTGGTATATACGATCGCTGGGTCACTCGAACACTGGGTCACCTGTTGAGTGGGCCGCGCTCACCCCGCCCGCAGGCACCACGTGCTGCACCACCAGAAGGTGGACAAGGCGACGTACTGCGCGCTGGCGCACCTCTACCCCGACCAGGCGCCCTACACCGTCTGCAACAGCTCCCTCTCCGAGTACGGTGCGTATACCATACATCACTACATAGTATAAAATAAAGTCGTCTCTGTTTCGTGTCTGTTTGTCTGTTTGTCTGTATGCTTAAATCTTTAAAATTACGCAACGAATTTTGATGCGGTTTTTTGTAATAGGTAGAGTGATTCAAGAGGAAGGTTTTTATGTAAAAAAATTCCCGAAATTCCCACGGGAACGGGCACAACGCGGGTAAAACCGCGGGGCACTGCTAGTATTACTATAATATGTAAAGGTTGCCGTCGGAATTTTGAGATAGCCAATTTGCAACAATAGTAGCATTAAGGTTTTAGCAGAGTTTTTTTCGGTTATGGAAACCAGCCGTTAGGCGACTCTAACTGAGTGTAAAATTTTGATCATTAACAAAAAAATACTACTGGTTTCTTGCTTCTTCTGTGGCCACGGTTCCTGTAAAGGGGCCGAAACGTGACATAAAAATGTAAAATAAAAGCGAGGTGTATCCGTAAACGTAGTTTAAATTTAAAACAAAATTCTAAACTCACTTTAAGAAGTTTTTGATTTTAAATATTTTAAGTACCAACACTATTACTGCATTCATGAACTGACTGTTTTGTTTATTCGCCCAGGCGTACTCGGTTTCGAAGTGGGGTACTCGGTGACGAACCCGAACGCGCTGGTGCTGTGGGAGGCGCAGTTCGGGGACTTCAACAACGTGGCGCAGTGCATCATCGACCAGTTCATCTCCAGCGGGCAGGCCAAGTGGGTGCGCCAGTCCGGCCTCGTGCTGCTGCAGCCGCACGGCATGGAGGGCATGGTGAGCGCACCCTGCTAACTCTAACTCTAATATTTTTATTCAGTTTTGGCCTCAAAGAGCCTCTTTTGAACGTACCACCGCTGCATTCAAATTAATATCTAAACTGCATAATGGTTGCAATTTTTGCCTTCTAAAGTCGATATTGAAACCACTGCTAATGACTTTTGAAAGCAAAATAAGTGCGACGATTCTACCGTTTGCTGCCGCCTTGCAAATTATTTTGTTAGGCTTTAAAATAATTTAAATGGTTAGGTTTCTGATGTAAGAATGGCACAAACCAGCAAAGATCACTGGAGTCGTCAGATCAGTTGACATCTGCCTTTCTCATCGAAACATTTTTCTATATGAACGAATACTAAATACTCCGTTCGAATGAGCACTAAATGTTTCTTTTGTCCAGGGCCCCGAGCACTCGTCAGCCCGCCTCGAGCGATTCCTTCAAATGAGTTCCGACGACCCCGACTACATGCCTCCTGAAAGCAACGACTATGAAGGTAAGTTTTAATTTCACTTTCACGTTCTAACTTTACAACCACTTACTCGTCAACAGAACTATCTTAATCTCACTTTAAACCTAAAGAGAAGACGTAATAATGAATCTAGTATATTTAAGGTTCTATGTAATGAAATTTTCATAAATCAAAATCTCATAATATTTATTAGAAGCATTTTGCTACTACAGTTTAACCTCTATGCATAAAAGTCTTCATATGTTCTTTAAAATATAAATAACATCATCATTTCTTCCCACAGTCCGCCAACTCCACGACTGCAACTGGATCGTAGCCAACTGCTCATCGCCGGCGTCATACTTCCACATCCTGCGCCGTCAAATCGCTCTGCCGTTCCGCAAGCCTCTGATCTTGATGACTCCCAAATCGTTACTGCGTCACCCAGAGTGCAAGTCCTCGTTCGATGACATGAATGAGGGAACTAACTTCAGGAGGTAAATATAAGTTAATATAGATATTATTTACTTGTTGGCAAATAATGATAACCAATATAGTCTATAATAACGTCACCCAAATTAAGTAATTTTCTATCCCGTACAATACATCAAGTAATTGTCATACGTGTATTACATGACCTCTTTTGAATGGCAGTTGTCAAACATGTATCTGTGTAGGTACGTCTAAATATAACATTCACTGCCACTATTATTTCCTTAATTCCTTCTGAGGTGCCACCAATATTATATTGGCGAAAAACATGGACTCGCCAGGCGAGGCGCCGGCACATGAACGAAATTTAAGTCGACTCGCCAGGCGAGTCGTCGGCACTGAATGGGTGGTGCTTATGTATATGGATAGAATTTTTTATCCACTAATGTAGCTCTTGATAAATGAAATATTTATTTCAATCAGATCAGTAGATTTTTGTGTGTTATGTGCCAAAAGACAAATATTCATATATCTACAAAAATTTCCTTCTCTTTACAGAGTGATTCCCGAAGAAGGGCCGGCGTCCGAAAACCCGCAAAGTGTTCGCAAGCTCGCGTTCTGCTCCGGAAGAGTCTACTACGACTTGCTCAAGGAACGACGTGAAAAGGGACTCGAGAAGGAAATCGCTATTGCCAGGTAACACCTAGTTCTACAGATAGTTCAACTCATATTTTGGCGTGAGGCTCTTATGTGGGTGAACCTTTCTTCAAAAATAATTAACACAGGTTTCAGTCCAGCCAAACAAATTTAAATATAACTAAAGACTTACGCGCAAATTTGAATTGAACTACATATAAAAATGATCGTTTGAGCACTAGCTTAGTCAAGGTTTCAATCTATTTGACCAATAGTATATTCAAGTCTATTAATAAATCTACTCCAAGTTTTGATACTGATCTACAACGTTTTACGCTTAAAGTTTTTAACAAAGACATACATTATTTACGTTTAAAAATCTGCATCTCCTCTTTCATTCTGAATCTCTGTTTAAATTCTGAATCTCCCCGCACAGAGTGGAACAAATCTCTCCGTTCCCGTACGACTTGATCAAGGCGGAGGTAGCCAAGTACCCGAACGCTCAGCTCGTGTGGAGCCAGGAAGAGCACAAGAACATGGGCTCGTGGAGCTACATCGAGCCGCGCTTCCGCACCATGCTGCAGAACCAGAAGCATATCAGGTAAATACTGCGGTATACTTCGTTATTTACTAATAAGAAACTAAGAATATTTACCAATAAGAAGAAGAGGTACAGCTACTGCTTCTGCTTCTTCATCGAGTGGATGGTCAACCTGACCAATCCTGATGTCAGAGTTATTGAGCCACCAAAGGCTAACTAGTACACTCAAAGTGTTCTAGTTGCAATGACCATTTTTGGGGAGAAAGTAACCTATAGTAGTAGTACTTACACTCTACCTGAATGTGATTATCTTATTCGAAACGATTTTTGTAATCCGATTGGTAATTACAGTAATCTGTTGAAGTACCAGTTAGATTAAGAGGATTCTTCTTTTTAACCATTTTACGTGAAGGCCATATAGGCTACTTTTCATTTCCCAAACGGAGTACGCGGGTAAAATCGTGGGGCGAAGCTATCGATTGAGGAATTAGTATAGATTAGGAGGTTATTAGAAAAGTGCAAGGTTATAACTATTGTTAAGTTGACTTTTTACCAGAAATGTACGATGACCGTAGAGGTAAAAATTTAACTACCGAACCGTATCACCCTAAATTTTATTGGTATCATTCATTTATCATTCATTCATAATGATAATAGAGCCAAAGCTAACCACCTTATGTAAAAAGTATGGCTCGCTATAGACACAGTCGTATACTTAGAAAATAGTCATAAATCTTTAAATGGCAGTAGGTTTGCAGCTTGGTTTTAAACTTTATAAGCTTAATTTCCTAACTCTTGCATGGGTGATATGTTTTCTGCTTTTGTTCCGTCTTTTGATTGGTTTTCCTAACAAACAAATAAAACTAATCTGAGGGTGCGAATATTTTTCTCTCGGTGGAGATCTTATTCTGCAGTGGGATTCTACGAAAATATATCCTTTATTATCACCAAATACATATTACAATTTTAAGCTGCGTTGCCGCTGAGGCGAAGCTGAGTGAAATAGAGCTTAGCGGTGTCTTAATTGACCAATCACAAGCGCAATGACAGTGACATTTGGCATCACATTTCAAGAGTTGTGATTGGACAATCCGAACAGTCCTAAGGTCCGATTTGCTCAGTTCTGTCTCAGTTAAAACAAAGTTTCATAACCTAATGGGCGTGTAGATTTGTTTCCATATAGGGTAACGGTGGGTATTATTGGCAAGACTACAATGATTGGCATGGGGCCATATTTGATCTGCTATTCTATGTTATTTATGTTTAAGTTATATTAATTTTCATTTCATGAGTATAGTTAATCCTCTTTCAATTTAAGTGGAAAAACTGTAAGAGAAAATAAAATGTCAAATATGGTACCCAGGCTAGTCACTGTAGCCGTATTGCAGTCCTGCCAATAACACCCCCTGTTCCTGTATTACCTGTGCCGTAATGACGGGCTATTGGTTGCAGGGCAAAGTCCCAAGGGGGTAGTTGGTTAGGCCAGCTTTTCGGCCGCGACCAGAAGCCAGAACAAGATAATGTTGAACAATGTGAGACAGTTCCACGCACCATTAGGTGAGATAACACGAGACGAAGAACCTGTCCCTTTTCATAGATACTCTATATGCTATGAGAATGGAATGCAACTATGGGCGTAGTCAAATCTTATTCACCATTTGTATACATGTTTTAAAAGTGGTTAAAAGATGCTTTAGTTGTGTTAACTCCCAACCCCCCATGGCTATGCCCAAGTTGGTTATGTTGAAGATTACGAAAATGACAAAACTCGAGCGAGGATTTTCTTTGAGATGTGATGTGACACAATTCGCTGAGGATTGTCATATTCTTTATCTTTGACTAGGTTCTAGAACTTTCTGGTTCTGAAATTCAGAAGGTTTTGATTGGGACTGTGAATTGTGTGTGTTGTTTTATTTATTTTGTTTCTTGGATGCTTTCAGTTTCTGTTGTATTTCTTTATTTTTGGTTTTTGTTTCTTTCTTTTCTTTGTTCTCCTGTTGTCTTTTTTATTTATGTGTTGCCATTGCGTTTTTACTTTTATTTGCTTTCATATTTAACATTCTATTTTAGATCAAGCTGCAAACAAGGTTTATATTAAATGTATTTTTTATTTATAATGTTTTCATGAAGATGGCCATATTTTTCATACTATTTAAATGCGAGAGTTCATTGCGAGTTTTTACTTAATAGATCCGAAAATATTGCTTGCTCTTTCATTCCGTCGAAGAGCAAGCAAGCTTTCGGAAACATTTAGACCGTTAAGTGAAAACGCGGTTATACATGTCAAATGCCATTCATTATGATTATTACTAAGATTAACAATAATGATAACTAATGAATACTTGTATTTATAGCTACAACGGCCGCGTGACCGCCGCCTCCCCCGCCACCGGCTCCAAGGCGGCTCACAACAAGGAACTCAAGAATCTGCTCCAAGAGTTCTGCGCATAAACTTATGAAAACACCCTACAACATACAACTGATTGATTATAACATTCGTGCTTCAAACGGCTATGTAGATGCGAGGCCTTAACAGTAAACACTAACTTACATAGGATCTTATTTATATAACTCGAAACGAAATTTCTGATATACAAGTTTTCGTCGATCGATTAATATCCTTGATTTAATTTTATTTCAGTATTTTGTTTTAATTCTCTTCGCAATTAGTTAGGTTAGTTAGATAAATTCTTATTTATTTATTTAAATGTAGCTTGTTAGTTACGTGATTGTCTACTCCCAAGTTATTTATTTTGTTTAATGTAATAATAAAACTAGTAGTCTCCGATGTCTCCACTCGTGTAGTTTCTTTGTTTGTATTAAATTTTAATTTACTATTTTTTTGGTACACACGGCCTCAATGCGCTGGTTGTATTGTTGCGTACATAATAACGTACATATATTTTTTTAATTATAATTTACAAATGTTATTTTAACGGGTTTTAGTTGATACGTTATTTTTACTAGTCTGTGACGTAACATGATTATTGTTTTGATTCGTTTTATTCTAGGGACAGTAACATCCCTTTATTGAGTATCCTTCAAATTCTTAGCGATTAGTGACTCGTCTGACGATATTACGAGATATTAGTAATTAGCGTATAACTAAAACACTTGTTCTGTTAAAGTGCACCTTAGTACATATGCAGCGGTATAATGTATGTTAGTCAGTGAACGGTTTCCTTATGTTTTCTACAGCCAGTTTCACTTCTAGTTACCGCCGTTCTAAACGGTACATTGTAAGGAGTAACACCAATCCCCTTCGCTTTGTATAAACTTACGCGTATTCTATACTTCGATTGTACGTTACCGTAGGGTTAAAATTTATTTAGTATCCTATCGAACCGCGGCTTGCCCATGTCTGTCGATATATAAAACTAAGTTTTATACATTGGGCGTTAGTCTGACACTGTATACCTTGTATTTGGTACCTTTTAACTTTTTATCACTATTCGCATGTATTAGATGCACTATTCTATTGTTAATTTAAAATTTTGATGTTCACGTATTTTGGAATGAAGCTCAGTTCGACTGGAGATCGTATGCTATGATTTGTATGAAAGAACTTTGATTGTAAGATTATTCTGAGCCAATTTATCGCTGTGTTAGATTGAAATAGTTAATTTACAATAAATGTATGTAATATTGAAATATCTGTTTTTTATTCTATTCCCTTAAAAATAACCCTATGCACCTGAAGGCTGTTCCTACACCAATCGATCCATCGTGGATGTAAGGTATCGGTCTTTAGTAAAATGGAGTCATCGACATCGAAATGACAGTTTCGATCAAACCGACGTACCTATATCGATCCATGTCGACTAATCTATCTACTACTCCACCATCATTCGATTCCGTCGAATTACCATCGAACCATTGGTGGTACCAACCCTAAAAGATTTCGACACGAGCTTGTCAGTAATTTATTTGAAAATTGTCTGCATTTGAAAGAAGTGATTAATCATCATCGATACTAATTATAATTATTAATTTCACCGTAATACCTTAAGCCGTTATCCTGCGGAAGTGAACGAACTTCCAAAGAAATAAAACACTTGAAGGGTAATCAATATTTGACGAATTGGCAGAGCCGCTACAGTTTTATCGCTTCCTTTCAATCTTGATTTAGCGTTCTAAAAAGTCATTACAGAGGCCGGAATAACTGGCTTGATGAAGTTGTGAAAGAAAATTAAGTTGTGCGTCGAACATAATTTATTTTCCGACCTAATGTTAGGCTTACAAAAATAAATCTAAGACATAAAAAGTAAAATAATACAAGTATTAGAGTATAATGTCCTGCTGTTGGGCAAAGACCTATCACCTCACTGAAGATATCGGCACAGAGAGAAGGATTCGACGCTCGACCTGTGAATTGAACTTTAAACTTTAAAGCCATAAATTATGAAACAAGAGAACGGTATCTATGTAAAACAAGAAGTTACCTACGTGGTAATATATAAAACATAACAGGGAAAGAATAGGTGCTAAAATTATCTATTCAGAAATGTTTTTATGGCTTCGTTTATCAAGTTTATCATATTTCTTGTAAGTTGTTGGAGTATAATGTATCGTGTTTCTCAATAAGATGTGGGTTCAAGGTTCGAAATAATAATTTATGTTAGAGAGAACACCCTTATGAACTTAATGCTTTATCTTTGGAATTAAAATAAGATCCTTAAGTAAGAGGAAAGAAGTGACAAGATCCGCTCCGGACGTAATTAAAAGTAGCTTTCTTTTATTTTGTGTCTTTTTCTTTTGCTGAATATTGTAGGTACCTAAGTTTGGTAGTTTAGTAGGTACCTAATTACCTATTGTATTACGTAAGTTTATGTCTTTCTAGTTCCCAGCTAGTTCACACGCATCTCACTAGTTCTCGTATAAATTAACTAGCAGTATCCCGCGGTATTACCGGCGTTGTGCCCGTTCACGTGAGCTATATATAACCTTTCCGTTGAACGTAGGTGTCCATTGAAAAAAAAATATGAAAAAATGAAAAATATTTATTTACTTACAGCAAAAACACAAATTATATACCTTAAATCTAAACATTAATGTTTGCGTCTACGCTGATAGATTCAATTATAGACGTTAAGCGATGGCATCCACACTAGGCAAGGCCTGTATCGTGGGTGCCTAAATATAAAAATATAAAAAATATTATTCAAATCGGATTGGTAGGTTCTGAGATAAGAGCGTTCTTCAGTATTTTTTATATTAGTACCTATAGCTAGATGTATAGTAGACCATGACTTGCTCCAACGTCTTTTCATTAATCAAAATGTTTCGCAATTTGACCAGAAATCGAAATAACATTCGTAAGGCTAAGGTTACCTAATTGAATTAATTACCAGATACCTATGTAGCTAATAGAGTTACAATATTATCCAACCAGTTATAATATTGTTAGTGCGCCGTTGGACGGCGGAATAATTAATGACGGTGCATTATCGTTTACTGGCTTATTTACCGACGCTATAGTTAACGAAGCAGGTGGCTTCACTTGCCGGTTTCTCCCAGCTCTAGTCTAAATTACATTCTCTCCTCTATGGACACATTTTACACTCTCTTTATTGCCCGATAAAGTCGATTCCTTTGTTCTTGAAATTTAAATGCGGTCCTTGAATTCCTGTTTTACGCAGCCCACCTACAGGTGCGATGAATAAATTACACCGCACTTGAGTCGGCTGTGTAAAAACGTGCAAATCAAAGTTCAAATGTGAAACTATTTGTTTATGTTGCCTTTTCTTGGAATTTGTAAATGGAGCCATTCTATTATGTCTAAGCATATAGATAGATAGTAGGTGAGTATTAACCCATCGACACTTTAACAAAAAAATAATTTAAAACGTTGGATTAGAAACGCAATATTAGGTATATTGCGTTTCTAATCCAACTACTATTACGAACTTTACCATTACTGTTATAACTACTTTTACTAACCGCTAGTATTACGCAACGACGTAGATGGCATCTAGAACTTACGAGTAACCTACATGGCTACGGTCTACAAACACAGAACATTATTTAACAAGTCCTTGAACTGCAAATACTTTTAAAATAAAGACGTACCTACACCAATAGTAATAAAGTCAAAGATCTTCAAATTAAATGTTTAAATAATGATAGATACCTAGGCCGACACAGATAAGATTTATTTGATACTTCTATCTTGTACTTACTATTACTCGAGACTTCGTCTGTGTAGAAGTCGAAATGGTCCAATTGGCATTTTCTTAGGTCAGTATTTAGGTAGGTATTTTTTAACCCAGTTAGGGGATTAATTTAAAAAAAAAATGAAACACGTTCTAAAACTTCAGTTTAAGAATGTTTATTCAAAATTTGAAGTACTTAGATTCGAGCTAAGAACTACATTGTCCCATACAAAATTGGCTATTGGCCTATTTCACAGCTTTAGAGGTAGAGAATCAGAAAATCCTTTCTTATTTTCTCATACAAAGAACACACACTCATAGTTTCAGGTCTCTACGACAGCTCTACTACTAGTGCGTTGATCCATCAGTCATTCAGGAAACGCATAAAATAATAAAATGGGTAAATAAATAGAATGGGTTAACTTAAGTAATTTTTGTAGCCTACTTACATAATACTTTCAGTCGATCATTTATTAGCATGTATCTAGCTAGTAACATATAGATCAAGATAGTTGAGCTAACCTAGGTTTATAGTCTAAACCTACATAAATAAAATTTGGATATCAGGCCAATACGTTTACTATTTTCACGATTTATAATTATTGAGACTACGTTGTATACAGAATATCGATAAGAATAAATAATGGGGGTGTCTTTAAGCCACTGACCTTAGGGCCATTAAATATATCAGAAGTCTGAGGGGCTTCTATCAAGATGAAGCTTCTCTGACCTGAATTAGTGGCGAAGATATCGATATTAAAAAGATAAAGTACCTATTTATATTTTATACGCTGCGTACTCCTGGTATCTGTATTCTATGTTCTACGATCGCTACGTATTAATCGAGATTGAGATATCTAGAAATAAATTACAATAAAAATAGTCACGTACTTAGTAGTTACTTTTTAAAACTTAGGCAATGTTATATTTTTGAGCCCCCCCTAATATTATAAATGCAAAAGTTTGTTAGGATGTATGTATGTATCTTGGATGAAGCTTTACAGTAATATAGGTTATACATCAGAATTACACATGGGATAAATTTTATCCCGAAATTTCCGCGGGAACGGATACAACGCGGGTGACAGTAGAATACTAAAAATAAATTAATTTTGATACCTGCTTCAAATATATGCTAGTCTTATTAACATTACACCAAATCACCCACAAAAAGCAATTCTGTTAAGACGTTAAGTATCGAATTGGTCAAACCACGGATGCTAGAAGTCGGAAGTAGGTAGACTGCAGTGCAGTGACGGCAGTGCAGCCAGGATTTATGTGGTGCCGTACCTAGTCCGGCGACACAGAGTGATCGCGTCGCCCGCCCCGAACCTCGATCCCTAATAAATAACTGCAGTCAACCCGCTGCGACACATACTAACAGTTTTTTAACATCATTCAAGCTTTTACTTAGCTAGCTTAATTTATGTAAAGTCACATGTGTCTCCGTCGACTGCCGGCTTTCCAAATGACAGAGGATACCTAATTGTAGTGCTGTAGTGAAAAAGGCTTCCTTTATGCTGTGTTTCACTACGTACCTATACTTAATGATCGGATGGAATAACTATTTCCTACTTCTTTTAATATTCCTAAAAAAAAATCTCTATTTATCTAATGCGCAGTTATTTTAAAGCCTTTTTATGAACTTACTACCTAAGTATTTGGACTGGACACTTGGACAGTTTTGTTATTTTTTGTCATTTTGCAGCAGAAGTTCTATCCGTTTTAAAAAGTTTTAACTACATTGCCAACGGTTAATTAAAACTGTTTTACGACGAAACTATAAATGGCGCTTTTCCTCCGTACGTATAAATGAAAGCTCTTTATTCTTAACAAAGAGCTTAGTGTTACAGTAACTTCATTTGCTTTATTTTGCCGGACGTGGAAGGAGTTTAAAAACATATTTCAACAGATTTTAAAGAGTTGCTTTAAAAAGAACATTACTTAATGTAGCAAACAAAGTTAGGTTCATTATTTCTTGCTGTAATTACTTATACATAAATTAGTTCAAAGTTTAAGTACCTACTTTATGTAGCCGTTTTATTATCAATAACAATTACTTTCCTCAGCTCACGTTTTATTATTTCGACGTCGGCTATTATTGTGGTTTAATTTTGTTATAGAAAACTCGTAAAACTTTTTACTTTTTAATGGCCTCATCAATTTGAAGGCTGTCTATTCATTAAGTGAAATACTTTTAAAAGTCGTACCTTTCTAATAATGAAGTCTGTATTTACGTTATTAGCCATTAGACATTGTTAATGTAGTAGTTAGATGCCTATATTCATTTATTTAAGAGTATTTTGTGCGTAACCGATTATTATTTATCGCTTCTAAGTAAAATAAATGACATTAAAAAAATCTATTCAAAGAAAAAAGGAAATGAAATAGCTATTTTCCTGATTCATTTCAAAGGTAAATTATGCATAACCACGAAAATTTGCTTCAATATATTTTCACGTATATCGCCTAATTTCGTTCGGTGAAATTGTTTGAGATAGGGATGGGATGTTGGTAACAAAACACGCATACTTAGCGGCCCTTACGTGGCAGCTAACAAATTGTATCAGGTGCAGCGAGGCGGAATGCGTACCGCACACACATAAGGTTCGCCTTGAGGGAATCTGATTAATTAGCCCCTTGCTCCAAACCCTTTGAATTATTAAAGCTCGTTTGCACCTAGCCCCTTAAAATTCAAGATTGCTAAGATATTCCGTTCGTGATATGTTACCTAATTTGTTACTAACTAAAGTTGTGAGAAGAAATTAGCATAGAACGGTGAAACGTACCACCTATCTACTATTACAGTTTAACTACGTTATTTTGATGAGGGATTTACGCTGCTTTGGAATACATTTAGACGACGACGAAATTGTATTACTCATATATTAACCATTTACCTTGATCTAGATGGTCTAGTCTAGCGGGTTTTGCACTTAGATTTTGTATTAAGGTATAAATTAAGTATGCTTGCGTAAGTTTATTTTATACTACTAGTTTTAAGTTTACCTAACATTTATATTTGTAAAACAACGTGCACTAAACCGGCGCGTTTGTTAAATATAGAAGCTCTAGTGGTAATTGTACATTGTGTTAATTTACCATTAACTAACTGAAGTATTTGGTTGGCTTCAAAGAGTCGTGGTTTCTCTACGGTCATGTGCAGTGACTGTTGGGAAGCTTAACAAAGCTTGTACCGGTTAATTGTTAAGTTTAGTTAATCTTACTTTGAGGTACGGTTGCTTCAACTAAAGAACTTTTACGATGTATGGAGGGATGTCTTACCCATAGGGGTTGAAAAGGCAGGGTTCCGTAGCCCCCAGCTTGAAGGTATTCAAACATCCTTTCTTGTTTTGGGAGGGTCCTAAACTGCTGACTCCTGTTCCCTAACTGATGTTTGTTGTAACTCACAAACAAAATACTCCTGGAATTGTTTGAATGTATTCAACATTTCTTAGATATCATGTGTGAGCTTTTATACTTAAGTATAGTTTATTTGTGAAATAATAAATTTAGGTAAGTAATAAAATACTTCAGAGGGCACATTAAATTATCGGTTCCGGTTGTTTAAATCGTTAGACCATGTCGGAGGCCTTGAGACGGTCTAAAAACTCCGAAATCTCGAACTTACTAACTTTACAATAGGTAAGAAGCTTTATGACGAAATATTTATAAGACTAGGTATTAATAGACTAGGTCTCGCCTAAATCTTGATTCAACACTTACAAATAAAATAATAAACTTTGTTATATTAATTTCCATAGGTAATATTAACTACGTAGGCTTTATTAATAAAGTATGCAGATAATAGTAGTTTATGCAACTGTCATATAAGGAAGGGTATTAAAACACGAGTGTGAGTTTATGAAACGAGCGCAGCGAGTTTCATAATAGTAACGAGTGTTTTAATACCCGTGTTATATGCAGTTGCATACACTACTTTATCTTCACTAATGCAATTAATCAAACAACAAGAGTAAAAGCTGACAATAGTTTTTCACGCGTACGTGTATTGTCACAGTGAACTTGCCGCCATTAAAATCTAACCAATGAGAGCGCAGCTGCGCGTAGGGCCAATCAGGAGCGAGCGAGATCTTACCAAAGAGTTTTGTGTATGTAGTTTCGACGAAGTTTTCACGTATAACCCAACTGTTTTCAAAAGCCAGCCTAATATCAAAATTTTATACAACTATTATGAGGATTTTGACATAAGGCTCGCCAGGTTAATTGGTCGCGTTATAATGATGTTATAATGAGATTTTACGATATCGATGTGGATATTATAACATCATGTGCAATTGCTTAAATTGAGTGTTTTAGTTGTCTGCGCTATAACAGTAGTCATTATAAGTCAAGTATTGGAAACATAAGTAGAATGTTACAACATTAGTGTAGATAAATATTTATATACAAGCCACTTCATCCCTGTGTAATACGAGATTGGAAACAATTTACTGAACGTTGAATTTTATTTCACATAACAATGAACGCAATGTGATCCAACAGGTAGGTGTTGACGGGAAATGATGCTTGTAATGGTTTTAATTCACATTTTTCAAGTATTTTATTTTTAAAAATTCGGTATAATGTTACGGTATGATGCTGTTTTGGTATTCAGTTGAAAAGATACGAATTAGAATGTGAACATACTATAGGAAACTGTATAGTCATAAGTACTTAATTGTTGTATTTTTGATGCATTTATTTTTTCTCTCTACTGATATCTTCAGTGACGGGAGAGGCTTTTACTTTTATATATTAGCTGTAATGTCCCACTGCTACGCAAGTGCCTCTCGTCTCACTGAAGATATCAGTACAGTGTGGATTGGAGACAGTATTCTGGTATATGAACCAATATTATGTAAGACTACGTTTCGTTTACTGTTAAACGTCTTGTTAACGTATTCGTATACGTGTCGTAGACATTTGTGTCTGACTTGATATTTTTTCCAACATCTGTTTTTTAGACGAACTAAAGTATATTTTTGATCGCAAATACGTCAGTCTGAAGACAGTTGTGATTATAGTGGACTCACCTTTACTTACTCATACTCAAACTCAAGCAGCCCCCAATTCATACAAATTTGACAATAACATGTCCTAAATATAGAAAAGTAATTGAACTTTTGTAATTCTATAAATGAAATATTTAAACCAATAAATATTGTACATTTTGACACGCAAGCAATCGAGCCCGTTAGTCGTTTAGTCAAGTTGACAGCTAAGTTCCATAGCCAGTAATGTTTGAGTATTTTGTGGTTCTTAGTATGAGACATGAGTCCATCACTAGCTTAGTTTAGTACCTGTGCTAACAAAAAATAGTAATAATTCATACTTATGTATTTTGTTAAAAGCATATAAGAAAGTTAAGTAACCTTATCTGTAGTAGTAGTTCAGTAGGACCTTATCTGTATTAAAAATTCAATTACATCTATACTACTCGTAATATTGTATAGAGGTAAAATTTGTAAGCTTGTTTGTAATAAATAATTTGCTGGGAATAATCTCTGAAACTACATTAACGGGACTCAATAGCAGTTACGATATCTCAGGCTACCTTTGACCTGGAAACTCCCTCGGGCACAGAGTCCATTCCACCAACCTAATACCTGAACACTTTTGCTATGTTTGACGGTAACTTGTATAGAATTTCATATTTCCGGAAATATTCTTAATAAAATTGTTCTAATTTAGAAGACAGACATTGGTGTCTATAAAAGAGTAAGTTCGTTATCGACACCGGGTTTTCTTTGGATCCGACTCGTTAGGATACACACTGTTCATGAATAATGGAATACGTATAATGGAACTCCCGAGAAATACCTACCTGCATGTTTTAATGCCGCGAATTTTCTTCTTTCGAAACTTCCTTCAATTGAGATCGATTTGAATATTTTAAAGTTGAAATGTTTCTGAAATCGATATATTAGCACCCGAGATATTATTTATTGTTGATTATTGTTTTCATGTAAGGTCGATTTTAAACGATCTTAACTTTGGTAGGTATTTACGGTTGCTTCGCCCTTATTTCTTATACTGTTCAGTCAAGTTTTTTTAATATTGTATATAGATAGTTAATTGTGCTAGGAACTGTTTTTATGTAAATTTTGCATGTTTGAAATAGAAGTGAACAAAGGTTGTACAACAGAGGTATTGTGATGAGGTAGAATCAGTAAGTGCTTCACTCTTCCGTGGGTAGAATCATACATCAAACATAGCTCTAATTTACCAATGTTTATATTTGAATGTACGACCTCGACGTATTCAAAATTAAAAAAGTTGAATTTCGTGTAACCCAGTTACATAATACACGAAACACAGTCATAAATTTAAACCGAAAAGACACTTCAAAATATCTCAACGTAAAAGCGCTCCAAACACGCTTTTCAAGCCCATTTATTCGTTTATACGCGTCATAATACGCATATCTCAAATATGTATTTATTTGTAAATATGAGAGGTACAAGGCGAGGTTGGGCTTATGTTTTTCATATGCGGTCAAGGCTTGTATTACAATTTACGACCTGTGGGACATCGCTAGCCATTTGTTTCAATATAAGATTCACCTGGCGCGGGCCGAGCCGGCCTCTCGAGATCACCGCCCATGTTTATACTATACCTTTATTTACATCGCTATAATCAACATAATATTACGGACTTCCGGTTATCTTTTGACCCTTCTATATAATATGAGGTAAGTCACTTTGATGTGATATTATTGAAGTTTAATATGGTTTAATGAATTTACTCTTTTTATATTGAAGTGTGACAGAGTATATATCTGTGGGACTATGTCTTTTAAATTAGGCCGGATATCAAATCAATCTTTATTTAACTTAGCGCCCAAATTATGTTTAATAAATAAATAACGTTAATTTTACATAATGTTCTGTTTTGAGCAATATAAAATACTAGCCGGGCCCCGCGGTGTTACCCGCGTTGTATCGGTTCCCGCGGGAATTTCGGGATAAAATGTTTCCCATGTGTTATTCTGATGTATAACCTATATTACTGTAAAGTTTCATCCAAATCTGTCCAGTAGTTTTTACGTGAAAGAGTAACAAACATACATTCATCCTCACAAACTTTCGCATTTATCACTACATAGTATAAAATAAAGTCGTGTCTGTTTGTCTGTATGCTTAAATCTTTAAAATTACGCAACGGATTTTGATGCGGTTTTTTGTAATAGGTAGAGTGAAGAGGAAGGTTTTTATGTAAAAAAATTCCCGAAATTCCCACGGGAACGGGCACAACGCGGGTAAAACCGCGGGGCGCTGCTAGTAATATTATAGTAGGAAGTGTTCTTTCTGTATTCTGAGGAAGTAGGATAGGATAGGATAGGACAATAATGAGTGATCAGCTTTTGTTTCATAAATATATTTAGGTACAAAAAAGATTTAAGGAGTTCTTGTGCAAGCCACTCTTAATGTTGCCATAATAGCAGATACCACAAATACTTACAATAAATTATAAAATTAAGTAACACAGTACAATTATCTCATTTTAATTGAACTGTATGTTTTATGAGAATAAAGATCTTTAAACCTAATTAGTACGTTAAGTTAGTACGTTAATACAAAATACTCGTAATAGATGTTTTATGACACGTATGTCAATCGATATTCATGTGAAAATGTCTAACCGCTGACTTCCCGACCGTGCGGATATTTTCTTTAATTTCCCCATAAAGTTTCACCTAGAAAGGGCAATACGCAGCGCGCTCTATAATCGATTTAATGAAAGTGGAATCGAAGGGTCCCGTAGGATTGCGTTTCTAAATTTACGACCACTTATAGCATTTAATTGGAAGTTCGTGCCGCAATAAAAACGCTGATGACCTGGCGATTAAAGTGGAAACTTTTTCCAAATGAAACTGAATGCTAAATGGTTCTCTACCTCGAGATCTCACTTTTACAAATTACGCTTTTACTTAAGATTCTTTTAGATAACACACTGACATCTGTTCGTTTAAAAGTTAATTCTTTCAACTTTATTTTTGTTTTATTTGATCCTTTACAGGTGCTTATTTGTGTTATAGTTTTTTAATTTTGGTACCATTTTACTCCTTACTTTTTTGTACTAAGTCTGTATTGTTGTATTGTAAGTTTAATTGTCTGATAAGTCTGTGTTCTGATATAGTGGGAAGGGAAATCGGCACGGTTTTAGAAATACGCAAGAACTGTGCGGGTCATATTTAGTAGCACTTTTATTGTCGCCTCGGTGGTCTAGTGGCACACGCACTCGCCAGTCAAGAGTGAGTCCGGGTTCAATTCCCAGGTCGAGCGACCTGTATGGTACTTTTCAAACATGGCTCGAGTTTTAGATCACCAACCCGTATTAGGCAAGTGTGGTGATCATGCCTTATCCTCCACACTATACTGATATTATCGGTGAGTTGAGTGACCTTTGCCTGGCACTTCTATTTTATTAGTAAGTTTTTGTGCGACTTGACTAACTGCCAAGTCTGAATAAGTTTAATAACTCCAAAACTTGTATATGTTACCGGCCAAACTCGACGTTAGGACATACTAGTTTTGCCTAGGTTAAATTAGTTACATATATACATACATATATATCAAAACCGTGCGGTTTCTACGTATTCCTAAAGCGTGCCCAATGTGTTTGAATTTGAACGTAGGCTATAATATAAGTTTCAATATGAAAATACCCATCGCTTTTCCAGCTAAAACAGGTACTGACTTAACGTCTATTCTCCCGCAAATCCGGCTAATAAGTTAATAAGATGTTAATATCTACTATGATTGGCAGCGGTCCGCTGTCTGTATTCTTGAGTCGGTCGACACTCCACACACACTGCAATACAATGCGGCCTGGCCCGACGGACCGCGATAGGCCAGTTAATCGGATTCCGTATTCATGAGGTCGCTGCGCTGCTCTGCCGCGGAATTTTAATAAATTTGTATGAAAAACACTTTCACAGAGTCATAATTTAATTATAAATTCAGTTTCGTATGCATTTCTCGATTATAACCCGTTTATTAACATTGGGTTGGCATTGTATTGCGATTTAAAATATTTTTCTCAGTAACTTAATTATCCGTTTACATCAACGAAGAAGACAGCATAATCTTTGCACATTGCCTTTAAAAACATATATGCGGTAAAAAGAGATTTCTCAATCTCTTTTTTTGAAGTCGGTTAATTTCAGATTACACGTACTAAATACATAGAATAAGAGTATAATTCGTTATTTGAAATTTGCAAAAAATCTATTCACAAAACCTTTAACCTACACATAATGCATCCACACACACCACTAATAAAGAATTCTAAATAATTCCGCAGTAAAAAGCGCATCCGATAAACCGTCCGATTTTAGATTTACTTGCAAAGCTTTTGCGAAGTTATATTGAGTTCCATTTGCGCCCATGTGGTTAGGCGAGCCAGTGGTCTTTGAAAATTTAATACCTTCCGAACTGTTCCTGTTTACTTCGCTCGATATTCATGTTAGTAAGCCTATTTTAACAAGGTCGTGTACATATTGTACTGGTAATATCTACATACATTGGCCGTTTAGTTTGTGGGCGGTCTGGTATGTGATCTGTGTGTCATGGTCAGATTTTAGAAGGGCTCAAACTTCGTTAGGTAATTACTATTACGTAATGAACCTACAAGAACCTTTGATGGGTCCAATTAATACTGGGCCAGTGTGACACCATTCATACAAATACAAGGAATACAACCCACACCCGCACTAGGTGTCTTGCGCTATAATTAAATCAATATGTAGGAGGTAGTTTTAGGGTTCCGTACCCAAAGGGTAAAAACGGGACCCTATTACTGAGACTTCGCTGTCCGTCCGTCCGTCCGTCCGTCTGTCATCAGGCTGTATCTCAAGAATGGTGATAGCTAGACAGTTGAAATTTTCACAGATGATGTATTTCTATTGCCGCGATTTTTTGCCGTATTTTAATGTACGGAACCCTCCGTGCACGAGTCCGACTCGCACTTGGCCTGTTTTTTTTCTATAATTATAACACTTTGTCAATTAATTGAACTATTTATCCAGTAGCACTCCTGGCGTAGTTTAACTAAGCTATGCTAGTTAATTGCGGTTGTTAAGCAACATGCAGCTCGGTATCTACTTGGATGGGCCGATAGTGGCATTACTATCTGAGCGCTACCGTGCTTCGGAGGGTACGTTCAGCAGTCGGTCCCGGTTGGTTCAATCGTTAGACCATTTCGGAGGAATTTAGGCGGTCTAAAAATTCCGATCCCAGGGTTGGCCATTAGCCTACTTAAAATTAATGACTATTTATCCAATACCTACCTACGAAGTATTACGTAGATAGTATTGGTATTAATTATTTTTATTACCTAGTATTTGAACATCTTTTGATTTATAGTTTAGGCACGCAGTTCAAAGGCTCGTCATTGCCTAATATTCAGATTCGAATGAGTATTTAATAGTGGTGCTAATGATGCGGTCGTTCAAAGTGTCGCAAGTGCCAAATATAGCTAACGAGGCATTAATTACCTGATATCTATTCGCATTTAGATGAGATAAACTTAATTAAAGAATGGTTGGGATGACTTTAAATTAAGAATGCTATTGTTTTCATAGATCTATTATCACTACATAGTATAAAACAAAGTCGCTTTCCGCTGACGATATTATTCTTGTTAGGAGATTAAAAACATTTCTTATTATTGTTTGCAATTAACTTAGTTCATCAATAAACAATTGAAATCAACAATCTTAAATTAGTCATTAAAACACAAACATCATAGACGTATCTAATACTTTGAAGACTAGTTTCTTATAGACTAGGTTTAAATGAACACTACTCATTTTCAATTGAAACTACGTTTACAGATACGCTTCGCTTTTATTTAACATTTTAATCTGACGTTTCGGCTCCTTTACAGGAGCCGTGCTAATTATTTACCAAATGACTTCAACATCTTAAACTTAAGGTGCTCTCAAAACTCCCAACCCTGGTGGGTTGGCTACAAATCTAAATTAATATACCTATACCCATTCTTTATTACTTTAATATATTAGTAGATTAACCGTCCAGCTAGTTAGTCATCCTCGGGTCTACTACAATACCATTAAACAAGGAATGGGACCCGCAAACAATTTCAAAATAAAATGGTTTGTTTACATACACTTGTGTTACGTGCTTCGTCCTCACAGACGACGGAGCTGGTGGGTTCAGCGGCGAAAAAGTAATAGTCCCTGAAAATAATTCGAAAAGATTAATAAAGTTTAAATGACTTTATGTAAGTATACTCATGGTGCATTTAGATTTAAATCGTTTAAAGATTTAGTTTGCCTCGTCAGTGTTAACTACAGCGTGCCTAATTTAGTCGGTTGCATTCTGCGAGCGAGTGATTTTACTATTTACCAGTAAACTCACCTATCGGCTATCATGTTAACTTGCACTGCTAAGATAATTTGTAAGTTAAAGTAGTTCGATGAAGTTATTACTTGGGGCTTATGTAACTTTCAACCCGGTTAGTATAATATGTACTTCTTCTTCTTCCCTCCACCAACCAACAGCCTCCGTGGTCTTGTGGTTTGAGCGCCCGGCTCACAACCCGGAGGTTCCGGGTTCGATTCCCGGTGGGGATATCTCACAAAAATCTCTTTGTGAGACTTTCCTCAGTTTGGTTAGGGCATTGCAGGCTGAATCACCTGATTGCTTGAAAAGTAAGATGATTCTGTGCTTCGGAGAGCAAGTTAAGCCGTCGGTCCCGGTTACTTTCTACGGATAGAAGTCGTTACTTGAGTCATGTCAGAGGCCTTTGGCGGCTCAATAACTCTGACACCAGGATTGGTCAGGTTGGCCATCCACTGGATGAAGAAGAAGTATATGTACCACAGTTACTTAATTAGGTTTGTATAATTCCCATTAGAGCCCCACAGTGCTTTGACGATCACGGTGAATTATAAATTTTGTAAAACTTCCAATCGAGGCCATTCAACTACACGATCAAATCTATTGTGATTAATATAGGTCACACGTAGACTTATTCGACCTATATATTCTGTGTGTTGTGACCTGTAAGGATTATGCCATTCCGAATACCGCCTCAATGATTTGGTTGATTGGGCATGTTAAGTCCCTGAATTCAGGGTAGGTAATCATGTGATTTACTACTACTTAATATGGTTAGCCTATGTAAACTTTCGAGTAACTTTAAAGAGAGCCACTTTTACTATGCAGTGAAATACAAGCCGACTGCCATTGCAATAAACTAGAACTAGTAGATATCGAGTTTGCTCTCGACAAGCTGTACATGACGTTTCATAGAATTTAAAGTGGTCACTTTGGAGCCAAACTATTGTATGCAAATCTGCCGATTGCCTTGTTGTTGTAAACGAACGGCGTTTCACAAAAACACTGTAACCGATTGAGCCGATAGGTATTTTGTTGAAGTCAAAATCCATTAAATGTTATTCAACTAGTGTTCGCCCCGTTTCACCCATTTCTATGTTAGTATTTTTCTTAACACGTAAATCATTGTTTGATGTAACGATAAAAGATGGCAGTAGTATTCTTCTTCTTCATCGAGTGGATGGCCAATCTGACCAATCCTGGTGTCAGGGTTATTGCGCCGCCAAAGGCCTCTGACATGGCTCAAGTAACGACTACTATCCGTAGAAAGTAACCGGGACCGACGGCTTAACGTGCCCTCCGAAGCACGGAATCATCTTACTTTTCGAGCAATCAGGTGATTCAGCCTGCATTGCAAAGGCAACCAAACTGAGGAAAGTCTCACAAAGAGATTTTTGTGAGATATCCCCACCGGGAATCGAACCCGAAACCTCCGGGTCCTGAGCCGGGCGCTCAAACCACAAGATCACGGAGGCTGTTACGTTGAATTATTTTAGACTACGCAAAATTTTAAAATTCACTTTACTTTACTTAGCATAATGTTATAATACTTACTAGGCAATTTATTCGTTATAGAACCTTTTTCATTCAAGTCAATAAGCGATATTTGTCTCGCTATGTTTAAATGAATTTCCTGCTTCATACGCCAATATTTTTTTGTATAGATGTTGCTTAACCGATCTCCGGGTTCGAATATTTTTTCTATATCCATCTAAAATAATGTGAAATGTTTATTCGCACCAATCATTTCAGAGTAGCAAGTCGTAGTACAATCTAGGTTGGAAGATCGCAGTCGAAATAGTTCACATTATGGTAATTAGGTACATAACAAAAGAGATTGTATTTTGGTTATAAAACAAACTTTTGGAACAAATAGCTACAAAAATATGAATACAATAGTCATGAAATGAAACATGGAATTCACTGATGAATACTAACCTTTTGAAACACATGGGTCAAATTAGTTTCATATTGGAACTTGTACCGTGGTAAATACACTTTCGCGTAAGTCAGTGTCATAGAGCGTACAACATCAGTGAAAGTTCTCATATCGTGTCGGTGATCGATTAGGCTATTTATACCATCATAATCGTTTGGTACCACAACTAAATACCAACACATTTCGTGTTTGAAAGGAATTTTCAAGAACTGAAAGAAGATAATGCGTTTTAATTAACATTCTTAAGTGCGTTTCCACAAAAGACGAGCGGAGTGATGCTGAGTACAAAAAGTGACCAATCACAATGCATTACGAAAAGATTTTGACCAATTAATTGAAACCAATTTTGAACAATCGGACATGATAACAATTAATGACTAGGTATGTCTTGTATCGTCTCTATCGTGAATTAGCGTCCTCCATCACTACATATTATAAAACAAAGTCCCCAGCCGCGTCTGTCTGTCTGTCTATCTGTTAACTCAAATACTACTGCACGAATTTTGACGCCGTTTTTTTAAATAGATTGAGTGATTCAAGAGGAAGGTTTATATGTATAAAAATTCCTGAAATTCCCACGGGAACCGGAACAACGTGGGTAAAATCATGGGGTGCTGCTAGTATTTTATAAAGTAGAATATTTGGTTCGGATTATCTAAAGTTTTGTTTTTATCCCCTATAGACATATAGGATTGTCAAACAAATCATTGAAATTGTCACAATCATTAGGATTGTCAAACAAATCATTGAAATTGTCAAAATCTTTTCGTAATGCATTGTGAGTGAATCGGGCTTCGCTCCACCCCGCTTCGAAGGAAACGCATCCTTATACGTTTTCTGTAAATTTCGAGGTCACTGGTAAAGTAAGTCCGAGTAGGTTAGTGGCCAACCCTGGTGTCGGAGTTTTTAGACCACCTAAAAGCCTCCGACATTGTCTAACGATTGAAACAACTTACCGACAATTTAACGTGCCCTCCGAAGCACGGTAGCGCTCAGATAGAATACCACTATCGGCCACCCATCCAAGTAGGGGCCGAGCTGCACGTTGCTTAACAATCACAATGAACTGACATCGCTTAGTCAAACTACGTCACGAGCGCTACAATAATATATTATGGTTAAATTATCTAATACCTATCGATAGGTACTTCTTTGACATATGTATGCCTCGAATATGCAATCATTGCCTTTGTTAGTGAGTTTTCAGATTACGTTACCTTACTAGAAAGTGTCTTATGTTAAGTTATTGTGTTACATACCTGAGCATTAAAAGTGGTACTGTCGACATAAAGTGTTACAGTAGTCTGTACCATAGTGGGAACCATCGCTACACTATTATTTGTTAGATAAAATGGACGGTCCATTGTCTTTTGGTTTTTGAAGACGCTATCCCAAGATTCCTGAAAAACAATATTATCTTACATACTGTGCCACGAGTCTAGGAGCGCTGTTGCTGTAAATTCTTACAATATTTTAAGAAAATATCAATATTTAATTATAAATCATAACCTAATTACTTCGTAACTATGTATAAATGTATAAGGCAAAATTATTGAATATAAACGACATAATTCCAATGTATCAGCGAGGATTGCGTATGGTACTCTATATTTTTTTTCATTTTTAGATTTAAACCTCATATTAATACAATTTTTATATAACTTCCGGGTTGCGAAGATAAAGTTTTTTCAATCAAATTAATTCGAGACAAAAAGTAAAAGAGTTAAGGACGCACAGACAGAGTTATGAATGCTTTAAATATAGCTCCTTCATTTTAGAGTCAGATTAAATTAATTAGCAAGAGGACTATTGTTAAAGTTAAATAGTAACTTACTTCAAAATATGCGATGTTTACCAATATTGCTCTCAAAATGAGATAAGCATCCTCTGGTTGAAACATGGTTTTGGAGCGGTTACCAGTTGCACTCATTACCTGGAAAGCAACATCAATATCAATATGAGTAAAAAACTTTTTGGTAGAAACGCTTACTCGAATATTCATCATTAAACTTAAAATTAGAACTCTATGCAACTTATATTTTATATGTCAATGCTAATTCCATAGCTGACCCTAGATACAGTACTAATTGGCTATGACTTTGATTCGCTTCGCTTCGCTATATAGAACTGTTTAGAAATATCACGTGAATACCACTTAATCATGACACTTTGGGCAAAATGTATGGGCAGTTTGTTAGAGAAGCGAAGAGACCGCCGCTTGTCTATAGGGGATAAAAACAAAACTTAAGATAATCCGAAACAAATATTCTACTTTATAAAATACTAGCAGTGCCCCATGATTTTCCCCACGTTGTGCTGGTTCCCGTGGGAATTTCAGGAATTTTTATACATATAAACCTTCCTCTTGAATCACTCAATCTATTTAAAAAACCCGCGTCAAAATTCGTGCAGTAGTATTTGAGTTAACAGATAGACAGACAGACAGACGCGGCTGGGGACTTTGTTTTATAATATGTAGTGATGGAGGACGCTAATTCACGATAGAGACGATACAAGACATACCCAGTCATTAATTGTTATCATGTCCGATTGTTCAAAATTGGTTTCAATTACTTCTGCATCGATCATATTATCTGATAAGAATATAAAAGATTGCTCCATGTCTCCCAACTTTTTAACATAGAGTCGGCTATGTTGTAGAAATTCCGAGCCATACATATAATTCAAGTTATATATGATTTTGGCGAAATCTAACAAAACCTGAAAATGAAATACAAACAATTTAAATAATATCAGATAGCAGTAACCATCAAAGATCCATAAGTTCTAAGACTACGAGCAGTAGCAATCATTTTGCATTTGTTTTGTTTTGCTATATTATCGAAATGTATGGGAATGTAGCATGACATGACAAAGTGACTGTCACTAGACATTTATACATTTGGGGAGTAGATAACTAAACAGATTGTGGAGCAACTGCTATTTGTTAAGAAGAGCAGTACAGTCAAACAAATTGTAGTGATAAATTACCCAAAGTTCTAAGTTGAAATAATTTAATTTGTATGTATTTAAACTCATCAGAATTGGTAATTCAGACTATGAAGTCCTATACAATGTATAAGTTGTATATCTAATTTGTTTTATAAATAAGCCTAAAGCTTACTTTGGGTCTAATAAGCTTGCACCTTTGCGCGATGTTTGCACGTGTATTATAAAATTTTATAGAGTTTTAATTAAAAATCTTACATCTGCTGGGTCTATGTACCCTAAAGCTTCGACGATTTCTTCTTTACACTCTTGGCTCGAAGCTAATAATAACAAACTCAAAGGTCCCATGAGGGACGTGCCCGATACAATTATGTTTTTGCCTCGATTCTGCATCGCAACTTCCTGGAATACACCCAAATTATACATGTGCATTGTGCATCCTACTATATTAAAAGTCAAAGTTTGTGATGATGGATGTATGTATGTATGTATTTAAGTACTAGCAGCGCCCCGCGGATTTACCCGCGTTGTGGCCGTTCCCATTGTAATTTTGGGATGAAAAATAGCCTATAACCTTCCCGTTGAACGTGACTATCAAAAACAAAAATAATTATTCAAATCGGACTGACAATTCCCGAGATTAGCTCAAACATACAAACAAACAAACTTACAAGTTTTACCTCTTTATAATATTAGTATAGATGTATATATGATAACTGGCTGCATTTGGCGATGGACAGCTGCAGAACGCTGCAGCCACCTAACTTCCCTGTCACCTATACGGTGTACAGGTGCTGTATACGGTGAAAAATTTAATGTGAAGAGGATTTAATGATAGTATACGGTGGAAAATTTTATGTGAAGAGGATTTAATGATATGTATACGGTGGAAAATTTAATGTGAAGAGGATTTAAATGATAGTCGTGGACCGAATTAGATTGAAACAGGTTCGGCGATCACTTTAGGGGAACGAAGTGGGGCGTGAAATAATTCAATGAAACCTTAATGTTACTTCGATACTTTGTTAGTACTTAATTGTTGTTGAGGTCTCGATATTTTAATGCTGAATTTACATATTACATAACTTTTAGCAGAAAGTCTACTTGTGTTGAAAATTTATGAAGCTTGAAACATTACTTAGTAAGTGAAGGTATACGTTGATTTATTACAGCAATATATTACTTACTTGAAATAATACTGATGGAAAGAATGTGTGCGGTAGAATTCCTTTCGCAGGTAAGATAGCCGAACATATAACTGGAATCAAAATTCACATTAAAGCCTATTGTATTAAACTAGCCGACCCGGCAAACGATGTCTTGCTATATACATTATTTAACAAAAATAATTAAGGGGTGGACCACCCTTTACAATTAGAAGTATAAAAATAGATGTTGAACAATTCTCAGACCTACCCGATATGCACACAAAATGTTTTGAACAGACAAAAGAGGCAGCAAACACCTCGACACGAGAATTGTATATATTAGAGAGCTATAGATGAGCTAAGGCCTCGATTAACTTCCTCGATTTACTTTCACTTGTAATGATTACTCAAATGGTCATCTGTAATATGCTATCATCACAATTATTGTGTAATTGTTACAATACAGAGACGTCGTTCTGTTACACGGTATGTTAACTAACGTTTTATATCTTTTACAAACGGAAAAAATTGCCAATAAATACCTCTCGCATGCACTCAACTGATTCAACTTTGTTATAAAATGTAGTTAAAAACACACATAAAAAACTCATACTCTTAAACCAGAGGTAATAAATAATAACATAATTTACTTACACAAAACGATTAATCCCATGGCGTCTTGTCCCGGTGAATAATATGAAACGATGAAACTAAATTGAATCTGAAATGGGTTTTTATAATCTTATAAAATATTATGGCAACCAATAGGTTACAAAACAATTATTTGTTTGTCATATCAACGGTTTTGTTATTGTTTTTAGGGTTCCGTAGATAAATGGCAAAGAACGGAACCCTTATAGATTTGTCATGTCTGTCTGTCTGTCTGTCCGTCCGTATGTCACAGCCACTTTTTTCCGAAACTATAAGACTGTTGAAACTTGGTAAGTAGATGTACATATTCTGTGAACCGCATTAAGATTTTTAAACAAAAATAGAAAAAAAAAACATTATATTTTGGTGGTTCCCATACTTAAACTCAAAATATTTTTTTCATCAAACCCTTACGTGTGGGGTGTATCTCTGGATGGATTTCAAAAATAATATTGAGGTTTTAATAAAAAAAAATTCTAAACTGAATAGTTTGCGCGGGAGACACTTCCAAAGTGGTAAAATATGTAACTTTGTAACCCCCTGTAACTTTTGAAATAAGAGACTTATAAAACTACAAAAAAATATATGATGTACATTACCATGCAAACTTTTACCAAAAATTGGTTTGAACGAGATCTAGTAAGTAGTTTTTTTTAAAACGTCATAAATCGTAAACAGCAATTTAAATTCCAATCAATCAACTCAAATCTTCTAACTACAAGAAGTTTTATAATGTTATTTGCTGCTACGGAACCCTTCATGGGCGAGTCCGACTCGCACTTGGCCGCTTTTATGTAACTTAATTTACTTTCTCCATATATATTATCCATAGATATATTGATATAATAACGCTGAACAGATAATAGTTATTTTTTTTGAACATTTTACTATTTTACATATACCATTACATATAACATTTTACTAATTTTACTATTTAAAATTCAAGAGTTTTATGTTCCATTCAAGAGAAAAGTTTAATGTAGGGTTATTTTCATCCCCGACTTTCCACGGGAAATACAACCGCGGGGCGCTGCCACTATAATATCACCTGCTATCAACCACCTGGTTAAATGTGTAAATAATTATAGGTATGATTTACGAATAGTGATTAATGGGAATTGATTTTTTTTTTAATATTTAGGGGCATGGTAATATACGTTCAATTCATGTCTAAAGTAGCATAAAGTCCAAGAAAATACGCGGGGTAAGCTTATATTGTTTAGTTATAAAATAATCACTTTATGTTTTTTCCTTCCTCTGTATTGTATTGAGAAAACATCAATATTTATGGAAATAATAGAGTGTTGACAATGATAGTATTGTCGTCATTTTGTATGACGACCGACGAGAGAGCTCTAGAGTTCTCGTTCACCATCCAATTAGCGGTGGATCGACAGATGAATATTTTATTTCCATCAATAGGTCAATTGTTGTGGAAATAAACCTCGAAACAGGCCAACTACTGTTACTTTACTTTATCTACATCAGTTCTCTTGCTTTCTTCTCTTTTAAGCTTAATAAACCTCTCAACTTCTTACTCGTTTGAACTAACTACGAGTTTCCAACTGAATCACTAAACTGAATTCCCCAACGTACATTAAATGTAGGTTTAATGAAAACGTTTCATCATAACATAAATTATTAATGAAATATATATATTTTGTTGTTTTGTGTTAATTATTTCCATTTACATTAATAAGCGAATGCTAGGAAATGTGTAAATTAAAGGGAATAAAACATAAGGTGGTCCCGCAGGCAGGTCGGGCCGGCACGTGCTAGTTCGACAACCGCTCTCCAGCTGCCTAGAATACATTAACCATCCCCACTTTATCTTCAGAAATGTTGCTGTCCTAATACATTGCTTACTCTTATAACTTCGCATCCCACTTTATTCAAATAGCTATTGAAATATGTAGGTCGACCGCCCCCGCAATCATTACATGCTTTCAACAAAATATCCTCGTTTCAGTATAGGTTTTCTTGTTTGTTTCGTGCACTTTTTCATTATATTTGAAACGTTTTTATTATGCAATTTGTTGTGCGGTATATTGTGTTAGTGGTTGGAGCATATGTGGAAGTTGGAAGTGTGCTAGATTAGAGAGGTGAGGAGGAAAGTTGGAGAGGCCTGCGATCGTCCGAGGCGGCGGCGAACTTGTAGCGTCTGAACTTTGCTACGGGAACTGAAAAGTTGTAAAGGCGGTAAAAACTCGTTACGCTAAATCGCCCACTAAACTCGCGAAGCGAAAATTCTATCCAACTTCAATTTACTTTTATTGTTCTTACTTTTCCTATCTTCAAAGCAAAAGTTTTTTTTCTTTTACCGACACCGCCTAGAAATATTTTTACAGTAATTCAAAGAAACGCAGCATCAAAATGTCTTCACTTGAATCTGCTGTGAAAATATCAAAGGGAAATGAGAGTTATATTTTTTTCGTTATCATTTTGTGACGTTATGATGTTATGCATTTTACAAACGGCTTTCACTGTTGGTGTACTAAAACTGGATATGAAAATAAGCATAGATGAATGATAATAAGTTGATACCAAACCTGTAGAAATACACACAACTTTAAAACATTAATTGCATATTAAAGAGTGCTCCATACACTGCTCTATGTTGGTAATGTAGTATTTTGAGTAGATCGGTATATATACGAAGTGGTACTTAGCTGTTCTCACACTACATGGAAGCTGTTTAATCCTCCAACACTTACCGCAGACCACCGGCTTATGTTGATAAAGGCTTTGCTTGTTTACCTTTAACGTGTATTTGGGTACTTAACAGCTCTTTCCAACGTTGCAATAATAAATAAACTCGCCTGTAAAATGGTAATCTTATTCAAAAACAACCAATGCCACTAAAAACAAATAAAGTTAGAATTTCTAATAAAGTTATATGTTCAAACCCTACTTATATTATAATTGCGAAAGTTCGTGAGGTTTTGATGAAACTTTACAGTTATAATATAGGTTATAGAATAACACATGGGATACATTTTATCCCGAAATTCTTGCGGGAGTGGGTACAACGTGGGTAACACCTTAGTGGCTTGGCTAGTAAAGATAAAACGAGAGAGTTAAAATGTGGATCAATGTCGATTTTCCAGTCAAAGACGATTCCTTCGGAAGAGGAAGGTTTAGTGCTTTCATTGTGCATTACATTCTTACTCCACCACTAAGCCCTTTTCCTCAATTAAAGAAGTTGTCTTTGGTTGGGAAATTAGGCATAATGGTTTGAATTTAAACTCTATTATACTATTTAAACATATAGCGACACCATTTATATTATGTGCCAACACAATTATACTGATTTTATAATTTTAATTAACACTGCATCAAAGAATTAAGGTAGATAAATACAATATTGTTTACTCCTGTTCGAGGAATACTTTATTTAGCATGAAATAATATAATCGGCAAATAAAAGTGATTTAAATACGACAAAATGAATGATAATATCATATATCTGGTACGATTAATTCGTATTTCACAATAAGAATTATTAAATCGTTCTTTATATTTGAATAGTTCTTTTAGAGTTTCGTTCTTTTAGAGACTCGATCCACGGTGAGAATCGAACCAACGACCATTTTCCCTGAAGTTGGAGTCATTACCAACTAAGCTATTGAGTCTGTCAAGTTGTTAAGGCAAAGTTGCCTTTGAGTTTAACGAATTTTCTTCAAAATCTTATTACAAAAATACTTCTAAACTCCACGATTCAATGATATAACTTTGAGAAATCGAAAAACTTTTACAAAGTATAAAAAAAAAAAAAACATTGTTAATCATAATTGATAAACGATTATATCGGTTTATGGGTTATTGCTTTGTTTCCTTACCAATGAAAAAAGCTATTATGGAAAAACGAACCTGTTTGTTAAGCAATGTTTGTTTGAAACTAGGAACCGATTGAGTGAACTTTGCATTGTGTCCCTTAAGTATCCCTCAAGCATATTAACAGGAATAATTTTACCTCCAGTTCCCAATACATGAACCGAGTAAAGCTTGTTTTAATTTGAAAATCACTTCCAACGTTATTCAAAGTTTCTCCCTGTTTTATAACAGAGTAAAAATAATGGATAGAATTCAATGTTTGATTTATGTTTCTACTCGAAATGTAAATGTAATAAATAGCTTAGTCAATTTACCTACTGTAGGTTTAAATTTACACCTTTTATTCACCATGTTTTCACCGTAAAAGTTGAAGCTTTGATCGTTTTTATTCTTTTAATTCTATACATTTTTGTATTCAAATTGTAACTAATAAATACAAAAAGTGAGTTAAATAAACTTCGTTAGGTATTCAAACTTTTCTTTTGTTTTATTAGTGGGAAAATGGAACGGCGAAATTATTCAAAGTAAAGAAAGAGTTGTGATAATTTTACCTTGTTTGAAATACGAAGTAACCTCGGCTTTTTGCCGAAAAATAATATTAAGAAATATCTTTCCTTTTTTATTTTTACATTTTGGTGTATTTAGCAATTTATAACTTACTGATACATATCTCCTTGCGCCATGTTGACCACACAAAAAGCTATGCTTTATGATTGATGGCACCATTACCTGCGTGGAACTCTGTATTTACGCTGAAAATGTTAGTAATAAATTTCAATTATTGCGACGTAAATTTATTTCGACAATATGGATTACACAGTATTTGTACAGGGGCACGCACTTTGAAGCGTGGCCGTGACGTCAGCGGGCGGGGAAAATAAAACGTAGTCGATTCTGGTCTAAGTGGAATACATATTTCTCTCCGACGGATCTATCGCAGCATCGACGAGGGAATGGCTGGCGAACTCCAATCTATCAAGTTCATTGGTTGAATTTGAATGCGTCTGTTATACAGAATATTTATGAATTTATTGATCTGTCCGTTGGTTTATTTAGTTGGACATTATTTCTTAAATATTCTGAGATATCTAGGACATAACTAAATTAAAAACATTGTCTAAGTACAATGTTATTAACTTAGTTATGTCCGGCACTCTCACACTCGCATGTTTTAATTTTTTTTTTAATGAGAGAGAATTATATACATATAGAGATAGTTAGAAAATTATAAGGGCAATAAGATAACATACCTCGCATATCATGGTACAAGAAGAACCACGTTATACTACACGAGAAAAAGGTCATTGACTTACCCTCTACAAATAACTGCCATTAGGAGAATATTAAAGACAATTTATCAATACAAGGAAAACATATTTTAACGACATCCTGTTTTGATACCATTGGAAACATACTTACACCCTACACAGAATATGATATCTCGTAGTTGAGTATCGTTTTGAAATTTCGCTGTACATACAAAAAATGAGTATGGCTAAAATATGTTTATATGTTAAGCTGTTTTGGAAATTAAATTGTTTTTATACACAACAAAACTTCTATACACTACTACGCGAATACTAAAATAATGTGTTAAAAATATTTCCTATACTTAATATATTTAAATCTGCAGTGTTTAAAAACGTTGTTATTTTTTAGCCTATTAGCACAACTACGTAGAGCGATCAAGTGTCATGGGACAACACAATATGATAAATATCTACCAATTTCTGTCTACTGTGTGTTGAATCAAAAGTATTTAATTTCGAGTTTTCCACCAAACACCTTAGAAATCATGTCATAACTTGTTTGGCTTGCTTTGAATCTACTAAGGACGTTAAGTTTGACGAAAAGTTAAAAAATAATTGATCACAAACACCACGTTAATTGTAATAATGGTTTACTCTGAAACGCTGGTCGTTTTCTTATCGAGTAAGCGTTAAAGAGCGCTGCTATGTACCAGCGAGTCACGCAAACCCACGATTAAACCATGATTATACCGGCTTTGTTCTTAAACATGGACAATAATTATTTGGATACCGAACGAAGAGAAAACAAAATGAAATATTAATTTGACAGGAATTAATTTTCTTTCTTTCCCGTATAACGTCAACTTTGAGTTAGTTTACATCACTACGCATCAATAATGTCAGGGAGATGAAATATGTTGTGCAAGTTTTTTTAACCTATATTGTCACACTGCTGGGCAAAGGCCTCCCCCAAATGCTTCCAACTCTTCCTGTCCTTCGCGGTCTTCCGCTATCTGCATGATTATGATATTAAATTCTAACTAGCAGCGCCCCGCGGTTTTACCCGCGTTGTGCCCGTTCCCGTGGGAATTTCGGGATTTTTTTTACATAAAAACCTTTCTCTTGAATCACTCTACCTATTACAAACCGCATCAAAATCCGTTGCGTCATTTTAAAGATTTAAGCATACAGACAAACAGACGCGACTTTGTTTTATACTATGTAGTGATACAATTTTTCATAACTGTACTTCGGAGTGAACGTAAAATTGTAGGACCCGATTGTTTCAATCAACAGGCCATGTCGGATACTAGGGTTGGCCACTAACCTACTCGAACTTACTTACTTTCTTTACGTATTAAACGAGTGGTTATTACACATTCTCATACATTTAGATAGTAGCGAATGCGAAGCGACTGTCACTTTTATTAGGGGTAGGTCGGATCGGCAGTAAATATCGTTATATGATTACGAGCTATCTACAACAGAAGACGTTTATAGCTGCAGTAATGTAACTAGCGCCATTGAAACTACGGAAGAGCGAAGTACTTATAATGATACACATACTCGTATGAAAACTGTCGGACCGGCTCAATGTGAGCGGCCTCTTAGAACATGTGTTAGTACGTAATTAAATCTACAAACATTGTACCTACATTGATTGGTTTAGCTTCTAATTGCACATCTGAATCGACGGTATTACATACTTTCTATTATCGGAAATAATCTAGATTACGTAGTAACACAATAAAAAGGTACTTCTGAACAAATAAAATCCATTGCCGGCTATTACCGAGTTCGTTTTACTTTTCCTTTGGTTAACACATTTGTGAAGTTGTCCATTCGTAAATGTTGTTACGAAAAAGGAAATTACTGAATAAATTCGATTGGCGCCGGCATTTGAGTTCCGCGACCTATTGGCGGTTGATCGACGGTTCGCGTGACAAAGTTCTAGGACCAACATGTAAAAAAAATATGTAATACGTGGTGTGTAAAGAAAATATGTAATTTTAGATACAGGAATATCTGTATATGCATATGGTGTAGTCCTTAATAAATTTGTAACCATCAATGTTAAAATTACCTTTATAAAAGACAATAAAATAAAAACACATCATCATTAAAACAGAGTCGATTGATTTAGAAATAAATGAGGTATTTATGTATTAACATTATTTCTTGTTTCCAATAACACCTTTTATACAACTTAAACCGCAGGTGGGAAGAATTCAATACAAAAAACATTTCTTATTCCTGTTCGTCCCACTTTGTTCGAAGGTGGGACGAGCGAAACCCACATAACGTGGAAAATATTTTCATCTTCTCAGGTTTATATAATCTTTGGCCTTGTTGTTTCACAATTACTTCAGGTAATTGTGAACAAATAGTCTATCTAGGTAAGTTCTTGCACAGTTCGTTCCAATTCCGAGGACATAAAATCATAAAGGCCTCCGGTGCGAGCAGGCCTTGTGTAAAGCCGTACTAAAATCTGGGTTAGTAAAATGGTCCTACACTTTAGTATGGGGATTACGTTACTATTTTCTCGTCCCCATACGAGTAAATCGTGCGTTTTATTGGATTTTATACGCTTATCCCTGTTACTAATGTGCTGCTGCGACCGTAATGTAAAACTCTTTACGTATCAATTCAAATTAAATAGTGTACTATTTATATTTACATTATGTATCTTCAAATATCTAATGAATCTAAATAATATTTATTACGAACTTAATCCTTTTAACTGTATCCTTGAAATATTGATGAATGAAACTTCGTAACGATGCCCTTCCGATTTAAATTACGGTTATTTTAAAATTATTTTACATTAATAAGATTCTTCTACCGTGTTGGAAAGTTCAACAATATTTTGCTTGTGCAACGATGTTCGTTCACTTACTACGTTGAACTTAAAATTTGCGAAACTGGTTCCAGCGTTATAAATTAGAAGAAGACCATTGGAAGCTCACCCTCCACGTTATAAAGCGCGGTAGGTTCATTTAAAAACTTCATTATAACTTCACGGACGGGTTCCTGCGGGTGCCCGCTTCGACCTGAGCGCAAGCGTTCTATACTACTACTGTAGATATCACATTTTTTTGTTCTATTTACGCAATTGTTTGTAATGTAAGCACAACAGAATTTTTGTCTTATTCCCTTTGTTGTAACTCCGTTACTGGAAATTTTGGAGTTTTTTGGCATTTTCTGTAATCATTTTTAGGTCTATGTCGGATCCGACATTTAGAAGTATTTAATAAACAGACTTTCAACAAGTGGGAAAGATATTTGCAAATCTCCTCAAGTCACGGAACTGGAAAAAGTACAGAGATTATTTCCGAGTCTGTGAACAAATCTCCTGGTATTTTTGAGGCTAACCCGAAGCCGTTTTAAATATAGACGGGTTTACCTCCACATGTATTGCGGAATACCAACGTTCTAGATATTTGGAAACATTTCCCGAAGCCGGATGTTTCCACTTCAACCACGTCGAATAAAATAATACCATTTCATTTTGTATTCGGTTGACCGTTGAATAAATATTTTATCAGAAGTTGTAATTGCTACGAGATTCGTAGCGCAGTTGCTACGGGCGTAGTGTCGTAGTAATAACAAGACAATACCCTATAACGGTCCAATTAACTTACCATTTAACAGAAGTTTCGTGTTTGACTTGCCCTAACAGTAACAGCCTTATCACACTTGCGATTTACAAGCGTATTGAAAGCGAAACGTACGCGCGGCGTATTCGTCGCGTTCCCGTAACCAATTCGCCGCGAAGGCGTCGCGATTACGCCGCGACCGCGTGACGAATACGCCGCGTCTGCGCAGCGAGTTCGCCGCGTCAAGAGTTGAGACATCATGCCGTACATTCGTCATCGAAATTCATTTCTACCCACTTCAGGTGACACTGACAATCTTAAACGCGAGTTTGCACGTCTTATATCATTTTGGATCACATTTAACAACTCGTAAAATGTAAGTCTTGACATGCGCAGATAGGAACGAAATTTTTTGGGATTCTTTTTGATTCGTTAACGAAACAGTCGCTCTCTTGCAGTCGATTACTTAAAAATGGATCCTCCCAAACACGCCGTTTTTGATTTTGTTTCCGTATCTTATTTCTTCGAAGCAATAAAGCTAACAGAAGTGTTTCCTCGTCGGAATCCATTATGTAAGTGACTGTCCAAGACTCAGATCACTCTCAGCGATTTACTGACGGCTGCGCAGCGTATTCGTTACGCAATCGCGGCAAAATCGCGACGCACTCGCGGCGAATTGGTTACGGGTACGCGACGAACACGCCGCGCGTACGCTTCGCTTTCAATACGCTTGTAAATCGCAAGTGTGATAAGGCTGTAAGTCAACAACCTGTGTTCAATCATTAGTTATCAAACTATAATTTACATATATACCTACCTTTAATACGTGTTTTCGGTTGAATTGCACATATGTGTGTAGTGAAGTTGTAACGTGTTTGAATATTAACGCCGCGGCGCGAACATGCCTCGGAGGAAATGCGACAAATGTGCTAACTGTTAGAATCGTTTTAGGGTCACAATCACACCACCAATAGGATTTGAATTACGAACAATTTACACAGGTTTATGTTTATGCTAGCCATTCAGTTATCGATCTTCCGTACCACACCAGATGAATAGTTATTATAGTTATAACTCCAATTGGATAGCGGAGGAGCCTTGGGGGTCGGTACTTTACTTTACTGATTGAGGTATATTTACGTTCGACTCGGTCTGGTTTCATCATTTATTCACTTGCCATTAATTAATTTACAGGAGCAAATAAGAAATGTGTACATTTGATCGAAATATATGAACGTCAGTGTAAGTAAATTCCGTAATTTAATTCATAGGGTGCATTAAAATAACAGCGAGTATTTACGACACAACATATCTTGTATTATCATCAAATGAATCGCAGACAGAATCGATAATTCATTTGAGTTAAATAAATTTGCGTTATTTAATTTGGTAAAGGTAAAATCTTTATTGAATATGAATCAAGTCTCGAAACCTGCTTTATCGCAGGAGACAAAGCTTCTGATACGTGCGCTGAATACTCTCCAATTACTGGAGCTTAAAGAGTCGCGTCACTCTTTAGGTTACTGTTTAAGAAACTTTCAAGCTATGAAAAGTTAGCGTTTACATTACACCTCTAAACCATTTAACATTACATCTCTCACAAATGTAAACCAAAAAAGTTTTTTCTTTACCTAATTAAGAAATAAGTTCTCTATTAATTTCTTGTCTATTTTTAGTTTAATTAATGTGGTAGATTGAAACAGATGTTAAATGTTTGTAGAACGCTGCATTCTATTATGGCTTACTTTCGTTTTAATGAGTGATTATCTAGAGATACTAAATGATAAATAAAATAAATAAATAAATATACCTGGACAAATTAACATACGGTTAATTAGACCCAAAGTAAGCTCTAAGCTTGTGTTATGGAATTTAATTAACTGATACTACTACATATACATACACAAATACTTTATAAGGATATATATGATGATGATAGTAAGTAAGTTCAAGTACGTCAGTGCCCAACCCAGGTGTCGGGGTTTTTAGACAGCCCTTCGAGTTGGTCTAACGATTGAAACAACCGGGACCGACTGCTTAACGTGCCCTCCGAAGCACGGTAGCACTCAGATAGAAATGCTACTAACGGCCACCCATCCAAGTAGGGGCCGCGTTGTACGTTGCTTAACAATCGCAATGAACTAACATCGCTTAGCCAAACTACGCTTCAAGCGCTACGCTGATAATGATGATACAATTTTTTATTAAAAACCTTTTTGCTATAAGTCTACAGTAGAGATGACTAGGGTAATGATGGCGCTTTTAACTTAGGACACAATTTAAAGTATGAAAATGTATTCAGTTCGCTTCAGTAACAATCGGTGACAGGTGCATCAGAAACGGAAACACGGCAATTTGTCGTCTATATTCAAGTTGTATTGGTGTGCAAAATACCATTCAATAGAACTCATTCATTCGTGTTTGTACCACCAATAACTGCTTTTTGAAATAACATATTCATAACATTTCAGATATCAATCTTCTCGTTGAACAAGTTAGACATATTTTATATCGTGTTAATAAATGATGTACTGAAGTATAAATCAATTGTTTGAAAATTGGTTTGAACTCCAGTATTCACGTGTACGTGTATTTCAGGAACATTCTATGACTACGACAGTGCTACGAAACTGCTACGAGTGTTACGAATTTATAGACGGTAAGTAAGCTCGAGTGGGTCAGTGACCAACACTGGTGTCGGAGTCTGACGATTTATAAAACCGGGACCGACAATATAACGTGCCCTCCGAAGCACGGTAGCGCTCAGATAGAAATGCCACTATCGGCCATCCATCCAAGTAGGGGCCGAGCTGCACGTTGCTTAACGATCTTTATCATTTTAATTTTTATCTTTAAAGTAAATATAACATTCAAATATAACACAAGAGTGACAATGAAACATTTGCAGTGAGCGTAGTAATGTAAACAATGTTACTTTAACACGAAACATTAGGGAATCAAATATCACGTTGAATTTCCCATGAAGGTAGGAAGTTGAGGAATGTGTTGCACATTTGCTGCATATTGTGCTGAGCGCGGTCCGACATAATACGTCACGTTTCACCTCCTTTACCGGCACTGACCTACGTGCTATACAACACCCGACGATATTATACTCAAGAACAATAACCCGCCTGGAATCGACTTGAGGTTCAACCGATTTAGTTCATACTGGTGTGGAAATAGACGGCACTGCTATGCCATTTTCTATATATCTAGATATGGAACAACTTGCACCGAAATCTATATTAATATTATAAAGAGGTATTTGTAATTTTGTTTGTTCTTTGATCTCGGGAGTATTGAATAATTATTTTTGTAATAGGTAGCCACATTCAACAAAAAGTTTATAGAGTATTTTTCATTCCAAAATTCCCATGCGAACGGGAACTACGCGGGTAAAACCGCGGGACGCTGCTAGTGTAGATATAAACATATACAACAGCAACAAAGAACACTCTCTATGATAAAAGTTAAATCACATTTTTAAATTACTTTACTTTAAGTAACTTCCCAGTTACTTTTTATGACACAAACTTGAATTCCAAGAGCTATTAAAAATGTTTGAGACAAGTCTGATGTTGTTTGGCTAATTTCATCTTAGCACATCATATGAAGGACATGCGCGGGTGTGTGGAATGTAGGAGTGTTTCAAGTTAACCCAATTAGAGGCAGTTTTATTTGCTGTATTTCCGCAAGTGCAGTGGAAAGGGGATAGTGGGCACGTGCCGCCGCGCTCAATGTTTATTGCGATGAGATTGCGGCATAACTCGCTCGGATTATTATAAGTGTGAATGTCGCCAAGTTTTTAACCGCTCGTAATCGTAACAGATACTTGTAATGACACAGGATTAAAAGGGTTGTTAGCGTTACCGTTATTCTTTATTGATGAGTTAAAGTTAAGTTATTCTTTTGTCATATCTGTTAATTACGTTTTTGATTTAGAGATCACAATGCCGCATGGTATTTTAGTTAATAACTTCTGATATACAGATAGTTAGCTTTTACTTTGAGATTCATTAATTTTATGTACATTGCTGACTATCCTAGGTGTTCAGGATATATTAGAACACAAACCTCTAACAATTGAAACATCCAAGACTTACAGCTTTAATAGGCCATCCGAAGCCCGCCGAAGGTCTGCAGTTTCTTTAACAAACCAAGATTCTTTTCAGGTTAAACTGTATCAACAAACTAGGCTGAAGTGTAGTAAATTAATTATAAATGTAATTTTGTGCAATTTCTTATGAAATGCATATGAAATATATAAAACAAATAAATATTTTATGGGACTTTCTTGAATGCTTTTGAAATGAATATTTGGACATATGTAAAAAAACCAATTCCTCCTGGTCTTTTCTGTTATGGTTGCAGTGTTATTCGACAAAAATGCTTTTTTTATAACTGCTATCTATATATGATTGCGATATTTTTAAGTCATATTTTCGACAAAGAGTGGAGAAAGATAAATATAAAAAAATGGTTAAATAAATTAAAAACAGGTTAAATAAAAAATAAAAACACATTTTTCGCGTGTCGTCTGACTAATGTTAAACGCCCGACTTTACTTGCTATATTTACGGGTTGTGAGTCTTTTCCCCAACATGGTAGGGGAACAACGATAATGACCTTCATACGACACAGACGTAGATATATTATGGGCACATTAGGCTTGCCCCACGGATTTACCCGCGTTGTGCCCGTTAACGTACCCATTTCAGGATAAAAAATAACCTATATCCTTCCTTTTAAATGAAGTAATCCAATGCAAGAAGAATTATTGAAATCGAAATGTTAGTTCTAGAGATAAACCTGAACATACAAACAAAATTACCTATATATAATATTACTATAGCATTGAGTTACGATAACTATCTTAATACTATAGATACATATTTTGTGAATGTTGGACAAAACATACATTTGTCCAACATTCACGAAATATCGACGCCCCTCGCGACGCCAACAGTAATTTTAACGCCCGACACCGATGTAGATTTACCATACTTCTTTTTACAAAACGTTAAAAAAATATGACATACTAGCCGCGCCCCGCGGTGTTACCCGCGTTGTACCCGTTCCCGCAAGAATTTCGGGATAAAATATATCCCGTGTGTTATTCTGATGTATAACGTATATTACTGTAAAGTTTCATCCAAATCCGTCCAGCAGTTTTTTCGTGAAAGTATAACAAACATACATACATCCTCACAAACATCCGCATTTAAAATATGAGTAGGATTTTAGTTTTAGTAGCTGCTGTTGGGTTGGCTCCAGAAAGCAGTTTTAATTCACAGTGTGTCCGATTACGTGACGGTTTTGTCAATACAATTTAATAGCGAGCACTACTAGAAACATTTTACACTGACCATACTCTTTGTAATTACTAGTGTAAGTTAATATTTACGGCTAACGACCGCACACGGCAATTATAGAGTCTATCTATCCACTATACTTAATTGTTGAAATGATTGAGTAATTTGATACATTGTTTTTAACATAAAATCATTTTGGAATGAAAGTTGGATTGCTCTTTTTGGATTTAATGAGAAATACAATGAAGTTTGAACCAATGCATTATTTTTAATTAAAATGAATAACACGTTTTATAAAAAACCCAGTAGCGCCCCGCGGTTTTATCCGAGTTGTGCCCGTTCTCATGGGAATTTCGAATTTTATTATACATATAAACCTTCTACTTGAATCACTCTATCTATTTAAAAGAACCGAGTCAAAATCTGTCCAGTAATATTTGAGTTTATCACAGACAGACAGACGCGGCCGGGGACTTTGTTTTAAAATGTGTAGTGATGTGTAATAACACATTTTATAAAAAGTATGTGTTATACATAAATAAACCTTGCAACGAATCAACACAAAGGTAGCAAACTGTTTTGATCATTATCTATTTCAAAACGTAAAATAAACTAACTCAATTTAATATGCACATAATCTGTACTGTATAAACTAGCTGCATTTGATAGAATCTTTTGTGAACAATCAAGGATTAAAACTATATCATTAACTATGGGATTGCTATTCAATGTATGTAGGCAAAACTCCGAGTAGAACTTTTTGTTTGTCTAATTAACTACATTCAGGAGACCCTTCTTGATTGAATCACGTATCGAAAGGATCAGACGGATCTTTCTGTAAATAGAAACTTTATTTTATTGTTATTTGACTTCAATAAATTGACGAGCTACTCTTACAATGAAGCTCTAATGAGATTCTTTTTAGATGCTCTGTTCAGTTTGTCCTACTGATTTGCTATGAACTACATATATGATCTAATAAATTGCATATAAGCATTATATAGGTTAGGTTAGTGTGTATTTATGGGTTCATATTTATACTATAAGAATTATATATGCCACCATAGTATTGAACAAATATTTTTTTGTGTGCGTTTAGGTGTCACCCGGGATGGTTTAGATTCACAAATCAGCCCGGCAGATGACGCTCTGAAATATCATGTAGGACATCGCCTGTCGGGTCCGCTATTATTTTATAAATTAATTATTTACATTGTAGATTTTTAGTATATTAATATCGGTGTCAAAAAACGATTTAGTAATATTACATGAAGCATTTCGATTCAAATAAATTATACATTTGCAATGCCATAAATATCATATCCGGAAATAAATACGTCAGTTGATATGTCTATTTGCTTGATATTTCTTGGCAGATATCAACATTTATAAGGAGATAAAATGGGTATGATAAAAAGGTCAATTCCAACTAACTACTACGACGTAACTCTTTTCCTTGAAAGAGATATCCAAAAAAGGATTCTTCTCCACCTACATCATAATAAGTAAAGCATGTTACAGTAAAGGTATTTTACTTACTAAGGATATCTAATAAACTAGCAACACCACGTGGTTTTACTCGCGTTGTGTCCGTTTCCTTGGGAATTTCGGGATCAAAAATAGCTTATAATCTTCCCGTTAAATCTGGCTATATATTACAAAAAGAATGATTTTAACTGGATTGGTAGTTTCTGAGATTAACGCGTTTTAACAAACAAAAAACTATTCTGCTTTATCATATTAGAAATTAAGTATAAGATTACTAATTTACATCATTATATTACAAATGAAGTAAGGCACGAAGTTCAATCTTTGTGTTTGATATCGTGCCTAAAAACTGCGATATTTAAAATGAAAAATTAATTTCATGAAGCACAGTTTTATCGTATTTAAGTAGGTAGAGTTAGCAATTTAGGTCAAATGTAAACGTATCGCCGCGTCAACATTTTGTTGCGCCGTTTCTGACACGTAGTGAATACACGTTAATGAACCGCTGTCAGCTTTTTACTACGAGAACGATTCTAGCCCACGTTTTTTTTACTGATAAGCAAATGCATTGAATCAAAAATATGTATTTTATTTGTTCACTTTTATGCAAAATTCTGTTTTAATAATTATGAACACACATTTTCAAGGAATGGAATGTGCTATATCGTATAGCAAGAAGTACCGTAGCGTACCGGTAAAGTATTAAACTATTACTTTTTTATATGTCTCGCATTTACGTGCAAGTACTCGTACATATATACGAACTATTGAGAACAAACTATATCATGTCAAATATTAATTAACCTTTCCGCCCAACATTACAACACCTTATCTGAGCTCGTTATGAACATGATTAAATTAATTAACCAGTATAACTTTAAGTTAAACAATTATGACGCTAACTAGTGCAAGATAATTAGACGTCCGAGGTATCGGCCGGAGCGAGGCGAGCGAGGGTTAAATTTACGACGGATTCCCGCTCTTTGTCGCCGCTTAATTCTACTGAGTTTCTCTGATAACCTTTGCCTCGATTTATTGCTTTAATCAAAGCTGCATACAGACTAGTTTAATGTTACTAGCATCACTTTTCTATGTACGTTAACAATCCATCAGATGTAGATAGACTACACAACAGAACGATGAAATATTTTAGGGTGTTAAAATTTTCGTTGACTTAGTATGTACTGTAATGAACTCGTAAACATGTAGATTAGATTTTAAACTTTGTTTTACAATAAGAAGTATGTCTCTCAAAGGTTCTCCGACGGAGATCCGAACCGATGTCGCGAGAGAGTCGTTTGAATAAAGTTACTCGCACTGATTTATGTGTAAACTTTCGGCTGTCCTGCCAAGCCGTGTGTGCGAGCCGCGCTCGCACCAACTCGTACGCGGGCTATTGTGCACTTATCTCACGTTATTCTTGAACTACAGATGAATTCCCCCGCGAATAAGGTGGTTGTCGACAGTATTGTAAATTATGTTGTAAACTTTCAATGTGAGAAAAGTTCTACAGCACGTCCCCGCCAAGTATAATTAATTTCAGTATAAACCACTGAATAAAGACACAAATAGACCGCAGAAATGTGTAATTGTTAAAGGGCTACGATGCGGCAACGGCGATGGGCGACGGAAGTAGTAGAACGAAGTTGAGATGGAAGATCTTCTTCTTCTTCTTCTTCTTCTTCTTCTTCTTCAACAAAAGACTACCGACTTCAACAAAAGACCTGCAAGGTTTGGCAGTACTGCGCATTTGCAATTTCATATACAGGGTTCCACTCATCCTTAAGTGTTTCCTTACTCAGTGTATGAATAGAATAATTTAATTAATAAACAAGGTATAATTGTTGATCGATTAACTTTCCAACATGTAATACAATGTGTCTGTTGATAAATAACAAATATACTTTGTTAAACAATTAGAAACCAATTATTTGCCCCTAAATTTGGAAGTTGCACGTGCGTAGTGCCACAAGAACTGATCTGAGTCTTTTACGTTATCTTTCGTCTCAACTTTTGTCTCCTCTACTATCGTTTGAAGCCATCGCCAGCGTGTTACCGGTTGACTATTTAATTAATTACGATGAATCAAAACGGGCATTGATTAAACACGAATTTGTAATTGGTAATGCATTCACGCTGAAACCCGCAAGACTATTGAAGCTAAAAGGTCCGTGCTTAATCGGAATAAACAGGCATCATCGGATCCCATTCCACCCTTTGCGTTTGATTTATCCGTAGTACACGATCTTGTTGAACCGTAATATATCGCCGGCTACGAACAGCCGAGAGCAAAGGCTTTGACCGTTAATTCTCAATAATAGATAACGTTGCTGACACCTCCTCTTGGAAGGGAAAGCTCTCGGAATTAAAATAGGGAAAAATACATTCCTTCTATCACCATATCAATTACGCCCCGCGGTTTTACCCAAGTCGTGCCAAGTCCCATGGGAATTTCAGGAAAATTGTTTATAAAGTTCCCGTTGAATGTGACTATCTATTGCAAAAATAATTATTGAAATCGGATTTTTAGTTTCTGAAATTAACCCGAACATACAAACAAACAAAATCATTGTTTTTAGCTCTTTATAATATTAGTATAGATTTAGAAACTTATTCGAACGTAAAGAAGAAAAAGCAATATTTTAACATCAACAAGGAAAAACAAATAATTAAACACAGGCTCAAAGTTAATATACTCTTTCATATAAGCTTTAAAAACCTTATTAGTACCAATCACAAAATATTTATCGCATTAAATCTCTTATTACGGTATCGATCAAGGGTTAATGGACTGTTAATAACGTACACATGTAATTCCTATTCATAGGCGTGTAATTCCAATAGGAAGTACAGATCGGAAACATATGATGCAACTTGTATGAATGTAATACTCCTTAGAGTTGATTAAATGCAAACATAACGACTACTATTTATCTATTTGTCTGCAATATCTATAATGAAGCTCAAACGTTTGTTTTTTATTAATGTAAAGTAAAGTGTTAGCTTGTCATGTCCCACTGCTGGGCAAAGACGTCTTATCTCATTGTAGATATAAAGTGAGGAGGATTAGGCATAATCACAAAATAATTAATTGTTTCTCAGTAGGTTAATTTTATTTTAAAACGTTACGCCCCGCTCCACCTTGAACGAGGCCTAACGTGTCATTTTTAATTGATTTGATTGTTTTCATTATTTTATCTTTTTTTTTTACGTAACCTCGCTGTCCCACTTCTGGGCAAAGGTATAATAAAGGTATATAAATAAATAAAAAAAATAATAAAAAAAAAAAATATTTTTTTTAAATTTTAATAAAAACCTTTATTTCCTTAACACAACTAGTTTAAAAGTTTTCTTTTACTTTACTTTACTTAAAAAATTATTACATATTTACATTGATATTTAATATTTTATTTACTGTTGTTATATAGTATTTACATTTCTTAATATTTCATTATTTTTATTTTTTAACAACATCAAGGAACCCCCTTCAGGTGAAGGCCTCTTCCAAAGAGTTCCATTTCTCGCGGTCTTGAGCTATTTGATACCATTTTGGTCCAGCTATTTTTTTAATATCATCTTCCCATCGTGCGTGCGGTCTACCTCTGTAGCGCTTACCCTGAGGGCCCTTCCAAGTAGTAACTATGTTCGTCCATCTTTGGTCTTTTAGTCTGGCTACGTGCCCCGCCCATTTCCACTTTAATCCGCGAGCATGAGAAAGAGCATCTATTGCGTTTGTTTTCGATCTGATGTTAGTATGTTTTACTTTCTGGATTTTCTTGATATTTAACATGCTCCGCTCCATAGCTCTCTGACATGTATTGATTTTATTATTAATTAAATTGGTGAATTTCCATGTTTGACACGCATAGGTTAGACATGGGATAATACATGTGTCCAACACTTTCTTCTTTAAATGAATAGGCATGTCATTTTTAAACACTTCTTTTAATCCCCAGTACTTGTTCCAAGAGCTTTTCACTCTTCTTTCCACTTCCAATGCATTAATGTTACTATCAAATCCCATTTGCTTTCCTAGGTACACATATTGATCTACGTATTCTAAGGGTATGTTATTGATATTTAAAACTGATTTTTTGTAATTTGTCATAGCTTTAGTTTTAGATATATTTATTTCGAGTCCCACTTGTCGGGCAGCATTGTATAGATCGGTGATCATATCCTGTAGCTCGCAGCTAGTTTCAGCAAACAACACCAAGTCGTCTGCAAATCGAAGATGACTTAAATATTTGCCCCGAATATACATATAACCCTTTTTTCTTCCAGTTTAGTTTACTTATTATATACTCAAGAACGGCGATAAAGAGTTTTGGTGATAAGGGGTCGCCTTGCCTTACCCCTCTTTCTATGGGGAAGTCTTGACCGGTAGAGTCCAGCTTGACTTTACCGGTACATTTCTTATATATCTTTTTTAAGATGTCTATGTATTCTTGTTCAACGTCCTGGTCTTCCAAAGCTTCCCATATCGCTGTGTGTGCGAGAGTGTCGAAAGCTTTTTGAAAGTCAATGAATGCGTTAAACAATGGTCTTTGTTGTTCCTGGTATTTTTCAATTATTAGGCCCGCCGTATGAATATGGTCTATTGTAGAAAACTTTTTCCTGAACCCAGCTTGCTCTATAGGTTGTTTTAGTTCGAAGGATGCGCTTATTCTTTTGTTAAGAATTGTAGAGAAGATTTTGTATAAAGTTGGTAATAAGCTAATAGGTCGGTAGTTCCCTATATCCTTCGGGTCACCTTTTTTATACAACAATATAATGTTCGACTCAGACCATTGTGTAGGTATGGTGCATGTTTTTATTATATTGTTAAACAGTGATTCCAATGGTTTGGCTAATACCTCTTCGGCAACCTTTATGGCGTCATTTGTAATATTGTCAGACCCCGGGCTTTTATCAGATTTCAGTTTGCGTATTGTCTCTATAATTTCTTTACAATATATTGGTTCTATGTGGAGAGCGGGACTGGATGCGTCTGTGTGATAACTAACCTTTTCTGGGGCGCTATACAAGTTTTTGTAGAAATTTGTTGCGATTTTTAAAATTTCATTTCGACTGTATTTTACCCCCTCTGAGTCTTTCAAGCAATCAACCCATATTTTCTTATCCTGTAGTTCTTTATATCCTTTTTTCAGGCTCCCTTTTAGTTCTAAGTGTTTTTTAAGGACGGCAGTTCTGTGTTTCTTGTAATCAAATTTTATGTATTTGCTAATAAGCTTGTATAGAGCTTTTAGCTCGTTCTTACTCGATCGGGTTTTATTCTTTGTTCTGTGCAATATTTGTCTTCTTATAATGAGCTTTTTTGTTCGTTCTGATATTATACGAGTATCTGGGTTTTTATTATCATCCTTTGTCTCCCATGCTCTTTTTAAGCTTACTTGTATTGCATTGATTAGCTTATCATGGAAGTCCTGTACTGTGTCTGTGCTTGAATGGGTTAAAGTAGATAGTTGTTTACTTAGTGTTTCTTTATATAGAGTTATTTCATTTTCAGTTTTCAAAGTGCTATATTGGTTATTGTTGTACCTGATTCTGCTTTTCAGTGGTTTCATAAGTGAAACTGTTGCTCTAAGAGGTCTATGATCCGTTGAAAAGTCTAGATTTAGTGTTTCGACATTTTGAAACATTTGAGGTTGGTTTGACAGTATAAAATCAATTTCGTTTTTATATTGACCATTCGGGGAGCGCCAAGTCCATCTACTTTTTAAGGATTTCTTATAGAATGTGTTCATTATGGCTAATTTATATTCAAGTGCAAACTCTATAAGCCTTTGACCTCTAGTGTTTCTTACACCGGACCTCATAATAAAGGTATAAAGGTAGATATATTAAAAAATAAATGTGCTCTATGATTATAAAATTATTTCTAAATACTGTCCTAGAAACTAGTATTATAAGACATGCTTGTGACAGGTAATTATAGAAGAACTTACAATGTGTATGTCCCTAATATAGAACACTGGAGGAATAACATATTATAACTCATATTACTTACACAGTTTCATGGCTGGTATCAGGAAACTCGGGCTCGTACGATGCATACATAATGTTTGTAATTATTTCCAAAGTTTCGCTTCCTCAACCATCAGGCTTTTGTCTAGGCAGTTAATTAATATTCATTTACTTTTAGAACGCGCTGATGTAAATAAGATAATAAGGTAGACATGGAACGTACGTCCACAACTTTGCAATATGAAAGGTGCCTTAAATATAGAAGATGGGGTATTTTGGTTAAGGAACCATTAATTTTATTTCAAACAAGTTGTAGCGACATAGTAATGTATACCTGCAAATATGTAGTAAGTCTTCAGTCACTGTTAGGTCTAACCCGTGGGCGCACGCCTTCATTAAATTGGCTCGGCTCTGCAAACTATTCAAGCATGTTAATAATGCAAAGTACGACCCAAAGCTGAAATATAAGTCAAGTGTCACCAAGTGCTTACGTAGTAATCTCTGCCCAATCAAGTACAAAACAACTATTTATTAATAGTCTAAAATATTCATTATATTATTCATTAAATATGACAGTATTGTATTTATATATAAATACATATTTCCTTGGCTTTACGTGTGAGTTAACTAAGTGAGGTCTTCAAAAGCTTGCTCACCTGTCCTAACCAAACGCTCGAGCTATTAATTTGACATTGTAAAGTAAAATACAAGTCTAATATAACCAACGCCCAAAGGGATTGAGTGCGTTGACCTTACGTTATAATAGTTATGACATTTTATTATATTACACGACTAGTATAGCTACTTATTGACCAGAGATTATTACTTAGCCTGTGCAAGATTAACTTTTTGACACTACCGGTATATAGATTTTCATTAATTATATTAGTACGGCAAACACGGTACTCGGTGAGATGAGAAGCCTTTGTCCAGCAGTGGGACATTACAGGCTAATACTACTACCATATGAGTGCGGCAAACTCACAGAAGAGTGAAGTACTTACTGCGTAATCTTTATTTTGTGGGCTATCTACACATTTTGGTAGAAAGGTTAAATAAAAAAAATCGCCTCAAAATAGCAAACTTTCTTCCTCAGGGGGCAATGACAACTGTATGCATCGCGTACATACCATACATACCTACTAACATAGTATTTCCGTAGCGTTAGTCGTTACGTAGCCAATTCGTAGCCATGCTTGTAGCAGTATATTCGTAGTGCCCCGTAGTCGTAGCGTAGTTACGTAGTCGAGAATATTCGTAACGCTCATGGCTGCGATCGTGGTAACCTTTTGGTTTATTTCTGCAGTATTTAGTTTTATTTATTTATTTATTTATTTATTAGACACTACAACAATATAATCACTTTGCACTTACAATTAACTTTAGTTACTTATGAGTAGCCGTGAGTACTTTTATTATAACATTAGGCAACTCATATAACTTTTGTTAGTTTAAATATTGAAGGTAATGTCCTATTGGATTTAAAAAATACATAAACATATATCACCAACAACAAGAACTCTAAGGGCCGATTGCTTTGATTTAGCGCCTAAGTATAATAATATGCAATCGTAGTGCAAAATAAAAAAGTGTTTTGAAAAATTATAAAATGAAAAATGATGATGAAACAAAACTGATGATGAATTCTTGTGCAATGCTTGTGGATTGCAGATGATTTTTCTATATGTTCTGTATATTTATGATTTTCTGGACAATTTTCTTCGGAAAACTTATTGTTTAGCCGAAGCAAAGCCTTGGTAATAAAGCAAATGATAATTTGGCTCACAATATTAGCCTGTTGAAGTTTTGTCACACACGTATATAACACGAGGGTAGCATACAGAGTATGTAAATGCGTAGACATGACAGGCACATTCTCTGGGTTAATCTAATGAATTAACCTAATATTGTATGGAGTTTCTGCGCTTAGGATGCCCACACACATTATTCGCTGTAACAATTTGTTGGGCAGATTTGAATGGAGATTTTAGTCTATATTTTCGGAATTTATAGTTACAAATAGGACGTTTGATTATTATGGTAGTGCCACGCTGTAGCTATGGTGACGGTGATTGTTTTCATATAGTTTTTGTCTCAAATATATTTCAGTTAATATCTAGTGGGAGCCCTACAAGTTAATTTTAATAAATTAAAGCAAATGATTGGTAATAAATAATCTTCATATTATTTATTACCAATCATTTGCTGACAGAAAAAATGTTTCTGATCACGAATCAAAAGCGTTCATGTGTACCAAGTACCTACAGTGAAACTACGTAACTAGCTACAAAGTTACCTTAAACTTACCTCAAACCACTGGTTTGCGTTTCGCTCGGTCATATTAATTGGGCATTTATCACAATAGCCTTTATTACACTTGTTCTTAGCTAAAGAAAAAATCCATTAGTGTAGTTAGTCGCGGTCTTGTGACTTCTGATTAATGATGTCACCCACACAAACCTCGTGAATTATTTCACTTGGGTTCACTATAACTACAACTGTTTTATTAATTTGAGTCGTGTCTTTATGTTTGTTGATAGCTAATTTTCTAGTCTGGTGGCTTCATTTGTTTCAAACCAGTATGTATGTTTTGGGTGAAAACCCGTGTATTCTAAATTTTAATTTTTAAATCAGATTGTTAGCATTGAGACTTATAAAGTTGGCCGTCAGTATTCAATTACCAGTCAATTACCAGTGTACATATTATCAGTTTATTAAAAAAATTAAAATGCATAGGCCAGTGGCTGAATACAAACATATTAATCTTACCTAATCCTCGTTTAAAGCCTTAAAGTCCCAGTCTAAAATTTTAATATAAAATGGAAATGTCTATCTACTATTTTGTTGGAAAGCAAATGATGTGGCGAGGGACAGCCCAGTTTCGGCTGACTAGTTGAATGCGCTAATTTGCAATGCAACTGCCGCACTTTATGACCCGTTCCGCGCATTCATCGGTTGGTTTTGACAGCAAATCTATTAGTTTTCAGTTTTCACTCTAATATTTGGAATGGATTGTTTTAAAATATGTATAATATTCGCTGTGCAAAGTGCTTTCTCATTTACATGTTATAGGTAAGGGATTAAATATAAGTATAGGGTAGAGATATGCCTGTAAAGTCCCACCGCTGGTCAAAGGCCTCTCATTTACTGGCATACTTGTAGGATGTAAAGAAATAGCCGTAATAGTAATCAGAAGGTAGGAAATGTGTATTTTATGTTGCAGTAAACGTTGCCAATATAAAATAATGATGTATGAATATACAAACACAGAATCACATCCATATGTGTATTTATGCGTACTTTATGACATTAAAATGTCCCCATCTCGACAAAAATGAACTACGGTAACATGATTGCTATACCTCTAATTAAAAATTGCATTTGAATCTTAACTCTAAATTCAGAATTCAGACTGCCGAAATCCAGTTAACTCCAAATTGGTCCGAAGCACGAAGTTACTATTCACCATACTCCAAACTCAAGATCTGAACACTTGACACTCGACGTCCTTAACTTGACTTGGAAACCAGTTATAGAAACCCTTAATCTACAGCTTCTAACTTAAGATCTAACACTTGAAAAATAAAGCTATACTAAGAATTACTGCAGTAAAGATATCTTTACATTTGTGTTTCTAAATATCTTTAATGCTTTTTGCTAAATAGAATGATTCGATTTCATGTCCTAAGCAAATAACTCATATAGCGGTTACAAAGACATTTTTCCAATCATGATATATATAATTGTCACCTAGTCCCATTTGGATTATTCATTAAGTTAATGAAGCGTCAGGATTGGGTCACGCAAGAGGCCGATTTACCGCAACATCGTATTTCGCAGCCCCGAATAGGGGGGAGGATCACGAATACAAATTAATGTTGTACTTATCGCTCATTTAATTGAGCGGTAATTAAATAAACTATCCCGTTACAGAGAGCTGCTTGAGTTACACAATTCATGTTTATAATCCAAGTAATAAATACTTTATTAACGACAAAGCTTTTAATTTGAAATCCCGAAATTGTGTCAAAAGTCAAATAAATTAACAACAGCAGCTGTTTTGCGAACTTTGTTTTTGTTGTTAATATTTCAATAAAAATAACTTTAATATTTATTTCAGAAAGTCTTGTTTAATCTGTGCGCTGAGCTTATTGAGGGATGTTGTTTATTTTTGTTTAATTTGTAATTCAAACCGGTAAGCAGATTAAAACGGTACTGGACGGTTCAGCAAATAACATATTAGTAAGAGAGAACGAGCGGTTTAATCGCAGCAATGCTTCCTGTTTTCCCCTGATATGTGAGAGTGGGATAGGCGATAATCCATCGTATGTTAGAAGCGCGGTAGGCCATCTCGGGCTTGCGGGGCTGCCTCGTCACACCGCAAATTTGTACGAACACCAGCAATCGGATTATCGCGCAGTAGCAACTAGAGAGTGCTAACGAGACACGAGGCCATTACCTACCGGCTCCTCGTGCTCACGAGCTCATTCCAAATTGTCATTACTATTACCATTCGAAATTGCATTGTTATTTTATAGTAATACTATTTCCTAAAATATTACCCGTTTCCTTACCTTCCAGATTATTAAACGCATACAATACGTTTATATACTAAGGCAATGTATACGATGGAAAATATGTGAATTCTCGGTAAATATAAGTATAGGTATTTCTTATATACAGTTTTTCATCTGTAGGCAAGCATTTGACGCACATGAATGGGCCAGTGAGCGCGGCAATTTCTTGACAAAACATCGCACGTGTCGCGAAGCGAATGTTTAGCTTCTTCAGCTAAAGTGACGAAACATGTCTCGCGGTACCGCCACTGTTTACATTACCCTCACGTACTACCATAGCGGCCATTGCAGAGCCACATTCCAAAATAATGTTTATTTTTAGCCAACATTATGTTTGAATCTAGACCTAAAAGTTGCCCACTTACCCAAGTTTATACAGAATTTGAAATAATAATGGCAGTATCACAACCGAAATATGCTAATGAAACCAAGCAACCTTCTATCGGTTGGTTCGTTTATAAATCACGTAACAATCTAATTCAAGTAGGTAATCGGGAATTTGACATTTACTAACCGAATAATAGTCGGTTGGTATGTAAATGTAGTTTGAGAGTTTACAATAAAACAATATGAAGTTCATATACTTTACGATGCGACTATATTCCGAGCGAGATTTCCCGACGGTAACACATATTTTATTCGGTCTGTTATATAAGTAGCTGCTGTTTACTATAACTGGGAACAGTCAGTCTTAAAGGACTTAGGGACCATTTTATTTGCCGTGATCTCTTTATTTGATTTACTTCACACAAATACGAGTATTTAAGTTACGCTTTGTAATTTCAGTGCATTATAGTTTGATTAAGAAAGTATGTTCGTAGTGGCCATCCTTAGAGTCAGAGTTTTCCAACCGCCTAAAAGCCTCCGGCATGGTCTAATGATTGAAACAATCGGAACCGACAATTTTACGTACCTCTGCACGGTAGCACTCAGTTAGAAATGCCACTATCGGCCAAGTACTAGTGATCGAGGTGCACGTTGCTTAACAATCGCCATGAACTATCATCGCTTAGTCAAACAACGCGTACACTAACTAGTTTGATAAAAAATAATGTAGGTTAAATGATTTCCTTTTACATTTATTAATTACTAGCAGCGCCCCGCGGTTTTACCCGCGTTGTGTCCATTCCTGTGGAAATTTCGGGATGAAAAATAGCCTATGTTACTCGTGGATAATGTAGCTTTCGAATGGTGAAAGCGTTTTTAAAAACGGTCCAGTAGTTTTTGAGCCTATTCATTACAACCAAACAAACAAAGTTTTCCTCTTTATGATATTAGTATAGAAAAGCTTTTAGTCCTCTGTAGGTGCACTTACTCGCCATACAGTTCCAATTAATTTGTACTGACAAGATACATACCAAATGTGTAAACCGAATACCTTGGTATAGAATGACTGGGCCTAACATCATTGTGTGTTAACAATAGATATAGAGGCATCGTTCATAACCGAAACATTGATGGACCGTCTCTTAGCTCTGGAAGGGGATCTATATCTCTTCAGGTTCACCTTAATTGGAATTTAGCTCCGTTTCATGTGCGCGTGATATTCAGCTATAATTGGGGTCAGCGAATATTAAACTGTACCGAATTTGTACGTAAAGCTAACTCTGATGATGGGGCTGATTGAAATGGTACAGTTTGAAATATGTATCACAGATACTATACTACTATAATAAAGTTGATTGGTTTGATTTTTAATTTCAACCCGCTTATCTAATCAGGAACGATAAATGTAACCAGGAAAAGTATACACACGACTGAAACTAAGCTCTAAGCTTAGTTCTTTCATAAAACTACTGTTTCCTATAGAAATACCTAACTTTTTAAATTTCAGTTAAAATGCAACTAGATCGGAATAGTGAGGAATATTCTGTGTAGTGAAGTAAGAGCAGAATTGGTTTTAGACGTTTGTGGTTCAAGCTCAATAAATTGTTAATATATACTTAAGTTATATTCAATTACCTTTGTCTATGCAATATAATTAATTATATATTAGATGATTAATTAAAACATCCGAAGAGCAAGACTATTGTGTAAACAAATTACTTTAATTATTCCCAGCTCACCAGTAATAAAAATGTCCAAATGGTTGATTTAAATCAAACTGAAGTACTGAGTTAACGAGGTCACTTTTGTACACAGCAAACAATCCAAATTAGGTCTGTTATAAAAACGTGATCGTAAATGTAGTGTGTAATGACTCCCTCGAGTATATAAAACCAGACAATAGCCCTTAATTAAAAACCCGAAGTTGCGTATAAAAGAAAACACGCGATTGGAGATACCAGCAAACAGCCGTAAATCTCATGTACCGCTCTCGTAATGGGTTTTCTTATGTCAACAAATCGCGTTCTTAGACATTACAATAGCAGCTCCTTTACGAAAACATATGCAATGCTTGAGCAAAAAATTTTCTTTAGATCTTTAAAGGAAACAGTAAAAAAATGTGGTGACAATTCGGTCGGGTTATACCGTAGACAATGCGGATAGTTTTACAAGCTTATGTCCTCCTAAATCCCTGTTCCATTTAATCATACCCAGACCCTTCTTGCGTTTTCAATTATTGAATTTAACTAATCCGTTAAAGAGATTAGAGTAACTAACGTATTGAAAATGGCTGAAATGGATTCTGGGAATCATTTACAGTTCCATTGTTTCGACATCGTAATACCTATTCACCATAATAATTGTAACATATTTCCCGACCAGTACCGAATAAATTGTAATTTGCCTACGCATTTGCCGACTACAATAAAATCGATTTACATTCTATCAAGAACATACTAGAACCGTAACATTCGAAAGCAAATAAGAACGTGAGCGGAGGAAGATAAATTTTCCGGTACCGGGTACCTTTCCGTTTACGGACACAATGTAGTGCGATAATGATGATGAGCGTGGAGAAAAACGGTTTTGTAACATATCGGAATGAAATATTTTATACATTCGATTTAGTTTTATACATTAGAGCTGGTATTGTCTAAGAATGTTCACTAGCGACATGTGTAACCCTCTCGGGCGGATAAAGGCAGCATTAGAGGCGCGTCTCGCCGGTTTATTGCATCTTTGTTTGCTCCGGAGCCAATAGAGCCGCCGCCGCACTCATTCTGCAGAATGTCCGCTTCCGATTGTTATTACCTTGTAACTACAGATACCGTAGTAACCCAGGGTATATGCCTTTGTTAAACGTTTTACATTACCAACTAGAATATTTTGTAGAATCAAGAATTTTGTCTTGAGTATTTGTGTTTGCAACGAAATTGTTTGAAATATTTCGATATTTAATATATTTTGAAACAAAAAAGTGCGGGTAAGCTCGCGGGCTCACTAGATATTATAAAATTACGTCAATTATATTTTTATATGAAACTACTACCGTGGAATATGTAGAGAACGTTATTAGTATTTGGTGTTCCCGTGTTCATAATTATAAATTACTAGCAGTGCCCCGCGGTTTTACCCCCGTTGTCAAAATAAATGCAGTAGTATTTGAGCTTATCGCGAACAGATAGACAGACAGACGCGGCCGGGGACTTTGTTTTATAATATGTAATGATTATACCCTAGCTGTATTATTATACCCCAGGATTCGTTCAGAAACGACAGCCAGTGTATTTCCAGGAATAATTCATTTTTATAATGCACGGACGGTAGACCCCGCCTCCCGTGATTGACAGTGTTTATTATCATCCACGTAATATTTCAAACTTGTCATTTGATGGACATAAACAGGGACTCGGAGTAAATAGTATTTTCATTTGTGGTTACTGTTTGAATAGTTCAGTGAAGTATTTTATTCACCATTGACAGTAAATGTGTGTTACTTTAAAATCTGGCAAAGTAGCAGCATCGTTTAATGATATACAATTTTAGGTAGGTATTTTAATAAAAATTGGAACTTAAAAATGTAATGTTTGTTTATAGGGTCAATCTCTTGAAGTATCAGATCGCTAAAGTTTTGTTCATGGTATTCACATTAAGAAGAAAGCTACTATTAATCCCCAACTGTCTGTGTCCGCGATTTCACTTGCAGCGCACCCGTTCCCGAGGGAATTTTGGGCTTTCTATTACTTATTATCCTATTCCTGATCAAGATAAATAAAATGAAAAAAGAATCATTAAAATCGGTCCAACAATTCTCGAGTTATAAATGGTGTAACTAAAACGACTTTCTTTAGCTTATCGAGTGCAATGCGAGCAAAATCGCGGTCCACTCATAGTGTTATTAAATTATAAAATAAGTTATTAATACGTTAAACATATCAATTGGTTGCGTAATTATTTAGAATACACCAAATGTTTACTATTAATAAACTATTTGCAACATTACACGTTAGTTAATTCAGTGTGGCATTTAATTTTCGCACTAGGGTGGGTGGCGTGGCTTTTATTCAGCTAAATGTCTCAGAGCCACCTTGTGTCGCGTGACAATCCTGCGTGACCGTTGACCATTCATCACCCAGTGTAAAATATAAAGAGACAAATGACAATAATATTTACGAGATGGGAGCGTTCGGTCGCCAATTAAAGATTACATTAGCGCGTAATTAAAATCTGTTGTTAAGGAGCAATTTGGTATTATGATATCTGTATTCGTATCGAATAGATAGACAATATTCAAAATGATGTGTGTGTGTGTGTTTTTAGTAAGAAGTATCGTGTAAGGAATTTTAAGTTAATATTATGCCGTTGCGATGCCGTTAAGCGATATGCCGAAAATAAATCCTGTTTATTATTATATTAGCAAGATTGCGGCAGTTTTTATTACCTTTTAGCTTAAATCAAAAGCTTAGCAAGCCGTAGTAATAAAATCTTTGATTTAATCAAAATTTCCGGTGAGCCGTAAGCATGGCGTGACAAATAACAACTCTCCAACCAGATTATCTTAGGATATGCGATTTTATGTGTTTTATTCGTGACGTTATCTAAACTAGGAGCGAGTGGGCACTAAACAACTGAGCTATCAGCTCTTACACCCTGTCGGTTCCCTCGTGTCAATTTGAATAAAGTACGAATAAAAAAGTTTAGTAGGGGGACGCCCTAATCGGCCCGCGATTTTATCGAGAGTCCGTGCACGCCGTGTAGGCACTTTTTACGGTTCACAAATGCCCAGAATCGAATAAAATTCAAGTATAATTCAAGAAATTTATGTAATTTTTAAGCGGATTGCTTGCAACTTGATTTTTATGACTGTATTATGTTATTGTTTATCACCTTACGTCAGTTACATTGTTTGAGGTTATTTTTTACAATAGTTTTAGAGGGGCAAATAAAATTTGGCTAGAAGAGTTTGATATGTATTTTAATACACCTAATTGTCGGTCGTAAAGTATCGAAAAACATTTTACAAAACAAAACCAAACTTACGCTACCAGGAAACACAACACTTTCGAAGTCTTTCACATGTTTTAAATTGAATATCTTCAGTAAACTGTGCTTGATGCTTTAGTCAAAAACAATTTATCACGTCACTAACAGCATTTGAGTTCTTACGAATAGATAGAATGGAAGAACTAACAGTGTTATACTACACGAAGACTTCTTTGAAGAACTCCGCACTGAAACAAAACATTTTAAACTTGTAATGTGAGTAGTGTACGCTGTATAGACTGAAATAATAAAAAGTTTCATAAGAATAATGGAGCTACCACTTAGCTCTGTGACAGTCTAAAATGATACGAGCTACAGTATACCTGTATAAAATAAACTCATCTATTTTAAGCGAGTCCGACGCTGCTATTTTAAGAATGTTTGTATTGCGGTAGCAGCCAACATAAAATAGGTTACATTTTAACGATCGATGCAGGACATTATTTTACATACCGTGTTTGCTTTTATTGTAGTTTATCTATCTCCTTTCGAGTACAGATGATTTTCTACAAAGCTATCACATTTTAAATGATGAAGCGAAGATTTCCTACGTAAACCATTTCTACATAAAGTAAAATTTATAATTGAATATTCGACAAATTCGTGCACTCAAACGATTTCATATCGCTGCAGTAAATTGAGATGAAACCGCCGCACTAAAATCTCTCGAAATGCTCAGATAGCAATTTACTTTGTGGACGATAGATTATAAAATTGGATTTATTAAGTTAATCGTTCGACTTAGTGTAGGAGACTTCTTTATCGCGTATGATAGTGGCTAATCTTGTATTGGAGTTATCGGTCTTCTTTATACTCCAATATGTTTTGGTAACATTTTACGTGTTTTTAAGTGTTTGGGTCATCACTATCTACATGCCATGGACATTCGAATCAGACAGTTGAAAAACGAAATAAAAATATATCAATTGATTTTAACACGCCCCCAAAAAGCATGGAAGTGTTGGCATGTCAATAGCCAGACGCCGTAGGCGTTAATCCAGTTAGCCAATGAAAACCTATAAAAGAGCGCGCACTAGAGAAAAGACGTCTAATAGCCTTTTTCTTCTGTCACTGAATTTTTGTCTGAGACTGAAGAAGTACCGTTAGACTGAGTTAACAATTTGATTGCGTGGAGCAAGTTAGACTAAAAGCTGCCTGGACAAACAGGTCTTAAAAGAAGGGTTAGTGGTTACCTAGTAGCATGGCCTCTTTGCTATCGGCGAGATGGTCTGAAGCGACGACGGCCTCGCTGCCCTCGCGCCAGGCGGGCGCCACGCGCGCCGTGCACCGCACCTGCATGCTGCGCCGCGCCGCCGACGGCACGCGCAGCCCCAGCGCCACAGACACCAACCCATGCGAATGCACATTCACAGGATACTCAACCAACAAATCCGGATCTACAACCTGAACGAAACACCAAAGTTATTAGTACACTGCACGGGTAACGACCACCGAAACAAGTCGTAAATCGTACGTTCGAGCCTCGACAAAAGCTCTTTATGTGCTGTGCAAAAGAAATGTTACGGTATTGATTTACCTTCATATCGTCTATGTACCAATTGAGCACAGCGGGTGGGTACGACCTTCCTGATGTGCAGTTTAGGAATAAGTAATCACTATTTCTGTTCTCTTGTTCGTTGCCGGTGATGCGAGGGCCTTCTCTTGGTAAATCTATTAATTAGAGAAAACATGTCTTAGCATACGTTTTTCAATGATAGAGAACAGAGAACTGTTAGAGGTTACTTACATATGACATCCATTCTTCCTTCGCCGGCAGCTGAAGCAAAGCTCGGGGCCTCTAATGAAACCTCGCAGCGGTACATGCCACTTGATTTGAGCGTTACGGGATGCAGCATTACGCGTCTCGAGTCTGACTTATGTAACTGTAACAATACAAGAGTATAGTCCAATAACAATACTTACTGTGATAGGTATGTACTACACTACTTATGTATAATACAAAGTTTATACTATACTAGCTGCGCCCCGCGGTTTCACTCGCGTTGTACCCGTTCCCGCGGGAATTTCGGGATGAAAAATAGATGTTGGCCGATTCTCAGACCTACTCAATATGCTCACAAAATTTCATGAGAATCGGTCGAGCCGTTTCGGAGGAGTACGCGAACGAACACTGTGACACGAGAATTTTATATATAAGATATCAAACTTACATGCAATTGGGCAGGTATACATTGCATTCTACGGTTTTATAATCCCTCTATGAATTCACCTACTATCGCAGATAGCTGGAAAATGCTATCTATTAAGCTGAAGAGTTTGTTTGTTTGAACGCGCTCATGTCAGAAACTACCAATCTGATTTGAATAATTATTTTTGCTATGGATAGATTCAACGGGAAGGTATTTTTCATCCCCAAGTTCCGCCGGAAATGGGCACAACGCGGGTAGCACCGCAGGGCGCTGCTAGTACCTATAATATAATAATTGTTACTTTTTTCTTCGTCGTAGTCATACTAACTAACTTCCGTGAGTTTTTTTATTGCTAGCGGTCCTATATTGTACCTTTAACACTTATGGCACAATTACATTAAGTCGTCCGCCTAATGCGGTCGCCGAACTTTTTTCTATCTACTTCAGTCACATCATCTTCATACAACACGTGCAGAGTGTAAACAACTAATTAGGTGACAGTTGTCGATTTACCGTTTATACATTGTTGTGGTTACCGCATGCTGCATGGGACTAACAACGTAATGTTATTTACGTCATAATGACGTAATTAACACCATAATATCAGACCGATTACTCTAGTTAAACATGACTCATATGTGATTGTAGGCACTTTAGAAATCCTTGACCTTAAAATTTATTTCGGTATCATTCAACACAAATAAATATTCTATCAATTTACTTATAATAATTTAAACCAACACTACACAAATCCGAGTTAAACTGCAGACGGCAATTAGTAGAACATTTGACAGTATATATTTAGTCTGCGAACCGCATGCGAATGCAGTCTGTATCCCACTTTGGACCTTAATGGTATCAATCCAATTGCGACCGCAGACAGCAACCGCACAGTTCACTTACATTGCAGTCTGCAGTCGTAGCGTGCGGTTACCGCAGATAAATGTACGTAAAACGCCTGAAGTTGTAGTCTCCAGTCCAACTTACTGCCGCTCTCAGAGTCGACTTTTCAATCGTCATTAACTATTTGACGTATTCTTTCATACATTCTATGTCAAATCACTCATTAAATCTCTACTAAGGAAGCATTTGACGTCTCTAAGTACGAGCGATAGACTTGTACAGTTATACTCACATTAACATTGATGCCCTCAAGGTGGTACGCTCGTTTGGGTGGATCATACTCTGGTATATACCGGTAGAACTCCTCATTGTCCTTGTACCATTTGACTGAGTACAGCGAGTCGGTGCCGAGCTCGTAGTCGCATTCGAGTTGCGCTGGCTGCCCTCGAATGCGATAGGCGGGCACCGTTACCGAGACCATGCCAAGAAGTAACGCATCTGTATAGTGAATAGAACCTTTATTTGTACAGTTTTCTACATTACGGCAACACGATTTATATTGCTAGTAGCGACTTCTCGCTAGCAAGGGTATCTCTCGGGAATATCGGTATCTATACTTATATAATAACTAGCAGCGCCCCGCGGTTTTACCCGCGTTGTGCCCGTTCCCGTGGGAATTTCGGGATTTTTTTTTACATAAAAACCTTCCTCTTGAATCACTCTACCTCAAAAAACCGCATCAAAATCCGTTGCGTAATTTTAAAGATTTAAGCATACAGACAGACAAACAGTGTGACAGACACGAAAAAGAGACGACTTTATTTTATACTATGTAGTGATAATAAATCTGAGTTTTTTTTTGTTTGAACGCAAATCTCAGGAACTATCAGTCCGATTTGAATAACTCATTATGTAATGGATAGCCACATTTAACGGGAAGATTATAGGCCATTTTTCATCTCGAAATTGTAACGAAAACGGGCAAAACGCGGGTAAAACCGCGGGATGCTGCAAGTGAAAGTATATAACCATATAACCTTTGTGACTCTATAAGAAATATTTTGAAAATCCTACTGGAAGTGTCAGAGATTTGCATGTTCAAAAAACTAATAATATACGTTGTTAGAATGGGATACATTTTCCAAACTCAAAAGGAAAAGTTTACGAACGAAACATCACACATCATAGATGAAATAATAGCTACTATAACGGAGGCAATATTCTCTCGAGAAGTGTTTTAGTTTGACAAGGATCTTCCATACATCACGCTCATAAAGATGAGGTGTTATTTCGATAGGAGTACGATACACAGTTTGCTGATGACTACGTCTTATAATCCACACTGTATTGATATCTTCAGTAAGAGCAGAATACTTTGCCCTGCATTGTATTTTATGGTTTAGTATTAGCCTAGTAATGTCCCACCACTGGGCAAAGACCTCTCTAGAGTGAAAAGCATTATCACCAAGCTTGCTGATTATAGCTTGGTTAAAGGGTGATTCCTACTTTTTTCTATGCAAGTAACACTCAAAGAATTTCCAAGGAATAACAAAATCTAAGTACAATGTTTACAAGGACATGTCTACAACATCTGGTGAAACATTAAAATTGGTGAATTATAAGATTAAATAAAACGGGACTTTAACTAAACTATCACTCTGTGAAATAATAAAAAAATCAGTAGTATTGCCGTATAGCATTAAAATATACAGCCTTTCACATTTTTATTCATTTAGATTTTTGAAGTAAACACGGAACTGTTTTGTTTCATTCCAAGCTAGTTATATTTTTAATATTTACATGAACCGTTTCAAAGTACCTACGTATATAGTCATTGCGATGGTTGTTTTTATTTAGTAAACGGTGCAATATTTCCGAAATAAGGCTCTTTGACAACGATTTATATTTATTTTACGTTGCCGTTTCTTGGTTATTAAAAAAGCTCTGACTTTCCTTTATAAATGTTTACTTAAGATATATTAAGAAGCTAATTATGAATGTACGTTTATGACATGATATTTGATACGTTAAATCTGTATTTATTTACATTAAAGTCCGTATTAACTAAAAAAGCTATTCTCACCTCTTATCGTAAAACACAAAAACACTAATAAAACAAACATTTTAAAACTTTATCACTGTTTTACATAGTTACTTTTCAAATATTGATTTAAGCACTAATCATTTTTACTTTTATATATCTTACATGAAAAACGTGTTTAATTTTGATACATTTCGCCGAAACGTCCGCTTCGTTCAGAAAATAGATTCAACTGAGGGTTGTCTACGTAATAATAACTTGCGAGCGCCTTACGACTGTTTAAGTTAACCGTTATTGTTCTTTGTAGATAAAAAAAGTCATTGAAATATAATTTGATTGCGGACGCTCATGCAGATCAAAGTGATCTCAACAATTTTGGAATGCTATTTGATATTTCAAGTCGTAATACTTTAACTTTAAGTCATTTTCTACTTAGATACGTTTATAATATCGTTACATATCGTTTATTAGATACTTAAATTGAAAGGAGGTATTGAGATTATACTATGCAGTATAACATTATAAAAGTATTAGTCTGTAATGTTCCAACACATGGTAAAGGCCTTTACGACTTCTGAACATATCAGTTAGTGAGGAAGATCATGCAATATACTTTTAAGAATAAATTATGGTTATAATTTTGCTTATTTACCTCTTTTCATCCTCATTATTCTTACATAGCAGCGCCCCGCGGTTTTACCCGCGTTGTGCCCGTTCCCGTGGGAATTTCAGGATAAAATGTAGCCTATAGCCTTCCTCGATAAATAGACTATCTAACAGTGAAAGAATTATTCAAATCGGTTCAGTAGTTTCTGAGATTAGCGCGTTTAAACAAACAAACAAACAAACAAACAAAACAAACTCTTCAGCTTTATAATATTAGTATAGATTAAATCACGGAAGAGTTAATTACATACTGAGTAATTCTCTATTTCGTGATAAAAATCGTCGACAAATTGTATTATAAACAAACAACGTTACTTTTCTATTCGTTTATTAGATAGTTGGAAATTTAATTATAAGTTTAGTTATAAATAACAATATGTGCTCTGCAGGCATAGTTATTGGCGAACGTCTAGGTGCAATTATCTATTTTTCATATAAAGTATTTGTGTATGTTAATGTAGGGTATCAGTTAATTAGTTCCATAATACAAACTTAGAGTTTAGTTTGGGTCTACTTAACCATGTGTAAATCTGGTTGGAGTATTTCTATTTTTTATTTTAAGCTTAAATTGTCCCACGCGGGCTTTTTAATTTATTGTTTACTAGCTGTGCCCCGCGGTTTCACCCACAGCGCACCCGTTCCCGTAGGAAATACGGGATAAATAGTAACCTATATCCGTCTCCTGGTTCTAAGCTACCTCCCCACCAATTTTCAGCCAAATCGGTTGAGCCGTTCTCGAGTTATAAAAGAAAGTCGTGTTAGTGTAACTAACACGACTTTCTTTTATATACGAGTATATAGATTATTTAAGCTCAATAGTATAATGTCTTTGTTAAAAGCAAGTAAAAATCACATCATTTGAATGAGATTCACATCTCTCTATGTCTTAGCTTTCAGCAAATATAACAAGCAATTATACTAAAGTCCCATTATCTATCCACTTAGCTTTAGCTCATATCGTCTTCGTTTATTAAATGTTTTTAGCATAGTATATTTATGTAGTTACTAGCTGCGCCCCGCGGTTTCACCCGCGTTGTGCCCGTTCCCGTGGGAATTTCGGGATAAAATGTAGCCTATAGCCTTCCTCGATAAATAGACTATCTAACAGTGAAAGAATTATTCAAATCGGTTCAGTAGTTTCTGAGATTAGCGCGTTTAAACAAACAAACAAACAAACAAACAAACAAAACAAACTCTTCAGCTTTATAATATTAGTATAGATATACATGTAAACAACTATACTGGTGAGTATGTATGCTTCGAGGGCACATCAAATTGTCGGTCCCGGTTGTTTCAAACTTTAGACCATGTCGGAGGGCTTTAGGCGGTCTAAAAACTCCGAAAGCAGGGTTAGCCACTAACCTAGTTGAATTTACTACTCGTAAGTACGTATCAAAAAACTGTGCCTACTGTAAAAGCAGTTCTCTTTAACTATGTTTGCATAAGGACAGACTAGGAAAATTTTAAAAATCGTTCTTTGTTTCCGTAACGTAATAGTATAAAATAAACCTTATTCTAATAGCCTTTGAGTCTTTATTCATGATAAAATTGATCTAACAGAGTTCAGAGCTTCGGTTATACGGGGAAGGTATCTCTGTCTCACCTTGGTTTCATGTAATTTTGTGATGTTTGTAGCGCTTTACGGTTTTGCCTGCACTACGTATCTATTTCTTTGCTAGTTCCGAGATAATTGGTATCTTACATGTTAATACAATCCGCCTTTGTATTAATATCTTATTTGGTACAGAGTAAAGGCTTTTTAAGACATTAAATAAAAGGGAATTAGGCGTTGTACCTTCTTCTGAAGGATGTATGTATAAACTTCACTTTATGTATAAGTGAATTACCAAAATAAGTTCAAGATTTGACATTTTTCTTTGGCCTTCAAAAGCTCCTTATTAAAATTAATGTTTTCATTACATATTCAGAATTGACGAGCATTTCTTTACATATACCGTAGCATGAAACGTTATATTTGATTATTCATATATTCTGATATTTCTTACGATGATCATTATTACGAATGGGTCATGAAAAATCTCATAAAAGTCTACCTTTCCTTATGTAAATAAAAGTATATTTATATAATCAGACATAAGATATATATTTTGACTATCACTGCTCCTCTGCTTTCCTTTTACATGGTTCTGTGAGGTCGAGATCTAAAGTAGCACAGCCATACCTTAGCTTACCAGTCTAGTAAACGCAACACTAATTTTAACAAAACAAAAGATCAATCTGATGAATCATACTGTGCTATTAATAATAACAATTAGCAGCTCCCCGCAGTTTTATTTACTCTTTATCATTGGAATTTCGGGATAAAACTGTCTATAGGCATATTTTCATATTTATCTTCTTCTTATATATAAAATTCTCGTGTCACAGTGTTCGTTCGCGTACTCCTCCGAAACGGCTCGACCGATTCTCATGAAATTTTGTGAGCATATTGAGTAGGTCTGAGAATCGGCCAACATCTATTTTTCATCCCGAAATTCCCGCGGGAACTGGTACCGTGGTTGAACTGCCCTGAAACGGCTCGACCGATTCTCATGAAATTTTGTGTGCGTATCGGGTAGGTCTGAGAATCGGACAACATCTATTTTTCATCCCGAAATTCCCGCGGGAACGGGTACAACGCGGGTGAAACCGCGGGGCGCAGCTAGTATAATATAAAAATCAATCTTGGTTCGTTAGTCTCGCTAAAACTCGAGAACGGCTGGGCCGATTTTGGTTTTGAAAAGTTTGTCGTAATCCAGGGAAGGTTTAAACGGTTATATGACGGATAAATGCGAGTGAAACCGCAGGGCACAGCTAGGTATTAATACAAAAATAGTTTATTATATCTTACTCGCAGTGCAGTGTTTACCCCGTTGAAAGAAGCAAACACCTGTTATTTTAGTTTGTACTATTTAAGTCCAAAAATATTTTCATAACATTTTTAATAAAAAGGGACATATTAACTCTATAACAAAATAATTAATTTACTCATGAAATATTCTGTGATCAATGTTTTAATATTGAAAGTAATTGACAAACCGTGTTATCACTTGTTTATATGAAGGTTTCCCAAACCATGCATCAGGGTATCTACCCCCGCTAATGTAATTAATGTTCTACCTTTTTGTATCATGCGCTAATGAGCTTTTCCGCCGCTCTCTGTTGTTTTCACTGTGTTTGGGTTATTTTAATTAAATGGTATTAAATATAAAAGACTAGCTAAGTTATGATAATGTAGGTGTGCATGATTATGTTTGACCTGTTAATTTAATTATTATTCATTGTTTAATAAATAGGTATTTAGCCGTACATTAGAATAATAAAAAGAGTATAAAATACCGTTTTTCCGTTTAAGTACCTAATGTCTCATACATTGGAATATTTGATACAAATATGATTTATTAGGTAATATTACGCACGAATCAAATGCGATGACAATTTATAGGATCATTTATTAATGTTTGATTTATGCCGCTTTTAGTTCCGTATATCAAGCGTACAGGTATCATAATATAAAGGTCACATATTATGTGACCTTTATATAATACAATTATAATTTCAGAAGTAAGAATAAAGACTAAGATACACATAGTGCAGGTGCGGGCCGGGTGTGGGCCGCGTGACTTTGTATTGAAACGTCACTGGCACACACACTGGCCGGCAGCTTGACACCATTCATACAAATACAAGAAATATAACGTCACGTGATCTGGAACCAGCCCACACTCGGCCCACACCCGCACTATGTCTGTCTTGAACTTTATCCAGTTTATATAGGCGAAGTCCATAAAGTTAGCCTTATGGATTTAACTTAAGGTAAATTGTACTAAACGGCTCGAATTTCACGAAAAAGGTACAATTTTCAAAAGCAAGTGGTAGACACTTGACATAACTTAAAAAAAGCTTCTATGCCTTTTTATTTTCTACTTTGAAAGTTAAGTGTCGAAGGCGTCGCATAATGCCACCTTAGTCATTACAGATGCCGTGAGTCGAGTTACAAAGCACGGAAATGCTTTATGCAAATAATTTTGCCTGAGGCTCGACTGCGAGTAACAAGCAAGTGGGTATAGAAAACGTACGTATGAAGGTTCACCACGTTACTTTAAGTAATTTTATTTTCTTACCTTTTCATGTTTGGCGGAAAATATTTTTGGTAACTCGAACTAAAAAGAGAGTTATATCTAACTAAAAAGTTTATATATGTTTTGTTGTATATATGAGTCTGAAGATTGGATGTATGTTTTTTGTATCTATGTGTCTAAGGAGTTTATTTATTTATTAAAAAGCTAAGCTTGTATTATGGAATCCAACCAACTAATTTTACTTCATATACATACACAAATACTTTATTGAATATATAATTGCCACCCAGACGTCGTCGCCAACAACTACGTCTTCACATAATGCTGAGTCCGGGCGGGAATAGAACCCGCAACCCCCGACACAGTAAGTGCTCTGCCACTGTGCCAACGGGCTTGTCTAAAGAGCATATATATGTTATGCTGTATCTACGTGTCTAAAGAGTGTAAATATGTTTTGTTGTACTCTGAATTCATTACCTCGTCGTTAGGGTTGGGCCATGCTACTCGAAATAATGCTCCCCAATGAACTTTGACGCGTTTCACACGAGTTACAATATTACGACTGTCGAGAGACATATTCAGGACAATCGTAAAGTTTCTTACGGGTCCGTAATGACTTTATGAAGAACACTTATGGGTATCGTACGGGTTTGATTATTATATACTCAACAATGGGAATTACCTTTAAAATATATTAAATGTTTTCATTTAAATTAAAGTTTTTAAATAACATATTTATCGTTAACGAGCAATGCCCCGGTTTTACCCGCGTTGTGCTTGTTCCCGTGGGAATTTCAGGAATTTTAATACATATAAACCTTCCTCATGAATCACTCTGTCTATTTAAAAAAACACGTCAAAATCTGTGCTGTAGTATTTGTGTTTATCGCGAACAGACAGGCAGACTCGGCCGGGGGCTTTGTTTTTAATATGTAGTGATCTGTGAACAACAAAGCTAGCCATGCAATATTAATTGGCCGCAAAATCCATAAACAGAACTAAAATGAGAATTCATATTTCCATGAGAGCTAATATTGTCATTATCATTATTGGTATGCTATGTTTGACTGACAAATCGCAGTCGTAATTATTTGTGAAACTACGATATTGAAAATCGTATACAATACATTTAATAGGAAATTGCCTTAGTACCTCGTCTATTTGGGTATCGAGGCGTGTCTAATTTATTTTCAAAATAAGTAAGACGAAGTATGTCTCATTACGAGGGAACAAAGGATCGTTCCTGAGCTGGGTGTTCCGTTATTGGGCGCGCGGTAATTATGAACCTTATTAACTTTTTTGTTCTTAGAGAATTTGCTGGCCACAATGGCCGCGCTAGTCAAAAGGTTAATAACGACCAATTATTCGGATTGAGTTTGATTTGGATTAAACAAATAAAGTTATAACTGATTACTATTACTGATTTTTATACTGTTAGTTCGATTGAATTTTTTGGTAATATTAATTTTTTTGTTTTCCTTCGACGGCGAGTGGTGGGAGACCGCGAAGGAAAAGGAGGGCTGAGAGCGTTTGGAGGAGACCTTTGCCCAGCAGTGGGACGATACAGGTTGAAAAAAAAGCATTTTTTACACTTTGGTAGGTAAAGTTTTCAGTTTAATAGGCTGCGGTTCAATGGATTTTTGTATAGGATCAATCGGGAATGGAACCAATTAATATGGGATCATTCAGGAACGGAACATATTGATCCTGGAATCATATTAATATTATTAAATCTCAGTACGTTAAGACTGATGGGTTGAAGGAAAGCTCAACACATAACATTTTTAATCGTAGCACCCGTAGCTAGTTTGACTAAACGATCTTAACGTATATGGGTGGCGAATTGTGTCATTTATATTTGAGTGCTACCGTGCTTCGGAGGGCACGATAAATTGTCGATTCTCGTTGTTTCGATTCTTAGATTCGTCGAAGGCCTTTAGGCGGTCTAAAAATTCCAACAACAGGGTTGGCCACTAACCTTCTCAAAATTAGTTACCTTTTGGTTAAAATCTGTGCTGTGGTGGAAAGTTATCTATGGCCCTTCCGTGGTCTAAACCGCCCTTAGTCCCGTCCAGACAGGAAGTTTCTAATAATACGGACTTTATTCGAGATGGCCTCTGGGATATGACCTCTGACCTTCGTAGATGAAAGCCTCTTAAGATTTTGGTCGAGCCGTTTCTATATTAAGCCATTTACCGATATTAGTTACTTTAAGGATATTAATTTTGTTACTATCTTCTTAATTAAGCTTGAAAAACAAAAATTTGAAGATCAATACTAGTACTAACAAATAGCCTATGATATGTAAACTCGTACTACCTTATTAATAAACGCTCTATATCCAAAACACTTATAAAGTGTTTTGTCCTTTTTGCTCTTCGGAAATTTGCGTATGTCAGAAAGTGACTAATCATATGATGGCTAAAATGTTCTTAATACGCGTTTTTGTTATGGCCCATAATGTCTAATAATAAAAAATGTCTAAATATGTAAGGTATTAGGTAGATATTTAATTCCTTTCTTTCTTTTTAAGTTACTCATACAACTTAGATAGTAAAAATTTACGACGAAGCAAAGTTCTTACCACACGTCTGTTAACGAGAATCTTTACGATTAGTAAACTATTTGTTTCGCTCAAACGATCAAAGCAATTCACATTATTTCCTGATTCCATCCACTTCAAGTACTAAGTGAAATTAATATGAACCTTATATTCGTATTTTTGTGGGTTCATAATGCATTATCAATATATTTCTTTCTAATTATTGAAATTCCATATCTTTTTATTCACATACGAAATTCTTGTTCGGTCTACTTTTGAGGACGTATTAGGTTAAAGAATAATTTCCTATTCTTGTGAACGTCTAATACAGGAACAAAATTATAAATGAACAAAGTAAATTCGCAAACCATTTGTAGTCGTCCTATTTCTTGGAACCGCAAAACTAAAAGACATTTAAAACCTTTGCTATTCAAATAGTATTTTTATATCATTTGAAAGGCTACGTGCGTGACTATCGTTTTGATGCAAATTATTTCTTTAGCCGCTATAAGGCTGACTAAAGAAACCTTTTAGAGAATAAATTGCGTTGTCGACGATCTTTTTGTGGTAGCATGACGTGGAAAGGATATGCGGAGTTCTGTGTTAATGTTAGGTGCTGGTGTGAAGTTTATTACTTAGTAGAGTGGGACATTTTGAATCGATTTTCCAGCTACAGGGTCTAACAATTTGTATATTTTCATATAGTTTGTATGAAGTGAAAGACAGTAGATCAAAATACAACGTACTCATAGTCTTATATATAAAATTCTCGTGTCACAGTGTTCGTTCGCGTACTCCTCCGAAACGGCTCGACCGATTCTCATGAAATTTTGTGAGCATATTGAGTAGGTCTGAGAATCGGCCAACATCTATTTTTTATCCCGAAATTCCCGCGGGAACGGGTACAACGCGGGTGAAACCGCGGGGCGCAGCTAGTAGTTATATAAAGATCAGATTCAGTAAATGAGATTAAAAAACACTGTAAAACACTAGCCAAATAAGAAATAAAAACAAATACTGGACTGAGCGTTAATTGAAAATCCTCGTCCTTTTAAAAATACACGGAATTGTTGAAATTGTTTAAATCAAAATAAAAAACCGGGTCGTATTTCACTTCAGTACAACCCATCGGTATGAATACATTTTGGATGCTTATTTTAGTTAATTGAAGGACAGTGGAAAGGGCGATCCGCCGTTGTAAATAGATTATAAGGCCGCTTTGACCCGTGTGATGGTATTAATCAGGACGATATTGCCCGGAGAGATGGTAATGCACTAATGTTGTTAGCTGTCGACACTGAACAAACATGGGTGTGTGACGGATTACAATATGTCACGATTTGATCAAGTATTTACATTTGAAAAAGTGATGATTCATTGGAAATAACTTAATGTATTCAGTGTGCTTGGAATGTTTCAGTTTATTATAAAACTAGCAGCGCCCCGCGGTTTTACCCGTTGCGCCCGTTCCCGTGGGAATTTCAGGATGAAAAATAGCCTATAAGCTTTCTGTTGAATCTGGCTATCCGTTACACAAAGAATTATTCAAATCGGATTAATTCATGAGACTTGCGCGTTCAAACAAATAAAAAATCAAACTCTCGTACAGATTTATTCCTTTTCTCAAGATATATGATTGCAACATAATTATGTTAATCTGAACGTTAATACTCGTACATCTAACGACATTTTTCATGAGTTTTTCGTAAATGGCTTACATTTGAATTTTAGGGGAAAATTACGTAAATATATCGCGGGTGCGCGTGAAAAGTTTGAAACAACTTGTGGCAGTTACTACTTTACGAGGTCATTATGGGCACCATTAAACGTATGATTACAGAGGCCCTGCTTTGGGCAGGTTTTTGTACAAAGTACTTGCATTAACTTTTCGTAAACGACCGGTACCCAAAGTGTTTTAATTCAACCATGCTGCCTAATACACCTCCATTCCCGTGCATTATCTAGTTAATAAATAAATTAACATCATATTTTACGGTTATTTTGCCTTGTTAACGATTAACGCAGCGCTAAAAACAAATCTATGCAGTAGATCTTTTCTCAAATTGCTTCAACATTAGAAAGTCTTACGTAGAGGGGCGAGTTGTTCTTTTATTCCAAGTTCATTCATTATGTAATGTTTTCATTCAATTAGCCACGTGGTCTTCCCTAATTAAGATCCCGTAGAGCGCCGAGGGATGCAGACACGAACCAAGCTTTGCGCAAATGGAGCAATAAAAAAGGGAACAAAAAAGAAGAAATTCTCGTCTCTTTGAAACAATGGAGGTACAATGTATGTAACGCTCAGGATACACCGCCATTTGTCTTTCTGTCTAATCTCATGATGACGATGTTGTTTTAAGATTTACTGGCTCATCTGCATTGAAGCACTGCTTTTGTAACCGTTCTCATCATTCAGTTCCGAGAGAGCCGTAGATTGAGCGGTTGTGTACAAAACATACTGCAAAATATCCTTACAAGATGTTTCGGGAACAAAAATATGAAAGTGGTTTATTCAAAGGGAACTTTTCAAAATCCAATCGTTCGCTTTAAGCGTGCGAGGATTAGAGTGACCGCAGACTAAAGTGAAGACAGTCCAATGCGCAAGTTTCGTGTATGACAACCTTTGGTGCATACAATAAACACTTATAGACAAGACGCCTTACAGATTTTTTCGATTTCCGTGGCTGAATGGCAAAAAACGGGACCCTTATAGTTTCGATATATGTATCTTGTCTGTCCAAATCTCACGTCCACTTTACTAATATTCATAGAGCCAAATACTGTCTTACCGACTTGACTGTAGTCTGAGCTTGCGCTAAGACTTTCTTGGAAACTCTCACAATATACAGCGACTGCAATCAATGCACCATTGAGACACCCGCACGTTCACTATCACACTTCTGAATGAAGTCTGTTTGCTTTCCTTAGTAATTGAATTGCTCAAAGTTTAACCGGGATCCTTGAAAGAACTATTTAAGACTGAAGTGTTTAAGCTGAAGGTATATCTTACCGCTGAAAAAGATTTAGTTTTAACGTGAAGTTTGCAATTTCGATTCGTAATTTTTACTCGTTATCTCGTTTTACTTGTTAAAAACATGTATTCGTAAAGAACTTGGTAACCAAAATGAATACTTGTATTTTGTTCTAAAGTCTCTTAATTTTAACAGATAGAGAACATTTTCTTGTGAAACGGACTTTATTTCTGTAAAAGTTTCCTGAGTAATAAATATCACTTTACATATCCTTATGCAAGGAACCTGGCACGCGGCTATTTTCAAAGAATAAAAACATATTTTTTAATGGTAGTAGGCAATTATATTACACGATACAAATGAGAAAAGTCATACAAAATAAAATTTCCAATCGACCAAGCAATGTTAAAGCTAACGTGGTTCCAATTTAAAAATTAATTACTATTTTATCCGTACAGTAATTAAGCTAACCACATACATATTCCATAAATATATAAAAACTTTTGAAATCCGAACAAATTTTCTTTGCAAATAAAAAAAAAACGTATCTTGCCAGTATATAAATTGGGTGAGATACCGTTAGCACCATTTGACCTTAAAATTGTTCAAAAAGTGTTTTATTCGTTTCTCCGTGTCAGTTGTTCAGAAAATAGTTGTTTCACAGTGCGGAAACATTGACGCCTATGATTGATATGCGGCCCGGCCGTCACCCGCCCGCGTCCGTCGATTTATCTCACAAAATATTTTTTACACCAAAACCGGAACGATGAAGCATTCAATCGAAATAAAATTAAACACGTATCATTGAACGCTTTTGTTTTTGTTTGGAAATCAATATTATTGAACTGAATATTTCACACCATTTTTGTTGACTTCAAAATGATTAATTAGTCATCACGTTTCCGTTTAAGCGGACCGGAGCTGTACGGAGCTCAATCAGAACGCATTATGAAAAGATTTTGATAATTTCAACGTGCTAAGCTTAGCTTTTTATGGAAACGTACATATACTAAAGCTGGACCAACTGTAACAAAAGGAGTTTTTAACTTTATCACTATTTATTTTTGTGGTAATTTGACGGCAATATACCGATGGTTGTTTGGAAGGGCACTTACAGTTTGATGGGTCTCCATGTTTGTTGAAAGTTTATTATTGCCCCGATTCTGTTGTAACGATCTTACATACTGGAGTCATCTCATTTTAATCATAAAATATTAAATTCCACAGTTCAAATATTTATTCCAAAAGGCTGCCGCTGTATGGTTGAAATATCTCATGCCCCAGCCGAGTAAAATCTTAATGACTACCCATATTTATATTAATTTATACAACTCTAAGTCTTTTTCAGTGTATTATAAAGCTTAATATCCGTTGTTCGTTTGTACTCGTGCAGGCATTATCCTCAGGGACGTATATTTCAATAAATGTAAAATGTTACTGCGTATAAATCTTTATTTTGTACGTTGGACAATAAATTCGCGTTGATAATTAGCACCCGCGAAAATTATCTGCCCTTACTGTGTTACAATTATTGGTAATTTGATTTAAATCGAATACCTTTATTTAATTGATGATGGTATGTGAAAATTGTTCGAGAATATTTTAATTTTATTTGAGGCTGTTTTAAGGAGAGAATCGCTTAATGGGTAACCGCAATCCAACCAAAGGGTAAATAAATAAATGGTGACGGGGCACGGAACATGTCAATTTTAAAGTCCATAAACCCATTTCAAAATTAGCTCGTTTTATTAACCCTCGTGGAGATGAAAGTGGGATGAGTGTCATGGATGTGTTCACCGTTTACAGCGGGCCACCCTATTCTTACGACGAAAGAATATTACGCATTAATGGAATATATACAATCACATTTAATTAAAACATTCTAGCTTTTCGTTTATCCTCAAATATAATTGCATAGTCAAAACTCGGATCTAACTCAAGCTTGCAAGCTCCATCGGTTAAGGTTAACAGAAAATTCAGTTCAAAGATGAACGAACGAACACGACAAGTTCAATAAAAGCTTATTAAAATGCAACATATAGGTAGTGTTCGATAGGTAAGTACATTACAATCCACAAGATAAGATATTATGTAGACATGAACATTGAACCCAAGGTATGTAAAGCATCAAACAGTAATAAAATCACATTATGTAACAAATTCACATTAAACATACAATACATTTCATATTCAAATCAATATTTGGAATTTTATTACCCTCGTCACAATTACGTAATCATATATCACGTTATGTCAGTGTATTGATCTGTGCAACGTATTATTCTGTTGTTTATGTTCCTCCACAATGGGAACAAGTTTTGGAGAATAACGAAATATGTTGTTGTTATTCAAAAGGAAAATAAATATTTTTGAAGAAAATGCCGCTGAGCATATTCGTGCCTGTACCAAATATTGAGTTAAGTATAATAAAAAGGGCTTTCTGCCTCAGGGTAACTTTAGTAACAGTGTGTTTTGGTCCCATGTTGCTTGTGATTTGAATTCCTTTTGCTATAATGTTTTATACGTTTCCTATTCTAGTCTTAGAAAAATACTCATATTACTGTAACCACATACGTCCCAAAGTCAACAACGTGATTCAAACTTATCCTACAACAAAAACCTTAATGTTTCACTTCATCAGTTTTTCTTCGTCGACCCAATATTTTTCCTTCTGCAATAGACTTTCCTCCATCTGAAATCAAGTAAAAAACCAAAACGTAGGAATTAATCAAAATGTAATTTATAGAGATTAGTGTAAGTAACTTTCGTACAAAGGATCCAATATTGGAACGAGAACAATGAGATCCATGTTGGGGTCGTTTTACTCGGACCAATAAATCTTACTGGAAGTGTCACTAACTAAATTTATGGTAAACACTATAAAATTACATTGAAAATTTACACTTTATATCCGTTACATGGTATAAAATTCTCAAGCTGAGTGTTCTTACAAAGTTGTATAATATTCTATATATCCGTGTAATATTTTCATGGCAAGTCGTACGTCGTAGTAAGAAGTAATGGTACCATCGTGCTGGAGGTACGGACTTACAAAAATCAATCACTTAAGTAGCTGGTACTGATTGAACGCAGTAACAAAGGTTTGTAATGTTTGCCTTCATAAATATCTTTATAGCAACCGGAGTCATTAAACTTTATTTTGAAGAGAATGGATTTTTTTTGTATTAAAAATAATTGCTACATGTTACGTTTACTTAATTTCATTAGAGCATGCCACCCGGATGTGGTTTTACGAGATAACATTTTTCGGTATCGTCTTGTTTACTACCCATCAAATGAATATAACTTTTTGATATTTTAGCTAAGCCATCAGGCGAACAGATTTAATTAATCAACGAAGTTTGAAACAAAATATTAAGAAAGCAAACCTCCTCCCAGGTAAATGGAGCCTGGGAATAAAACCCACTAAATTAGGTTCGGATAACGTCAAACTTTCTAGAAACTCTACTCCTTGGATTGTGAAGTCTGGCCTGGATAAACTTAACGCCATATTTCTGTTGATAAATCTTTGGCTAGTAGCCATAGACTATTACAAGTATTAGCTATCTATTGAGTTGTTAAAGTATTGAGGTTTTCCAATCGGTAGGCAGGAAGAAAGTAAGTTCGAATAGGTAGTGGCCAACCCTAGATTTTGGACCTGACCCTAGATTTTGGACCTGAGCCTAGATTTTGGACATGATCTAACGTTTGAAACAACCGGGACCGACTGCATAGCGTACACTCCGAAGCACGGTAGCGCTCAGATAGAAATGCCACTATCGGCCACCCATCCAAGCAGTGGCCGAGCTGCACGTTGCTTAACAATCGCAATGAGCTAACATCGCTTAGTCAAACTACGTCACGAGCGCTACGAGGCAGACTTCATCAGACATGGTATGGGGTTAGGCCATAACTACATCGTCAAACTAATTTTAATCTACTTCGGTCACCGAAAATCTTCTTCATTTGGTCCGTTGATTGGTTTCGTCCGTTACAATCTTACTAGTTAGATTATAAACCAACAGTGTTTACTATTTTCCGATGACATACGTTTTTAATAACATTGAAAAGATAACATGTAATCATTATTCTATCTGTTTATTTTACCAAAAAATATGATATGAATATTGTATGTTCCTGTTTCTTTTGTTTTAATTAAATCAAGGTCAATTGATATTTCAAAATTAACAATCAAGTAATATGTAGTCTCAATCTTGTTTTGATGACGTCATTGGCGTCCCTTCACTATCACTACATAGTATAAAATAAAGTCGTCTCTTTTTCGTGTCTGTCTGTTTGTCTGTCTGTATGCTTAAATCTTTAAAATTACGCAACGGATTTTGATGCGGTTTTTTGTAATAGGTAGAGTGATTCAAGAGGAAGGTTTTTATGTAAAAAAAATCCCGAAATTCCCACGGGAACGGGCACAACGCGGGTAAAACCGCGGGGCGCTGCTAGTACTTCATAAAGTATTGTAAGCGGCTAATACTATTACTCATAAGATTTTGGAAGAAGAAAAAGTTGGCTGATTCTGGTGTTGTAGAGTTCATCCTTGGTTATATGAGTGGGACAAACATCTCATCGGTAGTGTGTAAAAGAGATAACGCTCTACAAAAGTCGAAATATATATCTCTCAATATCGACATTTCGACAAGTGTAAGTGAATATATACGTTTTTTCTTATTCTTGTTCTAACGAGTAACTGAATCGGCCGCGGACTACAACTGAATATTCAACAACAGTTCCGAAAAAGAATGTTAATCTTTTGCCGAGAAAAAGCGACTATTTTCATAAATTGATTGCCTCAGAACCAATATCAAAAGAATCTTAACAAGGTATTATTGAGTTTTATAAGAGTTTAAGGTTCTACGAGGTTCTGATCTTCAACTTTGAAGTATCTTTTCTTTTGCTTTGTTTTGTGGATGTTTGTTTTATTATTAAATGGCGCATTTATCTTAAAGGTGGATTCTGAGAATAGCAGATGTAAGGGTTATTAATTAGCTTCAAAACTAGGAGGAGGTTCTTAATTAAATATATTTTTTCTTCATTTCTATTTCCATCGTATATAAACGCAGCGTTTCCGCACGGTGGTTCCATCGGCGATCCAATAGATGGCACTAGTGGATAAATTTTGTAGATCGAGCGTGTTATTTCGTTATTTTCTCAGATTTAGTGGAGTCGTGCCCATGCACTTTGTCCGCCAGGAAGAAAATTTTGCTCTTCATTCAACTATGTATAATGTAATTAGATTATAACTAGCATTTTATTTTAATTTATTTTTTGACGTTTCGGCCTCTTTACGGAACCGTGGTCACAGAAAACTTTTGTTTAAATGTTAAAATTAGCATAGATACTAGTATTAGGAGAACAAACTTATCGATTTATTTAATATAACTGTCACAAGAATTTAGATACATCCGATTCCAATATTCAACTTGAAAACAGTAGATATATAAAAAAACAAATGAAATATAGATTTCATAATATTGTTTGCTATTCAAACACTATAAACACATACGTGTATGTATTTGTTATCGTATGTTATCTGAGCGCTACCGTGCTTCAGAGGACACGTTAAATTGTCGGTCCCGGTTGTTTCATCGTTAGACCATATCGGAGGCCTTTAGGTGGTCTAAAAACTCCGACACCAGGGTTGGCCACTAACCCACTCGAATTTAATTACTTTATCACTTTACAGGTGTAAATAATACGCTCAACTAATTAAGAACAGATCAGGCAAACACCTAACGTATATAATCATTTGTTAGATCTAGGATTATTCACGCATTTGAAGACGTTAATACATAATCAATTGTATTGTTTTAATTAGGATTAATGTGTTTACAAGGGAAATTGTAACGGTATCAGTTAAAAAGTTGAGCGTTACAAAGGTTTCATATTACAAGTATTTGTGTATGTAGATGAAACTAGCTTCGCCTCGCGGTTTTGCTCGTGTTGTGCTCGTTCCCTTGGGAATTTTGGGATAGAAAATAGTCTATAACTTTTCTCTTGAATTTGCTATCCGATGAAATAGTAATTATCCAAATCAGACTGATAGTTCCTAAGATTAGCGCGTTCAAACAAACATAAAAAACATTTCAGCTATACATCCAAGTACTACTTAAAAAAATATTTCTGGTCTCGTATAGAGTAAAGTGAATGGTTACAAACTAAATTTCATCCTAAAATACTATGCGAGTAGAATTGCACTGGGATGTTAATATTAGGATACTTTTGTACTAAATTTGTTTACATTCGAAGACTTTTTAAATGCTTTTAGAAAGGAGATTAAAGTTCCATTTTATAAAATTTTATATTAAAATGCGTACGCATGTAGTCAAATACAATAGAATAGTGTTTGTGTGAAAACGGCTCAGTGGACGTTTTCATTCGACACTCACTGGGTTGAAACAACGCATCAGTAAATGTAGTGGTTGGGAGGAATCCTCGTTTAGAATTAAACGTACTCACTATTATACTATCTATGTAGTACCCGTACATGCATATTGGACTGTTTAAAACATTTAAACGGCGCATTCGCAATTCAAATTGAAACGAGAACGTTTTTAAATAAATAAATATACCCGGACAAATTCACACAAGGTTAATTAGACCCAAACTAAGCTCTAAACTTCAACTGATACTACTACATATACATATATACAAATACTTTATATGAATATATAATTGACACCCAGACGTCGTCGCCAATAACTATGTCTGCACATGTTGTTGACTCCGCGCGGGAACCCGCAACCCCCGACACAGTAAGCGCTCTCACATGCCACTGTGCCAACGGGCTTGTCAAAAAAAGGAAGCATTTAAAAAAAGCTATCTAAAAGTATTATGCTCTCATTATGCTTCTTCAATTGTTAAATACAAAGTATTTACTCAATTAACAAGTTAGGTTGTAAATCATAAAGTAAAATACACCTAAAACATGAATTGAATCTTGAGGAGTTTCTAAACAAAGCGTCCTTTATAATACAGTGACATAATAATGCTATTAGTCTCACTCCATTGTTGTTTTGAACTATGGGCATAAATGTCAGTGACACGCTACCCTCAGGGGTGTACAAAAACCTGAATAAATGTTCCAAATGGAAAACTTTAAATCGGTTATTTTATACATTTTATGAATAATCTGCAACCAAAAAGGCTGCAATTTTAAACATAGAATAAAAGCTTGCTTGAATTGATAGTTATTTATTTTCCTTTTTTAAGTTCTTTGTACTATTCGATTGAGCTAAAAATTTCACCACAGAAATCAAAGCGCAATAATGAAAAAAGTCAAAGAAAAATAATATTGAAATATCGCAAACATCTTAAAAATAATAAATTACCAGTATTTGAAATAATAAGAATATTACACAAAATAAAAGTAAATTAGGCTCCTATTTTAAAGTAACCTATCGTTTCTCAGAGATGAGCAAATAGATTAAGAACTGAATAATATTTTTTAATCTAATAAGTTGGAAATCTTTACAAAACATTCATTGCAAACCATTATGTTTGTTCTTCCTATTTTACGTTGTTAGTTTCCCTTCACATCTCTCGTATACCCAACAATCATCATCGCACAAAACGCAGAATTTGTCTCGCCGCCCTTGCGAAGTATTAAAGAGCTCAGAGGTTTTAGAAAACAAAGGACTAAGCCTCGAAAGCTACAACAAAGTACGCACTTGTATGAATTGTACTCTACACGGATGAGTTCTAGCTACTGAGATAAATCATTGTCTCTTGCCGTGATGTTTATTGGACTACTTAGTTCGATATAGCTACCGTATATTTTTCTCTAGATAGATATATAGGTATTGTGTTGAGACGGATTGTGCGATAAAAATTGTGATTTTAAAAATATAGAAATAGAAGATGGAGCGAGAGAAGGTGATAGAAAAGAGGTAATGTGTGTGTGTGACAGAGAGAGAGAGAAAGAGACTCTCTCTGTGGCCATGAGAAGGAAATAGAATAATTTCCCTGAAGTAATAGGTATACTTTAAGCTCTTATAATATGAATACAAACTTCTTAACAAGCGTCAAACTATTTTCAAGCTTGATCTGATTTTGATGGAATTTTGCATTGAAATAGTAATGCCAAAGTCAAACAAAATAAAGTTATTATAGCTTTACTACTACTACATATATAAAAAATACATTTTTTATTTTTAGGATTGTACTTGTTTTTTGAACTTTTACTTGTCAACCATTGAATTAACTAAAGCGCAGTGACTCATCATCGCCATCTGCCAGACTCTAGTAATACTAGCACTTTAAACTTTTACTATAAAGTATCCTTCAAAGGTTCACAGTACGCAATTTTAAAGAATTCTTTGAAGAACTGGTGAGGCGATGCAGAACGCACTCAGCTCAGATCTGATATGATCTTTAATCTTCGCACCTTTTCGTGCGGTCTGCTCTCGGGAGCCAAGCACAGATAAATAGGGAGCTAAGACTCTTTGTGAGATGTAATAGGACTACCGAATGATAACAATCTTGAAACTCTTCAACCGTGTAACAAAAAATGAAAAGAAAAAGTTGAAAATGTTTTTAAACTAAGCTCACTTTTAGCTTCTTTTGAATGACAGTAATCTCGAATGGTGTGGGTGTATTACTGTCTTGAGTCTGTTATCTCTATCAGATATCTTGGCTTTGTAAATATTCTTATTCGTAAAGACGATTTGTATGGCGATATCGTTAATATTTAAAGACTTGACTTTACTTTAAAAACAAGTTTAAAACATTTGAACCTCAATAAGCCCTTGTACGCACTAGCGACCAGCCGTTAGGCGGTTTACCCACTATTCCAACCACGTCAAGCGGTTGAAACGTTAGTAAGTATGAACAAGATGGCGGACAGCCGTGAAGAAGGCTGAGTCCGTTCGACCGCCGCGGTAGAAATTGAATAGTTTTTAAGTGCGAACAGGTGCTTATATTTCAGTTTTTTATGCCCAATCAAGCTATTCTGCTTCAGGATCTCCTTGAAACGTTCGAGAACATTCACAAATCATCACGTCGAAAATGTACAACATCTACGACAAACTAGGTAACTAAAAATATCTCTTAACTTTTCAGTTTGTATACCATATTCTACCATAAATGTATCCCAAATTAAATATCGTAACTTTATAACGGGTTTCCGTTTTTATTTTCATAATGCATAGTCGAACTCATACCTATACTCGTATAATGTAGAGTTTGGAGTTACCCAATAATACGGCTACAGGTAACCTTACCCTAATAATACGAGCAATGTCCGCAAATGAACCGTATCATTCGAAATGCACTGGCATATTCCTTAATTGTGCGTGAATTGTACGAATGAATAAATATTGAGGGCCGTGACTCAGTATTTATAGTTACTTACCGAACCAAAAGGTAGTTTTGTGGATAATTTAACACAATTTTTATAACAATACAGATTATTTAAATTGTATTAACGTACCTATTGTTAACATGACGTAAGTTTTTAATGGTTTATGGAAATGTTGCGTTGGGTCATCATAATTGTAGCCTCCAAACACGAAATTCCGTCGTATTTCGAATTACTAGAAAGCAATCCACCACGCGAGACAGACATTTGTCATGTTGGACCAATCCTAAGTGAAAGCGGGTCTGTTGTTTTATTTACTAACGTGACAATGAAAGTGTTTTCTTGACAATTTCTCAACAAAAGCTGATTTTTCAGTTGGTAAAAAGAAACCTTTCTATTCACTTTCTTCGTAAATACCACTCCGAGAAGATCCTCCAAAAGGCGGAAAATTTGTCCAATTTACTCTTTGGTTCGTCTTTGATATCTCGATTCAAAAGAGATTTGTTGTTACTGATGTTGTTGGCACAAACATTTGACAAGCGCCTGTATAATTTTATTGTCCATATAATAACGTAAGTGTTTGTAAGATATTAACAAATAATAAAAACAAATATTTTAATACGCGCGTAGCGTGTACTAGCGTTTACCGCTGCCGACAAGCGCTGGTTTATCAGCGAGTCGGAACATGGTCGGAATCTTGCAGTGATGTTCCACGTTAAGTCGGTGCTGGTTTAGCAATCAGCCTTTTAAGTCAAAGAATTAAAACCATACACTTTGTACCTCAAACATCTACCTATCTAATAAATAAAAATCTCGTGTCGCGGTGTTTGTACTCGTAGTTAAACTCCTCTGAAACGGATCGACCGATTCTCATGAAATTTTGTGTGCATATCGGGTAGGTTTCAGAATCGGAAAACATTTATTTTTGATCCCCCTAAATGTTCAGGGTAGTCCACCCCTAATTTATTTTAGGCAAAACAACATTTGCTGGTTCAGCTAGTACTAATATAATAAAGCTGTAGAGTTTGTTTTTTGTTTGTTTAAACGCGTTAAACTACCCATATTTAAACTACCCATCCGATTAAAATAATTCTTAAGAATTCGAAAAGTTTATAGACTATTTTCATCCCGGAATTCCCACGGGAACGGGCACATCGCGGGTAAAGCCGCGGAGTCCTGTTAGTTGTTAAATAAATCATAGAAGCCATAGTATATTCATTCAGAAAAGTTGGTTACCCAAAAAGATAAAACAAACTGCACAACTGCCGCGGGGCTAATAACGAAGAGTTAAAAAAGTTATCCACCGCTGTGGATAATTCATTTTCAATCGGTGGGAAAGCCTACGGCTCGTTGCAAATATAACTCCACCACCCTAAATATAAGCAAACCCCGCTGTCTGCGTTAATAATTAACATTATAAGTGCACTATTTGCTATTAATACTCGTACAATAGGGTTAAAATAAAACGGTATATTCTTATTTTTGTTTCTGTTAAATGAATGGCAGTCCCATTTCTTAGTTTCTATATAGTATGTGATATTAATAAGTGTAATTTGTATTACCAATCTTGGTTACACTTATGATCCAACCCCTTTTACCTTTTAAAAGTTCTATTCTGAATATACATTCATGTTTTTACACTTAAATTTCATTTACTAAAGTGACTACACTACATATCCACGAATCTCTTCTGTTCTCAATATCTATTTAACTAAACACTTACATTATTATAACAAAAGTTTTAGTGACGTGAGGAATTCTTATTTATTTATTTAATGACACATCAACAATGTGTCGTGACTGTATAGCCGTTAAAGGACTTTGCTTTACTTCAAACCTGATGAGAAATCAGTTACTATCACGAAAATAACAACTCTTTCTCAAAATCAAGACTTGTATTTGGGTATTCACACGCAGTCACAATTATAATGCTACAAGATTGCAAGGATGAAAACCGTTTCTTTTCAGGAACTTTATAATTTTGATAGCATTCATCAGCTTCTCTGGCCAAGTCAACTACAGCGCCAACGATACGCAAAGCACAAGACAACAAACCGATCACTCAAATAAATTTTATACTTTTAAATCTAGAGTTACAAAGTAAATTTCTGATATGAACACCAATAACATATTCATAACAAGTGAACAGAATACAGCATTCATAAAAAGTAAACAGAGAACAATTTCGTAGGAAAACATTTAACAAGATTTATGGCTTATTTCTCACTAAAGCACTTAAGTACAGGAGTGATTATTACCTCACCGTTGAGCACTGATTTTAAACTTTGAAAATACTACAATCACTAATGTTTAAATTAGGTTTTATTATTATTTATTTTTTATTTCTTCAAATAGTAGTTTTAATAATTTAAAATTTCCTCATTTTAAAAGTTTAAAAATAGAAACTAACATTGAATGGAATGATACTTTTACATTTAATTTAATTTTCATTCGAAGGCGAGTATTGCGGGAGCGAAGTTAACGAGATGTTAGAAACCGGTCAAAGGCAAAAAGTATAATTTCCATTTGAAGCTCACGATATTTAACAAGTTGTAGAACTTGTACTGCTGTCGTGTCTTTAATGGATTTGATCGTTATACTTCCTTAGTTTTTACTAATTACTTTACTTTGTGAAGGAATCTGTTATATTATTTAATTTGGAATCTTGATTTTCTATAGGCTAATACATACCTAGTAATATAATACTGCTGCAGAGTTTGATTTTTGTTTGAACACGCTAATTTGAGAAACGACCAATTCGATATGAATATATTCTTCTTATAATAATAATAAACTAATTAATAAGTTGCTTTTTTGAATGCTTACTTACAAGGCCTATATAAATGGTTATGAGAAGAACAATATTTTATTATTGACTAGCAGCGCCCCGCGGTTTTACCCACGTTGTGCCCGTTCCCGTGAGAATTTCGGGAAATTTTTAACATAAATACCTTCCTCTTGAATCACTCTACCTATTACAAAAAACCGCATCAAAATCCGTTGCGTAATTTTAAAGATTTAAGCATACAGACAGACAAACAGTGTGACAGACACGAAAAAGAGACGATTTTATTTTATACTATGTAGTGACTACATTGTTAATGGGCTCTGTGAAGTTCATATTAATTCACCTATGTATGTAGTTCTTAAGGCCGACACTGCGTTAAGCGTGCGCACGCCGCGGTTCCATACAAAAGTGAACCGCTGCGTGCGCACGCTTAACACAGTGTTGACCCTTAATACAAGTTTTAACTCATTATACTGACATCAAAGTGACATTGGAAAAAAAAAGAACTACATATTACTATTTGGGGGAGACCTTTGCCCAGCAGTGGGACAATACAGGTTAAAAAAAAAACTATTATATTTATTATCTAACTTTCAGACTTGATTTGATATTCTTCAAGATCATAATTGAGGGTACTGACTGAATAGCTTTGGTTTGTAATTTATATATGAAAATGGAATTTAAGAAGATATATCCAACTAATTGATCATAAAGTATGGCTTTTAGAAAGAATAGAACAAGAATATTTTTAATCTATACTAATATTATAAGGAGATAAAGTTTGTAAGTTTGTTTGTATGTTCGAGCTATTCTCGGGAATCATTAGTCCGATTTGAATAATTCTTTTTGCAATAACCACATCCAACGGGAAGGTTATCGACTAATTTTCATCCCTTAACAACACGGGTAAAACCGCGGGGCACTGCTAGTTGATCATAAAGTACGGCTTTTAGTTGCAATATTTGATCACAAAAGTAGATCGTTTTTTACACAACTGTAGCGTGTTTTTGTTATCTATCATAATTACTAACTCGATCATAATTAGTACTATGAATTACATCTTGAGAGCTGATATTTCGTCCGTCGCTGATATCTCAATTCTCCGATATAGTATATTTTATTTTATTTTATTTGGAAAACAAACAGTGTAACTTAAAGTAAGGAAAAAACAAAGTATAAATCTAAAACACCATTAATTAATTAATCTATCTATTGAATGCTTTTGACAAATTGACAAAATCCTTCCTATAGATTTCTATCTACTACAGGTATATATACCTACGGAAGAGCGAAGCACTAACACACTTCACTATTTCTCTCATAAAATATAGACTCGAATTGTTTACTGAGAAACGAACGAAACCGCTAGATAAGTTATTTGCCATCAATCTATGTTAATTATGAGTTATGAAAGCCATAAACTGCGAGAATTAAGTCTGACGAATCATTCCATCAATCTGAGTTCGTGTCTCATCATTAATTTTAATTAAACATTTCCGTTACAGTATAAATATTTAAGGAGATCGCCTTTTCGATGGCCGTACATTACGAGTGTTGTTTAATTGAGACTTAATAATGCTGTTAATTTTCCTTTTTTCTTTAATCAATATCGTCCCACTAGTGGGCAAAGGTCTCCCCCCGAACGCTTCCAATCCTTCCTGTTCTTTCCGATCTCCCACCACTCGCCGTCGAAGGAGACAATGTCGTCCCTCCAGCGCGCAGCGTTTCTTCGGCCGCCCGCGATAAGATATATTTTTTAACTTTCCGTTGAATGTGGATAATTGAATGTGGATAATAGATAGCTTTTCAGTACAAACATGTTTATCAAATAAGACTGGTAGTTCCTGAGATTAGCGCGTTCAAACAAACGATAAACCAGAATCTTCAGCTTTATAATATTAATATAGAAGTACATCGCTCAGCCTATTCATGGCTTCATGGCTTCATTCATGGCATGATTCATTGAGATATAACAACAATATTAACATATTTTCGCGATTAAGTCCCGTCTTGTACATTGCTGCTGGCAAAGACCTCTCATCCCACTAAATAAATCAGTACAGTATTCAAAATTAATGTGACTAAATTGCATATAAAATATTTTGAATTTTAAGGATGAGGCGTAGTCACTACGTCATTAAAAAATAAATTCCTTAACCTGTTTTAAATGAAGAAATAGTTTATCCAAATAAAGTTAATCTACTTTATGATGATTGGCGCTAGTAGCGATATGTAAAATATTCAGTGTTTTCGCAGTTCGCAACAATGCAGCCACGCGAGTCTGGCATCGCCGACCGTGATAGGTCAGTTAATCGGATTCCTTATTCATGAACTAGTGTGCTGTTCCATCTAAAACAACTATATGCTCCACTCATATTCTGATTGTTTATAAATAATGTAATAACTTTTTAAAATAAAACTTCTTTTGGTAGGATGACGCAATCGTCTAACTAACGTCGACTGTACCACTGTTGTATAATTTTAAGTATATAATCATTTAGTTTTTAATTTTAATTCAGTTTTTTTGCTTTAAATTATTTCTTATGTTGTTTATTTACGCGTTAATCTCAGAAACTACCAATCCGATTTCAATAATTATTTTATAAATAGATAGTCACATTCAACGGGAAGGTTGTAGGATATTTTTTATTCCGAAATTCCTACGAAAACAGACACAATGTGGGTAAAAGCACGAGGCGCTGCTGGAAAAAAATAAGTTTAGATCATCTCGTTCGACAGTCAAATGTTTTCAAATAAAACTTTGATGAAACCAGCTTCCATAATTTTTTATAATGAAACCAGATTTCTTTCTGAACGCGACCTTCTCTTTAACCTCAACTCAATTTAAAAAGATAAGTAATAGTCACTGCCACATATAACTAACTCAACTTTGGAATAATATGTTGTAAATATAAAACGGTCTACATTATAGTAACTGAGGGTCCATATCACAACATAGTGGGTCCCTGAAGGAGCGTGACATTGTCGGCCGAGAAAAAGTTTGCGAGACGACCTTAAACAACTTGTGGGAGACGGCAGAGGACAAAAAGCTTGGAAATATTTACTAGGGGCTTATGTGCAGCAGTGGGACGAAATAGATTGAATGAAAAATAATTCTTATTACATAAGTTAGTACCATAAACTTGAGACTATATTGAAGATGATATTAAAATATAATGCAGCTGAACAGTTAGATTTTTTATCTACACTAATGTTGTAACATTCTACTTATGTTTCCAATACTTGACTTATAATTACTACTGTTATAGCGCAGACAACAAAACACTCAATTTAAGCAATTTCACATGATGGTTTATTATCCACATCGATATCGTAAAATCTCATTATAACATCTCGCTCCTGATTGGCCCTGCGCGAGCTGCGCTCTCATTGGTTTGATTTTAATTATTTTATTTTATTTATATAACACGGGTATAAAACACTCGTTACTATTATGAAACTCGCTGCGCTCGTTTCATAAACTCACACTCGTGTTTTAATACCCTTCATTATATGACAGTTGCATAAACTACTATTTTGTTTGAACGCGTTTATCTCAACTCGCAACTATGCCAATCCGATCGCTGAAGTGATGTCTAGTTTGACACATTGTATAGAAATCCAGCATCAGTTACCAGCGCTGGTTTGTATCACTTCTGAATGCTTCTAAGACTTTAAATAAAGAATCTTATTACTAAGACGATTCATTCTGTTCATGCATTACGCTGTCGATAAAGTAAACGCAACTTGCATCGTGCACATTCTTTTCTAATTGAAGCTAGCGAAATATAATTTCTAGAGTATTTTAATAATGCAATAACAAAGTTTTGCGAAGTATAAGGAAAATATCATTATTGCGTTCCTTTATGAACTTGATTGAACTATGAAAATTGTAACAAAGAGCTTAGGTGGTGTAGCTTAGTAGGCGGGTAAATTGTAATTAAAAATCGATAGTTGCGGTTCATTTTAAGTTGTACAATGTTGTAGAAGTTGGGTCGATTTGCTAAAGTTCAACATCTTGCTCTTCTTGTAAACTTTCAGAAGAATTTTAAGACAAAACTAAACAAAAAGTCTATTGTTACTCTTTCATACATAAAAACTCTACTCATCGGTTTTTCATGATATGGAGACTTTCGCTGTGAATGCTTCGATCTTTCAAAATCACAGGTATAGATCTGAGGTCTCGGGTTCAATTCTCAGGTCAAGCGAAAACATGTTTCCTACTTATCAAAGGCTTTCTGACTCGGGTTTGAGACCACCAACCCGCATTTGGGAAGTGTGGTGATAGCGCTTAACTCCTGTATTGAGCTTTGTTCAGATGAGAGGCCTTTGAAAAGAAGGGGGACATTACATGGTTTTTTAAAGTGGAATATTTCTTTCGAAAACTACGTTCTCAAGTTTGATATCTAAAAAGGTGAGTCTATTCATATCAAAACCGATATCAAATACAGGGCAAAAATAAAGTAACATTAGTTTTTCGACATCTTCATTGTTCCTGTGACAGAGTCCATTACGGTACAAAAGCGCCTAACAGATATCCCCAACCTTGCATTATTGAAATAATGTGGATAAATTCGAACAATGATATCTTCCGTAGCCACGATCTATTTATATAAAACTAGCAGAGCCCCGCTGTTTCAGCCGCGTTGTACCCGTTCCCGCAGGAACTTCGCGATAAAAAGTATATGTCCTTTGCTATGTCCTTTCTCAGGTTCTGGACTAACTGTGTACCAAATTTCATTCAAATCATTTGGCGTGAAAGCGTAACAGACAGACAGACAGAGTTACTTTCGCATTTATAATATTAGTTAGGATGATAGGAATAAGTAGCGCTCGTGGCGTAGTTTGACGAAGCGATGGTAGCTCATTGCGATTGGTAAGCAACTAACTTACTCGAAATGAATGAATATGTGATCGGAATAAGTTAGAATTGCGATGTTTTTTGCTGAATGATGCCGCGCCCCGCGGTTTCACCCGCGTTGTACCCGTTCCCGTGGGAATTTTTATACTTATAAACCTTTCTCTTGAATCACTCTATTATATTTCAAAAAACTGCATCAAAACGCGTTGCATAGTTTAAAAGATCTAAACGTACATAGGGACTCAGAATACAGGTTCTTTCTGTATTCTGAGCATAGGGACATACAGCGGAAGCGAGTTTGTTAACTATGTAGTTATGATTTATTTTCATAAAATTATTGTATACGGCCCAAAACAATTAAGGCATTGTTAACGCTGTTTTGCATAATTCGTAGTTTACTAATAAATTAACGACTATTTAATTGACGGGTATAACTTTGTTTCATGTTTAGTTGATAACCTATGTACATGACTTTATTTACTTGTTTAAACAGTCATGGAATACTGAACACTATTTATACCTGGAATTTCATGGAAATGATTGATTGAATGTAATACCTAATAACCTTACTCATGGCACGTATAAAATTAATATGAAATAAAATTTTATACTGATGCAGAACCCCGCGGTTATACCGGCTAGTTCTAAATTAACTAATGTTTTCAAAAAAATATTTAACAACGATTAAGACGGAATAAGAGTCTTTACACTAAAGCTGTGATTTGTTAACTATAGTACACTCCTACATTTTGAATGTAACTTTCTTATACATTAAATAAATGTCCATGGAAGTTATTTACCATTTCTTCTCAGCTCTGCTAACAGTAGTTTGGAGCCATAACTGAAAAATATTATGACATACCTACTGTTTAAACTCACACTGTTTCCACTCATTACACTAAATGAAAAAGGACTGTATCGTGTTTTAATAAATACGTTATAATATTCTAATGCGATACAGTTCCATCATATACTATCAAACTTTGTGCTACGTTTGTTATCATAGGTGGATACGACCTGCTATGTCGTTACTACACTATAGGTGCTAAATGTCAAACAAAACTACCTACACGAACCTACGACAGATTGCATATAGAATATAGCCAATTCCAAACCGACAAGCAAAAAGAACAAACAGGACGGAACAAACCCGAGTTTAATTCTCCGATACAGCCTCGTAATCTCAGTTCTCATTAGCTGTGAATGTAGTAGGCGTACGAGGTTCCAATGTCAGAAATGGGAGTAAACAAGAAATGGAAAGTGCTTACTGGGCTTTGAAATTGGAAACGTGTTCATCAAGCGACTACGGAAATTGTCGGTCCGATGTCGTGACGGCATCGGCAACGATCGGGAGTCACGAACGTGTGAGCCTTATTACATCGCTCACTTGGTTCCCTTGTAAATACTGGTACACATTGATTGACAGGCTGTGCCGAAAGCTTCAAGATCATTGAACTACAAAATTTGTAGAGTAGTCAAAATGTTTAGTTGTTAATACACTTAATACATTTTTACTAACTATGCTTCTGATTACAAAACTTTTGTCGAAAATGGAAAGGAACCTTCAGTAAATAAAAAAAGACTATTACATGTTACCAGTTAGGATATAAAGGATATAAACCGATGCTAAACTAGTCTTTTTATTGTAGTCAAAATGAATTAAGAACTAACACAAGGAGATTCTGAGCACGGAAACAGTCAAGATGATTAATTATGTTACATAGAGATAGTAACAGGAAAACAATAAGCATTATTTGCTATTTGGACTAATTTGCTAATAGATCGTTAATCAACGTTTTATTCATAGATGAGAATATCCGCTGTTTCTATGTATACACGTGCTAAAAATGATCTGCCCTTTAGTCGTATGAACGAACTTATTAATAAAACTTTTGATATTTTAGAAATACCGACCTCTTCCAAAGATAAATCTCGAATGTAAAAAGGGCACGGAGTATAAATACAACACCCGGCTCACACAAACCCGAGGACCGGATAAGCTTATAAACGTTAAATATGAAAATTCCCCACTTTAAAAATAAAACGTTAAGAGCTCGTAAGCGATTACGTCATGACGGTTGAAAAATGACTCCTAAAATCCGAGCGCAAATCTGAATCCGCTTAAATTATATTGTTAGCCAACATTTTAGACAGCAAGGTATGTTGATTGAGCGAACCAGGTCGGTAGGCGCACTCGTACTGTTAATAACACGATTGTATCAATGGACAATTTAATCTATTCGGTTTTGTGATTCCGAACATTATTTCTTTACCGCACTATGCCGATTATATCCACCTAAAGAAAATACGAAATCATTGCAGCCTCTGTATTTGGCTCACGTACCTAGCAACACCGACGCTACCGATGCAAGCGAAAGAAATGAAAAATATGCAACAATTTTCACAACATACCTGTCTCGACTGAAATATGAATTTGTTTTCACAGCATTATTTGAAACTGTCGAATCAAGCCATTGCTTGTTCTCTTGAATATTAGCAGTGTATCTCCGAAACGGGTTTGAGAGTGCACGGAATTTTGTAAAACCTTTTTAGATTTTATGGAATCGTAAAGTGAACAATAGCGTCCAGGTCCTCATAAATGTGTGACTAGATGATCCAGCAGTAAAGAACGCTTTCAATTGCAAATGGGCTAGGGCCAAGAGAGACTGAATTTATGATCCTGGACGGCAAACGAGCTGTTATTTGGGATCCGATAGACGAGAAAATAGGGATAAAGGAATTGGGTCATCCATATTTCATAGTTTTATTTATGGGAGTCCATTCTTAGAATGTGCTGTGGTTGCGTGCGATTTTACGACTAGACAAAGACTGAGAGATCTTACATTTCATTGAATTGGTATTTTTATGTTGAACAGAATTAAGTTGGTTATATTCTCGCTGGCTTATTATAATGGTAAGTTGACGCCTAGTCACGTGCGGAGGTTCCGATTTCCTGAACGAAGAAAATCTGGAATTTATTACGTGTGCTTATTTACTACGGCTTTCTACTAACAAAAATACTTTCAACATTATAATACACCACTGTATATTCACCGCTCATATTATACTGTATGATATAAATGCCATCAATAGGCAATGTAACCACATAGTCATGCCATAATTCATCGGTTCCCGAAATCCAGGTGAAAACAACAAAACCAGAATTTTGTGTGTCGAATAGCTTTGGACCTGCGCTGCCTGCATGGCCGTATCAAATGCTTTGTAGGAGGCTTTCACTAGATATTTAGGCAGGTCATTAATCTCCAGTAATAGCGAAGAGACGTATCTCTAATGGACAGCGACAAAAATACTCCCGTGTAATTAATGAGCGGATATTTTCAAGAGAAACTAGCAGTGAAGGTAAGGTTACAAATCATTGAGTAATTCATTCTTTTAATTGTTTAATTCTGATGTTTTAGTATTTGATTGCATCGAATTCAAAACATCAGAGTAACCATGAAACATATTTTAGCAAATAGTTTTAGATTAAAATCCTTTCAAATGTAAATTGATTTGTTACAAAATGTATTGATAAAATTATGTTCCTTTTGTAGAAGGTGTACCTATTAAAATAGAATACCGTTAGAAACACGCGTTTAATTCGCAACATTGACTGATGAATATGTCAATTTTGTATATTATACAGCAAACCATATATTATACAACAAAGTCCCGATTGCTTTATTGATTGATCCATTTATTGTTACACATTGTTTCGGATATTGCAAATTGTTGTTGAAAATATTACTCGCCCGTAGAGCAGCTTCAAAAAGTAAACAAAAATATTTCGCTATTGTGTAAGTAAAGTATGAAATGAAACACTTTACTACTGGGATTAAGTTACTGTTTCCCTGACCCATATGAATAAATTGTGCGTTTCATTGGATTTTATACGATTATCTGGTCTACTAAAGTTGTACAGTGGCTTCCAGTGCAGATTACGGGCATATTACTTTTATTCGTTCAAATACTCAAATATATACTATTTCGTTAAAGGATATCAGAACATTCTTTCAAAAAGTGGTACGAGTATGTATGATTACAAACTCTTTGAACCACAAGCAATTGTAAAGTGAAACTTATGGGCACCAAGTAACTGACGTGTAATGTAAGGGTTAACTTAAGGGCGGCTTATATAGTCAAAGTTATCATCCACTATCACTATAATTGCCACGTTTGACGCGGCGTACATTACGTCCCCATTGCGGCCAAATCGTGGTTAACATAGAATATGAGAACAGTAAAGTAGCAATGAAATGTTAACATATTCATATCCTGTTTTGCATACACGGCCGTAGGTACGCATGTTTAACGTCTTTGAATAACTGGAACGGGTCCCTTTGGAGTTCGGAATTATGCGACAAATGTGCCAACTGGTGTAGCGGTTTACGAGCGCAATGACGCGGTGAATCGGATTTGGATCACGTTCTCGACCGAAGACAGTTTGACGTGTTGTCCTCGACTTGCATAAATTTGCAACATTAAACATCCGACCTCGCCCACCCCGCCTCCGCTACCACATGCATCTCTCCAACCTATTTGCATAAATATTTTGCCTGCGATATTTTATTATTCATCTATCTCGTACGGTCGGTGGATGCTTTATTCGGAAATGTTTTAAACTTTTATCTCACGAAAGACGGCTGAATAAGAGTTCTAATATTTGAATGCTGCATGTTTTTATTTTGACTTTTATTGGTCAACCATATTAATATACATTTCATGCACAGTAGAGTCTGTAACAAGTTGTGCCAGGTCTTCAAACTTTTTAAAGGAAGTGTTAGTCAGAGCTTAAAATCAAAACAGACTGTCTATCAACCTTCAGAAGCCGACGAACAGGGTATATATCGTCATCTGTCGTCAGGGTACAGTGAAATCTCAGTCATTCTATTTTCCTCTCTTAAATCATTATTTCATAAATTAGATGCTAAACTGTTTCAATAAAAAACTCTTTAAATACTATCTACAGATTACTTACAATACTTTGCTGCAAAACTTCCAAGAATTCAGGCTCTTAAAAATGAGAAAGTTTGTTTTAAACCTTGATGACTTAAAGAAAGTGCACGTAAAGTTGTAGGAGCCCACTTTTACCGAAGTGTTCTCGGAAACATCGGGAAACTTTAGGAAAATATTATCAAGATCGCTAACACTAGACGTAACTGAAACTGTGTAAGTATGTTTACTACATTTTTAAGGAGACAAGTAGTTTTGTTTATCTCTATTTAAGTTTCCTTTTAGAACTTGACTCATATGCACACTCTAGCTTTGAATAATAAAATAATACGTTGCAACTGCACTCTTTAACGAACTCTACATTAGCGTACTTACTGATTACTGCTGTCTGAACTTTGTCTGAGATTATAATAAAATAGTCCATTTATTAAGGAGAGCTATTTAACCAACGTACTAAGACACTATTATATAAGTGATGACATAATATTTATTTATGAAAAGTAACGTCAAGTTAATTTTTAACCGACTTCAAAAAAAGGAAGAGGTTCTCAATTCAGATGTTTGTATTTTTTTTCGATAAAATTGTCATCTCTGAGTACGCCAGCAAGGGCCATATTAATAAACGCGTATTAAGAACAGTTTAGCTACATACGCAATTTTCAGAAGAGCAAAAGAGACACAGTATAACAGTGTTTTAGTTACACAATGTTTACGGTTAGAGTTTAATAAACATAAGGGTGCCTTTTGTAATAAAAAAAAAATAACAGTTTTTTTATATTCCACTGCAAGAAGAAGAACTGAACGTATTATTGCATTAAACAATATTAGGACATGTCAACACTTTACACTATGTAATCTAAACGTCAAATTGTGTATATCCTTATTCCGATGTAACAGTGTTGAGATAATTAGTTTGTTTCAACACTGAAGACTGTCGGAACATAATTTACGACGGATTCCGGCCCTTGTCGCCGTTAATGCCACGAGTGTCTGATAACCCTTGCCTCGATTTATTGCTTTAATCAAACCAAGGTCTACGAAACTACATATTCAAAACAAAAAATATGTTATTTAGTACTGCATTGCTGTGTGAGTGCGTTGTTACTAATTTGCAATTCTATACTAATATAATAAAACTGAAGAGTTTTTGTGTGTTTTCTGGAACGCGTTAGTCTCAGAAACTATTAATCCGATTTGAACAATTCTTTTGTAATGGATAGCGACATTCAACGGAAAGGTAAAGGGCATAATGTGAGTAAAACCGCGGGACTATGCTAGTGCTTTATGTTTATTAAACTACTGTATATTTCTATATTATGAAACTAATTTTTTTATTCACGTCTTTAAGTGCGTTCGACGTAAAGTGTAAACGATTATATGAAGGCTTTCTATTCGTCCGTTTTCTTATTGGATCCCATAACCTTGTGGGATCCTATGGGAGTTAAATAATTTATCTATTTACTCCAATTAAATTGTAGTTTATTTTGTCCCGTTGACTACTTTATTTTACCATAAATTATACCTACTCTACATTATTTTGAAATATCTATTGTTTTAATAACAAATATAGGTAATTAGTAAATATTTATCTTGAATTATTCATCATTCATAATAAACTACCACAATAACCGTAATGAACTGGCTATCAGAATAATTACATACGTACTTTCAGCAACGTAAGAAGTTAACTAATATCAATATTTAAGTTCATTTAGTATCACTTAGCATGTAGACGTTAAGCAGTTAACGTAGTAATGTAGCGTTATCACACTCACTTATACAAGATTGTACATATATAATGAAGTTGTGAGTAAAGTGAAGGGTTTAATTTTTCGTTTTTTTGATAATTTTTCGCCAATTTCAGAATCTACCAATCCGATTTGAACAATTATTTTTGTAATGGCCACATTTGAACAGACAGGGCTAAATAGGCTATTTTTCATCCCAACGTTCCGACGGGAACGAGCACAACGCGGGTAAAACCGTGGGGCGCTGCAAGTACTCAATAAGAGGGCAATAGCATTTTTTCATGACTGTACCTATTAAAATGTTATTGTTGGAAACATTAGAGCCAATAAATTATATCATTAGTTTAGATTATACCTACATTAACAGTATCGGTTAATGATGCAAATATATTGTTGTGTGATGGGGTGAGGGGATCGATTTTACGTTAGAAAATACAGCAGTTTCCATATTACAGAGTACATTTTAGTTTTTGTAGTACTCGTAAAACTAATAATGTTTGCTTATAAAAAAACTTTATAAAATTGCTAAAAAACAAGAATAAATACTGGTAAATAAGGAAAGAAGAGAAAAATAGTGAGATGATTAAAGTATAGTTGAATAGACTTGAAATGTTTCTTAGAATTACGTCTACACGTGGACAGTACGGAATATTTTCATAGAACACCCTTTAAGGGTGTAATAGGGAGGTATACATGGACAAGCGGCGATATATAGTCCCTTTAAACAATTTCAAAGGTAGTTACATAATTAGAGGATACACACCATAGACCGCATGTCTATTAATTAAATCAAGCGATACTGTATAAAACTTGAATAATAAAATTAATGTCAAAGGTTGCCAAAGGGAATATCTGATAGAATTACAACGTTTCTATATCTAATTAAGTGAAGTTCCGTCCTATTAAGGTAATTGCCGTCCGCAGGAAAGGATTGAAACAGTTTTATTATTAGCTAAGTATTTTTTTGTATGAGACGTCGGCAATGTCAATTTCTATAATATATAAGTAGATAGGTATTTCATTAAAAGGTCACTGACCGCGGTATTCAGAGACGTCGAACTATGATTTCTTAGGAGAGATTAATGAGTGATTTTTGAAATAGTGACGTTATATATTGGTTTGCGGTCTATTTTAAGTCGCGTTTTGTCCTAAAAACTGCGGAGATTACAAACATAAAATACAGACACGAGAGTGGAAAACCAACTCCTTATTACAAAGTCGTTTGAAAACAACAAACACAATATTTTCATCAAAAGAACAGACAGTAACTAAGTAATATTGATCGTTTAATAATGAGTGACATCACTTAATTGTCTGTTTTAGTAATAGCACTGAACGGCTGTCATGTCTAAATTCATGGAAGATTAACTATCCGTTAACAGATAAATCAAATCACTGATTAACAAACCTCTTAGTAAGTTTAAGATCATAAATAGTAGTTAATACAGATTTCAGTAGTTATAAATCAAACCCAATATCTGATGATGGTTGTTTATTTTGATTTAAAGCGATCCTTTCCTGTTCAGGGTATTAGAAGTCAGAGTTACTCCTCTCAGACATTCTCATCATTCATTTACGATAAGAGTTACATAATAATACTACAGAGTCGTCAAATCATGCCCTAAAAGAGGTTAATGAGTGATAGATGTGATGTGAAGTATTTTTTCCTACTTTACATGTCATTATTCTCCTCACTCTGTACTGATATCTTCGGTAAGATAAAAGGACTTCGTCTAGCAATGACATTGCAGGATTAACATGTCATTAAATCACTCACTAACCAACTCTCCTAGGAAATAAGTTGACCTCTTTGAATACGGCGATAAGATACTAAATACTAAACTAAATATTATATCACCTAAAATGAAGGTATGATTTTCTGTAAAGTTTTCAAATAAACTTTGATTAACTAGCAGCGCGCCGCTGTTTTACCCGCGTTGTGCCCGTTCCCGTGGGAATTTCGGGATGAAAAATAGCCTATAACCTTCCCGTTGAGTGTGGCTATCTATAACAAAAAGAATTATTCAAATCGGACTGATAATTCCTGAGATTACCTCGAACAAACAAACAAACAAACTTACAAATTTTAACTCTTTATATATTAGTATAGATAATTGAATGCCCAATCAGTTTTACTGTTATACTCAGTGTCAGTATTTCGAAAGTTATTTTATTTTAATGTTACCAATCTAAGTCTCGTTCGGGACCTGGGATCTTCTACAATAAAACAATCGGCCTTGCCCAGTAGAATAGACCTTAAGTGTCTAGATAGCTTAAACATATTGATAAGAGAATTATATAGTTACTCAGTTTTTTTTAAACTACGAAGGAAAGCGTAACTGCCAATGGCCTATAAACTAGAAAATTTCTCAAATAGTCAACACAACTTGAATTATTTTGCATTTGCCACCGACAATAATTTCCTTGGGAACTTTCCTTCTCAGTTTCTACGGAAGTTTTAAATATGAATTTAAACTAAGAAAATTAAGATTTTAGTTGTTATTAACAAGTGACTGTCGAAGAAGAAAACTATGTTTTGGTAAACTTATCATTATCTGCACTAATCTACACTAATATTATAAAGAGGAAAACTTTGTTTGTTTGGTTGTAATGAATAGGCTCAAAAACTACTGGACCGTTTAAAAAAATTCTTTCACCATTCGAAAGCTACATTATCCACGAGTAACATAGGCCATTTTTCATCCCGAAATTCCCACAGGAATGGACACAACGCGGGTAAAACCGCGGGGCGCTGCTAGTCATGAATATAATATTTTATCGTAAAAGTGTTTTTTTTTACATTCCTGTTCTCAGATATTTAAATGGCTTTTTATGCTAGACAGCTATTTTGCTTGTAAGGAACAAGACACCTTATATGTAATTAGCAGCGCCCCGCAATTTTACCCGCATTGTACCTGTTCTTAGGTCTGAGAATCAGTCAACATCTATTTTTTCTACCCCTAAATGTTAAGGGTGGTCCACCCCTTAATTTTTATATGGCAAAACAACGTTCGCCGGGTCAGCTAGCTAATATATAAAGAAACTAAACACAGAGCCCGTCATACGTCATTCAGTTAGTTATCGACACTTTAACTCCGTGAGAGCGACGCCACTTGTTCAATTAATTTTTTATCTCGTCTCGCTGGCGGGTTCATATTGCGCTCCTGAACTTGGTATCACTGTGAACCGTAGAAATTTATTACCAAGAAATTCTCTTGGAAACGTTGCCATCTAAGAAAGATTTTAGTTTCAGTCAAAGCAAATTAAATTGAAAATAGTTTAAGATAGAGAAAAATGTACTTCATGTTAGCAGATATTTCAAAGTCAAAGTAAATGTCAAAGTCAAATATTTTTATTCAGTTTTGGCCCCATAGAGGCTCTTTTGAACGTACCGTTCCATTGTTTTATTACGGTGGTATTCCATTGTTTTATTATGAATATTATTTTACATATAAGTTATTATTTTAGGGCACATTAATAACTACCTACTTAGTTAAGCTTTAAGTTCTAAGCCTACTTACATTAGCTCCCCAATTTGCACATGTAAAGGACTTGATTATTTAAGTTGGTACAAAATTAGCGTTTTGCTTTAAGTATGAGTTTGTACCAGTTTTTATTTACCAAAGCGTAATTTGATTTCCCAAATAAGTCGGTAAGTAGAAACGCGGCCCTCCGAGGGTCACAAACAGGATTTTAATAAAAGATAATTTATTCAATAAAAGCTCCGGAGAATTTGCGTTCGTTCTCTTTATATGAAATTAGATTTAATACTTGGAAAATCATCAACTTGAACTATGTATTATTCAAATGTATACAAATTAAATGTTTTATTTTTAAATATTCTTCGAGATACTTCTCAAGATTAAATACATTTTGCGAAGATTTTATTTGAAATTCAGTTAAATTACGTCTTTTGATAAAGCTGAATCTACGGCTTCTATCGTCTTCAGAAGTCGTGGCAATATCTACTGATTTATTGTTAAACTTTGGTGGAATCTAAAATATTGTATCCCGAATAAGGTGAAACCATATTGGGACAGTTACAAACCGTTCGTGGTTCAACTGTTCAGAAGTTAACTCAGCAGAAAACTTTTAAACATCTTTGGAAAAGATTTAACGTTATATTAAACGTTTGTCTTAAACTTACCGTGAAGTGGTTTGAAATGTATGAAAGAATAATAAGATGAGTAACCACTGATGCCAAGTCAAGTATGCTACACGTTACGCTTGCTTTATCCCATTGTATGATGGGTGTTTAAACCTAGCTCTACATTCTTGTTTTAGTGATGTGCTATCACACTGGAACCATTGTTTAGTTCATTTAGTTTAAAGACTTCAGACTATTAAACAGACCGTACCGTAGATGATAATTTTCATGACTTTTTTATGAACAACCCTTATACTGAGTGACCTTTCATTTAAGGTCAATAAAACATGTTTTACCACTAGCAGCGCCATTTGGTGTTACCCGCGTTGTACCCGATCCCGCGGGAATTAGGGGACAAGATGAAAGTCTAAGTTACTTCCTGTTATATCAGTTATCTGCCATTGAAAGTCCAGTCAAAATCGGTCGAGCCATTTTAAAGATTAGCCGGAATAAACATACAGACAGACAAAATTATAAAAAAGTCGGTTTGGTATATGTATCGTAAGTATATATATATATATGCACTTAGTAAAAAGTGGTTATTTTAATATTACAGACATTTCAATTTTATTTATTTGTATAGAGTATAGATGTATAAAGTAATAGAGCAGTGTGCAAGATTGCTGGATGAATAACAACTGAAATGATACAATTTTTATCAATCAAGTACACCAATAAATTCCTAACTGGTATGTGAAAGCTGAAATAGACACCACCGATATTTGTATCGACATCAAAAGGCACAACACTAGACTACCGGTTAGTTGAAACACGATGTGAACTACCATCGAGGAGGGTACATGATATCGCCTCAAGTGTATAACGGGCATAATCCATACTTGAACTCAGAGCTAATAGCATAACATGAATCAATACATGACTTAAATGTTATGACATCGTAAATCTAATGTATATGCCCTTTATTGCTATATTTCACGGCGTTCGCTTTGCAGTAATTTGCGTATTAATAGATGCAATAAAAGTTTATAGTACTGACATGGCGGTTAACAGTTCATTGGTTTAAATTTTCAACTAACAGCCTCCGTGGTCTAGTGGTTTGAGCGCTCGGCTCACGATCCGGAGGTTCCGGGTTCGATTCCCGGTGGGGATATCTCACAAAAATCACTTTGTGAGACTGTCCTCAGTTTGGTTAGGGCATTGCTGGCTGAATCACCTGATTGCCTGAAAAGTAATATGATTCCGTGCTTCGGAGGGCACGTTAAGCCGTCGGTCCCGGTTACTTTCTACGGATAGTAGTCGTTACTCGAGCCATGGCCCTTGGCGGCTCAATAACTCTGACACCAGGATTGGTCAGTTTGACCATCCACTCGATAAGAAGAAGAATTTTCAACTATTTTTAAATGATAATGGGTGTATAATATATTACATAAAACATAAGTACTTATTGGTATACAATAGCTTTTTTGAACATTTCTAATCAATAAATCAATAACTTCAATTAGGTAATCCTTAAAAAGGAAGTTCTAGTAACCTTTGTAGCCTTGAAAGTAAATTCTTTATCAATTAGCTGATGTTCTATAACCTAAGAAATAAATTTCCAGTGCATTTTATTCCAAAAACCTTGACGAACGAGGTGCGTCCGATCGCCAGTTAGATATTAATAGAACTAGAAACCGTACAAAGATTTATACCTCAAAGTATAATGTAAAACAATATTGCTCTTAAAATTGGCCTGGTATGCGAAGAATAATTAAAAATTTACAGTGAAAAACCAAAATAGGAAAAAATATTGCAGACATTCAAAATAAATTGCATGCACAACGTCCAACGTTTCGAGTCCGCTTGACATATAAATTGCAGTATTCACGCCAACAACTACTGAAACTAAACATGCCAACAATAACGGACTTTTCTTTACCTTCTATTGTTTTAAACCACATTTTGTTAATCCTACTAATACTATAAATGTGAAAGTTTGTGAGGATGGATGTATGGAAGTATGTATGTATTTTTGTTACTCTTTCACGAAAAAAACTACTTGCCGGATTTGGATAAAACTTTACAGTAATATAGGTTATACATCAAAATAACATATGGGATACATTTTAACCCGAAATTCTAGCAGGAAAGAGTATAACGCGGGTAACACCGCGGGGCGCGGCTATTATACCATATATGTACTGAAAAAGTAAAGTTAAGGAATAGTCCACAGCTGAACAAAGACCTCTCATCTCACTGACTATAAAGAAAAATATAAAGCCTGTAACTTTCCACAGCTGGACTAAGGCTTTTTATCTCACTGCAGATATCAGTACAGTGAGGATGATTAGGCGTAGACTACGCTTGCCTAATGCGGCTTGGTTGGTCGCCAATATGTTCTTAAATATTGGTTATTTACTCGATTCATCAATGAGTTGTCCAATATTATCAAAATACATCCATTTCATTTTCCATTACGGCTTTATATAAAAGTAAACTCTGTTAGGTAAATGTTTAAAGTCCATTAAGAAAATGCCGGTTGAAGCAAATTTTGAGGGAGTTTATCGTGAAATGTTACGTCAACTATACTACATACAAGAAATCCGTTTCCAGTTAACAAATTAAATAAATCATTGTCCGGTCATATATTTGTTCAGTACTACGAAGCTGGCGGTATAAACATTCATTTTCATCGCACTGACTAAAATCTCAATATTGCTGGAGCGAGATTTTGATATAGGTACGTACGGACGTTTCCATCAGGAGGGTACTAATCAAGGCCCGCTCATCTGCGATAGGCAATGCAATCACGATAGAGCCCACAAAGCTGGGAGCAAATTGAATTAAAACACCCTTTTTCTGAGTTTGTAAAGTTTACAGAGAAATTATGTTATTTTTAATTGTATTTTAACGTTAGAACTTCATTATGCGGACGCCATATTGCAGCAATGACGACGGTAACTAGTGACGTTTTTGAAAGAAGAACATTAGACATGTTAATATAGTCTAGCACTATGGAGGTCTGTTTTCGGTAGCCACTGCAACAGCAAGCAGCAACTGCCAGCCACAAGCACCACTTCATATTTCGAATTGATGAAATTTCGAACGCAGCGACACCGCTACTGCTGTCGCTTCCGAAAACCAACCTTTATTTTGTGTTCTTTTATCAAATAATGCAAGTCACCATAATCCGCGTTGTTACGGATAAAATAAATAATTAATGTTGCGGCTCAGGATTTTTTTATTTTCATTTCAAAGTTTTAGTAGAGTTATCATATTAGTCTATATTTTTACAGTCTCTATTTGATAAATAGTTGTCGCATTCATTTTTAATCATGAATACATTCAGTGATTGTTATTAAAAAATGTCAACTAAATTACAGTGCAATTTTGGGTATAGTGGGCAAAATGGGGTGTAGTTTTTGTTGGTATATGCAGCTTTGATTAAAGCAATAAATTGAGGCAAGAGTTATCAGACTTTCGCGGCATTAATGTCGAGAAGGGCCGGGTTTTATCGTACACTGTCCCCGCTGTCTTGGGTGCTGACGACATACTAATTCTGTTTAACACTAGAAAAGTGTTTTATATACTTCTTTGCCGTTTGCCGCTTCTTGTCAATGAATGACTGCAATCATAATCAAGCATCAATGAACGAAAGCTAGCACCAATCAAACGTTTTTAGTAATTTAATAAATGTTTTAATTTAAGCAAAATAATATATTGTTTTTGTACCTATGTATAAACACACTTTTAGAAGTGGAAAATATTTTTTATGATTCAATATTTTTTTTGGTGGACTAATAAAAACTGAATAGTGTTCTAACAATAGTCGAGACTATTTAAAAAATAATAATGGCGACATAAAGAGCATGTTTCTAGACGAATAAAATCTTAGTTTTATGAATATGGTATATGAAAATATTTATTGATACAGTAAACACTTTTGGTAACAAATATTATTTCAAATATCTTTAGACATATAAAAAAATAAACAAGTGTTCATTTTGAAGACATTTTCTGGAAATGTGTTAACAAGCCCGTTGGCACAGTAGCAGTGAGAGCGCTTTCTGTGATGGGGATTGCGGGTTCGATTCCCGGTCGGAGTCAACAGGATGTGAAGATACAGTTGTTGGCGACGACGTCTGGTTGTCAATTATATATTCTTATAAAATATTTGTGTATGTATGAGTGTGTGTAGGAGTATCAGTTAGTTGTACGAGTATTCCATACGATACCTTTGGGTAGAAAGGTCGTATAAACCATTTTGGCCAAATTGAGTTATAAATACCGTTTTTTCAGTTTTTTTTTTCTCTATCGATCTTTATAAACGAAATGCAGAAATTCGCACAAAAATGGTTAATACGACCCAGAAATTTTCGGTCATAGACTCTTAAAAAAGGTAAATTTTCAATGTAAAAGCCGAATTTTTTTTTTTGTACTTTTGTTATGATGTAATGACCATAATTTATATTAACTCAGGGCGTTAAAATAGTCGTTAATTGTAAATGGTTTATACGCCCTAACGTTTTAAATGCATTACCTAAACCTAGTTTAAATTCGACGTAATATTTATTATAAACTTAGAGCTTAGTTTAGGTCTAATTTAACGTGAGTGAAATTGTCCGCGTGTATTTTTTTCTTTGTTAAGATGTGAACATCATTTAATTACTTTACACTTTGTTGACCTTTAGGCGTTCTTAAAACTCTGCTACCAAGGTAGGCCACTTACTTACTTACTTATAAAATTATGGAGTAAAAGTTAGAAAGTGAAGTGGCTACCAAATGCCTCGTTAACATCGGTATTCACAAAAATTTTTGCAACATGTCAGCACTCGTTACGAAGTATTCAGACAGTGACACCCTCGATAGAACAAAATGTTGGCGTAGTGATATATTTCACATTTGACCTAAATTACTTTATAGGTGTAAATAGTGAAAAAAAACCGGACGAAATATTAAGTCGAATTTTGTTTTCGCTACATTGTGTAGTTCAAAGGAATTTCGTAATTTGATTTTTTTTTGAGCAACAAACTTTAACGTACGCCTGTAATATCCCATTGCTGGGCCAAAGGCCAAAGGCCTCTCATCTCACTGAAGATATCAGTACAGTAAGGAGGATTAGGCATAATCACCACGCTTGCCAAATGAAGGTTGGTGATCTCAAACCCGAGCTATGTTTGAAAAGCAGGAAACATGTTATAATTTTTTAATTAATTAAGAAAATAAGAAATAAGACTGGTTCTTAGCCTATGGGAATACTATTTCTAGAACTCTACTAAATTGGGTAACGTTTTTAGGCAAATTAAGGTAGGAATTGATATCTATCCAATAACCAAAAATATACCAAATCCCTTTTGTTTGTAACAACCAATATTACGGTAATAAGATCCATCACAGTAAGTATGAATCTGCTTTAACCTTTCCAAAAATATGTAAAGAAATCTAATATTTGCGTAATATTTCAAAGATTTGGTTTCAATTACAATTTATGTCATACATTAATTCACAAAGATTTCTCATCTCAATTTTCTTTATTCAACTTTGTAGATAAAAAACATTCGTAATTTTTATATTTAAATACTGTTATATGATGCAAGAGAAACGTAAAAAGACTTCAAAGGAAGTTGAATACACTTTGCTTTCTTCATTTATTCAATATTCTGGAAAGCTAAGAGCCTCCTCTTGTCTATTAACATTTTACATACGTTTTAAGGTTCAACTAATGAATCATATTACTTTGCACATATTTTGTCAATTTCATAGGTAGTCGATACAATGCTTGAGCAAACTATGGATGATTTAAAAGTAAGCTAAAGAAGTTGATAATAAAGAGTTCCGCCCCGCCATATGGGTTACCAATATATTCGAAACAAAGTTTCGTTTATACATCTATAAAAAATAAATAAAATTGAAGTGTCTGTTTGTAATATTAAAATAACCGCTCTTTACTAAGTGCATATAGATATACACACGATACATATACTAAAACAACATATTTCAAAATAATTGTCTGTCCGTCTGTTTGTTCCGGCTAATCTTTATATGGCTGTTTATTTATTTTAAATGGCTGGACCGATTTTTACGGGACTTTCACTGGCATATAGCTGATGTAACAAGGAGTAACTTAGGCAACGTTTTTAATAAAAACAAACATTTCAATTCAAAATTACTCAAAAATATAAATTATTCTAAACAAAATAATATGAAATAATGTCAAACACATTTTACAACTTGTAACAAACTAAATCCGCCCAAACCAAAAAGTTAATAAATACACCGAACGAACACAAAACCTTGTTGCATTGTGTAGTTATTTATAGTGTTTCGTTGTTCATTGTCCTTATAGACAGGGGCATAGCGACCCGTCACTCAGACGAAGGGATTTACAGACGTCGAACAACAATAAAATAAACTTTCTATTAACTCAAATATCCGTCTTCTCCTTTCAATCCGTGATTTAATCAAAATGAAGTATTCTCTCTGATTTGTGTATAATCAAAAAGTTTGTTTCTTATTTCAATTAAGCAGAGATTAGTTTGTGTAGATTTTTCTTACTTTTACTTTCATTAAAATGCTTTACTAACTTTTTCATCTTAGAGTAATATACTTTTCATGCCGATTTTTCAAAGATGATTTCCTTCTATAGAGGAAAATGCTTAGTGAGTTTAAGAATGGAATGAAATCACTAAATATATCATTTCTCCAATAAAATAATGTATAAGAAATCGGCCTTATAATTTTACAGTTTAACTCTTTTAAGAATAGGAAGCTCATGGTTTATTCGTAGTTCGTATTCATGTGACTACGATCTACGTCTACTACGCCGTAGCACCCTTGTAGCTTTCGTAGCACAATTCATTCCGGGAATATATCAGTTTTGTTTTGGTTTCATTGGGTTACTTCTACAAAGAAAAACATATTATACTCCTAAAATAAATTATACTACGTACAAAATATACTACAGAATAAGAAGTTTTATGCAATGTTGCATTGCATCAATGTTACGTAAGCGCGTTCTGACGTTGTGCATAAAAACTTAGCTGTATGTAAATTAATCTAATAGCTAAACTGTAAGTTGACGACAACCATATCACAATGTCGTCAGCTCAAGATCCAAATCCGATTCCTGCGTCATTGCGCTCGTAAACCCGTTCTCCACTTGGCACATTTGTCGCATAATTCTCAACTCCCATGAGGCTTGTTTCATACCAGTTCATATTATTCAAAGCTGTTAAACTCAGATATGAGCAAATATTATCGACATAAAACAGAAATTCCGATCTCTTTTATGGGCATAAATGGGGTAGATAAGTGAAAACATTTAAGGGTTCGTTTTATAAAGTTTAACATTACATGTTAACACGTGATACGATCGTTTGATCAATCTTAATTATGTATTAATGTACAATGTTCGTACAACTTTATAGGGTAAAAGAGATGTAGAGCAGCTTTTACGTTGAAGTCACAGATTTTCTCAGCATCATCAAAATAGGATTGGATCTAAGCAGATATACTAGAAAGTTTCATTCTCAGCGCAGATCGCGCTATGTACCTCGACAGACTCACATAAAGTAGAAAATAAATGGCGGTCCAACTTCAAATAGAGTGAAATATTTTTACGTCTGCTAGAATATCTGACCGAGGGAATTGAACGTACATATTTCATTGCGGATAGTTTAAGCACAACAATCCTAACTTGGATTTTACGAGGTCTCGGAAAAGATTGTAGACACACCGCACTTCATAAATATTGTTATTTGAACTAGGAACCTACTATTCGTCTATTCTTCTTAATTATAATTTTTATAATGAAGAAAAACATCGTATCACTTTGCGGTCTTCTCTGGAGATCACACTTTTAAAAAACATCAACCAAAAAGGTTCCTTTGATATTCATCGAACACAGTCTCAATAAAATGACAAACTTTGAATTGAAAAACTTGGCGATTATCTATTGTTCTCATTTTTTGTACATAAAGAAAATTTGCGACGTGTGAGGCGCTTCACACAACTTGTTCAACAAAGTAATCTAAAACAAAATAAATAAGCAAACATAGAGTTTGGAATGATTTCCTGTACGCTTCCTGTTCTTTGCTGTATCCAGTATAATTTAGATATATCTTTATAGTACTCTACTACATAAATGAATATAAATATTTAACATTTTGATTGTTCTAAATAACACACTGGTGTTAGACCGTAACTGAAGTTTACGGTTGTTATAGGAAAACTGCAACATAGGTTACATCCATCATATATTGTGCATCAAAAATATATGAAATACATTATGGAACCTTAATTTTTTCTTGTAAGCGCTTAATACCATGAGGCATTACGGGTTTGATTCCAGTTAGAGCCAAGAATATGTGCGGACAGTGTTGATAGCTATGAGTGCTGATTCCGAGGATTCTTTAATACAACCTGAGAGTTAAATTAACATACTGGTTGTTTTTCCTTTATTTATATGTTCATGTAAAGTTTTACCTAGACTCGAAGACAACAACTAATTTTGATCTCAATGTTGACTGTGTTAATATAATTGTGAAGATGCGGCCATTAATACTGTACTATTTGGTTAATAAAGCAGCTTAATCAAAGTGAGGATAAGCTGGGAACTAAAGCAGTTGTAATATAATATAAATAATTATAAGCCATAGCAAATTAAACATAATAACGCGTATTAAAATTATATTTATGAATCCCTTAAATATATTATTGTAATTAAATAAAGTAAAAAACAATAAATCTTATTACGTGTACGTTTATTTAAGTTTAATATTTTAATTAATATATTTTCCTTTATTTACGTAATCCGTAAATTCTACGCAACGGCCCTATAATGAAACGGGGATTTGGCCAAATTTAATAACACCGACTATTTCCACAGAGGATCATCATTTTCATTTTCATAAAGCCCCAAGTATTTTAAGCAACAAGTATTTTAATATAGGAATCATATTCCGCACTCTGCTAATTAACTATAGCTGAATACTTATATGGAAACTGATACTAAAATGTGTTCATGGTCCATTGGATATCCAATATTTATTAAATACATGTTTGTCGGTATTGCGGCTACGGATTAATGATGTAATTTTTTTGGATGGTAAGACTTATTAATTACCTTTCTAAAGTGCGGTTCGATCTTCTCTATCGTTAGTTGTTCACTCGAAGCATACTACTCATTTTGGGATGAAATGTAGCATGTCCGTTTTCTGTCTGATAGACACACATTTTAGTAAAAAATAATTAAAATTTGTTTGGTTAGTGGTATAGATGTCAAAGGAACACTTAGACAGAGTTACATAATAATATAGTAATATTATAAAGCAGTAAAATTTGTGATTTTGTTTGTTTGTATTTTCGAGCCAATCTCTGTAAGTATCCGCCCGATTTGAATAATTATTTTTGTAATAGATAGCTATATTCAACGTGAAGGTTATAGGCTATTTTATCCCGATTTTTTTAAAATAGGAACAGGCATAACGCTGGTAAAACCGCGGGGCGCTGCTAGTACATAATATACTAGCACGTGATTCCACCCGATATCAATTGATAGCCCTAGGATGTTAGTTGGAACATGCTTTCGTTATTTACTCATATTTGATAGCTCCATAAATATTCTTAGAATAGAGATACGGTTCGCTTTTATAAAATAATATTTATCAGGAGGGGTATAAAATATAGAAGGAGGGATTTAAAATGCACTTTTATTTCAATATATTTAGACTCGTAGTGGATAATGGAAATGGTGACATCTCATGTGTGCTATTCGATTACCGCACTCGAAGTTATTAATGATTTCTTAAGAGAGGTTGATGAGTGATTTTTGACATAACTTCTCAACTCAGAGTTACCTATGATCTCTTAAGTGGATTTATGAGTGATTTTTGACATTGTAATGCATGAAAAGTTACGGCAACAAGTAAAATATCGATTTTAGTTCCGGCTCTGAGTACGGCAGTGAGTGTAATTGTCCTCAACAAGTATCAAACAAATGAATGCATTAATGTCAAGAAAGCGATCGAATAAAAAGTGTTATTACATCTCTACGAGCAAAGTCTTAGTTAACTGAACTCTACTACATTTCCCGATGATTCCACAAGCAACTGCTTTAAACGCTATCTACTTATATTTTTTTCTTGAGGCAGTAAAGCTGGGAGAGTGTTTTCATTTAATTTCCCAGTGAAATGGTCTACCGTCTTCAACATAATTACCAAGCGGCAATTGTGCGGCCAACGCCTCACAGCCGACTCATCTCAACGAGTTTTTTTTGCGTTTAAAAAAAGGATCCGATGGATTAAATTTTGTGATCATCCTTCATAATCGAAAACCAATTTTGCGGTGACGAGTGAAAAACTCAACAGAGTTTTAGACAACACAACATTAAACCGTATTCATTTTTTATGTATATAGGTACCCTAAATGTATATTTAAGCAGGTCTTCCGCCCAAGCTTATGTAAATTCATTTTTTTTCTAAATTGGGCCTTCCTTGTTTGTTTTTTATTAAAATGACGCTAATATTAGCACCGACAACATTATTTGCCAGGCGGCTAATTAACTTGTACCTTTTTAGGCAAGAATTTAAATTTTTGGGTAACTGCCAATTAAGATTCAAAACAAGTTACATAAAATGTTGCTTTGAATACAAAATTCTATATTTATTTTATAATCTATATGTAACGTCCATAATGGTATTTGTAATCAAACAATTTATTTTACATAATTTTCGATTATATAGTTATACAGACACCCGTAGATAATTATTAGTATTTAAGTTGTATCTGATATTACGAGCTCCAATTACAGGATATAGACAACAGCATTGAAACCACGAGTCAGATTCAAAAATATATTACAATTTAACCACATTTAAGAGGAAGGACCAATTTTTATCCCAAATTTACCATGGGACCGGTTCACCGCCGGCAAAACCGCGGCGCACGCAAGTATAATATCGACTCATTTTGAATTGAATTACGTTTACGGATACACTTCGCTTTTATTATACATTGTTATCTGACGTTTCCCCTTTACAAGAACCTAAATATATTTACAAGAACCGAAATATGTCAGATAAAAGTAATAGTCTCAATTCAAAATGAGTGGTCTTCGTTTAAACATAAAATACCAGTAATATCGAAACTTCTACTAAATTTAAACTAGTTTACAAAAATAATCCAGTAAAAATTGACTTTTTTTACTTAAAAAAATATAAAGCAACTACGAGTACCTTCCTGCCTCACGTTACCGTTCTTCACGGTACCTTTCTGTTTCATGTAGGTCGTGCTAATTCGCCATTCATTATAAAAATACTGCTTTTATAGTAGCACGGTTCCTGAAGTATAAGGTGAACGTCACGCGAATCGTCGATCAGCTACCAATAGGTCGCCGGCTTGAGTGCCGGAGTCAATCGAATTTATTCAGTAATTTCCTCCTCTATAACTACTTTTACAAATGGCCCAGTTCTACTAAATGTGTTCGCGAATAGAATGTTTTATTGGCATTTATGAAAGCCGTGGTTTGTAGGTCAGGGAAGCTAAAAGTTTTTTTTATAAATTTTTAGAATTTATTGTGCCTAATACTCCTCACTGTTATGTTTAGTGTAATGAAGTGGGACTATAAAAACTAATACATTACCTAATCCATCTCACTGTACTGATATCTTCAGTTAGATAAAAAGCTTTGCGCTGAATACCGCCCTACAGGCTAATACTTACTATAATATTGAATCCAAAAATGTATTTTGTTCAAGTGTTTTTAGAACGGATTATCTTATTTTTTCATCATAAAAATACAATGATTACATACAGCATACATCTTCGTACTATTTTCTAACTAACGTTCTAACTTTTTAACCCTATAAGTAAAATGTAATTGTACATGCTTTTTTCATGTATTTTTAACATATAACATCAATTCAAACAACTCAAATTCCCTTATATTACGAGTTTATATTATTTACAGCAAAAGTATACTTACATCAATACTTTTTATTATTCCAGGAAAAGCTTACATTTTAATACCTTTGTTATAAAGTCAATTAATTATTCGATTAAAATTTTATATCGTCTATTACGCTGGGCAAATTTATAAAACCCGAGTTAAAAGTGGCTTAATTGTGTGTTCGCGTGACCCAAGTACGTCCCACTCTTTACTCGATAGCTAACTCGGTAGGCAACACCGATAGTATTAATACTTAACTTAATACTATTAATGAATCATTCAATTTGTTGGAAGACCCAACACGTTTTGACATTCAATTGTTTACATCACAAACACAAAAACTCCTACACACTGTTCGCCACTATAAAAAAGTGAAAGTATTAGCTCTGTAATGTCCCACTGATGGGCAAAGGTCTCTCATCTCATTGAAGATATCATCAGTACAGGGAGGAGGATTAGGCGTAATCAAGCTTGTCTAATGCGGGTTGGTGATCTCAAACCCAGGCCATGTTCGTTACTTTACGAATTAAAAAAAACATGCGCTTTCATTTTGAAGCGGTGTCCTGAAAAATCTGGCACCAACTTATCCTATTTACAAAATAAATTAAACACATAATTTCTAAAAGCATCTTTCAGCGAACCTCAAAGTTAAATTGAAAAGCGTTAAGTTCAAAGTTGGAAATTCGGCTAATAGCCTATTCTTAAGTACGTGTTGGAACTTTTAAAAATGTCATGTCAGTGTAACGGGTGGAATGAATCAAGCGATCGGGGTCCCTAGGGATGTCAGCGTCTCGTGTAACTGATGTCCACCACTCATTTATAAATTGACCTCAGTTTACCAGCAGGTAATGTTCGAAACCCCACTGAATCACCCTTAACGTAACACGTAAGGATGACGCGTTTAAAATGAAAGAACACAGAAAATATTAGATGAAATCAAAAACGTTTTAGTGGAAATGGATTTCTTGTGTAACGCTTCAAAGTTCTTGATATCCAGTTAATGGGTATGTGTAAAACGTTCAAAGACAGTCATTATTATGAATGAAAGGTATGATTTATAAGTAGCATTTGACGCAAGTTAATGAAGCAACGAAGATATTTATAGTATGATAGCTATTTTAAGCTACTTTTACGATTTTTATGTTCGTTTATAATAAAAATAAATCATCGAATATCATATGCAATGTACCTTAGCAAATTCAAATTCACAGGCGTAGAGGAACTAGTCACAGAAATAAAGTCACTGATTAGTGTTTAATCGTATATTATTGTATTATTTAGCCTATTTGTTATGTTCCTGTTTATTATTATTTATGTTTAGTATTTAGTATTGTTTAGTTTAGTATTGTTAAGTATTTATGTTCCTGTTGTTTCCGAATTGTAATCTAACTTTATTTATAAAACCTAACTTCGGTCAATAGCGACTTCTATGTTATTAGCTAGCTGAAAGCACATGTTTTGAGATGCAACCTAGATTTAGAAATAACTTGTTTACACTGTTTCCTAGTTTATAATGGTTGTATTTTGTTTTGTGCAATAAAATAAATAAATAAATAAACTTTCATGTTCAGTGTCCACGCGTTCAAAAGCTTTTGTCCCCGCCTTCGTCCACAAATAACTTACACGAATTTGATAGAAGAAAAAGATCCCAAAAAGATTCACCTAAGCCGAGAGAGCGTCGAAAATATTTTGACAAATGTAGATTTAATAAATAGCTTTTACCTTTTGGACGGAAAAATATTGAAATTTCTCCAATAAAGTTGATTGACTGCGTTTGCTTTCGTTTCCCCCGTCGATATTCCAATAGATCTCTAGGGATGAAGATGTGTTCCACTTAACCAGTCCTGACTTCATTTTATTCTCCCCTACCACTTATCATAATGTATCTTTGTACAAAAGACTTGCGCTCGTGGGTCCCCCGCAATATGTTTATAAATATTTCTTAGTATACCTTTCTATTTCTATCCTTTTGTACTTTTTGCAACGATATAGAGAATTACAATTTATAATGATGGGGTATAATCTACACTTCCAAAGCCTGCAAAGCTCTGCGATCTTTTAAGTTTGAGCTAAAAGAATTCACACAAACAAAAACCCAACCACAATTTACAAGAAAACGAACGCTTAAAATTTATAACAGGCGTTAATTAAAATTTTAATACTATGCCTTGGAAAGCGTATTCAATTACAAAGGAACACTTTAAAATGATGGAATAAATGAATTTGTAAGCGAGATGTGGTGTGCCCTTTGTTATAATTTAATCAAAGGTAAACGTCTTTTGTTTTCAATTGGGAGCCTATTACGATAAATAAACTCTGAAAAAGAGATAAATCCTCATCGATAATTCATAGTGATAAGATCCTCAAGGGGTTGAGTAAGTTCTTCACAAATAGGGAATATCGCCGCGGAGTCGAACTGGGTCAATGGAAGATGGTAAGATATTTTATTTCCTTTGTAAAATATGTATTGGCAAATATTGTAATATTTATTTGTACAGTCTTTTTTAATTTTAGACAAAATGAGTTATCATTGACATTGGAGGATGGAATTTCAGTTCCGAGTGTTGTGATTAATATAAAGTAGTATTTAAATAATATTTTTGAATGCTTGTTCAAATAAGATTCCGATTTTCTGTACTATGTGTATACTAATATTATAAAGAGGTAAAGTTTCTCACTTTGTAACGGCTAATCTCAGAAATTGCCGATCCGATTAGACTTATTATTTTTTTAATAGATATTATAGCCACATTAAACGGTAAGTTTATAAGCTATTTCATCCCGAAATTCCCACAGGAATGGGCGCAACGCGGATAAAATTACGGGACGCTGCTAGGAGTACACTAGATCATATTCACATCGTCAATTCGATAGACCCACGGCCAACCAACCTTTGTCAATTACTGCCTGCTGAATAGAACCGTAGGATAGACCTACAATTGTAACTTAGATACAAAACAAGGCAGCTATTAATCTAGAACCACGCGATATGTCAGTGGGCTTCATTATTAACATATGCCGCCTGTGATTAATTGCCTAGTGAATACATTGTTCACACATTAATTATCAATTAGGCAGTCTATTGTAGATCTTATCCTTTGAGCATTTACTACTGTCCTTCATACTAGATGAATAGATGAGTTATTAAAGAATAATTGATGAGTGAAACGCAACAAAACAGATAATCCTATTCAATGTTTTGATATATCAAGAGGTATTTAAGACTTGGTGAAGCTTAAAGGCTTGTAATAGTCTAAAGGGCGTCGTAAGTACTCGTAGAATAAACTACAGGGTCTATAACTACAGCGTTCTTAACAACTCAATAAAACAATATGTACTAAGTACTCGTACTTATATTATAAAGAGGTGAAACTTCTAACTTTGTTTGTTTGAAAGGGTTAATCTCAGGAACTGCTAGTCCTATTCGAATAATTATTTTGTAATTGATAGTTACATTCAAGGGTAAGGATATAGGCTATTTTGTCACTCGAAATTCCCACGGGGCGGGTACAACGCGGGTAAAACCGTGGTGCACTGCTAGTTGATAAATATACTCGTAACTGTAGACACGCAATCACTAAATGAATAATACTGAAAACTTTCCAAAACACAAGAAAAAGTCAAGTCAACCTCTTAAAACTAACAATTGAAACCAAATAAAAACTAAACCAATTCACGTAGAAACTATTCCTTTACGTGTCCCAATAAAGAGCCGGAAAACTGAGACCCAATCGACTGATAAAAATCTGTACGGTCTACGTATCGATTTTACCCAAAGAAAAGCGAAATTCGGCTTATCTTAGACTATGCTAACGATATTAAATTCGATATCTCATTTATCTCACTAAAACCCCTGAAACGGACATTATTCTAACATTTAGAATAATTATCAAGAAAGCTAACTGCAGGGGGTAATAAATAAAAAGCAATTGTTTGCTTAATCAATGTGGATTTGATCTGAGTGGATTGGTTACGTGGTACTGAGGGCAAATAGCAATTTCAATTTGATTGCCCCCCATACATTCACTAATTGATTGTTAATCTGACAGAAGCCGGACAGTTAGAGGATTTTGTCAAGCTCCGACCACGAGCGTTATAAATAGGCATCAAATGAATGAGTTATTCATGTCAATAAGAACATTGTATTTAATAGCTTGCTTAGTATTGTCAAAGTATGCATTTCGAACTTCTTTATAGAAACTATGTATGTACTTACATGTCCTTATATTTATGTTAACATAGTGATAAACAAAGTGTCTAGCTGCGTTTGCCTGTTTTTTGGTATGTTTGTGCTAACCTCGGTAACAGCTGAATGAAATCTCATGTGGTTTCATTAACAGATAGATAGTAAACTAAAGAAGTAAATTCAACTACAAAATTGGATGAACACATTTAATATTAAAAAACATCTGAATACTTGATGCTTCCATAAATAAATGTGTCAAGGCGAAATAAGGTTATCCTTAGTAATTTGGAAAAAAACGCTAATATCACAATTTTCCATAAGTGATTGTAGAGGTGAATGTGTTTATAATTTTTTGTAGTTGACTGTACTTACTGGTTTTTTAAGTTTGATTGTACTCGTTATGTCAAATTTACATCAGGAAATCCTTACTTAGTTTTTAAACACATACCATCTTATTCATAAACGATTTTTAGCTTAAACAGTGTTTTAAAGTGTTTTGTTTGTCAGAAAGGGACAAACCATTTGATACCTAAAATTCTGTTATTAAATCTTTATGAATAAGCCCCTTAACAGATATCGGATAACACTGAGCTTTACTATATTAATATACTAGCAGCGCCCCGCGGTTTTACCCGCGTTGTGCCCGTTCCCGTGGGAATTTCGGGAATTTTTTTACATAAAAACCTTCCTCTTGAATCACTCTACCTATTACAAAAAACCGCATCAAAATCCGTTCCGTAATTTTAAAGATTTAAGCATACAAACAGACAAACAGACACGACTTTATTTTATACTAGCAGCGCCCCGCGGTTTTACCCGCGTTGTACCCGTTCCCATGGGAATTTCGGGAATTTTTATACATATAATCCTTCCTCTTGAATCACTCTACCTATTACAAAAAACCGCATCAAAATCCGTTGCGTAATTTTAAAGATTTAAGCATACAGACAAACAAACAGACAAAAGTAGCAACTTTGTTTTATACTTTGTAGTGACTATGTAGTGATTTTACGTCCAAATATAATAACGAAAAGGTTTACAATACCCACATAATACCGTCCGCTAATGTATAAAATAACTTGTACATTTTTAGTCTGGTTATCGAAACCAAACAGTGACAGGAAAATAAAATATACTTAAGGTTTTATTCGAGCAAACTCCGAGGTCCGAGTGCTTACTTTTCCTCCGATTTATAGACATTTCCTTTAGAAGTGGAATCGCATTACGTGCTATATAAACATACTCTAAAAGAACCGAAGTGTTGTCAATCTATTTAATTAATGTTTCATTAAGTTAACAGTATACGTTATTGTAGTTTTATACGATTATATAATCGAATGATGTGTGTAGAGAACTAGCAGCTCCCCACAGTTGTGCCCTTTCCCGTGGGAATTTCGGGATGAAAAATAGCCTGTCACTTTCCCGTATGAATGTGGCTATCTATTACAAAAAGTTTATCATTACATTATTCTAATCGGAATGGTAGTTTGTGTGATTAGCACGATCAAAACAAATAATTAAAAAACACTCTTCAACTTTATTATAATAGTACAGATAACGCATTTCAGATGTGAAAATAAATCCAAAATACGTATAAAACCTAAAATAACGACGTATATCCACACATCGAGACTGAAAATCGAGCTATTCGTTCAAGAGCTACACTGCCACATATACACAAAGACACAAACGTGTTAAACTTACAACACCACTTTTTTATCGTAAGTTAATGAAATTTAATAGCTCTTGGACTAGATGCTAGGAACAAAGACTCGTTTTATTAGTCACGATGCAAATAAAGGCTAGAAATTGAATTTAGCGCATCGACTTGAATTTCACTGAGAGAGTCGGGTCAGTTGAGGTCAGGTTGTTATCCAGAGAAATACAATCGCCCGCTGTCTAGTTCCCGTTTCCTGATGAAATGAATAATTCCAATTACGCCGAAGTATATGGAGTTTAGACTTAAAGAATTAAAATCCTATAAAAGTAAGCTCTAAGTCTGGTGTAAAAAGTATACTGCGAACTTGAATATTAATACATTGTGTACTTACTATATTGTACTGACAGTCAGAAGACAGAAGACAGACTGGTCAGACAGAAGCCAATACAACGCTCATACTATAATATACTTAAAAATAAATAATACCAATAAATGTACCAATCAAAATTAATACTTATAAAAATAAAGCTTATTTCAACGAATTTACGGCAAATTAAAATATTCGAAGGCTACCGCCAATACTATCGGAACAAATAAATAAGATTGGCCTTAAGTTGGAGCGGCTTGAAACTTGTAGCTTCTGAAGTTTGTTGGGAAACCTAAAAGTTGGGAAGTAGTAAGAACTCGTTTCGTTAAATAGCCCACTAAACTCTGGCAGCGAATAATTTATCAAGCACAATTTTCTTTACTTTTTGGTCTAATTAAAACCGATTGATTTTTTCCTTCGACGTTAAAGAGGAACTTTGTAAGAATACGAACGTATATGTATAAACTTGTATCTTTGCGTATGTATTAATGGCATTATTGTCTTTGAATGAATTCGTTTTCGGTTTACGAAGAAAACTGTAAATAAAATAAAATTACGCATAAAGTAATTGAAGCTAAAATCCGAGTCTTTGATTGTATGCCCGTTATCCCCGTTATCCCCGTATATACACTGTGTCCCCTTTTACGGGGACATTGCTAACGTCATTAAAAATTACTCCCGGTTGTCCATGGGGGCATGTATGTCCTATGTATGGACAAAGGTAGTGTCGCATTGTTGTACCTGGGTTGGGTTATGTTACAACTATGGCCACAACCGAATCAGTACCAAATTCTTCCTAAAGGGTACAGGAACAACGAGAAGTAATTTTTAATATTTTATTAAAGTACCGCTGTTCCCGTGGACTACTCGTGGTGCACGAGAACAATGGGCATAGACTAGTATTTTTATAACACTGTGTCAAGTCTAGCATAGATCCTCCATAGGACAGAAAGAAGGTTAGAACACTGCAATAGTTTTAATATGATGTGTCAAATTGTTAATATGACACATAACTTTATTCCAAAAAAACTTACCTAACATAAACTAATCAACTTTCTTCTCTTCCATCTACAAAAATATTTAACTAAAGCATGCAACGAGAGTTAAACAAGCAAGTTTTTTTAAGTTAATACAAAGTATCAATTTAAGTTGTGATGCGTTGATCTTAAAACCAAAGATTTATGAATAAAATGATGAAATAAGAATAGACACACAACGATATTCTTCTTTGTTTCTTTATGAAAATTAAAACATAAACAAGATCGTATACACGAAGCGAAAGGAAAATCCACCCGTCATTCGCGATCTGTAAATATGCTAAGTGGCAGAGCGAAACTAATTTGTTTCCCGGCTTGGAATTAAAAAGTATGACAAGAGATACAAATTGCTTCGCCCTCAATTTGTTTGTATCTCGACTTCTCCGTTTCCTTTTATAAAACCCATTTATTAAGAAACCCGTTAGAAGTTTAGCATTGTGAATTTCCCTTTTGTGATTTCTGCATGATGAAGATGATGCGCAATAATTTCATATTTTCTTTGAATATTATCGCTCATTTTTGTTTTATTCCATTAGAAGTGGGGTTTTCTTTGTAAGACGCGAATTAATGTTTTTTTGTGTTATTACTTTTACTTTCAAGAAGTGTTTGAAGAGTATTTTTATTAAAATGTTCTGTGAAATATCGGTGTACTTCTCGGTGAAAGAAAGGAAAAAAATATTTTTTAAAGTATTAAAAGTCGCAGTGCATTAGTGTCTGAATGGCGGTCATTCATCTCTCGGTAATGGCATTGTGACGTCACTCTAATGGACGAGTCAAGAGCCCTCTTGTTAGTAAATATTAATGCATTTAACGTCGCGTCGATCAACAAGACCCGGTTGATGGAGTTTGTATTTATCAAATTAAATTGATCGTCATAACACAATTTGAACATGAAAATTTGAGTGACGATCAATTTGAATCTATGATACTTTTGACAGGTACTTCTCTTCATAAAACGCCCCTTTCTATGTATATTTTTCTTTGAACAACTGAACTGACTTTCATGCAGTTTTCACTATATAACAAAGTAAATTAAAAGAAACGTTTTTTTGCTTTCTATCCCTCAATTCATATGGGAACCTTATGTAATCATAACTAACCGAAGCAATCAAACCGAAGTAATCAAATTTTGTCCATATTGGACCTTAAACAAAGTTGTTATTGCAAAGTAATTCACCAAGACATGCTTTTTAACCCTTACCCGTTCAAATACAGTAACGCTTAACAACTAAAACCTCAGTACATTGACTCACCTGAATAAGCAGGCTATTTATAAAAGAAATCTTTAGATCGCCGTCAATGGGACCCCTGAGATGAAACCGAGTGTTTCCTTCCGTAACGAGGATATTCGACTTCATTTACGCGAGGAATCTTTAGATGACTATCATTTCTTTTCTGCTAAGGAAAAGGAAGACAGTTTAAGGGTATTCGTACACTGATGTGAACTAAACTGATCGGTACGTGCTGTAGTAGCGAGCTTTGGGAGAGAGCGCACGTTACGGGTTCATTAGTCGGGTGTTGAGTAGTATTTTATTCCGATCAGAATAGACCTTTATTTTTCTTGTCTTGTCTTTATATTTCTGGTTTAAACTAGATTTTGCTAGATAAACTTTGACAAGGTTTTAATATGATATTTTAAGCAGGCTTCAAATTTATTAAGATATTTTTATTTCAATTATGATCGAAAAAACTATAAACACAATATGCTCAATGTCTTTAATTTTTTAATCACCCATAAGAAATCTACTCCTAAAATGTGTTTAGATAGGTATCTAATTATTATACATTGTTGTAGCTCAAAATTCACAAACAAAAAACTCAAAAGTCACATTGGCAGTGAAAGCGCTTACTGTGTTGGGGGTTGCGGGTTCGATTCCCACCCGGAGTCAACAATATGAATACATAGTTGTTAGTGACGACGTCTGGGTGTCAATTATATATTCCTAAAAAGTATTTGTGTATGAATATGCAGTAGTATCAGTGAGTTAGATTCCATAATACTAGCTAAAATCTTACTTTGGGTCTAATTAACCGTGTGTGAATTTGTCCGGGTATACATATAATTATTATATTATTACTAGCCGCGCCCCGCGTTGTACCCGTTCCCGCGGGAATTTCGGAATGAAAAATAAATGTTGTCCGATTCTCAGACCTACCCGATATGCATACAAAGTTTCATAAGAATCGGTCAAGCCGTTTCGGAGGAGTATGGGAAAGAACATTGTGACACGAGAATTTTATATACTAGATATATGTACATACATATGCAACGTATGTTCCTATTTAACTTTAATCGATAAAACAGATGGCAAAATTGTCGATAAACAGAATCTTGTTTACATTTATTGGGAAATTCACAGCTATGACTGTTCTTTGTCTCCCTCTTAATATTCCGGTCTGATTTACCAGAGACTTACAAATACTATTCATGTTTCAGTGTCTTCGAGTGTGTAGTGCAAATCGTTGCATATTTTTCATTCCTTACGGTTGCATCGGCAACTTTGGCGCTATTCGATACGTGAGCCAAATACAAAACCAATATGATTAATGTTCCTTCAGTAACGAGGCATAGTCGATACCTACAACAATGTTTTATTTAGGTATATAAACGATAATATAAATTTTATTTCAACTCTTTATAATCATTTCATATAGGTTCATCAAAATCAATTTTGTTTTCAACTTTTCCATTTGTTGAGGAAAAGGTCGTTTCTTGGAATACTTCACAATATCGAATTCATTAATAAATATCGACTCTTGAAATGTTACAAATATAAAATTAAAATAATTAATTTATAGCGCTGTCGATGTTATTTATCTGATTTTTATGAAGTATTGTTGAAAGTTAAGCATTATGTCGCCGGACCACTGCTTGTAGCAACTCTCTCTTACCGCTACCGTACTTCGGAAGGCACGTTAAATTATCGGTCCCGGTTGTTCCTTCGAAGGCTCTCTTCGAAGACAGTTTAAAAATGGCGACACTGGTTTGGCACTAATTTACTTGAACTTTAAGTTCGTAAGTAAATAAATACTTCTATTAGCATGCACCTCGGCCACTACTTGTATTGGTGGCCCATAGCGGCATTTCTATCTGAGCGCTATCTTGCTTCGGAAGGCTCGTTAAATTGTTGCTCCCGGTTGTTTTAATGGATAGATCGCCTTTGGGCGGTCTACAAACTCCGATACCAGGGTTGGCCACTAACCTTCTCGAACTTACTTACTTTATTAACATAAGTATAATACACAAAATTACTTTTTAATATAAATATCAATCCTATGCTACTAGTCCTATCCTTCCTACTTCTTCTTCTTCATCGAGTGCATGGCCAACCTGACCAATCCTGGTGTCAGAGTTATTGAGCCGCCAAAGGCCTCTGACACGGCTCAAGTAACGACTACTATCCGTAGAAGTAACTGGGACCGACGGCTTAACGTGCCCTCCGAAGCACGGAATCGAGCAATCAGGTGATTCAGCCTGCAATGCCCTAACCAAACTGAGGAAAGTCTCACAAAAAGATTTTTGTGAGATATCCCCACCGGGAATCGAACCCGGAACCTCCGGGTCGTGAGCCAGGCGCTCAAACCACAAGACCACGGAGGCTGTTAGTGGCCTTCCTACTTATAATATTATAAATGCGAAAGTTTGTGAGGATGGATGTATGGATGTATATCTCTTTCACGCATAAACTACTGAATGGATTTGGATGAGACATTACAGTAAAGTAGGTTATATATCAGAATAACATATGGGATACATTTCCTCCCGAAATTCCTGCGGGAACGGGTATAACGCGGGTAACACCGCCGAGCGCAGCTAGTTTTAAAATAAATATGAATTCAACGATACTCTCAAATACCTACATATGAAAGTGCGGTTTGAACGTTGAATATTCACCGCAGCCGTGTCTTACCGTAGTAGTACTTGTGCAGAACTGACTTCAAGTTATATGAAGTTTCTTAGTTACATTTGAATAGCGGATGTATTACATTTAGCGCTTGGAGTTGATGTTCATTTCATTTCGTTTATTATAGCGTTGGTTTAGTGCGGAATATCTGTTTGTGTTCGTAATTTATTCTAAGCTTAGAGCATAATCATTTGTGATTAAAGCTATTGCATTGTGCAAGCTTTTCATAATGATTTGTTACTGTTTGTTAGAATTCCTACTATTTTAATCTATAAAAACAAACCGACTTACTTTATAAAAAAACAAAAGTATTATAAATACGCCTTTAATGTGGAGATACGCCTTTAAGAGGTTTTAAAACTCGGACACCACGGTACCACTAACCTGCTGGAAATTACTTTCACTATATAGTTGACGTAGGCTTCTACTTATACGAAACCCACGAAATTTTTGGTCCAATCAATCGTGAGACCATGTCAAAGGCCTTTTTGCGGTCTTAAAACTCCGACACGATAGGAAATCCTACTTTGTTGCTTTAGCGTATTTGCGTGTTGTTTGTAGCACCTAGTTCCTAACCGAATGGACTATTTTTAATGTCTTTTCTTAGTTGAATAGGTATGTACTTTCATGGGGAGTTTTTTAGTAACGATAAAATGAAAGTTCTTCGGTTTTTAGTTTAGCAGTTAAACTTAACTGCTTTTAAAACAGAGCAGTTATTATTGCTAACTAGCAATAATAACTGCTCTGTTTTAAAAGTATTACAACATTGGTTTGTAGTATCTATTCGCGGTCGGATTTCAAAAGTCATTTTTCAGCGTTACGACGTAATCGCTTATGAGCTCTTAGCGTTTTATTTCTGAAGAGGGGGAATTTTCATATTCAACGTTTTATAAGCTTATCCGGTTCGGTTGGGTCGGAGCCGAATTTATACTTCATAACCTGTTAAGTACTTTAGATATGAAAAAAAAATTAAAATGCGCTACGTTAATATGAAACACGAAATGATAAATTACACTTTTATCAACATTAAACAGTAATTATTGTACAGTTTTGATGCTCATTTCTTATGAAATCCCGTTTTTAATTAAGTTAGGATTTGTGTGTATAATATAAACGTAAATATACTTTAATAAACTCCCCATCCAATTTCTGAAAGTCTTATAAAAATGGTATCAGGTAGTTTACTAATCATTTTAAGAATATATTGGATGAAAACTGACAAATTTATAAACCCCTATTCGGAATGAATGAATGTATGACTAAAGAAAAACAAACAAAATATGTTCAATCAATTTCAAATTAGCATACTGGTTGTATGGTTTTGTGGATACGTCATAGATTGGGACCAATTTGCGTAAAGGATGATTTGCGCAAACAGTTGAATTTATGCAAGTTTAGTGGCATATTGTAGTGACACCCCGCTGAGACCGACCGACTATTCCTCACTTCAAATCAGATTCATTGCGGTTGATTGTGTGCGACAGAGCGACCCCGTATTTAACGATCTGTCCACCACTGACATGGATATAAACTTATTGCAAGTTCTGCTTTTGACATATCTCACGTTTACAACAAACATTCAGACGCCAGATTTATTTACGAACCCTCTATGAAAATGTTGACCGCCTCTGCAGGTGATGATTAAGCTTGACCCATTTCTTGTGTTCCATTACGTAAGGCGTCTTATATCAAAGTTTCATAAGGTGAACTAACGTTAGTCCAGAAATAGTTGGTTGCATAAAAGGCACCATTGTGCAGATGTTTCCGCATTACACCAACAATTTGTGAGGGAGGAAGCCATCTGATAGACAACGCTTTTGTGCCCTAATGAACGCTGTCAGAGGAACAATTGGGAACCTCGGCAAACTAATGTAGCCTCACCTCGCCCTTGTTACTTAATTAACTTTAACTGTATCATTATTTCACTTAAGACGTTACGTATTGGAGTTACGTAAGGCGAAGTTAATCTGGCTTGTTCATTTTGTACTCTACTGAAAGGGGAATTACTGTTTCTTGGTCCAAAGAAACAGAATCAACGTTTTATGATGATGCCAACTCAAATAGTTTATTCATTTAAAAGAAGCACTTAAATGTAAATCGAGACGAAACTTGCCGCGCATTAATGGATCACTAACTAGCCAATTAACTACAGAGGCGGAGGTGCTAAGTTGAAATGCAAACTATTTATGTTTTAATTAGTCCGGTTGGTATTGAAATTCAGGAAAACCAGAGCCGGCGGCGTCCTGTAGGCACTGCACCAGAACAACTTCAATTAAAGAACAATGCTCAGAAGTCTTAACAATGTTTTCTTGTTGGCAACAGTATGAAAGGGAAGCAATTAGCCCGTAAAGTGAGTGGCTTGGGAAACTTCACTGAGGTACGGTTGCACGCACACCTTGTTTGCCGACGCTTTCATACTTCTACTGTAGTTGCTTTCTTTGATAAACGCACATTCATGGACCGACCATGTTGTATAACCGGGGTTTATACGTACGCGAATAGAGGAAGCACAACAACACAATTGCACGAACTAATTAGATTTCGCTCCGGAATGGTGAGCAATTCACGGTAAGCTAATCAAGATGATACCTTGTGACTAAATTAATCTTAACTACCTCCTGTCTTATAAACGTATAAACATCAACTAGGAACTAGAGCGTAGCTAGTGTATCAAGATGTATAAGGTAGTTAATAAGATGTTATTTACTTGGAAAACTATTTAAATATGTTTATTTGTTAGCCGAAGCTTAAATTTTACCTAACACAAAACATAATAGACATAGATTGCTATACAAAAAAGTACAAGCTACGTTTACAGATACACTTCATTTTTCGTTTTATTTTACATTATTAGCGGACGTTTCAGCTCCTCTACTTTCATGACCATAGTTCCTGTAAAGGGGCCGAAACGTCACATAAAAAGGAAATTAAAAGCGAAGTGTATCTCCAAACGTAGATCCAATTCAAAAAGTGTAGTGTTCGCTTAAACTTAAGGAACTAGTTTATAAAAATAACCATAGAGGCGGACGGCGCGTTAGGTTTTCTGAGCGTGCCGCCCCGCAGACACGATGAGGAGCGGTGAGACGCTTTGCCTCTCCCTCCCCTCCGAGGCGAGCTTTCAGCGTGGCTGGAGAAGCAGACATCTTGGTATCCGAAAGGTATCCCCGTGACTTCAGCCTAAGCCAAACACGGATGGGTTTTAGTGGCGTTTTAACCGGTACGAAATGATCCCCGTAATAGGGGGTATATGGGACTCAACGCGCAAATGCATTCCCCATCCATAAAAAAGGTATGCGAATATAACAATAACCTTATTCTGAAGTAGTCTATAATGTCGTTGACATTGAATATGCTTTTAAAAATTCCTGTACAAAGTTTATTATATTCCCTTTCTCGTTGACTCGTAGCTTGTTAATTTATAAAAAAACAACGACGCTGTAGTTAGGTACATAACTTCAAAAATTCTATCCTCATTCTAAACGAATCTAAGCAAAATAGACCATAACTAAATTACCAACCACTGAGTACGTAAAAGCCATAAATAAACAAAGAGAATATGTATTACTAAAATATAGTTTACCCAACAAATTATTAATAACGTAATATTATTAAGCAAATAAATTATAGTCCCGAACCTTCGGACCAATATCAACAGATATTGTTATGTAGGAACATACGTGATTAATTAAAATGCCCTTCTAACTAATTTGCGCGTACAAGGAGATTTATGTTCGACCACCTGCGGCCCTTTAGCGACAACCTTGCCCAAACTTAATAATAAATATATTTATGGACGATTTCTCTTTACATATGCCTATACTCTACACTACATGGACTATGAAAACTATGACTGTTAACTCTGAGTAGACTATGATTACTATAATCATTAGTTTAAAGTTTATGATTAAACATACTAACGTATAAGTGACGTATGAGTTCATAGGGCTCACAACTCGCTTGCGCTATAGTCGTGTAAAATGTAAAGTTTTCTCGAGGCACAGTTTAGTAACTAATGCTACCTTCTGGCAATTGTTAAGCAATGTGCAGCTCACCCCCTACTTGAATGGGTGGTCGATAGTGAAATTTCTATCAGAGCGTTACAGTGCTTCGGAGAGCAAGTCAAATAGTCGGTTCTGGGTTGTTGCAATCGGCCTTTAAACGGTTTACAAACTCCAACACTAGGGTTGGCCACTAACCTACACGAATTCACCTTTTTTAAGACAAATAATATCAAGTCTTTTTTCAACCCTTTCCAACAAACCCTGCGCCAATTTGAAATTTCATTTTAATTGATGATGCGATATCATGCAGTTCTTGGAACCTTTCGTCGAGAAAAGGTATTTGAACCATTTTAAAGGTATTTCGTGCAGTCATGTTCTCTTTCAGTTCATGTCAAAATTATTAACAATATGGACCAAAAATTCCACGAACCACGAATATATGCCGTTAAATATGTTTCAGAACTATGTTCCAATATTGTTGGATAAAAGGTTTTACGTAACTAGTTAAATCTCGCGGAATAACTTGCTTTATAACTTTTCATCTGATAATGGATACCTTGTTTTATTTCAAGTTATAAAGAAAATCAAATTTGATTCGTCGACGATTAAGTGAGTACATTCTGAGTAATAAATCTTAAGTACCATTAAACACTCAAGAAAGTACTTGTATATCAACTACATAATATAGAAAAACTTGCACAAAATAAAGCAAAGCCGAGTTAGTTACACCATTTATAACTCGAGAACGGCTGGGCCGATTTTAATGGTTCTTTTTTATTTGAAACATCTTGGACAGGAATAGGATAATATTAAGTAATAAAAATCTCGAAATTCTCATGGGAACGGGTGCGCTGAGGGTGAAGCCGCGGGGCACAGCTAGTGTATATTACTTGATACAAAAAATATTTAACAAGTACAGACGATACTGGTCGTAACGTTTATAACAATAGTGTTGATGTTAAATGGAAATGCTCATTTGATCTTCTGTTTAATACATCATTATGACAAGTGAAATAGCTGCGATGATTTCAGTGAGAATTTATCGTGAAACTTTATTCGGTGGTTTTATTTTTATTATCTTATTAAACTGTCAGAAAGTTAAAGATTGTACCATTTCGTTCCCTATTCTATTCGCAGGTCGGAGAGATTTATGAGTAAAGGAAAACCGTTATTTTATTATCCGCTCTTTTGTGGTGAATGCTCATTTCGGTTCTTTATAATATGATTTTGAGGTTTGATTACAATGGTCACAATTAATGACATCATATAGTCAAGTGAAGAATGCAATAAAGTCATGTTTTTATACGTTGAGATATATCTAAACAGGTTTAGTAAATCTCCATTAGTAACAATGAAATGTTGTTTATAATTACTATTGTTGAGTCTTCAGATACTTCCTAAGTAGAGATTTTGATATGTAATGTGTAAAAATTACATCAATTAGAGTCGATTAAATGAACGTATAGACGTTCATTTAGCCGCACTCATAGGAGTGCGGCAGTTGCTGTAGCATCACGAAGATGACAGTTGTCATTGGATACTTTTTTCAGAAGAAAAAGTCAAGAGTGTATAACTGTATCGTGATGCAACCGTTATTGATAATTGTAATATATCAGTAACGTACGTGCCAATATTAAATTCACATCGTACCTTCGTACATTCTGAGAAATCAGCATTTCTGTTGAAATGTAGTGGAGTAGCCTTTTGTCAATTAATTTTTTCGTGATATTTTTTATATGAATGAATCCCTTGGTTATGGCGAAAAGTTTTTATTTGTAAATTTTATTCGTAAAATATTATGATCATGGTCAAATTATTTTAAGCGCTAGATACACATAGTGCGGGCGTCAGCAAAAAAATGGTAACAACTGGCCGGGCTAGTGTGACACCTTTCATATGACAAGGAATACAACGTCACGCGACCCGCAACCAGCTGCACCTGCCCTATGTGTCTTGAGCTTTAATTAACTGAAGAATTGTAGTCTATGTTTTCATTTCAATAATCTTTCTGTATCTAAGTAAAGATTCATAAACACAAAGTCGTAACTTCTAAATAAAATAAGACATCTGTTGAAAGGATGACAAAGAAAGTGCAAACAATTCTAAACTACAGATTCAAGGGACTGGCGAGATTAAATTGTTTTACTCGGGGCGTGCCTGAACTTACCGTAAAACTTCCTAACCGATTATCTTGTTATTTTTGACGACAAATCCCAAGATATTTAGTGAGAGTTTCTGCTACGATTTGCGACGTATGCTATGAACAAACGAAACCATTAGCTTTAACATAATATATCTTTACTACTAGTCATATTTGAAAATATTTCGTTTTCTGTATGCTAACTGTTAATTATTGAATTAATTGTCATTTTTAATATGGTTTCTTAGGAAAGAACTCAGATTCAAACTGACCGATTTCAAAATGACACCCTGTATATTGCAGTAATTTCTAAACATACTCTATTATCACAACACACCTTCTAAAGAAAGGAATCATCTACTTTTCTTCTAGATATTCTAATTCTAAGGGAACAGGTACAATTGAGTCTACTTGGTTTACTTTGTATAAACTATCACTACAAGGTGCTGAGAACAGTTTTATATAATGAAAAAAATCCGCAAATACAAAAAGCACTACAAAAAACGAAAATAAACTGAATTCCTATTTGAGTTACAACGGTATTGGTTTCACAATCAGAATGACTGTTAACTATAAAATGCAAGTGCTCAAATTTTATACAGTGAATTCCTATAATTTAAGCATTGCATACAAAAATTTAATTGATTAAATTAAGCTCCGAATAATCGGGATGCTGTACTGAAACTACAGGTATAAAAGGCGGTGTAAATATCTTTCGCTCAATGTATTTTAATAGAAAACAAATACTGGCTGCAAGCAGAAGTCGTTACCTTTGAAACTTTAGTCAGTACTATGTAAACTATCAAAGTTTACTAGAAGGTGAGCCATAGAGTTAAATTGAAGGCTCAAATGTTGCGAGCGCGATGTTGCTTGTTATGGAATCAACGCGGGCTTTAACCGCTTTCACTTTGTTGTGCCATCGGAAGTTAGCGTGCGTTCCACCACTCACACAGATTAAAAACACAAAGATACTTAACTACCTCATTAAAATTTCGATTCCCTAAGTTTCAAGGAAACCTATCAAGAATCGCAATTACCTACCTAATTAAGAACGATTTGTAATGAAGGCGCCGAGCAATATATTTAAAAGGCCACTGAATAATTTATTTTAATTAGACACAAAAGACAGTTCCATTTTTCCTGGTCCTTCTTAAGCTGCGACTTTCATTCAAAAAGTTAGAAATCAAATTAAATTCGCCCCTTTAACCAAACTCAATTTTCTTTCACGACTTCATTAACCGAATCTATTCCGGAGAGCCTCAGTAATGACCTTTAAGAACATTAAACCAAGATCGAAAGAAAGAGATAAAAATATTTTTATGAAATCGCTTCTCAACTTAAACAATGTTCCGTAATATTGGTGACGAAAATTCGATTTTTCATCACAACTCTCATTTAAAAGGTTAATGAAAAAAAATATTAATCGTGGCATTCCATTAACTTTTATTTTAAGATTTCAATCAAAGTCTCTTCTCTATCCCTTTTTACAGTTGATAAAATATTATCATGAATATCGGAGGTCACATCAAACACAATTATATTTTTCAGAAGGAGTTTCAGAAGATGTTTTTTTGAAACCGTTTTATGTAATTGTTATCTATTCAACGCAATATACTGATATAGGGAGACCCTTTGCCCAGCAGTGGGACATTACAGGTTAACATTACAGGCTTGAAAAGAGACAACAAGATATTATATGACTAGTCAAATGGAAAATTATACCAAAAATATTATACTTAATTTCTGATTTGATTGACGTCTTTAAGTACGAAAATAGTGACTTCACAAATAAATATGACAATGTAATTCCAACCTTCGTTTCATTTTTCTCCCTTTAACGATACATTTATTTATATTTATGTGTCAAAGGAATATGTCTTCACACGTACAGTGCACATTGCACACATGGCAAATGCATTGTTACGTAAAATATTAACTTTCTGCTAAAAGACTTTCATAAATTTCACACAATTTTTATAAAAAAGGTTACCTGAGTATATTACCCGCATTTGGCAAGCGTGGTGATTATGCCTAATCCATTGTACTGATATTTTCAGTGAGATGAGAGGCCTTTGTCCAGCAGTGGGACATTACAAGCATTCACTATAGTGAACCCATACTAATATTGTTACTCTACTTTATTACCTATATTGACAATATTAGTATGGGTAACACAAGGAATTAACGTAAATTTACATTTGATAAAAGCCTTTTTGTACTCAATGTAAACGTTTTGTAGCCGCCATATTGGTATTGGTAGTTAATTTACAAAAGCTTTTAAGTCTAGTTGATTTTTAATGCATCACCCATTACTGAGAAATCGTATAGCTCTTTGGTCTGCTATAAATGTTTTAATAAGAAGGTACTTAAACATTTTAAAAAGACATAATATCTTTTAGGTCTTTGGTCGGTCTATAACCTTTGGTAACCTTATCTCAGCCTTAGTTTTATACCATACCTTAAGTATTAAGCCTGTAATGTCCCACAGTTGGGCAAAGGCCTCTCTTCTCACTGAAGATATCAGTACAGTGAGGAGGTTTCAGGCGTAATCACCACGCTTGCCTAATGCGGGTTGGTGATCTCAAACCCGAGCCATGTTTGAAAAGTAGGAAACATGTTTTCGCTCGACCTGGGAATTGAACCCGGGACCTCAGTCTTGGCAGGCGAGTGCACATACCACTAGACCACCGAGGCGTTAGCATACCTTAGCCACAGCCTTAGCTTTAGTTAAATTCTAAAGCCCCACCTATGCTTATACAGGTCATACTTATTTTTTACAGCTGAAGACTTATTTTTTTGAACATGCTCATCTCTGGAACTCCTAGTCAGATTCAAATAAATATTTGAGTATCGACCCATTTTCCGTCATCGCCCACATTTCAAGTATAATGTGGATAAACCTGCGAGCGTTGCTACCTCAATTATAAGACGCAAAATTCCAACCATAATTAATTAGTCTACAAGAGTACTGCCACCAAAACATACAGGTTTGTTTTGGTTCGTCTCAGTGATAGCGACAACCATAAGTCTCAGACTTTGTCTCTCCATTACAAAGTATTAAAGAGCTCGAGAAGGTTTTAGAAAACAAAAGGACTAAGCCCCGGTGTTAGTACAAAGTGCTGCGATCCTACTGCAATGGTCTTACGCGGATGACGTTTAAGAAAAAAAAATCTGAGCTTTAAAAACCTTTGAGCAGTGCTTGTAGATGTGTGTGATTATTTTTTGTACACTAGTTTCCTTTGCCTATTAATTTAAGAGACGTAATGTGTTTTAAAAATAATGGAGTTACTTTTTCTTAGCAGTCAGGCAAAGAGTCTATGAAATAAAAGTATTTTGCACTTTTATTTCATAGATAGACCCCACTAACCTGATCCCTCTAAAAGAACAGAACTCCAGCTTTATCATGTTCATTACAATGATGCAAGGATGGAGAATTCCTTGTAAAATAGTCGTCCTGTAGTAACTAGACAGTGGCCTCGTTAATGCTTGTTTTCCATGCCTATGCCACTCGTGTCTTTTAAAATATGTTAAAAGGTATCCGACCTACACAAAGCAGAACCACTGACAAAGCTTTTAAAGCGTTCATGTGACAAGTAAAACGCACCATAACCGCGATAAGATCTTTAATCTTCGCACCTCTTGGTGGTCCGTGGACGGCCGAGCACTGATAAATAGCGAGCCAAGAACGCTTTGTGAGACGAAATGAGACTACGACTGATAGCGATCTCGAATGCTTGAGCGAGCGACGTGGTTGCATCACCTCGCCATAATATATTAGCTTTACATTGCAGTATTAGCTTGAAATCATTTACATTTACACTGGCTGGTCGTTTGTTTAAGACGAGTGGTCACCTCGGCGCATTCTATTTGACTGTCTCGTTTAATGGCACTCGTGGCATAGTTTGACTAATTGTAAGCTCATTGTGATTGTTAAGCAAGGTGCAGCTCAGCTCCTACTAGGATGGGTGGTCAATAATGGCATTTCTATCTGAAGGCATGCTTCGGAAGACACATACAATTGTCGGGGTCATGAAATTACTTATAAATGTGTGGATTTGTGTAATGTAGAATGCTACTTATTCCACTTATTTAGGGGGCTGTAGTTGGCTAATAGATTGTCAAGTATCGTATTGAGCCAAAATGTGTTCTAATAAATGCACGCCGGATACCATCCTTTATACATATATTTTAAATTAAAACAATATTGTTTCGTGCTCACTCACTCCAAACCCCGAAACTAATATGAAAAACGTAGGTCCAAAACTTCGAGTTTCACAGAATATAATCTTGTATATTTTCATGGAACCTTCTAGTTAAAATAATTCTAGCAAGTTTTACCCTAATAACAATCGCTTCCAGAGTTGCAATGTAAACAAAATGTTTATTTAATAAGGGTAACTTTACATGAAACAAAGAGAACAGAAAACAATCTTGAAAAGCATAAATCTTGGACTTCAAATTGACTTCCGAAATGTAAATTACGAAAAGGGCTTTGTTTATTTAACAACAACCTCAAACTACTAGTTCGTTTCTATAAAGGTTTATTTGTTAAGGATGCGGCCTTTATAGGGATACGTGTTAATTAACTGAAAATTTGCTTAGTAATGTAATCTTTGTTGGTTAAAATATAAGTGCGGAAAGAAAAGTTTACGGTATTAAAAGTTGGTCTGTTTTGTCTCTATTTTAGCATGAAAGTATTCGTAATGAAAATCTTATTATATAAATGAATGCGAGCGTACTACAGTGAAAACAGTGCTCATTTATGTTGAAATGCTCTCGACGCAGTTTTCCACAGTGAAAACCGAGGAGATATGTATGAAAAAGCTCAAAGCCCTACACGACACAAGCACGTAAAATACGGACGTGTGTTTCATTGTGGTATTTAAATTGTTAAGGGTCGTTGACATTGAGTGAGTTTACACGCTGCGAGTGGATTCTAAAGATGAGTCCAGACTATGTATTTATACTATTTATACTTATTACGTCACGTCATTTAAATTGTTGCATAACTATAAGCAATATCAATGAAAAAGTTCTGCAACAGTTTTGTAATAAGTTTTTTTATATGTATATATTTTGATAGATGTATCGACGTACCCCAACTGACCCCAATATACGAAATTTGACATGTGTCATGGTTCCTTTCTATTTCTCTCTGGCCCGTAGCTTTTAAACTCCTTCAATGTCAACGACGATTGAATAATAACCTTCTCCTTTCTCACAATCCATACTTACGTACTTGCAGTTGAAGTATTCAATAGCTTAGATTACACGCTCAATTAAAGAAATGTTCGCGAGCGGCTTCAAATTACACGGTTCATTTGATAAATAAATTCCTTCAGATAAAATGTTGTTTGCAGATTTTCAATGTGTTTAATCTTCATGACGGCGGAGGATGTAGATTGATACAAATATACTGAGTAAATCTTCCCGCTTTTTTGTGTGCTTATTGTAGCTGGTAATAAAACTGGCTAGATTCTGTGCGCTTCAAAGATTTTTAGAAGTTTTGGCTAGAGTTTGACTTAATCTATATTATCTAACTATCTAGACTAATATTATAAAGCTGCAGAGTTTGTTTGTTTGAACGCGCTGATCTCAGAAACTACCAATCTGATTCGAATAATTCTTTTTGTAATGAATAGCCACGTTCAACGAAAAGGTTTCAGACTATTTGTCATCCCGAAATTCCCTCGGGAACGGACCCAACGTGGGTAAAACCGCGGGACGCTGCTAGTATTTGATATTTGGGTTTCTCGAGCTTCAAGAATAACTAAACCTTAAATGAAAGAAGTAATATAAATCAACAAAGTTATCATATACTTCAGAGTTTCATCAGGTGTTTGAGGCAATAAATAACAAGAGGGTTTTCACTTTAAAATGTTTATGCTTACCAAAACCCGGCGGACAGTTCCAACAAAGTTTTTATGGTCTAACTTAAAGGATACATCCTTCTGTTAAAAGTTACGAAAGGTCTAAACTTTTCACACACAACAATTTAAGGGCATTAATGGTCACCTCAGAACAATTTGGGCTCATTTATTCAACGCCCAGTAAAATTTGTGTCGTGTAAAGCGAAGATTTACGATGAAGTCATTAAGTTTTATGACCCATAATTGATAGAGATAAAATCTTACGGCGACTGGATTTGAAAACGTTTCTAGATTATTAAACTTGAACATTGTAAGGAGTTAATTGATGCAGTGGCTGAGTGGTGGCTAAGGAACTAAAATTACAAAGTTCATTTATCATCACAGGCCAAGCATAGGCAAGACTAGATCTTTGATATTTACAAAAAATATATTTTATTTTAGTAATTAGCTTTATCGTTCTTATGCCCGCACTCAAAGATGTTCATTTAACTATGTTAATAGAAATATTTTTAATAGGTTTATTACTTACGCATCGGTGTCCTAATTGCACCATTTTTTATGCATCCCCGGCAGTTCGGAGTAACGATTGGGACCTGGCGAGGACGAACCTCAAATGATATAGTGCGGTACCCGCAGCTGATACGGATCGCCATCATTCGCTGGGGTCCTAATTGCACCCTGCTATTCATGCAGGGGGCCTTTTTTAAATCGGCCAGTATCAACAAGTTCGAAACTATATATTTTTCATAGTTCATCAGTTACTCTTGGTTTGCTTTGCAGCATTATTTCATACGGAGAGCCTGTGGCCACAGCATTAAGTGGCATAGCCTGATACGAGAGCCACATTTTCACACGAATACCTTTCCTGCTACGAATATGGACCGGCGTGTGTGACAAATCTTTATACCGACTGTGTGAGTGAAGCCGCGGTTTCCATATTCGATAAATATTTCTTAGTTTGTACTGCAGAAATACTCTATAGTAGATTACAAAGGACACCGAACTCTGATATTATGCAAGACGTACGTGACGTACATGATCAAGATTACAAAGAGACTGCAGATTCACGATTTTCTGCAGTAATTTAAACTTACTCCATATAAGTTTGGACTAGGAGGTAAATTTTATTAAAACTCCCAGCACTTGAATTCATTTCTAAAAGTTTTTGTGTTTCGCATGTAGTTAGTTCTGGTGCCATTACGTGAATGTTTCATTTTTTGAGATGCAACTATGAAGAAGTTATAATTTGAAGAGAGAGAAATGTGCTTCATGAAATTTTCTCATACAGGTATTTTTCAGTATAATTATATTTTTTTTTGCTTAGTAAGATAAAGCAGCCAAGTGCGAGTGGAAGTGGCGCACTAAGTGTTCCGTACTAACGGCAAAATAACGGAATAAAAATCAAGTTAGTAATTTGGGAGCCCCACTTAATAAATATTGTTTTCTGTTTTTAGTACGAGTATATGTTGTTATAGCGGCATCAGAAATATTTCGTCATTGAAATTTTCAACTGTTAAGTGTTACTATCGTGGTTCATTAGATACAGCCTGGTAACAGACAGACGGGCTAATGGAGTAACAGACGTACAGCCGAGTCTAAGTAGAAGGATCCCGTTTTTACCTTGTGAGTATGGAACCCTAAAAAGTAATTTACACTGTAATTTATAGCAAACGATTTTAAATAAAATATCTGTTCACGAAGTAATCACAATTAAATCTATACCTCAACCTTCACATTAATTAAGAACAATTAGATTTCATCCGTAACTTTTCGAACCAACACCTAAAAAATAAAAAATTTACGTACTTTGTTGTTCATAAAATAAAACAGTAGGCAGATTTTAGAATAGAGCTGGGAACTAGTTCCATGAAAACTATAGAAAATGAAAGACAAAACTAGAAAACGCAATGCAAGTTGTACCAGTGGATTTTCACGTGTGAATTCGCGTAGGTACTACATAGATTGTAGATGTGAACAAATTACGGCAGTATATTCTGTGCCCATTTGCATGAAAACTGAGGTAGAGAGTGCACTGTTACCTATTTCTTAACGCTCCAAATACTTTAATATCTTATTACACTTTTGTATTGAGTGCAGTAGGTTAGTAATGAAATAGAATGATCTGTTTCGTTTAAAGTTTTTTAGTTAAAAACGCATTTTTAATGGTTCTTGCCATTATTTACATATCTGTACTAATATAATTAAGCTGATGGGTTTTTTTTGTTTGTTAGAACGCGCTAATCTCAGGAATTACTAGTTTGATTTGAATAATTATTTTTGTATTGGATAGCCAAGAAAAAATTTAAGAAGAAGGATATCCCAATTTTAACTCGTAATTCCCCCGGCAACGGGCACATTGCGGGCAAAACCGCGGGGTGCTAGTGTAATAAGTATCATTAAAATCAGCCCAAACCCGATTAGATAAATTCGTTTCAGCAAGTTCTACAAAAATCAAACTAATGTCTCCAACATAGTTTTAACGTATTTTTTATCTTTACTTAGCATAAAACAAAGTTCCTTGCCGCGTCTGTCTGTTCCTGCTAACGCTCTTTTAGTGGCATTACCTTTGTATTTGTACTATGAATATACTCAAGTTCAAATATAAACAAATATCAAATCAAGCGAAATGGACCGCCTATCTCTCTGGCGTTGCAGATATCAAGACCTTGTTCACTACGTCTGCATCAAGAAGCCTAGCTCGGAATGTATTATACCATTTCCTTGCGCCGAGACGTTAGGTTATCGCACCCTATATTTTAGTGTAAATAAATTGAATTGCACGGTTATGTAGATACTTTTATTTTTATAAATGTTTTGATTAGACGCGCTCCGCGGTGTTACCCGCGTTGGAATAAATTTTGGGATGAAATGTATCCCATGTGCTATTTTGATGTATAACCTTTATTACTTTAACGTTTTACCCATATCTGTTCGGTAGTTTTTGCGTGAAAGAGTAACAACCATTCATACATACAACCTCACAAACTTTAGGATTTTAAGGTAATGTGTCTGTGATATGGTGAGAGTTAACAATTTACGAGCCGGCGAGATGATATGAAAGATTTGTGAAACTTATTGCATAGGTACCAGTTTATTTCGACAGGAAAAACTTTAACTAACTGTATTTTCGCCTCGGTGGTCTAGTGGTATACTCGTATGCACTCCTGCCAAGATCTACAAGACTGAGGGTTCAATTCCCGGGTCGAGCGAAAAACATGTTTCAAACATGGCTCGAGACATTACAGGTTATACTTTTTATTGTGTTTATGTCTTCAACGTAGATAGTGCAAGTGTAAACCAATTAAATTCAGATATTAACAATACAAAATCCAATTACAGTAAATCAAAACTCGTATACCATTATTCACTTGAAAATAAACAAATTAATGAAGCCACAGGAAACGTACATTCACATCGTTAACACGTTTAATTGAAGAATAATAGGGTTGCTGATTTAAAATCAAACAAGATTAATTAGCTTGTGATGATAAAGTGCAAAATCATTCGCGAAACAAATAGTTTCAACGAACATTATCCTAACTAATATTATGAATGCGAAAGTAACTCTGTCTGTCTGTCTGCCTGTCACGCTTTCACGCCAAAACTTCTGAACCGATTTGATTAAATTTGGTAAACAGTTAGTCCAGAGCCTGAGAAGGGATATAGACTACTTTTTATCGCGAAAACAGGGTGGAAAGGGGTTGAAAGAGGGGTTGAAATTTTGTATGGAATTGGGGTTATTTTTAAAACTACTGGATGGATTTGGATAAAACTTTACAGTAGTATAGGTTATACAAATTCAAAATTCAAATTATTTATTCATAATAAAAAGAGTACACTGGTAATAGCAACTAATCTTAATTCTATGTACATACATGAAACACATCACAGACAAACATATCTTACAACACTAAAACACAGCTAATAATTAATTATACACTTATTCAATAATGTTGTAAAATGGTGCATGCCCATGTGAGCGCGTGCGCACTTAGATATGAATGGTGGTATGTGGGGGGTAGGGGTTATAGTTACTAGATACCATTACACAGGAGTCCCTGCCTCCCAAACTAGGATGCCCTGTACTATGGGAGACAGTTGATTCCTCTAAGATAAGGGTTTATTTAAGTCAACTTGTTGAGTAAATATATATAATATAATATCCATCAGAATAACACATGGGATACATTTTAACCCAAAATTTTCGCGGGAACGGGTGCTACCCGGGTAAAACCGCGGGGCTAGTCGTTAATATGTTGACAATAAATTTGGAATAGATTTATAAATTCTGCTTAATTCTATCAGTAACACGATACAATCGATTTAATAAAGCCAGTGGAATGAATTTGCGTTTGGTAGCAGAAGGTAATCATTACGTATTTAGAGTATTTCGTTTCACATTATGTGTTGAAAATAATAAATTTATTTACATAAATGGTTTTTGTTATGAAGCTTGGATGAGGGCATTATTAATGGACATTAAAATCATCGCAGCATTAAAATCATTGATAAAAACTAAGAAGAGTGAAGGAAAAAGAACTTAAGCTAAAACTTGTAAATAGAACGGCGACCTTATGTCTTAAACAATATAGGTAACGTCCATTGTCCATAGTATCGCACAAAAGTCTATACCCCCTCTAACCGATTTAACGTCAAACAGAATCTTGCAATAGAGATTCCAAACTACTGCAAAATCAGTCGCAGCTGTCAGCTGCGGCTTCTTTACGCGTCCGATGATATGTTTTGAGTCTAAGTCTTTCTTTCCACGGAAATGGATTCAGATTGTAGAGCAAAAAATATGGTATTAATCCACCTATTGTCCAAATTGCTCTTCTCGTACCGCTCGTGGGGTAGTTTGACTAAGCGATGTCAGCACATCGTGATTGTTAAGCAACTTACGTCTCGGCCCCTAGTTGGATGGGTGGCCAATAGCGGCATTTCTATCTGAGCTATACCGAACTCCGTAAAATTTTCCTGGCCATTTAGGTGGTCTTAACACTCTGACACCAGTGTGCAGTGTTGGCCACTAACCGACTCGATGTAACTGCCTATCGCTCTTTTGTGCAATTCTATTTAAATTAAATCTATTTTCTCCGCTCTACAACCTTGCTCTGTTTCGGTGGACAGCCTAAAGCTAAGTTCCAAATACCAAGCCGAAACCTAAGGTCGTAGTTTACCGACAATGCACACGATATGTTTCCTGAATGTGGCCATTAGAGGACGTTTTAATAGTTTTAAATCCATTACGTGCACTTAAACCGCTTTAATTATGTTTTTAATGTTATTTGGCTATATGAAGTGCGCAACAAGAGCGTAATTTAATGATCGTAATCATAATCTAGAGTTTTGTTGCGAATGCGTTTTATGTTTACCTAAAGTGTCGCTAACTTTGAGCTTACAAACTGCGAGCAGGTCCAATTCATGCAAACATCAAACATGGCTGTCAATGTTTATATAACGATTGAATTGGTTTTAAAACATATTGAAAAAAAAACATAATAGTGACATTATTATAAAAGAAAGAGACACGAAATTTTATATTTTTTAATTTGTAAAGGATTTCGCTTTGCTAGGCCGGGGAATATTTTCCTATTCGATTATTCACTTTACGCAATCCCAACATATTTCACAAATATTTGCTTAGCAGGAGGATAATTCTAAAAATTATTTAATATAAACTTTTTATATAAAATACACAAAAGATTGATCGAGAGAATATTGCTTTGATACGTGCACAGAACGTGGTTGGGCGTCGTATCAATCAAGTTGTGATGTGACAAGCAATTTTATATATATCTGACACTTGTCTCGAACGTATATTTTTTACACAATATTCCTCTGGAATATCATACTCTGCGATAAATTGCGATACATTTTCGAATGGATCATTTCGAAACGTGAACTATTCTTTTAGTACTAATTCTTGTAACAAGTTTATCTGTATAGTAGTTTTATTTCACGAGTTCGCCTGAGTATACGCTATCTCACAAGCGCCCCTGAGTCATACTTGTGTAGGTAACTGCATATGCGGATTGCTTTAGTGTGCATCATGGTCCCCGTCAAATTCTTGCCAAAATCGTCTTTGAAGTAACAACAGCATGTCTTTTTTTTTAGTAAAGGGAGAAAAGTCATTAGAGTTATTCGCAGTGCGGTATATCAATAAATATAAACAATGATCTTGCCACCGGGGCTGATAATTACGCACACAAAGACGCGTGTATATATTCCTTACAACTACAATGACATGACTATGGGCTCTCGTGAAATAAAACCTTTTTACTACAAGTTTTGTGTGGGTGGTGCACAGATGTCATAAATACAGGAGATGTGGCAAGGAGGCGTGGCGCTTGCGAACGCATCTAGCCGCAAAGCGGCTTGTTGCCAGTTTCGGCCATTAGTCGAATGCCAACTTGCGACGTCTTCACTGCTTGTGATTTTTTACAAAATGCCGCGTTGTACAGTGGTTGTTTGCAAAAATAACACCTCTATTGTGAATTATACGAAAGATGGCATCTCATTTCACACGTAAGTATAAAAATATGATTGTTTTTCTTATTAAATTCATTAAAACATTACTTCGTGATACTAGAAACACGATAAAGTACCAAAAGCAATTATTTTCATTAGGAACTAAAACCATTGTTTGCTTAATACACATCGATCAATGAATCGCCTGGTCTAATAGCGCAATGGAAAAGTGTTTTACTGATACTCTCACTCACACGATAGTTTCGTGAAGCGGGTGCTACACTGGTTCCAATTAATGAAATCAGGGACATAGAGGTCGAAGTACGAATTTCAATCAGATTTTTTGTAATTAAGGTCTTTGAGTGATTCTAAGCCTATTTTATAGAATACGTTTTTTTGATATACCTGCCCGTTTCCGAGAAAAAAAATGTTAAGTTTTTTTTTGTATGGAGAAAAATCGTTTTCTTTATTTATTTCATAAACGGGCAGAGACGTTAAAACCAAACCTTAAAGGGATTAAAGAACACATAATTCCTTGCATTTTGTTCGAAATCATCTACTCCATATCTCTGCCCGTTTAAAAACGGCAGGCGTTCCAAATTTTTTTTTTCTTTTGTGGTTTTTTTGGTTTAAATACGCTTGAATGAATACTTAAATAGCAATATTGTAATACTAGTACTTCATTCCATCGATACAAAATGGAATTGTAATATTAATAGCTTAAGTAATTTTATACCTACATACCTGCTATGTTACTTTTTTACCTGGGTATTGTTTTGCGTAGAGGCTTTTGCAAGGTCGAATATGTTTTATTGTTCACGTTACCTGGATAAGATAAGAAAAGAGGGCACTTACAGGTTACAGGTAATCAGGTAACTTACCTGATTAGTTGTTTTCAAAACGGAGTCACTCGTTCCTCGGATCCTAAAGTATCAACACGTACCTACACGCTCTTTACCATTAATATGTCTCAGTTTAAATCAAATTTGGATATATATGTGCTACTGAAATCAAGTGGAAATATCAAAAACAGTGATATATTGTGCACTACGTTTTTAACCTTTAACTAGTGACGTGTAGTCTCACAGGCGTCGTGTGTTTTGTAAATTTTGAAAATAACGATTTCCCCCCGCTTGCCGCGACCCGGCGTCTCAGTAGCTTTTGTTTTAGTGCCAAAACGACGATTGAAGGTAGCAGACGTGCCGTCGGTTATGTAACAGGTTCGTAATTTTAATTTGAAATTTGATTGTAGCCTGTGAGGCTACATGTCCCTAGTTGTCATACAAATATTTTTTCGAACATTTTTTTTGTTTTTAGTGAAAAATGGCAGAAAACGCTAGGAAACGACAACTTCAGCCGTCGACTTCATCATCGTCGTTCATCGTGGATAGTCCATCATTTGAAGAGGAATTCAATACCCTCTTGCTAGCTTCAGACCAATCAGACAGTGAAGGTGATATTGAGGAGTTCTTGGTTTCCGACCGCGAACTTTTGCAGAAACTCCAAACTCCTGAAACTAGTCAAGGCAAACGAAGGGCATGCAGTATTTGTCCGCCTAAACTTCATAGAATGCCTGTGTACTCATGTGTCGGGTGTTGCAATCCCGTATGTTTACAATGTTCTCGACCCTTGTGTAAAAATTGCCAATGATTTATGCCAAACAGAGTGTGTGTCAGAATTTTTTTGTTTTGTTTTCAGAAGTTACTTTTATGATTTTTTTATCTTTGTATTGTTTAAGTTTTCATAAAAAGAGTTACATTTGTGATATCATTTATGTAAGGTCTATTAAAATGTTAAAATAAGGATCTCATGTCAATTAAGGCTGAAAGTACAAGTAAGTGTTAATTTTGATTTGTGTTTAAAGTGATAATAAAAACTGATTAAATTAATTTCTATTTGTTTTATTATATTCCAACAAATAAATATAATCGCATTTTAAATCATTACAATGCAAATTTATGACACAATTTCAATTTCAAAGTAGTAGCCTGTGAGACTACATGTCCCTTATAGTGTTCTCAATTTGTCACGTCCCTAGTTAAAGGTTAAATCAAATAAACGTTGAAGTTTCTGCTGAAGATCTTAGAATTCTAAAACAGTTCACAAGAACATATGTTGCAAATTTACACAAGAGATGGTTGCAAGCAAATAGATGTCAATCTAATTTTTTCACCAAGAACACCATATTTGATGTCAATATTTGCGAAAGAGAATTTGGATGTCTCAAGCAATGGAAGCCAGTCCGCAGTCAGATGCTGCTACAAATACTCCACAGAAAGCCATCTGAGACCCACCAGAGGATCTATCAAACAAGCATAAAAGAAGGTGCCTTTCATCTCTTAAAAACCACTCCGAAGAAGAATTACTGTCTGCATTATTAGATAGATTGAAAGACAATTAGATTGACATCTATTTGCTTGCAACCATCTCTTGTGTAAATTTGCAACATATGTTCTTGTGAACTGTTTTAGAATTCTAAGATCTTCAGCAGAAACTTCAACGTTTATTTGATTTAAAAACGTAGTGCACAATATATCACTGTTTTTGATATTTCCACTTGATTTCAGTAGCACATATATATCCAAATTTGATTTAAACTGAGACATATTAATGGTAAAGAGCGTGTAGGTACGTGTTGATACTTTAGGATCCGAGGAACGAGTGACTCCGTTTTGAAAACAACTAATCAGGTAAGTTACCTGATTACCTGTAACCTGTAAGTGCCCTCTTTTCTTATCTTATCCAGGTAACGTGAACAATAAAACATATTCGGCCTTGCAAAAGCCTCTACGCAAAACAATACCCAGGTAAAAAAGTAACATAGCAGGTATGTAGGTATAAAATTACTTAAGCTATTAATATTACAATTCCATTTTGTATCGATGGAATGAAGTACTAGTATTACAATATTGCTATTTAAGTATTCATTCAAGCGTATTTAAACCAAAAAAACCACAAAAGAAAAAAAAAATTTGGAACGCCTGCCGTTTTTAAACGGGCAGAGATATGGAGTAGATGATTTCGAACAAAATGCAAGGAATTATGTGTTCTTTAATCCCTTTAAGGTTTGGTTTTAACGTCTCTGCCCGTTTATGAAATAAATAAAGAAAACGATTTTTCTCCATACAAAAAAAAACTTAACATTTTTTTTCTCGGAAACGGGCAGGTATTTCAAAAAAACGTATTCTATAAAATAGGCTTAGAATCACTCAAAGACCTTAATTACAAAAAATCAGATTGAAATTCGTACTTTGACCTCTATGTCCCTGATTTCATTAATTGGAACCAGTGTCCATTGTTAGGTAGATAATTAGAGATGTGATGTCACTTTTGAGGTTGTCGATATTTTATATCGATCCTACTTAGTTCGAATGATTACACAAGGGAACAAAATTAGACTTTTTTTGCTGCATGGAACTTTATAGCTGTTGTTTACTAATGTGAGGTAAAAATGATATAATTAATTATTGAAAACACAATTCATTACTATTTCTTGATTACTCGACTTATTATTATTATTGAATCAAGTATGGGTTTTTAATTTATTGCGGTACTCTTACACATGTATCATTGATATCATCATCATCATTCACACCTTTTTAATATTTTAGCTATCCGAAGGATCCAAAAATAAAAGAAAAGTGGATAAATGCAACAGGAAAAGGTCCAAACTGGTTTCCCACAAAAAATAACACGATATGTTCGTCTCACTTTGAGCCTAAGTGCTTTCAACCATTGAAGAAAGTTCGTCGGCTCTGAATTTCATCGATACTACATATTTTTTCTACGATTCAAATTCAAATTCAAATTCAAATCAATTACCTCTTCACATCACTAGTTGCGATGTGTGTTTATTGTCTGTAGCTACAGGTAGAAGCCCCGCCCCCTGTATGCATGTGTTCTATTACTGAGTTTATTAGTGTTGCTGTAAGTTTCTTTGTGTGCGGGAGAAATATGAGCTCGTGTGCCGTTCTTATAGTTTTTGCTTTTGTGTTAGTGAATTAACCCATTTAGACCTACCGTACCACATAGGGTACAGTAAGTTTAAAAAAATATAATTCGTTGCTAATATTTTTTTTTTAAAGTTTAACTTGTTTATTAGTTAACTTGATTTGTTAGCTTTATGTAAAAAAATATAAAACATAGTTTTTACTAGTAATTTTGAAAATACTTGTGAATATATGGAGCTGGGTCGAGAAAAAATAATTGCAATGTTTTCGAGATGGTAAGTACAGAATTATTTCTGGTAAATAATATGATTTATTAGTTATATCCTAAAGTTTATAATATAGTCAATACTATAACAACTAAAAATGATCGGTAAATACAGTTTTGTAAGAATTATACCGTTTGAAAGTAGGTGTACCATATACGGTACAGTAGGCCTATACGACATCTAAAATCACTAGTATTTCATACATTTGAAAAATACTTGGTTAGTGACATATTTTGTAAAATTTGGAGTTATTTAAATGGAATTTGGTATGTATAAGGTTATTACTTTTTTACATAATATTCGCTGTTAATTATCCTGCAATTCCCACGGGAAACTAATATCTTGGGTACTATTTTGCTAAAATTACTAGGTCTTTGACTCTGCACGATATTGCAACAAACTTTGAAGATGAAGACGAGTACCAGTAGTCATGAGCAAGAATATGATATTTTCGTACTGCCACCTGCAACTGCTAATGCCGATCAGACCGATGAAGATTTATAGGTGGACCAGTCAAGATTAGAGGCATGTACCACTTTTTGCCCTGAATGCATATTCGTAATGAATACTTTGGTGGTAAGTCTTGCCTATTTCACCCATAAATCTTGGATTCTTTTTGTAAGGGCTCTTCAGATCCACAAGCTACGTCCTCATCAACCTCTGGATCTCCTGAACCTCTAGCCACTTCAGCTGGTGCTCGAAGCAAACTAAGAGGCAAATTATGGATTTCCACGCGATTTCCATCGTTTGCATTGACATGTCTGAGCAAATTGCGTGGCTGCTGTGCGGAGATACTGGTGGGAAGATGGATTTGCAAATTGTTCTATGTCTTATTATACATATATCCGAAATAAAATGAACCATTGCCAAAAATCGGGTCCTATTCGTCCACCATCAATAGCATCTGATCATCTGATGACGAAGAACACCACGATACTGAGCAAGGAAAACGGATGAGATGTGGACAATGTCATAAACTATGCCTGACAAAATGTGCCAAGTGCGAAATATGTATCAAACTAAAATGTTTTATTATGTATTATACAAAAACTGAATAAAATTAGTTGCTAAAAATATCGAACTTTTTGTATGCGTATAGTCCTACCGTACCACATAGGGTACGGCCCCCCTACGACCCTCCTTTTATTACAGATTTTTTTTAATGTGATTTTTCTGATCATAAGACTCCTATTGATAGATATCAGCAATAAAAACACAACATTTTAACAAAAATAGTTTCCGGTCTAAATGGGTTAAGTGGGGAGAACACGGCGACATCTGAACACGAATACATTTGTTTACAAAGCATATCTCCTGTATTTATGACATCTGTGGGGTGGTGACTTGTCCAAATTATTTCACTTGTTTGCGTTTAATAGTAGTTGGAGTGACAGCTATCATTTGCGTTATGACACAGCATAATAGATCTTGATGCATACCTCTAGCAGGGGAACCTGGGAAAATCTTTTAAAATTTAGTTATAAGTTTAGGTGTTGGATTATGTTTGTCATTCTTTTATTAACCTATACTTACCTATATTTACCTTTATAACATAAATTGTGTGTCAGTAACCTCTACCGATGATATCACATGATGACCGCGATTGCTTTGACAAGATCGTCAAGACTAAGAACATACTGTCCCATTAATAGGCAAAGGTCTCCTTCGAATCCATGCCAACCTGACATTTATTTTCTTTGAATACGCAACTATACATGAGATAAACACATTATTTTCGTACAGTACTAGTATTTTACCAAAGTGCATCGCTCCAATCTGACTTATCTTAGAACATATAGCTCTCTTGTGAATTCACTAAAATAGAACGAGAAGATTGTTCGTGTTTCAGACACATGACCAGATTGAATGGACTCAAATTCAACGGGATCTTAGTGGTACCAGTTCTACTTTGTTTTTTTATTTATATTTAATTATACCTCGAGTATTAGCAATGAGGCATAAGTTTCTATTTATAAGTATAAGTGTCAGTCGGTGAAAGTCGCTCGGAATCAGTTCAGCAGCTTATGAGACTACCTTAGACGAATATTTCAAGGAATAGAGATTTTGTGAAGCTCAAGATACACTTACTGCGGGTGCGGGCCGGATGTGGTACGCGTGACATTGTACTATGTGTCATGTGGATCACATAAAAAAAATAATAATATCAATTACAAGAAGTATTGAATATATTATTGACATCGGCCACATGTGTTTTGATCTCTATAGATAAAAAAATATGTGACCCTCACGTTGTATTTTACTCTCTTGTTACTTGTTCATTGTAAATGAACGCCCAGTTATATGAATTGTTAAAATACATTGAAATTAACAGCATGAGGCATAAAGCTGAAAAAATATCATTAAAAGATCGTTTAGAATTGTTATACGCAATGTTATTTTCAAAAACTTCTTGGAAATTCTATTGCTAATGCTTATCTAACTCCTCTCTTCAGAAATATTTAAATTAATTTTCCTAAAGTTTTCGTAACTTTTAAGGAAAAGAAATTTAACAAATTGTAGTACATTTTTAACGGCTATGTATCATAATTGGTACATAGGTATTTTTGCTGTTCTACACGATGTTAAAGTGATTGAAATGTGTACTTATTAAACATAACTGATCCGTTAAAAATAAAATAAAAGCGATGCCATATTTATGGCGAATAACACAGTAAGTATTTTATGAAGTTTGAGTAAGTAATTAAGTGGCCAACCTGGCGTCAAAGGTTTTAGACCGCATTAAGACCTCCACCGCTTAAAACCCGTTGCTTAAAGCTACCTTGACTTTGCAGTGAGCACACACACCACTTATTTGTCGCGCGGGTAATTCGTGGTTATATGGGTAAGGGCACAGGTAGCGATCGCAACGCGACTGTATCGATGCGTACGCGCAACAGCATCGCTAAAAGAAATTGCTGTGGGTGAAGGATCGTAGAAAACCTTAAGGTACAGTCATGTGCAATGAAATGTATACACGGGCAGATTTTCAAATAAATGTCCACTCTGAAAATTTCAAAAACATATAGCCACTTAACAATTCATACTATATACCCACCCGAGTTTATCAAAAATATGTACACAGGTTGTTTTCAGATATTTGTATACACGATCACATGCAGAAATAAGTATCCACTATGAATTACAATAATAAATATGAAGGTAAAAGATATTATTTAAAAAAAAATGTATGTGTGCGTGACACACACTCAACGCGAAGTATTGGTATTGTTTTTTTATTGTTTTTATTTTGTAAATGTCTAATGGGGACACTAGGTTTCATGCTCAGCGCATAGGTTGGTATCTCTCTATATCTCTATGGTTATTACTCATTCTGTCCTTCACAATAAAACAAAAAAAAATCTAAACTATCAAAGTCAGTCATTGAAATCAATACCCATTTGTCAAAATAGTGAAAACTGCTACAGTTTCTAAAGTGTATACATTATTGTGAGAAACTCGGGTGGGTATATATATAGTATGAATTGATAAGTGGCTATATGTTTTTGAAATGTTTAGAGTGGACATTTATTTGAAAATCTGCCCGTGTATACATTTCATTGCACGTGACTGTACATACCAAACGCCACCCGTTAGGCTTACCCGGTGGGTTAGGTTAAGTTAGGCATAACGCAAAATAAGCCCAGCGGTCTAAACCAGGCAAGGCAAGCCAGGTGGGTTGCTGTGAAGAGGCCTTTAATGCCATGCTTATGTGTCCGCACTTCGTCGTCACCTCGACTCTATCAAATGGTTAACCCCTTAAAAAGTACGACGACGTACCTTCTTTTAATACGTTGGTTAACCCCCCTAAAAAGTACGAACATGTACCGTCTTTTATTAAATATGGATGTCGCTTATTAATTTGTAAATAATGTTAAGTGTCCGAGTGAAATTAATTCAACTCCGCAATGAAATAAAAAAATAAGCGCAGAGATATAAATGACTTCGTTTTCAATTCGCTGGGCTCTCAGCATCTTTTTATTTGTTTAGAACACATTTATTAAGGGAATCGTTTGATATTTACGCTTTATGAATATCTCTTCAGATTTTGCTGTGGTTGAACAGAGACTCAATATTATTTTCTTGGACAATCAGGACAAAGGTAATTCATGTTAAATTAATAAATTACCTTTCCTATTGTCTTACTGTTCATTGTGTAGGTAGTAAGCACGACTTTTTTTATTTCAATTTATTTATTCGTTTTTTATTAAAGAACAATTTTACCGAGAAAAATCACGGCCTTTGATAATAATGAAATTCCACAAGTCTTAATATTGAAAATTATAAAATAATTGGAGTCAACAATACATGGATTATTGCATGTTTCATGCAGCTTGTGTAAATAAGGGTTTACGTTAAAAAACAATTCATTCTTTTAACTGAATAAAACCACTTTGTTTATTATACAAAATAAACAACCGATAGACAGTATCCGATTTGAGAGGAGCACAAGTGTTTATGAAATATTCATCAATTGATCCGACACTAATTGGAGATCTAACGAGATACTTTCGACTCGGGTTTGTGGTTTGTCTTCCCTTTCCAACAATTATTCACAGTACGTCGCTGCAGTAATGAACGGTATCTATATCCTTATATTTTACTACAACATGCCATGTCATGTTGCCATGTGGGTACAACAGTTATGTGTTACTGGACTTTAAGCTGTACAAGCAACAACAAAATATCAAATCGAATTGTACTACCTGGGGATAAAACCTCGTTAGAAAAAATTAAAATTCTTTAGACAATCCAACCATAAAAGATGGAGTTATGTGCAGTTAGAAATAGTTAAAAATATTCAAATTGAGAACCACCTCCTATTTTAGGTCAGTTTTTAGATCAGACAATAACTCATTTATAATTTATACAACCAGCAAAACAGGAAACTATTCAGTATACTCACGAATGAGAAACACTGCAAGAAAACTTATCACATTCCAACGCACTGTGTTAAGTAAATATGTACGTACTAGCCACGCCCCGCGGTGTTACCCGCGTAGTATCGGTTCCCGCTGGAATTTTGAGATAAAATATATCCTTTTTTGACAAGCCCGTTGGCACAGTGGCAGTGAGAGCGCTTACTCTGTCGGGGGTTGCGGGTTCGATCCCCGCCCGGAGTCAACAATATGTGAAGACATAGTTGTTGGCGACGACGTCTGGGTGTCAATTATATATTCTTATAAAGTATTTGTGTATGTATAAGTAGTAGTATCAGTGAGTTAGATTCAATAACACAAGCTTAGAGCTTACTTTGGGTCTAATTAATTGTGTGTGAATTTGTCCAAGTATTTATTTATTTATTATTTATTATTACTGTAAAGTTTCATCCAAATTCGTCAAGTAGTTTTTACGTGAAAGAGCAACAAACATACATCCATACATACATCCATCCTCACAAACTTTCGCATTTATAATATTAGTAGGATATGTGGCTCTATAATAGACTATTCTTTTGATCTAACTAGTAGTCTTAAAGATTAACAAGTTCAAACAAATAATGTACTCTAATTTTCGTAATCTTTTCCTGAATTTTGAAAAGCTTTACGCCTCACTATCAGTATACATTTTAAGGCTTGCAAAATGTTGTTGCTCTTTTTGTACGGCCACGCGACACAGGTATCACCGTGATTTTACGAAATATAGCTGAAAGTCGACGAACGAACGAACTTTATTGGATTTGGTTGGGATCGCAGATAAGTCATAGACAAAAAATCTGGCAGATACGTGATATGTGATCTCTACATTACGTTATGTATTGAACAATAATCTGCTTGTCATGTATAAGCATATTGTGGTAGGTACTTCGCCTCAGTGGTCTAGTGGTATGTGCACCCGCCTGCCAAGACTGAGGTCTCGGGTTCAATTCCCGGGTCGAGCGGAAACATGTTTCCTACTTTTCATATATCGAGTTTGAGATCACCAACCTGCATTAGGCAATCGTGGTGATTACGCCTAATCCTCCTCACTGTACTGATATATTCAGTGAGATGAGAGGCCTTTGCCCAGCAGTGGGACATTACAGGCTCATACTTTTTTTACTTCTATTACATATCTCAGATGTTATAGGTTATCTAACCATTAACTTTTGAGTCACATGCTATGTGAGTCTTCACAAACAAAAAAGAAAAAACAAGAAGAGGTATATAGCAATTCCCCAGCCTATATGTAGTATTTAAAAAAGTGTTCTAAAACGGAAACGAATTAAATCAGTTAATATTAAAGTCATAGAAAGCACAAGCCCTTTGTTTCTATTTTACGTTTATTCCGTTTGGAAACCAATTTATTCGGCTAGGCTTAAAATAAAGTTACTATTCGAAGTTGATGCAGTGGTAGTGAATATCAGAAAGGAAATTGGTGTCGATGTGTCGATATTGTTGTGCACTCACTTCATCCAACGTTCCGTTAAAAATAATAAAAGTACCAAAAAATACTTGCAATGTGAAGCTAGTTGACAAGCTTCCTTTGTGTTTATACGAGGACGTGCATGCTAGAAGGTTCATTTCGGACAGAATTGCATTAAATTCCTATTACTATACTAATACGAGTATAATATAATAAACTAGCAGCGCCCCGCGGTTTTACCCACGTTGTGCCCGTTCCCGTGGGAATTTCGGGAATTTTTTTACATAAAAACCTTCCTCTTGAATCACTCCACCTATTACAAAAAACCGCATTAAAATCCGTTGCGTAATTTTAAAGATTTAAGCATACAGACAAACAGACAAACAGACACGAAACAGAGACGACTTTATTTTATACTATGTAGTGATAGTTTGTTTTTTCGTTTATTTGAACTCGCTAATCTCAAAAACTACCAATCCGATTTTAAAAAGTCTTTTTATAATTAACTAGCAGCGCCCCGCGGTTTAACCCGCGTTGTGCCTATTCCCGTGGAAATTTCGGGATGAAAAATAGCCCATAACCTTCCCGTTGAAAGTGGCCATCTATTACAAAAAGAATTGTTCAAATCGGACTGATAATTTCCGAGATTAGCTCGAACATACAAACAAACAAACAAACTTACAAATGTTACCTCTTTATAATATAATGTAAATATAGTAGCCTCGTTCAACGGTAAATTAATAGGATATTTTTCTCCTCAAAATTCCCACGGAAACGAGCACAGCGCGGGTAAAACCGCGTGATACTGCAAGTACATACATAATAGGCGGAGTTGTGATTGAGTTGAAGTGAATTAGTTCACTAATGTTTGAGTTTTCAGTTCGAATGTACAAGACAAACCGAGGAGTATACACACCGTGGCAAAGCTTATACCGCACAGAAAATGTTCCATGATAGTTATTGCATGTTAAACATTCTAGGAATCAAGCAACAAAGTATGTCACTACAACTTGTACTTGTTAAACTATAACAGTACTAGAACTAAAATTTTGGCATAAAGTTGTTATTTACATAGTCAGAGAATGAACTGTAGATAAGTTTGCAATATAGTGAACGTTGGAAACCACACATTCGCGACGGGACATTGCTGAAAGTTTACACATAAATCAGTGAGAGCAACTTTATTCAAACGACTCTCTCGCGACGTTTGTTTGAAAACCACGTTCAATGAAACTTTGTTGAGTGAGTTTTTTTCTCTTCAATGTTATAGGCGCATTCGTGTACCTACGCTTTAAAGTATCTAACATTTCTACTTCAATAACAGTGTGTTCGTTTTTTTTTTTTTTTAAATTAAACAGTCGTTTTGTACTCATCGAATAGTGGTTTAGAAAGTAAATTCGGTAAAGTCAGAGCTACACTATGCAGCCTTGCTTCGAGAAAATATAAGCCCGTTTAATTTGACAAGCCCGTTGGCACAGTGGCAGTGAGAGCGCTTACTGTGTCGGGGGTTGCGGGTTCGATTCCCGCCCGGAGTCAACAATATGTGCAGACATAGTTGTTGGCGACGACGTCTGGGTGTCAATTATATATTCTTATAAAGTATTTGTGTATGTATATGTAGTAGTATCAGTTAATTAGATTCCATAACACAAGCTTAGAGCTTACTTTGGGTCTAATTAACCGTGTGTGAATTTGTCCAGTAGGTCGATTCTGTAAAATTCAGACAAGAACTCGCATGTCACTTCGCTATTCACGCTCACTTCGCGTAAGGTTCAAATTGACCTTGATTTTGCATTCTGTAAGCATCACCTAGGCACTTGCGAAGTGAAGTGAGCTCCAAAGCGACCAATACTGTACTAGTGATTACCACACTTTACTAATTTTTGACACTGAATTTTAGCTATTTTGATGTTTAAATTATTTGTTTTGTATTTTAAGTAATTTGAGGCAGCTAATAAGTAAACAAAAAAAAACAGAAAACTCTAAATTCGTGCCGTGAATTTAATAATTACCTTAAATTACGAAAAAAATTACTGACAGTGACAGACAATACCATTAGTAATCTGTGGACAATTTATTTTCATCATTTCATCTATGGTTTTTCTCTTTGACAGTGACTATCAGTGGCATTTGTTTGTTTACGTTTTTGGTCTCGAATTCTGAATCAAAGAAGAAGCGCTCCTAAGGCCCATAGCACACGGCGTATTTTATACGCGCAGGCGACGCGCAGATGACGCACGTATACGAGCTTCAAACGAGATTTGAACGCAACCTTGTAACCTAGGCACACGGGGCGATCATGAAACGTGCGCCTCCTGCGCGTATACGCGCTGTAGCCGCTCGTAGCCTTTCCGTTTTGACCAGAGACTCCTCCAGTCTCCAGTTGTACAATGGTGTCGGTTGAGACAACATTGCTCATTTGTACGCGCTTCATGCGCGCGCTTATATCATCAATGCAAACGCAACAATCAGCATCTACGGCGCCGAAGACGCGCGTTCCTAATACGCGCGTCGCCTGCGCGTATAAAATACGCCGTGTGCTATGGGCCTAAAGGAAGGAAGAAGCGCAAACTCCATTCGCAATTATAATATGGCGTGGACTCGCTTGAAAGGAATTGAAAGAAAAATGGATCGTTCAGAAGCATTCAAGACCGCATACACCGCACAGGTTGAGAGTTTACTGGAAAAAGGTTACGCCTCGCTATGCGATAACCCCGAGGAAGGAAATGCACGGAATTGGTATTTACCTCACTTCGCAGTAACAAACCCGAACAAGCCGGGTAAAGTACGTATGGTGTTCGACGCGGCGGCGAAAGCGAATGGAGTTTGTTTGAACGATATGCTGTTAGACGGACCGGACCTGCTTCAAACGTTGCACGGGATACGCCGCGAACACGAAACGCAGCATCACATTGGAAGAGAGCATTTGGTTAACAATCTACGTCAAAAGTACTGGATACTGCGATTACGAACTACGGTTCGCTCGATAGTGAACAACTGCGTTACCTGCAAGCGGACAAAAGGCACCCCCCGCACCCCCGTCACGGGCGATCTACCCCGCGTAAGACTGGACGCCTACACACGCCCATTCACGAGAAGCGGAGTTGATTGTTTCGGCCCTATGTGGGTGACAGTTGGACGGCGCAAGGAAAAGCGCTGGGGGATGATTTTTACCTGCTTAGTCACGCGAGCGGTACATATCGAGTTGATTCCCAGCTTAAGTACGGACTCAGCAATCATGGCGATACGGCGAATGGCAGCACGACGAGGATGGCCCGAAACGATCGTATCGGATAATGGAACTAACTTTCACGGCGCTGACGAGGAACTTAGGAAGGCACTGGAGGCTTGGAAGCCTACAATTAGAGATTTTTACCTCAAAAAGAGAATTAGTTGGAAGTTCATTGACCCGGGGGCGCCTAATCAAGGAGGCGCGTGGGAGAGATTGATACGGACGTTCAAATCATCTCTGAACACTATTCTCAACCGAAAAACTGTGCGGGAGGAGGTACTGTCGACGCTGGCCGCCGAGATCGAATACACGATGAACGCGCGACCATTGACTCACGTGTCCGTGAGTCCCGATGATCCCGAGGCACTGACCCCCAACCATTTCTTGTTGGGGACTGCAATCGGAATGCCTCACATTGGAATATACGACTCGGCGAACAGGCAGGTGTTGACGGCGCAAGGAGAGCTGCATCGAGACACCGGGAACATCACGCCGGGAACCATCGTCCTAATCGTAGACGGAACGCTGCCCAGGAACGTATGGCCATTGGGAAAAGTCATGGAGACGTATCCGGGCCCGGACGGTGTTGTGCGAAGCGTGGATGTGTGGACGAAGGGTGGCATTTTTAGACGCCCTATCAGGCGTCTAGTCGTCCTGCCGGTGGAGGAAGGCTGCGGGGACCTGCGCCGGGGGGAGACTGTTGCGGACGACGGGGAAGATCAACCCTCTCAACCAACCCTCTCATAAAACCCTCTTATAAAACTTTAATATTGTTAATAAACCCGTAGTTCATTTAGTTTAGCTTAGCTTTGTTTTTAATTTTGTAATAGCGCTGTCTCTTTCCCTCGCGCGTGTAATTTTACTCATCATGTGTACAGTAAGTTGCGGGCACTATTCTCCTATTAATAATTTCTAATTTTTAATTCTTCTAATTTTACAACAATAAACAATTATTAGTATATAATGATGTTTTTATTACAATTTGTTTTATTAAAAACGAGCAATTAAATATTATTGTATTAATCTGGCTTATGACAGAAAATCATGATCATGATCTTCCTCTGTCCCTTCTATTGCATCAAGAGCTGGTTAAATTCGCTGTAACTGGTCTCCAGTGTCATCCTCATCTGCAAAGTGATATACATTTTTATTATCTTATATATAAAATTCTCGTGTCACAGTGTTCGTTCGCGTACTCCTCCGAAACGGCTCGACCGATTCTCATGAAATTTTGTGAGCATATTGAGTAGGTCTGAGAATCGGCCAACGTCTATTTTTCATCCCGAAATTCCCGCGGGAACGGGTACCGTGGTTGAACTCCTCTGAAACGGCTCGACCGATTCTCATGAAATTTTGTGTACATATCGGGTAGGTCTGAGAATCGGACAACATCTATTTTTTATCCCGAAATTCCCGCGGGAACGGGTACAACGCGAGTGAAACCGCGGGGCGCAGCTAGTACAGATATAAATCTAGCTTCTTTATACTATAACATGCTGAGGAGGCCACGATATACAACCTCAATCTGAGAGAATCAATCTACTGTTGAGCTCCAGACTTTGGAACTCGAAATAGCTTCCTAAATTTTTCCTCTTCAATCTTAAAAGGATTTGAAGCTTCCCTAATATTTCATAATCGAAGTCTCACTTGGCAAAAATTATTAGATTCGAATTTTATCACCGAAGTAGTTGAACAACACGCAAACTCACAACTTGTTCTGTAAATCAAGAAAAATAGGTGTTTTGCTTTTTACATACCTTTTCCAATGAATTGACGGTCGCCGCCACCACAAATTCTTCCATATTTGACGATTAAAATTAAAATATAACAAAGAAAACATATAAAACTCCCCTTCACCTAATATTAAAAACTTTAAAAACTCAATTTAAACACTATATAACTATGAGTTCTTCTATTTTCACTCGTAAAATAGATGCTTTTATTTTGACACTTTAGGGCTCCCACACAAAACTGCGAATTCGCATCGCATCGCAAATATCTGCGAATTCGCACGAACGCATCGTAAGAATTTCCTATCTGCTTCGCATCGCACATTCCTGCCATATTACGTCATCCTTGGTGACACCATTTTAGTCCGTTCTGAGACATTTTGTTTTACTTTACCTGATAGTCAGTCCCAGCATTTCCAAAGGCATAACAGGAATTCTTCCCTTGTACGATCGTTTTAGAAGGCATGGTGATAATAAACTCAAAAGCTCTTCAAATGAAGATATGCTCATTCTAAAATAATCAAAAAAATTATCTTCTTCAGTTTTCAACGCATAGTACTTTTGAGTAAAATAGTTCCCATCAGAGTTCATAATTGTAATAAATGGATTAACCCAGAATCTTCTTTTTCTTTTATATCTATTTAACAATAACAGCAGTGCAATAATCTTTTCGCGATCCATCTTACGCTTCCTAAAAACACGTCCAGTACGGCTGACTACACTTGAAGGCATGGTCGCCCTACCAAACGGTTTGCCGCACTAAATCGTATCGCAAAAATTCGCATCGCAAGTTCCTGCGATGCGAATTCGCATCGCATCGCATCGCAGTTTTGTGTGGGAGCCCTTAAATCGGGTTTGAGTGCGAAGTGACCGTCGAAGTGACGGTGGAATTACCGTATAGAATGCCACTTTTTACGTCATCTCATACTTTATCTGTCAAAATCTCGAAGTCAATTTAGTTCAACTCGCAAACACGCTCGCAAGAGTAGCGCTAGTGTAGATTCGAATTAACAACCGAGTTTTAGAATGCCAATCAAGAAACTCACAGCGGATTCAGATTCGAAGTTTAGAATGAAGTCTTACAGAATCACATAGCAGGTATATTTATTTATTTATTTATAAAAAAAAAATTATAAAAAAATTTTTTTAAAAATAAGCCAAGCTATGAAACTATGTGACTGTTTGCACTGATACTATGCCATGAAGCTCCGCTTTCAGAGAGTAAGATGTCTTAATCTATACATATAATAAAATTGTAGAAAAGTGCTGTCTGTACATTGAAAATAAAAATAAAAAAAATAGCAGGGGTTATTGTTATGTCGATGTCGAACCCAAAAATGTAATCAATTTTTTTTTTGTCTGTTTGTCTGTTTGTCTGTTTGTCTGTTCACGCTAATCTCAGAAACGGCTGATCCGAGTTGGATGCGGTTTTCACGAATATATTGTGGTATGCTTCAGTTATGCTTTAGTGTTTGTTTCATGTCAATCGGTTCACAAATAAAAAAGTTATGTCAAATTGAAGAATCACGTCGAACACTATTCTATGCTGTTGTGATAGGCACCATTAATCTCCGCAACTATTTGACGGATTTGGTTGAAATTTTGTACCGACATATTTTAGAGCCTGGCGCAACATAAAGACTACTTTTTACCGCGGGAAAACATCCGTTTCCCATGGGAATCGGTAGTTTATTGTTTTTTTAACGCCTGTTCCGGTCAACGAACGACGTCGATCATTGTTACTAGATAGGTAAATTACAATCATTAATAGAATATGTTATAGCTACTTATTACCTTGGAATTGACTGGATTACCATGGGAAAAAAATTAAAAGGGCTCATCTAAATTCTTTCTACTTAAGTTAGTTTAGGCTGATATCATAAACTATAAGAATAATTTACCGAGGGAAATCATAGTACTCCCATGGGAATGAAAAAACATTGTTCTTTTACGGCTGAAGGTAGTTTGTAAGCTGTTGAATTTTAAGAATAATGTCGAACAGATTCCTTCCAGTTTCCCGTGGGTCTGAGATGTTATCCCGCGGTAAAAAGTAACATAAGTGTTGTTATTTCCAAGCCTAAACTAACTGTTTGCCAAATTTCATCCATATCCGTTCAGTAGTTTTTGCGAGAAAGACTAACAAATATGCGTCTATACAAAGTTTCGCGTTTATATTATTAGTAAGAGTTAATTCTATTATGAATAACTACTTTTTTCTCTGTTAGTAGAATTTACTGAAACTTTATAATAATTTTAATTTAATAATTAATCATCAATACATATCATCATCATCAATCATCAATACATATAATAAAAATACATATAATAAAATTGTAAATGGTCGCTGTCTGTACATAGAAGATATATAAGAAAAAATATATAAGAGGGGCTTTATGAACGCAATAGAACCCAAAACAATGATTTTTAGATTTTTTGTCTGTTTGTCTGTATGTCTGTTTGTCTGTTTGTCTGTACGTTTGTGCGCGCTAATCTCAGAAACGGCTTAACCGAATTGAATGCGGTTTTCACTAATGCGTTGTGATTTGCTGGGATTAACATTTAGGCTTTGTTTTGTTTCAATACATATAATAAAATTGTAAATGGTCGCTGTCTGTACATAGAAGATATATAAGAAAAAATATATAAGAGGGGCTTTATGAACGCAATAGAACCCAAAACAATGATTTTTAGATTTTTTGTCTGTTTGTCTGTATGTATGTTTGTCTGTTTGTCTGTACGTTTGTGCGCGCTAATCTCAGAAACGGCTTAACCGAATTGAATGCGGTTTTCACTAATGCGTTGTGATTTGCTGGGATTAACATTTAGGCTTTGTTTTGTTTCAATCGGTTCATAAATAAAAAAGTTATATCAATCTAAAACTATTGTAACATCAATTCTGTACGAAAATGGTTGTTATTGAGTGTCTATAAATAAGACTGCTCAACGCTCCGCAAGTCATTCTGGCGCGGATCGTCGAACAGTCAAGAGCTCCTGAGAATTATAAGTAATCATCCTACTTCCTACTAATATTATAAATGCGAAAGTTTGTGAGGATGGATGTATGTATGGAGTGTGCTACGATGCGGAGGTGGGAGTGTGCTACGATGCGGAGGTGGGAGTGAGTGACGTTGCGGAGGTGGGAGTGTGCTACGATGCGGAGGTGGGAGAGTGCCAAGATGTGGAAGCGGGAGAGTGAAGAACATTAGACACAAAATGTCGGTGACCAAACGATAGTTTGTTGGTGGTTCTACCTACGTACAAACGGTGGTTCTACCTACTGTGTTTACTTCTTTAAGACATTTTAAGCTGTCTACACACCAAAGCCGCCAGCCCGGCGGCAAGAACCCGGCGGCAAGGCCGGCGGCCTGATTTTGAACGAAAATCGTTCAAAATCGTTCAAAATCAGGCCGCCGGCCTTGCCGCCGGGCCGGCGGCTTTGGTGTGTAGACAGCTTTACAATTTTGGATTGGGCTGCGGGCCGCAAGTGACGTGTCTGCGGGCCCGCAAGTAGTAACTAAAATAAAATAATAAATTAAAGGACCTTGGGATACTATGGAGCCCGGGCCCAATGCACAACAGTGACACATGACCTATGTACAAGTCACTCTTTGACGGTCATAACGAAATCGACGGCCAACTCGGTGTTTTGACCACCGAAAAAAGAGTTGGGCTTTGTTATGGACCATAACCGTGTTCTCTCTCGCTCAACAGTGACATGACCTATCCCAATTGAAAGGAAAAGGGTCCTCTTTTTGTGTCGGTTTAATAAAAAAATGTTTTAAACTATATTTCACGAAACTTAATGTGGCAGACTAAATTCCACGCGAGCGAAGCCGCGGGCAAAAGCTAGTTTATAAATATAAGTTTACCTCCAACTAACAGACAGCACAGTTAATTATTTCTGTTCGTACATTGTTGTCACCAAGTGCGATCGAATCGCAGTCACACAAAAGATGCTATTTTTAATACCTCAAATTCCATTATACCTGACTCGTATTGTTGATTCAAATAATGAATACTGCTATTGCCTAGAGCCTCTTGTTTCGTATTCAAAGACGGAAGACAGTAGTCGATTGGCGAGAGATTAATTTGCATTCATGACCAAAGTGGATCGTGAGGCCATTTCGTCTCACACATTTCCGGTTACAGACAATGTTGTTTGAAACTCGAACCAAAGGCCTATTCTAGTCGGTCGGTTTATACATATACTAGCAGCGCCCCGCGGTTTTACCCGCGTTGTGCCCGTTCCCGTGGGAATTTCGGGATAAAATGTAGCCTATAGCCTTCCTCGATAAATAGACTATCTAACAGTGAAAGAATTATTCAAATCGGTTCAGTAGTTTCTGAGATTAGCGCGTTTAAACAAACAAACAAACAAACAAACAAACAAACAAACAAACAAAACAAACAAACTCTTCAGCTTTATAATATTAGTATAGATGTACATATATACATACATGTATCAGTATCACTGTAGATATACAAAGACCATTGATTTGCATTGCGTTGTTTAAAATAATAGGAACACATATTTTATTAAATATTCATTTTATAGTTTAGCGATTACGCCTAATCCTCCACACTGTACTGATATTTTCAGTGAGCTGAGGGGCCTTTTCCCAGCAGCGGGACATTACAAGCTAATACTTACGTTCGGTGGTATAATGGTATGAGCATTCGCCTGCCAAGACTAGGGTCCCAGGTGCCATTCCCGGTTCGAACGTAGCATATTTCGAATCTCAAACATGGGTCGCGTTGGACATCATAAACCCGAACTAGGAAAGCGTGGTGATGATGCCTAATCTTTCACTCTACGGTACCTTCAGTGAGATGAAAGGCTTCTGCCCAGCGGTGGGACATTACAGGATAATACTTTTTCTTTTTGCTCTCGTTATGACGCCTTTGTAAAACTAATAAGTGAAAGAAGTATAACATTTCCTTCCACTGAAAACGAGTAACAGTGAAAAATGTACAGCAAAATATAATAGATAATATTATTTAATTAAAAATACAACTAGAAGAATACTAAAGCCGGAAAATAAAGTGCACTCTACCCGCATCCCATATGATTATAAAATCGTTGTTAAAACTTCATGATATACTTTAAACATAAAATTTAAGATAAACATAAAAAGAATACTATTTTGTGATGCAACTAAAATACGTTTCAGTAGTAAACAGGTTTTATATTGTTTATTGTTTGCGATGTGAGCTTACGACTTGAAAGGTCGTTAAAGTTATACCATTGAGAATGCACTCTGCATACAGTCGGGATGGCTTGGGTCTCAATATTGAATTGAATAGACAAAGGAACATTGTTCTTGGAGATAAAATTATAATGTGTATCCCATTTTTATTACCTATCGTTATGCTCTTTATCTGTGATCACATGTTTATTAACAAAGTAGATACTTATACTGGTATCAAATAACTTGGAATTATAAATAGAACAATAGCGAGTTGCTACGAGTATATACAGGAATAGTTATTTTTCTGAACATTATCTGTACTAGCAGCGTATTGTACCTTGAGAATTTCGATATGAATGAAAAAAAAAGTATATGTCTTTCCGTTTCTGTGGCTATCTATTACAAAATAATTATTTAAATCAGATTAGTAGTTTCTGAGATTAGCGCATTCAAACAAACAAACAAAAATTAACTCTTCAGCTTTAATATGTCAGTACATATGTCTTTATTTAGTATAGACTAGCTTTTGCCCGCGGCTTCGCTCGCGTGGAATTTAGTCTGCCACATTAAGTTTCGTGAAATATAGTTTAAAACATTTTTTTATTAAACCGACACAAAAAGAGGACCCTTTTCCTTTCAATTGGGATAGGTCATGTCACTGTTGAGCGAGAGAGAACACGGTTATGGTCCATAACAAAGCCCAACTCTTTTTTCGGTGGTCAAAACACCGAGTTGGCCGTCGATTTCGTTATGACCGTCAAAGAGTGACTTGTACATAGGTCATGTGTCACTGTTGTGCATTGGGCCCGGGCTCCATAGTATCCCAAGGTCCTTTAATTTATTATTTTATTTTAGTTACTACTTGCGGGCCCGCAGACACGTCACTTGCGGCCCGCAGCCCAATCCAAAATTGTAAAGCTGTCTACACACCAAAGCCGCCGGCCCGGCGGCAAGGCCGGCGGCCTGATTTTGAACGATTTTGAACGATTTTCGTTCAAAATCAGGCCGCCGGCCTTGCCGCCGGGTTCTTGCCGCCGGGCTGGCGGCTTTGGTGTGTAGACAGCTTAAAATGTCTTAAAGAAGTAAACACAGTAGGTAGAACCACCGTTTGTACGTAGGTAGAACCACCAACAAACTATCGTTTGGTCACCGACATTTTGTGTCTAATGTTCTTCACTCTCCCGCTTCCACATCTTGGCACTCTCCCACCTCCGCATCGTAGCACACTCCCACCTCCGCAACGTCACTCACTCCCACCTCCGCATCGTAGCACACTCCCACCTCCGCATCGTAGCACACTCCATACATACATCCATCCTCACAAACTTTCGCATTTATAATATTAGTAGGAAGTAGGATGATTACTTATAATTCTCAGGAGCTCTTGACTGTTCGACGATCCGCGCCAGAATGACTTGCGGAGCGTTGAGCAGTCTTATTTATAGACACTCAATAACAACCATTTTCGTACAGAATTGATGTTACAATAGTTTTAGATTGATATAACTTTTTTATTTATGAACCGATTGAAACAAAACAAAGCCTAAATGTTAATCCCAGCAAATCACAACGCATTAGTGAAAACCGCATTCAATTCGGTTAAGCCGTTTCTGAGATTAGCGCGCACAAACGTACAGACAAACAGACAAACATACATACAGACAAACAGACAAAAAATCTAAAAATCATTGTTTTGGGTTCTATTGCGTTCATAAAGCCCCTCTTATATATTTTTTCTTATATATCTTCTATGTACAGACAGCGACCATTTACAATTTTATTATATGTATTGAAACAAAACAAAGCCTAAATGTTAATCCCAGCAAATCACAACGCATTAGTGAAAACCGCATTCAATTCGGTTAAGCCGTTTCTGAGATTAGCGCGCACAAACGTACAGACAAACAGACAAACAGACATACAGACAAACAGACAAAAAATCTAAAAATCATTGTTTTGGGTTCTATTGCGTTCATAAAGCCCCTCTTATATATTTTTTCTTATATATCTTCTATGTACAGACAGCGACCATTTACAATTTTATTATATGTATTTTTATTATATGTATTGATGATTGATGATGATGATATGTATTGATGATTAATTATTAAATTAAAATTATTATAAAGTTTCAGTAAATTCTACTAACAGAGAAAAAGTAGTTATTCATAATAGAATTAACTCTTACTAATAATATAAACGCGAAACTTTGTATAGACGCATATTTGTTAGTCTTTCTCGCAAAAACTACTGAACGGATATGGATGAAATTTGGCAAACAGTTAGTTTAGGCTTGGAAATAACAACACTTATGTTACTTTTTACCGCGGGATAACATCTCAGACCCACGGGAAACTGGAAGGAATCTGTTCGACATTATTCTTAAAATTCAACAGCTTACAAACTACCTTCAGCCGTAAAAGAACAATGTTTTTTCATTCCCATGGGAGTACTATGATTTCCCTCGGTAAATTATTCTTATAGTTTATGATATCAGCCTAAACTAACTTAAGTAGAAAGAATTTAGATGAGCCCTTTTAATTTTTTTCCCATGGTAATCAAGTCAATTCCAAGGTAATAAGTAGCTATAACATATTCTATTAATGATTGTAATTTACCTATCTAGTAACAATGATCGACGTCGTTCGTTGACCGGAACAGGCGTTAAAAAAACAATAAACTACCGATTCCCATGGGAAACGGATGTTTTCCCGCGGTAAAAAGTAGTCTTTATGTTGCGCCAGGCTCTAAAATATGTCGGTACAAAATTTCAACCAAATCCGTCAAATAGTTGCGGAGATTAATGGTGCCTATCACAACAGCATAGAATAGTGTTCGACGTGATTCTTCAATTTGACATAACTTTTTTATTTGTGAACCGATTGACATGAAACAAACACTAAAGCATAACTGAAGCATACCACAATATATTCGTGAAAACCGCATCCAACTCGGATCAGCCGTTTCTGAGATTAGCGTGAACAGACAAACAGACAAACAGACAAACAGACAAAAAAAAAATTGATTACATTTTTGGGTTCGACATCGACATAACAATAACCCCTGCTATTTTTTTTATTTTTATTTTCAATGTACAGACAGCACTTTTCTACAATTTTATTATATGTATAGATTAAAAAAACTTTTACTATGAATAACTCAATACTTTTAACGTCCTACTAATATTATAAATGCGAAAGTTTGTGAGGATGTATGTATGTACATATGTTTGTTACTTTTACGCAAAAACTACTGAACGGATTTGTATGAAACTTTTCAGTAATATAGGTTATACATCAGAATAACACATCGGCTACATTTTATACCAAAATTCCCGCGGGAACGGGTAGAACGCGGAGGAACCACGGGGCGCGTTTAGTCTTCTTATACAATTCAAAACTATATAGATTCCTTGGAGACTCGAAACCCTAAAAAAACTATATAATCTAAGGTACCTAAATACATCTCTCTAAATAATGTACTACACATTACGAAATCTTAAACGTAACATTTTGAAACTACACTTTTTCTTGTAAAACGTTGTTATTCTTCGAGTTTACCTTGTTTACGGGTCCACAAAGCGCCTGTGTCTTCTTAGAAAAGATTTCCCGGCGGTAACGCATATTTTATACGGTATGTGATTTAAACAGCCTCTGTTTTACTATGACGTTTGTGTGAGTGATGCGTCTATTCTAAGAACAGTATAAGCCTTATTTTAGGCGTGTTGCTTCATCGTACACTGCCGTTGCTTTGTAAGATGTCTTTTGAGAAGCGACGTTATAAATTTATTATATTAATCAGGTAGATCAGCATGTTAGAACTCCGCTTGTTTGTAGATAAAGTGACTTGGATTATGCTTTCAATCTTGAAATGTACGAGAAATAGGTAGACGTTCAAGTGTTTTAGTTAGAAGGCTTTTGAACAAGACTTATTATTTACCTTTTTGAACATAGGTATAATTATAGAATCCTTTGTATAAAATCTAGTGCCAGCCCGGCTCCTACTTGGATGGGTGGCCGTTAGTGGCATTTCTATCTGAGCGCTACCGTGCTTTAGAGAGGACGTTAAATTGTCGGTGCCGGTTGTTTCAGTCTAAAGCCCAAGTCAGAGACCTTTAGGCGATCTAAAAACTCCGACACCAGAGTTGACCACTAACTTACTTTACTTACTTATAGAAGTTTTGAGACTGCATACAGACCGGCCTTGCCTTCTACTAAGTTTGTCAATAAAAACTGAGACAGTTAAGAATTCCGTTCGATGCATGAAAATGCTCCATTACTGAAATGAGATCACAGGTATTTAATACTCAACTTATAATGTTACCCTATGAGAAGCATAGCTTTTCGACAGCAACTACAATAAAGCGATGTGTGCTAAATAAATCAATTCAATTAACATTGTATGTCACAGTGAATAGCTGTTTAATTAGGTCGAAGCCTCAGAAACACATCCGTTCCATTAAATTATTAACACAGGCGTGTCATCGTCAATGTATTAACACATCAAAAAGGGTTAATAGTTAATATCGTCTTTAACGTACGTTTAACTGACGGTAATCGATATCTTTCATGGGAGATTCAAATGTAATTGGTACTCGGATCGATTTCCCATGCGTGCTAGACATAGTAATTGAGTTCTGAAACTTGTTATCTATGGAATTTACAACGTTTGTTGCAATTCACCTATCATTCAACGTTAGGTCGTTTCGTTTGAAGTTGAAGATAAATAACTGGAGGACTTGTAAACAAGTTACAAGTGAAACTATTCACGTCATAAATATGCTTATGGTCTTGTCTTGTCGGCCTTTAGAGGAAGATAGTAGATTGATTTCGGTTTTGTATAGCGTTATCTCTGTCATACGCTACTGATGTAAAAGCCTTTAATCACTACATAGTATAAAATAATGTCGTCTCTTTTTCGTGTCTGTCACACTGTTTGTCTGTCTGTATGCTTAAATCTTTAAAATTACGCAACGGATTTTGATGCGGATTTTTGTAATAGTTTAGATTCAAGAGGAAGGTTTTATGTAAAAAAAATCCCGAAATTCCCACGGGAACGGGCACAACGCGGGTAAACCCGCGGGGCGCTGCTAGTCTCTCTATAAAGATTAATAAGATATTTTATCACAGTATTAGTCTGTAATGTCACACTGCTGGGCAAAAGCCTCTCATCTCACTCAATATATTAGTACAGTGAGGAGGATTAGGCATAATCACCGCGCTTGCGAAATGCGGGTTAGTAATAAATATTTAAAACCATACAAAATGATACTTTACACATTACGATTTAAATAATTAAAAACACGAACTCTGCATTGGAAGTGAGACTCGCGATCAGGGATTCACTCACGGTAAACAGTCGTAAATCTCGCGTTCCCCTCTTGGTAATAGGTTTTCTTGTGTCAACAGATCGTTTCGGTTTGCCATGCAATAAATAGCTTTCTAAATACACGCTTTTAAATATCCTTCTTCGTGCCGTATGAGCTTCAAGTACGCATACTGAAAATGTTTTAGAAATAATTAATATTTGCAATATTTCTTTGAGATTGTCTAAAAAATCCGTTAAAAGTTGATGATATACCGAGTAGTTTAGAGGCCAACCCTAGTCAAAATAATAGCATTGAATATGTAAAAATCTCTTCTGAAAGCATTGTGATTAATAAATTAAACTTCGCACACTCTGCTTCTATAGAAACGCATCCTAAACCACTGAATGGATTTTGCTGCAAATTTCACCAACACTACAGAGATAGATAGACCTTGCGAGAGGACATAGGCATTTTTCCAAAATTTCCAGAGAAAGGTACACTGCGCGGTAAAAACGCGTAGATCTACTAACTCACTTGTATTAAAATAGTATTTTATATTGACATAACACGCATTTTTAAATCTATACAATAAATAAATTTTGATATAAAAATCAGTACTTTACATTACGTCCATTAATTAATACAATTTGCATTACAGAGTATCATATTTGTTATAATTACCTATAACTGATATTTAATTTTATATGACGAATTATTTATGCAGATTTTGTTCACGTTACTGTCATTAGAAGAGCGATGGTTGACATCAGCTTGACCTATTTACTAAATCTTGAATAACGACGTTCGCATCTGAAACACAATCAACACACCAATTCACGGTAACATTTCGAGACAAAATTAGTTGAAATCCTCTCAAAGTGTATGAAATATTAAGCCTATTAATTAAAGAAGATCACAATGGATCTATGGGGTAAGTAGGTACTGTCTACAGACCGCGGTGGCTCAAATGTCTTAATGATCTTGTAATCCGAACTTATTCCCGACGGCTTAGTCGACTTGGCGATATTAACTAAGCATCTTAACAGCGTAGTATTCCCGAATTATATTGTTGGAGAGTACTTTAATATTTATTTAGTAATTGGATTGAAAGGAATTTAATTCATGAAGGTATATAGATATTTAGGTCATATTTAGCCTTGTGAAGTACTAAGTCTTACTTGAAGATTGTGAACTATATTTAAGTTAATTTACTAGCCAACCTATTTCGAAACGCCAAATGTTTTTGATTTAATTGACGTATCCCCGGAAGAGCGAAGTACTTACTGCATCTTTTTTGTGGAACAACTGGGGCAGTATTACTGTTACAAAACTCTCATCTCAGTCACGATTCATGTTTAGTTCACAATCCAATATTCGAGTTACTCAACCAATTAACTTCAAAAAGTTTCACTATAGTTAAATACATAAATATGTGCACAGCAAACTACAAACAATAAAGGTGACGAAGTCGTCGGATTATCTGTTCTGTAGGTGGTATAAGCCAAGAGAACCGTGATCCCACAAACACCAAGGGTGTTGTCACGACAAATACTTGTGGTGTACTCAAATATTTGTGCTGATGTGGAACCAACCACGCTACCTACGCGCCTCAAAATCACAAAAGCTGACAGACTACATTGTTTATTAAATAAACTAGGTGAGCATTGCAGATTTATCTCTTAAGCACTGGGTAGAGATGTGAAAATGTGATGGAGGTATATGTATGTTATAATAGATTTTCTATTTAAAGTTCAGGAAGAAGTTGAAATAACCTTTTTAGTGTTGGTAATATTAATTTAAGAAACAAACCATTTGAGAGAGCAAAAGAGAGTTTCCTACTTTAACTCTTAGTTAAACTATTTTATTTTAAATATGACTGAAAAGAGAGTTTCCTACTTTAACTCTTAGTTAAACTATTTTATTTTAAATATGACTGAAAATGTCTCTAAAATTAACAATAAGATGTCAAAAACGAATCTTACCGATTGCTTTGGGTTTGAGGAAGCTATTCACTTCTCTAAAGTAATATCTGGAACAAATTACTTTCATTGTGATTCTTCAATTCAACATCCGATTTGAATATGAAAATAACTTTTCAAAATGTATTTGGTGATAAAGATGCAATTTTATTTTCTAAAAATATATTTCATACATTGAATGTAAAATTGTTAAAAAGCACTACTTACAACACGATGGTAGGTACATAAAATAGCCATTATCGGAGGCCTTTAGGCGGTCTAAAACTAAAACTCCAACACCAGGGCTGACCGCTAACCAGCAGGAACTAATTTACTTAGTTAAAACATGTTTCCTACTTTTCAAAAATGCCTCTTTGAGATCAACAACCTGCAGTAAGCAAGCGTGGTGACTACGCCTAATCCTCCTCACTGTATGATATCTTCGGTGAGATGAGAGGCTTTTGGAAAGCAGTGGGACATCACAGGCGAGTACTTAATTTACTAACTTACAATACGAAATAAAATCTAATCTTCTTTCTTTCCTTCTGTTCCTTTTTACAGTCCAAACAAACAAAAAGAAACAACCCCTTAATGTATTTATTATAATATTATCTACGTATAAATTAATAATATTTATTATTGGCCTTTGCCCCGCAGTGGGGTGATTCTTGTGAAATAGTTAGGTAGGTATTTTGCCATATTAACAATGTCTTTAAAAAAACTCTTAATCTATTCTCGTGTCAAGAAAAAGTTTGTTACTTAGAAACATATTGGAAATATTTGACGAAAAGGGCAAAGAGATGCGGGTCGTGCAATTTGTTCCACATGTTAAGGGTAAGAATACTTTGTAGACTTTCCAGAGAATTTTCTTTTAAGTCGATATGTTTTCTTGAAACTTGCAACCCACTTTCAAATAGATTGCTTCTTATTGTATTACTAGAATGAAAATGCTATTACTTAGTAAAATATATTTTATATTTAATATGAGATGTTTTATCTCAATCTTTATAGAAATATTAATGATAATTATGTATTAAATATTAATATGGCTTGGATTTGAGATCACCAACCCGCAGCAGGCATATTCAGTGAGGCGAGAGACCTTTGCCCAGCAGTGGGACTTTCTTAATTAAATTTTAAAAGAGTATAATAAATACCCTTTTGTAATAATCAAATACAACTAAAAAAGCAGTCCTCATTCCATACATACATTTTTGACAACTCATTTTCAAAAATGTAAGTATGGAATGAGGAAATGATGGTTATGAAATTAAGTACTTAAGTAACGTTTGAGAGTATTTTGAGTTTAATGTTATTATAAAACTCTGTTCAATCATAAATACTGCAATGCATAAATCATTCAAAAATATTGTTATTCATACTGAGAGTATAAACCGACACATCACTGATATTTACACAAAAATGTTTTTAAAAAAGCACCGCATTTTGTTTACTTTATCTTATGGCTTTATACCTTTTCGGCCTTTCGGTCCAGCCTAATATTTATAAAGGTTTTATGCACCCAAAGTATTGCTGTTAACGTATATTTGAGTGAACGTAATTTATTCCATAATATACAGAGCCCGGTATCAAATGGTATTAGTTTGACAACTTATCAGGTCATTTATTAAAGTTTGATTCATGTAGCGTGCAATGATAAGACGCATGATATGGGGTCTTATTTTCGTACCCCTTAGCATCAGACCTTCGTACTACAATATGATCCTAACAAATCAATTTTGTGTTTTTATTTATTAATTATATATTCTTCACTGACTATTTGTAACTGTTAATAACATAGCAGCGCCACGTGGTTCTACCCGCGTTGTGCCCGTTCCCGTAGGAATTTCGGGATTTTTTATACATGTACACCTTCATTTTCAATCACTCTATCAGTTTAAAAAAACCGCGTTAAAATTCGTGCAGTAGTATTTTAGTTTATTGCGAACAGACAGATAGACAGACAGACGCGGCGGACTTCACTACATAGTATAAAACAAAGTCGCTAATTTTGTCTGTTTGTTTGTCTGTATGCTTAAATCTTTAAAATTACGCAACGGATTTTGATGCGGTTTTTTGTAATAGGTAGAGTGATTCAAGAGGAAGGTTTATATGTATAAAAATTCCCGAAATTCCCACGGGAACGGGTACAACGCGGGTAAAACCGCGGGGCGCTGCTAGTTATTGTATAATATTATGTTGTGATGGTAAGTAGGTTCGAGCAAGCTAGTGGCCCTGATGTTGGTTTTTAGACCGCCTAAAGGCCTCTGACATGGTCTGACGATTACAACAACAAAGACCGACAATTGTACGTGCCCTCGGTAGCGCTTAGATAGAAATGCCACTATCGGCCACCCATCTAAGTACAGACCGAGCTGTACATTGTTTAACCATCACAATGCTAACATCACTTACGCCACGAGCGCTACGAACTTTCAATGTAATGCTTTTTACTCCACAGATTTTTCGCACTTTACGAATGTGATTTTATTAATCGACACTTTTAGAGTCTTACCCTTTGTTTTTGAAACTAACGAGTTTAAATTATTTATTACAAAATAATATACAGATAGAAAGAAACAACTACGTAACTAAAATTCCTCATATAATTTAATCACTCAGCAGAAGCCAGATCGTTACACCAATTTATTTATACAAAAACAAACAATAAAAACACAAATTATTGCGAACAGCATGTATCTTAATGCTACTTAACTATAATAGGTTGTCATAAAAAATGTAGTTATTTTAATATAACTAGGGCCAAAGCACACTGCGTATTTTATACGCGCAGGCGACGCGCAGATGACGCGCGTATACGAGCTTCAAACGAGATTTGAACGCAACCTTGTAACCTAGGCACACGGGGCGATCATGAATCGTGCGTCACCTCCGCGTATACGAACTGTAGCCGCTCGTAGCCTTTGCGTTTTCACTCCTCCAGTCTCCAGTTGTACAATGGCGTCGGTTGAGAAAACACTGCTCATTTGTACGCGCTTCAAAAGCGCGTATACGCGCTTCATGCGCTTGTATCATCAATGCAAACGCAACAATCAGCGTCTATGGCGCCGAAGACGCGCGTTCCTAATACGCGCGTCGCCTGTGCGTATAAAATACGCCGTGTGCTATGAGCCTTACAGTCACAGACATTTTAATATGAAACTTAGAATAATGATACCCAATAGTGGTATCAAGAGAAGTTAAAATAAAAGTACTTACACATCTTAGTTCTCGAGGGCAATAAATGGCCAATGGTATAAAAGTGCCTAGCAAATTGCCGTCGTAAAACATTAAACTTTATGTAAACATTTTAATGTTTTAACATATTGAATGGTCATGTCTATCATCACCCTAAAGGCGACTTGAGGTAAATGTGAGTCCCACTTGTAATAAATCCTTAATATTTTGAATGGTTTATGCTTCGGCAGCCATTACAGTACCTACTTAGTATCATTGTCTATTGGGGAAAACCGCGTGAAAATTTGTTAAGCCTTTTTGAGTTTCTATAAACATTAATTCATAGGCACAACGGACTATGTTTTTTTATACGTAAAGAGGTATCTAGAAGCCTCGGTGGTATAGTATGTGCACTCGCCTGCCAACACTGAGGCCCCGGATTCAATTCCCAGGTCGAGCGAAAAACATATTTCCTACTTTTCACACATGGCTCGGGTTTGAGAGATCAACAACCCCAATTTAGCAAGCGTGGTGATTAGGCATCATTCTTCTCAGTGTATTCAGTGAGACGAGAGGCGTTTGCCCAGCAGTGAAATTACGAGATATTACTTTTGTTTACTTTTACTTAGATATAAGAAAATGTGATAACAATTTTTTATTGGTAATTAAAAGTCCCATGACGATAACGATAAGTGCGCCCTCAGTAAATAATTTCATTTCTTGCTCATCTTTAGAAAGAATACCATCGATAAATCCTCGAAAATAATGTAATAGATACCAAATCAGAATGAAGTATCAAAAAGGTATCCGTTTTAATAAAAAAACATCGCACCTTCGGGATTTGTGTTCAACGAAGCGACACTACCCTGATTATTATTTACAATTTTTCGTACCATTTTATTATCGAACCTCCGTCGAGGCAAATAATAATAAAACCCCTGCTTTGTGAGTTAAACAATGATTTATTCGAACAGAATGTAAAGAATATAAGCCAATTTATCAATCAGCAGATATCTTTTATCTCGGAAATAAAACACGTTTTTTTGTCACCTTTTATTTTGCTTTATAATTTAAGTTAAATTATACTTCAAAATATGAGGTCATTATTTAATATAGTGTTTCTCGTATAGCCGGTTTTGAAGTCAATTTAAACGCTAACAGCATTTTAGCCTTTAGCTATCAAACGGTTTATACTTTTCCGACATTTGTAATTAATGCCAATTTTTCAAAGAGCAAAAGAGACAAAACGTAACAATGTTTTAGTTTAAAAAAATATGAATAAGTCGGTATCACTACGTCTTTATCTCATCATATTAATTGTAATAGTTAGCTCAAGTATCATAAGAAAAGTGTGTTGTCAAGTCCACATCCTCATTGCGTGTGAAACATCAATCAAGCCGTCAGCCAGTTTTTGTACCGAGTCGACTTCTCACGACTATATGATACCTTCAGAATGAGATACAACAGGAATAGTGTAATTAAAGGAACGAGTGTTGAATGTATTATTACCACTGCAATACGTAAAAGTCGATACTAAGTTGACAACCCAATGTTCAAAATGGACACCTTTTCAGTTAAATTTAAACTTAGAGACTTGGTATTAAAAAATGATGATTTTGATTAAACATTTGCTATAGTCCATAGACAGACTATTTTTTTATAATTAACTTGACTCGATTTCTATCCTCTAACAAACAATCATATTATGAAAATCGATAAAATGCCTCGTGATCTTCTGAAAAGTGTGAGAACTTCTGGAATATGCCAAGCACACTCGTCTAAATTATAATTGCGATGAGTTTTCAACTACCATGATATTACTAACTGAAGTTCCAAATACAAAGTTTGTGAATGTTAAACTAAACTAAAAGAAAGACTACGGAAGTAATAAAACAAATGTCCCTTGTGTACCCGACCATAGTGGTCCGATCATAACCCAATTACAACTGTACCACCACTCAAACGCCATTTATATACCCTTGGTACTCAAAACATGGACACTTTTTCCCCCGACGCAAAATTTTTTCTTCCTATTATTTTATCCTCTAACATAACAGCGTTTTGCTCGCGCTAGTACACCGTTTTATTTAAATATCGAGAAGAATTTTACCCTAACGTTTTAATAGCATTATGTTTTAAAATGTCGTCTCTCTTCGTTGAAATCTTTTGAAAGAAGGTTATTTATTATTATTATTAAAGCCCTAAGTGTCCCATTGTTGGGCAAAGGCCTCCCCCCATTTCTTCCATTCAGCTCTGTCAAGAGCTTCCTGATACCAACCGGACAAGTACATGTCAAGCTCGTCTCGCCATCTCCGTTTTGGTCTGCCGCGGCGTCTTCTGCTAGAGTCTGGGTTCCACATGGTGGCAATTTTTGCCCAAGACTCATCAGGCCTGCGGCAGACATGTCCTGCCCAGCTCCATTTGAGCTCAGCAGCTTTAAGACCTACGTCGGCGATTTTGGTGCGGGAACGTAGTTCGGTGTTTCGGATTCTGTCCGTTAACTTGACACCCAAGATACTTCGTTCCATCGCCCTTTGGCAAACCTTGAGACTGGACTTTTGAGAATCTGTCAAAGACCAAACCTGTGCGCCATCAAAGGTAACTGGTGAAATTGATGGTGACGATTTAGCCTTATCTCTCATATAAGTTTGCACTTTTTATGATGAATTACGTAATAACACATTACTATTTACTCTCAGCCAAAATACATTAGATTTTAGAACATCCACCGTTCAAATACGCAAATAAAAATAATTTTATCAAATGTCTTTGTACGATTATTATTACTTTACGGTTGTAAAAGTTAGATAAGGCTCGTTTAGTTGAAAGTGAAACGGACGTCATGTGCCCAAGTAATGTGGAGCCACGGGTTTATTATATCTAACTTAGGGCTGACGATGCGACCCTGCGGTACCCATTGACCCGTATTACTCAAAAACTGTTTGTTTACATTCGAAAATTCTTATTGATCTCATGAAATGTTGTTAAGATTTGAACAAATATGTGTTTGTGACTATTACATTGTCAGGTTTGGTTCGTAGTGACAATTATTAATTGTACTTGGCCTTATTAGCTTGTTCTATTTATTCTCCTTCAACTAAGTAGTGGAGAAATTTTTCGTTAGAACGCTAAACTCTGGAAAAGTACCAGTTAGATTTGAAAAAATCTTACCTACTGTATGTGTTAATTCTATTCAAGGGGATGACTATTGGGCACTTTTTATTCCAAAATTTCCAAGGAGTATGAATGAGAACGTGTGTAAAACTTCATGGTACAATTTAAAAACTTCTAAATTCGAATATTCTAATATTTTTAAGTCACTAATACTACATGCGATTAATTATAATAAAACTACACCTCGACGATAAACCTACACCAACCTGGTTTTTAGCTAAGCTTTTCCAATAGAGTTTTATTTTGCATGATTTTACATAAGTTTTTACAATACACTAACGAAGGCCGAGCACGCGATGTTTTGAATTATGTTACGTACTTAACTTACTATGAAATAACGTTTATATTCCCTTGTTATTATGTTTACGAACGAAAAGACTAATCCCTCGGTAGAATATAAAAGAGTTTTATTATAGAACTAGGTGACAGTTATAAAACCTGTTTTGTCCTACTGCTGGGCAAAAGTGGTCACCAAAGGCATTTCCACAGATTGTCACTCTTTTGGATAGATCAAATAGTTTTAATATGCTTTATACGCTGAAAATGTACAAAGATAATCTGTAAAAGAACAACTAAGTATTGAATTGATCACAAAATAGGTAAATATCAGAACCAGTAGTATCATATTCAAATTTAGTTTGTATCGACAAACTCGTGGCTTCATGGTGGAAGTTGGTAAAGAGTGTGCATTTCCGAGGTTGCTACTTTCTATAGTCAGTTGAGAACTAATCAGTGGCTGAGGAAATATGGAAAGTTTGAACTGAAAATCTGTATTTGAAATAGTTTAAGTTCGATTTGAAGTGATAATTATGCCAGTACGAACCGTGATAATTATATTGATAAATATAAATTGTGATAATTTTATGATAGTAATTATGAAATAAGAGGTAGAGGTAGAGGGATTATCCAGTAATGTCCCACTGCTGGGCAAAGGCCTCTCGTCTCACTGAAAATATCAGTACAGTGGGGAGGATTAGGCATAATCACCACATTCACCACTCTTGCCTAATGCCGGTTGGTAAGAGATATATAATTTTATTACAGTAGGTTCGGTAACCCTCATTTGTTTTTTAATTGTATTTTATGGTGTTTATTTTGATTATGTGATAGTCTCTACCACTCCTACTTATTATTCTCTATCAAACAGCACACTATATTCAGGTTGAATCTGAAATACACCTCACATGCTTCATGTATACTTATGTCGTTTTTCTTCAAACTTCTTTTTTTTTACCTTAACTTCGGCACTGAATAATCTGATTAAAATTTGGTCTCATTCTGATCGCGTTAGGTGGTAACCTGCCGGGTAAGACCCAAACAAATCGGTTCACCTAATTGTAAAATCAATATAATCTATATTTGTTAGGTCAAGGATTATTGTACAACTTGTTGCTTATGGGTTAACAAAGTTACGATTGAAGTTAAAAGCTAACGCGAGCTCAACCGACACAGGTGTCCGGAACCCAAACTATTACAACATTATCTTATAACAACTAACTTTGAACAACTAATTTCAACCTGTCCTGGCCTAAATTAATTTGATTAATCCCAACAATAGGCCTTAATTGCCGTGATATTGAAATTACTTGATGTGTAGTTTATATTCTATTTTGGAGCTAACTTTGTATTAAGTAAGTTTCGGCTAAGTGCTGTATCAGATTTATCTTAGTTGTGACAGATTTTAATTAGGTTTTGACCATAGACATAGAAACCTCTCCTCTCTATGGTTTTACCATAGGCGTTCATTTTGATTGGTTGAGTTTCCAAGCTGCGAGCTGGCATATGCAATAGGACGCTATTATCACACATATCACACGTCATGTGTATCACACTTAAGTCTTGCTCGCTTGAATTCTTCAAAATTCATCTCTTAAAAATAAAAACTAAGAAACCAGAAAATTCTTGCATTCTTGCATACATCCAACCAGAATACTAAATTATGTTACATATAATTGAAAGAAGAAAATGCAGCATAAAATGATTCATGTACATTTTTGCCTTACAAAAAGAAATTATGAGTGAACTAGATTAACGCCAGTCTAGCTCACCCCTGCACTAAGGACAAACCTAATACAGAATAATTTTAACAAAGTGGATTATACAAAATGCAGCTTCGGAATTTCTCAGTTGTTACATTCGCTTTGACATGTAAATAAGTCACTTTGCTGGGAGGTGCGGAGCTTTCTAGCAAATACTCGAAACACTTGAACACTGCGGTTTAAATTTAAATAAGATATCATAAGAATACATTTGAGTTATATAGACCTTGCTTCAAAGAAAGTTTCTTCATACTTCATATTTATAGTATAAGTAAAGTTATTACTTTTCACTTTGAAGGGGCACAGTGGAATAAAGCGTAATAGGTATCGAAGTTCGCGTAGGCGTAATTGGAAATTAGTTCTAATTGAACGGTTTTAAAGATTTTTTTTTGCAACTTGTACGATTGTAGTTCTTTCTTTGAAATATTTAATATCTAGCTCTTTAATATGCCAGCCCTCGCAACAAGAAAACTTTCTCAAAATAGAACTTGAATTAAATTAATGTAGTACCTGTCTGTGTGTAGCTTTTACTAAAAACTTAATTAGAACTAAAAGAAAAATAAACTAGATTAAAATTTTAATTACAAAAATCTAGATGCAACATACTCAAATAAAAACTAAACAGTGCTTAATTAAAAGAGTTAGTTACTAACTTAACCTCTGAGATCTAACGAATCTAAATAGTGGGCCAGAGAATTGTAAATAGCTCGGTGTACAAAATACCGAAAGCGTTCATTAAACACTTTTGAGCAATTTGCTCTGGTACGGTGTGGCGTTGAAAACAATGTACGTTTTGTTTAACCCCGCCTTTCGACAAACAGTGGACCTCTGCTGAACAAATACGAACAAACACAAAGGATTTTCAGATACACAAGCTGGTGCATTTAAAACGCTGATTTTTCACGACACACCTCACAGTGTAGATGCAATGAACGACAGATTTTTCAATAGGTCTCTTTACATACGTTAGAAATTGCATTTTAAACGATTTGCGGATTTACGACCGATTCAAAGTTTCTTTTAAAGATTGTTAAAGTTAAATATTGTTAAGTATTTTTAGAGGTTTGAATTCGAAAGAGTTTTTAGTACCTATACAGATGTTTACAGACGTTAAAGTTAATATAATTTTATTTATTAAGAAACCTTATGCCCAGAGTAAGTTAATTCAATAAATAACCAAACTTAGTTCTAAGCTAGTATTATGGAATCTAACTTATTTATACTATTACTTATACACTGCCAAATACTTTATAAGAATATATAATTGACACCCAGACGTCGTCAACAACTATGTCTGCACGTTATTTTGACTCCGAGCGGGAATCGAACCTGCGACCTCTGACACAGTAAGCGCTCTCACATGCCACTATGCCAACAGGCTTGTAAAAAAGAATTCTCACAGAAACGTTGTTTGGACTCCCATGGAAAGCTTTTTATTAATTAAATGTTACGTAAACATTTCACATATTCTAGTGTAAATATAATAAAAGCGTTAGCGCAGCAAACACCGCAGTATGTTTGAACAGTATTAGCATAGTCTCACCCATCTCCTGTCCAGAATCTTTGATGTTGCTGACTTAAGAAGTAATTAAATCAAGTTAGAATATCAGTTTATTGGATAAAAGTAAGACCAATCCTGTTGTCGGATTTTGTAGACCTTCAATGGCCTACGACTTGGTCTTTGGATTGAAACAAACGGGACCGAAAATTTTACGTACCTTCCGAAGTCCGGTGATGCTCAAATAAAAGAGTGCCTATCGACCACCCATCCTGGTAGGGGCCGAGCTGCGCGTTGAACTAACATCGCTTAGCGAAACTACGCGCTAGCGCTACGACATTTGATATTGTTGATAGAAGATACAGGAGCAAACAAAAGGAAGACTTATCTACACTAATATTAAAAAAAGGAAAACTTTGTTTGTTTATAATGAATAGGCTCAAAAACTACTGGACCGTTTTTAAAAATTCTTTCACCATTCGAAAGCTACATTATCCACGAGTAACATAGGCTATTTTTCATCCCGAAATTCCCACAGGAATGGACACAACGCGGGTAAAACCGCGGGGCGCTGCTAGTTCAGAAATAAAATAAAAATATAATTCTGACGGTACTAACTGAAGGTGCTTATTACTCGTATATGTATTTGTGTAATGTTTAACTACTTTTATATCTAAAATATGTTGGCATTAAATATTCTAAACTAGAATGTTTAAATACTCGTAGCAATGGGGCTACTATTTACACACGACTTAGCGTCGCACCTGATTTACGAATTCAAAACTTAATTCTATAGTAGGGTGAGACGCAGTCGATGGCGGATCGCACTAACTCCTGAGGAAGGTCACCGTACGTGGCTGAACCTGTCGATTATGTCAAAACTCAACCTACATAAACGTATGTACATAATTTTCCGTTTTTTAAAATAAGTAATTTTCGTACGATAGCACAATCCTAATGAGAAACAATGCCGTTTTTTGATACATCATTCTTAATTTTTTCAACCACCTGCTTGATTGTGCACTAATATCGTTTTTAAATGCCTGTTCAACACAAAGTTGATCCGATCTCGAATTAAATTACTAAGCTATCAAAGGTATACCAAAATAAGTTTATCGGAAAGTCTTTTAAATTGTTTTGTATAATATTCTCTAAGTTAACAAAGAGGGATGTAATAAAAAATAATCAACCAAGCCTTTGTGCACGCACTCAGGCATTATTTAAACTTAATGTGCAGAAAAATAATAGTCAAAGGCTTATGTAACCACTCCTGGTTTCTATTTTTTATCACGCTCAACGAGTTTTTATATTAAACGCGAAATAGTTTTATGGTTCATATATCTTGTAGTAAAATTGAGCTATTAACACGGAATTATGTATGAAATATGTACCATATTTGTTATAGCTGCGACTTCGTCCAAATGATTTTGGCGTTTGTATTCACAGTCTAGATTATCTAGTTATTTCGTGTAGTATATAATATAATATATAGTAAAAAAAACACTTTTTGTCGTAGAAAAAGGAAGTAAGTACGAACGTTAGTAGTGTTTTTTCTTCACCTTCCATCATTTGACTTCAATCACATTCTTCACCTATCATGACTAGACATTCGTTTTCACTTTCAAAGATAAACATCAATTTATTAACACGTCACTTATTTTCTTAGCCCGGGGGTCGAATGTTAAAAGGTTATGACCCTTAAGCGTTTCGCTTCAAGAGTCTTCAAAAGGACTGTTGACTGAAAGGGCCTCTGTGGCAGGCTCACGTTACCTCATTTACTACTATGTATACGCCTTCGACATTCAAATAAAGGACTTATTTTTACAATATTTCATAATGGTTGAAAATATGGAGCAAAATACCTTGATCTACTTATGTGGGTAGAATGATGATCAAAGGAAACTTAACACACTTTGAAAGCATGTATTCGTACATAAATAGGATATTAAACCTAATTACTATAAAGTAATTACTATAACAACAATTATTGAGTTAAATTGAGTTGGTAAATGTATTACTCGTATTCAAAATCACCTAGATGACAATATTTTAAAGGTATGAATTTTCTTTCAGTTATTAACTACTTATTAGTATTAGAAATAAGTGCTACAGAAAAATAACAAAACTTCTAGAAGAATAAATAGTGCCTTCCATACACCAACGGGGACTCTAACTAATGCGATCAAGTTAAAATCTAAATCCAATCAAATTAATGTCAAAGAAGGCACTCAAAATTGACAATAGCGCACAATTGAACCGAATCAGTCTCAAAGAACTAAATATAGTCCATAACGTTAACGATAACGAGACCATTACGATTGTATTATTTTGAATTCGTGAATAAGGAACGGAAACCAATGTGTTTAAATATAGCCTTAAGACTCAGACAATAGCCGGCCACAATCATCACACAAAAAGCTCTGAAAACCTGAGTACCTTAAATAATAACCACTCGGAAATAGAAAATGCTTGTTCAATATGTCTTTTAAGGCACTTATGTCTCAAGTGTGCTTACTTACTTGGAAGTTCATTGATACGAATAAATATGAGCAACGGCCTTTTAGCTTCTGTCCTTCAGCCCATTATGTAGAAGTATAATAGGGGTTTAAGAGGGCTCTATGTCATGATATACCGTGGCCGACCTGAATTAGTGGTCGTCGGTTATATTAAGCTGTATCTAGACTCAGTTGCTCTAGATATTTTAACCACGATATATAAGAAGTGATACCTATCTTTAAAGCAATTTCAGAGTCAAAAGATATTAACCAACTGAATAACTGAAATATATACATACATCAGGGAATTGCTTGTGGCGTAGTTTGACTAAGCGATGTTAGTTCATTGCGATTGTTAAGCAACGTGCAGCTCGACCCCTACTTGGATGGGTGGCCGATAGTGGTATTCTATCTGAGCGCTATCGTGCTTCGGAGGGCACGTTTAATTGTCGGTCTCGGTTGTTTCAATCGTTAGACCATGTCGGAGGCCTTTAGGTGGTCTAAAAAATCTCGACACCAAGGATGGCCACTAAACTACTCGAACTTCTTATCAGGGAATCGATAATAGTTCAAGGGAGTCAGTTCATTACACCTAATTAACTTCTATAGGAATTATTTCCGATATATATTAAAAAAGTTTTCTCTATCATGTCTACGTAGTAAATAAAGATAGACAGCAACAGCATAGACTCTACATTTCACAAACAAAGCTCCATGAAATTTGCAAATTAGGCTTCAAAAAACGATACCATATTTTGATTCCAGATATTTGACAGTAGCGTGACACATCCAATATTTACAATATTTAAACCAGAATATTCAAACAAGCAGAACGCATAAAAACAAAAACAGAATGAACAAGAACAGCTAGAAAAACATTTTAGAAAACAACTATGTAAATTGAGGAGTTATGTGATAGTCTATTCAAATTGAATTCCAGTTGTCGACGTTAAAAACTGTACGTATGCATGCGATGTAAAACTGTGCCGTTATTTAATAGGGTTCGGGGCACACGCTACGATCACTCAGTGTCCCCGCCGGACTGCCTAGGCACCACATAAATCCTTAGACAACCGATACTGCATTGCCTGTTCACATCACCCAAGGCAGCCAATCGGAAACCGTCCTAAGTACTGCCAATTATACTCATTACTTCATTCATTTGTTTCGAGCTTTGTACGGAAAATAAAGTATTGCAGTGTTGCTTACGTATTTGAATTTCGAAGGGGATTTTAAAGTATTTTTTTGCTATATCCTTATGGTTACGTATTCTTTTGTAAAAATACAACAGTAGCAACTATTTACAAGGTCGTAGGTAATTAGAATTTGTTTGAGATATGTGTTGGAAAAATATGAGAAAATATTTTATGCGTCCAAATGTTTAGTAAACAATCTAAGGATCTCTTATCAATATAATTATAGGTTACACAAAAAATGTGCTATAACTAAACATTGTTCAGCCTTGATTGTTGTTGCTAGCAGAAAAATTGATTAGCTATACACAAAATGGTATCTAAAGGTATTATAATTAACTTCGATTGGTTACACTAGAAAAAAAATGAATTTGAAAATTGTTGAAATTTGAACATTACAAGTAATGAAAATATATTATAGATTTGCTTAAAAATCTTAATATTGAAAAAGATGATGTAAATTGTATGTGAGAAAGATAGGATTCTTTCTGAATATCAGTAATTGTAACGTAGCTATGGGGTGGATAAAACAACCATAAAATAATAGGTTTAGAATTTAGAAGTATTTAAGTTCATAAACATTTTCAAACGAACTATCATGTCACAGAAGGTTTTATCGTCTGTAACTTGTTTTTGTACAATAAATACATAGTTTAATAATAATTGTTTTGTGTATATCAATAAATAATTAGTGTTTATATTAAATTAGCGTTAAAATACCTTGAAGTTTAAGTGTGTTAACTAAATCCAATCTGGATTTAGATTACATAAAATCTGCGGCGACAAATAAATGTTTGATGAATTTATTAGTTTGGTCTTCTACCTACCTACATTTTGGTAAGAAAATAGTTTTTGTAGTATTTTAACGTCATCTTTCGTCTGAATATAATAGGATATTGGATATATCTCATATTCCTTTTCAAGATAAATCTATAATATTTGAATCCGTCCATCAGTCAATGAGTAGATGTTATTACTAGTTGCTTCGGGCTCTGAGAAGATGCTCACAAACGTCAGAGTTTGGCATCATCCGAAACGTAGATCCAATTATCAATTATTTTAAGCTTCACTCTTTTGACATTGCCCAGAGTCGTATCCACATGGCATTTGACTTCTCTGAGATACATTCTCATACATTTCGAAGGTATTGCCTATGAATGGTATATTTATTGCAATTTTTGGCGAAAGTATGGGAATGGGATCCGAAATCTCGGGAAGTTAAGTATATATTCTTAAATCTTAAAGGACTTTTGTTATAATTAAAATTTAAACCATTTTCTGTTTGGAGAATATCTATTTATTCTTTCATAATTTTCGATTTTAGCAAGTCAGGAATAAATAAAGCATAATATTTTTATTCTATTCAAGGCAAATTCTCTCAAACTCCTCGGAAAACCCCACTGAACAGTATTTCGTCTTTAGCAATTATGTAGAAGGAAAATGGACGATCTGCTTTGAATTCTTCTGGCTCTGAAAATATGCCTGAACTACCCGCCATAATTGGAACTGTAAAACAAAAAAAATATACGTAGATATAGATGTGTTTAAATAAAGAAGAGCTTTATTATAATGCTTATAGCTCTAATGATTATATCATTAGATTACCACAGCATAGCTTTAATTGGACATTTGAACTGCAGGGTAGAGATGGATATAATATTATAATATTTATCAACTAGATCCTAGCCCTCGCTTCGCTTCGGTTAATCAAAATTTCATGTGGGAAATTTGGGATACAACAAAGATTGTCAGTCATGTTGATAATATCTTTACGTATCTACCCAATCATCCCCGCGTGCGCCCGATCGAGCATTATTATTTTGTATATTTCTCAGCATAACTTGCAAATGAACTGTCCGATTTTCATTATTTAAAGAGATATTCAAAGTTACACAATTAACCTCAATCGTAGAGTTATTGATATCATATGAATATCGCACGCCAATTAAGGCATTTTTTTCATACTTTGGGTTACTTTTTTTGCAAATTTGAAGAAGGCCCCCAATTTTTTGAATGTGAATGTAAAAACTTCAGGTAAACCCATAGCGTGGTTTAAAGATCTTAGCTTGGATACAGAAGGACATACGTGGATGGTGACTTTTTGTACTAGTGATTGAATATTTTAATAAAATAAAAACAATACGGACGACCGTCCGTTTCCATCCATTTTGTCCTTAAATGTATTATAATGTGACGAATTTTGACTATACGGTGTAGGTTCATTGCAATTGTTAAGCAAAGTGCAGCTCGCTCCACTTGGATTGGAGGCCGATAGAGGCATTTTTATGTGAGCACTGCTGTGCTTCGAAAGGCACGTTCATTTGTTGGTTCGGTTATTTCAATCTTCGGACCACGTTGAAGCCCTTCTAAAAAGTCAGGGTTGGCCACTGACCTTCTCGAACTTACTTAGCAAACTCTATGATTGGTTTTGCTCTAGGTACGCTCTTATTGGTACTACAATCCGACAATCTCGAAAGTCCTATAGGAGGTCTGTTTTGTTTACTAATTACTTTCAACATTTTGTAAACGTATATTACCATATGAAGCAGCCGCCGCCTCCGTACCCTTCTCATTTATGGATATAAATGCTTTTTGTTTCCCAGAACCTACAGTAAGGTTTCTTTCGTTGACTATCATGTTATCCAGCTTTGCTTCCTTATTGAATATTTTTTTGATGCCCATCTGAAATTTTGAAATGAGTGTTTTGTTATTTAGTAGTAGTAAGTTCATATGAAATGACATATAAAAAAACTTACGTTTTGAAGTAAATCCTCTAGTTGCAACTCAGTTTCTATCCGGAATTTGGGCAAAGTGACATAAACGTGAGTATCTTTGAGTGACTCTCTTGCTTTTGATAAGGCAGTATAGTCATTAAGTTTACTTAGAACCGAGTCCAGACCATCTATTTCATTGGGCAGCACAATTGTCATAGATGCTTCTTCATTTTTATATGCCAATTCCAGTATCTGAAACATGTTTAATATTTGGTCACAAAATGTATATAGTTGGTATAATAAAAATAGAAAAAAAATTGTAGACATACTTATTTTATAAAAAATATAAACATCGTACCTTAGCACCAAGTTCAGCATTCCGACCATAATTGTAGTAATCTATATTTAGCATGGTAGGAATTTTCATAGTTGTACTTTTAGTGACATGGAAGTCCTTATTCTTTGTATTTTCTGTCGGGAAACCAGTCATCCATTGGCCCTGTGTTAAAAAATATATTATAATACTGTGAATTGCATAACAACGAGGCCAAACATGTTTAAACTAATCTTACTACTCTTACATATTTTACCACCTTTTTTAATAAAATAAATTCCTATAACATTATTTTATTATTTTAATACACTGTAAATCATGTAAAATCTGCTAGCAGTAAAAAAAAATCTTTAACTTATTAGATTTGTATTATCAAGCCTTACTTATATACAAGTAAGAAAATATTATTCCTTTTGAATTGTAACTACGTTTTTGCTTTTATTTCACATTTTTATCTGACTTTTCGGCCCCTTTAAAGGAACCGTGGTCACAGAAGACTGAATGTCTTCTCAAGCGTATCTGCAAACGTAGTTTTTATTCAAAATGAGTAGTTTTCGCTTAAACTTAAGAAACCAGTATGTTGCTCCTTGTTTTCCAAATTTATGAGCATGACACCTGACACTGATAAAATAACGATAGCTGTTTTCGCAAACTAGCACTATCTATTAGCCTGCAGGTGGCCAAGTCGGAAAACAACTATCAAAACGGGATTGTTCCGCGTTAAAAACGTAATGTGCTGCGACCCATTTTAGTGCGAGTATCTGCCTTGTATTTGCTTTACGTATTTTTTAATTATTTATTAATTTCCTAGCTGACATCTGTATATCGACCAAAAACTTGAGGTTTTCCAAAAAGTGAACTGTCATGTTATTCCACAAATTCTTCCTAGTCTTGTTCATAAGAAGACTGTTCTTTTCTAAACTCACACAATAAATTGAATAAATTAACTTACCTTAAAGTATACGGCGTTAACAAGAACCATTCTAGGTTGTCTAAATTGAAAATCTTTGTCGTCTATTAAATTTTTGATGCGTTCATTGGTTTGGTCTTCTACCTATAAACATTTAATATTAACACAATTAAAAGGATTAGGTTAAAAATAATTAGAAGATTAGTTTCAGTTGTCTAGCCCAACAAGCCCATTGGGTAGTGGTTTGTGAGAACGGGAGTAATGGTTATACTCGTATTATCAGCTTATGTCATAAACGTAATAGTATCAGTCAGTTAGGTTCGAACATTTAAGCTTAGACCTTCGTATGGGTCTAATTCATGTGTCAATTTGTCAGGTATATTTATTCGTTATAGTCTAGATGATCTAAAACTGTTTTGAGTTATTTGGTGGCATCTGTATGCTCTATATAAAATTAATGCTCATATTAATTCGTTAAAGGACTATAAATAAATAAAAAATAAATAAATATACCCGGACAAATTCACCCACGGTTAATTAGACCCAAACTAAGCTCTAAACTCGTAATATGGAGTCTAATTCAATGATACTGGTATATATACATACACAAATACTTTATAAGGATATATAATAGACACCCAGACGTCGTCGCCACCAACTATATCTTGCATATTGTTGACTCCGGACGGGAATCGATCCCGCAACCCCCATTACAGTAAGCGCTTTCACTGCCGCTGTACTAACGGGTTTGTCAACTACGAGTATATAATATTAAAAGCCGTATCTTACCCATGTGTTAATGGATTTAGCTGCTGCCTCATAATCTTTGAAGTCAATGCTCACAGCGTCAGAATTAAAATCGTTTCTGGATGATTCAGCAAATTTCGGATTTAATTTAACATCATCTGCGATGTAGATCCTATTAGCGACTTTAAACTCCGCTGCTTTCAATTCTTTAAGAGTTTTATTCACATGTCGGAATACATTTTTTGTCTGCAAAATGTTCATGTTTTAATATATACTCGTATAACTCTAAACTTAATAACTCATCATATTTAACACACGAAAGTTGATCTGCTAGAGCAGGTGGTGCAACACCAATGGTGTTCTCTGGGTAAGCCTACGTCCAGCAGAATATTCTCGATCCCAGTTGTTTCAATCGTTCGATCATATTGGAGGAAAACCTTTTTAACACTAGGGCTGGCCAAAAATCTACTCGAATTTAGTGACAGCAGTAGAAGCCATTTCTGATTTGGTATTTTTCATAATTCGTTGCACTCAATCTATACTAATAAAAGAAAGAGGTAAAGTTTCTTTTGTTTATTCGTTGTTACAAAAAAAAGATTTTTAATTGGGCTTTTGAAAAAAAAAATGATTTTTTTAATGTATTTTAAAACTTTATTATTAACTAGCTGTGCCCGTGACTTCGTTCGCGTGGAATAGTGACTATGAGCAGCGTTTTTTTTAAATATATACTTATTTTTATTTTGGATCATAATCACAGTCATTTTGGGTAGCTAAAAAACCTACTTTACTGTTATGCTTCTCTATATACAATATTAGACGTATGGCCATCGGGGGTGAAAGCATACAGGCTGCTGGGATTGCTAACACGGGACAGAGCCACATACAATTGACCGTGCGAAAAACAGCTGATACTTAGATCTACACCCACAACTTTTAGAGTCTGACCTTGAGCTTTATTAATTGTCATGGCGAAACATAGGCTCACTGGAAACTGAATTCGTTTAAAACTAAACGGAAAATTGTTTGGAATGAGAGGAATCCGAGGAATAAAAACACTATCACCTTTTCCGCACCCTGTTAAAATCTCTGCTTCTATCAGATTTCGTTGTAAATTAATTAATTAATTAATTATTAAATTAAAATTATTATAAAGTTTCAGTAAATTCTACTAACAGAGAAAAAAAGTAGTTATTCATAATAGAATTAACTCTTACTAATAATATAAACGCGAAACTTTGTATAGACGCATATTTGTTAGTCTTTCTCGCAAAAACTACTGAACGGATATGGATGAAATTTGGCAAACAGTTAGTTTAGGCTTGGAAATAACAACACTTATGTTACTTTTTACCGCGGGATAACATCTCAGACCCACGGGAAACTGGAAGGAATCTGTTCGACATTATTCTTAAAATTCAACAGCTTACAAACTACCTTCAGCCGTAAAAGAACAATGTTTTTTCATTCCCATGGGAGTACTATGATTTCCCTCGGTAAATTATTCTTATAGTTTATGATATCAGCCTAAACTAACTTAAGTAGAAAGAATTTAGATGAGCCCTTTTAATTTTTTTCCCATGGTAATCCAGTCAATTCCAAGGTAATAAGTAGCTATAACATATTCTATTAATGATTGTAATTTACCTATCTAGTAACAATGATCGACGTCGTTCGTTGACCGGAACAGGCGTTAAAAAAACAATAAACTACCGATTCCCATGGGAAACGGATGTTTTCCCGCGGTAAAAAGTAGTCTTTATGTTGCGCCAGGCTCTAAAATATGTCGGTACAAAATTTCAACCAAATCCGTCAAATAGTTGCGGAGATTAATGGTGCCTATGTATAAGCATAGAATAGTGTTCGACGTGATTCTTTAATTTGACATAACTTTTTTATTTATGAACCGATTGACATGAAACAAACACTAAAGCATAACTGAAGCATACCACAATATATTCGTGAAAACCGCATCCAACTCGGATCAGCCGTTTCTGAGATTAGCGTGAACAGACAAACAGACAAACAGACAAAAAAAAAAGTTGATTACATTTTTGGGTTCGACATTGACATAACAATAACCCCTGCTATTTTTTTTATTTTTATTTTCAATGTACAGACAGCACTTTTCTACAATTTTATTATATGTATAGATGATATTGATATTTAATGCAAAAAACTTAAAAAAAAATTTTTTTCAATTAATTATAAACAATTAAAAATTGATGAAATTTAAATAAAAATCACGTGACTATAAACGCGCCAAGATTGGTCACCGTAGTTGTGACGTTATAATGTTATAGCTATTTAACCATAAGTACGTACAGCGTTTACAATCAAGATTCCCGCCCTTTTATTCTCTTTCCCTCCAAAAGTTTGCGATGTAACCGAACCTCTTTTCATAAACATAAAAAAAGTTTGCGATGTAACCGAACCTCTTTTCATTAACATTAATTATCATTATGACGTCACACGCGCTCGAGTTTGTTCGGGAGTTGTCGGCGTGTTTTCGGTACTGGATTCAAAAATTAATTTTTATTTTGAAATAACTTGAATTATTGCGAAAAAAAATAAAATAAAAATAGTTTTGTTATAAAACTAATATATAATCTTTCCATTTATCACAATAAAATTTTTTTTTCAAAAGCCCAATTGTTAATAATTTTTGTAAAATGTGTAATAATAGCCTATTACCTTTTTTTCATCCCAAAATTGTCATGGGAACCGGCATAACGCAGGTAAAACTGTATGGCACTTCACGTTTCATATATTATAAAAACTAGAGTATCTTATAAAACTCATACCGTTTCTTCGTCAGGCAAACTTAAAGCATCAAGAACTTCACGTTGTGAGTCTCCAACTGCTCCTATTGCTATTTGTCCAAGAAGTGGAAGAACAGAGAAAGCAGAAAGCACTACGCTTTTATTTGGAGATGCAATTATGACCTCCTACAAAAAAAAAGAGTTTTATATTTGACTACACATTGCTCATCTATCTACATATCATTGTTGTATCACTTACGTTTGTGAACTTAGCTGTAAATTGGCCATTCGATTTTTTTAAGAGCTGATCTATAGGTTCTTTACTTCCTAAAACCAAGGCTACAAAGCCTAAAACTGAAAAATTCAAAGAAACTTTAAATGCCCATTAAGCATGAATATGTAGGACACAAAATCTTTTTCAGTTTCTACACATAAATTATCTGCTTATTTTTTATAATGTTAAAGTATAGTGTACATAAAACACTAATCCATTACTTTTATTCAATAATTTTTTCACCATGTTCTACATTTGTTCACAATTAATTTGATACAACGAACACTGTTTCAGGCAAACGTCGAAGTCAATATGAAAATAACTTACACGATAAACACAGTTTCATTATGGCCGTTCCGCGCCAAGTCTTTTAAAATCTGAAGAAATATAAAGATTAGGTCTTATTATATAGAATTTTCATGCTGTTTCTTTCCATGTTATAACATTAAACATACATTAATGAATATTTGCACCGTGTCGTACTGGTGTAAAATGATAATTTGACTAATAACTCTGTTAGTTAATTAAATTATGAGAAAATGTTAATACTTTGGACCTTGGTATTAATAATCTGCAGGGGCCCATTTTGGTCGATGCCCTGCGTCATGTCATATTCCCCTTGCTGTCTAGTGCTATGAATACAGCCCCGAAACAGTACTGAAATGAAACTTCTGCCGACACCGATAAAGAGTGCCTATTAGATACTCCAAAAAATATCAGACTACAAAGAAGTAATTTTCATGAATTTGTATAAAAAATCTAGTCGTAATAATTACGAGTATATCACAATTGATGAATCCCATCCAAATCGAACTGAATCCATCAAATTATACTGAATTGATTTCTTCTATTTTTTTTATCGTAAAGCTTGTATTATTATTATAACTAGGATAGTAACTTAGTCAAGCATTTAAATAATAAGTCAACAATTACTTTACATCCTCTTTATTGTGACTAAACTTAGCAAGAGTTGAATTTATCAGTTCAATTATAAATCCTAATAATATTTTTTGAATTGTCATAGTCAATGAAATAATTAAACAAAACAAATGAATTGTCTATCCATTACCATCAAAAATCTATTGACTAAAACTAGAATGATCTTGATTTTCAACATTGGTAGTACACTATAATAATAGGCAGTGTATACCGTCAATACTTATGAGATATTTTGGAATCTATATATTGATGCAAAATAAAAAATGTAATTGTTTCATTATATTTGTATTATACACTTTATTTAATTGTTAAATCACCGAAATCATTATTATTTCTGGTCAGGTCTTAGAAAACAATTTAATTTTATTTGTGCATTTCAAAGTTAGTTTTGAAGGCTTAAGATGTGTTTATCCTCTAAAAACACCACTGAAGAGTATTTGTTGCTTAGCGATCAAGAAGAATGCAAATGGGTGATCAGCTTTGAATTTCTTTGCGTTAGGAATATACGCTAAACTCATGCCCGAAAAAACTGAAACACACGAAAAAATAAACACACTGTTATTAGGCACTTAATTGTTTTATCAGGTCATACCCCTCTTTTATTTAGTAAATCAGGTATACTGGGTAAAAAGAACACCAGACAGCTACAAAACTTAATTTTCATCGTAAGTACTCGTATAATATCTTGTGCTCCAATTTTAGCTCCTAAACTGGCCCCATTAACCTGTACTCTATAATATGGTATACTATATAAACCTTCGGCATTAGGGTAAGCCTACTAAATGCAGTGTTGGAGCACTCTATAGTCAAGTTAGTAAGTCTTTAGATGTATGATAACATAAAAATGAGCAAATTGTAGAGAATTAGAATACTGACAATTTGTGCTGTCTGTTATGCCCGTTCTCAGAGACTATGGATAGTAGAGATTTAATGAGTGATGTGAATATGTAATGTATGAAAAATTACGTCAGTTTAATGTAAAATGTAGATTTAATGGACATCTCTGAGTACGATAGCCAAGATAGATAATGACCTAACCTAACTCAGTTTTGTTGAGCGTCTATAGCGGCCTCAGATTCTTAATAATTAATTCTCCGGTATAATAATTACCAGTTGCAGCGGCCGCCTCAGTTCCCTCTTCATCAACAACGATGAATGTTTTTTGTTTCGCAGCGCTTATATAGAAATCATGTTTATCATCCAACAAATTGTAGAGTTTTGCTTCCCTTGGGTCGAATATCTTCTTAATGTTCAACTGGAACATATTTATTTTGTTTATATTTACTATTGTTTGTTCCTGTTATGATATAAATGTTTGAAATATACTTACTTTCTTGAGTAAATCTAGGTTGGTTTCAGTTTCTATCCGGAATTTAGGCAAATAAATGTCAACATATTCTTCCTCAAGAGAATCTCTTAATGTTGATAATGCAGTATGATTTTTTAGTTTTCCAAGTAATGAATCAAGTCCATCTAATTCATTAGGTAACACAATTATTAAAGATACTTCATTTAATTCATAAGGCATTTTAAGTATCTGTAATATGAATATGACATTAAAGTTATTTGAAGAAACCATTTTAAGTGAAAGCGAGGTAAATTATGTCTATTATTTTATTAAACAAATATATTCCATCATCATACCTTAGCATCAAGCTCGCTGCTTTGACCATAACCAGCTTTTGTTTTTGTACTTTTCATGGATGGAATTTGTATAGTTTTACTCTTTGATGTATGGAAGTGTCTCATAGACGTATCATCTTCATGGAAAGTTGTCGCCCATTTACCCTGAGATGACATGTTTTTTATAAAAAATTACGGTTTCAAATAGGTATAAAGTCTATTTCTTTCGCATTGGCGAGACGTTCAAATAAATATGGCCGATTTTCTGACCAAAGATAATATAGAGGTAAAGAAAAAAAATAGTGATGGGGTAAGATGGAATGAACTGATTGATTGATTAACACATTAGCCATGGTGAGTTTTCAAAGTAATACGATGATTTATTTTAATTTGCCTGTTAGAAACAAATCACTGCAATGAACGGTGCGAGTGAGTTGAAAAATTTCAATCAATCGATCACTTAGTTGATTTCATACTCTGTTATATTTTTTTGCTTGCTTTGCTCATCACTATAGCCATAGTCAAAAAATGAGCATTTTACAATCTGTATTTTCACAACCTCACTTTTTTTCTATTTTGTTAAAAATATGATGTTGAAAATTAATACAATTCATGAATTCCATGTTTAGAACTTAGGAAAAAGTGTATAGTGTGTCGCAAACTATTGATATTGATCGAAACGTGTGTAGTTTAAGATAACTACGTGAATTTCGTAAAATCAAAGGTTTGTTTACATGAATTGCCAAAAAATTAGAAATCTACTATACAAGAAGTAATTTTTTTAATTATTTCGATGATTTGTTCTGCAAATTAGTTTATAGGTTGGGGAATTTCACTTTAAAAAGGAGGAAATAGTCAATATGGTTAAATAAAAACTATACTAAATCAAGAAATTGATAAAAGTCTTACCTTGAAATATATAGTGTTGACCAAAACCAAACTAGGTGAAGGATTAAAATCGTTGGAGTTGGTTATATCAGTGATGCGGTGATTAGTTTGGTCTTCTACCTATAAATATGGCAAAATGGAAATATAGAAAAATGGAAATAATTACTTCCTCTCAAACAATTTGTTTTTTCTTATTATTTTATTCTATAAGTAAAACATTACGAAAAGTAAAAAAAGTGCCCATGTGCAAGTCGGACACACCCATGAAGGGTTCCGTAGCCGCAAATAACATCATAAAAACTTCTTCTCGTAGTTCTTGAACTTAGAAGATTTGAGTTGATTGAATGCTGATAACGATTTATGACGTATTAAAAAAACTACTTACTAGATCTTGTTCAAACCAATTTTGAAATTTTGAATGTACATCAATGTTTTTTTTAATTGTCTCTTTTTAGGGATGACGACGACTCACATTTTACCACTTTGGAAGTGTTTCTCGCGCAAACTATTAAGTTTAGAAATAAATGATATTAAAAACCTCAACATCATTTTTGAAGACCTATCCAACCCATAAAAATAAAAAGTAAGTTATTACTTGCTTTATTAACTTTCTAACACGAAAAAACCCGTGTGAGTACGTTTAAACTATCCAACCCACCCTGCAAGTATGGGTTTGAATATTTTTTTTATTGAGTTTCAGTTTTAGTATGGGAACCACCAAAATTTAATGTTTTTTTCTATTTTTGTGTGAAAATCTTAATGTGGTTCACAGAAAACATCTGCTTACCATGTTTCAACAGTATAGGTAGCTTAGTTTCGGATAAAAGTGACTGTGACATACGGACGGCCAGACAGACAGACATGACGAATCTATAAGGGTTCCGTTTTTTGCCATTTGGCTACGGAACCCTAAAAAGGAACGCGTAATATCCCTTAATAGGGCAAACATCATCTCACTGAAGTTATTAGTATTGAAGATGAGTAGGCGATTAGCTAATTTTCCAAATGCAGCTACATAGATAAAGGTTTCTTTCCCCAGTTATGTCAGCATTCAGCTAGTCAGTCAACCAGGACAAAGATTCTTATAGTATTAGAGATTGTTCTAAATTGTTAGCTTATTTTATCATACCCAGGAATTGATAGAACGACTTGCTGTTACAGGATCCGAAAAGTCCATGCTCACAGCATCAGAGTTAAAATCCTTTCGAGACATTTCAGCAAATTTTCGATTCAGTTTAGCTTTATTCGAAACGTAGATCCTGTTGGAGATTTTTAATTCCACTCTATGGATTTCACCCAGAGATTTTGTTACATGTCGGAATAATAATTTTGTCTGTAAAAATGGTCAAGTTTTTAATATTCAAAATTTATGGAGATTCCTTAAATTTTCTAACACTTAAATAATTCACGTAATTTTTCATAAGTGTCAAAATCACTCATTAAATCTCTACTAAGAAGGCATTTAAATAGTCTATATTTATTAAGCATCTCAGTACCTATCTGTTTTGATACACAACACATGTTTTTTTCAACTGTACCGTTTTTTCATCTGGTATATCCAAAGCTTGGAGGAGTTCTTTTTGTGAGTCTCCAACTGCTCCTACTGCTAACTGTCCAAGGAGGGGAAGTACAGAGAAAGCAGAAAGCACTACATTTTTTTCTTTGCTATTATTAATGACTTCCTGGAAAAAACAATGTTAAATTAGGTCCCACGGCTGTACAAATGCCTCTCATAGTCACTGATGCTTATTACGGGTTTGTTGAATTCAAATTCGAGCCATGTTAAGTAAATGGAAAGTAAATCGGTAGATTATTATTGGTTTCTAGCGAATACTTCTCATTTTGAATTGAACATATTTCCCATTTACTTTTCCACTTTACCGGAACCTCTGCAACGTCATATAAAAATATGAAATAAAAGCGAAGTGTATCCGTAAAAGTAGTTGAAATCCAAAATCGGTAGATTATTATTTACATTGCTCCGGTCAATTAAGGTAACGTAAGATTCCTTAAGAATTCTGTAATAAATATACTTAAAACCTTCTCTATCAAGCATTCTACCTGCTGGTAACAACCACATGAAAGTCCGTTCTGTAGTTTTTTTATTTTACGCGGACATACAGAGAAACGCAACGGAGGATTTAGTTTACACTATATAAAGACTTCATTACTTACATTTGTTAATTTAGCTGTAAATTGATCATTCGATTTTTGGAAAAGATTATCTAACTGGTAGTTCCCGCCCAAAACCAAGGTTATGAAACCCAACACTAGGGATTTAAACAAAATTTTAATCAAATTATTATCGGAGAGACTTATTTGTATTTAAAAATAAAGATGTAAAATTATACAACTTTCTCATTGATATAGTAGCAAATATAGCAAAAATTAAAAATATTGATTTATTATCTTTTCTTTAAAATATTTTTGCCCATGTTGGACAAAGCAGGCTTTTCACAATAAAAAATATTTACTTTCTTCCAAAATGTCTAGAAAGGTAAAGAAAATGTTTATAAAATCATATATTTGGAGTATAGCTTTGTATGGATGTGAGACGTGGACGATGGCTCAACGGGATAGGGAGAGGTTGGAAGCGTTTGAGTTGTGGTGTTGGCGTAGGATGGAAAGGATTAGTTGGACGGAAAGGGCGACAAATGAAGAAGTATTAGAATTGGTGAGAGAGAGTAGAACATTACTTGAGATAATAGAAAATAGGAGAGGGAAGATGATAGGACATCTCATACGACATGACAGATACATTAATAATATCATGGAAGGTAAAGTTGAAGGAAAGCGAGGTAGGGGAAGGCCTAGAATCAGTTACATGAGTCAGATTAAACAAAAAGTGTCTGTCATGTCTTATAAAGATGTGAAGGAACTTGCACTGAATAGGAATAGATGGAATGATGATAGAACTATTTCATTATTAATTAGAATATAAACTCTTTTTCGAGCAAACGTTGAACTAAACATGAAAGAAAATAACTTACGCAATAAAAACAATTTCATTACGACCGTTCCGCTCAAAGTAGCACTAAACAATTCAGTCGCATAAGGTCATTTACCTTTTTATTTTATTTTTACTGTGATAGTAAGGATTGTTCAAACCAGTTTCCTGATTATATGATGATATCTTTTGCTTAATTATTTATTGTTTTTAAATTGACCGTATATGAGAAATCAGTTTGACGTGATAACGTCTTATAAATTGATGAACACCGGCAGCTTACTCGAAAAAGTGTCCCCCTTCCGCCTCTACAATTATACTCTTTGGTTCCGCCTGAGCCTGTGCGTGCAAGCGAGAGCGCGCAACTAGCGATAGAGAGGCACGATCAAACAAACGTTACGTATACGTTTACGTATTTCTCTATCGTTATCATGTAAAACTACCTTCCGTAAACCGACTTTACAGACATCCAGTTTTTTAGTGTTATTTATTATCAATGTAGCGATGAATGAATGTTATATAGTTCTCTCGCACCACTTGTAATGCTTGTAGTGTCAATATTTTTACGAAAATAAATATTAAAGCCGTACCTCCTAAGGTAAACTATATTCTCGAAATTACTTGTTATAAGTAAGGATGATCAACTTAAAAAAATCTTCAACGTAATCTAATTGTTTTAATGTCTGAAATATTTCTTCTTTCTCACCAAGGTCGACACTTCGTGAGAAATTAAAGTAAGTTTGTCATAGTTCTACTGCCAGTTGAATGGAAGAGCTTATTCCTGCTTATCCCAGTGGCTTAAAAAACCCGGCCAAGTGCGAGTCGGAGGGTTCCGTTCATTAAAAACGGCAAAAAATCAAGTTTGTTGTATGGGAGCCCTCCTTGAATATTTGTTTTATTTTATTTTTAGTATTTGTTGTTATATCGGCAATAAAAATACATAATTCTTGATAATTTGTCAACTGTCTAGCTATCACCTTTCTTGAGATACAGCCTGGTGACGGACGGACGGACAGTGAAGTCAAGTAAAGTAATAGGGTCCCGTTTTTACCCTTTGGGTACGGAACCCTAAAACAGTGTTTTGTAGGTATTTTTGTTACACAACATATTGAATTGCAACATCCTATTGTGCTTTAATGTCACAAATGTGAAACCCTATGCGTATGCATGATAAGATCAATTACTATCGCATCAACCTTGATTCAATAATGTATATTTGTAGGCTTAGGGATCTTCTTAATATTCCTCTATTTGTTTATTCCAAGCTTGAAACTTAGGTAACACTAGAAACGCTACCGTCATATTTTGATAAAGATTTTTTTTTTAATTTTATGGTTTCTAAGTTGTTTTTGTTCATTAAAAATAATCTACTATTGTGTTTATAGATACTAATTAGTGTGAATAATGAAATATGCGTTAACATACCTCGGTGTTATAGTGTTAACTAAATCCAATTTGGATTGAGATTATATAAAATCTGCGGCGGCAAATGAATGTTTGATAAATTTATTAGTATGGTCTTCTACCTACGTACATTTTGGTAAGAAAATAGTTTATGTAGTATTTTGAGGTCATCTTTCGTCTGAATATAATAAGATAATAGATATATCATAAATTCCTCGTCAAGATAAATGAATACGTGCAACTAGCCCACAAGTTGATGTTACTACTAGTTGCGGGCTCTGAGAGATGCTCACAACGTCAAAGTGAACGTTTTAATTCTTGGACGATACGTAGATACGAAACGTAGATCCTTTTATCAATTTTAAGCTTTACTCTTTTGACGTTGCCCAGAGTTTTATCCACCTGGCATTTGACTTTTCTGAGTAAAGGCGTTAATAATTATACATTCTCATACATTTCGAGTGTATTGCCTATGAATGTCATATTTATTGCATTTTTTCGCTCGATAACGAATCTTATTGAATACAAAAGCATAGGAATGGGAATGGGACCCGAAATCTCGGGAAGTTAAGTATTTATTCTTAAATGTTGAAGGACATTTCTTTTAATTAAAATCGAAACCAGTTTTCTGTTTGGAGAATATCTATTTACTCTTCCTTAACTATCAATTCTAGCAGGTCAGGTAAATAAAACATATTTTTATTCCATTCAAGGCAAATTCTCTCAAACTCCTCGGAAAACCCCACTGAACAGTATTTCGTCTTTAGCAATTATGTAGAAGGAAAATGGACGATCTGCTGTGAATTGTTCAGGCGTTGGTAAGCCTCCACCAGTCGCCATAATTGGAACTGTAAAACACAAACAAATATCTATATATTTGTTATCTTTATCTATATAAAGATGTGTTCAAAAAAAGTATATATTTACTATTAAGATCATTATATTACCAGGGCAAAGCTTTATTTGGATATTTGAACTGTTGGGTAGTGAAAGATATAATATTATTATTAACTACGAGGTTAGCCCTCGCTTCGCTTCGGTTTATCAAAATTTCATGCGGGAAATTTCGGATAAAACCAAGATTGTTCTTCTGATATACATGTTCATCTTTACGTACCTACTCGTACACCCCCGCGCGCTCCCGATCGAGCATTATTATTTTGTATAGTTCTCAGCATAACCTCGAAACGAACTGTCCGATTTTCGTTATTTAAAGAGGCATTCAAAGTGACATAATTAACCTCAACTGTAGAGCTATTTATATCAAATGAATATCGCACGCCAATTAAGAAATTTTTTTCATACCTTGGGTTACTTTTTCGCAATTTGAATACGGGCCCCTAATTTTTCAAATGTTTTGTTTCAAATATAACTCACGAGTATTTTTTTTTAAAGAAACAGTGAAAACTTCATCATAATCCATTGCGTGATTTAAATATCTTAGCTTGGATCCCCGCGGATGATGACATTACTTTGTAATAGGAGAAAATATTATAGTAAAACATACACAATACGGACGGTCACAGCCCATCCTTATATGGTGACCCTGCTAGTAAGTACCTTCTATCCTTAAATGTATTATAATGCGGCGAATTTTGAATATGCGATGTAAGTTCATTGCGATTGTTAAGCGAAGTGCAGCTCGCTCCACTTGGATTGGAGGCCGATAGAGGCATTTTTATCTGAGCGCTGCCGTGCTTCGAAAGCCACGTTAAATTGTTGGTTCGGTTATTTCAATCTTTGGACCACGTTGAAGGCCTTCAGACGGTCTAAAAATGTTGGGATGGTCACTTGACTGACCTACTCGGACTTAACTTACTTAGCAATCTCTAATATTGGTTTTTCTCTAGGTACGCTCTTACTATAGGAGGCCTGTTTTGTTTACTAATTACTTTAAACATTGTGTATACGTATATTACCATATGAAGCAGCCCCCGCCTCCGTACCCTCCTCATTTATAGATATAAATGCTTTTTGTTTCCCGGAACCTACAACAAGGTTTTTCTCGCTAACTAACATATTGTCAAGCTTTGCTTTCTCATTGAATATTGCTTCGATGCCCATCTGAAATATTGAAATGAGTGTTTTGTTATTCAGTAGTAGTAAGTTCATATGAAATGGCATAAAAAAGACTTACGTTTTGAAGTAAATCGCTTAGTTGCAACTCAGTTTCTATCCGGAATTTGGGCAAAGTGACATAAACGTTGGTATGTTTGAGTGACTCTCTTGCTTTTGATAAGGCAGTATAGTCTTTAAGTTTACTTAGAACCGAGTCCAGACCATCTATTTCATTGGGCAGTACAATTATCATAGATGCTTTTTCATCTGTATATGCTAATTCCAGTATCTGAAACATGTTTAATATTTGGTCACAAAATGTATATAGTTGGCATAATAAAAACAGAAAAGTAATTTACTTTGATATCTATTGGTAGCTTATTGATAGGTATATATTTATTGGTAGCTTATTGGTAGGTATATACTTATTTTATAAAAAATATATACATCGTACCTTAGCACCAAGTTCAGCACTCTGACCATAATTGTAGTTACCTATATTTAGCATGGTAGGAATTTTCATAGTTGTACTTTTAGTGACATGGAAGTCCTTATTCTCTGTATAATCTGTCGGGAAACCATTCTTCCATAGACCCTGTGATAAAAAAATATTATTTTGCTGTGTTTTGCATAACAATAGGTCAAACATGCTTAAACTACTCTTACATACATTTACCACCTTTATTACATTTTACCACCTTTATTAACGTGTTTTAGTTGTTTTACTTATATACAAGTAAGAAAATATTGTAACTTTTGAATTGTAACCACGTTTACGGATACACTTTGCTTTTAATTCACATTTTATCTAACGTTTCGGCCCCTTTAAAAGAACCGTGGTCACAGAAGACTGTATGTCTTCTCAAGCGTATCTGTAAACGTATTTTTTATTCAACTGAGAAGTGTTCACGTAAACTCAAGATACCAGTATGTTGTTCCTTGTTTCTCAAATTTATGAGCATAACACCTGACACTGATAAAATAACGATAGCTGTTTTCGCAAACTAGCACTATCTATGTATTAGCCTACTGGTGGACAAGTCGGAAAACAATAAGCAAACCGGGTTCTAGTTAAAAAAAGTAATTTACTGCAACACATAATAGTGCAAGTATCTATTGTACGTAATTCTAGCTGACAACTGTATATCTATCTACCACAAACATAAGTTTTTCTAAAAGCAACCAGTCATTTTATCCCATAATTTCTTCCAACTCTTGTTCTTGTTCTTCTCTATACTCACACAATAATTGAATAAATTAACTTACCTGAAAGTATACGGCGTTAACAAGAACCATTCTAGGTCGTCCAAATTGAAATTCTTTGTCGTCTATTAAATTTTTGATGCGTTTATTGGTTTGGTCTTCAACCTATATACATTTAAAATTAACAAAAATAAAAGGATTAGGTTAAAAATAACTAGAAGATAATTTTTAGCTGTCTAGATTTACAGGCCCATTGGCAGTGGTTTGTAGAACGCGAGCGCTTACTGTGTTCGGGGCTCTGGGTCCGATTCCCACCTGCAGTCAACATTATGTGCAGACATTATAGTTAGCGACGACGACGTCATTAGTAATTAAAAGTAATATTAGGATCTTGTGTCATATACGTAATAGTATCAGTCAATTATGTTCGAAAATAAAAGCATAGACCTAAGTATGGGTCTAATTAACCATGCGTCAATTTGTCGGATATATTTATTTGATAGAGTCACGATTTGAATTTTTTTGGGTTATTTGATGGCATCTGTGTCTTCTATATAAAATTAAAGCTCGTATTATTTCGTGAAAGGACTATAAATAAATATACCCGGACCTATTCAAACACGGTTAATTAGACCCAAACTAAGCTCTCAGCTATTAATATGGAGTCTAACTCAATGATCCTACGACTCGTATATATACATACATAAATACTTATAAGAATACATAATTGACACCCAGACATCGTCGCCAACAACTATGTCTTCGCAAATTGTTCTCTCCGGACTGTAATTAAACCCGCTACCTCCGACACAGTAAGCGCTCTCACTGCCACTGTGCTAACGGGGTTGTCAACTATATAATATTATAAGCTGTATCTTACCCACGTGTTAATGGATTTAGCTGCTGCCTCATAATCTTGGAAGTCAATGCTGACAGCGTCAGAATTAAAATCGTTTCTGGATGATTCCGCGAATTCCGGATTTAATTTAGCATCATCCGCGATGTAGATCCTATTAGCTACTTTAAACTCAACTTCTTCCAATTCTTCAAGAGTTTTATTCACATGCCGGAATACAATTTTTGTCTGCAAAATGTTCATTCTTAACTTAATAAAATAACATACGAGTATTTAGCACACAAAAAAATATTTGCTAGTGCAGGTGGTGCAACACCAATGGTGTTCTTTTGGTAATGCCTACGTCCAGCAGAAGATTGTCGATCCCAGTTGTTTCAATCATTAGACCATATCGGAGACCTTTGACACCAGGGCTGGCCAAAAATCTACTCGAATTTAGTGACATAACCAGTAGAAGCCATTTCTGATTTAGTATATTTCATAATTCGTTCTATTCAATAAGGAAGAGGAAAAGTTTCTAACTCTGTTTGTTTGTTTTTACAAACAAAAAAGATAAGCCCTTACGGGCTAATCTTAGAATCTACCAGGTAGATTGGAATATTACTTTTTATAAATTTGTAATTTTTATTTTTGTAAAAAATTGCGAGCGTGGCTGTAGCCACGTTCAACGGGAAGGTTATATTTCATCCCAAAAGAGTCATGGGAACGCAGGTAAAACTGTATGGCACTTCACGTTTCATATATTATAAAAACTAGAATATCTTATAAAACTCATACCGTTTCTTCGTCAGGCAAACTTAAAGCATCAAGAACTTCACGTTGTGAGTCTCCAACTGCTCCTATTGCTATTTGTCCAAGAAGTGGAAGAACAGAGAAAGCAGAAAGCACTACGCTTTTATTTGGAGATGCAATTATGACCTCCTACAAAAAAAAAAGAGTTTTATATTTGACTATCCACTGCTCATCTATCTACATATCATTGTTGTATTACTTACGTTTGTGAACTTAGCTGTAAATTGGCCATTCGATTTTTTTAACAGCTGATCAATAGGTTCTTTACTTCCTAAAACCAAGGCTACAAAGCCTAAAACTGAAAAATTCAAAGAAAGTTTAAATGCCCAGCTTTAGTTAATAATGAATATGTGACACACAAAATCTTTTTCTGTTTCTACACATAAATTATCTGCGTATTTTTTATAATGTTAAAGTATAAAACACTGATCTATTACTTTTATTCAAAATTTTTTTCAGCATATTCTACATTTGTTCACAATAAATTTGATACAACGAACACTGTTTCAGGCAAACGTCGAAGTCAATATGAAAATAACTTACACAATAAACACAGTTTCATTATGGCCGTTCCGCGCCAAGTCTTTTAAAATATGAAGAAATATAAAGATTAGGTCTTATTATATAGAATTTTCATGCTGTTTCTTTCCATGTTATAACATTAAACATAAATGAATATTTGCACCGTGTCGTCCTGGTGTAAATGATAATTTGACTAATAACTCTGTTATAAGTTAAATTATGAGAAAAATGTAAATACTTTGGACCTTGGTATTAATAATAATCTGCAGGGGCCCATTTTGGTCGATGCCCTGCGTAATGTCATATTCCCCCTGCTGCCTAGTGCTATGAATACAGCCCCGAAACAGTACTGAAATGGAACCTCTGCCGACACAGATAAAGAGTGCCTATTACTCCAAAAATACTCCATAAATTATCAGATTATAAAGAAGTAATTTTCATGAATGTGTATTAAAAAATCTTGTCGTAATCTCTTTATTAAATATAAAAATGAATCGCAAAATGTGTTGGTAAGCGCATAACTTCACAACGACTGCACCAAATTGGATGATTCTTTTTTTAATGTGTTCCTTATTGTCAGGATAAGGTTTTTATACAAGAAAAATAGGGAATAAAAATATCAAAATTCCCACGGGAACGGGGGCGCTGTGGGTGAAACCGCGGGGCACAGCTAGTAAATATATAACAATTCATGAATCCCATCCAAATCGAACCGAGTCCATCAAATTATACTGAATTGATTACTTCTATTTTTTTAATCATAAAGCTTGTATTATTCTTTTAACTAGGATAGTAACTTATTCAAGCATCTAAATAATATGTCAACAATTACTTTACATTATCTTTAGAAAATTAAATGTGACTAAACTTAGCAGAGTTGAATTTATCAGTTCGATTATAAATCCTAATAATATTTTTTGAGTTGTCATAGTCAATGAAATAATTAAACAAAAACAAATGAATTAGACAATTCAGACAGACATTCCATTTACTGGACAAACTGTCCAGTATCATCAAAAATCTAAATTCTTCTTCTTCTTTATCGAGTGGATGGCCAACCTGACCAATCCTGGTGTCAGGGTTATTGAGCCGCCAAAGACTCTAGACTTGGCTCAAGTAACGACTACTATCCGTAGAATCTATTGAATCAACTAGAATGATCTTGATTTTCAATTGGTACACTATAATAATAGGCAGTGTATACCGTCAATACTTATGAGATATTTTGGAATCAATATATTGATGCAAAATAAAAAATGTCATTGTTTTATTATACTTGTATTATATACTTTATTTAATTGTTAAATCACCGAAATCATTAATATTTCTGGTCAGGTCTTAAAAACAATTTAATTTTCATTTGTACATTTCAAAGTTAGTTTTGAAGGCTTAAGATGTATTTATCCTCTAAAAACACCACTGAAGAGTATTTGTTGCTTAGCGATCAAGAAGAATGCAAATGGGTGATCAGCTTTGAATACCTTTGAGTTAGGCATATTTATAGCACCCATCCCCGACATAACTGAAACACACGAAAAAATAAACACACTGTTATTAGGCACTTAATTGTTTTATCAGGTCATACCCCTCATTTATGTCGTAAATCAGGTATAGTGGGTAAAAAGAACATCAGACGGCTACAAAAGTGTTGCCTAATTTTTTTTTTTTATTTAACTCGTAAACTACCTTGTGCTCCAATTTTAGCTCCTAAAATGGCCCCTTTCTAAATTAATCTATACTCTATATTAAGGTATATTATATAAAAACCTTCGGCGTTAGGGTAAGTATACCAAATGCAGTGTTGGGGCACACTATGGTCAAGTTAGTAAGTCTGTTGATGTATGAAAACATACAAAAGAGCAAATTATAGAGAATTACTGCCATTCATAAACACTCTCTAACTAAAACATTGTTTAAAAAAAAATTAATGTATGAAAAATTACGTCAGTTTAATGTCATATGTAGATTATATGGACATCTCTGAGTACGATAGCTAAGATAGATAATGCCTAACCTAACTCAGTTTTGTTGAGCGTCTGTAGAGGCCTTAGATTCTTAGTAATTAATTCTCCGGTATAATAATTACCAGTTGCAGCGGCCGCCTCGGTTCCCTCTTCATCAACAACGATGAATGTTTTTTGTTTCGCAGCGCTTATATAGAAATCAGGTTTATCATCCAACAAATTGTAGAGTTTTGCTTCACTTGGGTTGAATATCTTCTTAATGTTCAACTGGAACATATTTATTTTGTTTATATTTACTATTGTTTGCTCCTGTTATGATATAAATGTTTGAAATATACTTACTTTCCTGAGTAAATCTAGGTTGGTTTCAGTTTCTATCCGGAATTTAGGCAAAGAAATGTCAACATATTCTTTCTGAAGAGAATCTCTTACTGTTGATAGTGCAGTATGATCTTTTAGTTTTCCAAGTAATGCATCAAGTCCATCTAATTCATTAGGTAACACAATTATTAAAGATGATTCATTTAATTCATAAGGCATTTCAAGTATCTGGAATATAAATATGACATTAAGAAACCATTTTTAGTGAAAGCGAGGTAAATTATATCCATCATTTTATTAAATAAATAAATTGACATACCTTAGCATCAAGCTCGCTGCTTTCACGATAATTAGCTGGTGTTTGTGAATTAAACATGGTTGGAATTTGTATAGTTTTACTCTTTGATACATGGAAGTCTCTCTTATACGAATCACGTTTATGGAAAGTGTTCGCCCATTTACCCTGTGATGACAAATTTTTATTATGAAAAATTACGGTTTCAAATAGATATACAGGAAGTCATTTTTTTATTACTTTGATAATTTTTTATGCAAATAAGTTTATAAGTTTGGGAATTTCACTTTAAAAGGAGGAAATAGTCAATAAGGTTCATTAAAAACTAGTAATATGGTTCATTAGAAACTAAACTAAAACAAAAAATCAAGAAATTGATAAAAATCTTACCTTGAAATATATAGTGTTGACCAAAACCAAACTAGGTGAAGGATCTAAATCATTGGAGCTGGTTAAATCGGTGATGCGGTCATTAGTTTGGTCTTCTACCTAAAAATATAGCAAAATGGAAATAATTACTTCGTCTCAAACAATTTGCTTCTTCTTATTATTTTATTCTTAAAGTAAAACGTTACGAAAATTAAAAAAGGAAAGCGTAATATCCCTCTATAGGGCAAAGATTTCATATCTCACTGAAGATATGGTTAGAGCCCTTTTGCCAAATGCAGATATTGATAAAGGTTTCTTTCTCCAGTTTATCTTATGACAGTCAGTTAGTCAACGAGGATAAAGATTCCTATGGTATTAGACATTGTACTAAATTGTTAGAAGCTTATTTTATCATACCCAGGAATTGATAGAACGACTTGCTGTTACAGGATCCGAAAAGTCCATGCTCACAGCATCAGAGTTAAAGTTGTTTCGAGACATTTCAGCAAATTCTTGATTTAGTGTAGCATTATTCGAAACGTAGATCCTGTTAGCGATTTTTAATTCCACTCCATGGATTTGAGTCAGATATTTTGTTACATGTCGGAATAATATTTTTGTCTGTAAAAATGGTCAAGTTTTAATATTCAAAATTTATTTAAATTCCTTAAATAATTAAAATCCTTAAATTTTCCAACACTGAACTAATTCACGTAACTTTTCATACATTGCATGTCAAAATCACTCATTAAATCTCTACTAAGAAAGCATTCAAATAGTCTATATTTATTAAGCATCTCAGTATCTGTTTTGATACACAACACATTTATTTTAAACTGTACCGTTTCTTCATCTGGTATCTCCAAAGCTTGGAGGAGTTCTTTTTGTGAGTCTCCAACTGCTCCTACTGCTAACTGTCCAAGGAGTGGAAGTACAGAGAAAGCAGAAAGCACTACGTTTTTTTCTTTGCTATTTTTAATTACTTCCTGGAAAAACAATGTTAAATAATATAAAAAATGCATGTAGGTACCATGGCTGGGTAAAGGCCTCTCATGTCACTGATTCTTATTACGGGTTTTGTTTATTGCAAACCCGAGCCATGTTTGAAAAATAAATTGGTGGATTATTATTAGTTTCTTAGATTTAAGCGAATACTTCACATATTGAAAATACATTTCGATTTTATATTAAATTTCGATCTGATATTTCGGCCACTTTACTGGAACCGCTGAAAATTCAAATGAAAATCTATACTAATATTATAAAGCTGAAGAGTTTGTTTTGTTTGTTTGTTTGTTTGTTTGTTTGTTTGTTTGTTTGTTTAAACGCGCTAATCTCAGAAACTACTGAACCGATTTGAATAATTCTTTCACTGTTAGATAGTCTATTTATCGAGGAAGGCTATAGGCTACATTTTATCCCGAAATTCCCACGGGAACGGGCACAACGCGGGTAAAACCGCGGGGCGCTGCTAGTATGAAATAAAAGCGAAGTGTATCCGTAAAAATAGTTTTAATTCAAAATCGGTAGTTATTATTTAGTCTCTCGCTAAGAGAGAACCCGAAATAAAATAAAACCTTAAGAGTTCTGAAATAAAATATAGGTACTTAAACTTTCCCCTTGAAGCGTTCTACCTGGTGGTGATAACCACATGAAAGTCCGTTCACTAGTTTTTGAGCTTAACGCGAACATACAGAGAAACGCAACGGGGGATTTGGTTTACACTATGTAAAGACTTAAATACTTACGTTTGTTAATTTAGCTGTAAATTGGTCATTCGATTTTTGGAAAAGATTTTCCAACTGGTAGTCCCCGCACAAAACCAAGGTTATGAAACCCAACACTAGGGATTAAAACAAAATTTAATCAAATTATCATCGGAGAGACTTATTTGTATTCAAAACTAAAGACGTAAAATTATACAACTTTCTTATTGATATTTTAGCAAATATAGCAAATATTATTTATTAACTTTTCTTAAAAAGATTATTGCCCATGTTGGAACTAATTTATTATTTGATTACAATATAAACTTATTTTAAACTATTATTTTTTGAGCAAAGTTGAACTAAATGTAAAATAACTTACGCAATAAAAATAATTTCATTATGACCGTTCCGCTCAAAGTCTTTTTAACACTAAACAATTTTTTCGCATAAGGTCATATATATACCTTTTGATTTTATGTGATTACTTTATGTGATGAAGGTAATAATATTTTGACTAATATTTTAAAAAGAGGTAAAATCTGCAATATTGTTTTTTCAATGTTCGGGCTAATCTCGGGAACTACTAGTCCGATATGAATAATTATTTCTGTAATTGATAGCCAATTCAACGGGACAGTTACAGCTACTTACTTCTTATCCCGAAATTCTCACGGGAACGGGTACAACGCGGGAAAAACCGCGGGGCGATGCTAGTAACTAATAATGTTACTTATATACCACCTAAGAGGTTTTAATTATGTTTGACAGTTGAACTAAATCGATGTAATTTTTTTTACCAATAGTTTCGTGATACGCGTATGGTCGTGGTTATACCCTACATTATTTTAACAACGCGGCAATGTCGCGGGTAATAGCTGGTCTATAACATTTTAAGATGAAAAAATAGCAATAGCATGTTCGCGATCCTGCTAATATTATAAATGCGAAAGTTTGTAAGGGTGTAGGTATTGATGTATATGTCGGGTAACCTCGATAATCATCCCACTTTTGATGTCGGGGAACAGCGATATTTACCCCACTTTTGATATTGGGGACATGTCACATCAGGATAAGCACGAGCATTGTACTGTCAATCCAACATCTTAGGATTTCTAGGTCTTGGTCTTGAAATAATAACTCACAGGACTTCATTACAATGACATTGCTTGTATTTTACACACGATCATCATGGATTACACATTACAGTTAGGATACGTCTAGATTCAATTAATTGATGGAACCTAAACGACCTCCCTACACCCCATAGTCGTCCTGTCCACGCCATAGAATCTTTTCCTAATCCTATACTCGATTCGCAATACGATCGTGATGTCGTCAACCCATCCTTCCTCCAATCTACGTTCCAATGTAATCGCCCTCCAACCTTCTCCATTCGTCCCCTCACGTCTAATGTACCCACCCAGGCTAATGTACGCCATCTTTTCTTATCATAGACTCCCCCACTCCCTCACTGCCACAGACTACCAAACCAGCTCACATCCCTCTATCGAACAACTGTCATCTGTCACAGTGCGTAACACCACAGACTTAACATAGTCTATTCTCATACCACAGACTACACCACGAAGGTAGAACTCACGTCACGGAATAACAACACTACCGATTCCATCAGTCAACTGAATTTACAAACTACTCTTAAACTTCTACAGACTAAAAATAATGTAGTGACGTTATAATCCGCTATCTGGTGTGGCGCCACTGATGCCACGCTCCGACACGGCCATCCTGCTAGCACACGTCCTCGTGTGTTGGCTAACCTGCACAGAAATAACCAACGAGAGTATTTGTTCGCCTCGGCCACTTCTGACCAATCATATTTCTACAAACAGCTCAAATAAAGAAACTTCGTAACTGTATAGTTTTTCTTTTAAATTACTAACTATGATTACTAACAACTCAAATTCAGATTAACAATATGATCAAATAGCGTAAGAAATCACAAAGTAAATTATGATAACGTTTCATCTACCAAAACCCTGGGGCCAGCAACAGTGACAGACTCTGGTTCATTATTCACACACAACCAACAATTTAAACACAATTGATTTACTACTGAGCTTTATTCGTGGTCACAACACAAGATTTAGCAAACGCATTTGCCCTTTATGCACTTCCATTTCGGAATGCCGAGTCGTCCCATGACTCTACGGTCTTCGCTACCAGGCAAGACCCGACCACACTACCCAGAGCTACCGCCTACTGCCTACCCACGGACTACTACAAGTAGTAGACACCGATTTCTAACGGGCTACAGCTACGGCACTCTGGTGCGGTCTCAGACTGACCCACCGACATAAAACCAGTAACAATCAACAACTTAATCAACCTCACTGTCTCCACCTTCGTCTGAGTCAGCTGTTACCTGCCCCACAGGCATCTTACTAACACGATCAATATCAACCAGAGCCATGTAAAAAATATCAACCAGAGCCATGTACCACTGTCGCTTGTAACAACAAATTAACACAATTTAATTAACCACACAAATCGAAACTTCACTCTAGTAAGCCCCTCTATCACCACGGCTCTCGAGCCGTCCAGCAATCGCAATTGCTCTCACAGCCGCCGAGTCTACTCCTGGACTCAATGGTTCCTCCAGAACCCGACCTCCGCCAGAGTTGCCTGCTACCGCGTACTCACGGACTACAATGTAGACACCGATTTCTACTGAGCTACGGCTACACGACAACCTCTGGTACGGTCCAACACAATACGGCCGATAGAGCCCTTACTCGAGTTTCCACCAAAACAAGTTTACTTATCCTCATCAGGATCACTATTAACATCAACTTCGACTGGTACATGACTTACTGGCATCTTTCGTAATCTATCGTGTGCATACTTGTAAGTACGTTTAGAGTTCAAAGCTTTCAACGTGTACCGATCACCATCGTTCGGTCACTCCTGACCTAATTAACTACTTCAACGAAAGACTTAGTAAAGCTCAAACTATTATTCTTTTCCAATGAACAAATTTAACTATCTCAATATTCCTAATCACATTGCTTATCTAAACATTAGAACTAGAACATCGTCAGGCGCAAGTACCCATTAAAAATCAAATTAATCTCAAATCAAAGTAAAAGTCAAGTGTGTGTGTCTCTATTGTCCGGCTATCCCCGTAGCCCTAATACGCAGTCATCCCTGTGACTGGCCGTGATCATCCCAGTGATCATCCATGACCCTGATCATCCCTGTGATCAGTCACTCTCGTGATCATCCCAGTGATCACCCATGACCCTGATCATCCCTGTGATCAGTCACTCTCGTGATCATCCCAGTGATCATCCATGACCCTGATCATCCCTGTGATCAGTCACTCTCGTGATCATCCCAGTGATCACCCATGACCTTGATCATCCCTGTGATCAGTCACTCCCGTGATCATCCCAGTGATCACCCATAGCCCTGATCATCCCTGTGATCAGTCACTCCCGTGATCATCCCAGTGATCACCCATAGCCCTGATCATCCCTGTGATCAGCCACTCCCGTGATCATCCCAGTGATCACCCATAGCCCTGATCATCCCTGTGATCAGTCACTCCCGTGATCATCCCAGTGATCACCCATAGCCCTGATCATCCCTGTGATCAGCCACTCCCGTGATCATCCCAGTGATCACGCCTAGCCCTGATCATCCCTGTGATCAGCCGCTCCTGTGGTCATCCCAGTGACCACCCGTGATCATCCCCGTGACCACCCAGACTCAAGAGGACACGCACAACTAGTTACCACACAGTCAAAAGTGACTACAGTTCATTCTCACAAGGCTCAGAATCACTAACAATGGGTACTTGCCCTTCAGGCATTTTCCTATACCAGTCAATGACACTATATTGTGTACTCGTTTTCCTCTAAACCTCGCGGCCACAGTAATTTGCACTCGCTCGGTCAACCTGACTATTAAGAAGCTTGTTCTTCCTTAAAATTCTTGATTTCATTCAAAAGTTAATTAAAATTATTATCAATCGGGAATCATCAATGCTATGTAACACATGAATACTAGGTACCACGTCATTTTCAACTTTAACTTCGATAGACTATTAATCTCAAATGCACATTACAATATGAGCCATGAGTAAGTAACAGTAAGCTTGTCTAGTCACGTCTAGTCACGGCAACCAGCCGAGGAGCAATCACATTGCTCAACAACACACGGTCTCAGCAGACCACTCCACAGTACGGTCAATCCAGACCACGATCATCGCCGAGTTCGAACATTGAACTCAATAAGTCACATAGTCACATAGAAATCCTTACTCATACTCTCATATTTTACAACGGGATAAACATCCAAAATACTTTCAATAAACTTTCTACTTTATCAAGTGGTACGAAGATTCACTACAAAACTCTCAATGTTAACTGACTCAAATATCACAAAATAGCTAACCGGATATTTCCCAACTAGGATACTTCAATACGCCAATTCATGTCAAACATTACCGCAATACATCACCAATTTAACATCCAATGTGAATTCGTCGTGATAGATTCTTGAATAATTCGGCATACCGCAATCCCTCATATTCCTCAGGTAACAGGATTGAGAAGAGAACCACGTTCTACCCTGAACGAGGTTTATCAATGCTCACAATAATTACCAGCATTGCACCAACATGAAAATAAGAAAACATATTAGAACATATCACATTACGTACAAGTTTAACGGAAGCTCATAATTACCTTCTTAACTCCACAATAGAGTAGAAAACTAACTAACTATACTCACAGAACATTCCAAGTTTTATAACCAATTGCAAAATAAACATTACGTAAAGCGCATGACAGTAGCGCTTTTGGCGGGATGATGATTCAGACATATCTCCGAATACTACGAGCTTCATAATCCAGGGGAAGGTACATGAATTTCAATCTCGTCGTCGTCGTCGTCGTCGTCGCCGTCGTCGTCTATAATATGCACTAACGAGCTCAGCTTGCAGCTCTCAATATTCTTTCATCTTATCATAAACCTAGCTCCGTGGTTGATCTTGAACACAATCCATGGCGATATGATATTCAGCACAGTGGGCAATCCGGGCTCAGTGGGCAATAGCGATCCTTATCATTGTCTGCTGGACGCTCGGTGGGCAATAGCGATCTTTATCATTCTCTGCTAGATGCACGGTGGGCAATAGCGATCTTGATCATTCTCTGCTGAACGCTCGGTGGGCAATAGCGATCTTGATCCCACTTCTGATGTCGGGTAACCTCGATAATCATCCCACTTTTGATGTCGGGGAACAGCGATATTTACCCCACTTTTGATATTGGGGACATGTCACATCAGGATAAGCACGAGCATTGTACTGTCAATCCAACATCTTAGGATTTCTAGGTCTTGGTCTTGAAATAATAACTCACAGGACTTCATTACAATGACATTGCTTGTATTTTACACACGATCATCATGGATTACACATTACAGTTAGGATACGTCTAGATTCAATTAATTGATGGAACCTAAACGACCTCCCTACACCCCATAGTCGTCCTGTCCACGCCATAGAATCTTTTCCTAATCCTATACTCGATTCGCAATACGATCGTGATGTCGTCAACCCATCCTTCCTCCAATCTACGTTCCAATGTAATCGCCCTCCAACCTTCTCCATTCGTCCCCTCACGTCTAATGTACCCACCCAGGCTAATGTACGCCATCTTTTCTTATCATAGACTCCCCCACTCCCTCACTGCCACAGACTACCAAACCAGCTCACATCCCTCTATCGAACAACTGTCATCTGTCACAGTGCGTAACACCACAGACTTAACATAGTCTATTCTCATACCACAGACTACACCACGAAGGTAGAACTCACGTCACGGAATAACAACACTACCGATTCCATCAGTCAACTGAATTTACAAACTACTCTTAAACTTCTACAGACTAAAAATAATGTAGTGACGTTATAATCCGCTATCTGGTGTGGCGCCACTGATGCCACGCTCCGACATATATATGAATGTATATGTATATACTAGCAGCGCCCCGCGGTTTTACCCGCGTTGTGCCCGTTCCCGTAAGAAATCCGGGATAAAATGTAGCCTATAGCCTTCCTCGATAAATAGACTATCTAACAGTGAAAGAATTATTCAAATCGGTTCAGTAGTTTCTGAGATTAGCGCGTTTAAACAAACAAACAAAACAAACTCTTCAGCTTTATAATATTAGTATAGAGAATGTATGTATATATGTACGAGTATGTATGCATGTATGTATTTATGTATGTATGTTTGTTTGTTATTCTTTTACTCATCCATCCATCAGAATAGGTTATACATCAGAATAACACATGTGATACATTTTATCCAAAATTCCCGCGGGAAAAAAACCGCGGGGTTTGGCTAGTCCTGTATAAAATCAATAGTAGTCGCTAGCACCGTCACACTCGTTAGTAAATTTCAAATTACTTCTTATCTTCCTACTGTCGGTGTGAGGAAATTCCTCGGATAATCAATTGAATGCCGGTATTACTCATCGGGTAAATAGTTTTGTCCCAGAACGATGTTTTACGATGCATTGTGGTATGGAAACACATAAAATTTATGTTAAGACGCTACAAGTATTATTAACAATAGATTCTAGTAATAATAAAATGCATACAATTATTTTCGAGTATATACTTAATGCATGTAGTAACTAGTAATTCAAAATATGGTTTTATTAATGTTATTTGCGGCAAAAGCCTTGTGAATATTTTCTTCCTCACAGAACTGAGCAAACACAGACGTCAATTTAGCGTCGTCGTCGTCGTAAAATTTTAAAGTTTGTTTGTTGGTTTGTATGTTCGAGGTAATCTCAGTAATTATCCGTCCGATTTGAATAATTATTTTTGTAATAGATAGCCACATTCAACGGGAAGGTTATAGGCTATTTTTCATCCCGAAATTCCCTCGGAAACAGGCACAACGTGGATTAAACCGCGGGTGCTGCTAGTTAATTATATAGATCCGAGGAGCCTAGATAAATTCATCTTACAATTATCAACAAAAAAATGAAACAAAATATCAGAATTTACTAATTAATATTTATTTATGTATATAATTATTGATAAGTCGTTAATCAAATAATTATCCACGAAAAACACCACTTAAAATGGCGATTTTATTGTACATAACATAGAAAACAAATGGACGATTAGCACAAAAAGTTTCCAGTTTCATTGAAGTTGAACGCTGGGGTACATATACTGCAAAATAGAAATAATTAGTTCCCTGAAAATTCCATATCGTATTTTCATCAGATAATTTTTTTATAAGTATAATTAGCTGTTTCTTGCGGTAATTTTACCCGCGTTCTAATAGATGGCGTTTGTGTAAAAAGAGTGTAGGTCGCACTCACTATATTTCTGCAGATATAGTGGGGTCGCACCCATACATTTTGTTAAGTGGGGAGAAAATTTTACTCTTTATAAAATTAATGAAGATTTTTATGACTATGGGCGTTTGTCTAACACAATCAAGTCAGATTAACTATTCATTTCACAATTGAAATGTCGCTTAAATCGAGCCAGCTTAGAAGCTGCGATCTTTAAAAGGTACTTTAAGGGCTCCCACACAAAACCGCGAATTCGCATCGCATTGCAAATATCTGCGAATTCGCACGAACGCACCGTAAGAATTTCTGATCTGCTTCGCATCGCACATTCCTGCGATATTACGTCATCCTTGGTGTCGCCATTTCAGGACATTTCAGGACAGGAATTCTTCCCTTGTACGATTGTTTTTGAAGGGATGGTGATAATAAACTCAAAAGCTCTTCAAATGAAGATATGCTCATTCCAAAATAATCAAAAAAATTATCTTCTTCAGTTCTCAACGCATAGTACTTTTGAGTAAAATAGTTCCCATCAGAGTTCATAATCGTAATAAATGGATGAACCCAGAATCTTCTTTTTCTTTTCTATCTATTTAACAATAACAGCAATGCAATTATCTTTTTGCGATCCATCTTACGCTTCCTAAAAACACGTCCAGTACGGCTGACTACACTTGAAGGAATGGTCGCCCTACCAAACGGTTTGCCGCACTAAATCGTATCGCAGAAATTCGTATCGCAAGTTCCTGCGATGCGAATTCGCATCGCATCGCATCGCAGTTTTGTGTGGGAGCCCTAAAATACGAGTGTTCCAACGTTTAAATCACTCGCAGCTTTTTAACTCGCTGAATCCAGGTGAACGACACTTTAGGGTGCGTTTCCGTTGAACAGGAGCGGAGTTGAGCGGGGCATTGACCAATCGCATTGCATTGAAATTGTAAAACAGGACATTGAATTTGTCAAAATCTTATCGTTATGCGTTGTGATTGGGCGATTGTGCAAGGAACAGCTTCGCTTCACTCCAATGAAAAAGCACCCTTGCGGACATAATCCGAAACCACTTGGTGTGTTTTTATCTATTTTAACTTTCTATTAAGTAGATTTTAATTTTACCATTAGAATTTATCGCGTCTGAGCCCGCTTCGTTGACAACTATAGCAGCCATTTGCTTAGCAGCAGATATTTCGTTTTTTAAATAGTTATCTTTATCATATAACATTTTATAAAATTTAGCTTCACGTGGTTCGAATATTTTAGTTATTTTGATCTGAAATTCAAGCGAAGTTATGTGATTTATGCGGACAGATCGCATACGAAGCACCATACGTGCCAAATAGTATAGTTGACGTTGGTAAACAATTTGCCATGTCAAGTGGGACTGGGCCTGCACGTGAGCCTGATGCGTCAAGATAGGCTAGAATCGCTACGCATTGAGTACCGAAAGGAGTGAGACATAGAACCGGACCCCGAAAGAGATGGAGGGATGATTGAAATGACCTCGACAGCCAAATTTTGAAAAAACAGCTATTGGCCTAATTAAGCCCAGGACAGGGTTGAAAGATGTTGAGGAAGACCTTTGCTCAGAAGGGGACTGTTTGCTCAGAAGGTTTAAAAATATATTTTTTTAGAATCATAAGAAAACAGATGAAACAGCTCAAATCATAAACGGGATCTTTGTTAACATAGATGAATAACAAAATACGAATGAGTATTTTTTCTTAAATGTTGCTAGTAGCAAGGTGGAAGCACATTGTAAAACGATGACTCTGAAAGACTATTTACACACATTTAATTTGTAACTTGAAGTTTATCTGAAAAAACCAGTTGCTGCTTTTTTGTTGAAATCAAGAAAAGGATGACCCTAAATACTAAAGATTCAGGGGATGCAGAGGAAATCGAATACTGTAACTTGTACTTAATAATATTTTTACTTGTCTTAGTCTGTCGACTAGATTTGTGTTGGTTTCAATGGTAAACTTTGGAAGCGATATGTTCATGCTAGTTCTTGATAGGTGACTCAATTCCTTGATCAGCACCTTATAATCGCTCAGCCTGTGTAACATTTTGTTCAGGCCATTTATATTATTTGGCAATACCACTATCAAAGACGCTTTTTTTCCTTGATATTGCAATTCAAGTATCTGAAATAAATGTTCCAATATTTGTATCTAGTTAAGTTTCCAAAAATGTCAAGACTTTATTATACATATTCTAACACTAGCAGTGCCCCGCGGTTTTGCCCCCGTTGTGCCCGTTCCCGTAGGAATTTTGGGAAGAAAAATAGCCTATAACTTTCTCATTAATGTGGCTTTACATTTCTAAAATAATTATTCAAATACTCTTACGGAATTTAAAATGTGAACTTATATATATTTCATTCAAAGACGATTTCATATAATCAATTTGTTCCTCAAAAAAGGATAGGAATGGAACAAAATCACAACCTTCTTCTGTAGAAGGATTTTTTCTTTGCTTGGAAAATCAGACCTTTATCAACTCTTTATTCAAAAATCTTTACCACTTCGGAGTTTCGTCAAACGTACCTGAGCATCTAATTCGTTACTAGTGGTGTAGTTTACATAATCAGTTTTATTCATGAATGGAATCATCACAGAACTTTTTTCACTTAAATCAAATTTTACATCAGATGTTTGGCTAGTAGGAAAAGGATTATCCCAGTCGCTCTGAAACGGAACAGTGGATCAATAATCAAGCATTTGGAAAATATCAATCTACTTCAATTACATTTATTTATACCTATATTAAATAGAGGAAAATTTTGTCTTGCCTATCAAAATATATGGACGCGACCCCACTAAATCAGGAAAATAACGTAAACGCGATCTATACAGGGTGGGAAGGAGTATACCGACAGATTTTAACCATGGATTCTTGGTGGTGTAACGAGTAAATAATGTGGGTCCAAAACTGCCTTATCAACTTACTCAATTTCTGGAACAAAAAAAAAATTATCGATAGTACTTCCTTGTGAACGAAGCCATAGCCAATTTTTAATTTTACGAGTAGCAATGTCAACTTGACTCAGATGCCAATTGGTTATTATTTTGTAGTGATTTCTAGTGACCTTTTTTAATCTGATTTACGGCCAGTACGTTATTCAACAGAAAAAGTTTGCGACGTACCATAATCTACCTACATTAGAGTGTTTTCACACTATCCGATCCGATATCGGTGTCGGACGCCGATCCGATATCGGGGTTAACTAAAATGTATGAAATAAGTACCTGTCTTTCATATTGTCCGGCCCGATATCGGAACATATTTCATACATTTGACTTACCCCGATATCGGATCGCCGTCCGACACCGATATCGGATCGGATAATGTGGAAACGCTCTTACACGTACCATTTATTTTATTCCATTTATCCCAAACAATGAAAACTTTTTGCTGTTTAAAATCAACTTTTAATAAAAACTTATTCGTAGTTAAAATTGTTAGCGGTTGTACTTGTGTGGGTGTGATAACGTCATTAATGTTAAGGCGTGTTACCCTTGAGATTTTTCAACTTGTGAATTACTTGAATAATTTAATATCTCGAAAATTAGGCTTTACCGAGCCATATTTGTATTACTTTTTTTTGTCCAAATAGGCAGTAGAATCATTGGTTTCAATCTGTCGGTATACTCCTTTCCACGCTGTATATTTTTCTTAGTGTTGTCATTTATTGTATCTCGAGTGAAACCACCGCAAAGATCTGCTAGTATGAGATCATAGAGTTATACACCATGGACACCGAAGACAATCGGTAATGATAGAATTTTCACATTTAATTAATAGATCATGAACATACATGCCTTCATTAAAAACAAACGAGTTATCCGAATTAACCGAAGTTCTTTCGGTTTTCATTTCAATTAAAAAGTAAGAGCCATCAGTAAAAAGTATATTAAAAAAATGCCCTTACTTTGAAACTTAAGGTATTAGCAAGTACTATTCGAACTGGCGGCACCAAATCCGAATTACTAAACAATCCGCTAAACCTATTCTTACTTTCACTTAGAACCTGTGAAGAAACAGAAATAAACATATCAAAACTATCAAATTCTCATTTTCCAAATTCTAAAAATAAAGTAGGTATTTGTATGAAACGTGTTGATTGGTTCTAATTTAAAACTAAATATACTCAAATATTTTTACTCAAAATGTGCACTCTGAACGTTAAATCGTTTGTTAATTCGGTTTTATATCATAACATTTTATTTAGAGTCGTCATAATTAATTCATGTGTCTACATGCTCATCCTGTGCAAGGATTGGTTGCATGAGCCAAATACGAGCAGACAATAATCGTATGGTGTAAGCGCCATAGCCAGTAACAATAATATTGAATGTACAAACATGCAAGTTAGAAATTACTTTAATTAATCTCGTTACATTTTTTCTTCACAAGATATAATATCTATTCTGAAGAAAAATCTTATTAAAGAAGTTAGTATATTATACTAACTAGTACATTAAAGTAGTTATATTAGTTATATTAGTGTATTTTATAGTAGTAGTTAGTATATTATACTAACTTCTTACCCAGAATTTTTGTACCGCTCGTTGCGTAGTTTGACTAAGCGGTGTTAGGTCATTGCGTTTGTTAAGCAACGTGCAACTCAACCTCTACTTGGATGGGTAGCCGACTGTGGTGTTTCTATCTGAGCGTTTCCGTGCTTTGGGGAGCACGTCAAGTAATCGGTCCCGGATGTTTCATTGTCGGAGGCCATAAGCCGGCCTAAAATTCCAATACCATGGTTGGCCACTAACCTAATCGAACGTACTTACTTACCCAGGAATTTATTTCGTTAACTGCCGAAGAACTATTGAAATCAATATTCTCAATATTTGATCTAAAATCACTTTTAGATAGAGCTGTAAAGTTGGGATTGATTCTCACATCTTGTGCTACGTAAAGTTTGTTTGCCAAAGTAAATTTGAAGTCATTCTGTTCTTCAAATTTTCTAAACATATACCGAAATACAGCTTTGACCTGCAAAAATACGTTGATTATAATCATACTTTACACCACACTACTCTTTCAAGGCCAATTGGAATAATTTTTTCATTTTCTACCATTCGTATTTTCATGATGAATTTGAATGAAACTTTACAGGATCATAGGTTAAACATCAAAATATTTCATGGGATGTTATTCCAAAATTTCCGAGGGTGCGGATACAACGCGGGTAAGACTGCTAGGCACTAGTAGTATTTTAATATTTTACCGATTCGTCATCACTCAAACCTAACCACTGCAATAACTCATATTGAGAATCAGCAACTGCGGCTGCGGATAGCTGTCCAAGGAGAGGCAGTAGAGAGAACGCAGAAAGAACTACATTGTCCTTCGAATTACCTTGTGCTATAACCTGAAAAAGTTTAATGTAAGTAAATACAGCAAATCAAGTTACAGCGGTCTCTTACCGATTGTAGTCAAGTACTATTCTTTACAATATTGCGGTCACTGCATGAAGAATGCGCTGAATGATTTTAAGTGCATTGCTTCAGCTTACGCTTACGCACCAGTGAACGTAAACAGAAAATATCAGTCTCAAAAGACTAAAAAAAAAATATGAGCCTGTAATGTCCCACTGTTGGGCAAAGGCCTCTCATCTCACTGAAGATAACAGTACAGTGAGGAGGATTAGGCGTAATCACCACGCTTGCCTAATGCGGGTTGGTGATTTTAAACTCGAGCTATGTTTGAAAAGTAGGAAACATGTTATTGCTCGACCCGGGAATTGAACCCGGGACCTCAGTTTTGGCAGGCGAGTGCACATACCACTAGACCACCGAGGCGTTAAGACAAAAGACTAAGAAATGAAAAATCGTGGCTACCTTCTGGCTGCCCGAATAACTTCAGTAATAATATAAAAATATTGTATAGAACAGGGTACCAGGCTGCATTCGGCAAGAGACACCGGCTGAAAGCTAATTTGGTGAGTGCAGTTGGCACATAGTTTGTCTAAAGTATTCATTTGGTGACCGAAGTAGATTGGAACACAGAGTTCGGCAGCCGCATTAGGCAAAGGGCTGGATGTAATTACTCCATATAATTGTTAGCTCATTAGATTACTATTTAAGGCTAATTGATGTTAGAGTAGTTTTATAGTTTATCTTATACGTTAATTTTTATTTCAACTAAATACCATGGGAACTATAGAATTCTACCTACTGTAATTCGACACGCAAGGTATAAGTACTATGCATTAGGTAAAGTAATTTGTTTCGAATAATATGTGCGTATGTTTGAAGTTCCTTTTTGGCACCTACTTAGTCAAGGTACAGCCTCGTATAGTCTTCGTAGGAAAGACTTCACCTTTTTCTTTATCAAAACTGTACATATTTTAAATATCCTGAAATTCGCGTGAGAAAAGTGTCTAGCTGGTACAATTAATAATTTTACTTACATCCGTTAGCGCACAAGTAAAATTCAGATTAATATTTCTGAAGGCTTCCTTGATATGAGAATTCACGTTGATAATAGTAGTCGTGACACAAAATACTGAAAATGTTATCTATCATTATATTACTTTTATTTTCCAAAGCTAAGTATCAGAAAAGTAAATACCAGGAGACCATACATAGCTCAGAGAATCAGTCCATGATATTATAAAGCGTTATTTATGAACCACTAGCGACCACCCCCTCTTTGGGGTTCAAGTTCTCAAAATCCTTGTCTGTCGTTTATTTGCATCATGAAAGGAACCGCTGTACCAACATTGAAGTTTCTAGATACAGTAGTTTTGGCTGGGATATATTTTAGTGTGTCTAACAGTCAGGTTTACCTTTTATCAACATATATGTACATATCTTTAAATCTATGAATATAAATAAAATAGTAGTGTCTGTTTGTAATACATATTAAAATAACCGCTTTTTACTACATGCATATCAATATTATATACATGGTACGTACATATGCCAGAATATTTTTTTTTATAATTTTTGTCTGTCAGTCTGTCTGCTTGTCCTGCTTAAAAATAATGACTGGACCGATTTTGACGGAACTTTTACTGGCAGGTAGCTGATGTAATAAGAAGTGAAGTAACTTAAGCTAATTTAATTTTAAAAACAATCTTCTCGGGAACTGGCAAAACGCGGGCATACCCGCGAGGCGCTGGCATTTTAATAGATGTAGATGAAAAAAACCTCTTAAACAGTAATTAAGTTACGAAAGTACACAAAGCGGTAACTCTTAGTATACCTATTTATTGAATCAATTTCACACAACCCAAGTCACAAGGTCGGACGATGTTTACGAAATTTTAAAATATTATACCAAGATTAATAAAATGTACACGGTAAATAGAGGAAAATTCCAATTACACACTTTCAAGTGGAAAATCCTTCGGTTACGCTAAGTAAAATAAAACGTTTAAATGAAAACTTATACCTAAACATACGTAATAGTATACACACTCACATATACAACTGTAAATAACTTACGCAAAAAGATTATTTTCATTATGAACTGTTTCGAACTAAAATCAGGAAAACTCTGATTAATATTAACTTCTTGGTTTGAAATTTTATGCCTGGGTAAACATACGATAACATTGCAGAAATACTCTGAACGTAGTTTTATGAATTATTATAGAATTTTCAGTCATAAGCCTCTTTCACTTTAAGCATTTTTAATCGTCCGGCTACGCGCCGCAGCAGTCAAATAAAGGTCAGTGCGCAAGGATTACGTGCAGTAATCATTGCGCACTGACCTTTATTTGTTTTTCATACAAAACGCACGTAGCAGGACGACTTAAAACGGTTAATTAACCGTTCTAATTAGAAAGAGCCGTTATCATGTTTTTTGATGTGATCATTTACTCATACACATTCCCTGTGCACAAAACTTTGCAGTAGTCAGTCGTGCACTAAGGATGTCTTTTCACCAGCTGCTTTGTAACGCTACTTATCATCAACCATATCAAAAAAGTATAGTAGCGTAACAACCGACAATCTTATCAAACGCTGCATAGGATTAATTGTCTAGTACTGAGACGAGGCGATATCTATAACGAACGAGCAGCCTTGGACTAGCAGAGATCTTGGTAAAGTTACGGTCAATTAGATCTCACTGCAAGATTGGGATCATATTATCTATACTTTAATATTATAAAGCTGAAGAGTTTGTTTTGTTTGTTTGTTTGTTTGTTTAAACGCGCTAATCTCAGAAACTACTGAACCGATTTGAATAATTCTTTCACTGTTAGATAGTCTATTTATCGAGGAAGGCTATAGGCTACATTTTATCCCGAAATTCCCACGGGAACGGGCACAACGCGGGTAAAACCGCGGGGCGCTGCTAGTAACTATATAAAATATGATTCCAAAATATTAAGGGAGTGCCTCAATGGTCAAATGGCCTGTGTACTTGGCGGCCCAGACTTTCCTGGGTTCAATTCCCGGGTCTAGCGAAGTATTTTTCCATTTTACTTTACAATTAAGGCGCTGATTTAAACCCATCAACTGGCAATAGGTAATCGAGGTAATTCAGGTTACTCCTAATCTTCCTAGACATAGTTTGAAACAGCAAATTTAGATGAAATAGAAACATTTTTACACCTTTATATCGAGTAGGTACCAGTCCCTATATAAACTAACCCAACCCGTGAATATAAATAAAAAAGCACGTAAAAATAAAAATATACGGCCAAAGGTAATATAGTTAGGTAGGTAGTATTTTATTCCATTACCTTGACTGTGTTGTTTACATATGATATTTTATTTGCCTACATACATTCAATGATTGCATTAGTATGTCCAACTAACGCCTTTTTCAAATTATGCCTTTTCAGTCATCCTGCCTCGTACGATTTGTATGAAAAACAAAAGAACATCGGTGCGCGCAGAGAACAGATTGAGCAGCAGTGCTGCAACGCGGAACCGGACGGCTTACAGCGCTTAAATTGTAAGAGCCCAAATAGTTATCTACTCTACTTGACCATGCATTGTCTCATACATAATTGTTAAGAGCAATTTGTTAGTCATTTAGAACACAATTAAATGAATCATTTCAACATTACTGTTTCTAAATAAACTTAATAAATATTACGTAAGTTACTTGTTCCTAAGTCAACTTCTGACTCGTACCTTGGTAATCTTTCCGGCGATTAATTATTGTTTATTCTCCACGTATGAAATTTTACTAACTGTTGTCAAGACGAATTATTATTATTAATCGATTTATACTTACTAATTATTTTTTCTTGGTAAATACATCGATGACCCTTATTCTTCTCAACGTCATTAGATTTTGGGTTATTTTTGGGAAAAAAAATACTAATAATAATAATCAACTATGAGTCCAAAACTTGAGATCGAATGACGATAACTCAATGTCATGAATTATAAGGGTCAACACTGCGTTAAGCGTGCGCACGCCGCGGTTTCATACAAAAGTGAATCGTCGCGGGCGCCCGCGGCGTGTGGCTTCATTCAAAAGTGAACCGCCGCGTGCGCCCGTCGCGTGCGGTGTCATACAAAAGTGAACCGCTGCGTGCGCACGCTTAACGCAGTGTTGACCCTTATAATTCATGACATTGAGTTATCGTCATTCGATCTCAAGTATTGGACTCATAGTTGATTATTATTATTAGTATTTATTTTTCCGAAAAATAACCCAAAATCTAATGACGTTGAGATTTAAACAATCTCAACGTTTTCAATCAATTCAATGACAAAATTCATATAAGTAGTATTGCTATTAACCATTAACGTCCCACGGCTGGACAAAAGCCTCTCATCTTAAAGAAGATATCAATACAGTGACGAGGATTAGGCGTAATCACCACGCTCGCCCACTACAGGTTGGTGCCCCAAACCCGAGCCATGTTTGAAAATGTTTTCGCTCGACCCAGGAATGGAAACTTCAATAATTCACACTACCTATCCGAATCCATACAAAAATACTTCCCGTAGCAACGTTCAAGCGTTCACGTTTCCCGTTAATAGGGAATATCCTACCATTTCGACGCATGAGATCGAAAAAACAAGAAATGGAAAGTGCTTAGTGAGGTTTGAAATTGGAAACGCGTTCATCAGACGCCTGCGGAAATTGTCGGTTGTCGCGTCTCGTGTCAGCGTTGTTGTGGTGACAGATCGTGACTGGGTACTGTCGCTGAAGTAAATAGTTGTAACGTGTTATCTAGAGGCTTGGAGTTGTGTTACTAAAACTATTAGGGGTGGAATGCAAATATACAAATAGAAATATAGGAATAAAAACAAACAAAGGAGGAATAAATAAAAATATAAATTTATTCAATTGTGTAGATTCAGGCGTTTTGTGACTCCGGCCGAAGTTTTATTGAATCATAGCTAAGAAAAATTTCCGTTGAAAACACCTTTTAAATCTGTCTGTAAGCAACAGTATCATTACACCCCTTCTTGATCAAAAACGTTAAAAAAGCGTCAAACCGACAACAGTTTGACACAGTTTGACGTTTGCTTAATTTACAAAAATGAATCGGCAACGCGCACTGCATAATCTGTTATTCACTTAAAGTTATCCGTGGAGAGCGGTCTAAATAAGTACGAAGTCTATGTACCAGTAAGGACACTAGAGTTCATAGGTCAAGGATAAAATTAAAACGCAGAGAAGAAAGTTCCATTCTTTGTTTTGTAGGCAGAGAATTAAAAATGCTTCTTAGAATTTCACACTTTCCAGAAATTTGAAACTGAAGCACAAAATACTGTAAATACCAAAAACGTATAATTTCTACTCAGATAATCGTTCTATATTATCAACTAGCAACACCCCGCGATTTTACCCGCGTTATGCCCGTTCCCGTAGGAATTCCGGGAATTTTTATACACATAAACATTCCTCTTGAATCACTCTATCTATAAGATACACGCATCAAAATCCGTTGCGTAGTTTTAAATATTTGAGCATCATAGGGACAGACAGCGGAAAGCGACTTTGTTTTATACTATTTAGTGATTACCTAAGCCCACGGGATGTTAACAAGGATTCCTGGAATTGTACAACAATTTAGAACACCCATAGTACCGCGACATGTGGTGCGGCGCGAGCTCATTACTATGTCACGTGGACGAGTTCGATTCATGTAAAGTACTTACTTATTGTACGACCTCAATTCGTTTAGGACAATCTAATATAATCTTGTGAATATAGTGTGGCAAATCCCAATAAAGAATAAAGGCCAAGCGTGCTGGTGATATCAGTACAGTAAGAAGTATTAATTTGTCATAGTAACCATGTAGTTACCGCGTTTGGCTACTGCGGTTTCGTGATTTCAAACGCAAGACATAATTGAAAATGAAATTAAAAACATACGCTACATCACCGACGCGTTTGTTATCGATACAATATTTTCTACTTGATTTCATTGGCATACTATAGATGTTGTTGACGTTGACTTTGCACGAGTAGTAATAAGTAGCATGCGATTACACCGTATATTGCATGCGGCGATCGACTTAGTGTAATCGCGTCTTAAGAATAGAAATCAATCTTTATAATCCCGTGTGATTCGTATGACTATAGTTATCAGCATAGACCTTTTTTATTTAAATTACCTTTAACAAACACCCTCACAGCGTAGAAGCAAATAAACGTAATTAGTACAAATACTTTAACCAATTCTTTTACTTGGCATTCATAAATATCCCGGGAACAATTTAGATCACGAAACGCTAATAAAACATGGATTCCATGGGGGAATGAGGTTACTAACAATACGGAACTAGGAAGCCGCAAAAGGCAATCAGATCTTCAAACGAAACTAGAATAGCCATTAAAATGGATAGATTTTTTTAAAGAAGGCATTGTTGTTGTTAATGTGCATAATGTTGAAATCAAAATGGTATTATGCTCTATGCCCTATTTTTATTACATCGAAGGTAAAAAAATATCTTAGGTATATGCCTGTATAATAAAGTATTAGGCTTCAATGTCACTGAAATATCGGTACATTGAGGAAGATTGCTTATTTATTTATTACTAGCAGTGCCCCGCAGATTTACCCGCGTTCTGTTCTTCTCCGTAGGAATTTCGGGATAAAAATAGCCTATAACATTCGCGATGAATATGGCTATCCATTGCAAAAAGAATTATTCAAATCGGGCTGGTAATTTCCGAACTTAGCTCGAACATACAAACAAACGAACTTACAAATTGTATCTCTTTATAATACCTATTAGTATAGATTTTTTAACATTAATTAAAAGTGCAGACATAATTAAATTATACACAAAGATAACAAGTACCTATTAAAAATTAAAAACATTTTAATTGAAAAGAGTCTGTAGTAGATTATAAATTTTTAATTATTAATTCTAAAATTCTGTATAAACTTTAATTAAAACTTTAAACAAAATATAAATCAGATAATTTTGGGGCTTGACCTTAGTCCTTTAATGCTCCAAACTTGCTAAGTTTGCGCATTGGATTGACTTTGCCGATTTTCATGTTAATTTTATTTGAGGTGGGTACAATTAATTACAAAATCTAAAAGCATTTGTGTTTGATCTCGAAGGGGCTCCGACGTTGAATAATAAATCAGTTTCTCTGTTAAATTGAAATAAACTAATAAAATTCTGGATTCGTCGTCTTGTTTTGAAATTTTGTTCGTAACATGTTCATTAAGAAGTGTGCTTAATTTACTGTTAAAATCTTTAGCAATTAAACAATCATGACCATTAATAAAGAGTCATTAAACCCGATAACATGATTAATTAATTAATAATTTAATTAAAATTTTCATGTAAAATTTAACCTTTCAACTGCTAGGTGTTCAATTAAATGCTAGCTTTTTAGCCTACCTCGCTCGTGACGTACTTTGACTAAGCAATGTTAGTTCATTGCGATTGTTAAGCAACGTTCATCTCTGGATGGGTGGCCGATAGTGGCAAGCGCTACCGTGCTTCGGAAAGCACGTTAACCAGTCGGTCTCGGTTGTTTCAATCGTCTGGCCATATTGGAGGCCTTTAGGCGGTCTAAAAACTCTGACACCAGGGTTGGCCACTAACCTACTCGACATGAATGAAAGAAGCCCACGCTTTTTGCACTCACAGTGGAACGTTTAAAAGGTAAGTAAGACCGTTATCAGGGAGGTAGGAAAAGATTATACCTACTTACGTGTGCAAGGCAAAAGCGAGCAATTCACCCACCATTTACTTTACGAGTTAATTGTCCGTTCCTTTACTATGTCGCGAACACGAAAATGCTGTTTACACTTTTGCATTGTGATTTTCATAAGCGTTGCTGTTAAAATATATTTAGTTGCTCTTTTCAGCATAATTTGTAATGCTTAAATAATTTCATATACTTTTAACCGTAGTGCGCTTCGCAAGGGTTTAATTATGTAGCAATGCGTAATGAATGATATGAGTTGCAACTTGGCATTAAGTTTTTTTAATTCGAAAGATATTATTTATAGTAAGTGAATGGATTAGGGTTGCTGTACTAGTAACTGAGTTTTCTTAGAGGGGAAAAAAGCTTTTTCACTTTTGGGCAGCTCAAAAAAACCTAACGTATGGTGTGTTTACATTCTGCACTTGCTATTACTCCTTCCGCTGTCACAAATATTTCTCTGCATAGGTACTTCTTGCTAAAATATCGACGCAAGTGAAGTGATTCTACGCTGGCCACTTCCCTACTCCCTTGCCAACTGGGTTGAATGCAAACGCCGAGTATTAAATCGTTAATTAGAATAGTTCACTTATGCGACTGTTTGAACCAACCACCTTAATGGCTTCTCGCCTTATCAATGAATAACATCTCGAACAAAATGATTAATGTTCGTACTACTGATTTTTTCAGTTCCTATTTTTATTGATAACGAGACAGACTTCGTTAATAATGGTTTCTTAAGTTTAAGCGAACACTATCTGTCTTCTTCTTCTTCTTCTTCATCGAGTGGATGGTTAACCTAACCAATCCTGGTGTCAGAGTTATTGAGCCGCTATCTGTATCCGTTACACTATCTGTATCCGTAAACGTAGTTTTAACTCAAGACTTAGTTAAAATAAAGCTAAAAATGGGACCAATTTTTTAATGATTGCGTTGAAAAATAGTTAGTTTCCGGGCTTATTTATGTCGCGTACAGACTTGATTAATTATATACCAACGTAAAATTGTGAGCGGCGCGGGCACTAGCTAATGTTTACGGTGCTATGAATATGTCTTCACTCATCTATATGTCCACCTTATGTGAAACTAGTTTGGTGAAGACACCTTTAATAATTGAAGAACTTATTATGTTTAGTTAAAACGAAAACATAGAGAGAATCGTAAGCTGTGGTTATTGTATTAAACCTGAATTTTTCAATAAATTGTTGCAGAATTTTATAATATTGAACTTAAACGCCTCGATGGTCTAGTGGCTGGTGCACTCGCCTGCCAGACTCAGGTCCCGGGTTCAATTCCCGGGTCGAGTAAAAACATGTCTCCTACTTTTCAAACATAGCTCGGGGTTTTAGATTACCAACTCGTATTTGGTAAGCATGGTGATTATGCCTAATCCTTCCCACTGATATCTTCAGTGAGATGACACCACTTAATAGTTAACGTATAATTTGAATGTCCGAAAAGTAATTCAACAAGCTTTTTAAAAACCACAAACAAAGAAAAAACAAACGAACGTTACCTAGCTTAAAGGTTAAACTAATACCCATTACGAGAAATATGGAAGAATAATATTTTGCATAAGATCGCTACGAGGAATGTTTTCATTTAATTTCTCGGTGAAACGGTTTTAACTTTTCAACACAATTACTGCCTGTGTTTAGGCATGGAGGCGTATAATTAGGTGTAGCTCTAATAATATTGGAATAAACATTCTTAACAATGTACTTGGCGGCTTCCTTAGCTCGGAAGTGTTGGTAGAGGCGGAGTCAATTTCTTTCATTCTAAAACATACATTGTATTCCATTTGGGCTGAAGTTGGTTATAACAAGTGTGGGTAGGTTAAGATATGTTTATCTACCATTGGACATGGCCGACACTGCGTTAAAAGTTAAGCGTGCGCACGCCGCGGTTTCATACAAAAGTGAACCGTCGCGGGCGCCCGCGGCGTGCGCACACCGCGTGTGGCTTCATACAAAAGTGAACCACCACGTGTTAACCTTTAGAGTCGTCATTTACTTTGAATCGATCTGTACGAGTAGGTATCTTTAGAGTACCCAAATATTTTTCGTATTAAAATTCATATCCGACCAGCGATACTAATTAAGTTAAACCATTAATGTAAGTAATAACGTAAATTTCTTCGTAATAAGCAATTAAGATTCAAAACAAATCGAATGAATACGACTTTCGAATACTGAGTAAGTAAAACTTTCGTTTTACTTCACCAATTATTTCAAGGGTTTAATTATAAGGAGCTAACTCAAAATTATCAAATAAGTTATTTAATTCCGACTTGGGATGGAGTTACACCTTTTATTTAATAATACTTCATTCTTAATTCTTTCGGCTCGCTGGTCTAGTTTTATGCTCATTCGACTGCCAAAACTGGGGTGCCAAGTTCAAGCAGCTGACTACCAACTTACTGTAATCGTAAGTTTATGCTTACTCTATACAAATATAACTAATCTCGGAAACTACCAATCCGATCTAAATTAGCCACATTCAACGGGAAAGTTACAGGATATTTTTCATCCCGAAATTCCCACGGAAACGGGCACAATGTGGGTAAAATCCCAGAACGTTGCTAGTAAATCTATATGTTGGTTCACATCCCTAAATTCGTCGAACGCAAAGCATTGCGTCAACAACGCTTTCAACTTTTATCATAATCTACATACCAAACTATCTTAATTATTTTCACAGCATAAGACCGCATTGCTTGAAATTCCTTTGAGATTTAACTGGTTCATCAAAATTCATTTATGGAGCTAGGGGAAAAGGTGAGCTACAGGAACTAAGTTTAGACGGGATTATTTTGTAAGTAACGTTTCAGGTTTCTTACTCTAATACTTAAAAGCTTAAATTACTGAAACGGTGTGCCACAGTGTAGCAATGGCGACCGTGAACAGTGTTTTTTCAAGCTTTTAAAAATAAGGCTACATTTAACTCAGAAGTAACATTTAAAATTTCAAAGCCGGAGACGGAGAAACGATTGGACCGTTTAAATCCTAAGCTATATGTATAACGGTTCAACCATGTGCCAATGCATACATTGCATCGAAATAGGTCCATTTGTTTGAGAGCTACGGAGCCCACAGATAGATACCCACACGGACAACGACGTCAACTTTTATTACCTCCCTTTTTATCGGGAACTAAAAAATAAAAACTACATAATTAGACCTTATCAAAACCAATGATTTTGAACTATTATACAAAACGTTGCAACATGAATTAATTATTTATATGAAACAATAATGACCAGAACAGAAACTATGGCCTTAATTATGTTTAGTTTCTTTGATGACTTTGAAAACACAAAGCGTGTTCGTTGGAATGGGCGTACCTGTCCTAACCAAACATTAGCAACATTAATTTGACATTTTAAAGTCAAAGGGTCTACTCCAGTTAATTTGTAGCAGAGATCATTGTCCTGAGACACACTCTGTTCACGTTCAAACAAGGAATAAATGTTTACTGTACGAAATTGTAGTGACTATTGAGTACAAATGTTTTAGTACCGTTCTTACAACAATAACTGACGCCAGTACCAATTTAATGAGTATTTTAATACTAGTTTTTTTAAAATTTCGTTAATTGTTTAAGTGTCTTTTTAATGAACGTCTCTGAGTGCGACAATAGTTAACGTAATTTTCATACATATATCGCCGTCTCCGAGTACTGTGGTAAGAAAATTTGGGATAAAACTATAAAATAATAATTAAGACCCCGTTTATATGAACTTGCAACAACGTGCAGCATCGTGCAACATAATAGCGCGTCATCGCATGACAACGCTATGTCCGTTTTACAAAATCAGTAGTGACACTTAAAATATATTCAATTTAAAAAACGTGTCAACATGAATAAGGAATTCTTTCAGAAAAAGCATGAAATTTCATGCGTTCTAGCAGTATTTTCTCCCACCCATTCAGAGATACATCGTTTCTGCATTAACGGTAAACTGTTGCAATTATTGGGAAAGGATTTTAAAATAGAACAAAATACTTTCAATTTTTGAAAGTGCATCTTCGGGAGCACTCTTTCAAACGGTATCTAAAATATCTTTAGGAGCGCCAAATGGTTGACATTTTTATAAACCCTGCTATATTTTTGCAGGGTTGCGATGGAAAAAGAATCCTAAACTGAAAATTTTTCGTTCACTTTTATTATTTATGATATCATAAGTGAGATTAGAGTCCGTTGCCCAGCAGTGGGGTATTACAGGCTAATATACTTTTATTCTAACTTAATATATATTAAATTCTTAACCTAAATTCTTCGAAGTGTGTAAACGTTTGGCACTAATCTGCCATCAACATCGAATTACTATCATTCATAATTCCAAAACTCATTATGTCCGACTAGACAAAAGTATGTCTCAACATAAAAATCCTCAAAGTCGTTTTAATCTAAACAAAACAGATTTATATTATGAGTTAAACAAATTCAGTTAAAGTGAGGAAACTATGTCTCGTGAAGATGTTTAGATTGCCGTCACGTCGCGACGGCCCGAGTCTGCAGGTGCCATTATTCAGAAACAATGACGGATTTCTTTATATTAAATTTTGTAAGTTATTTCTGAGGAGTCGTGTTTTGAAGAAATGTTCGTATAATTTTTGTAAAAAAAATTGTAGTTTCGCTATTGGAGATACGAGTATATAAAATAATACTAGCCGCGCCCCGCGGTGTTACCCGAGTTGTGCCTGTTTCCGCGGGAATTTCGGGATAAAATGTATCCAATGTGTTATTCTGATGTGTAAGCTATTATTACTGTCAAGTTTCATCCAAATCCGCGTAGTAATTTTTCGTGAAAGAGTAACAAGCATACATATCTATCATACATCAATCCATCCTCACAAACTTTCGCATTTATAATATTATTAGTAGGATAGGATTGTTCGTCTAGTATAAGTACTTTCATGTAGTTTTTGCCATTATATAAGACTATTATTATTGTGTGGTTGTACTTTATTATTGAATCTAGTTGTAACTATTATCCAAACATTAAAGGTTTTATTTTCTCTTGCAATATTTACTCAAAGTTACAAATATGCCATCAAATGCAATCGAATTTACACCAAGTGGAAAACGTATCAATTGGTAAAAACACCACATCGTCAAACAGTTGCATCAATTTAAATTAAATATTGTATGGAAAAGCGTAACGTTCTAAAATCTTGGTACCTAAAAATCAGGATGGTTTCGATGGCGTTTATGCAGCACATCCTCGGATCTTGCGCAAAAGTTATAAACCGGCCAAGTGCGAGTCGGACTAGCATGGAGGGTTCTGTACTTTAAAAAACGGCAGAAAATCACTCTTTTTGTATGGGAGCCTCCCTTGAATATTTGTTTTATTTCATTTTTTGTATTTGTTGTTATAGCGGCATTAGAATTACATCATCTGTGAAAATTACAACTGTCTAGCTATCACCGTTCTTGAGATACAGCCTGGTGACAGACGGACGGACGGACGGACAGTGAAGTCTCAGTAATAGGTTCCCGTTTTTACCCTTTGGGTACGGAACCCTAAAAAGTCAGTCAAACATCGCAGTTAAAAACTACAAAGAACTACTTCGTCAAAATTGTCATACACGAGTACCAGCTGGTTTTCTAATACAAATAGAATCCAATGTGGTGTTTTGAATCCATTTCCGTCCATCAATGCAGACGGAAATAGAATCGCATACTGGCGGAATATATTGAAACGCCAGCAGCGATATTGACACATAGTATTAGTTGCGCTTACTCTGCATAACCTGTATTAATTACTTGTCGACGACTGTACATTATGTGGGAGTGTGTAGAGCTTCTTATCACGAACTAAGTGATGCTCGTCAATACGTAAGATATTTATTAATTATGACGTAATACGTACAGATACATGACTAATAACATTTGTGTTTCTCCGAACTGAGTTAAAGAGCTTTGAAATCTTTACCTAAATTATAGTATACGAAATATGTACTTAATATTTGAATCGTTATGCTGAGGACACACGGCGACACTGACACTCATCACAAATGTCGACACTAGTGTAGATTGCGTCCTCATGGTAAGCAATTTTTTTTGTCGACATCGGTGTAAACATTTTAATGTCCCGGTTATGTGTGGTTAGCTGTCTACACGGAGACACTGCAATTCAGTGTGGTACATTTCCTCGCTATGAAGATTTGGTCGGTTATTGGTCTAGCTAAAAATTTCGCGCAAGTTCGAAATTCGCGACACTTGTGTCGGACACTGCGCACGACCTGTCTCCACGGCTGCAACACAGACACCGACAGACATTGCCACAACAACTGCAACTAAGTGTCGCGGCAGTGGACACACACAGACATTCGATGTATACATTGAGTGTCTAATGTCAAGTGTCGCCGTGTGTCCTCAGCATAACAGTTATTATCCCTGGACAGCCGTTCCCATATGTTTAAATTTTTTCATCTTCTCCTTTCAAGTTCTCAAGATTGAACTGGGTGATTATTATCCAAGGTTAATTTTACATAAAATGTGTCTCTTTAAATCACCAAAGCGAAACAAACGCGAAGCGATTATCTAAAATATACCGGTTGATATAAAGTTTCACACTTTCAATCAAACTAATACGATATTCGGAATAAAACTCCTTTCTTAATCGAAACAGAAGGCGAAATAAAAGTTTCAATAATCGGTGCTAGAGACTAAGTCTTCACTGAACACGTTATGATAAGTTTTCGGTCTATTGAACTGACACTCGCTATTGAGCCGCTTGCATTTGTATTTATTATCTATTAAATTCTATTCCCTTTATCTGACACTTTGAATTTCATATTTTCCAATAACTTTATGCCAATTTGAATGAAGTAAAGCAAAGAGTGAAGTAAGACCATTTATTGGTCTATTTAAGCATTTATGGATAAGCGCTCAGAGACAAGACTTGTAAGATTGTGTTTTTTGTTTTATCTGATTCCCTAGTATTTTAGTACATGAACTCAAGATTTGTTCTCATCAAACAAGCAACTATTTTGACTGTGTAGTGAACTCATCATCTTGAACAAAAAGCTCTCAAAAATAAGCAAATACTAAGCTAAAAACTATTTTTTACTAAGGTTCGCATTTTTGTATGAATTTTTTTTTAATTACTAGCAACACCCTGCGGTTTTATTCACAATGAATCCTTTCCTGTAGGAGATTTGGGATGAGCCTATGTGTAACTTTTCACTTTATTCATGATATCATAACATAAGAAAAATTATTCCAATCCTTTTGTAAATTCATGATGTTCCATTTTATCTATACTAATAAAAGGAAGCGGAAGAGTATTTGTTTGTTTGATCGCGTTAACCTCAAAAAATACCAATCCGATTTGAATAATTATTTTTGTAATAGATAGCAACATTTTTCATGCTGAAACGGGGCACAATATGGGTAAACACGCGGGGCGCTGCTAGTAAAAAAGGTCAAACTCTGTAAAAATGCTATTGTCATAATTTTCTCACAGGACATGGGTGAAATTGGAGAGCAAGGATCGTGTAATGCAAATTGAGACGAGACCCAAACACTAAACAATGCTTCTATTGTTGAAAAATAATTGGTTTATGGTTGTAGTCGATTTATTCCATTCATTTCGTTTTGAACGACTTCGTTAGAATCAATGTTTTATTTTCAGGGCTGTCAACCGAAGGCTGAAGCCTTAACTACCATAAAAAGTAGGAATAGCTCTCTATTATGTACTTCTCCGTTGTCGGGTAATTAAATCGCATTGCACTTTTTAACTAGCAACGAGTATGCTAAGTATTGTGACTCACTTTAACTCTTATTTAAATCTGTTTTTTTAACAAAAAGGCAAAAAGCAAGAGTACCTACGGTATGTTAAACTAAATACCATTTGAACTTAATACCAAACTAACTTATACATGCTTAAATCCAGACGAAGATTACAAACGCAAGTAATACCACTTAATGTCGTTTACAACGTAGAGCATTTGTGTAGTAGGAATATACTTAATAACCATCAAGTTATTTGACTCAATATAATTTATATTGCATGAACTTAAGCGAGTTTAACTTAAAGCTTATGTATACATAAAGCGTGTTTGCAAGCTTTGACCCGGAACGTTAAATGGAAAGCTAGCGTCACACGTGTTAAACTAGGAATCTAATAGAAGTAGCGTCGGGTTGAGGAGTCTAAACTTGAAGCACGTGCCTACTATAGTACCAGATATACATCCTATCGCAGCGAGCCTCTCGCTAGGCGTGTAGATCTCGCTGTCTAGCAGGTGCTAACTCGCTCAATATAAACAAACACCGTTTACCACTAATGACCTTACGATCTACCTTCCGGGTTGACTGGCCTATTCAAAAAAGGAATTCATTAAGCAACCCTATTTACCTATTGTTTAAACACAATGTTTAATTCATCAACATTGGGTTTCATTAACCTTGCCTGAACACAGTGTAGGATCACAGTATAGAAAGATACAGAAGGTTGATGCTACTGAATTTCCTGTAGCGCATTTGAATGTCAAGTTCAAAGACCGTCAAATTAGGAAAATCTGAGAAATTTCTTTTGAAATAAGAGTAAGGTTAACTGTATTAATATTTACTCTGTGACAGATCTTGAATATTGTATTAACCATTTGTGTAATTTCCAGTTTCATTTCTCGTAATGGTTTATCCAGATGAATCTAATTTATTATCTAACCTTAAAGCCTTAACCTTCAAACGATTAAGGGTTGAAGTTTAATTAATCATTAATTATATAATTAAAATACTTTGACGGACCAAACAATTAATAGGCTTTAGCCAGGCCTGTGTCACTCCGCGTGTAGGTATTAAAAACATACCTACGGGCGGCGGCCACTGCGCAAGGGCCAATCTAGTAGGCTGCCACAAGCGAAAGAAAACACACGCGTGCGCGCTATATGTTCGACCACGTTCAACTTTGATTGATTCATTATTGCAAAATGGACACAAAACGAATAAAATTATAGTTTAAAAAAACTAAAAAAACACGCTTTTATTGCAAATTGAACTAAAAACTAGAAAATAATTTTTCTCCTCAAATCAAAATTATAATAAAATTTAAGTTGTAACACAATGATTTAATTCAGAGTAAAAAGCGTGGGGTGCATTTTAATGTAGTTCATAACTATCCTCTCATAGATAGTTACCAATGATGATTGTAATATTTAAAAATATTAAGCACCCCACGCTTTTTTACTCTGAATTAAATCATTGTGTTACAACTTAAATTTTATTATAATTTTGATTTGAGGAGAAAAATTATTTTCTAGTTTTTAGTTCAATTTGCAATAAAATCGTGTTTTTTTAGTTTTTTTAAACTATAATTTTATTTTTTATTTTTTAGTAAGCATAACATTATATGCAACTTTTCATCCCGTAATTCCCACGGGAACGGGCCCATCACGGGAAAACCACGGGACGCTGTTAGTGTCTAGTACCATTTAGTAAAATAAAACAGAACTCCCGTTCCGTCCCACAGCGAGCGCCCGTTGATGTCTTTTATATGAAGTAATATTTTTTTAGTAAATCTGGCAAATCCATTAAGGATAACGGGAAACTGTTATTAAATTATTGCATTGTCATCGGTCCTTGATACATATGCAAAGTTTCAAATTAATCAGACTTCTGGAAGTTGGTGAAAATGATGTTCAAAGATTTCATTACATACGTACATACATACATACATACATACATACAGGCCAAGCTAATAAAAGCGTGTTAAATAAATAAAAAAAAAGCAAAAAGATACTGTGCAGTATTTAATTGTTTAAATACTGCACACACGCTCGTGCTGTGCGCTAGATGGCATAAGTAGTTTCTCGAAGTAAGCAACCCTAGTCCGCGGCTCTTTCAATACGTATAACCATGTATAACTTATTATGAACCGTAGTATAGTGAATTAAGGCCCATATTCCTTCAAAAAGAAATTGGTAGGTATGTAAATGAACACGTGCTCGACTGGACCGCGAGCTAAATTAAATCATATTGTTTATCAGATTCGAGTCATATTTCTTTGAAAACCATTGCGAAGTAAAGCTTCTGTACGTAGTACTAGTTATTATTCTGTGCTTTAGCTAAGATTACTTATACTAAACATGTTATTCCTTTTAAAAACTATAAAACCTAATTATAACAGAACTAAAAACAAATAATTTAAATAACGACACATGCAACGTTAAACACGGAAACTTAAAAATAAATACGAATTAAAGTTAAAAAAATCATTTAAATGTTTATCTGAAAAGTGGAATGAAATAAACATTAGCAGTTGTGGTGGGGGCACTCCCAAAAGTTTTTATAGCGTCAATTGCGTGCTTACGATTTCGTAGGGCTTTAATGGACAAACGCGATTCGTTTGCAAATAAAGGTAAACTGTGTTTGATTTAAAATTTATGCTACATACCAGAATGGTCGTGTCCTATCCTTTAAGTTATTCAAAGCTGATTACTAACTGTTGGTAAGAGGATTTCTAGACGATTATCTCAGGGTAAGTTGAAATTTCGAATTCAATACAACAACTGGGTTAGGGAATGGTGATTGTGCAACATGTACGAAAGTTGGGAATGGATTGGTTTTCCAAAAAATGGTAAATCGGTGATTGGTTGTCAAAAATTATTGATTAGGAAGTCGGTTTCTTGGCAATTATAGTTAAGGACCGACACTGCGTTAAGCGTGCGCACGTCGCGGTTTCATACAAAAGTGAACCGTCGCGGGCGCTCGCTGCGTGCGCACGCCGCGTGTGACTTCATACAAAAGTGAACCGTAGCGTGCGCCCGCCGCGTGCGGTTTCATACAAAAGTGATTGTGAGCAGTGATGGCCCTAATAATACCTATGTTGTTTTTAGAAATTTGTTTGCTTTTTTTTTGATGTACAAAAATTTAACTAAAAGGTATAATACAATATTTAAAGAGTTTTATTTATACAGTCAACATGATACTTTAAATTAAACCCCGAGGTACTGAAAATTATATGCAAGTTACTTTTCCTTTGTATCTCTCAATTTATTTTAAATCTCTACAATATCATTATTCTCCCTGGTTTCATATTAACTTCTCATAGTAATTAGGTACGGTTTACAAAAAAATTATCTAGTTTGAAAAGCTACCTATAATTTCCCTTTGGAAAATAATTACTCTTTCACACCTTGTTACAAAGAGTAAATTGACTATGAATGCGTTTGGAAATACTTAAACAATTACTAAACAAATAATAATAATAATATACTCGGAAAAAATCACTCACGGTTAATTAGTCCCAAGCTAAGCTTTAAGCTTGTATTATGGAATCTAACTAACTGATACTACTACATAAACATTACACAAATACTTTAATATCGTGAAGGTTCTACATTTAAAAAACCCTTTTACCTCTTCCAGTATTTATTCTTATTATTCAACTCAGTAAGGACAGTGAGAAGCTTGATTGAGCCACGAACTAATTAATTCCGCATCTACAAATATTTGTCGTCTCGTTTTTCCTCTCATTTTTTTCAACAAACATCCTTATCCGTGTAAAAGAATCATGGCCACTGTTTGCATTGAGAATAACAATTTATTTTAATTACTTAAAACTACACATTCAGTGAACAAAATACTTTTTGGGCTAAACGATGCGTGTACCAAAGTAATTATTATTCGAGTTGTGTTCTCCACAGAATAGTGGTTGGGCGTATTTTTATTTGCATATTTTACGTCTTTTCACGCAACAAGAGACGAACATCCGTGATCCGCGTCACAAGTGTGAAAAGAAATGAAAAATGTTAACAATGTAGTAACGTATATTACTGAATACAATTCTGGGTAAACCTCCCTCTTTGCTGGCGCAATTGGGTAAAATTGTGTCTCGGTGACATCTGTAAGCTTTATTTTCTTCGTTGCTTTAATTTGTTTTCCTACACTCATTATATTCAAGTTAATAAGGAGTTAATATGCGTGATTTACTACCAATCTAATCTTATAAAAAGAATTATAAAACTGTGAATTTATAATTCCATCATAACTAAGAACAGTACAATATGGCAGATTATGTTTAACTACCCCAGATAGACACAGGCATACAATCACATCAAACTTATAACATCCCTTTTTCTGTGTCGGGGGTTAACATTGTATTATGGATAGCTGATTTAGCAAACATACATAAAGCTAAATTATAATGTGACTGGAAGCGCCCCATTGTCTTACCCGCGTTGTACCCGTTCCCGTGGGAATATCGGGATAAAATATATCTCATTTACTATTCTGATGTATAACCTATATTGTTGTAAAATTTCATCATAATCCATTGAGTAGTTTTGGCGTGAAAGTGTAACAAACATACATCCATCCTAACAAACTTTCGCATTTCTATTATTAGTAGGATTACGTATTGTATAACTTCATAAGCCGCAAACTGACAACGGGATAATTCTAACTAAAATCTAGTTTTTAGAAACACAAAACTAGGCCTTACTACGCTATAAATAGGTTTAAAATGTTCAGTTTCGTTTGTTCCTAATGAGATTATATTGAAGTGTAGCCTCGTATGATATTGTGAATAAATCGTGAGCTGCGCTGACCATGATGTATGCCAGCGCAAATTGGATTTATTTCCAGCTTAACCATCGCAATTGTGTGCCTACAAACAAAAATTGTTATTGTAGAACGGTGTGTTATTAGTAATAGGCTGTTGTGTTATAAAGTTAGGTAGTAGTTTTATTTAACTAGGTAAAGTATTGATTATAATGTGTTGTTTCTCTTGTATTTGATTGATGACTTTTAGCAGAGTACTTTGTAAACTACCCAATTATTTGATTCATTAGAATGTGAGGGGTGTAGGTACAAGCATTTTAAAAGAAATAGCAGAAGATTTAAATTGAAGAGCTTTTCTGATTTAAAAATTCACTATCCGCTGTCACCGTTGCTTAAACTATGGCCACACTCCCATCATTAAAACAATAATCTGTCTAAAAGATAACCAAAAAGTACGTTTTTAATTCAAGTTAAAGCCTTAATAAACTTATTTCAAAAGTTTACAAAACGCGTCGAGAGCTACACAGTACACACCTTTACGAGTATAATGTTAAAAAACAGGGGAAAACATCGTTAGTTTTATCGCAGGCTCCGGCAACGAATAGCGCTTCTCAGATACAGTAAAGAGACAAAAAAAACTGGTACAGCTCATTTATTACGCTGACATTCCACAGTGCACCCCAATAAAAGAATGTGAGAGATGTATGTTTGCAGACAAAACACGACAAACATTCGCCACCGCATTGAATCGAATGCACGTGAACAATAACGCGATTATTAATACTGATGTATATTTTATGGTTGAAACCGATAAAAAATGTTTAGTTAAATTTTAAATGTACTACGCCTAACATTATTATAATATTATTACTGTTGAATAATTGCATTGGAGGTGACATTAAGCGTTCTTTCTAATACTATTTTTTGTTCCTCCTATTTTAATAAGAAACTATAAAAACTCGTGTCACTATTGGCCACTGATCTGCTCTAAATAAAAAAATGAATGGGGTTATGATGCGATAGAGGCGGCAAATTCTGAAACATATACTTATTTACCATTTTATCTCGATATTTAGAAGAAGAATAAACCCATCTTCACAAGGGAACAGGAACAAATGCAAAAACAATGCTGGTAAAACCGCTGTGCAAAGCAGCTGTTATACCTATAAATGTATTACGTTTTGAAGATCGCTTTTTTCATCAACGGCTCAGAGTAATAAGAGGTCGATTTATGAGTAGATAGGCACTTCACTTTCCCACAATCCAGGTAAAATGCCCACTCAAGTAGGCAAACTCCCTTGCGGTTGTATTTCAGGGTACCGCAGATGCCTTAGACGCCCGATATTTATTATTCATTCATGAGGAGCACTGCGATATTTACTCTCCCATTACTTGAGGCTTCGAAGTCGCGTTTCTTTCATTAAAAATGTATCACTTGTTCGTTTTCGAGTTGCAGTATTCTAGAGCTTTGATAAAGAAGTTTTTACTTGAGTTGTCATGAACTAAGAACTAGGACATAAACACACGCGATGTTTTTAGAGAGTTGAATATTTATGAACCACATTTTTCTAAACCCTTAAAGTTTAGCCCTCACAGCAATCTATTTTCCTTAAAAATATAAAGATACTAGCAGCGCCCCGCGGTTATACCCGCGTTGTACCCGTTCCCGTGGGAACTATTGTACATATAAACCTTCCTCTTGAATTACTCTATCCATTTAAAAAAAAACAGCATCAAAATCCGTTGCGTAGTTTTAGAGATCGAAGCATAGGTACATAGGGACAGACAGCGGAAAGCGATTTTGTTTTATACTTAACTTAGACTATTTAATATGTAATAACTTCTTGAGTTTGAGCAAACTTTCATGTATTAAATTACTCTTGCATACACTTCGCTTCAATACCTTAACATTCTCCTTCCTGTAACGAATCAGTAAAGGAAACTTCAGAATCACTACAAAGTATAAAACAAAGTCACTAATTTTGTCTGTTTGTTTGTCTGTATGCTTAAATCTTTAAAATTACGCAACGGATTTTAATGCGGTTTTTTGTAATAGGTAGAGTGATTCAAGAGGAAGGTTTTTATGTATAAAAATTCCCGAAATTCCCACGGAAACGGGTACAACGCGGGTAAAACCGCGGGGCGCTGCTAGTATGTAATATTAAAGCAAACTAGATCCGTAAAACTAGTTTGATTGTATGCAGATAACGTGCCTTTGTCATTTACCAATATCTATTCGCTACCACATACATATTCCAGAACACAGCTGAACAAACCGAACTCACTAACAGTAATTAAGTTACATCGTTTAAATTAATATCTGCATCTCAATAATCCGAAATCGGGTTAGAGAATGACGTCTTATAAAGACAGTTTCGTGTTCGGATTCGAGACACGATTCAAATTAAGTGACAAAGCGTTGGGCGGTGGGCTATACTCGACCGGTCGCTCGGTAATAGCTGGAATACGGACGTGCATTTGCTTTAACAGTACAGTGCAATTTAAACAGACATTGGTTTGATAGAATTTTCAATATTCTGATATTCATATTTATACAGTGCTACGCCTAAATGTGACCGCCTACTTGTGGCCATACTTCACGATGGTCACAATAGCCGATAGTGATAATAGTCGCAATAGACACAGATGTACGTATATGGAGTGGGTAGCTCAATTCAAAACGAGCGTTCAAGCGAGCGTCACAATATAACAAATTACTCGCTCGCTCGCTTACTTTCTAATGAACTCGTCAACTTGCCGCTCACTTATTCCCTTAAGCTAAATAACGCCTTAAGGCTCATTCAAAGTACGCATTTTTGGTTGTTCTGCTACGTGCGTTTTGTATGAAAAACAAAAGAATATCCGTGGGTTCGTGGACAAATACGCACTACTGCGACAGTAGTGTCGCAGTATATTTTCAGACTGTAAAAATTAAGTTGTAGAACTTAATTTGAAAGAGGCGTTATTCTCAATTACTTAACAATCGTTAATGGAGATCGCCACATAACCTTCTACACTATTGAATCTGTAAAGAAAACAGTTTATCATTTTCAGAAAGTCTTCTCACGCCCACGGCCGCTGTGACACGGCCAAAACGTACAGATTTTTACCTTGTTTTATTTTGAGTGTTTTGTAAATGTTTTTCACACGAGTTCCGTGTTTTTAAGCTAAATATTATGAGTAATAATGTTCTCTATCGTATTGACTTTAATTCTGTTGACTGGAGTTTCGTAATAACATAACTAGAACTAGCAGCGCCCCGCGGTTTTACCCGCGTTGTGCCCGTTCCCGTGGGTTTTTTTGGAATTTTTGTACTTACAAACCTTCCTCTTGATTCACTCTATCTATTTAAAAAACCGCATCACAATCCGTTGCAAAGTTTTAAAGATCTTAGCATACATAGGGACAGATAACGGTAAGCGACTTTGTTTTATACTATGTAGTGATGACAATTATAAGTGGGAAGTATATTACTGCTCTAATAACCAACACCAATTATAAGTGGGAAGTATATTACTGCTCTAATAACCAACACATTACCTTTAAATATGCCTTCAATCGTTTATATTTTCAGACTGTAAAAATAACTCCAAAGAAAATAAATCAGAATAAGTCCAAAGATGTTTTTTAATACAGTGATTTATGCCTTTTATTTTTCACTAGCAGCACCCCGCGATTTTACCCGCGTTGTGTTCGTTCCCGTGAGAATTTTGGGGTGAAAAATAGCTTATATATAACCTTTCCGTTGAATGTGGCTATCCATTAAAAAAATAATTATTCAAATCGGCTTGGTAATTTCTGAGATACGCGCGTTTAAATAAACAAAAGATCGAACACTTCAGCTTTATTATACAGTATAGATTCATTTCAACAACTGTTACGCGTATATTAACCAAAAGCACAAATACATTTGGCAAGCTACACGAAAATTAGATTAGGGTGGTAAATAGGAATACCACATACATGCGGTTTTGCAATAGAGATATTATTGAACCTGTATTTGTAATTGGATGAAGTAATAATAGCTGCAGTTTGTATCATAACAGTATCTGATAATATAACTACTCTGAAATGTTGATAAACGTTGTAAATGGTACCTATTAATTGTGTGAAACATGTAGCGATGTAAAATATTTGAACGCGGAAACTGCACTCAATTATATATAGTACAAATATGTTGTTATTATTTATTAGACTAATTAATTGTGTTTATTTATTTATTTATTAAAAACACCAACAATATACATACTTAAGCTTGACCATAATAATATTCGTTATATAAATTACAAAGTATATTCATGCGTATTATTTCAATACGTGCTGAAATAAAACTAATCTATACTTATATAATAAAGTTGAAGAATTTAATTTTATTGTTTGTTTGAACGCGCTAATCTCAGAACTTATCTGTCCACCTGGAATGGATAGCTCTACTCAAGAAGACGGTTATAGGCTTATAGGATACTAGCAGCGCTCCGCGGTTTTACCCGCGTTGTGCCCGTTCCCGTGAGAATTTCGGGAATTTTTTTACATAAAAACCTTCCTCTTGAATCACTCTACCTATTACAAAAAACCGCATCAAAATCCGTTGCGTAATTTTAAAGATTTAAGCATACAGACAAACAGACACGAAACAGAGACGACTTTTTTTTATAAGCGCTCCGTGGTTTTACCCGCGTTGTACCCGTTCCCGTGGGAATTTCGGGAATTTTTATACATATAAACCTTCCTCTTGAATCACTCTACCTATTACAAAAAACCGCATCAAAATCCGTTGCGTAGATTTAAGCATACAGACAAACAAACAGACAAAAGTAGCGACTTTGTTTTATACTATGTAGTGACTATGTAGTGATTATAAATCTTGAAACTACCACATGAAAAAACACAACCCAGGTAAAACAGCGGAGCATTGCTAGTGTAGTTTTAAAGGTATTCTGATTGTGAAAATAACTATATTTCAAGTGTCGTCTAATTTTGAAACGAATTAGAATTTTAATACATTTGACTTTCTATTAATCTCACCAGCTTTCCTCCCACAATATCAAAGACACTTCATCGATAATTTCCTTTCACACAACATTATAGATACCTCCTGCACCCTATAATCTCGTCCCCATTATATGAATAAGTAATGAGACCATCCCAAATATTAAATATGCCTGCGTAATATGAGACCTGTGACGCAACTAACTTCGTGACGACCATGTTGTTATTCTCAAGTTTAACAAGAGTTTCAAAGATTAAACAGTACTTGTTAACAAGTTAACTAATGTTTCATGACTTTTGCTCCCCAATGATTACTACAGGGTCTCAACTGTTGGCTCTACGGGGAAATAACGGGCCCAGCTATGTAACTTGTTAGTTGATAATAATTTATATTTCTATTAGGGTATCTTCTTGCTTGACTACTTAATTTAATTAGCGACGACGTCTTTCTTTAATTTTATGAATTTTACTTTATACATATAATATATGGATTGCTTATTAAACTATAAGATGATTTATGTCATTTCGAAAATAAAGTGGGTTTCGTTAGTTATAAACTAATCTAGTGTCCAAAAAATATTGAAGTTATGTCAAAGGCGTTGTAAGCCAAGAGGCTTTGAGTGAGTTAACAAACTGCGAGCTTCAAATAAAAGACAAACCTACTCGTTCAACGCTGTTCATTCACTTTCGCTTGTTATGTGATTGTCACTTATTTTAAACTTCCTTAACGTGTCACGACACGAGGCTATGAATAGTAGCTGCCGTATTCAGAAACGTCAATTAAATCAATAAAAGTAAAGTAAAGTATAAGCCTGTAATGTCCTACTGCTGAGCAAAGGCCTCTCATCGCAGTGAAGATATCAGTACAATAAGCCTCCTGGGTCTTGTGGTTTGAGCGCCCGGCTCACGACCCGGAGGTTCCGGGTTCGATTCCCGGTGGGGATATCTCACAAAAAGCCATGTCAGAGGCCTTTGGCGGCTCAATAACTCTGACACCAGGATTGGTCAGGTTGGCCATCCACTCGATGAAGAAGAAGTACAATGAGGAGGATTAGGCATAATCACCACGCTTGCACAATGTGAGTTGGTGATTTCAAACTCGAGCCAATAAGTGAGTGAATAATTTTACATTTACTCGTAGGTACATAAAAATCACTCATAAACCTCACTCAAGGTATCATGATTGTCTCTGAGTGCTGCATGACGTGGTACACTAACCGTTTCGATTGATCTTAACAATTAGTATAATGGTTACGATCACCATGTATCTGCGATTAGGCTACTATGTATTACATGTCTGATGGTGGATAGCAATTAGTTTACATACCTGTAATAATTGTTAGGCTTCCGCCACAATTTGTTGTTTATGACTGTTTACTTTTTGTTCAATTGATATGTTACGACGGCAATTAGAGATCAATTTCTACGGAGTGAATTGAACGCAATTATAAAACATTTTTTAGTTGCTGCTACGGCAAAAATGGAGAGTTTTTATCGTAAAAAATACGATAAATGTGAAAAAGGGCCTATATTATGATACTATAGATATTTATAGCGATAATTTTTACTAAGTATTTTTTAAAAAAGCTTTTGTGTGCCGTAGAAGCATGAGCATTTTTCTGTTAAGTTCTAGAACTTCGAATAGCGAAGCATATTTTCAAATAACCTTTCGATGTAGATAGATTAACTTTAGTGAAATGAGAGGCGATTGTCCTACAGTTGGATATTACAGCAAAATACTATTTACCTACTCAACTACCTATGAACCTAATGAACAGACTTACAAATACTTTAATTAGGTCCAGACTATTAACACACGGTTAATAAGACCCCAACTAAGCTCTAGGCTTGTATAATGGAATTGGGCTTTTGAAAAAAAAAATTTTTTGTGATAAATGGAAAGATTACGAGTATATATTAGTTTTATAACAAAACTATTTTTATTTTATTTTTTTCGCAATAATTCAAAAGTTATTTCAAAATAAAAATTAATTTTTGAATCCAGTACCGAAAACACTCGGACAACTCCCGAACAAACCCGAGCGCGGTGTGACGTCATAATGTATAGCCCCATTCGGTTACACGTGTAATAGCCGTAAACGCTGTACGTACTTATGGTTAAATAGCTATACATTATCACGTCACAACCACGGTGACCAATTATGGCGCGTTTATAGTCACGTGATTTTTATTCAATTTTTAATTGTTTATAATTAATTGAAAAAATATTTTTTTTAAGTTTTTTGCATTAAATATCAATATTATTAATAATAAAGTTTTAAAATACATAAAAAAAATCATTTTTTTTTTCAAAAGCCCAATTTGAACTGATACAAATCCATATACTGGTATATACATAAATACTTTATATGAATAAATAATTGACACCCAGACGTCGTCGCCAACAACTATGTCTGTACATATTGGGAATCGAACCCAAAATAACTATGATATGATACCAAGATAACTATTCCCTAGAAGCTCAGAGCTAAGTGTCAGTATAGTGTGTGATTAGCCCAAACATACTAATTTATTTAAGTTAATACCCACAGAATGCCTAATAGACTTTACTTCTAAGTATGTCTCCTATATTTCGTAAATTACATGATAAAAGTAAATGTTGTTTCAGTTAGTTTGTGTTCGCCGTTCAGTAACTCTGTTAACACTTTCACTCGCTGTGTTTCTCTGAACCCAAAAGCAATTAGTAACGTGATAAATTATCTCTCTTTAAGTTTATTAGCGAAACGTGATTTATACACTCCGAACTTCGATTTATTCTGCTCGACCTTTCTATCTATTAGGGGAAAGTTTCTTTGTAAATACCGATTATTGTTAAGGTTTTGAATTCGTCATTAGATGATAAGTAAGTATAATTCTTGGAAAAATAATGAAAAGAAAAGACGGGACTGCGTGTTTTCAATACTTTTTTTATACTTTTATGAATAACTAGCAGCACCCCGCGGTTTTACCCGCGTTGTGCCCGTTCCCGTGGGAATTTCGGAATAAAATGTAGCCTATAGCCTTCCTCGATAAATAGACTATCTAACAGTGAAAGAATTATTCAAATCGGTTCAGTAGTTTCTGAGATTAGCGCGTTTAAACAAACAAACAAACAAACAAACAAAACAAACTCTTCAGCTTTATAATATTAGTATAGATAGTAGCGCCCCGCGGTGAGAATTTCAGGATGAAAATTAGCCTATAACCTTTCCGTTGAATGTGGCTATCCATTAGAAAAATATTTTTTAAAATCGGACCAGAAGTTCCTGAGATTATTGCGTTCAAACAAACAAACTCAGGATGTAACTAATATTAGTTCAGTTTCTTCCCTAAAACTTACCTAAAAATCTTTCTTTTTTATTTTTTCGAAATCGGATCATGTTTATATTTACATAATTATATTTGGAGGTACAATAATGGAGTATTAAAGGTTTCCAAGATTTGTTAACCCAAAATGAAGTTGAAGGAAATAATTTTATGTTTCTAAAGAGATCGCGCCCTTTATAAGACAGAGTGCGTCAAGAAACTGCCGAGAACCTCTCAGCTTACTCAAGGACCTTTAAGAAGTGCCATTTTGTTGGGTCTTGCTTTAAACAGACTTATCCAATTTTGACACATTTTTATGAACATTTATATTCAACTAGCTATTATATTCCTCGCAGTTTTATTACACCCGCGGAAATATCGAAAGAAAAAGATGAAAAAATAATGAAAAAAACTCTGGTGGTCATCAAGAACGTTAGAAAAACAACTGTCTGATAGATACTTAAATTACATTGAAACTAGGAAAAATATCAAAGAAAAATAAATTGAATAAAGAATATTTTTTACAAAATAAGAGGAAAGATATAAGGCTTGGCGCACAAATGAAGACAGAAAACTGGAAACAGGGTCCTAGAAACGATGATCTGATAAAGATTGCAAGGTATCATTGATTGCAGACGGCACGAGACGAGATCGCTCATTGGAGAAATCGGAGTTCTGTTTTACTCGTGAAGATAGCTGGCTATGTACTTCTAGCTTTATATATCTAAACGATTATGGAACAAACTGGAAGGACGGTTAGAGTTTCTTGGAGGCTTATATCATAGTAGTATTAGTATTTTAGCCAACTCTATAAAGAATAAAAACTTTCTTTGTTGGCATTTTTTGTATTAATTGATTATTATGGCCTTATCGTTCTCACTGTACTGATATCAGAGGGACATTACTTTTCCATTACTTTTTATTAAAATAAGGCGAGTCCATAATCCACTAGATTAACTATATCTAGGTACTCTTATGTTGAAAGGTTTGTAAGTTTAGCTATAGAACATTACCATGACTCCATGGTATAAACTGCCAATTATTATTTCTTTCAAATAAATATTCGGGATGGACATATTCGGGATGTACGTATGTTAAACTGACATTCGATCGTATAGTACGTTATTTTTTGTTCATTTGAGACTAATATGACAAAAAAACTGACTCGCAAATAAATATCAATTTATTTTAGGTAGGTAGTTACTAAAATAAGTACAAAAAAGACACTGAATTTTAATATTCATTTATTATTTTTTGATTATTACAACCGAACACTGTTATAAAAGATGTGTCTTTAGCATTTTGGTAAGATACATATCACATAATTATACTCGTATTATAAATAGTCAACGACTAGTAGCGCCTCAGCCCGTATTACCCCAAAGGGTATACACTAACGACGGACAACTGCAAGGCACTGATACCAGTTGATATTCTTGTTTAATTAAATCGGAGAGTTTCTCACCAATCATGACAACAGGTGTATTGATATTACCACTGGGTATTGTAGGCATGACACTGGCGTCGGCTACTCGTAATCCGTGAACACCTTTTACACGTAAGGACCCATCTAGCACGGAACCCATACTGCACGTGCCCACGAAGTAGCTCATACCGTGCATCATGCACGAAACGTAGCATTTCCAATACTCCCTAGTGCGCTTATCCAATCCATCACAACCCATATACGGAGAATCAGCAACTGTAATGCCATTCTTTCTGTAGAAAGTACTTCTTTGGATCTGGATAAAGTCCTGCACGTAGTTTACCAAGTTTTCTAAATCGGATTCATCTGAAAAGTATCCCAAGTGAATGTAGGGAGGGTCTTGAGGGTTAGGGCTTCGCAGTAGCACTTTGCCTTTTGATTTAGGTTTGAGATTGATTACTTGATTGAACACAATCTTTTTCCCAATTCCTTTTTTGTTTATGTCATCGCAGATTTCTGTTTTATAACCACACAGGTAAGCACAGAATAGGGTAGTCACTGCTTCATCGGCGTCTACTAAGAAATTCATAGTTTCATAATCTGGGTATTTCTGCGTTTTGTTGAGAGCCACGTAACCTACGACTGCCGAAGCTGGGTTTTCATGGGGATTAGGATATTCAGGTTTAGCTTGGACATTTTCCATAAATTCTATTATATTTACTCCCACGTGATCTTGTAAATTTTGTCCAACTGGTAGGTCAGCCACTACATTAATATTAAGACTTCTCAAATGTTCTTTAGGTCCAATTCCAGATAACATAAGTAGTTTAGGAGTGTTTAAAGCGCCTGCCGATACAATTACTTCTTTATTAGCTCTTATAGTGATAGTGTTGCCATTGCTTGTCATGGCAACTACACCAATTGCGCGTTTATTATCATCAATTAGAATTTTAGTTACTGTTGTATACTTTAATACATGTAAGTTATTACGATCTTTTATAGGGCTTAGGTAAGCTAATGCAGAAGCCGAACGTCGCCCATATCCTAACGTAAACAACATTTTAGTATAACCAAGAGGGTGATCTTCGTTAATATCAGGTACAACGTTGCGACCAATTTCTTTAGCTGCATCTAAATACTCTAATACATCATCTCGTCTATCAGTTGACACTACAATGTTTCCTTGGATTCCATGATAGGTCATATCTGGTGTTTCTCTGATAAGCGGTGATATATTAGCTTCGCTTTTTATAAAATAAGGTATAACGTTTTCCCATTTCCATGTATCATCTTTAACTATATTGGCCCATGTGTTATAATCTTTAGCGTTACCTCTTCCGTAGAGATGGTAGTTCATAGAACTGGTCCCTCCAAGCATTTTCCCAGCAGATAGTTTGGCAGATGAACTTGAATGACATTTTGGCGTATATTTATCGTCTAGTTTAGCATCTAAAGACCAATCGTTGGTAGTGTTCTTCATAAACGATATTGTGTATGGATACTGAAAGTGAATAAGTTAACTAAATGATAACAGATCGAACATACTGTACTTGAACTCGTAAACTAGACATGTTCTGGTAAGGATTAGTGTTACGTAGTTGGTTTCGAATTTTAATTACTTAATTAAAATCGACACTCATCTTCTAAACATCTATAAAAAAACAATCGTGATTTGTTTAGCTTAAACTCGAGAACGGTTGGATCGATTTGGTTGTTTTTGGTTTTGAAATGTTTTGAAATCCAGGAAAGGTTTAAACGGTAAGCAGTGATGGAATTAATGCAGATAAAATCTTGGGCATAGTTAGTTTATAAATATTAATTTGAATGAGCGGGTTTGGTGTATAACAACTAATTCCAATCACGCCATTAACAAGATTACTAAAATACAACATACCAATGTCTCAGTTGGAGGATCACCACCGGATTCTATTAGTAGCACTGATACTCCAGGGTCCTCTGACAGTCTGTTTGCTATAACACTCCCAGCTGTTCCAGCACCAACGATAACAAAGTCATAGCTCCATCCATCTGCAAATTACTTTTAGTCGTTAGTCATTACTCAAATTCAAATTTTAATCTCGTTATTACACCAGATCATTCCAATCATTTATAATCGTTAGCTTCAAATTAAGTTCTCGGTAATTCAAATTCAAATTATTTATTTGCCATAATGTACCTAATATAATATACATCACAACCTGTTCGGGCATTGCAAACTAAAATAAAAACTATATAAGAATTAATAGTAATATAAAAAACTAGCAGCGCCTCGCGGTTTTACCCGGGTTGTACGCGTTCCCCAGAAGAATTTCGGGATGAAAAATAGCCTATAACCTTCCCGTTGAATGTGGCTATCTATTACAAAAAGAATTATTCAAATCGGACTGATAATTCTTGAGATTACCTCGAACAAACAAACAAACAAACATACAAATTTTACCTATTTATAATATTAGTATAGATACATAACCAATTAAATAATTAACTCATTAGTTCGCAACGCGCCACCTTCTGAGAAGAACTAACAAGAACTCAGTGGGGTTATCATTTTTACACTCAATACTTATTATTCAGCCAAAGAAAATGTTTCTCAGAATTTTACAAAAAAGCTATCGCTCATATCACTACACTACACTTTGGATAACTCATATACGTCACCCAAACAGCTATTATAATTTACATAGAAAGTATTTCAATTGCATAATTCATAGTCCATTTGATAACAAAAAGTTTTACCTTTAACTACAGCCTGGGGAGGCCACAGATAGCTGCTGAGATGCAAAGCAGCCAAGACTTGGAAAGCTTTTTGATAAGTCCTAAAAGTACGAAGCACCACTTCACTGTACATCTTGCAACAATCTGTTCTAAAAATAAACTTGTTTTTGTTTATATATTATTAACATTGACATGGTCCTTTTGTGTATAAAACTGCTAATAAAATATGATTAATTCAATGTCCTTATTCAACCTTTAAAGCGAAAACCTGTTTTGTTTAAATAACTTATTACTGGTACTCTTCTTTAATAGATTTCCCTTTTTAATTCAAATCTACTGATAATTTTATTGATATAGGTACGTAATGATGATGTATACGTATTTTTTAAAATTTAATATTTCATTATATTTATAGTCATTGATGAATGTCTTTATTTTAACCAATTTTATTACAATCAAAATTGCTTCTTTATTTAGTAATGTCTTCAATACTTTTAGTTACATAAACGAAGAATTAAGTATTAACTATAAAATTACAAGTAAATCAGACAAACAAACAGATTCAGAGTTCACATTTTATTGTGAATTGCAGTTGTTATTTTATTTTTACTTTATAATTAATGATTGATCAAGTTGGGTATTATAAATCAATCTTTTATTTGCAAACCTTTGGTTGAGCAATATTTTATCAAAATAAAAACCAGAACGTATTTGTCACTGCATCGATGAAATAATGCAATGAGGTCATTAACCCCAGTAGGTTAGAAGTACTATTTATATATAATTTTTGAGGACATATGCAAATACCATTAGTTCCAAATTATTGAGCCATTCAATGTCAAATCAGAATCATCTTTAACAAAATTAAAAGGAGAATTAACACTTGTGGCGTAGTTTGACTTAACGACATTGACTCAATGTCTTTGTTAACCAATTACGTTCTTTTAATATATTAGACCACGTTGGCCTTTAAGCGGTCTACAAACTCGGACACCAAGTCAATCTTTCAGCCTTACTTCAACACCAGAGTTGACTATTAACCAAAGGAAGTAACTTTCACAGAATAATTCAAGGAGAGATCAACAAAGTAAGTACCACAGTAAACAAACAAACATTTGTGGACACTCAGTGAAGCTTCTTCGCTTTAATTTGCATTCAGGACTTCAGATAGAAGACGTAGGCATTTAGTACAACCTCCGTTCTATTTCCCATTGGAGCACAACCTTCACTGCACACGGCTATCGTTTATCTACCAAACTGAAGTGAGTACACTTTGTTAATTGAATAAAATATACCTAGGTAATAGAATAACTTCTAAAGCGGATAACTTTAAAATTCCAGAAAATTACGTAACGAGAAAATGTTTAAACGCACTCCAGACGTATAACGATGTAATACAGTTATTTCGAAATAAAAATGTAAAAAGTATCTACTAAGTAAAATGTACAGGACATTTTCCACTGAAGCTTGGTTCAGAAAAAACCCATTAGGTAATGTTGTTAGTCGGGTTTGCTACTTCCCGATTAATAATGTCAGTCGCAAACTGTGTTATCTACGTACATTTTTTAGTTAATGCAGGCATTTTATTTATTTTCTAGTGTCGTTAAAAATGCTATCAGGTGGATAAAAAATTATTAGACTGTTGATGAACCACTGCTGGGCCTATCCTTGCCTAATGCGAGTTGGTGATCTCAAACCAAAGCCATGTTCGAATAGTAGGAAACATGGTTTCGCTCGACCTCAGAGCCCGGAACCAGGGACCTCAGTCTTGGCAGGCGAGTGCACACACCACTAGAACACCGAGGTGTCCCATTGAGTTATAATCACAACTTGATAGGACACCTAATTATTGATAGACCCTATGTCATCTGCGGCGTTCATTCTGTGACATTTATTTACATACAAAACTTTGAAATGTATTTAAAATTTTACATGTCATTTTGTATGCTATCTTAGATGGATTATAGAAATCGGTGTAAGACCCGTTTTGTCATTGTTCATTAGATGCAACATTTCACTAGATAGCTCTGCATAGCTACAAGCAATCAAACACTAAACCTTAAGTACGTATCTATTATAATGACTAATATCATCAGTGTCCGAACATAAACGCTTTGGTAATTACAACGTTAGAACAAAAAAGGAGTTTCTACTAAATTCCGTTTCCACTAGATATAAAATAATGACGTCACCACATTTAACTTTGGATGAAATAACTCACAGTGATTTAAATGGAAACTTAGAATATTTAAATGTCATCTCCTAAATGTATGATAGCTACTTGTTCTTTTGTTAAAATAAATGTCGCTTTTATCTTTGAGTAAGATTATTTTCATTATAATATTTGTTTAAAAAGCCTTTAATGTCCCACTGGGCCTTTATTTCAGTGAAGATATCAGTACTGTAAAAAGGACTAAGCATAACTCTATGACTATCTTTTTTTTGGTGTAGTAGGAGAAATGCATTTACGCATCTTCGACCGCTCGGGGAAACGACTGGGGTATATGGGACTCGTCGGGAAGAGATCACGCTATTACGGGTAATTCTATGACTACATAAAGTACAGTGTATTACACAGCAATCTTAGAAGAATGAATTACAAACATGCTTTGCTTGACCCGGAAATTGAATCCGGGACCCCAGTCTTGCCTCTCGAGTGCACTTTACATGTCAATTACGCTACTGAGCCATAATAGCTGCTCATTTAAAAGAATATACTCTATATTATATAATTAAATACTTGGTATGTTGTATAAAAATCTAAGAGATTGCGAAATATTTCCTGATTATAATACAAGATCGAGTATGAGAGTATAGGGGAAAAGTCTTTGTGGCAAATATATTTCCAATGAATACTATACTTTTTATATCTTACCCTTTTTGAGAACCTTTATTCCAGACATTTGTATATTTGATGGATCTTATTATTTGGAACCAAGTAAAGAGATAAGATTTATATTTCTATTGTGCGTTCCTCTTCAATCCTAAATGGATTATTTGGGCGTACAATAGTTTTTTACCATACATCCTGGGTAAAATATTATGAAAAGCAATTTGATAAAAGTGCTCTTCCAATCTTAAGGTGCGCGCACTCTATACATAAGAATGTATTTTCTTTGAATGACTTCACAAAAGTCTGTCCGTTCTGTGTTAGTGATCGGAATAAATTAATTACTATACGAAATAATAATGTATGTAAATCTTGTATCGCTTCAATGTCGCATTGGGATAACCTGTAAGGACAGTTGTAAGTTGTATGAGATTTAAATAAATATTTGCCACACTAATGGATCTGAAGCAATTGACAAGTTCGTTGGCACAGTGGCATGTGAGAGCGCTTACTGTGTCGGGAGTTGCGGGTTCGATTCCCGCCCGGAGACAACGATATGTGCAGACATAGTTGTTGGCGACGACGTATGGGGGTCAATTGTATATTCCTATAAAGTATAAGTGTACGTATAAGTAGTGGTATCAGTTAGTAAAATTCCAAAATACAAACTAAGAGCTTAGTTTGGGTCTGATAGTTTGGGCGTGTGAATTTGTCCGGGAAATATATTATTATATAATTAATTATTTAAGCAATCATTCGATCAGTGAATAAATTTCGTAGAATTAGGATTAATTAAAGCACGCTATGATTATCGCCCAATATTTCTAGATAATGTTTTTCAATGCAAAGCAATGTGATCATTATAATGTTCTACTTGAAGTCAATTTCCTATTAAAATAAGCCAATTTGAGCTGTATAATCTACTAGCAGCGTCCCGCGGTTTTACCCGGGTTGTCCCTGTTCCCGTGTCAATTTCGAGATGAAAAATTGCCTATAACCTTCCCGTTGAATGTGGCTATCCATTAAAAAAAATAATTATTCGAATCGGATTGATAACTTATGAGATTTAGCCCTTACAAACAAACAAACAGAGCTAGAAACTCTACCTCTTCATAATTTACCTCTAGATATTTCTATTTTTGGAAATCATTTCGAATGAATGAAACAAACTGAACTCGACAAATGGAAGCTAATTGTATTCTAGTCTATTTTAGTTGTTGATTTCGAGAGTTTACAAATAGACTAGTTCACTAAACGTGTCAATTAATTAAGTGTCATGTATAATTGAAAGTGATGAGTTGAACAATTGATCGATGTAATAATTTTTTATTGCTTTAAGTTCACAATATTATTAAGTAACTTAGGTACATATTGAAAAGTTGTGCTGATTTTCTGCTACAAAGAAAATTAATGAACTAGTGAATTTACCGATTAGGTACTATGCATCGAAATATTAATAGACCGATGGCATTTGCTTAGTAAATAATTTATTATTTATTGGCCCTAAGTTACTATTCTTCATTTAAGTAACTCTTAGCTGTAAATTTTCCGAATACTTTAAAATAAAATAAATAAAATTATAATATTAAATTATATTTAATTCATGCAGTACAGAAGAATTCTATAGATTCCTAAAGCTATAGTTCTGAGTCGTGCCATATTCAGAAAAATACTATTTCCACGTAACTCCGGATAGCAGAACCATTATCACAAAGATTCTATTGCCCCATAAAATATTATCCGGCCCTTTTATGAGCGACAATGCAACAATTTTGCTATCCTAATGTTAACTATACCCTAATAAATAGACGGGGTCGCGTGTTACAATAATATAAAATGTAGCACCTCCCCGAACATTTATATTCGTTAGTAATACAAGTTCTTATTAGGTTAGATAGAGGGCAGTCACGGCACGCAATACGTTAATAGAGAAATAGGCATTTCTTGATTAATAAACTTTGTTTGTGTTTTATTAGTTAAGTAATCGACGATGCTAAGGAGTGGCGTCTTGGCTTTACGTTGTGTTATCGGTAACGGCTGAAGGACGCGGCTGATAGACGCGGCTGATGGAGGCGGCTGATGGATGCCGCTGAAGGATGCGGCTGATAGTTGCTGCTGACGGCTGGACTGATGCAGCTGAACGGCTGACATGTGAGTGAATACATATACTAGAGTATACTAGCTTATATCGAAGCTTTTTGAACTAATTATAAGAATTACGGAAAGGTTCAAAGATTATTCTTCAAAATAAAGTTAAGACTTAAGTAAGTTGAGGACTTACTTTACTAAGACCATACTTTCGATTGTGGATACTTAAGTTACATTAAAACTGCATGGAAAATGTATAAAGCGGCCAGTATACTTAGAAAACCATTAGTTATAATAGTACTTATACAATTAATTCAGACTTTTAGTAAGTCTCACACTTTTGCAAAGGATCTGCGCTGATAAGACCAATTAGCAAAGTAGAACAAAAAGCAACCTCCAAGTTAATAATATTCATTTATATCTATTTCTATCAGTTTAACCCTTTTCTGTTGAAATGGGACAAAAGTATTTAAAGATTGTTTATTGAAAGCCATTTGTTTTAAGCACTTAAATTAAATACAATACACTTTGATAAAATCTAGTTACTTACATGACTACTTGAACACTATTGTCTAAACTAGGCCGAGCCTGTATCTTAGACAATAGATTTAACTAGGACCTGTATTACTTTATTTTGATGGTACCTATTACAAGAATTTATCAATTGTATACTCCTACAGTGTAAAATATGTATTTTAAAAAGTGAGTAGGTTCATGTAGGTTAGTGGCCAACACTGGTGTCAGAATTTTAGACCGCCTAAAGGCCTCCGACTTGGTCTACCCATTGAAACAACCGGGACCGACAATTTTATGTGACCATACGAAGCACGGTAGCGCTCAGATAGAAATGCCACTATCGACCACCCATCTAAGTAGCTACGCAAACTTCGCCACGGGTGCACCAAAAATAGTTATACTATTTGTACATATTACTTTCGAAAATAGTGTAATATTTTCAATATTATCCTAAGAAATTTTTTATTGAAGTCGATTAATATTGATGGTCAAACGATACATTATAACAAGTTAACTTTCGAGCTTCCTAACAGAATAATGGTTATTAAACAGAGAATCTAAATTATTCCAAAAAGAGAGATTTAATTTACTGAATAATTCGAAACATTTAGTTATCCGGCGACCGCTCGTATCAATTATTGAGTGATGTGGGCGCGCATGTGAAATCACCCTAAATTCCAATTACTCGAGGCTCACATCTTCCTTTAGCGAGATATATTGGTATATGCAAACGCTGCTTCACGATAATTTATCTACCACTTACAAATACTGAAATTTACAGCATTTAAGCACGGAGTAGTTATTCCGCTTGCGTACTTTAATATACAGCATTTGAGGCAAATGGTATAGTAGTAATTCTGCTTATTTTAGTCGTCAAGTTAAGTAATTAAATTAGCTTAGATAGCGTTTAGAAAGTTAGCATCCTAATTGGCATTCTAAATAGAAAAAAGGTCGCTTCTTTTTAACTAAATAATGAAGCAGTTTAAGATACCTTAATTTAGGCAGATGGAACAACTGCCCAAAATAATTTTTGGCCCAATTATTATGTAAAATCCAGTAAACAACGCACCTGAAATACAGAGTGGGCATCAAACAGTATCGGCAAAGTTGATGTGTAAATTTATCAATGGAATGATCCATTTCTCTTCGTTTTCTGTATATTTGTACTGTATCAGTTATGAGTTTGACAGTCCAATAAAAACAGTGCGTATCGTTTGTTTGTACACTTCTCGAATAAATCATCGGAACAGAGGGCAAATTTCAAAAGTTTGTGATTTATCATAATCCGGATCACCGTTTGGCGAGCGCGTGGTCCATTACTCTACGTCATAGACACGATGAGGGTGCGTGTTTAGTGAAAAAACTCGATGGTTATTCGTAAACAAGAACGGTAATGAATCGAGTGAAAGAGTGAAACAATAAATCAATTTCTTTGTTTTTGTCCGAGTGTTACGTAATTGGTTTTTGTACAATATTTACATTTGTTTGTTGATAACGTAGAACTATAATTAGTTACTCCCGTGTAAACACAAAAATGAATCCAAAATCAAACCTTTTCAATAGGCTTTTCAACAATGCTTTTGTTATATTCGTAAAGTATCTAGTATCAAATCAAATCACAGCAATAATTAGCGCTTGTAGCGTAGTTTCGACTAAGCGAGTAAGGTTATTGTGATCGTTAAGCAACGTGCAGCTCAACCCCTTTTTTTTTTTTTTTTGTTATAGCAGTTGAATGCCTTTTATGCATCCCCAACAATTGGGTGGAGCCAATAGTCAATGTATGTGGGACTCAATGCCAACAACTTCGGCCTTGGCCACTTCCAAGTCTATCCAAGACTGAAGCCTGGATAGAATTAGAAGCAACTAGGCTTCAGTTGAAGACCAACCCGGTGGACAAGCTCCCCCCGCTACCGGGGCTCATAGCATCCACCGCGGTAATACCTACTAAACCACAGCTGTGTCTCCATCCTCGGCGCTTGTGTCGGGGACATTTGCAGCTCAACCCCTACTTGGATGGGTGACCAATACTGGTATTTCTATCTGAGCGCTACCGTACTTCGAAGAGTTGAGCAGTTGGTCCCGGTTGTTTCAATCGATAGACCATTTCGGAGGCTTTCAAGCGGTCTAATACTCCGACACCAGGGTTGGCCACTATCCTGCACGAACTTACTTACTATAACAATAATTTTCTTCTTCATTAAGTGGATGGTCAACCTGACCAATCCTAGTGTCCGAGTTATTGAGCCGCCAAAGGCCTCTGACAAGGCTCATGTAACGATCACTATCCGTAGTATAACAATAATAACAATGGGAACGTCTACTACTGAGAACTACAGAGTCTAATTACGTACTAATTTCCATAGGCGACAATACAGCCTACAGGCGAATGCTTCCGAATGCCTCCGTTTATTCCCGAGTACATGGACAGACGATAATGAATTCAAAACACACTACAGTGGAATTAATCATTGGTCTATCTAAAACGGCAGGTATCAACCTGAACGTGTCGAACGAAAGCAAACTTTGAATGAAATTTTGATGGTTTAAGCTTCCTGTACTTTGGTGGAAGAGTGCTGAAAAGATTTTGCTCGCTTTTTAAACGGTAGCTCCATATTGAGTCATGCACTGTGTGTGTTGGGTATGGTAGGTTTTATGTGCTTGCTCTATGCCACCAAATGTAAAGTATATAAGGAATGACATGAAAATTCACAGGGTAGTATTGATAAATGATGGTAAGGTATTTAGCACTAAAACTGTTTTGAACGGCTAAACGGGACATCTTTGCATTGTGCCAATTGGACAACAAGTGTTGGTAACTGATGTGTCTACACCTCTATCTTCTTAAACTTGAGTCATATAATTACTGTTGCTATTAGCCTGAATGATCCTATTGTTGGGTAAAAATTTCACCCTATTCCTATCACTCTTCTCAATACAAAGTTACCGATTGAAAAATTATAAACAAAAACAAATGAAAATACCAACACTGGTTATTTTTAAACTTTGACAAAAATATTTGTATTCCTTAAACAAGTTAATTTATCTTTTAATAAAACATCGCCCGTCTAACTAGAGAATTTCGTAACTTTGAATTTCTCGGGATTAACTTCCCGCAGGACAAAGCCTCCCCCTAATCTCTGATTACTTGAGGTAACTTTGCATTTCTATCAACAAGAATCAATCTCTTTGCATTTAATCTGCCTTATTTAAATAGAATAATTACATTTAAGTCACTTGCCTTCTCCTTTGTTGGGTTTGTTACCAATCTGGGTTCCCAAGTTTTCTAATTTCGTATTAGAACCCGTTCGTCTTTTATTTTTGATTAGCAACGCTCCGCGGTTTTACCCGCGTTGCGCCGTTCCGTTGGGAACTAAGGGATGAAATCTGTTGCCTATCTATATACATATATAAAAATCAATGCCACTTTTCTTTGTAATTTTATAACTCAAGAACAGGCTCACCTATCCATTTAAGGCATTGTTCGGACTATTTAGTAGATGGCTTATGTGAAGTTTGCACAAAATCTGTCGAGCGGTTCTTAAATTCCCACGGGAACGGGCACAACGCGGGTAAAACCGTGGGGCGCAGCTAGTAACCTATAAAAAGCCATTACATAAAATCCTTTCCTTTCCTTTTTCTTTTTTGAATATTTATTACAAAAATAATAGTCAAAATCGGATGGATAGCTTTTGAGATTGCCGCGTTAAAACAAACAAGAAAAAAATTGTTCAGCTTTATCATATTGGTATAGATGTATATTGTAAAACAATAACAATATGAATATTGTACCATTGGATGGTAGATATGGATTTACCATCACATATTCATATCGAGGGTCCAGTGCTAAAACCCAATAAGTACCAAATTTATACTTTCGAGTTATTTGACTTTAAAGGTTTGATGCCAAATATACCCATCTTATTCATATAATATTGTCACACTAGGTATTTGTGATGAAAGTATATTTATTTAACTAATTACTAAACCTATTTTAATGTGTCCAGTGTGGACCATTTTTATAATAATAGAATATTAGTTACGTAGGGTAGCGACTTATTGGGTTTTACCCCAAGAGAGAGATGAAATTAAACATTATTATTGTATTTATAATTCGTTTTATTAAGAAAAAAGTATTGAAAAAAGACAAAATTAATCACTCTTCGTCACTTTCGAAGGCTGGTGGTTTGGTATACGTTTCCATATCTCGTATCCAAGCATGAAGTTCTTCAGGAATGATTTGTTTTTCACACATATTAAGAAGATCTTTCTTTTTGGCGAGGCTTATTGGTAATTGAGAAGAGTATAAGAACTCAATTTCTTCAGGAAATTGAACGTTAACTGAAGGGGGATTTGAATTCCTTTTAGCTCTGGTTCTAGGTGTATTTACAGGCATCTTAAAAACATCTATAGTACGAAAATTATCAGACATGTCATAGGTAAAATAAATTTTTAAATCTCCTTTTACGTATCTCATCCTTTTTATTTTAAGCCAATTCACAGTTTCGTTCATGTTATTTTTATTTTTGTTTTTCATTATCGTAACGCCAAGGCTCTTCAAGTCCAACATTTCATAATATTTAAATTCTTTCACTTTGTAATTATCAATTTCTATTACTTCCTTTATGTCTCCTTTCTTTATAGTTTTAGTTCTCTTCCTTCTGGCCGCTTTAAATACGTTTTTCCATTCACATACGCTATTTATTGTTTTATATTTGGGTGCTGATTCTATTGCAGCGTGCATTGAGTCTACTTTACGGAGGAACATTACGGAGGAAGAAGTGAAAAAAAATAATTAATATACTACGTACAAGTTTCAAGCGCGAAAACAACAAAGTGAAAAAGTCTATGCTTTCTGGTTCTGGTACAGATGAACTATATGTACCGACATTATGGTATTACAAAGAATTAGAATTTCTGCAAGATCAAATGGAGGAAGAATCAGGAATTAGCACAGTAACAGAAACACAGGTAAACTAGTAATACAGTTTATTGTGAGATATTTTTTACACGTTCAACTTATAAAATTACTCTAAACATTTGTTTTGCCATGGAACAGCACCCGTTGTGTTAAAATATTCACAAAAATCATCTCTTACTTGTTTTGCTAGTGCAGCGCTATTTCCAGCTCGAGTACGCTCAATGCTTAACGACATTGGTTCATTTCTCCAAGTACCATGCATGACAGTCCCCGTAACACAGTCTTCTAAGTCTACTTCTCCATGGCGAATGTAATTCTTTTGTTTCATAAGTAAATTATGTAGATGACAACACGCCATAACTACAATTTTTGCTTTTGTAGGAGATAATTTAATAGGCTTTTGGAAAATCTTAAAACGAGTCGTGAGAATGCCAAATACATTTTCAATAATTCGTCGAGCACGAGATAATCGATAGTTGAATATCCTTCTGTTATCATTTAACACTTGTTTGTTGTAAGGTTTCATGAAATTTGGAAGTAATTGGAAAGCTTCATCGCCCACAAACACATAGGGCATTATTTTCTTAGTATTCGGCAATTCATCTGGCTCTGGAATTTGCAACTGATTATTCTCAAAGTATTGCCAAAATTTTGTATTTTTAATTACTCCTCCATCTGACACTCTGCCATTTGTACCGACATCAACCATGATGAGTTCATAATTTGCATTAGCTATACCCATAAGTACTATGCTGTATGTTCCTTTGTAGTTATAATAGTAGGAACCGGAATGCTCAGGTTTTTCTAAAGTGACATGCTTCCCATCTACAGCTCCAATGCAATGATCAAAGTTCCATCTATTTCCAAATTGTCGTGCCAACATCTTCCAATTTTCCTGTGTTCTGGGTACCTAAAACAGAAAATATTTATCACACTTTTATTTTAATTTCTAGCAATCATCATCATCACAATCATCAATTGCAACACCTTCGTCGGCATCTACGAATCCAGTGCAACCAAAGAAGAAGAAAAAGGAGGACTTGCAACATGACTTAATGACATTAGCCAGGGATCATTTCAAAAGACCTGAAAATGAATATCAAGCAATGGCAAGAAACTGGGCCTTTAAATTAGAACGGATGTCTGCTGAACAAAGACGACTGGCAGAAAAGTTCATTAACGAAATACTCTTTGAAGGGGAAGAAGGAAATCTTCGCAGACATTCAGTTATAATTAATCCGAGCAGTCAATCTCCCGTTCCATACATTCAATCTCCTATCTCTTACACTCAGTCTCCTGTTCCACAAACTCCATCTCCCATTCCATACATTCAATCTCCTATCTCTCACACTCAGTCTCCTGTTCCACAAACTCCGTCTTCCATTCCGCACATTCAATTTCCTATCGCTCACACTCAGGCTCCTGTTCCCCAAGCATCACAATTAATTCCAATAAAACAAACATATTTGTCGGATACGGAGCAGCCAGTGATGATTCATATTCCAAATACGCAAACAAACGAAAATACTGAAGTTGATACAGCAGCAAAATACTTAGAAAGTTTTTATTCATTTTAATTAATATTAATATGTCTTTTTCTTCAAATTAAAACCTTACCTGAATATTGTTCCTTAGTTTTTCATTTATTGCTTCACACGTTTCAATGATAATGTCGCTTAATGTACGAGGTGCAATGCAGCCTGTAAATTTTAAATCTTCGAAATCAGCGCCACTGGCTAGGTACCTCAAAGTAATTGATAATCTTTGAGAAGCTGGTATAGATTTGCGCATAACGGTGTCCATCTTTTCAATGCGAGGACGGAGTAATGTTAGTAATTCTTCAAAAGTTTTATGATCCATGCGCAGGAAGTTTGCGTAGTCTTCTGGTTCTGTGCGTAATATTTCGCGTAGCAAATTTTCGTGAGTAAATTTTTCTCTTAATTTCAACCATTCTCTACTCCATAGCCTTCTTTTTTTTCTTTTCATACACAAAGCTAGAGTCAATGCCAAAAATGCGTCATCGGTATTACTCACAGATGTCAGAAATACAGGAGATATGGCAAGGAGGCGTGGCGCTTGCGAACGCATCTAGCCGCAAAGCGGCTTGTTGCCAGTTTCGGCCATTAGTCGAATGCCAACTTGCGACGTCTTCACTGCTCGTGATTTTTTACAAAATGCCGCGTTGTACAGTGGTTGTTTGCAAAAATAACACCTCTATTGTGAATTATACGAAAGATGGCATCTCATTTCACACGTAAGTATAAAAATATGATTGTTTTTCTTATTAAATTCATTAAAACATTACTTCGTGATACTAGAAACACGATAAAGTACCAAAAGCAATTATTTTCATTAGGAACTAAAACCATTGTTTGCTTAATACACATCGATCAATGAATCGCCTGGTCTAATAGCGCAATGGAAAAGTGTTTTACTGATACTCTCACTCACACGATAGTTTCGTGAAGCGGGTGCTGCGCCACACTGGTTCCAATTAATGAAATCAGGGACATAGAGGTCGAAGTACGAATTTCAATCTGATTTTTTGTAATTAAGGTCTTTGAGTGATTCTAAGCCTATTTTATAGAATACGTTTTTTTGATATACCTGCCCGTTTCCGAGAAAAAAAATGTTAAGTTTTTTTTTGTATGGAGAAAAATCGTTTTCTTTATTTATTTCATAAACGGGCAGAGACGTTAAAACCAAACCTTAAAGGGATTAAAGAACACATAATTCCTTGCATTTTGTTCGAAATCATCTACTCCATATCTCTGCCCGTTTAAAAACGGCAGGCGTTCCAAATTTTTTTTTTTCTTTTGTGGTTTTTTTGGTTTAAATACGCTTGAATGAATACTTAAATAGCAATATTGTAATACTAGTACTTCATTCCATCGATACAAAATGTAATTGTAATATTAATAGCTTAGGTAATTTTATACCTACATACCTGCTATGTTACTTTTTTACCTGGGTATTGTTTTGCGTAGAGGCTTTTGCAAGGCCGAATATGTTTTATTGTTCACGTTACCTGGATAAGATAAGAAAAGAGGGCACTTACAGGTTACAGGTAATCAGGTAACTTACCTGATTAGTTGTTTTCAAAACGGAGTCACTCGTTCCTCGGATCCTAAAGTATCAACACGTACCTACACGCTCTTTACCATTAATATGTCTCAGTTTAAATCAAATTTGGATATATATGTGCTACTGAAATCAAGTGGAAATATCAAAAACAGTGATATATTGTGCACTACGTTTTTAAATCAAATAAACGTTGAAGTTTCTGCTGAAGATCTTAGAATTCTAAAACAGTTCACAAGAACATATGTTGCAAATTTACACAAGAGATGGTTGCAAGCAAATAGATGTCAATCTAATTTTTTCACCAAGAACACCATATTTGATGTCAATATTTGCGAAAGAGAATTTGGATGTCTCAAGCAATGGAAGCCAGTCCGCAGTCAGATGCTGCTACAAATACTCCACAGAAAGCCATCTGAGACCCACCAGAGGATCTATCAAACAAGCATAAAAGAAGGTGCCTTTCATCTCTTAAAAACCACTCCGAAGAAGAATTACTGTCTGCATTATTAGATAGATTGAAAGACAATTAGATTGACATCTATTTGCTTGCAACCATCTCTTGTGTAAATTTGCAACATATGTTCTTGTGAACTGTTTTAGAATTCTAAGATCTTCAGCAGAAACTTCAACGTTTATTTGATTTAAAAACGTAGTGCACAATATATCACTGTTTTTGATATTTCCACTTGATTTCAGTAGCACATATATATCCAAATTTGATTTAAACTGAGACATATTAATGGTAAAGAGCGTGTAGGTACGTGTTGATACTTTAGGATCCGAGGAACGAGTGACTCCGTTTTGAAAACAACTAATCAGGTAAGTTACCTGATTACCTGTAACCTGTAAGTGCCCTCTTTTCTTATCTTATCCAGGTAACGTGAACAATAAAACATATTCGGCCTTGCAAAAGCCTCTACGCAAAACAATACCCAGGTAAAAAAGTAACATAGCAGGTATGTAGGTATAAAATTACTTAAGCTATTAATATTACAATTCCATTTTGTATCGATGGAATGAAGTACTAATATTACAATATTGCTATTTAAGTATTCATTCAAGCGTATTTAAACCAAAAAAACCACAAAAGAAAAAAAAAATTTGGAACGCCTGCCGTTTTTAAACGGGCAGAGATATGGAGTAGATGATTTCGAACAAAATGCAAGGAATTATGTGTTCTTTAATCCCTTTAAGGTTTGGTTTTAACGTCTCTGCCCGTTTATAAAATAAATAAAGAAAACGATTTTTCTCCATACAAAAAAAAACTTAACATTTTTTTTCTCGGAAACGGGCAGGTATTTCAAAAAAACGTATTCTATAAAATAGGCTTAGAATCACTCAAAGACCTTAATTACAAAAAATCAGATTGAAATTCGTACTTTGACCTCTATGTCCCTGATTTCATTAATTGGAACCAGTGTCCATTGTTAGGTAGATAATTAGAGATGTGATGTCACTTTTGAGGTTGTCGATATTTTATATCGATCCTACTTAGTTCGAATGATTACACAAGGGAACAAAATTAGACTTTTTTTGCTGCATGGAACTTTATAGCTGTTGTTTACTAATGTGAGGTAAAAATGATATAATTAATTATTGAAAACACAATTCATTACTATTTCTTGATTACTCGACTTATTATTATTATTGAATCAAGTTGGGTTTTTAATTTATTGCGGTACTCTTACACATGTATCATTGATATCATCATCATCATTCACACCTTTTTAATATTTTAGCTATCCGAAGGATCCAAAAATAAAAGAAAAGTGGATAAATGCAACAGTAAAAGGTCCAAACTGGTTTCCCACAAAAAATAACACGATATGTTCGTCTCACTTTGAGCCTAAGTGCTTTCAACCATTGAAGAAAGTTCGTCGGCTCTGAATTTCATCGATACTATTTTTTCTACGATTCAAATTCAAATTCAAATTCAAATCAATTACCTCTTCACATCACTAGTTGCGATGTGTGTTTATTGTCTGTAGCTACAGGTAGAAGCCCCGCCCCCTGTATGCATGTGTTCTATTACTGAGTTTATTAGTGTTGCTGTAAGTTTCTTTGTGTGCGGGAGAAATATGAGCTCGTGTGCCGTTCTTATAGTTTTTGCTTTTGTGTTAGTGAATTAAGTGGGGAGAACACGGCGACATCTGAACACGAATACATTTGTTTACAAAGCATATCTCCTGTATTTATGACATCTGTGGTATTACTCATTATATTTAAGCGCTCAGCACGTCACGTCACGACAAGGAGAAAACTGAATCTGCAAGTTAGTTTGACAAATTTGTTTGAAGTGTTGTTTGACCGTTTGCGTTGATGTTTGATGAAAACGTAAAATTTGACAAACAAATTTGTCAAACAAATTTGATCGTTTACAGGGCGCTTTATTGGGTTATTCCTCAAACAATATTTGAAATAAACTTTATAAGTGAAGTGAGTAAATCCATATAGCTAAACATATCGGATTTTTATTTTAAAATCGTCGAACAATGAAATCCAATAAATACGTTTGTTGTTTTTTAGCTTTCAATTTTGTTAAATTTCTTAAATATTAAATTAAAGTTAAAACTCGATAAATGGAAATAATTGGTTTTGCCTTTTGTTTATTTCTTTTTATTAATTATGTGGGTGAAGTTAAAACCCGATAAATAGGAATTTAGGCTATTACCATAAATGCTATAAAGTGATTTACTAAAGTCATTCGACGCTAAATACAAATAATTAAAGTTATTTGATTTAAACGTGAGATAAAAATATAATTTCTTCAGATAAATCTCTTTTGGGTGTTTTGGTTTCTTAGTTTTGAAAAAATACCATGAGTTTATTGGGTTGTTACCCTAAGTAAATCAAGTTTTACTGCGAATTTCGCTTATTGGATTAGACCATTGGAAAGAGCGTAAAAAATCGATTAAGATGGGCCAAAAAAGTCGATTTTGGATTTTTGGTCACTTATTGGGTTTTAGCACTGGACCCTCGATATAATAGTAACAAAAAACGACGTGATTCCAAAAATTCTGATATTTGGTTTGGATGGGAATGTATCACGATCAATTTACATTTAATAAGTAGACAATTCAATAAAATATGAAACAATAGTCATATTTCTAGCTAGAAGAATTATTTTATTCTCCTTTACCCTGTCAATAGTAGCGAGAGCAGCTCGTTAGATATAATTAAACTCATGAACATCAAGTTCTATAACCTAAGTTTGCTTATTGCTAGTCTGCTTATATTGTTTAAGACCAGAAATTAGGTAAGAACTATAGTTATCTTATTAAGACGCAAGAAGTACCTCATTACGAAAAAGTCCTGTTATAACTTTACTAATTATCACGTAACTCCTACACCGGCCATTTGTTCGGTACTTAAAACTTAGCTAAAATACTTTTTATCTTGGACATTAATGTTTTTATTACCGCAAGGGGGCGCTGTGTGCGTAATCCGTGCAATTTGTGTTACTGTTCCGAGAATAGGTCACCATTATGTCTTTGATAATACGTGACGTTGTTATCTGAGGATTACTGGAATTGCCGAGTTTGAAAGAATTTTGTAATTGCAATGTTTTCTTTAGAACTTTTACAATCAGCTATAATAAGCTTTGAACTGATCAGGGAGAGTAGACAAGTGAAGATCGTTTCGCGTTCTATATTTTGGATACTAAGGCCCTTACAAATAAACGCATCTTAAGAACAGTTTAGCTATCAAATGGTTTGTCACTTTCTGGCAAACGCAATTTTCCGAAGAGCAAAAGAGACAAAACACAGTTTAACAGTGTTTTAGTTACGCCGTGTTTATTAATAAGGCGGTAAATGTATAGGAATGTATCTTGATAGTCACGTAACATGACACATTTTCATACATTCTGATAGTAGACACTAGATAGTTAGACAGCCATACACTAACGCAAAACGCAATATCTACAAGGGCTTACATTATTCAATTTAGACAGCATTTGTGATCTAAAAATAAATTTAGTCATCCCAATAGCTTTTACCAAAACTCTACATAATACTTAAACGCCAATCATAATATTGTCTCCTATAATAACAGAAACGTGATTTGACTTTCAAAATCCATTATTGAAAATTTGATATTTTAATAACGGAAAATTAAAATTTTAACCAATTTCAATATCATCAATATTCCATTTTCCACCCGTCGATGGCAGACAAAAGAGATTTTATTGAATAAATTAGTTTTCATTAAAATAAAAATGAAACGGACAAGGGTTTGTAAACTGTTTATTTGAAAAAATATGAATTTGTTTAGGGATGATTAAGCAATATACTACTTAAGTTCATTCCAATATAAGTAATACCTGAAGTAGAGTCATAATTAATTTAAAATCTGCTATATTATCAAATTATTCACATAGTAATGAAAATGAAGTATACTTATATCCATCATTAGGCTTATACGAGGGGCTTTTTTAGTCCACTTCTCAGCGAGGGACTATTTCCCATATTAAATTCCGCAAAATAAAACCCTTATAACCTGATCTCACACGATCGAAATTATGCTAACTAACTAAGTTCGTGTAGGTTAGTGGCCAACCCTGGTGTCGGAGTTTTTAGACCACCTTAAGGCCTCCGACTTGGTCTACTTGGGTACGATTGAAACAACCGGGTTCGAATGCTTAGCGTGCCCTCGGAAACAAGGTAGTGCTCAGATAGAAATACCACTATCGGCCACCCATCCAAGTAGGAGTCGAGCTGCACGTTGCTTAACAATCGCAATGAACTAACATCGCTTAGTCAAACTACGCTACGAGTGCTACAAATTATGCTAAAACACATCTAACTAAGCCAGTGTCATAGCTGACATTAAAAAACTAAAACTTTTATTATTATACTTAAACAATCGTTGCTGGCTCAATGTATCTTACGCTCGAACAAGGGTCGTTTTGAAATCTTAAGTAAGGAAGAAAATCCAACAGTCTATAGACAGCTTTAAGTTACATTTATAGTCAACATAAGAAAAGCTTTCCTACAAAAGCTCTTCAAGCTTCCATGTATAAAGAGGTCCACGTAATGACACGCGTAGGTATATATTTAATTTTCTTCATTTCGTTCTTAGAATATTTTAGTGTACTCAAAGTAAAGTTAGAATGTTCGTCGCTTAGTACGTGAGGGTAATGTAAACATTGATTAACATGTCGGCACCGAGACATGTTTCGTCACTTTAGCTGAAAAAGCTAAACATTCACCATGCCGCATATGAGACGTTTCGACGTTTCCCCAAGAAATTGCTTCGTTCAATTGCCTATTCACACGTGTAAACAGTTTTCTATACATGGAATTCTAAATACATACTCGTCACGCTATAACGAACATGCGATTGAACTCAAGTTAAGTAGTAAATTACTCGACAATAACCATGATTGAGACTTTATTAAGTTACCTGAATGAGGTATACTTACTATTTTATTAACTGACTTAAAAAAAGCAATGAAGGTTCTTATGGTATGTTTTTTTAGATCTTTTATAAGATGACTCTCTTGAAATTTACCATCATATTAATTCCAATGATATGATTGGTGGATACCAAACGTGTAGCGTAGCATCGTAGCAAAACTTAGCTTTGGTGTAAAGGAACTCTAAGGTAAGTAGAATTTTTTTTTTTTGACAAGCCCGTTGGCACAGTGTCAGTGAGAGCGCTTACTGTGTCGGGGGTTGCGGGTTCGATTCCCGCCCGGAGTCAACAATATGTGAAGACATAGTTGTTGGCGACGACGTCTGGGTGTTCATTATATATTCTTATAAAGTATTTGTGTATATATGTATATGTAGTAGTATCAGTGGGTTAGATTCCATAGCACAAGCTTAGAGCTTACTTTGGGTCTAATTAACCGAGTGTGAATTTGTCCAGGTATATTATATTATTAAACTTTTTAAACTCACACGATTTGCACTCATTATACTAAATGAAACGGGTCTGTATCGTGGTCACGGGAAGACTGAGACGTATTTTAGTAAATACGTTAAATTATCTAACACGATACAGACCCGTTTCATTTAGTATATTATATTATTATTGTTATTGCGTATGTCAGAAAGTGACAAACCATTTGAAATCTAAAATGTTCTTTATACGCGTTTATTAATAAGGTCCAATGTGTTTTAAATTCGAACGTGTGTAAATGTAACTCATTCGGCTGTAGACACAGAAATGCGAAGTACTTACGTCATGCTTCTCTGTATTTTAGTTATAGCAGGAAAACAGATATTTAGAAAACCAAGGAAACCAAACCACCTCTAATCTACACTAATATTATAAAGAGGAAAACTTTGTTTGTTTGGTTGTAATGAATAGGCCTAAAAATCTACTGGACCGTTTTTAAAAATTCTTTCACCATTCGAAAGCTACGTTATCCACGAGTACCATAGGCTATTTTTCATCCCGAAATTCCCACAGGAATGGACACAACGCGGGTAAAACCGCGGGGCGCTGCTAGTTACCTATATAATTCCACAGGATTCATGCTACACCTTTAATTATGTGCACAGTTTAACTAGATATCACATTTCTAAATGTATCACGAATATCGAGCTTCGTTCAATTTTGCTTTACAAAATGTTGCAATATACTGTAATTTGCAATTTAGGAACATCCATCACGGGCTTATAAAACATGTTCTCGGTACATAAAATTAATATCGTGTTATTAACATCCAATATTAGAGCTTACTACTGAAATATAATTGCCTCAGGAATTTGATGCTTAAAATTAAAACAGAATGTGTTTGGAAAGCGCTTTGTTTATTTACTGACTGAATACGCGTAAGCACACAGTTTCGTTATTTGAAAGTAAAGTGTAATTTGCTGCAACAGGAGATTTTTATAATAAGAGATGATCTTATACTTTTTATGTAATATTTCTTAAGGATTTTTTTTACTTTCGAAGATTGATATATTGACTATATACAACTTTGTACTATTAAACTTAAAAAAAAACATGCACAAGGCTCGTTTTTTATGCCTTTGGTTAATTTAAGAGTTAACCCTTAAATTGATGAGCAAGTATATGTTATGACTGTCAATATTCTGTTCAATTGTTCAATGTGTTGCCCGGCCTCTACTCACGTGGCATTTCTATCGCTACTGCGCTTCGGAGGGCACGTTAAATTGTCGGTTCCGATTGTTGTAATCGTCAGAGCATGTCGGTGGTGATGGCGCATTTGGTGACATGCTCTCTATGCCCTGTTAGATGTCATCCGACTTTAAAAGAGCTACAGATGATGGAGCCACACTGGCCAATTTCTGGGTAGGTTTAATTTAGTGCCAGTGATACGCATAGAAGAAGAAGAAGAAGAAGGCAGATAAACTCTAAAAACACTGAAACCGTTAATGGTTTCGGAGTTTCTATTCAAACTTACTTTTAGAACTATTTAAAGGCTTATATTTGGTATTCAACCGGAAAAGTGGCGAGCCGATATCGTAGCCTAGTGAGGTCAATTTTGCATATAAAACCGACACTGATCGTGATGCTATTCAGTCTCAATTACTCTTGTATTATCTATTTAGAAGCTGCTCAAAGTACCTTATATATGTAAATCTCCGTAGTGTAAATAGAAATGATTGTCGATATTATTAAGGTATAAATCATGATAATGGCTATGTTATAAAATATGTCTGTGATACTAAAATAATGTCACACTTTTACAAAACTGTCTAATAGTAATGTACAAAAATGCACAAATCGTGTCTATGCTAGTGAAACAGTTATATTTTCTGTCAGAGAGAGACAATCATATCATATTCACACAGCAGCGCCACGTGGTTTTACCCTCGTTTTGCCCTTTCCCGTAAAAAAATCGGGATGAAAAATAGCTTATAACCCTTCTGTTGAATGTGGCTATCCATTACAAAAATAATTATTAAAATTGGGTTGGTAATTTGAGACTAGCGCGTTTAAACAATCAATGAAGTAAAATCTTCATTGTAATGTGGCTTTAATATTATTTATAGATATAGATAGATTTATCATGAGATAAAAAAGCTCAGGTTTTTGAAAGTATCATAAGTGCAAAGCAAATTTTATTTAGACACAAATGACAGTGTCTGTTATAGCACAATCGTGTCCTATTAAAACATTTGAATAAATATCGAGTACTATTAAAACCGTTTCAGTCGATATACGGCTTTACAGCTCTTTATAATTACTGACTTATATATATACAACATTCGCGTGGCGATTAGCTTTATGTTATTTACCTATATGTTGGGCGTAGTGCCCCTAATAACTCTTCCATTTCACGTATAACGCACTTGATCCATGGATTATTTTTTGCGGCGGGCTCTGACGTCATACCTACGCTGTGAAAATTGGAAACAAAATCAAATATGCATCGGTCGTCATACCGTGAGATGGAATACTCGCATTAGCGATATATACGAATATCAGAGCTATGCCCAATCCGGTAGCAGTCGACAAGCTTATATTTTTTTTGGTTGGTTATCATTTTATTTCAGAATAGCTCTCGTAGCTATCCAAGTTTCAGTATGAATGGTTATTATTGTATAATAGTGACATTTTTCAGCGAATTTTAAATATGATTTTTGTTTGTGACACGTGCTGTGATATCTATTAATTTAATTTATTTTTTTTCGGATCGGATACCGGAAATCGGAACTTTAAATCCATAAAGTTATTTCATTTTACGATGAAATGATGATTGTTTTAGAAACATTTATTTTCAGGAAGCAATTTTATTAGGACTTTGTAATAACGAATTCTTGGTTACAATTTTACCTTGCAGTAACTTAATTTTAATAACTCTTTGCAACTAATGTATCTAATAATTTAAAACTTTTCCGTTTAAATATAAATCTGAATGAAGTAATTTAAAGACGTACAAAACTCCTGACTACTTACTAAACTTAATTATGCCCATAATTCTTGTTGTTAAGTAATTTACTGGAACTTAAGAGGCTGTTCTTAGAGATAAATTGAATTTAGCATTAAACTTGCTCGTGCCAGATGTCAAACGCATAAACTTGAAGCTCAACATTGAGATACTCTACTTTGTTGAACATTGTATTGTGTTGTTGCTCGAGTGGAAAATCATTGCTTCGTTTGTCTTCTTGTGAAGGTAACAAACAATATTATGTTCACATACCAATCCAAATCAAATTTAATTCCCATCAAAATTATAATTTTCCTAACAAAGACAAAAGAACATTTAAATACACCGTTGAATCGCGAATGCGGTCAGCCTTGTATTCACTGCGCTTATTGTACAAAACGTCCGGGATTTATATCTATTTAGGTCGCTTACAGTAAAGCGATGCTGATTAATGAACAAATAGTTTAGTCAGTGTGCGTGCGGTGAAATTGTTGGAAAGCAAATGATGCGGCTTTGGATGGACAGGCGAGTTTCGAGCTGACTGGTCGAATGCGCTAATTTGCAATGCGACTGCCGCACTTTTCACCGTGCCATGTCCTTTATTGTGAAGCTGCTTTCGACAGCTAAAGCGGTTCAATTTTCGCCCGTTTGTTTATTTTGAAAGCACTTTGTGTGTTCATGCGCTTTTAAAGAATGCACCTCCGGCTATTGTGTCAGCAACATTCAACTCATTTATTGCGGATGTTCTTTTTTGTTAGTGGAAATGATGCGAATATGCTTTAATGACTATTTTTATCAATATTTCAAGAAAAATATGTTATCATGACATATTACGTATAAAAACAATAATTTCCGATACAGCGGATACTGTCTATATTTTCTCTTCATTTCATTTTGCAAAATTGTTATACAATAAAAACAAAACGTAATTAAAAACTCATCCATAAATAGATGTTTAAAAACTCGTATAAAAATAGACAAAATAGACAGGTTAAAGCAATTCATTAAGCTTTTAGTTACGTCAAAATAGACCATATTAAATTAATGATAATAAAGTAGAGTTGTCACCTCGGCGAGTTTGGATTATTCATTTTATTAATTGAAGCATCCTGGAGTCACGCGACCCCCCGATTACCACCACACCGTATTTCGCGGAAACTAATCATGAACCATGATTTCGTGTGAAGATTATCATCGCTTTGTAAAAACGAATCACAAAATTTTGTACATTGAAATGTTTAATCATAACAACTGCACACTTTTGTAATCATTGTTTGTGAACAATAACGAGTTTAACTATTTGGCCTTGAAAGTAGTATTTTAATTAGTAGTATTTTAGTATTTTAGTAGATGTTTTCGAAGGGATCAATATAGTCAGTCCCGTTTGTTCAAGAGTAGCACCATGTCTTTAGCCGTTCTAAAACCTCCAACATCTTGGTTGGCTAACCTACTCGATCTTTTAAAAAAAGTAACTTAGTTCGTGTAAGTCAGTGGTCAACCCTGGTGTCGGAGTTTTAAGACCACCTAAAGGCCTCCGACGGTCTATCGCAACAACCGAGACCGTCAATTTTACGCACCGTCCGAAGCACGGTAGATATCAAAATGGTGAACTTACTTACTTAGATGATGTAAAATGGGTAACCATTTTATTTCTTGCAAAGTTCTTTTAATAAACATATTTAATTGAACGGTTCCGTAAACTAGTTTCGCCTACAAGCGTAGCATAATATTACCGTAATCCGAACCGAGTTCCAACGTATTCGACCCTCCGTGTTTTCAATTATTGAAATCATACTAATCCTCTAAGGGGATTAGTGTAGTTTCAGCATATGGGGTGTAATATCTGAAAATTATGTTAAGGCATTGCATAAACAGATGGCGGTTAATAGCATATCTTTCCAAAACGGTTCTGTAATTCAACAGTCGCTATACGGGATATCCTTTCTTCTTTTTCGAGTCAATGAGGTATATCTCTTTCTCTCTCTCTCTCTCTCTCTTTCTCCTTCTCTCTCTCCGTGTCCCAGATAGTGGTGCGGTCAGCCTTTGCGGTTTGACTCCTCCACTTCGCTCTGCCGTCGACGTCGTCTTCGTCGACGGCAGTCAGCCATATTCTTATACACTACATCCTTCTACCTTGTCTTGGTTCTGCCTCTAGATCTTCAACCGGGGATGAGTCAATGTCAATTAGGGTTCTAATAGCAGTAGTATAGCACAGTTGGGCCTGTAATGTTCCACAGTTGGGCCTCTCATCTCACAGAAGATATCAGTACGTTGAGAAGGAGTAGGCATCACCAGGCTTGCCTACTGCGGGTTGGTGATCTCAAACCCGAACCATGTTTGAGAAGTAGGAAACATGTTTTCATATAATGGTTCTAAGTATTTAAAATATTTATTGAAAGAAAATATAATTTTATTTTTCAAATCAAGTAATGATTATAATATTAGTAAGTATGCCTGCTACGTACATAAATTAAAGTATTTTTGCTTTAGTGTTTTAACAACCTGTATAACGTAGAGTGCTTCATTGTAACTTTGTCTATTGAAAATGATGCTGTAAATTCTTAGAAAAGCATTATCGTTACCCTACATCTTTACACTACATCTCATCTGGTTTTAAAATATCCGGTTTCATTAATATACAGTACTTACAGTATCCGCGGTTTTACCCGCGTTGTGCCCAATCCATTGGGAAATTCCGGTAACAAGTAACTTATAATTCAAAACCGTCCTATTAAATGTAGCTATTAAACACATAAAGATCTATGCGAATTGAAATGGTAGTCAAGTGAGTTCAAACACACAAAATAACAAACATTAATATGTAAGTATATATTGGCAAAATGGAGTTTCGTTCAGCAACATGTAGGCAACGCAATATAAAATTGATTTCGACGCATGAAGTGTCAACCCTGGCTTTAGTGACGAGTTAGACTGGGTGACAATTGTGCATATTGAATATTCTCGGAAATTCTTTGATATTTGAGAGAATACCCCTGGACAAATTCACTCTGGGTTTATTAGACCCAAATTAAGCTCTAAGTTTGTAATATAGAATCTATCTAACTGATACTAATACATATACATACACAAATACTTTATAAGAATATATAATTGATAACCAGACGTCGTCGCCAACAACTACCAACATAATTATACCAGTTTTATTTCACGATCTCTCCTAGCCTATGCCTGTGTTGTAACACAAATAGAAAACACTTGACACACGTGTTTGTGTGCGTAACTAACGGTACCTTTGTCAAGATCATTGTTTATGTGCATTTATCATAACGCATCGAATCACTTTTCTCCGTTTTCATACCTACCATGATGTCACTACTTCAAAGTACGGAAGTGCGAAGACTTACTGCGTAACTCTATTTCATTCTTCAAAGACATTTTTGAAGCACATGAATATGACGCACACTAAGACAATGTGCATGTGCTTACATTTACTTACACAAGTATGGCCGGGAAACACAAGTAGGGACGCTCGCGAGATAATTATACGACACCAGGCTTGTAGTAGTAAGTAGTAGTAGTATGTAGTAGTAAATGCTTCTGAATATTGGTAGTAGTTAATGTATTGGCCACCCGTTCAAGTAGGGTCCAAGGTGTTTGTTGCTTAACAATTACAATGAATTAACCCCGCCAAGTCAAACTATGCAAAGAAAACTACTTTGATACTTTTTCATATCCATATTAGTCAACGGTAAAATATTTACTCAGCGTTTTATAAATATTACCTCTCTCTTACACGTGTCGTTCTATTTTTTCATGTTACTTTGTTTCAACTCTCCACAAAATGATACTTTACATGTTACATGTCAAAATGAGTGTTCTTACACGGTTCCTAGGAAGCTAAACATATCACGAGATAGCATTTACATGACTTTCATTTTTCAAAAGTTATTCGGCCTTGTCATGTTGAAGGTGACTTACCACCAGAGCTACGCTATGCTACCTTTACTATTAGTACAGTAATAATCAAATCTATCATTAGGACACTAATCATCACTGTCAACATAATGTACAAAGGACTACCTTCTTTACTCAGCAGTGAAGGCAAAATAGGACTATGTGAACATCTCATTAAGAAACAATTGCTTAAAATCAATGCAAATTCATTGAACATTATAAATGTAGCAAGTTAAAGTTTCCTAGAGTTCCAAATTCAAAATCGAACGAGACAAAACGGGCCAACGAGTGACGAGATCAGTATGTCAAAGGGCATGATGCGGTTTCTGTAAACATAGCTACAGTCTATGTCCTGCTCTATGACTGCAGTCTATGTCCTTTAAGCGAGAATATCTCTCACTTTGATGTTAAGCGGAGCTTCATCTGATGGCAATTGGTTGGCAAATACAAGTACACGACATATCATTGGTCATTTTACACTTCTTCTTCTTATCGAGTGGATGGTCAACCTGACCAATCCTGGTGTCAATCCAGGCCTCTGACATGGCTCACTCATAGAACTAGCAGTAGCCTGTGGTTTTACCCGCGTTCCCGTAAGAATTTCGGAATAAAAAAAGTCTTTAACGTCTTTTGAATGTGGATATCCAATACAAAAGAATGAACCAAATCGAACTGGCAGTTTTGGCAGTATTGGCAGTATGAGATTAGCGCGTTCAAACAAACAAACAAAAAAACAAAAGTCAAACTTTTCAGCCTTCATTATTTAGTATCGATACATTCGATATCGGTAATTAACATTTAACTTGTGATTGAATTTCAAAAGTGGGATAGCTTTAGAAAATAAGAAAATATACCTAATGTTATTCCACCTGCCTTAATTCAGTTAAACGTGATTTAGTGACTCAGAAGCGTAGTTTTTCTATTTAGGTTGCTAATTAAGATCCTAGCTTCCTAAGATCAGTCTTCGTAAATGGTTCAAGACCACTAAATTAACGAAAGTGGATTAACTAATTACTTAAGCTAGAACCATACTGTTATATACGATTGACGGACGTGGCTGAACATAATTACTAATCTAAGTGTAAAGCTACCGACACATATGCTCATTATTAGCACAAAAGCATGCCACTAATGAGCAATTGCTCATTAGTAGTGTGTTGAAACATTGCTATAAATGCGGATGCCTATTTTGAGAATGCTCAATAATAAACAGCCGTTTGATTTTCGAGCGTGCTGCCTGAGGCGCGGGTGGAGAGGATATCCTCTATGCAAGTCTGAACAGGTTCGCTTATAAGCAGGTTGGTACGAGTCAAATGATCATGCTTATTGGTAGCGTTATATGTACACTGCAAAGCATGCCAAAGTTAAGGCATACTTTTAAGTTGGTTTATTATGAGCATGTATTGGATACAAGCCACTTTACGTTTTCTTGGGCCGAATCAGCCACCAACTGTGTCCGAAAGCCGTCGATAATAACTATGTTTCTAGCTTTATTCCTCTATTCTAAAACTAAAAATAAAGTAATCCATAAATCTCAAATTAAAAATAGTAATACTTATTGTAAATTAATACTTATTACTGAAAGTCAATCCACATTTGTATTACTGCACTCTACGAGTATTTCCACGTAATGTCTCGTTCTTTCTAAACATTTTCTATTATAAAAGGTCTGAGGAAAATCTTGTGAAGACGTTATGGGTACTTATCACGTTGGGAATATTATTTACACTCTTCGCCGGGCCATTCAAAGCATTGATGGCTGTAGTTACAAGGTAATAACAATCGGAAGCGGACATTCTGCAGAATGAGTGCGGCGGCGGCTCTATTGGCTTCGGAGCAAACAAAGATGCAATAAACCGGCGAGACGCGCCTATAATGCTGCCTTTATCCGCCCGAGAGGGTTACACATGTCGCTAGTGAACATTCTTAGAAATATTCTGCTTTGACAAATTGGTGTGATAAATTGCTTCTGAGTCTTTGAAAGCTAAGATTAGAATGAACTGAACAAATGACCGAATGGTCAGAAAGCCAATAAAGCAAAGCTCTTCAAGCTCTTAGTAACAGAGAAGAACTCTTACTAGTTATTCCAGTCCCAATGAAAGGCAAAACTTATTTGGAAAAGTTTGGAAAATTTTATATATTCAAAGGAGAGCGTCTCTAATGCTGCCTTTATCCGCCCGAGAGGGTTACACATGTCGCTAGTGAACATTCTTAGAAATATTCTGCTTTGACAAATTGGTGTGATAAATTGCTTCTGAGTCTTTGAAAGCTAAGATTAGAATCAACTGAACAAATGACCGAATGGTCAGAAAGCCAATAAAGCAAAGCTCTTCAAGCTCTTAGTAACAGAGAAGAACTCTTACTACATAGTTATTCCAGTCCCAATGAAAGGCAAAACTTATCTGGAAAAGTTTGGAAAATTTGATATTTGATTTTGAAAATTTGATTCAAAGGAGATTGGGCAAAAATATAATTATGTGGTCTATCAGTCTCTGTAATTATGAATAAAAACTTTTATGAACCGGGTCGGTGGCCTAGTTACTTCATTAGTAAAGTGTTACGCTATTTTAATGCACACTATCTTAGTAATTTATTATCTAGCAGGTGTCGTCGCCAGACGAATTAATGACCAAGTTCTTCGAAAACTTGCATTTCACAATAATATAGTATCTTTTTATAGTAGATATAAAAATATTGAATTTGAGACATTTGCATGACGAGTTCGTTTTAAACTTTGTTTATAAAATATTTTTCCTAAATATCGAAGACGCTTTAAGAAATTATTTTACCAAATATTGCTATAATATTTCAATTTCCACCCCCAAGACCGATAACTGCATTTTTTATATCAATTTAAGGCAATAACTTGGTGTTGATTAAAAATTAATAAAATAAGAGGAATATTTCAAAATGGAAGATCGTCACACAATTTCCACAGACGTTTGTTCTTCATTTATTCAAAAGGAAAAGCGAGCTCGAGCTACTTGAAAAATACGTGACCGACTGCTTTTAAATTATGCATAAAGGACGTTAGGAACCGAACCGACATGATGGCTGCTCTGGTGATTGGTGGCTTATAATATCTGTATCCGTGATCCGCCTTTTTTAATTTCAGAAATATTTCTCCAGTGCACCAGACAACCATAAAATACGAGGGAAAAGATAAGCGAAGCAAGGTGCTCTTGGGTTTTATTTAAAGGCGAACATATACGGGAGAAGAATACGATTAAAATTTGTTTTGGTTAATTTATAGTTTTATCGTTATAGTTACTGTATAATAAAGATTACCGTATGCGGCGAAATAAAGTAATTTTTCTTTGTAATTACTTCAACCGGAGTCGGATGTTTTAGACCGTCTAAAGGCCTCCAACATGGTCGTTAAATCAACCGCGACCGACTGCATAACGTGCCCTCCGAAGCATGGTAGTGCTCAGAGGAATGCCACTATCGGCCACCCATCTAAGTAGGGGCCAAGCTGCACGTTGCTTAACAATCGCAATTAACTAACATCGCATATTCAAACTACACAACAAGCTACACTTACTTGATTAGCTTTATCTATCTCTAATGATGAAAGTCAACTTTCCTCCACTCGACATACATTATTTTACGTAAACGCGAACCAAAGTGACGTTTATCCTCCTACAGAAAAGTTATTCTTTGGTACGCACTTCTTTTTAATCTTGATTAATGTGACTCACGTAGCTAAAGGGACTTAATCTAAACGAATACTCACAAGAGGTTTTGAAGGAAAATTAACGTAAATTCTCTGGAAATGTATGAAATATTAAGCCTATTAATTAGGGGAGATCACAAAAAGCTCACGAGGTAAGCACTGTCTTCCGACCGCTTCTCAAACGACTTAATGTGATCCATAATTATTACTGTGAGATTAGTCAGCGAAATTTTCTCGCGGTCACAATGAATCGTTTTAATATTTTTATCCACGTTTTGTACGGTATAATATCGTCCGTAAGAATAAATGTATGGAATGCTGTCCGGAACATTAAATACTCTTTTGGTAGTAGTTACCTCGGGTTAAGGACATAGTTCTAATTGGAAAAAGTGTCTGTACCAATGACGACGGCTGCTAGCGATGTATTTTAAAAAATACCACAAAACTTAGCATTAAATTTCACTCGATAATTTTGTGTTATTATTTCTAACCTAGCAACGCCCTGCGGTTTTAACTGCGTTGTGCTGTTCCCGTGGGATTTATCAGATGAAAAATATCCTACGACCTTTCCGTTGAATGTGACTATCCATTAGAAAAGGGATTATTCACATGGGATTGATAATTTCTGAGATTAGCGCGTCCAAACAAAAAGAAACCGAAAAACTATCAAAAATTCAAACTTCTCAGCTTTATTATATTAGTATAAATATGTAGTATAGATGTCCATGTGGACCATGTACATAAGAAAAGTACTTCAATTAACTTTCTTGTCAAAATGTTTGCATCTTTCCTGAACTACTATCCAGATACCTCCCAATTTAAATATCTTTAAAGTACGTCATATGCAAACCTAAATTCCCACACCGAAGAAAACTTCAACTTCAAACTTGCACGAGCTAACACAACCTTACATTATAAATTAAGTTTTAAGTAATTTTGTGAGAGCGGAGATAGTGTACTAATACGGTTTTAATATTCCTACCACGAACAAATATTCCACTCGCTTCCCTAACCACTATTCGCTGGCATTTTATATCAACAACTGAGACTTACACAAATGAGCCTTTCAATTATGTAGCAGCGATTCACCGAACAAACCAAGTTCATCTTATTCGTATTTAATTAAGTGTAATGAAGTGTCGCGTTGGTAAGGGCGTGTGTTTGTTATCTGCTTGTCTGAAAGCGTCCGCGACCCGCCTCGCGTGTCGCCGCTGCGTGACCACTAGCCATTGATCACACAGCTTTAGATATACAACCTAGTCTAAATACTTTTTTTCCACCTAAAGCTTAAGCTTCCTAATGCGACACATTCCTTACCAATGAGTCAGAAAGAAACATTTTCCTTTTAAATAACAAAAATACTTTTGTTTCGTTAACAATTATTGTTAAGTAGTTTTTTGTGTTTCTTTATTATCCTTTGTCCGAAGTTTGTAGTAATAATATGTTGTTTTAGAAAGGCACGATGAAAAAATATTTCATATTTCTTTGAAATGATAAAATGTTATGTAGGTTTACTGAGAAGTACTTTAGAAAATATTAATATTGGTGAGAATCAGGTCCTCACACTTCGGTAGTTATTTTCTTTGCGGTTCGACATCTGGTGCAAATTACTTTCATTGTCGGTTCTTGCGGTATATTGTAGTTTGAACCATTGAACATTGTCTTGAAATGTTTAATCATTTTACTAAAAAGTTTGGTAAAAGAACAGACCCTACTTACTAGATGATGAAACTAGTTATACTTTTAAATTGTTATAAAGTTACTAGCTGTGCCCCGCGGTTTCACCCGCAGCGCCCCCGTTCCCGTGGGAATTTTGAGATTTTTATTCCCTATAAACCTCACGGAGCCCGAGACCTTTCCAACGAATGCAAAACCGTGGAAATCGGTTCGTGCGTTCTGGAGTTATAGCGTCAGGGAGGAAAACCCGACTTATTTTTATATAGTAGATAATACGTGTAAAAAAAACTATAGTCAAACATTGGTGGTAAAGGTAATTAAAAATATATACTGCGTCTCCTCATTCATTAATTTCGACTAGGTTAGTGGCCAACCGTGATGTTCAAATTTTTAGACCGCCTAAAGGCCTCCGACATGGTCTGACGATTGAACCATCCGGGACCGACTGGTTAACGTGCCACCCGAAGCATGGTAGCGCTCAGATATACCACTATCGGCCACCCATCCAAGTAAGGGTCGAGCTGCACGTTGCTTAACAATCACAATGAACTAACAACCCATCTCACTATTGTAGTAGGTTGTAGCGCTCGTGGCGCCTTTGCCCAGCACCAGGACATTAAAGACTTTAACTTTACTTTTTTACATTGCTATAATAGTAGCTCAAAATACCCTATACTCTAACAATACTCTTCTATGTCATCGCTCCAACCGAATGATAAAACCCACTAACATAAACTATAGTATCTAATCTAAAGCAACAAGAAGTTGTTAAGAAAAAGTGTCGCGTGACTGAATACAACTCCATCGATCAGTTTGCCACCATTCTGTCTCTCTATCTATACACTATACAAGTATTATCTAAGTATATTTGTCGTACTGGACACTAAACTATTCGCTATCAGTTCTTCCACCCACTTCCCTCGTGTCAATTTGAATAAAATACAAATAACAAAAAGTTTCACGGCACATTGTAATCGGTCCCAGATTTTATCAAGAGTCAACCCTATAAGAATTTTTATCGTATTGCCTACTTTTAGAAGAATCTAATTCGATTGCTATTGTCGGGTTAGTGTGGGTTTTACTTTAGCTTATTTTATTGTTACTAGAACTTTCTTTTCACGCGTAATGCTCTTATATTTGTATTCCAAACATTTTTTGACTGTACATAAAGCTAAAAATAATGTAGAATGTTGTTGGTAAAGTATAAAAAGTTTTTGACAGCAATCAGATGAAAAATGTTCCAATTAATAATTTTCTTAAAGTCATTATGAAAACGACATTGCCTAGTTGACAAGTTGGTGATGACAGTGTCCGTGTCGTTTTATGTTTACCAAAACTTTTATTTATATTCGATATAAATGGCTTGTCTCGAGAGGGAATACTTTCTTTGATGAGAGTTTCCTCATCGTGTCTCACTGACTATGACGTTTTCATTAAAGTGTTGTCTTTCATTTGGTAGACGAGAGGTCACAGGCCATTGTAATAAGACCATTCAATCCTACTTGTCACCACGGAAAGGATAAAAGCTCTTTGAACCTAAATAATTGTCGGCCATTAATTTTCTTTGACTATAAACAATACTGCTTCGCTTTAAAAGCTTATATTTCTATCCTTATTGGAGATCTTGTTATGATCAGATTTTCTAATAAAAATCGCTTTTTCCCCAACTATTTTTGATAACATCCTATTAGCGATATTACAAGTGTAAAAGCTATAGTAATAGGTTGCCTTTCATGTGAACTCTGGGAAGCGAACAATACGCGGATAATACTCAAATAGATTCCAATAATACTCGGTAAGCTGTTGTGCAATGTCTTTCGCAATTACTTCCTTTTGTTGTCCGTCGACATTATTTGAAAGGTTCAATTTCAAAACAAAATATTGAGGGGAACTGACAAAAGAATAATAGAGATGTGGGTCGGGCGATTTGTTCCACATGTTCAAGAAACAGATATAACTGCTCGCTGGACTTCCTTGAAAGAGATTTGCTCTTAAGACGACAAGGTTTACAAGCTCGGCAATTCACTAACGCAACGAAATATCTAGAAAAGTATTTCAGGAAACTTCCAAACTCATTTCCAGACATTTCTTTATAAAATAACTTATTTGTGCAATCTGAGAATCTCGAATAGTTTCAAGTATTTCTTTGTATTGAAATATAAAATAACTTGTTTCTGTTCTATTAAAATTGCGATTCTATTGTTCTATGTTTGATCTTATTCATTTCAGAATGGAAAATCAAATTCTTGATTGTTAAGGCAGGAAACAGGAACGGAGTTATCACAATGGCAATTCAATAAAGCCATTGTATAGATTTTTATCTTGTTAATTGGCATTATTCTCGGTTCTATGTTCCATTCATATTTAAGAGACTAAGTCAAAGTCGACATTATACTTTAATGACAATCCCATAATTAATAGAAATTCTTTTGTGATCCTTTTATACCTATTTACTGAGTTGATAATCACGGATTTCAAAGTAATCGTAGAGCATTTGTGCTTTTTGTTTTAAAGAATACTAGCAGCGCCCCGCGGTTTTACCCGCGTTGTGCCCGTTCCCGTGGGAATTTCGGGAATTTTTTTACATAAAAACCTTCCTCTTGAATCACTCTACCTATTACAAAAAACCGCATCAAAATCCGTTGCGTAATTTTAAAGATTTAAGCATACAGACAAACAGACAAACAGACGCGACTTTATTTTATACTATGTAATGATTGTGGATGATCCGGATTATAGTCACTTTAAATCTATACCGACATTATAGAGAGGAAAACTTGTTTGTAAGGACTTATCTGAGGAACTACAAATCCGATTCAAATAATTGTTTGTGCAATGGACAGCTACATTTAACGGAAAGGTTATAGGCTTTTTTCAAACTGAAATTTTTATACAACGCGGGTAAAACCGCGTCGCGTTACAAGTGTAGGATAAATAAATGTACGTGTTCTGTCATTCTCTAAACGAAACAAAACAGAAATTGTGGTAGCTCATTTTAGTTGACATTTCAGTATTTTTTACTACTTTACTGTTTTTATGTATAAAAATATTGTCGTGTTAGCAGATACATATACATACGAGTATACGGTGTCGTTAACATGGGGAGAGACAAGATTGGAGTGCGAGCTTAAGGGCTATCCACACCTACCACAATCACAAACCTCGCAGCAATAAAATGCACCTATTTTTTTTTATACAGCTTTTTACAGCTGCCAAAATGTGGACACGTGTGAATAGCATCGCTGCATCCTTTTACAGTCACGTTGTGATATCGAGATGTCCAAGAAATGTCAGGTTACTTGCTCGCTTTCTCGAGATCTATTGGATTCGCTGGCAAACGATGACGACTAAACGATGGCGCCTAAAATGATCATCTCAACCATTTTCTTTTAAAAAAATCTCCACCCTAGTTCACTTCTTTTCTGTCTCATAACTTCGCTGGATTTACTTTTTTATTCAACAAGTAAATATATCAGACGAAACAATCCAATCCTTTCATCTGAAAATCATTTTGTAGAGTGCCTTTATAAGTACCCCAGAGACAAGTGACTGTAACAAATCCACTCAGAGCGCAGACTAAGGAAAAAGAAGCAAAAAAAAACATCTTTACCAGTTCAAAAAGCTTTATTAGAAACCGCATAAATGCATTGCAAATACGAAAGTAAGGTTTAAATTAAGTATTCTCATAAAAAACATAAAATAAGAAATTCTATAGTTACCTAATTTAATTTATGTACATAACATGCACAGAAATTACAAGACTTTTTATTTATAATGCGATTTTAATTACTAGTTGTTTTATTATGTATAGTGCTTTCCAAAATATTAACTAGATATATAAATTTATACATATTTACAATAGAATATCTAAGAAGGCGTTCCTATTCGATTTTTTTACAGAACAAATTTTCTTTTAATCTAATGGTAGACAACTTTCCAATGATGTGTTCAAAGGTTAAAGATATGTTCTTGTTAACAGTTTCAAAGAAAAGATGATAACCATACTAAATATATTGAAATGTTATTCTATTTACATTCTAACAAAAACTTTGTTTTAACATTTTTAAAAGAATAATTGCCTATATTATTACCAAAGTTCATATCATATTTATAGTCTCTCTCGACTATTGCTATATTTTAATAATTTTCCGTAATTGATGTAAGAGTCAACATTTTTGTTCTATAATATTTCAAAATCAACACAAAATACAAATAATTCAACACTAAGATAAGGAATTTCATAATCATTCCAGTCACTAAGTACCACTGTACGTGGAATATAGATCAGATTTTGATAAATTAAATTTCATTACAAACAATAACCAATGTTATTCGATCACAAAACGATTAATAACACAATATATAAAATCAGTCCTCATAATAAAACACATTAACGATTGTTTCCGATGAAGACGTCAACGCAACTATTCATCTCTTAAACAAAGTTTCGTAAACTCGTAACAGATTCTAAAGTAAAATGTACCGTAGCTGTAGCATCTAAATCACGTTTCGCTAATAAATGTTGTAAGATAATTTATCACGTTACTAATTGTTTCTGGTTTCGTAGAAATAGCGCGAGTGAAAGTGTTAACAAGATTGCACTTAACGTTGACATGTTCGCTGAACTCCTCACTGTAACAAAAACGAGTTATGTTGTTTACTGTTGTTTTGCAATGGTAGGGGTGGTAGTAGTAATAGCTTGTAATGTCCCACTGCTGGGAAAAGGCCTCTCATGTCACCGAAGATATCAGTACGGTGAGGAGGATTCTTGTAGGAATCGATTAAGGTTTTTTTGTACCGTTTGGACATTTTTGTAGCCGAGCATTAAAAAAGAGACTACCAAACTTTTCTGAAATCATTCATAAGACAATATGAAGAAGGCTTAGGTGTCAAACTTTACAAATTAAGAGGGACTTAAAATATTTCACATGTGACGTTATACGATACTTTAAAACATAATATACTTTTTCAAATACAAATCATAATAGGATATGTGTTTATTTATTTATTTATTTAGTGTTAGGAGGTCCAACAGCTTGACCACTTATTCAAAAAAAGTACAGCATATCTTAACAGAAAGCCAATCATAGATCCTCACGGATAGAATATCACGGATAGAATCACGGATAGATAGTGTTGTACACGTTTTTAATTTAACTTAAAAACAAATCCGTATACAATGATCCAAATCAACAATTCTAAATACGATCAGAAAACACGTATGAACAATAAAAGCCCGCCCATAACAATAATCGTCCCTTTGACCAATTAAATCTGAATCGATTGCGGTAATACAGTAATATTCGTACGTAAAACGATCTTAGATACGACTTTAACATCAACGTCCGTTCGTGGCATGTTATGAAAGCAAGTAGGGTCGATGCTATTAAATTATTCCGAGGTCGCGATTGAAGATAGTGTACCCTCGTTTCCGGTTTCAATATGTTTCTGTTGTATTCAAAGTACAGCTTAAATTATGTCTTAAGCGTGTGGTTGAAGTAACTTATAGCGTCTTTTAACATGAGTAATGAACAATATATAAGTACGTGATTAGAATTCAAATGTTTCGTGATGAATTTAATGAAAATTATGCTGGTTTTGTTTTGTTAACGCGCGCTCGTATATTGTTTTTGTAGGGTCAAGCTTTGTTCTTGTGTTTTGTAAATTAGTAGGTTTTTACATTCTATGGGCCTGTTAATGCTTTTTGCATTTCATTAATGCACCGCTTTTATTAATATTATCGTGAAAAGTAGTGTTTTTAAAGCACTGAAAGCTAGTGTGTCTTCACTCAAATGTAATCTAAATAATCAGTTCTGTCATAGCGTGCAACCACATAGAAAATACGATGCTGTATTTAATTTCCAACTAATGAACTCTAAAATGTGGAAAAGTTTCTACAATTTATCTGTTATTCTCGCTGTACTTAATTTTGCATTATTTGCGGCAGCTCGTTTTAAATATAAATGTAAATGCAAAGTTGTATTTTCTACTTTACTATCTAAATGTTCTAAAGTATGAGAACACAAAATCGCACGGAAGTCCAAAAGCTTTCTTTCTAATATCACGAGGAAACTGCACAGAAATCCTTGCTACGACTACGACTGACTCCGTAGTAATTTCGTAGCATTCATAGTATCTCGTAGCACTCGTAGCAAAATTGTAATGCTTTCAATAATAAGTAAGGTTACATATCCGATACTATTTTTATATTGCTGTTTCTGTGTAAATAAGTTCATTGTGTAAGTCTTGTTAATATCCCTGCCACAAATAAAATTAGATTGACATCAAAATTAGTAAGTTTGTTCCAGGTAGATCTAGCTGGGGAGTGAAAGGTAGTAATGTAGTTACCAAGCAGCATGGCCTCCTTGCTATCGGCGAGATGGTCGGAGGCGACGACGGCCTCGCTGCCCTCGCGCCAGGCGGGCGCCACGCGCGCCGTGCACCGCACCTGCATGCTGCGCCGCGCCGCCGACGGCACGCGCAGCCCCAGCGCTACAGACACTAAGCCATGCGCGTGCACACTAGCCGGGTATTCGACTAGCAATGATGGGTCTGTTACCTGCACAAAGGTAAATAAATGAGTAAAGTAGTAAAAAGTAATAGCCTATAGTCACAGCTGGGCAAAGGCCTCTCCTTAAGATATCAGTACAGTGAGGAGGAAAAAATATATCCGGACAAATTCACTCATGGTTAATTGAGGGCTCCCACACAAAACTGCGAATTCACATCGCATCGCAAATATCTGCGAATTCGCACGAACGCATCGTAAGAATTTCCGATCTGCTTCGCATCGCACATTCCTGCCATATTACGTCATCCTTGGTGACACCATTTTAGTCCGTTCTGAGACATTTTGTTTTACTTTACCTGATAGTCAGTCCCAGCATTTCCAAAGGCATAACAGGAATTCTTCCCTTGTACGATCGTTTTAGAAGGCATGGTGATAATAAACTCAAAAGCTCTTCAAATGAAGATATGCTCATTCTAAAATAATCAAAAAAAATATCTTCTTCAGTTCTCAACGCATAGTACTTTTGAGTAAAATAGTTCCCATCAAAGTTCATAATTGTAATAAATGGATGAACCCAGAATCTTCTTTTTCTTTTATATCTATTTAACAATAACAGCAGTGCAATAATCTTTTCGCGATCCATCTTACGCTTCCTAAAAACACATCCAGTACGGCTGACTACACTTGAAGGCATGGTCGCCCTACCAAACGGTTTGCCGCACTAAATCGTATCGCAAAAATTCGCATCGCAAGTTCCTGCGATGCGAATTCGCATCGCATCGCATCGCAGTTTTGTGTGGGAGCCCTAAGCCCCAAAGAAGCAAAAAAACTAACTGTATTAAGGAGGAGCAATTAATTCAAATGTATATGAAAAAATATATATATATACGAGTATATATTGTGCTCTATTGGTATATGCATTCACCTGCCACGACTGCGGTTCCGGATTGCCGGATTGACCGATATATGTTTCAATTCACATTTCAAACATGGTTCGGGTTTGCACCAACCCGCAGCCGCATAATCGTGGTGCAAATCCTTCTCACTGTACTGATATAGTCCGTGAGATGAAAGGTCTTTGCCCAGCAGTTGGACATTACATTACAGTACATTATACTGCTACATAGACAGTTGGTTTAATCTATAAAAAATACTAGCCGCGTCCTACGGTGTTACCCGCGTTGTACCCGTTCCCGGGGAAATTTCGAGATAAAATGTATCCCATGTGTTATTCTGATGTATAACCTATACTGTTGTAAAGTTTCATCCAAATCACTACATATATACATACTTGTACATCCTCACAAACTTTCTCATTTATAATATTATAGTAGGATCGCTATTTAGAAATTATTGCTATTAATCCTTTATTTCCTTCATATTTACTTTATTTGCTTTCGATAATTAACGATAAAAAAACTTATAAAACGTTAAATCCATAAAAAATAATTTGTTTCAAAAGTATTGAAAGTAATATAAAAGTAAATATATTATTTACGAATACTTACACCCAATCTCTTATTTCCCACGGTAATGGTTATGAAACCATTATGAAACCCAACAATGCGGCATAGCGACCGATTTTATAACAAAAACAAAACGTCAAGGTGTCCTTGTTCCCAGTTAAAGCAAACAATTAGAGTTGAATAAAAGTGACATCTATAGAAAACATTTGTTCGGCTGCCTAGCCCTGAGGCTGAGCGAGACTCTGCCTCAAACTGAGGCGCGCCGCAACACAATGTATAAATAAAAAATATTAGCCTGTAATATCCCACTGCTGGGCAAAAGCCTCTCATCTTACGGATGATATCAGTACCGTAAGGAGGATAAGGCATAATCACCACGCTTGCCAAATGAGGGTTGGTGATCTCTGATCGACCCGAGCCATGTTTGAAAAGTAGGATACATGTTTTCGCTCGACCCGGGAATTGAACTCGAGACCTGAAGTCATGGCAGGCGAGTACACATACAACTAGACCACCGAGGTGTTCATATTGGGTTCTTATTTTTAGGCTTTTTGCTTAAAGTTAAGGCTGCTTGCGCCGAAACTGCCTATAGTAGATTCCCGATTTTCGAAAAGTGGGGTGATCGCTTTCTTTGATTGAACTCGCTGACTTGTAGGCTTCACCAGCGGCTTCTAAATAACTTAATAAATAAGCTATAATTATAATAAGCACGCTTTTCTCATCTTAAATCATCCTTCTACTTAAGATTAAAACCGGTAATTAATTCGTTGAAACGAGTTTTTCCTTCAAAATTGCACAAACAAAATAAGCTTCACATTTTGAATATTTTCACCCCACTCGTGTATATCTGGCTGTAGGTTCATAGCGAAATTTAATTTTGAACAGAGCTGAAACTAGGACATACCGAAATTAGGCTTTGGTTTTAGGTTAGGTATGACTAAAACTGGAGCTGTGTTTTATATATATGATTTTTCTTTTAAACTCCTACAATAAACTGTTTTTACGTACAACTTTTTAATATTTAATAAACGTTAACTATACCCCTTATTTTTAATACTCACTGCGGTAAAAGTGTCTAATTTAATATAACCTTAAAACAACCCATTAACAAAGATGTATAATTGGGGAAATTTTAAATTTAAAATGAACTTTTATTAAGTTAATAAATGTTAATTAAGAGGTACATTATCGCGGGTTTCATTAAAATATTATGCAGTAAAATGAAAAATGTTTCTGTGCATTTTTCTGATGAGTTTAGACATTGTTACAATCGTATTTTATGTCATTTTAATGTAAGAGTATGAACGTTTAATACTCGTTTTGCATAATTTATTGCAAAAATAATATTCATTATGATAGTTGAAATCATAAATTACAAAGTTATTCATTTCTTTGTAAAAAGTCAACTATTTTAATAGCTCAGTTGTATACTGTATGAAGTAAAGTAAGTTACATAAGGTTATTTCAAAATACATTGCATTACGTACTACTTGTTCCTTTTTGGTTTTTATTTTTGATAAAATATGAGGATAAAATATGAAGTACAGGTCTAATTATTAAATATTGAGCACATCATCAATTTTGAATAGGTCTGTGGTAAACCGTGGCGTCTGAGTTTTGGACCTCTTAAAAGCCTCTAACATGGTGTAACGATTGGAACAACCAGGATCGAAATTAAAAGTCCTTTCTTTTTTTTTTGTACAAATTAAAAAAAAACCAGCACCGTCTGCTCAACGACCCCTCGGAACCACGGTAGCGCTCAGATAGAAATGCCACTACCGGTCACCTGACCAATCCGAGTTGTGGCCGAGCTGCAGCAAAATTTATAAACAACATGTTACAAAGTCTCGGTGCCTTATCACTTACTTTTTCACCATCAATGTCCCAGCTTAGAACAGCAGCTGGGTACGACCGCCCTGAGGTACAGTTCAGGAACAAGGACTCTCCTCTTCTATTCTCTTGTTCATTTCCTGTTATTCTAGGACCTTCTCGCGGTAAATCTAGAACAAAAGAGCAAAGTTGTTTTATACTTTAACTAGCAGAGACATGCGGTTGTACCCGCTTTTTGCCTTAAAAATAAACTACAGTCATCCCGTTGAATGTGGCTATACATTACAAAAGAAATTATTGGTAGTTTTTGAGATTAGTGCGTGCAAACTAAAACGAAAACTAAAATCTTACTTTTCGCCTTTGTATATACAAACTTTCTATATACTAATATTATAGGTATAGATACATAATAGACACATAAAATATCCTACTTGCTCTTTGTAAATATATGCTCTTTGTAAATATATAGTAGGTAGAGAATGCGATCAATTGCGTTACTCCGCCAATGTTTACTTAATTCATTTTACAAAGTAGACGTTGGGAAAAAGAAAGAATAAAGAAGTTGATGTATTAAAACCTGGCATTGAGGAAGAAGTTAAATAAAAAATTCAAATATAATTTGATTTCGGCATCAAAATAAACTCACATTCAATGCGATACTGCATAAACATCAGATAATAAAGACGTAAATTATGCGACGCTGTCAATTTGGAACATACTAGCTGGTCGGCGATGCTTCCATCCGCGATCCAATAAATAGCGTTAGTTAGATTGTTTTTATGATCGTGCTAATGCTATTTTTCCAAAATTAGTGGGGTCACGCCCATAAATTTTTTTGAGCAGGTCAGAATCTTCCTCTTAAAAAAGACTATAAATAAAAATAAACAAATAAAATCTTTATTCATACAAACTTAATTCTATTACATATTAATAAGTCTAAAAATAAATATTTCTAGCCAGGAGTAAGCATGAGCCTGAACTAGGAAGGAACCTGTGTTTCAGGCAAAACCGGACTATGATACGAAAATAATTCTATACAATTCTAATTAATATTTTAACCAATTTACAAATTAATAGTATAAAACAAACTTCTATAATATTAGGTATTGGCAATAAAAATGCTAAACAATAATTAATAATTGAAAAAGATGTCTCAGCATAATGCAGCACAGCCATCATATGCAAAAAATAGGAACTAGGTATAATTAATTAAAGTGAATTGATTACATTATAAGGTATGTACTATAATTATTATTATATTGGAGTTATTTAAGAACCGACAACAAATTCTCCGTTTCTTCGTAGTTTAAAGTTTTAAGTGTATCTTGAAGATAAATCTTACAATTATACGAATTAAGATGATAAATGCTAGTTTTGTAATTTAATCTTTTATTAAGTAACGGTCCAAGAAAGTAACTATAGATATAGACTAGTGCTAGTAAAGAGCGACTACTGCGAAGAACTAGTCAGTTTGTAGACGACTGTCTGACTTTGAGTAAAGTCTGCGTCCTGTGACAGATAAGAGTGAGATTTCAAGGCAGTCAAAGCTTAATTACTTTCAACAAGTCAGTTGAAATATAGTCTGGATAGGCTAACTTATCACACTGTAGTCTCTATTATTATAAAATTTACTTACAAATAACATCCATCCTTCCTTCGCCAGCCGCTGATGCAAAACTCGGTGCTTCAGCCGAAACTTCACATCTGTAAACGCCACTGGATTTCAGAGTCACTTGCTGTAACGTCACTCTTCTTGCGTCTGATTTTTGTAACTGTGAAAAAAACAATAATTTAAAATAATTTTCAGTAGGTGGGCATACGTGATTATTTCTAACCGACTTAAAAAAACAAGGGAGAAAGGAATCTCCTCGTTTAGTTTTCATGAGTATGTTTTACTATACATTGTTATCGCTCTCTCTCTTCCTCTCTCTTCTTATCTGTCCGACATGGTGGGTTTATATATACGACATTACGTAAACGTTTGCTTACAGAATACTTCCATTTTAGACTGATTTTAAAAAGATGTTTGTTATTATAAAAATAATTATGGCTTGAAGCAACCAAGCGTTGCAACTAATTAATAACTGTTCTGCGCAACACAGCTGGTTTTAATAAAAACTACTAAACGTGATGAAATATGGCATAGAGATGGATCTTAGGGTGCGTCCACATCTGACGAATATGCCGCGAATGCGCAGGTCGCGAACCGTTTGTGAGCTGCCCGCGAGCTGCGCGCGTGCATTTTTGTTCGTGCGCCGCTCTTGCGCCGCTCGCGCGCAGTTCGCTCGCAACCTAAGCGCCGTATGCGATCAGCGCGCGGGCGGCGCGCTAGCGGCTCGCGTCTGCCTAAAGTACTGAGCCAATAAGCGCAATTGTAAGCGCGATAATTGAGCGCGCGCAGATCGCGGGCCGCGCGCGCGCTGGGCGCGCGCCTTTTACGAGCCTTGCATGAGTTGCACTAAAGAGGTGCACCAAACCATTGCCGTGACTGCACGCGCTTGCGGGCAGCTCGCACATGGCTGGCGAGCTGCACATTCGCGGCGCATTCGCCAGATGTGGACGCACCCAAAATAGCACATAGCCTACATTTTAGGCTTTTAATGCGATAGAACGGGTTAATCCCGGGCAAAACAATTAAGTTTTAAATCTCGGATAAAGGTAGAGTAAGTTAATAAAACTATAACTTACTTAGAAAAGATTATCTAAGCAGAGCTTACTAATAACAGTAAATCTGTTATAAAATAGAAAGTTTACAAAATTCATCAACATATTAAAAGTCTCTCAAAAAAACATAATTACCCAATTGTTTTAAGTACAATCTTAGCTAAAATAAACAGCAAGTCCGAACTCGACTTTAAATAGTTTGTAAGTTGTACGATGAATAATTCAAAAGGCAAGTTTCTCCATTTGCGGTTGCATTGAGCGGTACAGCCTTATCTGTTTGAAAGTAATTTAATACACAAAAGCTTAACCCACCGCAAAGTAAAAATGGATTAAGCTACGTGAAAGGTTTTTAACTTAGTATTGTATTGTTTTTCATTTATCATAATTAACGTTAGCGTATGCGGTTAACATACACAATATGTTGACTACATTCGTTAATTATGCACTTGCATATTATAGTCCGATGTTTGCATTTAAATTTGCAATATGATTTTTTGATTATAATTAAACTTTAAGTATGTTTTCGTAAACATGTTTTCCATAAGTGCGATATATCATTTGACGTTTTTGTGTAAGATTGTCAACCCTCTTATGAAAATCGCCTCTAATTGGCAGTCTAAAATTGAGAATATTTGAAGCTAAAAGTTACCTTGTTTAGATATGAATTAAATTTGATTTTATAGAGCTCACTTTGATCCCAATTTAAACCGACGAACACAAAGTTCAAATTTATAATAACACAAAGCGCTAGGTAGCACACACAGATAGTGATTGTTGGTATAATAATGGTAACATAAAAAAAAATAGTAACATATATGTTAAAATAAAGTAATTAATTTATCTGCTTGTTACAGTTTTAGCTTGTTTCAGTATGAATGTATGTGTCTCACTGCTTGCACTCGCACTATGTATACTACGCTTAATCAAGACGATAGACATACCTACATGTACCCTTCTTCCAGATCAGAAGGTATTAACCTAGTTCCACCTAAGTGTTTTATTTACTGAAGTACATTTAATACACTATCTATTAAATACGTATATCTATCAAACTGAGCTAAAGAGATAGAAACGCATCCTGAATGCAACCACGGGCGGTTGAACGTTAATGCCATTTCTCTCTAAGCACTTCTCTAAGCTTTGCGTTCAATTTGAAATAAATATCAGTGCTAGTTGTTACCATCAATTCATGCGAATGGATTTAAGCTGCTTTTTAGGCCTCTAACAATAGATTTAAAAGCCTATAACATCCCAATGTTGGGTAATCACGCTAAACATTAATACAGTGAGGAGGTTTATAGTTTACTATGCTTGCCAACTGTGGGTTGTATATCTCATATTTGAGGTATGTTTAAAAAGTAATTTGCTCGACTCGGGAACTGAACCCGCGACCTCAGTATTGGCAGGAAAATACACTAGACTACTAAGGCGTTTAAACATTTACCGTTACTAACACTAATTTGTTGTTCAAGTACCAAAAAATAGGGGTAACCGTAGAGCAAAACGCCTCTTCAAACGAAAATAATAGAAAAAAGTATGAACCAGATAAACAATGTACTTTATCTATACAAAACAGAATTACATTTGGCGACAGACCTAACCAAACAAAGACTGAAATAGAAATCATCGATATATATCGCAAAGTAATTCCGCTGAGCACGTTTCACAAGCTATCGATAGCACTCGGTCAGATTCATGGCTCGTACGGATTCCGGCTCATTTCTCCCGAGTACCTTTTGTTAGGGACTTGGAATACCCCGCACTATTGTATGTAGTAGTGCTCTCTAAATCATTACAGTACATATTTACTGTAATCTCATTATTTTTATTAGCTTTATCATGTTTCGGTCAACAAAGTATGTTTGGTACTAAGTTTATTGGACTATTCGATAAAATCTGTAATGAAATAATTTGTTTATGTTTTTTATTTTTCTCTTCATTAAATGCAGGTAACTGCATTATCTTTAATACGTCGGTGATTTGATGTTTCGGTAAAATGAGCTTCGGTGAAACCTATTTCGGTGAAAAAAGAGAAACCCGTGTCAATGCAAGTTTCTGCCATGTTTACAAGAATATAAGAAGCCGTAGATTCTTTACTAGGGAAACAGTTGTATTATCTCACGAGCGCTCCTGAGCCATACTTGTTTTGTAATGTATTTGACAAGTCTTTGTGTGCGTAACTTCAAAGACAATTTTGACGCGAACCAATATACACTGTGTATGTACATTTTCCTACTATACATCATTCATTCATAGTTGTTGGCGACAACGTGAATATGGGTGTAATTGTCAATTATAATATTCTTTAATAGTATTCGTGTATTTATATGTAATAGTATTAGTTAGCTAAATTCCATAATATAAGCATAGTGCTTAGCTTTGGATTAGCCGTGTGTGAATTTGTCCATGGTATATTTATTTATTTTTATTTCGTACAGGTTAGGTTATACAGAAAGCACGCGTAGGTCAACACTCTACTGACGCGTCTCTGCACGAGGAGGCATCCCGCGAACAGATTCTGCCAATTTGCATGGAGACAAGGGCTGCCGCGAAGTAGCAAACACCTGGCTGCATACTCACAGTGGTTTTAAACATAAAAATACAACAATCGACAACAAAGTGAAAATTATAGAAGAAGAAGTAGATTAGAGAAGAGAAGTATAGAGATTGGAGAAGAGAAGTACATTAGAGAGAGAGAACCAAACTACACTGGTAGATATAATGGTAGAATCGCCTAATAAATACGGATTCTTGTGTTGTTATAGAAAACAAATTAACTTTGAAATCATGTATAGCTTCAATAAATTGATGAACCGTTATTAATTGTGTTATATGTGCAATAGTGTGTATTTAAAGTAGTAAATTGTGTAATCTCTAAATAACTAACTTATACTGTTCCTATGTCTCTCATTTAGGATGTAACTTTAAAACCCTGAATAAAATGTTCAAACTAAGAGCTTTAATCACAATTGTTCAGAGCAACGTATTTTTCTATCTCCAGAGATTCTGTTTCTACAAAATAAAAGTTAGTTGTCAGAGAAAGTTAGTATCCTGTAATCCCTAAAGCCCATGCTATATTTAACTATGTAGCAGCTGGATTTACTTTAATAATAATCTAAGAGCGAATGGAGAACATTATTTATGAAATACGTATTGGATTATGAAATATAGTATTAAAATTCCTTCCCAGTAAGGATATTTGTAGGTATATAATTTTATTGGTAATTGGAAGTTTAACTTTACCTTAGTCACTTGCGGGGACCGTCAGTAATTGGAATGGTATGCAACGTTGCCAAACCCGTGCCTGCATACGTGAAGGTCTTTAAACGCGTATGAAGACAGTAGAAGTGCACCCTAACAATTCGCCAAATCGTATCTTTTAAACTCATGTAAACGACGCCTTAAGTAGTTTTTACGTTGTATACCTGTATGAACAAACTTTGAATCATAGTTTAAGTTGCCAACGTAGCAATTTCAATTTCCGCATCCAAACAAATATTTGAACAGACCGCAGAAATTTGTTTTGAGTTTCGTTGTTTACCAGCAAACCACGCCTCTAATTTCTGTTATGGGTTAGCTAACTGATTAACTAGTTATTTTAATTAAAATGTTAATTTCTATAACCCATATAATTTATTAACTAAGAACACTCCTCATTAAAGTGACTTACAAACAAAAATAAATCTACATTGAAATCTGACCATTAGCATTAGCATTCCCAGCTACAATACCACAGACAGACACACACTTATAACACTCTTCCCTTCCGTCGGAGGTTAAAAAATAATAATGTTAAAAATAAAATGTGTGAAATGACAAATGAATAGACTGTACTCGTCGCAGGGGAGTTAATAACTGGAGCAAATGTAAGAAAAACATTGCTTTAAAGAAACAGCGTAAAAATCGATGCTTGCTATGCTATGGAACCTTATAGCCCAGTAACTTAAACGATCAACGTCTCAATGTTCTATCAGTACTAACTGGCCGCACTCGGAAGTTCATTAAATCACCACTTAACTAATTGATGTAATTTTTCATACATTACATGTCAAAATCACTCATTAAATCTCTACTAAGGTAGCATTTTACGTCTCTGAGTCCACTACTTAAAAACGTCAAATGCGTCCTATGAATATGATTATGATGACTATGAATTGAATATGAATTATACTCACATCGACTTTGATGCCTTCGAGTTTGTAAGCGTGCTTCGGCGGGTCATACTTAGGTAAGTACCGGTAGAATTCCTCATTGTCTCTGTACCATTTGACTGAATATATGGAGTCGGGGCCGAGTTCATAGTCACATTCGAGCTGCGCTGGCTGCCCTCGGACGCGGTAGGCGGGCACCGTTACGGAGACCATACCGAGAGGTAACGATTCTGAGGGAAGAGAGAAGTAAATTAATCATAGTCAAGAAAGCAATGAGTCTTGTAATGAGTACTGTAATGAGTAGATTAACCAGCACTAGCAGGGAGAGGATTGATCAAGGAAATCAAAGGTCTTATTCCATGATCCGTCGTTTTTAGTCCTTAGGGCGCACGCTTAACCACTAAGCGTGCGCCCGTTCACTTTTTTATGACACCGCACACGACGGGCGCACGCGACGGTTTACTTTTGTATGAAGCCACACGCGGCGGGCGCACGCCGCGGGCGCCCGCAACTGTTCACTTTTGTATGGAACCGCGGCGTGCGCACGCTTAACGCAGTGTCGGCTCTTAGGCTTAGTTATTTGTCATTTAAAAAAAACATAATATGACTGTCACAGATAAGTAATGAGTAGATTATCCAGCTCTAGCACAAAGAGGATTGATCAAGAAAATCAAAATTCTTATTCCATGATCGATCCTTAGTATTCTTTGGACTAAGTTCTTCGATGTTTTAAAAGAAATTATTATTTCCCACGGCTGGGCAAACGTCTCTTATCTCACGATATATATCAGTACAGTGACGCGGACTAGACTTATTGTCATGCATTTCATATTGAGGATATTTTACCCTACAGATTTTTTTTCGGTATTACTTTAGGTACATTTTTCTACTTACCGCGCTTTCTTTCATTTCATGTTCGTTGCTAGTTCGCTAGATGTTGAAAACACATCTTTTTTAAAATAAATTTAAATCAGAAAATAACATTATCTATGTTTAACATCTTCAGCGTACGAAGCGGAGCTCATATGACCAATCACAATGCATTACAATTGTGAAAATGGCAATGCGTTGTTTGGCAATCTAAATGAGCTGTGATTAGCCGCGTACCCACCTAGCGCACAGGCTCGCGCGGCAGCCTCGGTGTCCAGATCGCGAGCGATGGCTCCCGAGGCAGCCTCAGTAGTTTTGTTCAATTTACACGAGGCCGCCTCGCGAGGCAGGCTGAGCCATCATAAGTCCGCGTATATTCAGCTGCAGCTATTTTCCTAGCTTCGCGCGCGAGGCAAAACATTTCGCGTACCCACCTAGCGCACAGCGCTCGCCGAGGCACCTTTGAGCGCGTCAAGTTTACCGACAACAGATGGCTCGGGGCGGAGGCATGCTCAGCCGAGCAAACGTGCGCCCGAGGCAGCCCAAGGCACGTCCACACCAGCCGAGCATTTGGCTCGCGAGGCTGCCGCGCGAGCCTGTGCGCTAGGTGGGTACGGGGCTATTGACATACTTTTAATATTTAGATAGATCAATCTGTTAAAAATTGTATTTTGGATATAAAAACATCAAATATTAAATTGTACCAGCTGTGCCCCGCGGTTTCACCCACAGCGCCCCCGTTCCCGTGGGAATTTTGAGATTTTTATTCCTTATTTTTCTTATATAAAAACCTTGTCCTGACAATAAGGAACACATTAAAAAAGAATCATCCAATTTGGTGCAGTCGTTCTGAAATTATGCGCTTACCAACACATTTTGCGATTCATTTTTATAATAGAAGATAACTATGAATGTTTTGATAGAAAAATAAACCGTACAAATTGCAACATAACGTACTTACTACATTTTAAAACGAAGACAAAGAAAAAACCGACGCTGATTTTTTTTCATAAACATCAGAAAAAAAACATTTTCCAACCTTTTGTAACGCAAAAGTTTCTTAAAGAGAAACCCAAAGTGGCTAAGTATCTTTATTTTCAATTGATGGTAATGTTGGGTCTTTAATGGCACATTACGTGCGAGTAATTAGATGAAAGGAATGCAGGATGGCCAATTACTTTAACTCAACGAATCATGGACATGCGCAAACGAGCCGAAAGACGCCTAACTCGAAGTCGTTATTGAAAGTTATGGATAGATCTAACCTTTATTTCAGTGCAATAAAGTTTATAATAAAATCTAGGTTTCTGGTTCACCTAAGATTAATTTAAATAGTGATTTATAAATTAAGGGCTTATTTATAAATAAGACGTTGTTTGAGACAGACTGACGTACATTTAATCTTAGAAGTATGCGGATGAATTAGCTGATTAAGAAGCTACGTTATTTTGCATTGTAAAGCACGAAGGTATGTATTATAGCTTAGAAAACGCTTACGGGTCATCAACATTTTCCACCCTTGTCCATAATTATGAAGTCAAAATAATTTTAATTCCAGCTTACGGTACTACCATGACACTAGAAAATATAATATCACTGGGACATAACTATCGTCAGTGTCAGTTCATTCATTTCTAGTAGGTTAGTGGCCAACCCTGGTGTTGAAGGTTTTAGACCGCCTAAAGGCCTCCGACATGGTCTAACGATTGAAACATCGAGACCGACCATCCAGCTTCTATCTTTGTGTCACGTGAGTATAAGTATGGTTTATACACATTTCAGTCAAGGTGCAAGGTTACGGCAACCCGAAGGAAATCCATGTGTAACTATGCATAGTCGATTCATGAAAATGTTATGAATTCTTAAAACCTTATCGTATTAAAAAACTTCTATAAAACTTACTAACATGATAATTACATTTTTGAAATAGTTAAGCCGGACAAAGAGTATCACATTTTTATTGGCTGTATTGGATTTTATTTATGTGACTAGGGTACGGATCGAGGAAAATCACGACGGGCTGAATTCCTAACCGTGTCAAGATATCCTGTATACATTTCCTAGAGATTAATTAATAATTGACAAGCCCGTTGGCACAGTGGCAGTGAGAGCGCTTACTGTGTCGGGGGTTGCGGGTTCGATTCCCGCCCGGAGTCAACAATATGTGCAGACATAGTTGTTGGGTGTCAATTATATATTCTTATAAAGTATTTGTGTATGTATATGTAGTAGTATCAGTTAATTAGATTCCATAACACAAGCTTAGAGCTTACTTTGGGTCTAATTAACCATGTGTGAATTTGTCCGGGTATATTTATTATTATTTAATTAGCCTGTTATGTCTGGGCAAAGGCCTCTTATTTCACTGAAGATATAAGTACAGTGAGAAGGTTTAGGCTTAATCACCACGCTTGCCTAATGCGGGTTTTAAACCGGAGCCATTTTTGAAAAGTAGGAAACATGTTTTGCTCGACCCGGGAAACGAACCTAGGACCTCAGTCTTGGCAGGCAAGTGCACATACCACTAGACCACCGAGATTCTTAATATTCTTTATAAAAAGATAAGTGCGTCTTAACATCCGAGGACCTATTTTCTTTAGAAATATGAGAATATTATTTAAGTATGTACCTACGTTCATTTTATATACTTACTCACATTTTACATTTCACGTGCACATTATTTTCTTGGAGAGTATGAGTGGATTATGAGTCACGAGTACGATAAACAGAATAATTTCTTCAACATCCAACGAGGCAAGTTAATTTTCCGCGGTGTTCTTTGCCGAATAAAGTCAGAGGAAGAATATTATGAGAGCAATTGCAAATAGACGTTCGGGTATGAGTTCACTTTGTGGATGTGTTCCGTTTTATACTCTGCTAATATAGCTAGGGGAAACAACAACCGAGGTATGTTTTTGATCAAACTTTGTTTCTATTTGTATGAACTAGTTTCGACTTCCTCAACTGGACTGAGTAATGAAACTCAATACTAAAACTGTTTGATGACAAAAAATTCGGAACGTTCCGAAAACGCCAACATCTAGATGTATGACCCGACAGATTCAGTTAGTTTAGTCTAGATATCTAGCATAGTCTAAACCTAGAATATAAAATCATACAGTGTAAGTACACTATCTATATGAGAGTGTCACTGTCTTCACTCTAGACTTTTATTGTCAAATGACTTTCACTACATAGTATAAAACAAAGTCGTATTTGTGTCTGTTTGTTTGTCTGTATGCTTAAATCTTTAAAATTACGCAACGGATTTTGATGCGGTTTTTTGTAATAGGTAGAGTGATTCAAGAGGAAGGTTTTTATGTAAAAAAATTCCCGAAATTCCCACGGGAACGGGCACAACGCGGGTAAAACCGCGGGGCGCTGCTAGTACTTTTATAAACAGACACTCTTCATATAGTTTTGTAAGAGTAATAGTACAGTCATTCATTCATGTCGAGTAAGATAGTGGCCAATCCTGGTGTCGGATTTTTGACCGCCTTAAGGCCTCCGACATGATCTGACGATTGAAACAACCTGGACCGACTACTGATCATACTCTCTGAAGTACGGTAGCGCTCAGATAGAAATGCCACTATCGATCACCCATCCAAGTAGGGGCCGAGCTGCAAGTTGCTTAACAATTGCAATGAACAAACACCGTTTAGGCAAACTACGTCACGAGCGCTATAACGTACGGTAAATAATGTCTGACATTTACTTCGGAATGACTAAAGTAGTCTAAGCTTATTACGAAATATTGTAAGAATAAACTAATATCAAATACAATTACTTTTGATGCCAAAAATAAACCTTTAAATACATCTAAGAAAGGTAACAAATAATAATAATAATTTTCCTACCAAAATGTTCGGTAGATAATTATATAATTTGGATTGAAGAGTTAACAAGGTAAGTAAACTTGGTTATAAATTCTGAGTACTGGGAGACTTATCATGAAAGATGAACGACGTTTGAACCAATGAGACGGCAGAGCAGAGAGATGTTTTCCATCAAAAGTTTGGCCGAATAAGAAGTGAGAACGAAAGAACTCTTATTAAGGTCGATAAGATATTAATATAAGAACCACTAACATACTCGTACTACGAATCGCTTTCCTATAACTATGCTACTTCGTATAATAATTATATTTCTTGGGATCTTACTATATTAGGGCTTTATCCCCTTAAATTGACATATTTACCATTAATAGATCTTCTTCATCCAGTGGATGGTCAACCTGACCAATCCTGGTGTCAGAGTTATTGAGCCGCCAAAGGCCTCTGACATGGCTCATGTAACGACTACTATCCGTAGAAAGTAACCAGGACCCGACGGCTTAACGTGCCCTCCGAAGCACGGAATCATCTTACTTTTCGGGCAATCAGGTGATTCAGCCTGCAATGCCCTAACCAAACTGAGGACAATCTCACAAAGTGATTTTTGTGAGATATCCCCACCGGGAATCGAACCCGGAACCTCCGGATCGTGAGCCGAGCGCTCAAACCACTAGACCACGGAGGCTGTTACCATTAATAGATGAAGTTAGGTCATGCTCAACGTGAATAAAATTGAGGGGCACTACCGCTATAGGAGTGCGTGTAGGCTTCACAGAAGTTAGTAAGGCTTTTCTACTGCAAACCTTTTTGTAAAGCAAATATGTTTTATAAACTCCGTAATATCTCCTGCTGGGCAAACTTCCTTCATCTACTTAAGAAAAAATATCATTTTCATCTATGAGTGTATAGTAAAGTTATAATAGTAACAATATCATCACATCATCAGTACCTAAGGATGGCAAAATATTATTCTCAATACATAAAAAAAGATACCCAAAATAGATACCAATAGACAAAATAGAGAGAAAAGATAGATACCCAATTACCAATGACATGTTGAGCAATGAACGTGGACTCATAAAACAAAATGCATTTCACAAGTGCGAACTAGAGTAAATTGATCGTAAAGAAACATAACAAGGCAGGAGAAAAGTATTGATTGGAAGGCTTTCCTCTCGAATCTCTCGAGGTCTATCATATCGTCGCGGAGTGCTATGAGGAGTTAGAAATGACGACACATAGCGATTTTTTGAAAAAATAATACTAGACTATTCTTCGGCTTTGAACCTTACGAACCGTCTTTCATTCCCACTCCACGAACAATCTTTTCGATCTAGTCACCAAAAACACTCAGTTGATTGAAAAAATAACCAAAGAATAGAAGGAATAAATAGTTACAGTTAGTGACTAGTTAAAATAGTGACAAGATAGTAAAAAGTGACAGCTAAGAGAGATGCCACACGGGCGCTATTATCTTGAACACCTATTCTAGTTTGTTCTAGTTTGTAATGAAGCAATGTTTGACTAAGCGATGTTATGTCATTGCAATTGTTAAGCAACGTGCAGCTGGACCCCTACTCGGATGGGTGGTCGATAGTGGCATTTCTATCTGAGCGCTACCGTGCTTCGGCGGGCACGTTAAATTGTCGGTCCCGGTTGTTTCAATCGTTAGACCATGCCGGAGGCCTTTAAGCGGTTTAAAAACTCCGACACCAGGGTTGGCTAATAAACTACTCGAATTTACTTTTAATGGAACAATTTAAGTAGTAAAATAATAGCGCTCGTGGCTTAGTTTGATAAAGCGATGTTAACTCATCGCAACAATTGTGAAGCAACGTTTAGTTTGGACACTACATGGATGGGTGGCCGATAGTGGTATTTCGTCTTAGCGCTACCGTGCCTCGGAGAGTTCATACGTAAATAGACGTCCCCCATTGTTTCAATCGTTATACCATGTCGGAGGCCTTTAGGCGGTCTAAAAACTCCAAGACCAGGGTTGGTCACTACGATAGCCGAACTTATTTTTTTTTCATAATAAAAAGTCTCACTAATTTGTTCACTCTGTATTCAGTCACTTTGTATAACTTCATGCTTGGAATTACACCTTTGTGATGATACTGAGTTTTAATTTGTAAAGTCCTGTTTGTAACTTCCACACGGTAAAGTGGCATGGAAAATATAAAATCCTTGTACTACGGCTTGAGTTGAGACAATAACTTTTAAGTATGATAAACTTACATTAAACTGGATTAAAATTATATACGTATAGGGTCATTTCTAATAAACGCGAGGTAACTAACTGTAAACTGTGTTTTGTCTCTTTTGCTGTTCGGAAAATTTCGTATGTCAGAAAGTGACATACCACTTGATAGCTAAACTGTTCTTAATACGCGTTTATTATTATGGCCCATAGAGGTTTTATGATGAAAATAAGTGAAAACGAATGATGTATGCAAGTCCACACTAACGCAGTGTCTCATACACGAGATGTCAATGCCAAACCAAAATTGTTTTATCAAGATAACCTAATTACGTGTAATGTCCAAAGGGCAAAGACCTCTCATCTCACTGTAAATACCTTGAACACTTTTTATTTATTTAATAGGGAACACTCTCTTGATTGAATTTGTAAAAAAGTGTACTACTTCTTTTAATCTGATGTTCCACTGCTGGACAAAGACCTCCCATCTAGCTGAAAATATAGTACCTTGAACACAGACTAAAATGTAACTCAATTGGGTATATTATTGATTCTATACAAAACTGTACTACTTTTTATGATCTGTATAAAAACAATTGTACTGCTTCATCTAATCTACGCATACGTCTCCCTATAGCCCTCGTCTACCGAGAGACATAACCAAATTATATTGCAACTTGTAATTGTGAATAGTCCAAGTCATGAAACCTTGTTAAACAATTCCCTTTAGTTTAATCTTTCAAACTTTGGGAAAGTTTCGTTGGATCATATTGTAACTACCAGTACCTATATTGTTATAAAGCCCCTGATGATAGTTATACTGTTATCTTATTGTAATTGAAATAATGAAACGAAGGAACTCGGCTATAGTATGTACTGTTAGAAGGGTCTAATTGCATTGCTTGCCATTTCGGCGAGAACGATAAGTTACCTACTCTGATTCCGGCTAAAGCACTGGAATGTATATGCACCGACGTATATGGTTCTCAAAGTTGGTCTATTCAGATTACCGTGCTATACGTTGCTGAACAATGGCGATGTGATTCTTGTCTCTCAGTTAAAAAAACGCCTAGAGCTAGTCCACTTTATATTTTTTAACATATAAACCTTTTAATTGTTATGTAAGTAGCCTTTATGATAAAAGAATAGGTTATTTAAACATCCATAAATATATCTCGTATGTTTTCTTCAATGTCAAATTTAATTGATAATAATTACTTTAAAAACCTTATTATTGATTCCGAACTAACTCCTACCAATAAAAAAAAAGGTTCCTGAAACTTTTCAATTTGTCCGAGTGTTTATTTAACTACTCATGCCATTAAATTAAAAGTACCGGAAATTAAAGAGCTATTAATGTTTTGACGTCTTAATTGTGGTTTTTCATTAATCAAATGTTGATTAATTGAAATTTTTAATGAAACTCATAAAACTTCAACTATTTATGAATAAAAGAAAGTATTTGCTAAAGGAGGCTTCGGTGGTCTAGTGGTGAGTGCACTGGCCTGCGAAGAACCCGTCACCTCATCCCAGGTTCGATTCCCAGGTCGACCGAAAACATATTTCCTTCTTTTCGAACATGGTTCGGGTTTGAGATCACCAACTCGCATTTGGCAAGCGTGGTGCCTAATCCCCTCAATGTACTGATATCTTCAGACCTTTGCCCAGCCGTGGATTGTAACAGGCTTACTTTACATTTTGCTAAGCCACTTCAAAATGCAGGAGGTTTTCAACCCAGTTTTTTTTTGTTATTATAATAAAACTAAAATGCATCGTATCTAAGTCTAAATCTAAAACTAACTTGTGAAAAGCAGTTTCAAAGCTGATTTTTTTTATTGGCGCCCAACGTGTGACGAAAATCGCTTAAACAAAATAATGTTACTTTAACTAAAATGATTTCATAAATATTTACCTCTTATTAAAAAAGCGACAAAAACCAACAAAATATGCATCCTCATAAGTTTTCACAGGTCCATCACATGCCACTTTTTCACTTAGACATTTAGTTTTTTAATTGCACATTGTATAATTGATTCGATTACGAGACTTCGTTATTACGAGAGTATTTTTTATTGAACGAGTAGCGAGGTGTTTACGCGGTGAGCTCTCGGACATGACTGAGTGAGTTTCCCTCGCGCGGTTCCATTCGCCCTCTCCCCACCCCTCCGCACCCCTCAGTTCTTGCTTCATTTTCGTGACCTTATGGGGTTAGCTACGTTTCTATTAAATATAACTAATAGATTGTTTAATAGCTGCATTTGATGTTATTACGATATTGATGTGTAATGAAATATAATGGATAAACTTTTTTATGGTTATCGGTATTAATTTTGTACGTTTTATGGACGGTTATAGATTTAATTACTTTGACTTTTGTTGTATGATTACTAAGGGTCAAAAAGTTGTTATTAATCTGATCGGACGTTTTTAGAAACTTGAAGTAGGTAACTCTTAAATCCATACTAATCCTACTAATATTATAAATGCGAAATTTTGTGAGGACGGATGTATGGTTGTATGGATGTATGTTTGTGCTCATTGCGATTGTTAGGCAACGTGCAACTTGGACCCTACTTTAATGGGTGGCTAATAGTGGTGTTTCTGCTCTGTCGTTTTTAAGCAGTACCGTTCTTCGGAAGGTACGTAAAATTGCCGGTCCCGGTTATTTTTAATCGATAGACCATGTCGGAGGCCTTTAGGCGGTTGAAAACTCCGACGCCGGGGTTGACCGCTAACTTACATTTACCGAACGAAATGAATGAAAGCCTGTTAATTCCCGCACAGTTGTCGCTGTAAAATAACACCATTATCTACAACGCGTCCTAGTCATGCTCAGTCATACCCAATACTCGATGAGGCTTGACGAAATAACTGCGGACATAAAATAGTCATTGAATCGTCCGTGACGCAGTTATCCAACCCCTAATATTTGCAGTGTCGTCACCATCATCTGGTTATTAAGGTGAAATATCATTAGTTTCCTATAACCTTTAGGCGAAACGTGTGTGTGACATTTTTTCCTTAGCACCGAATTGGTCGTAACACTTTATCGTTATTGTATAAACCCGTATTTGAGAGCCGAATGACGTCATAAAATCATAAACACATTTCTCTTATGAGTTGGTGATGATAATTAGGCGAGTTAGTTATAGTCATTCATTCATTTTGAGTTCGTTAGTGGCCAAGCCATGTCAGAGGCCTTTGGCGGCTCAATAACTCTGACGCCAGGATTGGTCAGGTTGACCATCCACTCGATGAAGAAGAAGAAGAAGTGGCCAAGCTTGGTGTCGGAGTTTTTAGACCGGCTAAAGATATCCAACATAGTCTGACGCTTGAAACAACAGGAACCGACATTTTAACGTGCCCTCCGAAGAACAGTAGAGCTCACCAAGAAACGCCACCTAGGGCCCCATCCACGAGCTTAACAAATGCAATGATTTAACATCGATTAGTCAAACTACGTCACGAGCTAAGTGTTCTAAGCTAGCTAATTGGGCATAGAATAGAACAATCGATTATAATAAATCGTATCGTAATCCAAGCAAGCAAATCGATCTAACGCCATTAACAACAATTGCTTTAATTACTTTTCAACTTCCAAAATCAAAGTATAAAAATAACTTTTATGAAGCAACGTTAATTAAATTCCATCAAAACACATCAAGTATGTAATCAATACCTGGTTTATTTGAGTTAAATTTGTACATTTAGGTTGAATCAAATCTATGAAGGAACCACATCCTTGTTCCGGGAAACCCGAGTCTGATCAAATATTATAACGAAGCAATTAAATGTTCCATCTGTGTTTGTTTGATATTAGGAGCCGGCGATAATTGCCGTTTTATAGGCGAGTCAGATTCGAGAGTTCAATTCAATATCCAATTCGGTGGAAATAAACCCTTCAAGATTATTATGGTCTTAATTAATCGACAACCGTCTATGATTCGCTGAAATCTGTTGAAAGGAACCACAGTTTGAAATAGCTATGAATACGGATTATGAAATGGTAGATTAGTTTTAGCTTGTGACGTAAAAAGGTATTAAATACTTTAATTGTTTTTGAATTTGTTTGTAGCTGTGGATTTGACTATTACGGGTCATCATCATAAATTAAAGAGCTAGACTTTTATTGTTGAGTTCGATGCAGACTTCTCCATCTATTACTTCTATTTAATCATCTATTTCTATTCGATGTAGATGACGTTCAGTGCAAACTTCTGATATCTATATGATATGTCAGACACTGTTAAATTTTCAGGGTTTCAAGTATAAAATTAATTAGTAAAGTATTAAAGTTGACTATTTGGAAAGATTGTTTAAAACAAACAAGCTTATAAGTGTAGCATAGCTTGGTGGTAAGGCTCACATACGGCGCTCAGAGACCTTCATTAAATCGACACTTTATTATTTGACATCATTTTTCATTATTACACGTCTAAATCAGTCATTCAATCTCTACTAAGGAAGCATTTGACGTTACTGAGACAAGTAGAATGGGTATTTTATTTGATTGTTTACTGTGAAAAAGCCTAAAACGCGGGTAAAACCGCAGGGCGTCGTTAGTTACGTACGAGGGGCGTTCAATGTATTCTCGGTATCGAGGTGATATACTAATAATAAGGGTAATTTAATTATCTCATTAGTTAATGACACTCTTTGAGGGTATAAATACAAAATTTCATTTAATTGTCACCATTAGTATTCAAGATATCATTGCGAAAAGACAAGTATGATGACTGATTCGACAATGATGAAAAAAATCGAGCATCGCGCAGTGATAAAATTCCTCACAAAACAAGGAAAACCTCAAAAAAATATACATGAAGTATAATGGTGGCTGTTTACCAAGATTCTGCGCCTTCATTATCTACAATTCAAAAGTGGTCAAGTGAATTTAAACGGGGTAGAGAGAGCATTGAAGACGACCCCCGCGCTGGTGGGCCAATTTGTGCCGCTACTGAAGAAAACGTCAAATTAGTCGAAAAACTTGTACTTGAAGATGCCCGTGTAAGAGTGAAAACATTAGCAGAAAGGACTAAGCTATCCGTGGGTACCATTCACACAATCCTTCATGAGCGCCTGAATTTGTCAAAGGTCAGTGCAAGATGGGTGCCGCGAATGCTCACAGCGCTACAGAAACAAGTGCGAGTTGACTGTTGTAAGGAGTTTTTGGACCTCTGTGGTGAAAATCCGCAAAGTATTTTCGATCGGATTGTTACTGGTGATGAAACGTGGGTTCATCACTATGACCCTGAGAGCAAGCAAGAGTCAATGCAGTGGCACAAAAAAGGATCAGACCCGCCGAAGAAGTTCAAAGTCACTCCGTCCGCAGGAAAGCTCATGGCCACGGTGTTTTGGGATTCTAAGGGAATCTTGCTAATCGAGTACACAAAAAAAGGTCAAAGTATTACTGCTGCATCATACGCAACCACTCTGCGTAATTTAAAGGAGGCAATTAAAGAAAAAAGACGTGGCAAATTAACCGCAGGTGTGTTGCTGCTTCACGACAACGCGCCGGTTCACAAGGCGCGCCTTGCCCAGGCTGCTGTGCGGGAGTGCGGATTTGAAGAAATCAATCATCCACCCTACAGCCTGGACCTGGCCCCTAGTGATTATTATCTATTCCCTAATCTTAAAAAAGACCTTCGTGGAAAGCATTTTTCGGACGATGAAGAGTTGAAGGGAGGGATAAACGAACATTTTTCGAGCCATGAAGAAAAATATTTTTCAGAGGGAATTGAAAAGTTACTTTCACGAACAAATAAATGTATTGAGATGTTAGTGGGGTATATTGAAAAATAAAATTTATTCAGAATGTTCCGCCTTTTCCTTCATACCTATACCGAGAATACATTGAACTCCCCTCGTATTGTTACGTCTGTGAACTTATAACTTTAAAGCAAGAGGCCTTTGTGTTCCAATATTTTACTATTTTAAGTCTAAGTTGCCTAAGTAACTAGTTAAATGAGCTTAACGAACTTTCACTGTGACATCAATCAAGTCTAATTAAACTAAGTTTGTATGATAAATAAGTGGTCTTACAAGTTCTCAAGCTTGTTGTACGAAAATCAAAAGGCATTTATATAATTAAGTCTTCAGAACACTTATCAAAGTTAACGAACTCTTATAAGTAAGAGCCTGAAATGTCCCACTGCTGGGCAAATACCTCTCATCTCACTGAGGATATAAGTACCACGCTTGCATAATGCTAGTAAAGTAAGGAAGTTCGACTATGTCAGTGGCCAACCCTGGTGTCGGAGTTTTTAGACCGCCTAAAGGCTTCCGACATGAACATAATGCCAGTTGGTGCTCTCAAATCAGACCCATGTTTGAAAAGTAAATTGAATACATGCCTTGCTCGATACGGGACTTGAACCCAGGACCCCAGTCTTGGCAGGCAAATGATGAAAAGAACCACTAGACTACCGAGGCGTCGAAGTCGTAAAGTAAACTTAATAGCGTAGCGATTTTTTAGATAAGACAAGCTACGCATAGCAGGCAAGTTATATAATAAAAGCTTGATGCAGTTGAAATTATCCTAACGTATATATATTTGAATCAACATAAAGGGCAGCATACAATGTAGTACCAACGTAACATTAATAACATATTTCCATAAATTAAGCGTTGAAAGCGCTGGAAAGCTACACATTTCACGTAAAGCGGCAATGAAACACTTGAATTATAAAAACGGTTTCGAGGTATCATTATGAAGGTAATATTCTTGAAAGTGAGCCTACCATATATCTAGTCAGAACGTTGGTGAAATGACAATCTTCACCTCCCTCTACATCAAACACGCATAAATCCAGGCTCCCCTTTACGCTATTATGTCAGCTGAAGCGATTTACGATCTCACCTAAGAGATTTCCACAAGGGAGAATGCCGAGAGTAAATATTGAGCGTAACTCACGGATATATCGATGCGTCATATCGTTTCGCTATCTACTTTGCTCGATGACGGCGTGAATGTGAGCATCGTATTGAGATGTGTTATTTATATCACCACTTGCTGTTGCGTTCAATTTACATCAAGTTTGAATTTGAATGCGATCCGTTTTATTTATGCCTTGTACGGTGTTATGGATTGCCATTGTTGTACGATTTATTTTTACATTATTTTGTGCGAAGTCTTGTGATTGATTACGTTTGTAACTTGAGGGAAGTTTTGTTCAAGTTGTTAGTAGGAAAGGCTAACGTGATTTCGTGTAGTCACTCGAGTGTGTCAGAATAAGATATGAGATATCTTGAACTATATTGAATACCACCCCCAATTATGAGCTTTCTATATACTGACGTGTACTGTGAATTTATTAAAAAACTATTTTTTTTCCATAAGTTTACTCAAACATGGCAGGTATGACAGATAGCCTATGTGTCATTCAATAGCGTAGTATCAAAGTCTAACCGCTCGCGTATATAGTACCATCAACAATTGAGAAACATTAGTATTCGGATCCGGCTGATTTTCACAGGGGACATTAAACTGGACATGGAATTCAGAACAGCGAGTGATGGTCAATCAGTTGTAGTCCCCTTTTAAAAAGGTAAAATGACAACGCTGATGGATTTATATAGAACGACCGAAATAAAATACAACGACTTTCAAGGTACAGTAGTATATAGTAGCAACGGTTGCGAACAAGTTAGTGGCCCTGATGTCGGGGTTTTTAGACCGCCTAAAGACCTCCAACATGGTATAATAGATGTAGAATAAGACAAAACTACAATCTAATGACCTTCAGTGTACAGATTCACATCATACATACAACCATTTTATCCATACCATAGTATTATTTACGTAGAATTCGATAAAAGTTTTGTAGTAAATCATTCAGATTCTCCCCAGATCAGGATTCTTTCGTACAATCAAATAATCGTCTTGGCTTCGAAACGTCTGACAAAGCAACGTATTGGCTCCTCAGGCGCCCAGCTGTAATATAATTGGATTAGCTTGTTATACGAGTAATAGAAATTGAAAAGAAATGCTGTGATAAATGTGGTGATAACGCTTAGTACTCTTCAATGTTCATTGATACATTTAGATCAAAAGTCTAGTACTATAACAAGTAATGTTTTTCGAAAAGAGAACTCTAAAAGTAAAGTATAAGCCTGTAATGTCCCACTACTGGGCAAATGCCTCTCATCTCAATAAGATATCAGAACAGTGAGGAGGATTAGGCAAAATCACTACGCTTGCCAAATGCGGGTTGGTAATCTCAAACCCGAGTCATGTTTGAAAAGTAGGAAACATGTTTTCGCTCGACCCGGGTATTGAACCCGGGACCTCAGTCTTGGCGAGTACACATACCAATGGACTACCGAGGCGTTCTAATTCAAAAAGATGGAGGTCATTTTGAGGGTTTTATGCCCCCGATGGGCCATGTAGGAGGACACATACATGCCTGCCTCATGTGTCTATCTGGTTTCTCTGGATCTTCATTCTACTGACTTTACGGTTTGCTATTGAAAGGTTGAACTTTCAAAAAATAGACGTTAAATTGTAAATTGTACCGAACACAATCTGTCGATAATTTATAATCTCACTAGTTTGATTATAAGCCAACAGGAGTTTATACTATTACGATGACATAGACCTATCAGTCTTAAATGTTCACTTTGATGAATGAATATTTTACTTTTGCTACTTATAAACGCTTGTTTAAAGATTGGAACATTTCATAATAAACAAATGAAGTTAACAAAATGTATTAATTATGTGAACAAAACCGCTTCCTATTTTAAACAAAGCCAAAAAAACAATAGCTTCAGACGTCACGCCTGATAACAAGGATTGTGTAAATGGATATTTCTGATTGTTTTGTTTTCAATTTTATGGGAGATTTATTTGGTTCTTCTTGTCCGTGATATATCATTATAATTACTAGCAGCGCCCCGCGGTTTTACCCGCTATGTGCCCGTTCCCGTGGAAATTTCGTAATTTTTATATATATAAACCTTCCTCTTAAATCACTGTATCTATTTAAAAAAACCGCGTCAAAATCCGTAGTATTTGAGTTTATCGCGAACAGACAGACAGACAGACGCAGCCAGGGACTTTGATTTATAATATGTAGTGATTATAAAGTATTTGTGTACGTATATGTAGTAGTATCAGTGACTTATATTCCATTATTACAATCTAACATTTCAAAATAAGTATACAAGATTCCAAAATCAAGCAATACTTGTTACTACATTTTTAACACTATAATTATCAACTTGTTTTCATATTAACTTCTCCTTAACGTGAATCTTAACCAAAAATCCTGCCCCAAGATATTTCACCTAGGTATTGAGTTATATTTCAGTTGAAAGTGATTTATTCAGCGATATTACGCAGAGGTCTGGCTTGAATAGCATTACAGTGACAGCTTATGAGGTCATTATTTGTGTTTGATTTATGTATTGCGTAGAGATAGGAGGTTCCTGAGCTTTGATTTTGGTTCATTTTAGAGATAATATGGGTTAGGTTAAATGTTGAGTTCGGTAAGGTTTTATTTACAACTAGCTGTGCCCGCGACTTCGTTCGCGTGGAATAGTGACTATGAGCAGCGTTTTTTTTTAAATATATACTTATTTTTATTTTGGATCATAATCAGAATCACAGTCATTTTGGGTAGCTAAAAAACCTACTTTACTGTAATGCTTCTCTATATACAATATTAGACGTATGGCCATCGGGGGTGAAAGCATACAGGCTGCTGGGATTGCTAACACGGGACAGAGCCACATACAATTGACCGTGCGAAAAACAGCTGATACTTAGATCTACACCCACAACTTTTAGAGTCTGACCTTGAGCTTTATTAATTGTCATGGCGAAACATAGGCTCACTGGAAACTGAATTCGTTTAAAACTAAACGGAAAATTGTTTGGAATGAGAGGAATCCGAGGAATAAAAACACTATCACCTTTTCCGCACCCTGTTAAAATCTCTGCTTCTATCAGATTTCGTTGTAAATTAATTAATTATTTAATTATTAAATTAAAATTATTATAAAGTTTCAGTAAATTCTACTAACAGAGAAAAAAAGTAGTTATTCATAATAGAATTAACTCTTACTAATAATATAAACGCGAAACTTTGTATAGACGCATATTTGTTAGTCTTTCTCGCAAAAACTACTAAACGGATATGGATGAAATTTGGCAAACAGTTAGTTTAGGCTTGGAAATAACAACACTTATGTTACTTTTTACCGCGGGATAACATCTCAGACCCACGGGAAACTGGAAGGAATCTGTTCGACATTATTCTTAAAATTCAACAGCTTACAAAACCTTCAGCCGTAAAAGAACAATGTTTTTAACACGCTTTTATTAGCTTGGCCTGTATGTATGTATGTATGTACGTATGTAATGAAATCTTTGAACATCATTTTCACCAACTTCCAGAAGTCTGATTAATTTGAAACTTTGCACACGTATCAAGGACCGATGACAATGCAATAATTTAATAACAGTTTCCCATTATCCTTAATGGATTTGCCAGATTTACTAAAAAAATATTACTTCATATAAAAGACATCAACGGGCGCTCGCTGTGGGACGGATTAAATGGATTTGCCAGATTTACTAAAAAATAAAAAATAAAATTATAGTTTAAAAAAACTAAAAAACACGCTTTTATTGCAAATTGAACTAAAAACTAGAAAATAATTTTTCACCTCAAATCAAAATTATAATAAAATTTAAGTTATTAACACAATGATTCAATTCAGAGTAAAAAAGCGTGGGGTGCATTTTACTGTAGTTCATAACTATCCTCTCATAAATACCAATGATGATTGTAATATTTAAAAAAAATATTAAGCACCCCACGCTTTTTACTCTGAATTGAATCATTGTGTTAATAACTTAAATTTTATTATAATTTTGATTTGAGGTGAAAAATTATTTTCTAGTTTTTAGTTCAATTTGCAATAAAAGCGTGTTTTTTAGTTTTTTTAAACTATAATTTTTTTCATTCCCATGGGAGTACTATGATTTCCCTCGGTAAATTATTCTTATAGTTTATGATAGCCTAAACTAACTTAAGTAGAAAGAATTTAGATGAGCCCTTTTAATTTTTTTCCCATGGTAATCCAGTCAATTCCAAGGTAATAAGTAGCTATAACATATTCTATTAATGATTGTAATTTACCTATCTAGTAACAATGATCGACGTCGTTCGTTGACCGGAACAGGCGTTAAAAAAACAATAAACTACCGATTCCCATGGGAAACGGATGTTTTCCCGCGGTAAAAAGTAGTCTTTATGTTGCGCCAGGCTCTAAAATATGTCGGTACAAAATTTCAACCAAATCCGTCAAATAGTTGCGGAGATTAATGGTGCCTATGTATAAGCATAGAATAGTGTTCGACGTGATTCCTTAAATTGGACATAACTTTTTTATTTATGAACCGATTGACATGAAACAAACACTAAAGCATAACTGAAGCATACCACAATATATTCGTGAAAACCGCATCCAACTCGGATCAGCCATTTCTGAGATTAGCGTGAACAGACAAACAGACAAACAGACAAAAAAAAAGTTGATTACATTTTTGGGTTCGACATCGACATAACAATAACCCCTGCTATTTTTTTAATTTTTATTTTCAATGTACAGACAGCACTTTTCTACAATTTTATTATATGTATAGATTCTTTATGTAAAAATAAGGAAGAGCCAAGACTGAGGTCCCGGGTTCAATTCCCGGGTCGAGCGAAAACATGTTTACTACTTTTCAAACATGGCTCGGGTTTGAGATCACCAACCCGCATTTGGCAAGCCTGGTGATTATGCCTAATCCTCCTTACTGTACTAATATCTTCAATGAGATGAGAGGCCTTTACCCAGCAGTGGGACATTATAGGCTAATCTTCTCTTCATCGAGTGGATGGCCAACCTGACCAATCCTGGTGTCAGAGTTATTGAGCCGCCAAAGGCCTCTAACATGGCTCGAGTAACGACTACTATCCGTAGAAAGTAACCGGGACCGACGGCTTAACGTGCCCTCCGAAGCACGGAATCATCTTACTTTTCGAGCAATCAGGTGATTCAGCCTGCAATGCCCTAACCAAACTGAAAGTCTCACAAAGAGATTTTTGTGAGATATCCCCACCGGGAATCGAACCCGGAACCTCCGGGTCGTGAGCCGGGCGCTCAAACCACAAGACCACTTTTACGTAAAAATAAGTAAGTTTGAGAAGGTTACAGGTTAGCTTCAGGTTATTCAGAGAATGTGTTGATTTTGTGGAGTTCAATTCTTAAAGATTTTTCAAATTATTGCCTTTTTAATTTAAAAATAAAATGAACTTAATATTCACTATTAAGTTGGTTATGAATGCAATAGGTTTCTCTAATAGGTGCTTAAATGTGAATTATGTATCTACTTATCATTTCTAATTAAGAGATATGAAACTTTTAACGCTCTTGTGTATTTAATATCGTACGAAACCTGCATTCATTTGAAATTTAATTTTCAATTGTTCTTTTAAAATATTTTTTATTTAATCCAACATTCAAATAATGTGTGCGTCGCAGCTTATCAGGCATTCGACCTGAACAGATACACACACAAAAAACAACTAAAATGTTAAAGTTGAAAAATAAAAAAATATTAATTTTCACGTGAAAAATACCGTGTAAAATGAAATCGTTTGAATTTTTTAGTCACCAGAATATTTTTATTAACTACATTGCACCGTGAAATCATTTTGATACGAAAGTTGTATAAGTATATAAAACGTATCTAAAAGATATTTAAGTATGTATGTATAACGCATCTATCTAATATATAAAATTCTCGTGTCACAGTGTTTGTAGTAATTAATCTCCTCCGAAACGGCTTGACCGATTCTCATGAAATTTTGTGTGCATATCGGGTAGGTCTGAAAATCGGACATCATCCTGAAATTCTTACGGGAACGCGCTGCGGGTAAAACCGCGGAGCACAGCTAGTACTAATATATAAAGCTGAAGAGTTTGTGTTTATTGTTTTTTGGACCCGCAAATCTCAGGAACTACAAGTCAGATTATAATAATTATTTTCATATTAAATGATATTCATATTAAAGGATTATTTTTACCTGAAAGTCCCCACGGGCATAATTCGGAGAAAACCGCGGGACGCTGCTAGTTTTATTATAATAACGAACATCCGGTCTTATACCTTTCATGCTTTGAGTCCGTTCCCGTGAGAATCTCGGGATAAGATAACCTTTAATAACCTTTCGTCTTAAATATAGTTGTCTAATTAAAAATACTTATTCAGATCAGACTGGGAGTTCCTAAGATAAGACCGCTCAATAATACAAACTTTACACGGTCGGATTGAGAAACCTCCTTTTTTGAAGTTTGTTAAAAAAATCCAAAACAATATTAACTTGATTATTCTTCTAATGTCAGTGCTAACATATGTCAAATAACTTACTACACCCACCGGCTCATAACTTGTAAAAGTAAACGTTAATATTATGTATTAGTCTATAATGTCCCACGGCTGGGAAAAACCCTCTCATCTCACAGAAGATATCAGTACAGTGAAGAACAACGCGGGGCGTGGCTAGTAAATGAATAAATGTAATGTGTTAAACCTTAAATCCCACATTCAAAGGCATTCACAGAATAACTAATTTGTTGTTAGTCTATGTCATGCAAATATTCCCGAGGGACCAACCCGTTTTACAATTCAGCTATTGTTATAAAAATAATTGGTGTCGCATCCGAGCTTTATAGCTATACTTCTTGCTGTGTTAACGAGTGGGTCATGATCTAATTTTGGAAATGGTTTGGACAGTCATTTGTTGCGACATAAATAAAATACCTAAGATTAAACTAAAGCTCTATGAGTTTTGTTTATTGCAGTTGTTGACATGAAAAATCTAATGAAGTAACTTAGTAGGAGGAGGTTAGTTGCCGACTCTGGTGTTGGAGTTTATAGACAGCATAAAGGCTTTTAACAAGGTCTGAGGGCCGACACTGCGTTAAGCGTGCGCACGCCTAAACGGAGTTTAGTTTAGACTTTGTTTTATAATATGTAGTAATATAATTAGAAACAGCATTTCAAGCAATATTGGTTAATATATTACTAAGATAAAACTGTAACAATACTCGCACAGAATATAATGAAGGCTATTCAAAGATAATTGCAGAAACCTATTTTAATATTAAGTTATCTGCCTAGATCTCCATTTGCTATCAGTCTCTAGTTCTATTACAAATCCCTTGTCTGTCATTGTATTTGAATTGGTCGACAGTACCCTTAATATGAGCTACTCTGGTAATTTTGTAGTATAGTTAACGTGTAGTGTCCGAAATATCGGACACTACGATAATAGTTATTCCCTTAAGTTGAGTTGAGATTTTGAGTAAAAAAGCTCACTATTTACGTAAATTTAGTTGTGCTACTGCAGTCTTGCAATGACGCTGCAGTGTTGCGTAGGTCTTTCGTCGCACGGCCGTTTATTCGTGTTCATGAGTGTTTTATAAAAGCACGCATTGTGTTGACAGTCCCGCTCTCTCCCCGAAACTGTTGAAGGACGATTAAAACGCCTAATTGAAAGACCTAAACAATTGTTTAAACTAGACTGTTCGCCAACTGTGGATATATTGGTGACAATTTGTGTGCTTAGTGGGTTGGTTGAAACTATAATTAAATAATTTGGATAATTTGCCGAATGCAGCCTTTTTTGCCGATAGCCGCGGTCACCGCATGTTAGATGCAGCTTTAGGACTCTTGCAAATTATGTGTTTTCAGTGGTCTTGCTACATGCCGTGGTGCAGACTCGTCTGCGTGCGCGCGTCCTTGTTTTTCATACAAAACGTACAAAACGCAGGACTACCGAAAACTTAATTTGAAAGAGACCTTAAACATTTTGGATTATGTGATTTTAAAAAATAACAGAATTTACTATAACTATACTATAGAGAGGAAAAATTTCGCTCATGTTAGGGGTTTTATTTAGTCTATTGAGCATTCCTAAGATGATTTTTGAAGATATTTTTGTAATATAATTCATTAGGATGCCTTTGATTCTTTATGCTTTAATTTATTTTTACTTTATATAATTTATATCATATCATAGATAAATTATTTTAATTTTCTTTTGAATTGATTTTATTTCAAACCTAGAATTGTGACTTCTGCCATATTTTTAAGGATTCAGTTGAAAAGTCAATAGAATAATAATAACTCAATCATCATCGATTTATTCAGTGACTGACTTGTTTTCTATTGAAAAACATCAATATAAAAAGTTAAGTACATTTTTTTCAATACAAATTACATTTGATAAATGGTTTCCGTCTTGATACAGTTATTTTAGTATAGTGACCAGTACTAAAAATCAAGTACCATAGGAAATGGCTTTATTACAACTTTATTCGAATTTTATTGCTCCCAGTACAATAGCACGAATAAAAAACCTATTGTTTGTTTAACAATTGGTAATATTTATGAGCTTAGCATCTTCAGCTATTCTTTTGAAATATTTAATCCGAAAACATTACATTGGATGTATTATTTCCTTTAGATCTTCCGTTTTCTGCGCCAAATGTGGCATCACTACATAGTATAAAACAAAGTCGCTTTTCGCTGTCTATCTGTTCCTATGTATGCTTAGAACTTTAAAACTACGTAACGGATTTTGATGCAGTTTTTATATAGATAGAGTGATTCAAGAGGAAGGTTTATAAGTATTAATATTTCCGAAATTCCCACGGGAACGGGCACAACGTGGAAAAAGCCACGGGCGCTGCTGTTAAAAAATATATGAAAAGATAGTATGGTAGGTACACAAACAAAAATACTGTAAAGTATTTATTTACCTAATTTTTTTTTATCGGACTATTTTTAACCGATTTTTTTAAATAAAAATACCACTTTCACGAATATTTATTGTTTCCGGTACTGCCTCATCTCCTGGTGACTTTATTCGTACCAATACGGTAATTGGTACGGTTGCCAAAATAACAATACCGGACTTTCAACCATTTTATGCTGCGTTGGAATTGTATAGTGGTAATTCCAGTGATTGTACAGAAGTGTGGAGATTAATGGGACACGAATATGCTGCTTTATTGAATATTTTTAAAATTAATTACTATTTATTTATTTAATTAAGGACTACCAGTGAAAGATACATTAAAACATAGCACTAAATTAAACACCTAAATGCACTCTATATATAGGTGCCACAACATGCAATTTTTTACGAATGCGAACATTTACCATATACGAATTACATTTTAAATTATTTTTTCCCTTAAAAAAATTACTTTTTTAAAATGGTGTATTTCACAAATCATAAATTAGGAATTTAACAATAATTTTGCTCATTAGTATTTTAGCTGTATAACGCCTGTACTCAGAGACGTAAAATATTTTTTTAGTAGATATTTATAGAAAGATGTTGACATGTAATGTATAAAAAATACGTCAATCAGTTAAGTCGATTTAATGAACGTCTCTGAGTGCGGCGGTGAGTAACCTACTACTAACCTAACAGCTTTATTTTGAAAGTACGCTTACGAATGCACTTCGCTTTTATTTTACATTTTTATCTGACATTTTAAAGGGGCCGAAACGTCAGATAAAAATGTAAAATAAAAGCGAAGTGCATCCGTAAAAGTAGTTTCAATCTATACTAATATTATAAAGCTGAAGAGTTTGTTTTGTTTGTTTGTTTAAACGCGCTAATCTCAGAAACTACTGAACCGATTTGAATAATTCTTTCACTGTTAGATAGTCTATTTATCGAGGAAGGCTATAGGCTACATTTTATCCCAGATTTCCTACGGGAACGGGCACAACGCGGGTAAAACCGCGGGGCGCTGCTAGTTCAAAATAAGAAGTATTCGCTTTAACTTAAAAACAAACAGCTTTGTTTAAGTTTTATGGTACATAATCCAAATTCATACACCCATTTGATTGGATTTAAAAAGATTTCTCCACTTTCTTATTCGGTCGCCCATAATTATGACGCCTAGAGGTCGTATTATGCCACCTTAGTCATTACTAATGCCGTGAGTCAAGTTATAAAGCACCCTTTGAAAAGCACGTAAATGCTTTATGCAAATAATTTTAACAGCGGTATGAGCTCTTTCGGCACGTCACACTGTATGTACTTAAGCATACACTAGTTGTTCCGCGCGGTGGTTCCACCCGCAATCCAATAGGTGGCGCTTACGTTATTTTTTTCAGATTTAGTGGAGTCGTGCCCATACATGTTGGGTAGGATTATTACTTAGCAACTTTCAGAGCTCTTTTTTCAGTTACAAAGTAAATGTTGGAACAACGTACGAGTATGTACGTACATTGGTTCGTGATTCTACATCTGTGATAGAACATACTAGACAAAGTTAATACAAAAAAACTTGAGAGGTGTCAAGGGACACCCGGATGGAACGAAGTTTATTTATTATTAACAAAATTAATCGTCGCGACACCACACTGTTCAATGCGAAATAGGAAGACGAAACGAAAATATCTAGCTTGCTTTCTATAAGAGAGAGAGAGAGAGACAGACAGAGAAACATGCGCGCCGCGCATGTTTCTGTGTCTGTCTCTCTCTAGCGTGCGCAAGTTTCTGTGTCTGTCTCTCTCGCGCATGGTTCTCTGTCTGTCTCTCTCTGGCGTGCGCAAGTTTCTCTGTCTGTCCCTCTCTGGCCTAAAAAATGTCGTTATCATTTTTTCCGCCTAGCCCCCTTTCGCAACGCGCGATAAGGAACTTCGTTCCAATAAATTAAAAAAGAACCCTGCGAAAAACGACTAGACCGATTTTTACCAAATATACAACTATACTCGTATAAAATAAGAATCACCGCTACGAAACTGGCTTTCAAATGAAGAATATCGCAATATATACGGTGCCACAGAGAGCACACATCGACACACACACACACACTAAGCCATCGACGTCATACGTATAACACCCCTCGTTGCAACGGGGCCTAATAATCTAAATGCACAAAAAGAGGTATACAACATTTTCAATACTACTTACAATAAATATTCTTTTGTTCTCAGTTTTTCGTGAATCCTTTAGTGAAACTAGACGTAGCATGTGAAATTGTGATGGACCATTAGGGTAATGAAAAATACAAAAAAATCCTTTGATGAAGGAAAATTATTTTACTAAAATCCTCTTTGAAATACAATAAAATTGCGATCTGAATTTAACGTTATCGAAAATCATAATTCAATTTTATTCTGTAGTAAAAGATATTTTATGACAAGTTTTAATGAAAAGTTTATTGCATAATTGACAATAATGTTAGTGTTATCAAATTACAAAATTTTCTCATTCGTTTTTTTTCACATTGATCTTAGAAATAACATGTCTAATAATGTTAATACAAGCAACGTTAATACTAAAAAACTTAATCTAGTAAAAATTAAAGGTTGTTTTCAATCGTGGAATAAGAAATTAGCTTTCGTAGTGTTTTTATTAGCTGTTCAATAATTATGAGTCTTAATAACTTTATGCACGAGCCGGCCTTAGTGGTAAGCTTGTAATTTAAGGGTCAGCAGTCATTAATCAGCTTAAAGGGCGTTCACTCGCTCGACTTGACACAAAAATATGAACAGAAATTAAAATTAGTGTCAATCATATCAACGAGGGCGATGTTTTTGTGTCATTCTGAGTTTTAAGTTCAGCGGTTACTTTTTAAGTTGTTTTGTTGGTGTCAATAATTGGCTGTGTTAATATCCTTCTGCAAGATCCATGATGTTTTACTTGATGAAGTTATAAAGCATTTTTTCCAGTGAGTGAGTGTGAGGTTACTAAATGCAAGCTGGTGAGTTCAACAAAGTTTGATATGTGACGTATATGCCGGCTCATTTTATATTGTCAAAACAAACTTATAAATAGAATGCGAAATGAAGAAATTTTGATAAAAGTAATAAAAACTATAGCATTGTTAAAAGGAATTAAATGAGAGATATTCTGGGGTCATCGACAGTTAAGGTGAAGACGAGTTTTGATTTTCAATTAGATACAGAATTTAATCAGAAAAAAATGTATTTTTAATGCGATCATTAACTCAGTTCAATCTCAAAATTCAATTTCATTTATAGGATCGCGATAAAAATCTTAATGTTAAATTAAGCAATTAAAAATAATTTGGTCATTTACAAAATGGAATCACCTGAGGTTGACAGGGCGTAAGTAGTTGAGCACCAACCCCTACATTAAGGAAAGAAAGCTTCGCAATAAAAAGGTATAGTCCCACCGTGCGTGACCACCAGCTCAATGCAAATTGTACTTTCATCCATTTCATACAATAAAACCAAATGAGAGCTTTTAACGCGACATGAAAAATCGATAAAGAAACGTCCAGACGGCACTTTTGAAGCTATTAGTTTATTTCGGCGTTTACTTTTTGGATTGCGAGGAAATAGGATGATGGTCTCGTAATGTGAAATGTGAAACTAGGTTAGGTGTTAAATATTTAAAGGTATCTAGTGTACTGATATCGTCAGTTAGATGAGAAGCGTTTGCCAGCTGTGGGATATTACAGGCTAATACTTAACTTTACTTTTTATATATTATTTGTTATCTATTGAATATCACTTTGGAAATAATTGGGCATTTGAAAAAAAAAATATTTTGTGATAAATGGAAAGATTATATATTAGTTTTATAACAAAACTATTTTTATTTTATTTTTTTTCGCAATAATTCAAAAGTTATTTCAAAATAAAAATTAATTTTTGAATCCAGTACCGAAGACACGCCGACAACTCCCAAACAAACTCGAGCGCGTGTGACGTCTTAATGTTAGTTAATGTTAATGAAAAGAGGTTCGGTTACATCGCAAACTTTTTATATGTTTATGAAAAGAGGTTCGGTTACATCGCAAACTTTTGGAGGGAAAGAGAATAAAAGGGCGGGAATCTTGATTGTAAACGCTGTACGTACTTATGGTTAAATAGCTTTATCATTATGACGTCACAACTACGGTGACCAATCTTGGCGCGTTTATAGTCACGTGATTTTTATTTAAATTTCATCAATTTTTAATTGTTTATAATTAATTGAAAAAATCTTTTTTTTTAAGTTTTTTGCATTAAATATCAATATTATTAATAATAAAGTTTTAAAATACATTAAAAAAATCATTTTTTTTTTCAAAAGCCCAATTGACTATTTGTTCCGGTTAGAAATCACCAATCTGCAGTAGGCAAGCGTGATGATTACGCTATCTTCTTCACTGTACTGATATCTATACAGTGCAGAGATTCCCTTTGGTCTGCAATGAGACATTATAAACTTCTGTTTTTTAACCATCACAAGTTTACCTGAAACTCTTAGGTGCTCTTAGTAATATGGAAAATACGTTGTTATTTCTCATAAACAATTGGGGCGATCGTACGCACTTATTACATCTATGAATAAATCTTATTCATTCACAACTATGAATTCATACGATCTGATAATTTATTAAAAAAACAACAAGGAAAATATTTAATGAGGTCGCAACACCAGCCGACGGGTATTCTACATTACAATAACATTAAACAGGGCAACACTCCCCTAATTGTAATTACCACTGTGGGTGGGTAATAGTAACAACATAGAACGGTAGGGCCGTAAAAGCTGCACTCATGCACTCAACTAACAGTTAAACTACGTATTAAATTTATAAAATTGTTGAACAAAATTAGTAAGTTTCAGTTTTATAAAACTTGTGAGTGAGTTTTATGAAGATCCATTAATGGGGTTTAAAACTTTTGCAGATTCTGTTGAGTATTTCATTTATAGTTTGTGATATTGATTTTTGGTTGCAATAGTTGATAATTAGGTTCTTATTATTTGCACAAAAGAGGTTACTGTTGAGCGTTCCTCAGCACGTTTCGGTCAAATCCGATGACCTTCATCATGAGGTGGGTACGTATGTTCCCGTTTTAATAATTATAATAATGACATTAACGTACGTTTCAATTAATAGTAAAATTGGGTTCTTTTATTGTTATTTAACGCAAGCGAAATAAAACCTACATTTAGGATTCTTCTGTGCATGCCTGTCCGTCAATTACACCTAATTAAAGGCTGTAAACACACATGCCTATAAACCTGAGCATTATGTAACAAGCACGTTAGGTAATGTATAAAGTAAGCTTGTTAGATACAGGTATTGCTGTAAGCATATACACACTAGGCATGCCAGTAAGCAAATAAATACATGGTATGCCAATATGCCAGCTAAAGCCACGTGTATGTTGACCCTTACTTAGAAATAATTCTGCGCCGATTGAAATTTTTGTTACACATTTGTAAGTCGGTGACCCAAACTTGAACTTGTTTTTATATTAAAGTAGCTAAGGAATCTTTGTAGTTTGTAGTTCTCTGTTCAAATCGTATAAATACATAATTTGTGTGGGTATAAGAAATATTTTAGTTCTAAATCATCATCTCTTTTTGTTCAAACAAAGGACGTCCGGGCAATGTTATTGCGAGAGCAATATGAACAGTTTTTCCGAGAGGCAAAAATAATTAAGTTTCGAAAATATTTATTTTCCTTGTGTGTACAAGTTCTTTGTTTCGGTATTGATGTATTTTTCATATCAATAAAGAATATTAATGTACGACCTGTACAACAAAGAGCCGAACTAATGTTCCAATTATAGATTTGATTTTTACATATACATACGAGTATGTAGAGAGTGGAATTAATTGGAATATCCGTGGCTTCTTTACCTCTTAAATATTAAATTACTGGAATTACAAAAATATGATAACATGACTAGCAGTGCCCGTGATTTTACCCGTGATGTGCCTGTTTCCGTAGGATTTCCGGGATGAAAATATACAAACCTTTAACCGTATAACCTTTCTGTTGAATATGGCTATCCATTACAAAAATAATTATGCAAATCGGATTGGTTGTTCTGAGAGCGTTCAAACATATACAAATCGACGGAAGTTGCTTTTTAAACTTCTATTCAAATACCTATGTACCAAAATCAAACTATGTATGTATGTATTCGAGACATACATTTAATCGGCAAGTAGTTCTATAAATCACCACTTACTTTGCCTCTTTCGGCCATAAAGTAACAATATAAAACTATCATCAGAAACTAGGTAATACGATAACGAAATAAAACTATAGAGGTAGAGACACACGATTATTACGATTCATGATTCACGTAACAATCCATAAACAGAGTAATACGGGAAAATTTATATCCTCATAACATAAAGCCGATAGATATCGTCGACAAATAAGGGTTGTTCACAAATCGATTTCGTCTCGATACCGCCAAATTTTTACGTCAACTTTCTCCGAAATTATTTTTACGACGGCAGTTAATGTAATGTGATACGTGTTGCCCATAGCAGAATCATTTGAGATACGGTACTATAGAACAGAAAAAGTCTTGTTATTATTATTTATTACCGATATTTTTTGTAAGGTAACAACGTGCAGTTAATTTTGCTATAAAATATACAGAGTTCGTATAGGTAAGTGTCCAACACTGGTGTTTGTGTTAGAGTTTTTAGCAGTCCAACTGCTGCAATCAGAAACGTCCATTAAGTCAACGCTTAACTAATTGACCTAATTTTTCATACAGTGGCACAGTGGCAGTGAGAGCGCTTACTGTGTCGGGGGTTGCGGGTTCGATTCCCGCCCGGAGTCGACAATATGTAATGACAATAGTTGTTGGCGACGACGTCTGGGTGTCAATTATATATTGTTATTAAGTATTTGTGTATGTATATGTAGTAGGTAGTATCAGTTAGTTAGCTTCCATATTACAAGCTTAGAGCTTATTTTGGGTCTAATTAACCGTGTGTGAATTTGTCCGGGTGTATTTATTTATTTATTTAAATCAGTTATTAAATCAATACTAGGAAAGCATTTGAAATATCCGAGTACGAGCGAAAATAATTTGAAATATTGAAATCTAGAGATGTTATATAAAACAGCAACAGCCCAAACAAACTAATAAATGAAAATAGGTACGTATATTTTTAACAGTTGACCATATCAATCTCTTAACCAAAAAATATTAAAATAGGATAACCCAAATACCCACTCCATTTTACCCTCTTTTTGCGTCAGGGGTTAAAAGCAGCCTAAGGAAGGAAGAATAATGCAAATATGGTCACATTGTCATGTGTCATGGTATACAAGTACTTGTCATGGTATTTTGATCTAAAACTATAACAAACAAGCCGCGCCCCGCGGTGTTATCCGCGTTGTACCCGTTCTCGAGGTAATTTCGGGATAAAATGTATCCCATGTGTTATTCTGATGTATAACCTATATTACTGTAAAGTTTCATCCATATCCGTCCAGTAGTTTTTTCGAGACAAAGTAACACACATACACACATCGTCACAAACTTTCGCATTTATAATATTAGTAGGACTTGCCAGAATTTTCAACATTTGTTCGCAAAACTTAGTTTGATGGTACCGTCAGGTTGTCAACATTGTATAGAAAAACTATTTTTCCCTCAATGTTATTGTTACGTGATCAAGTTTTTGACGTTGCAATACATCGTTAATTTCCCACGAGAGTCACCTGAGGTCACAAACTACCCCAAATGTTAGTCCCACATTAGGTAAGTGTGTCTTGATAGTAGGCTTTGACTTGGACAAACTTGTTGTTGTTATAGGACTACGAGTAGTAATTTTTTTGTTGTTTTACAAACATATTTTTTTTACAAACATAATATATTGTAACATTAGGCTTCGGCCAGAGAGACGTGAGACATGAAGTGACGTGTGACAAAATATTATGAAAACGACTGTGTTATTACTTTTCTAAGTGAACGCTCTCATGAACTTCTTAAATGCGGCCAAGATGCCAAATATGACACTTCACATTTTTATGAAAGATGCCTTAGTGGTGTGAAAATGCTTGAAGGCCTACCGTTCTGCAACGCAATGCATTGTGTGAACAGCTCTTAACTATAATATTTAAATCACAAATATATTTAAGTATTACAGTTATAAATAAACAATCGAATCACTCACTCCGAATAAAGTATCTAACATTTTTCCTCGACCCTTTTACGTAAAATATTATACTTTTACTTAACCAGAAGCACACGTTTTGCTTTTCGATTCTTATCTTCATAGCATGTAATCATTTTTAGTACCCATAAGCAACGATATAAAGACTATTTTTGCCTATATTCGGAGGGAATAAATTGCCGTTCTTTAGGCATATACATCGGGTTCACTGACATGCAACACGATAACCGCTGCCCAGAAAAGGAAAAATTCTTGAGTAATAAAAAAGTAGCAAAAACTATGCGTGACCGGCCAACCCTAAATAATTCATAAACACGAAGATATACCTCGCATAATAACTGGTTGGTTCGAACTAAATTAAATAAGAAGTTATGTGTGTTCTTCAAGTGTAACTACTAATTTGGATTTTCCATATTTGTAATAAACGTAAAACAGTCGATCCCGGTTGTTTCATCGTGAGACTACATCGGAGGCCTTTAAGCGAAAACTCCGACACGAGTTTATTTCGTGGCAAAGAGCTTATAAATATAAATAAAAAAATATTCCACTCTTGGTCATTTCCAATTTTCCAATTCATATGATTAAAATATTTTCCATCTGTGTTTTGCTTGTGAATTATTTTTGAGGTGAAACATTTTAAATCTATGACCCCAGCACTACAATATTTCGTAGCCACGGCAACGCCCGTAATGTCCCGCAGATTGTAGGAGCCGAATTATTATTTCATAAAACAAAAATTTCACCCAACAATGTACTAAAGTCTGTGTGGGTATCAGTACGACCTTTATCCATTGCTAGTTAATTTCCCAAGGGCTAGTTCTGCGTGACCTCAAACAAAAGAAAACTAAGGTACGAATTGATAAATTATTAAAAATAGGTTTATTGCTTACGCATTAGGTATGTTTGTACTGTAACGTATTGTAAACCAATTGGTTTCTAATTTATTTACATAGAAACAAATTAACCTTCTTTCGGTGGAATACTTTATCTTTTCAGACCTTTATCTTTCAAAATAAAAATTCGAATATTTTAACGTTTTCTTTTTTAAATCTGGCATATAATATATCGGAAATCATGTCGCATCAGGATAAGCACGAACATTATAGATCATCATGGATTACAGATTACAGTTAGGATACGTCTAGATTCAATTAATTGATGGAACCTAAACGACCTCCCTTCACCCCATAGTCGTCCTGTCCACGCCATAGAATATCTTTTCCCTATTCTATACTCGATTCGCAATACGATCGTGATGTCGTCAACACATCCTTCCTCCCATCTACGTTTCCAATCCAATTCCCACCATCTCCCTTTCTCTCATAAAACCCCAATATACGCCATCTTTTTATATCATCGACTATCCTCCCTCTGTCCAACAACTATCATAGTGTTAAACACCACAGACTTAACACCGACTATTCTCATACCACAGACTACACCACGAAGGTAGAACTCACGTCACGGAATAACTACACTACAGATTCCATCAGTTAACTGAATTTACAAACTACTCTTAAACTTCTATAGCTTGATTAAACGTCCTCTACCAAACCAGTGTTGCCATCCCCGCATCGACCTCACCCAAGCTACCCGCTTGACGTTTCTGAACGTAAACAGAATGACTGATAGATCAACTGACAGCTTGATTAAATTGACTACAGACTAAAAATAATGTAGTGACGTGATAAACCGCTATCTGGTGTGGCGCCACTGATGCTACGCTCCGACAAATATTATATTATAATAACACAATTAAAAATAATAATATTGCTAAAAACATCAATTTTATTAAAACTTTGATTAGATTATAGGTAAATAACGTAAGTAAATATTCTAAGGAGTTTTGTCGCCTGGTTGAAAACAGCTCCGACACGCTCGCGGTAGCACTTACATTGCAAAAGTTAGGAGTGTGCATTCCTAGAGTAACACCCTGACTCGTTCTATCGTTGGTATAGAACTAATCAAAAGCTCTACAGTTTTTGCTTTCAACATTTTATATAGATTTTTTTTTGTTTGAACTATGTTTTTTTTCTGGTATAGGTCTAAAAATAAAGTTTATATTATGCACTTTGTATATATAAACATGTAATACTTAAAAATAACCTGAAATACCTTTATTACTCTGGATAATAAACTTGCATTTATAAGTAGAACCGTTTTCGCTTTTAGCAGTAAAGTAATTCCTAGAGTTTCCTAGGTATTTCGATATGCCGTTTATATATAGGGCTATAATCTTTTAAAGTTTCAGATGTATAATATTAGTATGAATTAATAGGAAGCAGCTATTAACTTTAAGGACCGACACTGCGTTAAGCGTGCGCACGCCGCGGTTTCATAAAAAGTAAACCGTCGCGGGCGCCTTCATACATAAGTGAACCGTCGCGTGCGCCCGTCGCGTGCGGTTTCATTCAAAAGTAAACCGCCGTGTGCGCCCGCCGCGTGTGCCCGCCGCGTGCGTCCACCGCAGTATTGGCCCTAATAATAACTGGGTTACATCGAGTAAACATCAAAAAGAAAATAAAGTATTCTCACTGAAGAATCAGTACATTGCACGCTACATGCTTGCCTAATGCGGGTTTTGCCTAATCTCAAACCCAAGCCTTGTTTGAAAAGTATGAAACATGTTTTCGCTCGACCCGGGATTGAACCTGGAAACCTGAGTCTTGGCTGGCGAGCGCATATACCCCTAGACCAGCGTAGTCAAAAGGGAGTAAGATACCTTTAATCTTCTCTTGGAGTATGTGATCATGGCTGTGCCTGAATGGTTCCATTCCTAAAACACATAAGGTGCAAGTCAAAGAACGCAGATCACACTGCAGCCACAGACAAAACTGCTGCAGCTGCAAACTGCCATCTTTTTAAGAACCTTTAAACCTTATTTTTAAAAGTATGATTTAAAACATAATTTGGTGTTCCAAGTAGGATATACACACGTAGGAGATTGTATTACATTGTTTCAAATAAAACAATGGGATGTAAAGGAATGTATATTTGTATAATGAATACAGTTTTATTATACATACGAGTATATTACATTTCGAATGCTTCCAATGTCTGAGAAATGTTCATGAGTCATTTGTAACTCGAGATCGGTGAATTAAAGCCATATTCAATCGGTACGTCTTCCTTTCATAAAGGTAGTGATTTAATAATTGAGTTAATCGTATTAAATTGTGAGTGAATATAAAAAAAAATATGTTTCAATATTTTTTTAAGCTGAGTAATAAAATAAGTTTAAAATATTTGAGTGGGTATAAAAAACTATACATAATTATTATTACCATATTATGCATCGTGTCAACGGCAGTGTCAAAAGTTTGCAAAAACTATATAAGCAAAAGCAAACTAAAATACATACTTCTTTGGTCGACCAAGGATACATCACCTTTTGTATATTTGGGAGAAAAAAGAGATGGCTTTTGTCAATGGAACTGTTCTTTGACCAACTGTTATATCACTGAGGACAGAAATTACTTCGGTGGTGACTTGACCAAATTCCATGCCATCGCTTTTAATGGTGTCTCTAATATGAATATATCGGACTTGCCAGAGCAACGATCGCCACATCAAAAATACATATATTTTAACATGGAATCGGCAGATTACTATCCAGTTTGCGATCCAACATTTGACAACTTTTTTAATTGGACTGCAACTTATAGGCTAGATTCTGATATCTACTTTGGATATGTAAGGATAAAAAATGCTAGTGGGCATGTCGTTGGACCTAGAATAGGTATGCAATGGCAGAAAAAATTTCCAAAAGTAAAATGGGCAATAGAAAGAAAGTTGTCCTGCAAATCTATAGCAGCAGCTTGGTTTGTGTCACATTGCGAAACTCGAGGCCAAAGGGAGAAATATGGAATACAACTGTACAAAGTCCTCAAACACACTTACCAAAAAAAATTAGACATATACGGTGATTGTACTGATTTAAAATGCACCAGAGGTAATAACTCATGTTTAGTAAAGTTAAAACGTAAATATTATTTCTATCTTTCGTTTGAGAACTCTCTGTCTGAAGATTATGTGACCGAAAAACTCCTGACTGCTGTGAATAATAACGCAGTTCCAATTGTTTTTGGTGGCTCTAATTATAACAGGTAAGACAATAGTTAAGATTTAATATTTCAATTAAACTAGCATTTACCTACCATCAATTTTTTTATATTAATTAAATTGTCCTTTAAAATAAACGAATAAAGGCGAGCGCCTGTCGCGTGCGCCCGCTTAACGCAGTTTCGGCCCTTTGATCAGTGGCTGTTTCCATGAAATAGAGTAGTGTAACGTTGTATCAGTTTTGAAATAAGTAAGGTGCGACCGAGACAACGCTTTACGAAACTGAACCTAGCTATCTCTCTCCAAAGACCGACAAGGATGTTTCTTTCTAATGATTTTTTACTAATTTTCAGATTTCTCCCTCCGCATGCATATTTGAATGCTAATAAACTAAATGTCACCGCACTGGCGTCCATCATGAATAGAATTATTAGTTCACATAAAATCTACGTTTCTATGATAAAATGGAGAGGCCATTACGATTATACTGATTCAAGCGTAGCAGCGGCTGTTTGTGACTTATGCGCGGCGTTGAATGATAAGAAAAGATACAAAAAATTTACCTTGTATCGTGACTTCAGGAAATGGTGGGTTGGTAGTAATTGGACAGCTAGATGTAATGAGACAAAAACTCCTTAATTTTTTTTATTATTGTACTTCTTCTTCTTATCCAGTGGATGGTCAACCTGACCAATCCTGGTGTCAGAGCTATTGAGCCGCCAAAGGTACTATTAAGTTATTATTGTACTGATCTTCAGTGAGGTGAGAGGTCCCTGAGAGAGTCCTGCCATAGATCATACTAACTTGCGTATCAGCTTTTAATAGCCATTGCCTGTCATATTATTAACGATTACTATGGGGTTTTTCGCTGGTAGTTTCTTTTCAACTTGGAATACCTACCCTCGCATCACGGCGGTAACTCCAATATCTTCAGTCAGCCTGCGACCATGAGTGGTGTAATTCACTCAAATCGTCGAAAAATCAAGTCAAGTGTTTAACTTGCTTTAATAATCTTTTTTGCCATAAAAATCCCGTAGTAATTACGTATCACATACATTGCGAAAGTTTAAAAAATATGGCACGTAATGTCAATGAATCAGTAAATTATTGACGATGTTATAAACAATTTAGTTAAAAAAAACAGAGTCTTTAAGATCAATAACCAAAAAAAATTAAATAAAATGAATTAAAACATTTACATGTTTATTGAAGTATCTAAAACTAGTTAACCAAGTTATTTTTGAGAAGTTCTGACAATCTTGACTTATCTGAACTTATAATAACGATGTAATTACTTAAATATTTTTTGTAAACGCTTGGTAAAAGAGTCTCAGCACGGAAAACAGATTTCTAAGTCAATGAGTCGAGAGAATTTGCACAGAAACTGTACAAATCACAAAGATCTTCCATTTATTCGAGTGTAAAAGGAGATTTTGTGTCTTGTAAACTGAACGTAATATGTTCGGAACAGTATATTTGAACTTAAAATTAAGTTGTTTTTGTCTTCAAATTGTTTGTTTTTTTTGTACCTAAAAATTGTGTCTATTTTAACCGATTTCAAAAAAGGAGGAGGTTTCTCAATTCGACCGTGTAAACGCTTTTTTCAAGATGTAGTCCAGATTAATTTAGAGAGCTATTTTGATTAAGTAACATAAATAGGGACAAGTTATACATCATTGTTTTTGTACTTAAGATTAGTTAAGACTTGCACAAACATAGAGCTAGAATAATATATAGGAAACAATTTTCTATAGTAACCTAAAGTGACTTCAGTTGTGCAAATTAATCCATGTGATGTATGTAAGGACGTAAAGAATAACACAATTTGTAACACGTACCGCCCAGTTTACTAAAATAAATAAACAGCTGACCCATCAAAGCACTGTAGATTTTTTAAACTGCGGTCTAAATAATATGCCAATATGAAAGAAAGACTTCCTCTCCATAGTTCTAGTTACTAAACAAGAATTCGTTTTACAACTGGCCAATGTTAATGAAACCAATAATCAAAGGACACTAAACAAGTCATGTAGAAAATTGGTTGCAAAAATGAAAAGTGCACGTTGAAATTGGAATATTTATGAAACAACTTGCGGCAGTTAATACTTTACGAGGTCATTATGGGTACCATTAAATGTATGATTACAAGGGCCCTGTTTTGGGCAGGCGTTTGTATAAGCACATCAACTTTTCGCAAACGACCGGTGCCTAAGTATTTTAATTCATTACGATCCCGCGCCCTGTGTTCTAAACCCTCAGTTGGTATTTTATTACTTCATAAACTTTGTAACGAGGCCTGTTTTATTGCGAATTTTAAACCATATTGTTGGCCTGTCTTGATTAACTGTTTTGATTTATTGTACTAAAATAAAAGTTACAAAAGTGATACTTATTTCTTGTTTAACGACTCGATTTAAACAAAAGTATTTTAATCGGGTATTTAAAGGAATATTTGAATTGAATACTAGTTCGTTTTTTAAACGGAATAACATTAACTATATCTAAACCTTTATTTAGCAAAATACCATTATGTCGTTTGCACAATGAATAGAATCTTCTTTTATAAAATGTGGACAGTAACATTTCCTGTTAGCATTAGCAAAAGGTAAGAATAATACTCTAAACTTCTTTATCAATGCATACAAGTGTTCTTATTCAATTATACAATGTACGTTGTTCTAATTAAGCTCCTTATACAACACAGTTGGATGCAAGCGAAGACCGAGCGTAGCACAAATGGACACAAAAAAAGAAAAAAGCAGAAAAAAGATTGTAGTCTCTTGAAAACAATGAGGAATACAATGTGTGTAACGCTCTGGATACACCGCCATTTGTCTTTCTGTCTAATCTCCATGATGACGATGTTGTTTTACGATTTTGCTCCCATTTGCATAAAGTGGCGGAAGATCTGCCTTTCCATTTTGTTATTAACATCTGGTGTGTGCGCGCTCGGAGTTTAATGAAGACAGATATCGTATTACTTGGATACAAGATAATTTTGAAGATAGAAGCAATAAATGCAAATATTTTGCAACTTTAGAGATGGTTTAGATAAAGCGAGTTTACAACCTGCTATTGGCGAATACTAAACGGAGCGGAGTGGTGCGGAATCCGATTGACCAATCAGTACGCATTACAGAGATTTTGACAATTTCAATGCTTGTGATTGGTCCATTGGACTCCACCGTTGCGTTCCGCTTCAAACGAAACGCACCCTCGGACTACGAACTCACAGGCAGGCAGCTTTTTTGGCGCCTATGCATTGAAGATAAGCAACCTAGATAGGCGCCAAGGAGCCGGTCACAAACAATCGCGAACGTTTGTTTACCAACATGACTTACTAGGCTCTAGGCACCAAGCAAGCCGCCTGCCTTTAGGTTTGTGCCCTAAAGACAGTTTGAAAGTGATCATGAGTGAAGTAACTGCTTATTTATTAGAACATCTCGGCTTTGAAGCTAGTAAATTTGCAAAATTTAAACGACATGCCTAACCTAACTAGGTATAGTCTTACTAGCTGACCCGGTAAACGTTGTTTTGCCATATAAAAATTAAGGCGTCGACCACCCAAATCACTATAAATTGAGTTTTAAGATAGCCCATTTTCAAGTTGGATCAAATTGCACACGGTGTTCAAATAAAATTTAAAATCGGTTCAGTAGTTTAAGAGTCCATCGCGGACAAATAAAGTTTACGTATTTTTTATATTATTAAGATAGGTGTTTTTTAAAATATCATTCTATACTGTCATCTTGGCGCATCGGATTAAGTTCCCTACTTCCCTGCCGTCGGACGCCAGTTATAATATACACTCGGCGTCACAAAAATCGCACCTATATGTTTTTTTCAGTAAATCGCTCCTAAAATATAGCACATACATACCACGTGTAAAAATTATATATCATTGTAAAGTGCACTTCAATACCTTTACATTAATTACCGGAATCATTAAAAAAACAATTACCATTTCTAACCAGGGACCAATCAACAAAATGTTGGAAAAAGTGCTCACTTAAGGAGCGCTAGTTGAGCTACCTTAAAAGGGTATAAAAGGTCATGTCCAGGTAAAAAATGGGTCATTCGCTACCCGGACGCTAGAGTAAACACACTGGAACCACATACGCTAAAGAATAACACCTGAAGATGGATACAACCCCTGATGAAGCCGCTCAAATCATTGCACTATTGCAAACAGGACTGCGACAGGCTGACATTGCTTGACAGTTGAACCTAAGCAGATTCTCGGTTCGCCGAGTATACCAACGGTTCCGTGAGACTGGTGGCTATACCCGAAGACGTGGATCCGGAAGAAAACGCTGCACATCCGAAAGAGACGACCGCTTCATTGTGTCCACGTCGTTGCGCCACCGCTTCAGCAATGCTGTTGAGGTGCAACAAGAGCTCCGATCAACTCGCAGAACGTCTGTGAGTGTCTCTACAATTAGAAGAAGATTGAAAGAAAAGAAATTGAGTGCTCACAGACCTGCTAGGGGTCCAAAACTGACCATGCAACATCGAAGAGAACGGATGCAATTTGCTCAGGAGCATATCAACTGGACGCTGGACCAGTGGAGGGCCGTTCTCTTCACCGATGAGACAAGAGTGTGTCTTTTCTGCAACGACCGACGCAGAAGAGTGTACAGAAGAAAAGGAGAGCGTTTTACTCAGCCTTGTATTGAGGAAACCGTTGAATACGGAGGTGGTTCCTGTATGTTCTGGGGTGGCATATCCGTCGATGGGAAGACGGAACTTGTGTGCGTCTCTCGGACTGGCGGTGGTCGCGGGCAAGGGTCTCTGAATGCTGGGCGGTACATAACGGAGATCTTAGAAGACCATGTGGTCCCGTATGCCGATTTTGTTGGCGATGGGTTCATGTTAATGCATGATAACGCCCGTTGCCACACTGCGTTTGCTGTGCGGGACTACTTGGAAGAGGTTGAGATCCCTGTTATGCACTGGCCAGCACGAAGCCCAGACCTGAACCCGATCGAGCATCTCTGGGACGATGTAAAGAGGCATGTACGAGCACGAGATCCTGCTCCCACCTCCCTCCAAGAGCTCCAGGATGCCGTGATGGAAGAATGGGAAAACATACCCCAGGAGAGAGTGGTGACCCTCGTAAGATCCATGAAGGATTGGATGGAAGCAGTTATCAAGGCAAGAGGCGGAAACACTAGATTTTAAGGACTTGTTTGTATTTTTTTTAATGTTTTTAATTTTATTTTTTGTAATTTTTTTATTTTTTATGTTTTTCTTAATTAAAAGATTTAAAACACATGCATTTGTTTATAATTTCTAAAAGGCAATTAAATTACCTTTCCAATGATGTCCTACAACCATACCCTTACTATTGACAAAGTTTGAGTAAAAGTATTTAAAGTTGCTTTTTTAAAAGGTGCGATTTTTGTGACGCCGAGTGTATATTGGACAAATATTTCTCTTTAAGACTGCACTTTAGACTCTCCGGAAAATGTATAAGATTACTTTTATTAAAAAGAAAATACAAGGTATGTTGTTCTCTTCCATTAGTTTTAAAGCGATTTTATTTTACAGTTGTGTAAATTACAAAGATGTAAGAAAAAAGTACCTTTGCCTTGTAAAAGTAGTTGCACCTCACATTTAATATGTGATGTATTACGCTCCATCGTCTAAGATTTAAACTTGTTTTTTTTCATGCCAGTACATTACGGGCCTTATCCATAAACGCTTAATAACAGCACTTTAGCTATGAAATGGTTTGTCCCTTTCCGACATACGCTATTTGCCAAAGAGCGAAAGAGACAAAACACTATAAGGGGGTTAACCTTCATTTGTTAAAATCACGATTATTCCACATTTTGAAAACCACCAAAATTACCGTTCTTGATTTATAATAAACGGTAGTTTTTTCCATCGGTCAATATGGGCAACTCTGAAGCTACAAGAAAGTAAATTCTATTATTACAACTCTTATCCTTCATATAGACTTGAATAACTAATTTTCCTATTTTTTTTACATTCCGTCTAAAAACGGAACCCTTATAGATAATATTGTATAAAAGGGATTACCTTTAAACAAAGTCCCTTAATCCGTTTGCAGTCACTTGACAGGTCATTAACGCAGTCAATTAAAAGAAGAATAGAAGTAAACAGGTACATAGAATGTCCGTAGACTTTTCAAGTGTCACTTGCAAGTCGGATCGTGCCTTATCTCATTGGCTGGAAGACTTGTAGCTACGTGAAGCACAGCCGGGATAGCAGCTACTCGGTGTGTCGCTAATTATGTTACATTGATTCATTTATACAATTTGTTAGTTGCATTGTTATTGGGTCTGGGAGTTGGGTTGAGATTTATCAGTGTATTTATTTATTAAGACATTTTGGCAATATCATCACGAATAATACTTTTAATTTTTTTCTTAAAACTAAATTCCTATTGTATTGTAGTGTACATATTATGTATGTATGGTATGTATTACATGTACTCAAGTGTATGTTTTTTGATAAATTGGTGAGTCCAAATTAAGTACCTAATCTAGCATGACATGTGTTGTATTGTGTACCTTACGCTATGTTATGCTTTGCTAAAGTTTAGCAGCATTTGTCATTACTGTATAGTATAAAGTATTTAATAAATAACGAACATGTTAAACGGGTGTTACTGTGTTTTTTTAAATATTTTGTTTTACTCCCTGGATTCGGCCTTATCTGTAGGATTTAGTCTACAGCCTAGACTCATTGTTTTTGTTTAAATCTTCATGTCAATATGAATCCATAAGGTATTACGGGTACCAATATTTCTCCAAAGAATACCGTTTATACCGAATCTATATCTTCTATCTATATCTTCTTCTACGAGTATACTTACAATAAAACTCAATTCTGTACATTGGTCAGGTCTGTCAAGGTCAAATTCTGTACATTGAAAATATGTTCATAATTAATATTGGAGGATGAATAGTGATCGATACTGATGCCAAAAATGCAATCAGTATTTTTTTGTCTGCCTGTCTGTCTGTCCGTCTGTATGTGCATGCATGAGTCAAAAACTACTAAAGGGATTTTAACCAAACTTGGTACGATTGTAGTCCATACTCCTGGGCAGGTTATAGACTATATATCATAACGCTAAAACACATAGGAGCTGAGCAGTGACGATAAATTTGAAGCAAGTAGGGTGAAAAATGCACTTACGAGCTCTTATCCTCGCATACGTTGATCATACACCAAAAGTATGTATTACAAAGATGATGGTCTTTACAAAAAGTCCTTAATAGTATATATCTATCCTGGAATTCCCGCGGGAACGGATACAAAGCGAGTAACACCGCGGGGCGTGGCTATCTATACTAATATTACAAAGCTACAGAGTTTGTTTGTTTGTTTGACTGCACTAATTTCAGGAACTACTGGTCCGATTTGAAAAACCTGATGTGTCCCACTACTGGACAAAAGTCTCCCTCATCGATTTCAAGTCGTCTCTAAAATGTTTTTCTCATTCCGCTATGTATTCAATCTACATCTTGTTAGGGTTCCGTAGCCAAATGGCAAAAACGGAACCCTTATAGATTCGTCATGTCTGTCTGTCCGTCTGTCCGTATGTCACAGCCTTTTTTCTCCGAAACTATAAGAGCTATGTTGTTGAAACTTAGTGTGTAGATGTATTCTGTGAACCGCATTAATATTTTCACACTAAAATAGAAAAAAAATTAAATTTTAGGGGGGTCTCCCATACTTAGAAATGAAAAAAAAATTTTTTTTTTCATCAAACCCATACGTGTGGGGTATCTATGGATAGGTCTTCAAAAATGGTATTGAGGTTTCTAATATCATTTTTTTCTAAACTGAATAGTTTGCGCGAGAGACTCTTCCAAAGTGGTAAAATGTGTGTCCCCCCCCCTGTAACTTCTAAAATAAGAGAATGATAAAACTAAAAAAAATATATGATGTACATAACAATGTAATCTAACACCGAAAATTGGTTTGAACGAGGTCTAGTTAGTAGTTTTTTTTTTACGACATAAATCGTAAACCGCAAAAAAATACTGATTATTCATTCAATAACTCAAATGTAAATAAAAACATTTATTTCAAGAACTTCTTTATTATGTTACTCGCTGCTACGGAACCCTTCATGGGCGAGTCCGACTCGCACTTGGCCGCTTTTTTTTTACTTACGACCACTTTGAAGCCGAAAATATTAGCCTGTAATGTCCAACTGCCAGGCAAAGGACTCTCATCGCACTGAAGATATCAGTACAGTAAGGAGAATAAGGCGTAATCACCATGCTTGCCTAATGCGGGTTAATCTCGACCCTTGTTTGAAAAGTAGGAAACATGTTTTTGCTCCACCCAGGATTGAAACTGGAAACCTGAATCTTGGCTGGCGAGCGCATAAACCACCAGACCAGCGTAATCAAGTAGTCAAGAGGAAGTAAGATATTACACTAAATCAATGACTTAACTTAATATTTATTATAATATTTTATTTCCAAATATATAATGGCGGACTCAAATATTGTACATAAATTAATATCTTCACACGAGAGTGGAAACTGATATTTTAATAACTTACTACGAAGAGTCGGATTATTTTGGTAAATATCGATATTATTACAGTTTTATTGTACATACGAGTATATTACATTTCAAATGTTTCCAATAATGTTTCTGAGAAATTCTCACGAGTTATTTGTACTCGAGATCGGTCAATTAAAGTCATATTCAATCGGTGCGTCTTACTTTCACAAAGGTAGTGATTTAATAATTGATTTAATCGTATTAAATCTAAATTGTGAGTGATTTTTTTTCAAAATATGTTTCAGTATTTTTTTAAGCTGGGTAATGAAATAAGTTTAAAATATTTGAGTGGGTATAAAAAACTATACATAATTATATTTACCATATGCATCGTGTCAACGGCAGTGTCAAAAGTTTGCAAAAATGATATAAGCAAAAACAAACTAAAATACGTACTTCTTTGGTCTAACAAGGATACAGAACCATTTGTATTTTTGGGAGAAAAAAGAGATGGTTTTTGTCAACGGAACTGTTCTTTGACCAACTGTTATATCACTGAGGACAGAAATTACTTCGGTGGTGACTTGACCAAATTCCATGCGATCGCTTTTAATGGTTATGGCCATTTGAATACTTCGGACTTGCCAAAGCGACGATCGCCACATCAAAAATACATATATTTTAACATGGAATCGGCAGATAACTTTCCAGTTTGCGATCCAACATTTGACAACTTTTTTAATTGGACTGCAACTTACAGGCTAGGTTCTGATATCTACTTTGGATATGTAAGGATAAAAAATGCTAGTGGGCATGTCGTTGGACCTAGAATAGGTATGAAATGGCAGAAAAAATTTCCAAAAATAAAATGGGCAATAGAAAGAAAGTTGTCCTGCAAATCCATAGCAGCAGCTTGGTTTGTGTCACATTGCCAAACTAGAGGCCAAAGGGAGAAATATGGAATACAACTGTACACAGAACTTAGACATACTTACCAACAAAAATTAGACATATACGGTGATTGTACTGATCTAAAATGCACCAGAGGTAATAACTCATGTTTAGTAAAGTTAAAACGTAAATATTATTTCTATCTTGCGTTTGAGAACTCTCTGTCTGAAGATTATGTGACCGAAAAACTCCTGACTGCTGTGAATAATAACGCAGTTCCAATTGTTTTTGGTGGCTCTAATTATAACAGGTAAGACAATAGTTAAGATTTAATATTTCAATTAGACTAGCATTTACCTACCATCAATTTTTTTTATATTAATTAAATTGTCCTTTAAAATAAACGAATAATGGCGAGCGCCTGTCGCGTGCGCCCGCTTAACGCAGTTTCGGCCCTAAGATCAGTGTCTGTGATCAGTGGCTGTTTCCATGAAATAGAGTAGTTCAACGTTGTATCAGTTTTTAAATAAGTAAGGTGCGACCGAGACAACGCTTTACAAAACCGAACCTAGCTATCTCTTTCCAAATATCGAGAAGGATATTTCGTTCTAATGAATTTTCACTAATTTTCAGATTTCTCCCTCCACATGCATATTTGAATGCTAATAAACTAAACGTCACCGCACTGGCGTCCATCATGAATAGAATCATTAATTCACATAAACTTTACGTTTCTATGATAAAATGGAGAGGTCATTACGATTATACTGATTCAAGCGTAGCAGCGGCTGTTTGTGACTTATGCGCGGCGTTGAATGATAAGAAAAGATACAAAAAAATTACCTTGTATCGTGACTTCAGGAAATGGTGGGTTGGTAGTAATTGGACAGCTAGATGTAATGAGACAAAAACTCCTTAATTTTTTTATTATTGTACGTCTTCTTCTTATCGAGTGGATGGTCAACCTGACCAATCCTGGTGTCAGAGTTATTGAGCCGCCAAAGGTACTATTAAGTTATTATTGTACTGATCTTCAGTGAGGTGAGAGGTCCCTGAGAGAGCCCTGCCATAGATCATACTAACTTGCGTATCAGCTTTTAATAGCCATTGCCTGTCATATTATTAACGATTACTATGGGGTTTTTCGCTGGTAGTTTCTTTTCAACTTGGAATACCTACCCTCGCATCACGGCGGTAACTCCAATATCTTCAGTCAGCCTGCGACCATGAGTGGTGTAATTCACTCAAATCGTCGAAAAATCAAGTCAAGTGTTTAACTTGCTTTAATAATCTTTTTGCCATAAAAATCCCGTAGTAATTACGTATCACATACATTGCGAAAGTTTGAAAAATATGGCATGTAATGTCAATGAATCAGTAAATTATTGACGATGTTATAAACAATTTAGTTTAAAAAAAACAGAGTCTGTAAGATCAATAACCAAAAAAAATTAAATAAAATGAATTAAAACATTTACATGTTTATTGAAGTATGTATCTAAAACTAGTTAACCAAGTTATTTTTGAGAAGTTCTGACAATCTTGACTTATCTGAACTTATATTAACGATGTAATTACTTAAATATTTTTTGTAAACGCTTGGTAAAAGAGTCTCAGCACGGAAAACAGATTTCTAAGTCAATGAGTCGAGAGAATTTGCACAGAAACTGTACAAATCACAAAGATCTTCCATTTATTCGAGTGTAAAAGGAGATTTTGTGTCTTGTAAACTGAACGTAATATGTTCGGAACAGTATATTTGAACTTAAAATTAAGTTGTTTTTTGTCTTCAAATTGTTTGTTTTTTTGTACCTAAAAATTGTGTCTATTTTAACCGATTTCAAAAAAGGAGGAGGTTTCTCAATTCGACCGTGTAAACGCTTTTTTCAAGATGTAGTCCAGATTAATTTAGAGAGCTATTTTGATTAAGTAACATAAATAGGGACAAGTTATACATCATTGTTTTTGTACTTAAGATTAGTTAAGACTTGCACAAAACATAGAGCTAGAATAATATATAGGAAACAATTTTCTATAGTAACCTAAAGTGACTTCAGTTGTGCAAATTAATCCATGTGATGTAAGGACGTAAAGAATAACACAATTTGTAACACGTACCGCCCAGTTTACTAAAATAAATAAACAGCTGACCCATCAAAGCACTGTAGATTTTTTAAACTGCGGTCTAAATAATATGCCAATATGAAAGAAAGACTTCCTCTCCATAGTTCTAGTTACTAAACAAGAATTCGTTTTACAACTGGCCAATGTTAATTAAACCAATGTTCAAAGGACACTAAACAAGTCATGTAGAAAATTGGTTGCAAAAATGAAAAGTGCACGTTGAAATTGGAATATTTATGAAACAACTTGCGGCAGTTAATACTTTACGAGGTCATTATGGGTACCATTAAATGTATGATTACAAGGGCCCTGTTTTGGGCAGGCGTTTGTATAAGCACATCAACTTTTCGCAAACGACCGGTGCCTAAGTATTTTAATTCATTACGATCCCGCGCCCTGTGTTCTAAACCCTCAGTTGGTATTTTATTACTTCATAAACTTTGTAACGAGGCCTGTTTTATTGCGAATTTTAAACCATATTGTTGGCCTGTCTTGATTAACTGTTTTGATTTATTGTACTAAAATAAAAGTTACAAAAGTGATACTTATTTCTTGTTTAACGATTCGATTAAACAAAAGTATTTTAATCGGGTATTTAAAGGAATATTTGAATTGAATACTAGTTCGTTTTTTAAACGGAATAACATTAACTATATCTAAACCTTTATTTTGCAAAATACCATTATGTCGTTTGCACAATGAATAGAATCTTCTTTTATAAAATGTGGACAGTAACATTTCCTGTTACTTTTATATTAGCAAAAGGTAAGAATAATACTCTAAACGTCTTTATCAATGCATACAGGTGTTCTTATTCAATTATACAATGTACGTTGTTCTAATTAAGCTCCTTATACAACACAGTTGGATGCAAGCGAAGACCGAGCGTAGCACAAATGGACACAAAAAAAGAAAAAAGCAGAAAAAAGATTGTAGTCTCTTGAAAACAATGAGGAATACAATGTGTGTAACGCTCTGGATACACCGCCATTTGTCTTTCTGTCTAATCTCTCATGATGACGATGTTGTTTTACGATTTTGCTCCCATTTGCATAAAGTGGCGGAAGATCTGCCTTTCCATTTTGTTATTAACATCTGGTGTGTGCGCGCTCGGAGTTTAATGAAGACAGATATCGTATTACTTGGATACAAGATAATTTTGAAGATAGAAGCAATAAATGCAAATATTTTGCAACTTTAGAGATTGTTTAGATAAAGCTAGTTTACAACCTGCTATTGGCGAATACTAAACGGAGCGGAGTGGTGCGGAATCCGATTGACCAATCAGTACGCATTACAGAGATTTTGACAATTTCAATGCTTGTGATTGGTCCATTGGACTCCACCGTTCCGTTCCGCTTCAAACGAAACGCACCCTCGGACTACGAACTCACAGGCAGGCAGCTTTTTTGGCGCCTATACATTGAAGATAAGCAACCTAAATAGGCGCCACGGAGCCGGTCACAAACAATCGCGAACGTTTGTTTACCAACATGACTTGCTAGGCTCTAGGCACCAAGCAAGCCGCCTGCCTTTAGGTTTGTGCCCTAAAGACAGTTTGAAAGTGATCATGAGTGAAGTAGCTGCTGATTTATTAGAACATCTCGGCTTTATTGAAGCTAGTAAATTTGTTGTTTTGCCATATAACAATTAAGGCGTCGACCACCCAAATCACTATAAATTGAGATGTAATAATAATATATCCTATTTTCAAGTTGGATCAAATTGCACACGGTGTTCAAATAAAATTTAAAATCGGTTCAGTAGTTTAAGAGTCCATCGCGGACAAATAACGTTTACGTATTTTTTATATTATAAAGATAGGTGTTTTTTTAAATATCATTCTATACTGTCATCTTGGCGCATCGGATTAAGTTCCCTACTTCCCTGCCGTCGGACGCCAGTAATAAAATATATTGGACAAATATTTCTCTTTAAGACTGCACTTTAGACTTTCCGGAAAATGTATAAGATTACTTTTATTAAAAAGAAAATACATTGTATTTTCTTTTTAATAAAAGTATTCCTTCCATTAGTTTCGAGCGATTCTATTTTACAGTTGTGTAAATTACAAAGATGTAAGAAAAAAGTACCTTTGCCTTGTAAAAGTAGTTGCACCTCACATTTAATATGTGATGTATTACGCTCCATCGTCTAAGATTTAAACTTGTTTTTTTTCATGCCAGTACATTACGGGCCTTATCCATAAACGCTTAATAACAGCACTTTAGCTATGAAATGGTTTGTCCCTTTCCGACATACGCTATTTGCCAAAGAGCGAAAGAGACAAAACACTATAAGGGGGTTAACCTTCATTTGTTAAAATCACGATTATTCCACATTTTGAAAACCACCAAAATTACCGTTCTTGATTTATAATAAACGGTAGTTTTTTCCATCGGTCAATATGGGCAACTCTGAAGCTACAAGAAAGTAAATTCTATTATTACAACTCCTCCTTATCCTTCATATAGACTTGAATAACTAATTTTCCTATTTTTTTTACATTCCGTCTAAAAACGGAACCCTTATAGATAATATTGTATAAAAGGGATTACCTTTAAACAAAGTCCCTTAATCCGTTTGCAGTCACTTGACAGGTCATTAACGCAGTCAATTAAAAGAAGAATAGAAGTAAACAGGTACATAGAATGTCCGTAGACTTTTCAAGTGTCACTTGCAAGCCGGATCGTGCCTTATCTCATTGGCTGGAAGACTTGTAGCTACGTGAAGCACAGCCGGGATAGCAGCTACTCGGTGTGTCGCTAATTATGTTACATTGATTCATTTAAACAATTTGTTAGTTGCATTGTTATTGGGTCTGGGAGTTGGGTTGAGATTTATCAGTGTATTTATTTATTAAGACATTTTGGCAATATCATCGCGAATAATACTTTTAATTTTTTTCTTAAAACTAAATTCCTATTGTATTGTAGTGTACATATCATGTATGTATGGTATGTATTACATGTACTCAAGTGTATGTTTTTTTGATAAATTGGTGAGTCCAAATTAAGTACCTAATCTAGCATGACATGTGTTGTATTGTGTACCTTACGCTATGTTAAGCTTTGCTAAAGTTTAGCAGCATTTGTCATTACTGTAAAGTATAAAGTATTTAATAAATAACGTACATGTTAAACGGGTGTTACTGTGTTTTTTTAAATATTTTGTTTTACTCCCTGGATTCGGCCTTATCTGTAGGATTTAGTCTACAGCCTAGACTCATTGTTTTTGTTTAAATCTTCATGTCAATATGAATCCATAAGGTATTACGGGTACCAATATTTCTCCAAAGAATACCGTTTATACCAAATCTATATCTTCTATCTATATCTTCTTCTACGAGTATACTTACAATAAAACTCAATTCTGTACATTGGTCAGGTCTGTACAAGGTCAATTCTGTACATTGAAAATATGTTCATAATTAATATTGGAGGATGAATAGTGATCGATACTGATGCCAAAAATGCAATCAGTATTTTTTTGTCTGCCTGTCTGTCTGTCCGTCTGTATGTGCACGCATGGGTCAAAAACTACTAAAGGGATTTTAACCAAACTTGGTACGATTGTAGTCCATACTCCTGGGCAGGTTATAGACTATATAACATAACGCTAAAACACAAAGGAGCTGAGCAGTGACGATAAATTTGAAGCAAGTAGGGTGAATAATGCACTTACGAGCTCTTATACACCAAACGTTGAGCATACGTTGATCATATACCAAAAGTATGTATTACAAAGATGATGGTCTTTACAAAAAGTCCTTAATAGTATATATCTATCCTGGAATTCCCGCGGGAACGGATACAAAGCGAGTAACACCGCGGGGCGTGGCTATCTATACTAATATTACAAAGCTACAGAGTTTGTTTGTTTGTTTGACCGCACTAATTTCAGGAACTACTGGTCCGATTTGAAAAACCTGATGTGACCCACAACTGGACAAAAGTCTCCCTCATCGATTTCAAGTCGTCTCTAAAATGTTTTTCTCATTCCGCTATGTATTCAATCTACTTCTTGTTTTTTACTTACGACCACTTTGAAGCCGAAAATATTAGCCTGTAATGTCCCACTGCCGGGCAAAGGACTCTCATCGCACTGAAGATATCACTACAGTAAGGAGAATAAGGCGTAATCACCATGCTTGCCTAATGCGGGTTTTGCCTAATCTCGACCCTTGTTTGAAAAGTAGGAAACATGTTTTTGCTCGACCCAGGATTGAAACTGGAAACCTGAATCTTGGCTGGCGAGCGCATAAACCACCAGACCAGCGTAATCAAGTAGTCAAGAGGAAGTAAGATATTACACTAAATCAATGACTTAACTAAATATTTATTATATGTAATATTTTATTTCCAAATATATAATGGCGGACTCAAATATTGTACATAAATTAATATCTTCACACGAGAGTGGAAACTGATATTTTAATAACTTACTACGAAGAGTCGGATTATTTTGGTAAATATCGATATTATTACAGTTTTATTGTACTTACGAGTATATTACATTTCAAATGTTTCCAATAATGTGTCTGAGAAATTCTCACGAGTTATTTGTAACTCGAGATCGGTCAATTAAAGTCATATTCAATCGGTGCGTCTTACTTTCACAAAGGTAGTGATTTAATAATTGATTTAATCGTATTAAATCTAAATTGTGAGTGATTTTTTTTCAAATTATGTTTCAATATTTTTTTAAGCTGGGTAATGAAATAAGTTTAAAATATTTGAGTGGGTATAAAAAACTATACATAATTATATTTACCATATGCATCGTGTCAACGGCAGTGTCAAAAGTTTGCAAAAACGATATAAGCAAAAACAAACTAAAATACTTACTTCTTTGGTCTAACAAGGATACAGAACCATTTGTATTTTTGGGAGAAAAAAGAGATGGTTTTTGTCAACGGAACTGTTCTTTGACCAACTGTTATATCACTGAGGACAGAAATTACTTCGGTGGTGACTTGACCAAATTCCATGCGATCGCTTTTAATGGTTATGGCCATTTGAATACTTCGGACTTGCCAAAGCGACGATCGCCACATCAAAAATACATATATTTTAACATGGAATCGGCAGATAACTTTCCAGTTTGCGATCCAACATTTGACAACTTTTTTAATTGGACTGCAACTTACAGGCTAGGTTCTGATATCTACTTTGGATATGTAAGGATAAAAAATGCTAGTGGGCATGTCGTTGGACCTAGAATAGGTATGAAATGGCAGAAAAAATTTCCAAAAGTAAAATGGGCAATAGAAAGAAAGTTGTCCTGCAAATCTATAGCAGCAGCTTGGTTTGTGTCACATTGTCAAACTAGAGGCCAAAGGGAGAAATATGGAATACAACTGTACACAGAACTTAGACATACTTACCAACAAAAATTAGACATATACGGTGATTGTACTGATCTAAAATGCACCAGAGGTAATAACTCATGTTTAGTAAAGTTAAAACGTAAATATTATTTCTATCTTGCGTTTGAGAACTCTCTGTCTGAAGATTATGTGACCGAAAAACTCCTGACTGCTGTGAATAATAACGCAGTTCCAATTGTTTTTGGTGGCTCTAATTATAACAGGTAAGACAATATTTAAGATTTAATATTTCAATTAGACTAGCATTTACCTACCATCAAATTTTTTTATATTAATTAAATTGTCCTTTAAAATAAACGAATAAAGGCGAGCGCCTGTCGCGTGCGCCCGCTTAACGCAGTTTCGGCCCTAAGATCAGTGTCTGCGATCAGTGGCTGTTTCCATGAAATAGAGTAGTGCAACGTTGTATCAGTTTTGAAATAAGTAAGGTGCGACCGAGACAACGCTTTACAAAACCGAACCTAGCTATCTCTCTCCAAATATCGAGAAGGATATTTCGTTCTAATGAATTTTCACTAATTTTCAGATTTCTCCCTCCACATGCATATTTGAATGCTAATAAACTAAACGTCACCGCACTGGCGTCCATCATGAATAGAATCATTAATTCACATAAACTTTACGTTTCTATGATAAAATGGAGAGGTCATTACGATTATACTGATTCAAGCGTAGCAGCGGCTGTTTGTGACTTATGCGCGGCGTTGAATGATAAGAAAAGATACAAAAAAATTACCTTGTATCGTGACTTCAGGAAATGGTGGGTTGGTAGTAATTGGACAGCTAGATGTAAAGAGACTTAAACTCCTTAATTTTTTTATTATTGTACTGATCTTCAGTGAGGTGAGAGGTCCCTGAGAGAGCCCTGCCATAGATCATACTAACTTGCGTATCAGCTTGTTATAGCCATTGCCTGTCATATTATTAACGTATTACTATGGGGTTTTTCGCTGGTAGTTTCTTTTTAACTTGGAATGCTTACCCTCGCATCACGGCGGTAACTCCAATATCTTCAGTCAGCCTGCGACCACGAGTGGTGTAATTCACTAAAATCGTCGTAAAATCAAGTCAAGTGTAACTTGTTATAATAATCTTTTTTGCCATAAAAATCCCGTAGTAAATTACGTATCACATACATTGCGAAAGTTTGAAAAATATGGCACGTAATGTCAATGAATCAGTAAATTATTGACGATGTTATAAACAATTAAGTTTAAAAAAATCAGAGTCTGTAGTTAATATCAATAACCAATTTTTTTAAATAAAATGAATTAAAACATTTACATGTTTATTGAAGACTCAAAACTAGTTAAGCTTTGCTAAAGTTTAGCAGCATTTACCATCACTGTAATAGTACATCTTGAACGGGTATTACTGTGTTTTTAAATATTTTGTTTTACTCCCTGAACTCGGCCTTATCTGTAGGATTTAGTCTTCAGCCTAGACTCATCGTTTTTGTTTAAATCTTCATGTCAATATGAATGAATCCTTAAGGTATTACGAGTACTAATATTTCTCCAAAGAATACCGTTTATACCAAATCTATATTCTATCTATATCTTCTTCTATACTTATAATAGTATATATGTAATTAATAATTATTACTACCTTAATAGTACTCATATGATTTTAGAGTTATTTTTTGCTTGTTAGTTTTGAAGTCGGTTTTTTTAAACGTAGTTTTTTTTAAATTTGATTATAAAATTGTCCGTTTGTAATGACTGTATACACTTAGTAAATGATAGAAATGAGTATAATATTTGTTATTTGTCGATCTAAAACTCCCATTCATTCAACTTAATGGACGAGATCATGCCAAAACAAGGCCAGCGGTGCCCAGCAGGTGAAGCCGTTACCTTACATTGACTACTTCTTTAAAAATCAACCCGATGTGTCCCACAAGTCGTTTCTAAAATGTTTTTCTCATTCCGCTATGTATTCAATCTACATCTTGTTTCTTACTTACGACCACTTTGAAGCCGAAAATATTAGCCTGTAATGTCCCACTGCCGGGCAAAGGACTCTCATCGCACTGAAGATATCACTACAGTAAGGAGAATAAGGCGTAATCACCATGCTTGCCTAATGCGGGTTTTGCCTAATCTCGACCCTTGTTTGAAAAGTAGGAAACATGTTTTTGCTCGACCTAGGATTGAAACTGGAAACCTGAATCTTGGCTGGCGAGCGCGCGATTTTTTTCACTTAAATATTTATTATAATATTTTATTTCCAAATATATAACGGCGGACGCAAATATTGTACATCTATACATATAATAAAATTGTAGAAAAGTGCTGTCTGTACATTGAAAATAAAAATAAAAAAAATAGCAGGGGTTATTGTTATGTCGATGTCGAACCCAAAAATGTAATCAACTTTTTTTTGTCTGTTTGTCTGTTTGTCTGTTAGTCTGTTCACGCTAATCTCAGAAACGGCTGATCCGAGTTGGATGCGGTTTTCACGAATATATTGTGGTATGCTTCAGTTATGCTTTAGTGTTTGTTTCATGTCAATCGGTTCATAAATAAAAAAGTTATGTCAAATTAAAAAATCACGTCGAACACTATTCTATGCTTATACATAGGCACCATTAATCTCCGCAACTATTTGACGGATTTGGTTGAAATTTTGTACCGACATATTTTAGAGCCTGGCGCAACATAAAGACTACTTTTTACCGCGGGAAAACATCCGTTTCCCATGGGAATCGGTAGTTTATTGTTTTTTTAACGCCTGTTCCGGTCAACGAACGACGTCGATCATTGTTACTAGATAGGTAAATTACAATCATTAATAGAATATGTTATAGCTACTTATTACCTTGGAATTGACTGGATTACCATGGGAAAAAAATTAAAAGGGCTCATCTAAATTCTTTCTACTTAAGTTAGTTTAGGCTGATATCATAAACTATAAGAATAATTTACCGAGGGAAATCATAGTACTCCCATGGGAATGAAAAAACATTGTTCTTTTACGGCTGAAGGTAGTTTGTAAGCTGTTGAATTTTAAGAATAATGTCGAATAGATTCCTTCCAGTTTCCCGTGGGTCTGAGATGTTATCCCGCGGTAAAAAGTAACATAAGTGTTGTTATTTCCAAGCCTAAACTAACTGTTTGCCAAATTTCATCCATATCCGTTCAGTAGTTTTTGCTAGCTGTGCCCGCGACTTCGTTCGCGTGGAATAGTGACTATGAGCAGCGTTTTTTAAAAAATATATACTTATTTTTATTTTGGATCATAATCACAGTCATTTTGGGTAGCTAAAAAACCTACTTTACTGTAATGCTTCTCTATATACAATACTACCTGCGCCCCGCGGTTTCACCCGCGTTGTACCCGTTCCCGCGGGAATTTCGGGATGAAAAATAGACGTTGGCCGATTCTCAGACCTACTCAATATGCTCACAAAATTTCATGAGAATCGGTCGAGCCGTTTCGGAGGAGTACGCGAACGAACACTGTGACACGAGAATTTTATATATAAGATTATGCTCAAGAGTTTTCAGAGTTATTACTGGAGATCGGTAACGGTGTGTATCCGCAAGAACAAGGAAAAGTTGTTCTCAATGAAAACTTATGCAGCAAAGTTTCATCAATACGAGACCTCATTTCAAAGGTGTATGGAAACCCAACGCAAATACTAACCTGCGAAAATTCCTGGCTTTGCGAAAGAGCAATTTTGACTCCACGAAACGACCAAGCAGCAGCAATAAACGCTGAAATTTTGAGCTTAGTTTCGGGGGATAATGTAGAGTATATCTCTATTAACAGAGTTATGGAAGAAGGAGAATCTACCAGCTACCCAGTAGAATTTTTAGAATCTCTAAGTGCTCCTGGACTACCAGCTCACAAAATAAAATTAAAAATCGGCGTACCCATAATGCTCCTTAGACATTTAAGCCCACCAAAACTTTGCAACGGTACTAGATTAAAAGTAACAAATTTACAACGAAATCTGATAGAAGCAGAGATTTTAACAGGGTGCGGAAAAGGTGATAGTGTTTTTATTCCTCGGATTCCTCTCATTCCAAACAATTTTCCGTTTAGTTTTAAACGAATTCAGTTTCCAGTGAGCCTATGTTTCGCCATGACAATTAATAAAGCTCAAGGTCAGACTCTAAAAGTTGTGGGTGTAGATCTAAGTATCAGCTGTTTTTCGCACGGTCAATTGTATGTGGCTCTGTCCCGTGTTAGCAATCCCAGCAGCCTGTATGCTTTCACCCCCGATGGCCATACGTCTAATATTGTATATAGAGAAGCATTACAGTAAAGTAGGTTTTTTAGCTACCCAAAATGACTGTGATTATGATCCAAAATAAAAATAAGTATATATTTAAAAAAAAACGCTGCTCATAGTCACTATTCCACGCGAACGAAGTCGCGGGCACAGCTAGTAAATTAATATCTTCACACGAGAGTGGAAACCGATATTTCAATAATGTACTACAAAGAGTCGGTTCATTTTGGTAAATATCGATATTATTACAGCAAGTACAGTTTTATTGTACATACAAGTATATTACATTTCAAATGTTTCCAATAATGTGTCTGAGAAATTCTCACGAGTTATTTGTAACTCGAGATCGGTCAATTAAAGTCATATTCAATCGGTGCGTCTTACTTTCGGTAGTTTATAAAGGTAGTGATTTAATAATTGATTTAATCGTATTAAATCTAAATTGTGAATGGTTTTTTTAAAATATGTTTCAATATTTTTTTAAGCTGGGTAATGAAACAAGTTTAAAATATTTGAGTGGGTATAAAAAACTATACATAATTATATTTACCATATGCATCGTGTCAACGGCAGTGTCAAAAGTTTGCAAAAACTATATTTGCAAAAACAAACTAAAATACGTACTTCTTTGGTCTAACAAGGATACAGAACCATTTGTATTTTTGGGAGAAAAAAGAGATGGCTTTTGTCAACGGAACTGTTCTTTGACCAACTGTTATATCACTGAGGACAGAAATTACTTCGGTGGTGACTTGACCAAATTCCATGCGATCGCTTTTAATGGTTATGGCCATTTGAATACTTCGGACTTGCCAAAGCGACGATCACCACATCAAAAATACATATATTTTAACATGGAATCGGCAGATAACTTTCCAGTTTGCGATCCAACATTTGACAACTTTTTTAATTGGACTGCAACTTATAGGCTAAATTCTGATATCTACTTTGGATATGTAAGGATAAAAAATGCTAGTGGGCATGTCGTTGGACCTAGAATAGGTATGAAATGGCAGAAAAAATTTCCAAAAGTAAAATGGGCAATAGAAAGAAAGTTGTCCTGCAAATCTATAGCAGCAGCTTGGTTTGTGTCACATTGCGAAACTCGAGGCAAAAGGGAGAAATATGGAACACAACTGTACACAGAACTTAGACATACTTACCGAAGAAAATTAGACATATACGGTGATTGTACTGATCTAAAATGCACCAGAGGTAATAACTCATGTTTAGTAAAGTTAAAACGTAAATATTATTTCTATCTTTCGTTTGAGAACTCTCTGTCTGAAGATTATGTGACCGAAAAACTCCTGACTGCTGTGAATAATAACGCAGTTCCAATTGTTTTTGGTGGCTCTGATTATAGCAGGTAAGACAATAGTTAAGATTTAATATTTCAATTAAACAAGCATCTACCTTCCATCAAAATTTGTTATAATATTATTTAATTGTCCTTTAAAATAAACAAATAATGGCGAGCGCCGGTCGCGTGCGCCCGCTTAACGCAGTTTCGGCCTTAAGATCAGTGTCTGTGATCAGTGGCTGTTTCCATGAAATAGAGTAGTGCAACGTTGTATCAGTTTTGAAATAAGTAAGGTGCGACCGAGACAACGCTTTACAAAACCGAACCTAGCTATCTCTCTCCAAATATCGAGAAGGATATTTCGTTCTAATGAATTTTCACTAATTTTCAGATTTCTCCCTCCACATGCATATTTGAATGCTAATAAACTAAACGTCACCGCACTGGCGTCCATCATGAATAGAATCATTAATTCACATAAACTTTACGTTTCTATGATAAAATGGAGAGGCCATTACGATTATACTGATTCAAGCGTAGCAGCGGCTGTTTGTGACTTATGCGCGGCGTTGAATGATAAGAAAAGATACAAAAAATTTACCTTGTATCGTGACTTCAGGAAATGGTGGGTTGGTAGTAATTGGACAGCTAGATGTAATGAGACAAAAACTCCTTAATGTTTTTATTGTAAGTACATCTTCAGTGAGGTGAGAGGTCCCTGAGAGAGCCCTGGCATATTATCATACTTGCGTATCAGCTTGTAATAGCCATTGCCTGTCATATTATTTACGTATTTACTATCATTGAGTTATATGTACTAACGTACTAGAGAAGTCACTTCAAACAAACTGCGTCATCGATTCGTTCCGGTTCGCGAACCGGGACTCACTTAAAGCCGCGTACGGACAGTGCGTTCCTGTGTTACGCGTAGTCTGGGTACGCAGTCCACGAGTACATTGGATACGCGTACAGCTCCTGTACGGACCGCCGCGAACCTGAACGCGAGGTTCATCGACCCAGAGCTGCGACTGCTGCGAGCCAGTCATCGCCATGAACAGAAACAGAGCGGTTGCGGTTGAAACTCGCCTTGTCCATTTTACCGTCCAAATACAGCGTTCCTGCGAGTGCGCGTCCGCTTTGACGCGCGGCCAAATACCGACGATAGCGGCTCGCTGCGAGCCGAGCTCGCGCGGCACGCGTTCCCCCTGAGTTTACGCGTAGCTTCTAGTACGGACATGGCGTTCCAGGACACGCGTAACCGACTACGCGTAGCAATGTACGGGCAGTCCGTACGCAGCTATAGGCGAGCTCTGGCCAGAACTTCATGTGTTTAGTCTATTGATATTTTTTGATAAAATATGCCTTCATGTGCATTGTGCATTGCGTTGTTGCAAAAACAATTCTTAAAACACAAGTAAAACGACCTTTCACTAATAAATGTAATTTTCTACTTCGAATTTTTTTTTATATTAATATTTAATACAATAATATTTTTACATCAATAAACGGCCATAATATTACAAAGAGTATAACTATGAGATATGAGATACAGAATGGACACTATTCTCGAGCATAAATACCTAATTCCTGTTGATATTATGTAGCAATCATCTTTTTATATTAGGTAACCGACTTCAAAAAGGAGGTTTTGTGTACGACCTAAGTTTTAAAAACTACTGTTCACTATTTTTTGTTTGCGATATCTCGGAAATTATTCATCCGATTTGGTCGGGATTTCAGTAACTGAGTTTTTGAATTTTTGATATTCGAAAGTTCCCCTCGATTTCACTGGGATGCCATCATCAGATACCTTGAAATATAATCTTCCCAAAAAAAAATATATGAAAAACTTATCACCTAAAACGAACTCTTCTTGTTATCGAGTGGATGGTCATTCTGACCAATCCTGGTGTCAGAGTTATTGAGCCGCCAAAGGCCTCTGACATGGCTCATGTACCGACTACTATCCGTAGAATGTAACCGGGACCGACGGCTACTTTAAAACGAAGTAATCCGCGAACAAAAAAAAATCATATATACTGTTGAATTGAGAAACCTTCCTTTTTTAAGTCGGCAAAAAACCTCTTGCTACTCGTATTATACTTTTTTGTTTGTTAAATAAAAATAAAATTTACATATTTGTGATTTATTGAGAAAAACCCTAGGTACATATTTCTAATAAGATAAGATCTGGTCTGTTATGATTTTTATAATCAATCCCTATATTTAAATCCAAGTAATGTCATTCAACTAAACGTGTAAACATGGCGTAAGCGACATACAATTTCATGGTGCTTGAGACCTTTCAGCATTGTACTGTGGAAATGCAGGACCAAGGCCAACCAAAGGCCTACCAAATAGCAAATAAGATGAAAAGTAGAAGAGATCTACTCTTGGTATTTGGTGGTTGCAAGTTGAACAATAGAGAAGAAAATAACAAACACATATAAATGGAAATATTCCTTAACCTTATAACCTCTCAATAACAAAAATCTTCATCTTCTTCAACTTACGAATGGACTAAGTGATGGATGAACTACATTTCTTTATTATACAGTTTTCTAAGTACCAACCCTCCTCCTTTGTTGTAAAATTGTCCGTTTGTTATGACTGTATACACTTATTAAATGAAAGAAATGAGTATGATATTTATTATTCGTGTTGAGTTTCCCGCAGAATAGTGTCTGGTATATTTTATTTGCATATTTTGTGGGTTTTCACGCAACAGGAGTCTGCATAAAGATGAGTTTGCGTGACTTGCGTAGCAATCAAACAAGAGATGAGGAATAAAGAATATCAAATTGTCAAAAAAGGTATTCTCTTATACTTTATCACTTGATCTTTGAATCATGTTTCTAAGACTTTTATCTTTTGATTAAGAATTGAATAAAAGTGTAAGTCGTTGGAAATAATTCCAGTCTAAAGCAAAGTGCAGGTTACTAAATGAATCGGTAGGTAGCAAGGTGCCGATAATTCAACGGAACGTTTCACTTACTCAACAGAAATTTCTTCTTTTACCGCGTTCTGATTTAGGAGCTAGATCTGCTCAATGGTATTTAATATAAAAAGTCTTTCCGTAAATGCGACTTTGTAGAGGTGAGACTTTTGTAAGAGGTCATCATATTTTTTTCTATTTACACCATACAATATATGTTTTTTGAAATATAGTTTTTGAAAGTAAACGACATTGGTATGACTTAACTAAGATATTTGTAAAGGCAACACTATTTTATCTTTCCTTTCTGTGTAGCTTCTTCTCAGTCGATCTAAAACACCCATTCATTCAACTTAATGGACGAGATCATGACAAAACAAGGCCACCGGTGCCCAGCAGGTGAAGCCGTTACTTTACATTGACTACTTCTTTTAAGATCAACCTGATGTGTCCCACTACTGGACAAAAGTCTCATCAATTTCAGTCATCGATTTCAAGTCGTCTCTAAAATGTTTTTCTCATTCCGCTGGGTATACCATCTACACCTTGTTTCTTACGACCACTTTGAAGCCGATCTGTTATTCAATAGAAACCACAAGGGGGTAATATGTTCTCTGATAAGTAAGATTGGTAGAGCGAATGCACTTCAGTAAATGGGAACATGTCAATATGCAATTTTGTATTACCGTATGTTAGTTCAACGTCGTGCGCTTCAAGACGTTTACGGGTCTCGAAATATTTGATGAACCGAATGAATAATGATGACGTCAAGGCAAATAGAGTAGATGTACTTAGTAGAGTTGTGTAGCTATATTTTACTCTTGTATGTTTTAAGAAATTGCAATACAGACGATAAAAAGTTTCACTTTAAATTAAATGTCGCAGATTTAAGTAAAACTCTACACTTATCGACAAATTCTTTCACCTCATTACAAATTCAAGAGTCCCGCGTAGAAAATTCCTAGCATTTTCTCACAAACAAAACAAATCAAACCGTACGTCCCGGACATATCGGAACCAACTACTGTCACCGTTATATCCACATTAAGCTTTGTCTACACTTTGCAATGTTAGAGACTTTGTTTAGCTGTCAAAAACAACTTTACTATCACACAAATAACTGTAGTAACAGTAAAGTGTGTAATATTTTCTTCGTTATGCGTCATTATTGTACGGTTTGAGCCTTTATATTATGAGGCTGACTTCATATGGAGCCAATAATTGTGCTAGTGGTGGGTAATAATTGTGACTGCTGGTGATTTTGTCGTTCATCCATCAACAACATCCACTGATGATATGACTGTTAATGGTTACTACCAAACTTGTTTCTGTATGCGGCCACTATTGATGGCTTGGTCTGAATTTACTTAAAATAATGTCCCACCGCCGGGCAAAGGCCTCTCATATCACCGAAGATCAGAATGATGTGACTCACACAAGTAATTTAAATTTAAGTTGAATAATATATTTTTTACTTTTATTTACAAAAAAGCAATGTCAACGCTTAATCTAGATTTACGACAAAGCTTAGTCAAACCACATGTCCACTACTAGCTAAATAATATAAAATGTTGTACAAAAAAATCATAATGTGTTCAGAAATGATTACTTTAGTTCCCAAACACGCCACGTGACTTTAAAACCTATAAATATATTCAAGACGATTTCTGTCACGTGTGTAGAAGATGTTAAGATTATTGAATCATCTCGATGTCTGCTTTAATGTTGCGTTGTATCATCTTACGTTGAAAGCAAATGGTGCGTAAATGATATCGTATGTTCGTTGCATTATGGCTCTTATCAAATAACACAAGAGCGTCACTTGATGTTCATATTTTGCGAGTTCACATGGTTAAAGATAACATTAAGTATGCACGCAACTTTAACTAATATTGTAAATGTTACCAACTTGGATATGCAATTAAAAGTATACGTATATTAAATCTATAATATAAAAATGAATCGCAAAATGTGTTGGCAAGCGCATAACTTCAGAACGACTGCACTAAATAGGATGATTCTTTTTTTAATGTGTTCCTTATTGTCAGGACAAGGTTTTTATATAAGAAAAATGAGGAATAAAAATCTGAAAATTCCCACGGGAACGGGGGCGCTGCGGGTGAAACCACGTGGCACAGCTAGTTTATAATAAAATGATGCGTATATAGTAAGTTCATGTATGTAATTGTTCAACCCTACTGTCGAAGTTTTTAGCCCGTTTTAATGCCCTTCTTCTTCTTCATCGAGCGGATGGCCAACCTGACCAATCCTGGTGTCAGAGTTATTGAGCCGCCAAAGGCCTCTGACATGGCTCAAGTAACGACTACTATCTGTAGAAAGTAACCGGGACCGACGGCTTAACGTGCCTTCCGAAGCACGGAATCATAGTTTCATTAATATCGGTTTTAATGCCCTGACATAGTCTATCAATTGAAACAACCGCGACCGATAATTTTACGTGCCCTCCGAAGCACAGTAATGCTCAGATTGCTTAACAATCCCAATGAGCTAACAATGCTTAGTCAAACTACGTCACGAGCACTAGAACATAAGTTTTAATTTAGTAAAGTAAAATAAATTCGTAGAGGTAGTACTAACCCCGGTGTTGGAGTTTTGAAAACCTCCTAAAAGGCATTGTTTAATGATTGAAACAAAGAGTGAAAGAGTACTAGGTTATTGCCTCTTTAAAACATTATACATATTACTAGCTGCGCCCCGCGGTTTCACCCGCGTTGTATCCGTTCCCGCGGGAATTTCGGGATGAAAAATAGATGTTGTCCGATTCTTAGACCTACCCGATATGCACACAAAATTTCATGAGAATCGGTCGAGCCTTTTCAGAGGAGTTCAACCATGCACCCCGTGACACGAGAATCACTACATCACTACATAGTATAAAATAAAGTCGTTTCTTTTTCGTGTCTGTCACACTGTTTGTCTGTCTGTATGCTTAAATCTTTAAAATTACGCAACGGATTTTGATGCGGTTTTTTGTAATAGGTAGAGTGATTCAAGAGGAAGGTTTTTATGTAAAAAAATTCCCGAAATTCCCACGGGAACGGGCACAACGCGGGTAAAACCGCGGGGCGCTGCTAGTTTTATATATTAGATAATATTCCAATAACGATCTTTGTTTATAACACTACTTTGAAAGTCATAACATGTTTGTTATATTTAAAACGACAAAATGCTACAGAGAACAGTCATTGCCTACTGAACTCTGCAAAATATTTTAAGACCTGGATTCCAAAACTGGTAGCAAGCGAAATAATACAACCGTTAAGTGTCCCACTACAAGCATTCCAAGAATCTCATTTAAAGTTCAGCATACTCTAAAACTTTCAGTCAAGTATATATGTGAATGTTTACATAACAACTTTGGTTTCTCGGTGTAGGGAAAACCACAATGTTTGCGTTTAATATATGTGGGTATACTTGTTAACGGTGAATTTGTATCGGTATATATAGAAACGTGAAGATAATTTTGTTAATGGTGGGATTGTTTCTTAATGTTCTGAAAACTTTAAGTTTAGATAAATTAAGCTTTAATACTAAAACATCGTTTCAATTCTCGGTCTCTCTTGCAATTATGGTGACTATTTAGTACTTACCTATAAAAACTACTCGAATTAACGTAATTCTTTTATTAAATTTTTGAATTAAAATATCAATTAAGATACGTTAACTAAGGTTCCAGTGTTTTATGATAAATCATAGATGGAAACACTGCTTACGCCTAGACAAGGGGGAAATAGCTGTCAACTATCAATATGTATAGGAATATAACGTGAGTAAAGTCAGTGTAGGTTGGTGACCAACCCTGCTGTCGAGAGTTTTAGACAGCCTTAACGATTGGTACAACCAGGATTGATAATTTAACGCGCCTTCTGAGGCCGAGGGGCGCTAGAAATGCTACCATCGGTAACCCTTTCAAGTAACTACTTCGATCCGAGTTGCACGTTGTTTATTATTAGCAATAAGTTGACATCGCTTGACTAAACTACGCTACGAGTCCTACAAACTACGGAATATAACCTGGTTATGATTCATTCTCCTATGACAGTAGGCAATCAAATACATAGAATACAAAACGATTTCGAATGATATTATAAGATACACTATCAGCGCCCCGCGGTTTGTGTCTGTTACGATGAAACGGGATGAAAAATCTCCTTTAACCTTTTCATTGAATGTGGCTATCCATTACAAAAATAATTCTTCAAATAGTTTCTGAGAGCGGGTTCTAACAAACAAAAATTCGACTCTGCAGTTTTATTATATTATTCAAGATAAACGCCGCACTTCTATATTACAATCTGTTTGCAATTACTGAAAGTGTGCCTCCAATTTTTTCTTAAGTATATAATGTAAACAATTATCCATATAAGTGATACTGTTTCAGTAATAGTCTTTTTTAAACTTACACGATTTGAACACATAATTTAAACGTACTCACACGGGTAAGTTATTACTTGCTTTATTAACTTTCTAATGCGAAAAAACACGTGTGAGTACTGTTTCAGTATTTCTCAAAAGGAAACTATCTCGACTTAAAGCAGCCGTAGAGTAAGAGCCGGCTTAAAACAATAAAGGAATTTAATTCCTTGTTAAGTTTCGTCTCAGTGCCAAATTATACCAAGTAGATTTACAGTATAATATCATTACATTATTTTAACCTAATTCCAAGTTAACTGGCTTTATGAAATGGATTATTGTTATTACAATCTGCATTTATACTTACGTTTAATACGTACGTGACGTTCTCCTTACGATATGCAGACACATTAAGGGTTACTTAGTAGCTCGGTGTCTTGCTATTTTAACATTTTTGGCGAATGATCGATTGCTTATAGCAAACTGTAACACAAGTACTTTATATAACGTTGTTTTGAGGTATCAAAATTAAAGACACTACATTGACAAGACCAGTCTTTTTTTTTATCGATGGGGAAATGCATTTACGCATCCCCGGCCGCGATATGGGGCACGGCCGGGGTATGTGGGACTCAACCCGGTCGACAAGCTCCCCCCGCTGCCGGGGCTCATCGCATCTACCGCAGTACTACCCACTAAAACCACCATCGGTCTCTGTCTTCGCCTGCGTGGGGCGGTGCAGGATCACTTACGTATTACACTGCAGACCGCCCCGGCGAGTACCTCAAGACAGGGCGCCCCGGAAGACAAGGGCGCCCTCAGGCCAGTGTGCCATGGGAGAGGGGGGGGGGTCTAAGTCTAGGGTCTAAGTCCTAACCTAACCTAACCCAGCCATTACTAGTAAATTGATCCTACAGGTACAACGGAAAGTAATTTTAATATTTACTTAAGACATTGACACACTTCCATATTTCAACTAACTCTTAAACCAAAAACAAATTATCACTAAGAAATAAATTGCTTCATTAGTTTCTAAAAGTACGAACCTTGTTCGACAAAAATAACGATCCTTACAAGCAAGCAACTCTGTCGCAGTAGGAAGTGGCTTGTTCGCTAATAGGATTACATAAGGATATTGCGGTAACATCGGCTGCTTCTTGTCGTATTCCAGTTACACAGCACAAACAAACATAACGATAACCAGTATATTAATATTCAAACTAACATTTCAGTGAGCATAAAACTTGGAAGGAGTAATAAAAGAATTTTCCATCGTAAAAAAGCAAAGGCAGGTACCGTCATTAATACAAACTTTGTATTGTTATGATTTGTGCGTCTTGCTCAGTTGTATTGTAATTTTTATCGTTGTGGATGGGCGCCCTTGCGTGGTTACACTGCGTAATCGTATTTTATATCAACAATGGTCCTTATCTCAAAAATAAAACGTATTTGAAATTCATGGGTCTGCTTTGTTGAAAAATTGTCTACAGTATTTTTATGAATAAAAATTCTTGGTGACGGTAAATATTCAATGTCTGAACCTTGTTTAACCTTTTGTGAAAGAATAATTTCATTTTTTATGAATAAACGAAGGTATTCTGAAATGAAAAATGTTTACAAGAAATTACGTTATATTAAAAGTTCCCTTTTATCTAGGCACAATTTTACCTAGAAATATTTTATCTTCTTCTCTTTGGGTAGAATAAAAGATTGGATGGTTTATGTGCAATATATTCTCCACATATCTATATCAGCTCAAATCTTCGTTTCAAAGTTTAACAAAGAACTAAAGTTTAAACGTTTTCTTTCCTGAGTCTTTTACGATATTGGTTTGGAGTGAAATATCGGTCTTTTTTACTTATTTATCTCTGGCAGGAGGCCTCCAGACGTGCGTGCAATGCAAAGTTCCTTAAATATCCTTTGAATTTGAAACGGGATCATTTGGAAAAATCCATTTAGTGTATGTAATGATGCGAATCGATGACTCCCAGTGGTCATATTATGTGCACTTTAGACTTTATGACTTAAAAATCACGTTTAAGTAGAGATACATCTTTACCTTCAACATTTTAGATATTTACATACCAACATGAGTACATACTGCATTCCAAAACTAAAAATGAACTCTATTTAAAAACACACAAAGTTTTAATTAAGTCGTCATGTAAGAATGTGCTGATTACATTTAGTCAGGTGCACATAACAGTTACATATACTTTACTTCATTTACACCTACTCGCAGAGCCCCTATGTTATATTCACAAGAGTTTCCAGAAAGCACTTAAGTGTTCACTTGAGCTTCGAAGGTAAAATTAGCATTTTCTACAAGTACAAAGTTGGAAAATGTGATAATGAAGTATTTATGTAGAACCTTACTGACTCAATGCTTGCTGAATTTGCTTAATCACAGTTGATGCTCGTTCCTCCGTTCAATTTTCTTACTGTGTTCAACCGTACTTCTTACGTATTTGGTGTACGGCGCATTTTAAGAGGATATTTAAAGTATACTAGTTTAATCTCTTGAGCGCCCCTGGAACATACTTGTGTAAGCTTATGAGTACCTACATGCCCATTGTCTAAGTGTGCATTGTCCGCGTAAAAATTGTCTTTAAAGTGACAGCATATTAGGTACGAGTTAACGAAGAAAACTGATTCATACTGAGTTATGTGAAATGCACTTATACAATGATCTTGACGAACGGTACCGATGGTAACGCTAATAACATACGTACGTACGTGTCAAATACTTTACAACTACTGTTCTTAATTGTAAGGTAAGGTCGATACTCCATATCACGAGTTAGAGATGCGTTTTATTGAACTCTCTAACTTGCTTAATCAAAATGACGCTCATAAACTTCAAATGTCTATGCTCTATGATAGTTGCTTAAACAGGCGCTTTCCGTGTCTATGGAACACCTTATTAAAAAACGATAACGTATTATTTTGTGAAAAAATAATTAAAGTTTTTAGAATTATGCATTCCAAAATATTTCTTTAATTTAGATACAATTTTATCAGTTCTAAATCACAGACGTCCTAATACAAAAAACCAAAATACCACTAATTAACTCAACATTTAAAAACCAAAGATTAACATTTAACACAAATTACACTGAAGACTCTTAGCTTTAAAAACGAAGCCCTAATTAAAGCAATCAAGAAAAACTGTTACTACAAAGAACGGTTTAAATTTTAACAAAGTTACAACGCGCTTTAATTTCTTATTCGCTGGTACGGTCGCCCGAAGCTCACGTACCTAACGTCTTACTTCCTTAGATTTATTAGACACTTATATTTATTAACGTATCTGAACCCGGCTGCTAACATAACTTACATACAAGAATGTTTTTAATAAAAATCAACACTGTAAAAAGATAAAATAGAAAAAGTTGCTTCCAATATAAAAGTCCCTGTCATTACAAAAAAAATATTCCTTTTTTTTGCAATAATGCGCTCTGTTTTAAACTATTAAAATTCCGTGTAATGTTTAACGATTTGAACCTCTACTTACTAAAACAATAACAACTAAAGTCAAAGGTTATAAAGTGTCTTCTTTTGAATTGTCATAATTATGTGAATAGTTAAAAAAATTAAAAACTATGATAAGAAACAACAAATCTGTTTCAAACATAACAAATCCCTTACTCTAAAATATTAAGCAAGCGTGTGTCGGGGTGGGGGAAGAATTATTACAGTTTTAAGACTTAATTCAATTAACGTAAAGAATCCAATTATTTAAAAAAATATTCATGTCACAATCTCTTAGTGATTTTTATTGAAAATCATCACTAAGTGATTATGAATCAGTTACTGAAGTGTCTGAAAGTATTTTGTTGCGGAATTGCTCTTTGCTTTTTGATTTTTTATAAATGATTATCAATAACGAACTTCAATGTAATGCGTCCGCGAGACGATCAAGTGCACTTGACAAGTCGCAAATGAATAAAACTTGTCAAGTCGCGTCAAGTCGCATCAAGCTCAAGTTGGTTCAAATTTGTTGTCAAGTTATCATCAAAATTATTGTCAAGTCATGTCCAGCACGTAGATACTTGACGGGAATTGTCAAGTCAACGCTGTAAACGATCAATATTCACTTCAAGCCCGTAGACTTGTCAAGTGCACTTGATCGTCTCGCGGACGCATTACCTCTCGCACCCGAGGCAAAATGATCGTTCCATAATGAATGTTCCGCAACAAACTGTTGACATTTATTTCATTAATTAATCCACCACATTATCCCGTCGCTTCAGGGTAGGTATAAAATGTGACAAATGCCATATTTTACCAAAACGTATAAATACATTTCATCAACAAAAATTGACGTAATGATCATTAAATAAGAGACGTAGCAATTTAAAACTTATCAATATTTTAAACTAGCAGCGCCCCGCGGTTTTACCCGCGTTGTGCCCGTTCCCGTGGGAATTTCGGGAAATTTTTTACATAAAAACCTTCCTCTTGAATCACTCTACCTATTACAAAAAATCGTATCAAAATCCGTTGCGTAATTTTAAAGATTTAAGCATACAGACAAACAGACGCGACTTTGTTTTATACTATGTAGTGATAGTGATACATATTTTAAACTTGTTTTAATAACGATGTTCGTAGAAACGTATCATTATTTTTAATTGAGTCCGATGCAATTGAACAAACAAATTAAATTTTCTACAACACTGATTGCAATAAATGGATTCAATTGCGCTGTAGGTTTTGTTTTTCAGTCAGATGTGAAAACATTAACATATATTCAAATAATGTTTTGTTTTTGGAAAATAAAACTGCATGTGACTCCACTTCGTCTACGAGTATTTGACTGAAATCAGAAAGTTAAATCACAATATTTTCATGCAGTCAAAGGTTTTAATATTTATCTATACTAATATAAAGAGGTAAAATTTGTAAGTTTGTTTGTATGTTCGAGGTAATCTCAGTAATTTTCAGTCCGATTTGAATAATTCTTTTTGTAATAGATAGCCATATTCAACGGGAAGGTTATAGGCTATTTTTCATCCCGAAATTCCTACGGGAACGGGTATAACACGGGTAAAACCGCGAGGCGCTGCTAGTATATAATATTTTGCTTTCAAGGCGTTAGGTTGACTTTGTTTTTAAATGGCCAACTGCAACCAGTGGCCGCAGATCTAATACTAGGCTTATTTAATAACTAGCAGCTCCCCGCGGTTTAACCCGAGTTGTGATGTTCCCGTGGAAATTTCGCGATAAAGGAATTGCCTATATTCTTCCCGTTGAACGTTTCTATCTTTTACGAAATGAATTATTGATTGATTAGATTGGTAAGTAGTTTACAAGTAGCGCGTTCGAATTAAACTAACTTTAGCTTTATTTTAAACATGTTTCCTACTTTTCAAACATGGCTCGGGTTTGAGATCACCAACCCGCATTAGGCAAGCGTGTTGATTACGCCTGAAACCTCCTCACTGTACTGATATCTTCAATGAGAAGAGAGGCCTTTACCCAAAAAGTGGGACATTACAGGCTTATACTTACTTACTTAGCTTTATTTTATATTGTATATAGATGACGAGATTTTCAATACGCTGAACATTTCCATGGGCCTATGGTTACAACTAACTCATCGGATATTAGGTCCAACGTACTACTTCGAATCAAACGCAGACTTAGTAATTATCAAAGCCTGTTTTCAAAGTACAGTCGAAACCAATCGGACAAATGCCGTGATTGTGCCCGTAAGAGCCATGATGACGTCATTAATCTCTTAGTAATGGCCACCGAATGCGGACGCTCACTCGTCACGGGACATTTGTGAGTGTTTACTGTATCCCATACATAGTTAATGGTGCCCCTGCAATCAAACCGGGTTAAATGCCACGCGGGCATTTTGTAACTGAAACGTATAGTTTCAATTTTTATTCAGTTTACAATTTTATTTTGTTGTCTTTTGGTGTTTGTTTTTATTCTTTTACGTTTTTGTTATTAATATTTTTGTTTGTTCATCTTGTTAATTAATGTTTCGGGTACAGAATAGTATTGTTTGTACACTTTTATTTTATACAGGTAAATTTTTTCGTCTATTACCAACCGACCAACCACTCTGTCCACCTAGGTGGACGGTTAGTAAGTTTTTTTCTTAACCAACAACCCGCCTAGTTTGTCCAACCTAGTTGGTCGGTTAGAACTATTTTTTCTTAACTGCCAACCTAGTTGGTCGGTTAGAACATTTTTTACTTAACTGCCAACCTAGTTAGAAAAAATAACCCTAACCTACCGAATAGTACAATTTTCTTTAAAAAAAAAATTACCCTAACCTACCGAATAGTACAATTTTCTTTAAAAAAAAAATAACCCTAACCTACCGAATAGTAAGAAAATTGTACTATTCGGTAGGTTAGGGTTATTTTTTTTTTTGTCAGTTGACACCCCCCAACTAGGTTGGCAGTTGGGAAAAAAATGTTCTAACCGACTTACTAGGTTGGCAGTTGGGAAAAAAATGTTCTAACCGACCAACTAGGTTGGCAGTTAAGAAAAAATAGTTCTAACCGACCAACTAGGTTGTTGGTTAAGAAAAAAACTTACTAACCGTCCACCTAGGTGGACAGAGTGGTTGGTCGGTTGGTAATAGACGAATTTTTTTATTGGATTTGTAGGAAACATTCATTATTGTGGCACAAGTGCTTCATGTATGTATTTGTGCTTTGAAACCAAATACCAATCCAAGATTTTCTACAATGACTAAAGTAATTTGGATAAAACAACTCAGACAATGCGTTTTCCCTACGTATTTCAAGGAAAGGAGTTAGATTTAGGTACTCCTTTTGAGCTAAAAATACTATTGTATTAGATGCCTTCAGACTTGGTAGGAGCCCCAAACCTGATTACTATTCTCGTAATTTATTACTTTAGTTACTTAAATTAAATTAAGGGACAAGCCCGTTGGCACGGTGGTGGCAGTGAGAGCGTTTACTGTGTCGGGGGTTGCGGGTTCGATTCCCGCCAGAAGTCAACAATATGTGAAGACATAGTTGTTGGCGACGACGTCTGGGTGTCAATTATATATTCTAATAAAGTATTCGTGTATATACATGTAGTAGTATCAGTTAGTTAGATTCCATATTACAAGCTTAGAGCTTAGTTTGGGTCTAATTAACCGTGAGTGAATTTGTGCAGGTATATTTATTTATTTAATTATAACTCGAGACATAATACATTTTCTTAAGATATTGTAAACATCTTATATCATTAATATTTACCAACAACGTACTTGAAACGTTTTGTATAAACAGCTGTTTGTTTAAACCCTATCTATACATTTCGCAAGCAATTCGTAAAGTAAGCTTTTACAAAAACAGTCGCATTTATATCAAATTACGGAATCAAAACTTGTTATTCGTACTACATATAGTTGTTATGTTTGTTACGCTATCTGAATAGGCTCATATTTATTCATTACCTTGTTTGTTTGTATTCTTTGTATTCATCTTTATTGTAATAGTGATACACTAGCACATTTGAACGAATTTTGGCATAAAGAATACGAAATGGGTTACGTAATGGAAAAAGGGGTCGAATTTTCTATGAGAATGTGTTTTTGCAGATGTTTGTTCTGTATCCTGGTTTGGTTTGTATTTTGGAAGTTGATTTTAAGGGTGTTGTATTTCAAAATGATCAAATAATCATTACACCTTGAATCACTTGTTTGTCTGTCCGTCTGTCTTTACAAATCTATGGAGTTAAAATATATAATATACAAAAAAATTAAATGGCAACAAAATATAATGTACCAAATTATTACTTTTCTGGTTTTATACGCATAAGTTCATACCAAGAAAGAGGTATTTTACACTTCCGGACTTTTTCAAATCATAAAAAAAATCCTTAAGGTTTAAAATATATTTTATTAAGAAATAGTATCTTGAATTTTATAAGCTGGCCCTTACTTACTTACTTAACTATAACTACCTATATTTCTCATGAAATAAAACGTATTAAAGTTTCCATATCTTTTTAACTTAACTTAAAAATATCTTGGCTAAAAGAATAATTTCAAGTTTTAGATAAAAAGAGAAGTTATCACTAATCCTGCTCCTGCATCAACAAGATACAGCTGGTAGCCAACACAACTTTGAATATTACCCATTTGGGAGACATATTTTAATTAAGAAGAGCCCTCACTAAATCACGAATAAGGATAGATTTCCTATAAACTAATCTTGGTTAACTAGCCATTGTTAACTAACATACTCGTAACTTATTAGGAAAATTGACCCTTACGTAGTTCCATTAGATATTCTACGGTCGAGTGTACTTGTTAAATACTCTATGCAGTACTTGTGAATATTATATCATACTTGAACATTGTTCAAAGATGTAGAACACAATATGAAGGAGCTTCTTAATTTGAATATTTATTAGCAAAGGGACCAGTAAAAATAAGGACCTAGAAGGGAAATATGAAGCTAAGTAAATTGAATGAACTTGGATTTTGGGACTGTTAACCTCACAGAAGATCTTTAGAACGATGTTGTACAGATATTGAGCCGTAAAAAACTACGGGTCTTCACCCCGATACCGTTTCTTTGGCGCAAATATCGAGTTTTAGGTACAGTGTTGTACTATATCAACATTACAACAAAGCAAAAAACGTATTTGTTAGCACACACACGTTTTTACAGCACATGACTCGTTGCATACTTTCTAATATTTATTTTGAAATGGACAGCCACATTAAAGTGAAATTCATTCATTCTTTTAGGGTAGTTAGTGGCCGAGGGAAATGAATAATTACATTAAAAGTACTTAATTACTATTGGCTAATGTATTCACGTTTCTGAGTTAAACATATCGTTTTCTATCTTTATACGGTTTCTAAGTAACTCACATTATAAGATTACAAACCTTAGTACAAAACATAACGTCAAGACGTGATGGAAGGAGTCCTTCAAAACATGTTCAAAGTACATTATTTCGTTGATATTCGAAGTGGTTGATTCGATTGGTTGGTTCGAATGTAAAGCTGACGTAGGCCCCGGGCAGATGGTTGGTGTTGATGACGTGTGAGATATTAGACACGCCGTTTGTACCCTTTGGATATACTAATAATCTAATGTAGTGTTTACTTTCAGCCTTTTTAGTGAGGGCAGTCTGAGGGTTATGGTAACATTAATTCAAATTCAGTAGATGCTAGACAAAGTAAAGAAGTCCGAGTAGGTTAGTGGCCAACCCTGGTGTCGGAGTTTTTAGACCACTACCAAATAAAGGCTTCCGTCATGGTCTGACGATTGAAATAACCGGGACCGACTGTTTAAAGTGATGCGAAGCACGGTAGCGCTCAGATAGAAATACCACTATCGGCCACCCATCCAAGTTGGGGCCGAGCTGCACGTTGATTAACAATCGCAATGAACTGACATCGCTTAGTCAAACTACGCCACGAGCGCTACCAAAGTTAGTGAAATCAAAGTAAGTGTTTTTACTAAATAAAACAACCTTCTGTACCGCGAAGAAACCTTTAGTAATACGTTAATAATGTTTAACGACGGTTTTTCGCTCTTCTTTCTCTTAATTCTATTATTTTATGAAGAAGTACTATTAAATAATTAAGACAAAAAAATATTTTTGGCGATCATCTTACCTACCGTCCTACGTGAGCGACGAATGTTACAACGTGTTGTTAATACCGGCCACCCATCCAATTAGTAGATGAGCTGCACTAGGCTTAACGATCACGACGCGTTAATTTAATCAAACTACGTCACGAGTGTTTCAACAAATTATGTTGAAACTTCAGCAATGCAAAGAGTTTTTCAGCAGTTAAGTGAAGTGGAATATATCCTTTGAAATTGAAACATTTAAAATTTTTACAAAAATTTTTACAATCTTTACATGATCTACGTAGAAAGATTTTTTTATTTACGAGAAAATAATGTTAAAAATTATGCTTGTTTTTTAATAAGTATTGTGTTGTAACAATAATAAAACCTCTTCCCACTTTTTCTACCCATCCTAATTGCCGTGAATTATATCACATTCACAAATTAGATGTTTATTTTCGGTTTATTAATGCAACTATTTTGTGAAATAAAAAAACTTTGTTTATTTTACTTTTGCACTAGGAACACAAAAATCATTTGTTCAACATAAAAGCTAATAGAAAATATATCAAAGTAAAAAGAACTAAACTGGACGAATGAGTGAATGAACAAAAACTAGTTTAGTTCGTTCCCTAGGGGTTGTAGTTCGTACACTCATCTCCGCGAGTGATTGATACACGCACAAGCTACACTCAGTGAGCTACACACTGCTTTCTACTTAATCTACTTTATACTTATTCTATATTTTGTCTTCCAAACTTAGTTAATTCTAGCGTATTCGAATGAAATTACTGTACTGTGCTTCGAACACGTTAAACTGTCGGGAACGTTAAAGTGTCGGTTCCAGTTGTTGTTGTGTGTGAAATAATTGAAATGCGAGTTTCCCGCCAATGTCATATCAATCAAAAATCAAGAGCTCACAGTATTTACGTCGAAATAGAGAAACCTTACGAAGTAAGTACTTCGTTCTTCCGTAGTATTTACCATACCATGCCTTGTCGCCTCATGTTACGATCGGGCAGTACGCCAAAGACAATTCTTCTATCTTTTATCTTGTCTCTTCAAATAGAAATAGAGAGAGAGAGAGCATAGTTTTACCTGAATTACAAAATGAATTAAAGCCTCCGTGGTCTTGTGGTTTGAGCGCTCGGCTCACGATCCGGAGGTTCCGGGTTCGATTCCCGGTGGGGACCATAGCTCACAAAAATTTATTTGTGAGACTGCAGTTTGGTTAGGGCATTGCAGGCTGAATCACCTGATTGCTCGAAAAGTAAGATGAGTCCATGCTTCGGAGGGCACGTTAAGCCGTCGGGCACGGTTACTTTCTACGGATAGTAGTCGTTACATGAGCCATGTCAGAGGCCTTTGGCGGCTCAATAACTCTGACACCAGGATTGTTCAGGTTGATCATCCACTCGATGAAGAAAAATAATAACTCAAATCGGATTGCTAGGTTCTGAGCGTGTACATACAAACATAGAACCAAAAAAATCCTTTTTTTTCCCAATTCCCATGATAATTTTCATGGGAATTTGTTCAAGTAACTAAACATAGCATAGTAAAGTTCATGGGTCATGTACTCGCAAGGCTCAATGTTCTCTAGATTGCAAGTTGGACGTCTAACTTTGAATACCGGGAACCGGCGTGTAGAACTATCAAGGTACAACGTGGTATATGTTAGCTAAAGATATTGCAAACGGTTATCGCCTTAAAGGTCACTTGGAAGTGGCACGTTTAAGAATAATTTTGGCAGTAAATCTCTACATCTTTTATTCTCTTTTAAAGTATATTCTTTTTAGGCTTATAAGAGTAATTGTTTTATAGTTTTTTATTACAATAGTACCGACTGAACGTCATCTTGTCTATGAAACTTCGTTTTAATTTAACATATTTATGTGAATTTTTGACCCCTTTACATGAAATTGAGGATTTTGTGGTCACAATTCTTGCCAAAAGTCATATAAAAATTAAATATATCCGTACAATTAGTCTCAATACAAAATATGTAATATTCGTTTACACGTAACACGAAAGCCCCCTTTACTATTGATACAGCTGTTAAATCCGCAAGTTTGATTGTCAATGTTTTCGTTAAAGCCTTACAAATAAAACAATAGACACGCTGTTAAATCCCAAACAGCCACTCCAAAATATGATTTAACACTTGCCTTGAAATGTTGAAGCCGGTACGTGTCTGTCGGCCAACTTTAAAGTCTAGTTTCGTAAATCCCCTCACTTGGGTGTATCCGGTACGTTATTATCCGGGTGGTACCAATTTAGACGGTCCCACTGAACTCTAGAGATATTATACAAGTCGTACGTGACTCAGAACGGTTAAGATTTCCTCGGACTATAGCCAAGATTCGGTGCGGTTTTGCGTCTTTATGCAATAATTTCTACTTGTGAACTACACGCAAATGTGGGCTTTTGGAAGCGAGAGTTCTTAAGCTAGGTATATGGGGCTGCAAATGTTCTGAAGCTCATCGTTTGTGTTAGCGTCATTTAGATCTTTACGGTAAAATTACTTACATTAAAGTGAAGAGTAGTTCAGTTCTCGTATCTTCCGTCTGTATTATAATATTATAGTTGAGATTCGTTGATACTGAGCGGGGTATTAAAGAAAGAGTTTAGTTTGAAATGTGCGACATTCACGTTGAATTGAAGTAGTAAACCGGCTTGTAGTAAAATCGCTAAAAGTCAACCAATTTCTTATATGCTTCTACTTATTAAGAGGGCACGTTAAATTGTCGGTCCCGGTTGTTGTAATCTTTAGACTATGTCGGAGGCCTTTGGCCGGTTTAAAAACTTCGGCACCAGGGTTTAAAATAAAATAAAAATCATTTATTGCTTTAAACTTAAAGTACAAGGGTAAAAGTTTCAAAATATCTTAAAATTAGCAAATGAAGAAGGCTCAGTATGTGCTGCCCGGAGTACACTACTCCAGGCAGCGCTGGTTTTCAGCCAGGGTTCAGGGTTAGCCACTAATCTACTCAAACTTACTTAATTACTTATTAAGTACCTTTCTTAATACTTACTTTTGTTCATATAATTATACCCTTCTGATATTTCTGTAGGTCATATACGATCCAATAAAACTGTGCCTTAATTACGTAATTCAACGTTTTATTACGTAAGAATATTGATGGTCCTTTTACCTTTGCAAAAAGGCTCCAAATCTGTTAATCTCAAAGTAGTTTCAAACGTTTCTGCCAAACATAGAACTTTTAATTATTAAGCTGTAATTTTCGGCAGTGTAATGGCTCTTATTCATTCACAGAATTTTGCTTTGACGCAAAGTAGGATCTCTAGAGATGTCGAAGAGCAATTTGTTTGGGACGCCCGAGTAAGTCGACTGGTAAAGACAGGCAATTTAAAATTTAAAGGATAGAATAATATATAAACCTAGTTCGGTTTTTTGAAGGGCATCTACCATTTATTTGCTCGCCAAAAAAAAACATTATTCACCTAATTCCTATTGAATTTTTTCTCTATTCTTACCTACTATACTACAAACACGGACCAAAATGATCCTTATTAATACTTTCAGGGTCAACATCTAACTAGGGTCAAAGATTAAACTAAATTTTCACCTAAATGAAATATCTCGTTTTAACAACCAGCAGATGAAAAGGCATCGAAAATGTTAAGTTTGGAACTATAAAGGATTATATCCAGTCGATTTAACCGGAACAAATAAATCCACGAAACCAAGATATTTCCAAGGAGTTCTGCAAGTTCCTGTGAACCTTTAGGCCGTTAACTTTGTCGGACCAACCTAAATATGCATGCAATAAACTATGATTAGTTTCCAGTTTAATTAGTTGACCGTTAAAGTTGAGTTAGCGAGTTTCACAATGAACTATGGACCACTAACTATGAACATCCACCGCCCCTCCGATAAGATCAATTTGCCAGAACCAACGGTCTTTACAATCGATCGCCTCGAGTTCCCAACTTTGACGTTATCGAAGCTAATTTACTGGATCTTATTCCCTCGACTTTACCTGTTGAATGTCGAAAAAATGTACCCGACATTTTGTGAAGTCAATAGACCTAGTTAAGAAAGTTTGAGATTACCTACGGACATAGCTTACGGTTGTTTCGTTTTTTTTCAAGATTTGTAATGGTCATTAAAATAAAATTTTGCTTTTAAAAAAGATTCAAATTTAAACACCGTTCCTATTTCGTATGCAAAAACATTACAATTAGGTTACATTTGAGGATGCAATGTATAAAGGCTTGTTCAGGGAGACGCAAGTATGTAATTTTAAGCTGCAAAATTAAGAAAACGTAATGCGAGAACAATCACGCGTCTACATGAACGCCCTCGTAATCTACCATTTTATTTGACACCACCCTCGCCGTGGTATCGTGCATCACCCGGCTCCATCCTAGACGAACGCCTTACATTTACAATACATACACTTATAGTATTAGGTATAATAAATATATAAAAATACGTTCACTAAAGGGCAAAACTTTAGGTAACAGGGTAAAGTAAAAAAAATCTTTCTTGTACCTTCCCCAACTCTAAAGAAATTTGATAAAAATACTTGTCCATTCGGCAAAACACAACTATTTGGTTCAATCTAGGTACTTTTTAGGTTTACGTGGAACCACCGAACAGAAGATAAAATACTTAACTATTCTCACAAACAGATTTTCGAACGTTGTTTCTTAATTGCAAATTCCTTTAGTAACAAAATGTCTGGTGAATGTTATTGGAAAATGTGCCGTAGTGTAAAGGGCTTAAGGTTTGTATATTTAACCGCAGTTCAAAAGCATTGCTTAATTAAATCATCAATAAGATAGTCTCGAAGGAGTTGTGGTCGGTACTTGATGTATTACTTGTATTAACATCCTCCCTAAAGGAACAACATTAATCCGGCAAACCAACCTTTTAATAGGTTTTTTATCTAAGCAAGTTAAGTCTTTTTTTGTGTTTCAACTTTACTGTTGACTTTTCTGATCACATTTTCTACCTTTTTTCAACATAAGCAACATCTTCTAGAAAAAGTGGTGTTGACTTTGATTCCATGAAATCGGTTTATGTTGACATCATGTTTTTGGTTAACTGATAATGTGTTCGGGCATTCGACATTTTTGGTCGAGATCATTGAGTTATATAATCTAACGTACTATTTATTTCTGTTCGATTTGGTTTCCTGTCAAAATTGGGGGTACAACTTTCCTTAGTTCAAATAACGTATATGGAATAGTTGATCAAGACCCGTTTAAAAAATCTGGCTTGGATCTGAGAGACTAATTTCAATCAGTTTTTGGGTCATTATCATAAAGATAAGTCGTTGATGATAATGGTAAAATAAAAATAAAACACTGTCATTTATTTCGATGAACTTGAACTCTTTTTTAAACATGATAAAATGTTTTCTGATCCAACCCATGTCTGTCTGACTGATCGGACCCTTACAATACAGATAGATATTATATTACGACAGTCTTCCAACTAATTTCGTTCGAGTTATGTCAATGTTAATAACTTACCTAATGGAATCCACTAATATCTATTAATAGGATACCGATCTTTAGAGGCCTGCTTTTGTTACGTCGTAATTACACTCATATTTTATTTACCTTCCCTTCCTCACTATATATCAATAATTGAATTAACACATTATAATTCTATGATAATATGTTAGTTTCACCACTAATAGTGAATGTTATGATTAAATCAGGAAGCTGCAATGAGCGACATAAATTGAAACTCAGACACGAATTATTTAGCAGTTTAATTTATGATTTCAAATATACACATTTATTTGTGTTTTAGATAAGTTAGATAGGTATCGTTTGTTTTTGAGATCGAAATTGTTATGAATTTGTGCCACTGAAAAAGAGAGAAAATTCAGGTAATTAATTAAACCATAAAATATATTATTTCTGATGATAAAGTTGGGTAAAATTTGACTGTGCAATAGTCAAGTCATTTTTAAGAATTACTTTTGCCTTCTGAAAACCTATATGATAGGATTGCACGCAAGAGTGTAGAGACCAGTCTTTTTATCTTTTTTTTATAGGGTGTTACAGAGCAGAAGTATGTCTACTGTTCGGTTTTGGTAAATTTGTCTCCATATCTGAAGATATTTTTCAACCTCCAGCGCATAAGGTTGACGTCGATATTTGTGTGTGTGTGTATCTGTCTGTGGCAACGTAGCTTTTAAACGGATAGACCGATTTCGATGCAGTAATTTTTATTTGAAAGCCAGTTTCCTTGCGTTTATTTTTAACTATGTTTTCGCTCCCGGGCTTTTTTAAATTTAACTTGTATACAGAACAATATAATTACCTCACTATTTCCCAGTGAATACTCCTCCAAGAATTGGATTATCTTGTACTGATAAGTAAAATGCAGACGGCTGATTGACTATGAAGTCGTATATCACTGGATTTGCTATCACTGCTGTAGCTGATACACCGACAGCTGAGGATCAATAAAAATATTAGAGAATACTTTCTCAAATTAGTGAAAAAATCTAGTGCAAATCAAGTCAAAATGAGAGTGATCACCGCATTTGTTTCAACGGCAGTTTGATTTTGTATGTACAAGCTGTAAGCAAGTGTGCACCAAGCGTATAGGCAAGCGCCATTTAGACTGAGCGGTTGACAAGCGAAGAGTTAGCGAGTTCAATAGATTGCGAGAAAATAAGCATATAACGTGTGGGTGCGTTTCCATATAAGCGAAGCGGAGAAAAAAAATTACAATATCAGCTGTGACTGATGCATTGTGCTCCGCTCTGTTTAGTGGAAACGCTCCCTCGGCCGTATGATAAATATTGAGGCTGCAAACTTGCTCAATCTAAACGAAGCTACAAAATTTTACAAAACCACGCCTCTATGACCAGATGCCTGTGTGGGCAGTGGTTTTTTTCTTCTTGGCGTTAAATTTAGTTATTGCCAAAAATGTTAATTAATTAACAAGAATTGCTTACCAATAAATTTTGAAAAAGTTCTTAATAAAAGCAATTCTTTATAAAATTAAATTCTTTATTTTTGAATATTACACCATCGAATTAGCCAAAAAGTTTATTTTGTAAACACTCCGCCAAGAATAACAGAATCTAGGACTTGTATTGTAAACATGAATGGTTGATTTGCGTCAAATGTGTAAATAGTTTTAGGTGGGAGAGGTAGGCTTCTGGCGGATATAACACCGGCTGAAAACAATAATAACTGATTGAACCTTTATGATGGTGAAGCAAGACAAGCTGAAAACCAATGACAATCATAAAAAGAAGATATGTTATAAAGCTAGTACGTTGTTATAAACAGAAACAACAGTGTGTCTACTGCATCTGTTACAAAAGATTCTTGCTAAAGCATTAATGCTTTACCAATTGCATAGCGTCAATTATCCCTACTGCTGCAGATTATCCTCTTAATTAATGAAGGAGATAATAATTGAAGGTCGCCTCTCTACTACGTAATCAAGATAGTTTCTTATTTAAGAAAAATAGATATGCAGAGAAATGAGATAGAGATAGTTGAATGAGCGAATAAGATGTTCTTAGCTTTGTATGAACTTAATGATGATATGATAAATTACTTTTAATATAAATAAGATATGATACGTGTTTACTGTACGGTTGTACTTACCAGTAACTACAGCTGCTTCGGTCCCTCTTTCGTTGACCTTTAATCTCGTTTTTTGCACAATATCCGAAATGTACAACGGGGCATCGTTGTCAAGAATGCACCGGAAACCATCGGAATTGGCCTTAAAAGGATCGACTAAACCCAACTGGAAAAAAATAAATAAGAATTCAAAACACGGCAAGACATACCTACTCGGGTACCACCTAATACAGGGCAAAAATAATTGGAAATCCTTCTTGCTGTAAAGTTACCCATAATAACGCAATAACTATACTTACCATCATCAGTAATTGTTTTAAATCAGATATGTCGGTTTCTATATCCATTCGAGGTAAATATACGTTGACTGTTTGGTATGATAAAGTTTTCTGACTTCTGGCGTAAACGTCTGCATCACGAAGTTTTTCTAACATAGCTGAAAGTCCAAATTTTTCCTTTGGAAGATACACATTGAATGTCATGTTACCTCCTTTGTAAGGTAAGCTTAATATCTGAAAAAAAATGTACCTAACATTAGAATTTAGGGCGTATTATAATTTTACGCCCAAGCGCCCAAGTATGTTTCTGGGACAATTGACGTTCGTTTTAAGTATAGTTATAATGCGTGCAATATAAAGTACAATTTCAAACGAACAGGTTTTGTTTGTTAAACATATTACGATACTAAATATTATTATATTCAAAAGTTATTGTACAATGCACTAACTTTAGAAAATAAATAAATATATCATCAGTCATACATAAGTCAACGACGAATCGCGGTTTGGGAGTTTTTAACATTGCGGGGTTACCAAGATTAAATTATTCGGTTTTAATTCAATCGTGGTACATAGTAACAATGCAGGTCATTTCATATTTGAAAGGTACTCTTTTAACATAGAACACCCATCTAAGAAATGTTGTTTTCCATAATATAATTTGCACTGAAATGTGTGCACAGATGTGTTACAGAAAAGTGTACTAATTATTGAATTAATGGTAACCATATTTAACGAATCATTGTCGTTTAATGCGTAATTTGTAGTCAGCTGAATAAATAATAGTTGAAATAAAATAATATTATTCATGCTAATTAAATTTTAAAATTTTAGAAACAAAATACGTAATGGAGCATAATTTGAATTGAAATATAAGTCAACAGTATGAAGCGGAAATAACTAACATGCTTATTTCGTTAAATTATTTTCTCGAAATTTCTATTCGAAACTAATGGTCCTTTGTTCCAAAAATAATTTAGTAGCTTATAGCTATGGGGACGTAGTTTCACGAGTATGGTAATCTACTCGCTGTGCTCACTCTACTAGGCTTACCCACCGCTGTGGTAGCATTATTTTTTTTCCCATATCAGAGGCCCTAGACAAGTGACATTCCATTAATTAAATCGCTATTCGATTCGTTTCAAAATGTATAAGAATGACATAGGCATCGAGATATCACGACGTAGTTGACTCGCATTTTGATGGAAGCGATTAACGATGAATCAATTGCCACTTTCTATAGGTTCAGCTACTAATGATGTTGGGTTTTTATGACCGATTCCACAATAAGGAAAAGTGAGAATCTTCTCCTTATTTTAGAAGAATTTTTCCTTGGAATCTTGTTTGATGATTAGTTTGTTACTCACTTGACAATTCAGCTCATCACTCTCTCCATACCTAAATCTATGTTGTTGATACATAGTGGGTATAGAAATGGTTTCATTTGGGCTTCTGTAAAAGTCACGAGACTCTGTCTTATTTGCGTTGAACTGGGATTGCCAGTTTCCCTGTAGAGTAATAGAATATTACAGCAGTTAAAATAAATATCATGAAAACTTAGTATAAAATTAATTCCTATTTCCATAAATCATTGTACATGTCATGAAAAATGAACATGATTATTTTTTTTTTTTGTATCATGGCAGCACAATAATACTCAATAGAGTATTCTATCAGAGTTATTTCTTCAAGAGTATTCTTTGCTTTGTCTTCTCTTACTGTACCATCTAAAGTATGCTATAAAAGGAGTAGAAAGATAGTCAAAAGCTACTTACCAAAAAGTATATCACATTAACCAAAACTGCTCTAGTACTCGAACTGAATAAAGATGGGTCTACTATTTTATCAATCAAACCATTTGTCTGTTCAGCAACCTGTAAAATGGATAGAAAAAACATTTTTATTTGTATTTACTTGCCACAACGTAGGTACATATATTTCGCCCTGTTAGAGCACTGCAAACTGAATCTTAAAATTAACTCAAACATTGATAGTAGTCACAGGAAAATATATATTTGTAAAAGAAAATAAAACATATTGTATAAACAAAATTATTGGTCTTTAAAAAGTGCAATTAGTGCTCGTGAACGAAGGTATATTGAAATAACATTCACATCTAACGACTAAGATTATTTTCTTTATATTTGTTACTTTTTTTTATGTTCTTTCTCTCTCTCTCTCTCTCTCTCTCTCTCTCTCTCTCTCTCTCTCTCTCTCTCTCTCTCTGACTGTCTGTCTGTCTTTTTGCCTAGCCGCTTCCAGTCTAAGTTTGTATACACGGTAATATACAAAATTACTGGAACAATTGTACCTATCCCACCCACCTAACCCACCTAACCCACATCAATTCCTCTAATTTACTTTGCTTGCCAATAAAGTAGCAAGTGAAGCCATTGCTTAAACTCACCTTGCTATTAATTGTGTTAGCTGCTTCAGTAGGCTTATTAAAATCGACATTAGCTATTGAAGCATTATAAATCTGTAGGGCGTCACGTTCAAAACTGGATGACGGTGGGTCGTTTAAAGAGAAATAATTAGAAAAGTAAATATCCAAAATGACTTGTTGCTGTTCATTGTAGCTACGCAATACGTTCGGTATTGCAGAGCGTAACTGCAAATACAAAAAATTACTTAATAAAAGAAAATATCAAAATCGTTTCCTTAACAACAAACTTATACATTCATTGTATATAAAACCGTATACACGGTTAAATTGAGAAACCTCCTCCATTTTAAAAGTCGGTTAAAAAACGAAACAATACTCAGTACTCAGATATTATAACCTGTTATTTTAAGCAATGAAAAGTAAAGTTAAATAGTCCAGTTATATAAAACATAAATACTGATAGCTGTTTGGTAGTCCGAACGCTATAATGTTTGGAACTACCATGTCGTCAAGAAAATAGTTGATTTAATCCTCAAACCATGAGTTATATATTTAAAGTCTATAAAATTTACAACAAATTATCTTACCCCCGCTTTTGATTCTATGTTCAATATTCCCAGCAATTGATCAAGAACTGTTCCATTGGCATACAACGTCATTTCAGATAATACCAGCATCACAGAAGTAGCTGACACCATGAAACTCTCTCCGGGTCTGGATTTTGCTAGTTGCTACAAATAACACTTACTTAAATATATTCAAATCAAATGGCTACTGATTTTAATAATTATTTTGGAAAAAAAGTGCACAACGCCGCTAAAGAAGTTTTCTCTTTAAAAATATATCTTATCTATCAACTTACGTAAATCAATTCTCCATTTAACATTATATTGCCAGTCTCATAGTTTGCCAGTGCTGTGGTATCGTTGACGGTTTCAGAAGGGGTAGAGTCATCGCATACACTACGCTTCGATCTTACTTCAGTAGGTGAAAATAAAAGAACAAATTAGGTGTCAATTCTTAGTCTTATGTTATATATAATTGATCTTAGCTAATTAATGTAGTAAAGTTTAAAGCCTTATTCATAAACGCTTATGCGGGATTTACATTAAGAAACTAGTGTCATGCATGATGAAACTAGTTTCGTGAAAGTAATTTCAGCACATGTGAAACTACTTTCGTTGAAATTATAGTGTCGTGAAATTATCAGTATCGCGGAGATAATGGCCCTGTCAATATCATAGCTATTGCTGCTGCTGTCTTTGAAATGCTGTCGCGACACTAGTTTCGCGTCGCATTTACATGATGAAACTAGTTGCATGACACTAATTTCACCTAAAAATCGCGCAGGGCACGAAACTAATTTAGTTTCACGAAAGTAATGCATGCTTTACGAAACTATTAAATTACACGTGAAACTGTTGTTAAAACTAATGTCACGAAATTAATTTCATGCCACTAATTTCGTAATGTAATTTAGGCTTTACTATTGGCATTTTAGCTAAAAAAATGGCAAACCATTTACTAACTAAAATGCAGCTAGTAAGGGACAAAGTTTCTTTCTGACATACGCTATTTTCCAAAGAGCAAAAGAGACAAAACACTCACTAACAGTGTTTTAGTTAGAGAGCTTTTATGAATAAGGCAGTAAAAGTTCAATAAAATTTTGGTTTATTGTTTTTGCTAACTTGAATTGTAGTTTTATCTCACGAGCACCCCTAGGTCCTATTTGTATATTTGTGTAAAGCCTAAATTACAGTACGAAATTAGTGGCATGAAATTAATTTCGTGACATTAGTTTTAACAACAGTTTCACGTGTAATTTAATACTTTCGTAATGCATGCATTAATTTCATGAAAGCAAATCAGTTTCGTGCCCAGCGCGATTTTTAGGTGAAATTAGTGTCATGCAACTAGTTTCATCATGTAAATGCGACGCGAAAGTAGTGTCGCTACAGAATTTCAGAAACAGCAGCAGCAATAGCTTTGATATTGACAGGGCCATTATCCCCGCGATACTGATAATTTCACGAAACTATAATTTAAACGAAAGTAGTTTCACATGTGCTGAAATTAGTTTCACGAAACTAGTTTCATCATGCATGACACTAGTTTCGTAATGTAAATCCCGCTTTAGGAAATGTAAGTACATGCACATTATTAGTGTGCATCATGGGCCGTCAAAATTGTCTTTGAAGTAGTGACAGCATTGTAGTCATGAGCATTGATTAAATACACAAAAATGAGTTTACAGAGAAAAGTTATTCACAGTGAGTTATATGTCAAATACACATAAACAATGATCTTGACAACGGTAGAGGAAAGTAACTAAATGTGGGCTAGTGCTTTAATATGGGCTAGCGACAATTCTCAAAAACCTACAGTCGAAAGAGGCAACAAACGACGATCGTACATCGCATTCACTCGCTCTAACATCGCACTTACTCAATCTCGTCAATCGCGCGCGAGCTGTCGCCAGCGTCGGCCATACTTGTGTTGGTGCTGTCGAAAACTTTTCTGAGGTACGTATCAATGTGCTGTTTAATTAAACAATCTTAGGTCTAAATACTGTAACTATGTGTTTTATTGAAGAATGTAAGGTGTATTTTATGATTTTCGGTCGATTTATTGCTTGCTTCCCATGAAATGTAAAGTACACGATCAGATTTATTTTAGTTAAGAATTTCGAATATGGGCTATTACTATGGTCTTAAATATGGGCTAGCTAGGTACTAGCCATGAACCAACAAATGACTGTCAACCTTCAACTTCCGGGATTGGTCGTAGCAGTCTAGTATCTCCTAGTCTAGTATCTCCTTATGACATAAGCCCCGTACCAAAAAAAATCAGAAAGACATCCAATAGAGGTAGAAAAGCTGCTGTGGCCTCGGTCATAACTTTATCTCCATATAAAAATGACCTCATTGAAACAAATAAGAAGAAGATTGAAAAAGAAAATAAAACAAAAGATAAGAAACCCAAGCAAAAGAAAAAAAGTTCTGGAAATAAGAAAGCCAAGACCAGGGATGAAAGTGAAAGTGAAGAATATATCCAATTTGATTCAGATAGTGAACCAAATGCCCCTATAGGAAGAGCGGCTCCTGACACTGCCGATGCAGCGTGTATGTTTTGTCAGGAACTTTTTTCCGAAAATGCAGCCGGAGAACTATGGATTAGATGTTTAATGTGTCAGCTCTGGGCACATAATGACTGTGCTGGGCCAGAATTTGACACTTGGATATGTGATTTGTGTAAGTAAATTAAGTGGTATTTGAAAGTAAATTATGTGATTTATTCCATCCACCAAAGTTATTTGATCTCTTATAAGATAAATATTTATAATTGTTATTTTTACAGAAGATATTATAAGTTTCTATTAGTAGCCCATATTTGAGTACCTGCTCCATATTTAGCATCTATTTTGATATTTGGTTCTAATGCTCAATATAATTATAAATTATAATATTAGGAACATATGATTGTTACTTAGCTCTTTAGAAATGTATGTGTGATTATTTTGACAACAATAAATGGTTAATCTTTTAATAGTTTTTTATTTTTTAAGCAAAATCAAAATGGTAGCCCATATTTGGTTACTTTCCTCTACCGATAGTTACGCACACAAAGACATGTGACAAGTATTCAATATTTCGTGTTACAATTACATGTATGTATGACCCAGGGAGGCACATAACAAGACTACTATAGAAATTCCGCCATTGTCAAGTGTGTTTGAGCGCCAGTTATGGCGCAAGTTATAGCCACATTCAAGAAGAACATTATACTATCTACTTTCTTTATTTTTCCTCTGGAACACAAACACGCGGGGCTTGAACCGCGAAGCGCTGCTACTGTTTAGATAAAATCAATAGCTTATGCCTCATTTACATTTGTTTGTCTGATTTACAGACTACATAAACGAGAGACTAAAATAAAAGTTTTTTGTGGTCATTATTATTTAACAAGCAGATTTTTGTCCATAACTTGCCATAAACATTACATAGTTTATGATACTTCTATTTGAAAGACCATAGAGTTTGACAGACTAAAGTATTTCGTCTGCTAGGGTTTGGGATGGATGGGGTATTAATGAAACAAAATTATTTTTTTATGTGTCGAGTACAAATTGGTGCATAATTCCCATATAATCACATTGTTTACAAATTTCACGTGCGATGACATTATATCATTCGTGTTTTTGATTAATTTATTTACATTATTTTACAGTCATTTGAAGCGAAAAATAAGTTGACAAACCGTAATTTTGCATGTGTTCGAATTTTGAATTTGAATTCAAAGTTTTTTTTTCATTTGACATGTGTGACAAAGTCAACCATAGAACTAGAAAGAAGTTTCTATGTCTATAGTCTACTTGTAAATTCACTTACAATTAATGAAAAAATAATGTAAAAAGCTTTATTGTTATAACTTATCTTATTTTTAATTATTATCTTTATGATATTTACCTGGACAGTCATTGATTGGTATACAAATATTGGAAGCATTTCTTGCAAATTCATCTTCACAGTAACATTTCGGCACACATTGTATATTAAGTATGCTACAGTTATCTTTTGTATCATTAGGTATCTTCGAACACTCGTTATCACATTCGGGGCCGCAAGAGAAATATTCATTGGGGCCTTGACATTTTACTGAAAGTTTATTTAGACGCTGTTAGTCTTACCAATTTATACAAATTCAAAAATAAACTAATTTATGTGAGTGAAGAAGTGTTTATGGAGATAAGGGCGGACTTTCTGGCATCATTTTAAAGGACTTCATACGTATAAAATCAAAGTTATGTAACTTTAACCACACAACAAACTTACCCCGCGCTTTTACACTCTGTAACTACAAACTACCAATGCTATAATTATTTTTTCTCTCATAAGGACAAATTCCCTCACGGTTAATTAGACCCAAACTTAGCTTTAAGCTTGCAATATGAAATCAAACTAATGCGTCCGCGAGACGATCAAGTGCACTTGACAAGTCGCAAATGAATAAAACTTGTCAAGTCGCGTCAAGTCGCATCAAGCTCAAGTTGGTTCAAATTTGTTGTCAAGTTATCATCAAAATTATTGTCAAGTCATGTCCAGCACGTAGATACTTGACGGGAATTGTCAAGTCAACGCTGTAAACGATCAATATTCACTTCAAGCCCGTAGACTTGTCAAGTGCACTTGATCGTCTCGCGGACGCATAACTGGTACTTCTACATATATTATATATACACAAATACTTTTTAAGAATATATAATTGACACCCAGACGTTGCCAACAACTTTGTCTTCACATATTGTTGACCCTTGACGGGAATCGAATCCGCAACCCCCGGCAACACAGCCAGCGCTCTCACTGCCATTGCTCTCACTGCCACTGTGCCAACGGCTTGTCGTCCAAAATAAGTCTTCACTCAAAAAGTTTATTTTCTCTTTTGTGCCCCAGACAGTTTTGTCTTACATTTTCTTCTACGAGTATATTACCATTCTATTCAAAACATGCGCTACGAGTATACTCACAGCAGTCCTCTTTACGAATACATTCCCCTATTTTGTTTCTGTAAGAATCAGATTCACAGCTACATTGGGCTAAGCAATCTTGGCTTCCTTTAACTGGTTGTAGTGGGCAATCGTAAATTCTACCAATACTTTCACAAGTTTGTGGAGTACAGGTATTAGGGCATGGATCGTAAACCTCATGAGGTCTCGAACATATACCTGTAATGACAAAAAATAAAGACATTAGAATTTTTTAATAGTGTTTAGTAAAGACACTTATGAACGCCAAGTTATGAATAAAACTTGATTCACAAGCGCATAACACAGTCATATACGGGAGAATATTTATTTTTAAGGACAAATCCACACATGGTTAATTAGACCTAAACTAAGCTCTAAGCTTTTATAATGGAATCAAACTAACTGATACTAATCGTATTACGTATACATACATAAATACAGTATTATGTCTACGGAGTCGATGTTTTCACATAATTTTGACTCCGGGCGGGAATTGAACCCGCAATCCCCGATACGGTAAGCACTCTTACAAACCACTTATGCCAACGGGCTTAGTACTATAAAACAATGTGTTAAATCACCTGGACAACTTTGCTCTGGTACACATATGCCAGTATTATCGTCTCTCAAATATCCTTCTTGACATTTACATCCTTGTTTGCACTTTATTGGATCGATGCAAAGCCTAGGTCCTCCGAACTGAGAACAGTTCCTGATATGACAACCACCATTGACACAGGAATCCATCACTTCATTCTCCGGACATGGAGGAGCTAAATAAGATCAAAGATACGTGAGCTAAAATCTAATTAGCAAATTAAAGGAAAACCACATTCAATTCCGAGAAACCTTAATTACATTTCATTTCGAAGAATTAAATTGCAGCATGTTTTTAACTTTCCTTTGACTGTTTTAATTTTTTTTGCTTTATAGCTAACTAGCAGTGTCTTGAGGTTTTACCCTCGTTGTGCCCGTTCCTGTGAGAACTTTGCAATTCAAAGTGGTCGCAAACTACAACTCAAACAATCCTCTTAAATTACTCTATATGTGAATAAAAACCGCTGGAAAATCAGTTGAGTAGTTTTTGAGAAAATTAATTAGATACAGACAGGCTTTTGGGGACTTTGTTTTATAATATGTCTAGATATAGATGTACTCACTACACTGGTCAGGAGTAACGCATTTTTCTTCGAAGTCATCATATAGATATCCTGCTCTACAATCGCAAGCGTTTGGTAGACATATAAAAGGACATCGCAATCGACCTTGTTTTGTTGCATTAAAAACATTGTTGCAATGTCTGCCACAGTTTATTCCACATCCAGCTACGGCATTTGGATCTCCTCCACATGAAGCTGTAATTTAGGGATAGGTTTTTAACCCCCGACTCAAATGAAGGGTGGCGTAAGTTTGACACCCTTATTTTAAGGTCAGGCTCTTAAAATGATGGACCGATCTTTTAAAATGTTTGGTAAAAATTGGTCCAGCCGTTTTTACGCAGGGTTTTTTTTCATTTATAATTTCACTTGTCACTAAAAAAATATATATTTTGTTAGTTACTTCATAACGTTTTTCACGAAAGGAATGCAACCAAGCTTATGGTTTCATATCATCGTTTAATGTAGTTTGAGAATTGTCTTCTATACTTACGGCAATACTTTTTAGGAATGCATCTGCCTTTACTACTCCTGACGTATCCATTGGCACAGATGCATCCCGGCTCTCCAGGGCAATAGTCTTCATCCTCGGAATTGCAAGCCACTGGAAATCCAAGCTGATTGCATCTTTGAGGTTGGCACGATGACATTGGGCATATGTCAAATATTTCGTTCTTTGGGCATCTAGCTTCTGTAATTTCATAAGAAGATAAATTAGATAAAACTAAAGAAAATACTTAAGTAAGTTCGAATAGGCTAAGGGCCAGCCCTGGAGCTTTTGGTCCACTTAAAGGCCTCCGACATGTTGTAATGACTGAAACAACCGGAACCGACAATTTAACGTGCCCCCCGAAGAACGATAGAAATGCGACAATCGCCACCAATCCAAGTAGAGGGTAACATCGCTTAGTCAAAAACGCCACGAGCGCTAGAAAATACTAAATTGTTACCAAACATACTAATTCAAAGATACTTCACTTCTGTATTGTAGCTTTAGAGGAGCCACGTTGCAAGCGAGTGGTGGCGACGAGCGATATTTTGAAAATGCATATCGTGGTTATGTGGTAAAAATGAAAAAATAAGATTGCATCATTACTTACCAGGACAGGTTTCTATAGGTATACAGGTACCATTTTTAGCTCTCAAATAATCTTTTTTGCATTTACATCCAGTTGTACATTGTCGAGGATGCTTACATACTTTTGGACCATTTAGTTGAGAACAATCCTTGTAATCACATCCTCCGTTTGTGCAGGCGTCATATACTTCGTTTTGTGGACATATTCCGGCTGTAAAATTAATGTGACTATAATTTTGGGGCGGTTTTTCTTGCAGTGGGAGGGGGAGGACAGCTCAAATTAGATAAAACAATTAATAATTTGCCAATTAAGAAAAGCAAAATTGTTTTTTTTTAAATAATATTTAATGTAAAAGTGATACTTACTACATTCTTCAGGAAGCACACATCTTTTTGATGTTTTGTCGAAATAATGTCCGTCTCGGCAGTCACAACTATTTACGTAGTAAATTTGAATGCATGCAATGTCTTCTTTGCCCAAATCTTCGCATCGTTTACCACAGTTCACACCACTGCCTGATTGGGCATTTGGATCTCCACCACAAGATGCTATTAAAATAAAGTAATATCATATAAAGATTGCACCAAAGAATTTCAAATAAAAAGGCTCTAGTTCGTAAGTTCGTGTAGGTAAGTGAGTACTGGGCAACGCTGGTGTCGGAGATTTTAGATCGCTTATAAGCCTCCGACATGATCTTTCGATTGAAACAACTGGAACCGACAGTTACACGTGCCCTCAGAAATACGGTAGCGTTACTCGGATGGGTATCCGAGTAAGGACCGAGCTGCACATTGCTTAACAATCGTAATGAGCAAATCAGTATAATCAGTAAATTTCATTATTATAAAGATACCAAGTATGGTCGCTAACCCCCGCAGTTGGCTCACAAACACCCGCTGTGTCGTGACAGCACACTGACAATATTACTGCCTGCAATTGTGGTCTGACGCCTAAGTTAAAATGGACCCTTTACATTTATCATTGAATAAAGCAGCTGACTCACGGCATGAAGTCTTCGGTATGCAAACTCCGGTATCATTCCTGACTAATCCATCTATACAAATACATCCAGGGCCTCCTGTACATTCTTCCGAACTTTCTGGGGTTTCAATAGGAAATCCTAACTGGGAACAACTCTGTGGCTCCTCCAGCTGTGAAGGACATGGGTCATATTTCTCATTGAATGGACATTGATATTCTGAAAATAAAATAGGTAGATAAAGTATGGATTCAACCGATATACGGACAATGAATTATTTAATGGATTAAACTTACCATTGCACTGGTTAATAGGTATACATGTTTTGTTGATTGCTCGCGCATAATTTTCTTCACAATAACACATTTCATTGCATTTGATGTTTATTATGGGACACTTCTTTTGACTTTGGTATTTCAATTCACTGCAGACGTTATCGCATGCTCCCCCACACGAGAAATATTCATGTGAACCCATACACATTCCTAAAATTATATTCGGTATTTCAGTGTCATGGTACTGCTGAATACAGATACATAGTTCATAATCATAATTATAAATCGTTATTTTTTGTTAATGAAAATATGAAGAAAAAAATAGTAAAAATATTTCATGCTGTGACGGTAAATGAACTTAAGTTACAAAGTATAAACTAGTGAACTACGTAACACAAAAACAGTGTGTGATAAAGTTGCTAAAGTTGCAATATTCTTACAAACTCTTCTAATATCTAAAAAAAAAATTATAAGAATTGATGCAATGATCGCTTCTAATAAACAGTTTATAAAAATTTTATGGTTGTATTAAGTACAAATCAATAGAACTATCTTTCATTATATTGTTATACGTACGACATTCATCTTCCTTAATGCATTCACCAATTTTGTTTCGATAGTGTCCTTGTTTACACCTGCATGCTCCTACACATTTTTGATTTTGGGATTGCAACGGGCATTCGTATGTTCTATTTAAACTTTCACATGTTTGAGGCGGGCAGGTGTAAGGACAAGGGTCGTAAATTTCATTCGGTCTATTACATTGGGCTGAAATCAAGTTTTTCAGAGTAAGTCATAGCATAAAGCTTAAGAATATGATAATATAAGTCAATATTTTAAGGTAACGTCTTTCTGAATGTCACTGCAATATTACTAAGTAAATTTTAAGCAAAGCTGTTGTACGAGTATATACAGCATTTTTGAACGACACCAGTTTACGTTAACATTTAAGTACTCATAAAATCGTACAATACTCACGATTGCATTGTTGTTTAGGTACACACTTGCCATCATCGGATCTAAGATACCCCTCTTTGCACAAACATCCTTTGATACAGGATTTTGGATCAATTTTCTTGCAAGGTATATCTTTACCCAGTTGAGAACAGTTCTGCGCGTTGCATCCACCATTGATGCAACTAGAATACACTTCGTCTTGGCCACAGGTAGGTGCTATACAAACATATAGGAGTTATCTTTGTAATACTGATAATATGAGCATGTGAAACTAAAATTAAAATTATTAGCATGTAATGTCCCACGGCTGGGCAAAAGTCTCCCATCTCACTGAAGATATCAGTACAGCATGAAAAAAGAGATATTCTGAGACAGAAAAGTCCTTAGAGCTTTTTCAAATTAAGCGTTTTTAGTCCTCCTACTACACATAGCCAGGAAGAGAGAGAGAGAGAGAGAGTCTTTCTACTACGTGCGTTTTGAATGAAAAACAAAAGTATATCTGTGTGTGCTGCGGACGACTGTGCACTACTGCGGCAAGTAACCGGACGCTTTAAAACGCTTCAATTGAAAAAGCCCATACTTTTTGTTCAACAAGACAACTTACGGCATTGATCTTTAGTAATACACGTGTTTGATTGTTCGTCGTAATATAAACCCTCTTTGCAGTCACAAGAGTTAACGAAGCATATTCGGATGCATGGTCTTGGTTGATTGCCAATATCTGTACACTTATCGTTACAATGTACTCCACAGCCAGATACAGCATTAACATCCCCTCCACATGACGCTGTTGAATAAAATGTCAATTTTACGATGTTAAATAATATAAAAATCAATTTTATTTTGATTGACTTGATAAAAATGTGATCTATAAATGGTTTAAATAGGGTCAAACAAAAATGTAAGAGATGGGGAGGTGTTACCAAACCTAATGTAGCAGTGATACTAAAAACTCTTGTCTCATGATGATCAAGATAAAAGCTGTATTATTTTTACCTTATTTCCATGCCAGTTAAAAATTTAATATATATCTACTGAGTTTTACTTACGGCAATCATTAGTTGGTATGCAAACACCATCTTTGTTTCTCACTAAGCCATTTTTACAAAGGCATTCCCCTTTACAGTCTTGGGTCTGAACTTCTACGCAATGTTTGGTACCAAAGCCGACATCATCACAAGTTTTGGGGCCACAGTCAGAGTTGGAGCAGTTATTGTAGTATTCATTTGCTGGGCATGATGGTGCTGCGATAGATAGTAATGAACACATATGAAAATTCAATTATAATAGTTGTATGGGACCACGTTGTAGTTATACTTCAGACAATGATGAAAGTTTTTCAAATCATACGCAAAAAAATATATTTGAATTGAGGAACTTATTTACTAATGAGGCCGTTTCATGATAGATAAGTACCCTGCATAATATCCTCACTCCTTAATGTTAAGTAATAATCTAGGACAGTACTTACGGCATTCTCCTTTAGGAACACATCTTTCTGATTGGGCTTCGTAATAAAAACCCTTTCTACAGTCGCAACCATTAAGTTCGCATACAGCTGGACAAGCTACTGGTCCTCTTCCAATATCTGTGCACTTGGTACCGCAGTATACTCCACAACCCGGTACAGCGTTGACATCTCCGCCACAAGACGCTGATAAATATAAAAAAACCTTATAGCACAAAATATAGCTTACTTTTCATTTTGCTTTCTATCAATGTACATTGTGTACAAAATACCTAGCATTTCAATGTATTGTGTAGAATATCATGATATTTTATTATTAGATTCATGTTAGTTCCAGTGACCAAATGCTCTAATGTTCTTTTATTTCCCGGCCCGTTGATCGCGTCGGGCCGAGTCCCACATACCCCGGTCGTTTCCCCGAACTGCCGGGGATGCATAAACGCATTTCTCCTACTAAAAAAAAAACAAAAAAAAGGTAGTGTTACTCATTTGTACTTACGGCAGTCACTAGGTACTACGCAAACACCATCACTGTTTTTCACATAGCCATTATTGCACACGCATCCCCCTTTACAATCTTGAGTTTGAACTGCTGGACAAGATGTGCCATAACCGACTTGATCGCAGGTTGTGGGTCCACAGATGGAGTTGGAGCAGTTACTGTAGTATTGATTTGCTGGACATGTTGGAGTTGCTGTGGAAAAGACTCGACATTATTTTAATTTAATCATAAAAATACTCGAGTTTCCTCTTCAATTTTGACAGAAACTTCTACATTCACGAATTTATCTAGATACTCGTGAATACAAAACTTTTTAAACTCACCATTGCATTTATTTTCAGGAACACACGTGCCATTACTTGATCTCAGGTAACCTTTTTTGCACCGACATCCTTTGATGCAGTATTTCCGAATCATTCTCTTACAGGGTACGGATTTACCCAATTGTGAACAGTTTTGTGCTCTACATATACCATTGATGCAACTGGTATAAACTTCGTTTTGACCGCAGACAGGAGCTAAAATAAAAGCAGAGTATTGTGTTGTTGTCTTTTCAATACTGGATTTTTGCTTTAAAGCAATATTGATAATTGTACTTCGATCATAATTAGGTGTAAGAAATTGAAACACGTGTGAGAGTCAACAATTCAAATAACTTACAGCAATCCTTTGGCTTTACACATTTTTTTATATTGGAATCGAGCACATAACCAGGTTTGCAGTCACAACCATTTACGCCTAAAATAAGAGGACAAGGAGGCGGTGGCTTGTTGTAATTAGAACACAGTCTTCCACAGTTTAGACCATCGCCACCACCTTGCGCATTTGGGTCACCTCCACATGAAGCTAAAATAATACGTAAACGGTGTTATATGTATTACAGATTCATTAGGCACTATTTCAAAAAAACAGGACATCATCTTTAAATACGTGGAGAAGGCCTTTGCCAAACAAGCTACACTGTCCATTGCTACACGCAGCGATCACACGGAAGATCAGTCGCTCCGTCGATTTGTAATACATAATATGCAAAAAGATGTATCAGCGTAAGATCCGCAACGGTTCTGTCAAGTGCACTGAGGCCAGGGTTCGTATAATAAGTTAAGTTATTCACGAATATACTTACGGCATTGGTTAATAGGTATACAAACGCCATTGCAGTCTCTTGCAAACCCTTCTTTGCATAAGCATCCTTTCTTGCAGAAAGCTGGATCAATTCTAGGACAAGCTATTCCAAAACCGAGTTGGGTGCAGTTCTGCGGACTGCAATCGGCATTTGTGCATTCATTGTAATATTCATTTACTGGGCATGGTGGTGCTGTAATGGAAAACTGTCTTTTTCAATCTCATTTTTAACATTTTTACCACAATATTTATAAATACTTTTAGTGTTAACTCTTTTAAGGAGCGCAAATTAGGAGCAGACGTATTTTTTTGTTGGTGAGAGAAACAAAAGATAATTTGTTTTTCATGACAATGATATCAGTCTTAAGACTGCTGTGAGTATAGTGGACTTAGGCTGTCATTTGATAGTGGTGTAGTAGAATCGTGCTTACGGCATTCTTTTTCAGTGACACATCTTCCTGATTGTTCATCGTAAAGAAAACCTTTTTTACAGTCACAAGCGTTTGCGAAGCATATTAGAATGCAAAATCCTGGTTCCTTGCCAATATCTGAACATTTATTATTACAATGCACTCCACAACCAGGTACAGCGTTGACATCTCCTCCACATGTAGCTGTTAAATATAAAAAATATTTTATTTTCCTACAATAAATAAAGATATTGATAAGTTTACTAAGTTGAATAATTAGAAATTATTAGTGTCCTTTATATTTGTTTTAATTCTTTTTACTTTTTATATCTAAAATTAGTCAAAAATACATTGTTATATACACGATATTAAGTCCATATTTAGCTTTTTGCAAACGCTATTGACTAGTTGTTCTAACTTATTTTATCCTAAAGACAGTATGCCTTTCAGGGTCGACACTGCGTTAAGCGTGCGCACGCTGCGGTTTCATACAAAAGTGAACCGACGCGGGCGCCCGTCGCGTGCGGTGTCATACAAAAGTGAACCGCCGCGTGCGCCGGCCGTGTGCGCACGCGATGGCCCACGCTTAACGCAGTGTTGACCCTTATTTTTTACTTACGGCATTCGCTAACTGGCATACAAACTCCATCACTGTTTCTCACATAACCATTGTTGCACACGCATTCTCCTTTACAATCTTGAGTTTGAACTGCTGGACAAGATGTGCCATAGCCTACTTGATCGCAGGTTTTTGGTCCACAGACGGAGATGGAGCAGTTATTGTAATTTTCATTTACTGGGCATGTTGGTGCTGCAAGGCAAAAGACGACATACATATTTTATTATAACGATAATTATCTAAAGTTTCCTTAAGTTACTTAAGTTTAGTTTGTATACTTTCAGGTAACTTCGGTCGCTATATTTTAACGGTAAAATGAACGCCATATTTTTTGTAAGCCAGGTTAATATTAATCTATATGAAAAAAACAATATTAAACATATTCAATTGTTTAATTCAAAATGATACATAATAGTTTCATATTATCTGCGAATGTCCTTTTTCAATCATATTTTGTCACATCAACTTAGAAATTTCTGACTGGTATACAGATATTGTTTTCGTTTCGAGCGTATTCATTTTCACAATAACATCTCTCATTGCAGACTTTGTTTTTATGGGACAGTTTGTTTCACTTTGTATGCCAACGCACATTCCCACAGTACTGAAATTATATAAATTAGTGTAAAAAAAGGAAAATTAAAGTACGCGTATCTTAGTAGTTTCAAGCCCAGCCTCAGCAAGATAGAAATAAAGCTATGATAACTTCACTACATAGTATAAAACAAAGTCGCTATTTTTGTCTGTTTGTTTGTCTGTTTGTCTGTATGCTTAAATCTTTAAAATTACGCAACGGATTTTGATGCGGTTTTTTGTAATAGGTAGAGTGATTCAAGAGGAAGGTTTTTATGTATAAAAATTCCCGATATTCCCACGGGAACGGGCACAACGCGGGTAAAACCGCGGGGCGCTGCTAGTCACCATATAAAATATCAATTATGTTGTTGGTCAGCAGCACATAACATATCTGTAATGCATGTTTGAATTGTATTCTGTTGTGTACTATGAGCATAATTATAATCATTTGTGTATTCATACACAAACGAAATATTGCCTGATATAGTTTTACTCGCGTTGTGTCCATTCCCGTGAATTGAGATGAATACGGCTATCCTTCACAAAATATTTTTTTTAATACGATAGTACTTCGGTAGTTTCTGGGATTAGCACATTCTAACTTACAAAAAATCAAACTCTTCCGCTTTACATATTAGCATAGAGAAGATAGATAACACATTATAAATTCTACTTAGCATTTGGTTTTAATTAGCAAAGTAATTATCATTTTCTGAAATTCAAAAAATATGGAATCAAAACAAATTATTTGTACTTACGACAATTTTCAATAGAATACTTCTAGTCCCTTATTAATAAACTCGATGTAACTAAAACACTGTTACACTGTGTTTTGTCTCTTTTGCTCTTCGGAGAATTGCGTGTGTCAGAAAGTGACAAACCATTTGATAGTTAAAATGTTCAGCGTTATTAATAAGGTCCCTAAAGTTTTATTTCTTAAGTATCCAGGTTCGCACACGAAGGCTCACATTGGGTCAATTCGCTTGTTTACTGTCTTTATATTCCGTGTAAGGGCAGTGGTATTCGTTTTTAATGCTCTCGCATGTTTGCGGTCGTCGAGAGGACAAGCATGGATCGTAAACTCCACGAAGTCATATACATTTTGCTGCATAAACATTTATGAGCTTTTCTCTCTTGTAATTGTTCATTACACGATTTTAAGTACCAACAGCTTCATATTTATCTTTTAACATATTTGAAAATCGTTTATGCCTACTGTTTTCAATAAAATGTATATTATTTTTTATTTAAGTTAATGTACGTCTAACAAAAATAAATTAACGTCATATGGAAGATTTCAAACGTAAGCACAATTGTTTTGCCATTGTACAAAGTTAGTACAGTTGGCAACATTATATTAGCGAATAAATTTTAAAAGCAATTAAGCACTATTTTTAATTCATATGTACGTCTATAATAATGTATTATTCTATTTTATAAGGTACGATGTGCGTATAAGATTTACTTACAACCTATCTACCTATTTTCTTCCCACGTACTTTCCAAAAAAAGACCTATTCAAAACCGTAAATCATCGTAATTTTGAAGAGTTCCGTGTTTTTTATCTCTTCTCTTCTTGTCAGAACTGTGGTGCATACTAGCGTGAGCACAATCTATTTAACCGCAAATGACTTATCTCTAAAAGTCTGTTTTCGGTAGGTAGTGACCGCAGAAGCAAGCAGCAACTAGCGACCGCAAGCTGCAGTGTCAGCGCTCGAAATTTCATAGAGATTCATAAAGATGTGTAAAGTGCTTGCAGTCGGAAGTTGCTACCTGCTTCGGCGGTCACCACCGAAAAATTAATTTATATGCACTACGATGCTATTCTCGATTGGCATCATGGCATCGTCATTTGAAATGCTGTGGCGTGAGTGGGTCAACTTACGCAATGCAAACACTTTAGTAAGATTGCAACTATATACTGCTGCCAGCCGGATGGGCAGAACAGTTGATCAGATAACTTCTAATTCTTGTGAACCAATACTGTCCGTGAGAAATAAGCTTTTCCCCTTTAAATGGATTCAATACAAGAAACTATAAAAAAAAACTTACGACATTGGTCCCTGGTTACACAAAGTTCGTCAGAGTTCCGTACATATCCATCAGCACAACGGCATCCTTCTACACAATCGGGGTCACCCACTTGCGGTGGAGTTGAGCACCTTACGAGCTCGTCTACGCCACACCGTCTTGGAGGACATGGGGCAATGCAAGGGTCGTAGATTTCGTTGGGATTTGGACACCGTGCTGTGGACAAGATATGGTATAGGTGTAAGTTGGCTAGGCTCTAATCATAATTAAACAAGCTCTAATCATGTTTTGTGCAATCTACTTTACTGATACTATTACATATAGATACACATTTACTTTTGAAAATATATTATTATTGACACCTAGACGTCGTCGCCAACAACTATGTCTGAACACACTGTTGACTCTGGGCGAGGATTGAATCCGTAACCCCAGACACAGTAAGCTCTCAAACATGCTACTGTGTCAAATGGCAGGTCAAGAAAACCCAAGAACTGTAATATTACTGTTTTAACATTTCAATATATTTAATAATGTTGTTTTAGTTTAATCGAGATTACTTAGTTAGCCGTTACCTTACCCTAATATAATGCTTAAAATACACTTACGACATTGTTCTGTAGGTATGCACACGTCTGTACTATTTCTAACGTAGTTATCTTTACAGCGGCATCCAGGTTGGCATTCAGGGTCACCAGGGCTCGGAGATCGAGTACACTGCACTGATGCTATATCCACACCACATCGCTGAGGAGGGCATAATGCAGGGCATTCGTCATACACCTCATTCAGACCCCTGCAGATTCCTGTAAAGAGTAGAGTAGGGTTATAATTTTGTATGTTGGGTTTTCGTTCAAAATAGTTTCAGTGAATATGTTTTATGGTGTTCATATTTGTGCGTAGCAAATATTAGTTTAGTTAAAACTAGTTGTGTCCACGACTTCGTTCGCGTGAACTGCAGCCTTATATAACAATATCAAAACGCTCACTACTTTCATACATCATCTTTTGAAATTTCTATTTGAATTATCTAATAACAAATTATTATGAGTTATGCATAACAATGGGATGATACAGGCTAATATCATGTATAATTCATATTTACTGGTATTTTGGGTAAGTATAATGCTTTGAACCCTTTCGACTCACTCAACAGAAAAGTTGCGTATTCATCATGTTACCGATGTACCTATAGTATTCTCCGATTCCTACCAGTAATATTGAGTTACAATTCTATGTCAAAGGTAACAGTATTTCAGTACAGAGAATGCATGAAATTGATTTTAATGACGCACAATCTTCTCAACATCGGTTTTTGAACAATATTGTAACTGTTAGCTGTGTTTGAAAAACTATTTCTGGCGATAAACATTTTACGAATAGAAAAAATCTTTAAATACATTTCTCTGATTTTAGAACCCCTTTTTTACTTTCTTTACTAACAGTAGATTCCTTCATGGCATTGAAACATAATGCATAATGTTCTCAAAATATTTGCCGCGAATGCAGCTAAAGTTCGGAGCATTTTTTTAATGAAAATTGTAACAAACTTTTAGAACCGTACAGATGTGAGATGAAACAGTTTTTGTATGCAAACTAAAAGTGTTGTTCGCCGAGTTTCGTAAAAACTAAGCAACACACATGCGGAGCTTCTTGTTTTAATTAGAATGTCACTAAAGCTAAAGTTAGTTTAAACGGACACAAATAAAGTATTTTACAAGACTTAGGTTGGAAACGCCTTGGTGGTCTAGTGGTATGTATGTGCACTCGCCTGCCAAGACTGAGGTCCCGGGTTCAATTCCCGGGTACAGCGAAAACTGTTACCTACTTACTGGTTTCTTAAGATTAGGCGAACACTACTCATTTTGAGATATCACAATTTTCGTTGAAATATTAAACATTTTTTTATTGTTAAAAAAAATAAGAAAAGAAACTTACGCCTGCACTTTTTCGGTTTCTGGTCTGCAACAAAACAAAATTGACGTAAATAAGAATAATTAAAACGATTGTCCTACTAATATTATAAATGCGAAAGTTTGTGAAGATGGATGAATGGATGTATGTATGGATGTATGATTGTTACTCTTTCACGAAAAAACTACTGGACGGATTTGGATGAATCTTTATACTAATATAGGTTATACATTAGAATAACATATGGGATACATTTTATCCCAAAATTACCGCTTAGTGCGATCTCTTCCGGGCAACCAAGTAGTGAAGGAAGTAGTCGGCTGCATTCAGCGAAAATCTTCATCTAATTAGGTGGCTGCAGTCGGCGGTCAGTCTAGTGCGGCGACAGCGGTCGTTGACCGAAGTAAAATGAAAAGTTTGACGACCGCAATAGTGCGGTCGCCGAACTTTCCATGTGATTGTGATTGGTAAGCCTATTGTCTAGTGAGTTTAGTTAGTTTGCATATGCAAACAGCAGTATGAGGCATGTACTAACCAATCACATCAGACTTGACAGAAGACCAACCAACATCAGTGGTCTAGAGGCATGTGTTTCTTGACCTTGACCTCAAGACTGTGGTCCTAGGCCAATTTCCGGGTCGAGCAGGTTTCAAATTTACTTCAAACATGGCTCGGGTTTGAGATAACCAACCCGCTATTGCGGGTTGGTTATCCTATTGGAAAGCGTGGTGAAGTCAAATCCTGCTCCTCAATCTATACTAATATTATAAAGAGATTCTAATTTTGTTTGTTTGTTCGTAAGGGCTAATTCCAGGAACTACCTGTCCGATTTTAATACCTCTGTTTGTAATGGATAGCCACATTCAACGGAAAGGTTATAGGCTATTTTTCATCCCGAAATTTCCACGGGAACGGGACGATGCGGATAAAACCGCGGTGCGCTGCTTGTATACTAATATATTCAGTGAAATAATAAAAAACAGCAGTTAGACATTACAGGTTAATATATTGTAAGAACTGGAATGCTATAGGGAAAACGTAGGTATTAAATGTAAATATGACACAAGAAAATATTTTTGCAGGGATTTTCCCGTTGTCTAGGTAAAACTTGTGATGTGTTTGGAGTTTCCTATCTGCTTGTAATCATTCTTTGTCTGTTTTTGTATTATAATCGGATTCTGGATTTATTTATTAATTTTATTTCATTGATACACGGGTCTCTCAGTATCAGTCTATGAAGTCATCGGGTTTTTAAACTTATCGTTAATGACGTCATCATACTCAACGACCTTGTGACGTCACATGACCTTTAGTACGGGACTATCCCTGTATAATCAATCATTCATTTGTCCCAAAAACACTTAGGTTTAGAACATAAGTAGATGGTACATATTAGCTTACTTTAGTATTTAAATTGCATGTTTTTTTAGTTCAATACTTCATTTAGTTCATTGCACTTGATGTCTACCTAGTAATCTACTTAAACCGGTTTTCTGTTTAAATTGAACTTGCACAGTGCACAGAACTGTTTTTGTCAAAAACTCGGCTCATTACTACTACTTACCTAATACATTAAAAACGGTAGAGTAAAGGGCAACATGTCTTACTCTCCGGCATTTCGAAGGTGAAAGTATCTAAAGAATAGTACCAGTTTTGTCTCAAGATGCAAAAGGTAAATAAATTTCGCCCTCTACTGTACTTGAGTGTAGGTACTTAATATGGTTCTGTTGCATGCATGAGCCTTATATTTATACTAGCCGCGCCCCGCGGTGTTACCCGCGTTGTACCCGTTCCCGCGGGAATTTTGGGATGAAATGTATCCCATGTGTTTTTCTGATGTACTATAAAGTTTCATATACCTATACTGTAAAGTTTTATAAAAATCCATTTAGTAGTTTTTGCGTGAAAGAGTTACATACATACATCCTCATACATTTTCGCATTTATAATATTAGTAGGATAGAGGATGTTAAGGCTCATATCTATCAAAATACAGTATAATGCAGTATATCCGTAACCATCATAAAAACTAAAAATTGATAAAAACAATAATTAAAAACATTTTATTGAATACATAATCGTGTATCACGCATTTCATGTCTGTCAAAATGCCGATAAAGTAAGGAAAACATTCAAAACGATTTCGAAAACACTTGCTCTCTTAACATACTTAGATATTGCAGTATGTTGTACTATAAATAAAGTCTATATTAGCTGGCATTTCGAGCAGTAAACAGTGTAGGCATATTGTAGGATAAAACTAATTTTAGTTCCTGAAGAGTATTTGGAAACGTCATTACCAAACTTTCTCTATTTGATATAGGGTATTACTTTCTATTCAAAGTCAAAGTCAAATATTTATATTTAGTTTTAGCCCCGAGAGGTTATTTTGAACTTAAGTGGGACGTCTATGTGAGCGGTACGTTGCTTTGAATTCGAAAGAACATCAGCAAAGAAGAATGGGCAAGAAACTAAGCTGTTTATTGATTCAACGAACAGATATATTTATTATATAGGTCTACTAGCAGCGCCCCGCGGTTTTACCCGCGTTGTGCCCGTTCCCGTGGGAATTTCGGGATAAAATGTAGCCTATAGCCTTCCTCGATAAATAGACTATCTAAAAGTGAAAGAATTATTCAAATCGGTTCAGTAGTTTCTGAGATTAGCGCGTTTAAACAAACAAACAAACAAAACAAACTCTTCAGCTTTATAGTAATATTAGTATAGATAATATTGTTTAACTTGTACCAAGGCTAAGCCAAAGAAGATTAACAGGAAATGAATATAAATGTTCCTTCACTTTTATACAAGTGTATGATACAACGGGATATAAATTCTCCAAGTATTCGTGAATAAGTTATATGAGTTAATTTAGGTGACAGCTCAGTGCAATGTTCAAGAACACTTTGATAACCTTTCAATGAGTACGGAGGTTTCTAATGTTTGAGTAGTACATATTAACATCAAAATATTGAGATTAATAATTAATGTATTAGCTGTCAATACGACGTTTAAGAATGCAATTGTAACTGATTGATTAATTACTCGTGAAATGTGTTAGTTTTATTTCACAAAAAACTTAATAAAATATCTACGAACCATTTGATGCTGCCAATAACAAAATATTAGCCAAACAGGCGAATATTAAAAGATGTTTTGCCATAACCACGGTACAATGGCGAGTGTGCTATTATCAAGGTTATTTCCTCTTTTATACCAGCCAAGTAATACGGACTCATTTGTTTCAATAAAAAACAAATTAATAATATACTCTATGTAAATGAGCTCACTTGTTTTTTTTTCCAATATCAGTCTTTTGTTTCCCAAACGTTTGCATAGGTGCTATCAATGATGTTAAAATAATGTTTGCTGACTAACTGAATATTAACCGTCCAACGACTATCACAATAATGTAAGCGTTTTTCGTAAATTGACTTTTTGTACGTGTTTTTAGGGTTCCATAACTTGACAAGAAAAACGGCAATAATCCGAATGATTACTCGTGTGACTGTCTAGTTGTTTTTTACCATCAATCCGGGAGAGAGGTGGCACCTCTCTCCAGAATTACTTTATGTACTAATTGAATAGTGTTATTATTAGATGAAGGACGTAACGAATGACGTAATGGTACAATACATTTATTTGCAATATGAGGATCACTTCTCTTCTTCTAAATCTTACTTTAAATATAATGGAAAAAATCTCTTGTTTATTATAGACAACCTTTTATACAAGGATTTAGTTATTTATTACAAAATTTGAAAGTATATACCTAAAGTGACATAGACATTGGACATATTTTTTTTTAAGTACGGAACCCTGTTCACATTAGTGAAACTCGTACTTGTCCGCATTTTTAAAATCAGTATTCACTTTTTTCTAATGTCCTTCAAAATGCTGGGGAGTGACACATGTTACCCTTTACTCTACCGTTTTTTAGTAATGCATAGGTAAAAGTTATAAACTGAGTTTTTTCACAAACAGAAAACCGGTTTTGTTAGATTACTAGGTAGACATTAAGTGTAAAGTAATAAACTAAGTACATATATACTTTTCTTTTTTTCCAAAAAACATGTAATATAAATACTTGATTAAACTTATGTAAAGTAAGTTAATATTTACCATCTACTTATAGTCCAAAAGTAATAGTGATTTGTGGACAAACATATTGATGGATTTTATTCAGGGATAGTCGCGTACCAGAGGTCATGTGACGTCACAAGGTCGTTGCGTATAATGACGTCATTATTTATTAACAACATTTAGTTGATAACTAAAGTGATATATACTTCGGACATTTTCTTTTAAGTACTTTTAAGTACCCTGTTCATTAAAGTGAAACTCGTACATGTCAGCATTTTTATGGTCAGTATTTACTTTTTTTAAATGTCTTTTTATATGTATATAAATACTGGCTAACCCAGCAAACGTTGTTTAGCTCTAAAACTAAGGAGTGGACCACCCTCATCACTATAAATTGAGATATTAGCTTTCCTATCTTTCAAGTTGGATCAAATTGCACATCGTGTGCAAATCAAATTTAAAATCTACGGAATCGATTTTTTTTACGTTATTTTAGTTTAGCAGTCCATCGCGGACAAACAACATGACACGTCATTTTTATATCACTACATAGTATAAAATAAAGTCGTCTCTGTTTCGTGTCTGTTTGTCTGTTTGTCTGTATGCTTAAATCTTTAAAATTACGCAACGGATTTTGATGCGGTTTTTTGTAATAGGTAGAGTGATTCAAGAGGAAGGTTTTTATGAAAAAAAAATCCCGAAATTCCCACGGGAACGGGCACAACACGGGTAAAACCGCGGGGCACTGCTAGTATAAAGATATAATTCAACTTAACAGTTTCCATAACAAATACATTTCATGCAAACATTTCAATTGCGCAATCAAATTGGAACCTAGAAGTAAGTACAGGAGCATTTATAATATACATTTTAAATTACTTGTATTGTATGGTAATAACTAAAATATAACATTCTCCATAACATTGGGATAGATAAGCTGGCGAGTTCCATGGAAAGAGTCAAGCATGTGAAATCTACCATTGTCATAGAATTCGCTTATATTTGTTTGAAGGACAATAAATCCTTTAACAAAGGAAAATACATTTTTATGCATTGTTGTGCTTCCCTTGGACAGATATCATCAAGATACATATTCACGCATCAAAGCAGGATTTCCATTCTGAATTGGAACTATGTTTACGGTTATGCTCGCTTTTATTTTCGGCCCCTTTACAGAAACCGTAGTCACAGTCTTTCCACCCTTTACTGTGACCGTGGTCACGAAAGACTGTGACCACGGTCACAGTAAAGGGGACAAAACGTCAGATAAAAATAAAAGTGAAGTGTATCAGTAAACGTAGTTTTACTTAGTTTAAAATGAGTGTTCACTTAAACTGAAAGGAAGAATTTCCATTTTTTATAAGGTGGTGATAACTGATAAATTATGAGCTGAAAACAGTGCATAATTAATTTAATTATTTGAGATGAACTATGCCATAATATATTTCTGTTTTATTTGTTATTGTTAAATCCTGTGTATATGCAACTAGCAGCGGCCCGCGGTTTTTCTCGCATTGTACCCGTTCCCGTGGGAATTTCGGGAATTTTTATTCATATAAACCTTCCGGAAGAATCATTCTATTAATTGGTGAAAACCGCGTTAAAATCCGTGCAGTATTTGAGTTTATCGCAAACAGACAGACAGAAGCCGGAGCGACTTTGTTTAATACTACTACTGGGTATTTTACCCATGGGAACGGGCACATCACGGGTAAAACCGCGGGGAACAGCTAGTATTAAATAAATAGATGAATAACACTGTTCATTAATAAGTACATAAATAAACCTCATGTGAACACAAGTAGAAGTCAAAGAGAAGTTTTGAAGTGGCAACAAAAAGTCAATTCGTTTGGATGTGTTTGTTGAATGCTCTCCGACATTGCCACGAGGTTTACCGCACATCTGAAACACTCATTAACTCTGATGCATTTTACTCAAAATGTGACATTGTAATTAACTAGAACAAACATGGTGTTTTACAGGCGAGGAATATCTTATTACCTACGTACATTAATTTAACATGAGTTTGTTTTAGTTGGAATATTAAATGCATTACGTGATAATATTGAGTATGCTTTAGAGGGCACGTTAAGCAGTCGGTACGGTTGTTTTAATTGTCAGACCATGTCGGAGGCCTTTAGGCGGTCTAAAAATTCCGACATGAGGGTTGGCCTCTAATCTACTTAAAATGAATGAATTGTGTAAGTGAATGAACTGAGAAATATACTCGTAATATACTAGCAGTGCCCCGCGGTTTTACCCGCGCTGTGACTGTTCCCATGGGAATTTCTGGATGAAAAATAGCCTATTAACTTCCTGTGAAATGTGGCTATCTATAACAAAAATAATTATTCAAATTGGACTGGTAATTTCCGAGATTAGCTCGAACATACAAACAAACAAACTTACAAATTTTACCTCTTTATAATATTAGTATAGATATCATAGATTGACAAGCCCGTTGGCACAGTGGCAGTGAGAGCGCTTACTGTATCGGGGGTTGCGGGTTCGATTCCCGCCCAGGAGTCAACAATATGTGAAGACATAGTTGTTGGCGACGACGTCTGGGTGTCAATTATATATTCTTATAAAGTATTTGTGTATGTATAAGTAGTAGTATCAGTTAATTAGATTCCATAACACAAGCTTAGAGCTTACTTTGGGTCTAATTAACCGTGGGTGAATTTGAAAAAAAAAAAAAAACATGTGTTAACATATAAATCTTACTAACCCTATGGCTCAATGTGACATACTAAAGTGGGCAAATTTTATAAGGGCAGACTATAATGAACAGTGTGTTGCTGACAACCTCGTCCCTCGTAGAACTTGGAGTTCAAAACGAAAATCGAAACTCAAATTGTAATAGTTTTTAGTAATGTTTCTAAGTGTTTCAACGACAAAAAGTTAAAAATGATTGACATCTATAATCATTTTAATATTTATAATTACAAAAATTTAAACAAATTGATTTATTTTATTCTGAATAGGTAACTCATTGATCACCATCAACTAAGAAGGTATTTTGATTGATTGGGTTTCCAAAAACGGTTCCGGTTACAATCGCGTCTTGGAGAAGAGTGAAGATGATGAAAGGTTTATTCCCTTTGAATAATATTGTTCTCGGCAGAGAGGGTTCTGGAAAATAAAAAAATACATTAATGTGAGGTGAGAGGCCTTTGCCCAGCAGTGGGATATTACAGGCTAATACTTTTTACTTTTTTATAAGTGTGTTACTTTTTACTTTTTTTCCTGTGTCAAGACTAGGATCGTGAGAGGCTTTTGGTTAGCACTGAAATCATAATAGATTTAGTTATTTTCAGTTTCATTACGTTTAAATAGAAATAAAATCAAGTCATAAAGATTAAAGTTTAAGATGAGGCTATTGAGTCAAAGGACACATTCATGGCAAAATATTTCCTAAATCATAATATTTAAGGACCAAATTCCTTAAGCGCTATACACATAGTGCGGCTGCCTGCTGCGCTTAGTGTGACCTTTCATACAAGTACAAGAAATACTATGTGTGTCTTGCAGTTTATGAATTACGAGTACCTTGTTGTTCTCTGCGGTCCACCCATAGTAATTTTAATGGCTAATCTGCTAATTGGGGCTTAGATCTATCTAATATCGTCAAAATCGGTCCAGCAATTTTTTGGTAAATTAGGATTTTTCATTTTCATATGCATTACTTCAGCAAGGTTATTATGTAATAAAACAATGTTTTTGTTACCTATAGAGGCACAATCTTCACCGGAACTAGAAAGCAAAGTGACTCTTTCGCGAGTTAAGGAAACAGATGCTGGCTTATTTCCTTTGATTGCATTCACAATGTCTGCCGTTCTAGGATAGTTAATTGTTAAGAGCCTTAACTGTGAACATAAAGTAGTTAAAGATTGATACTGAGCTAGATGACTTGATGAAAAGTCGAACAAAAAATAAATACAAGTATACAGTTGACCGCTATTATTTTTTATTCAATAATAGCATTTCCTATGTAAGTGCCTTTTTAACATAAACTATATTAAAATCAAAACATTTGTTTGATACCTCAGAAACTGATATACATAAGGATATACCATAAGGATATAAAAAGGTTATACGCTCTTCTCGACTAGGGCTTTAGGGCCGAAACTGCGTTAAGGGTACCCGCGCGGTTTCATACAAAAGTGAACTGTCGCGTTCGCCCGTTGTGTACGCCCGTCGCGTGCGCCCTTCGCGTACACCCGTCGCGTGCGCCCGCTTAACGCAGTGTCAGCCCATAGAGAAAGTAAAAATTATTTCTGTGGTTTAAATAAAAAAGTTACTTGACAATTCATATCGGTTATTCAAGTAAAAATAAAAATGTCCTAACCTGAGTTAAAGTTTCTTGTGGATCCCAGAGAGTAGATGCATTAAGCAACGGCAACGAAACTGTAAGAGGTGTACGTTTCAGACATTTGAGTAAAGAAGAAAATACGTCTGGATCTTCCAGTTGCCGTATAATCTTCCTCGCACCACAATTACTATAAGGTATTATTATGACAATCGAATATGAAGGACTTTTCGTAGGAATTCGCGCAATCTAGAACAGAAAATAACATTAACTATTAATCCTACTACTCCTTATCCTCTTCACTGTAATATCTTCAGTGAGATGAGAGGCCTTTGCCCAACAGTGGGACATTACAGGCTAATACTTTATTTATTTTTTACTATATTCGTTATTCGAGCATAACGTTAAAGTTTCAGCCAATAGAACTGGTCTTCGATAAGCTAACCTATTAGTCTAACTAACTAAGTTAGCAACGTATTAATCCCGGGTTGACTTAAGTAATTGTTCCCCCCATTCGTGGCATATGAAATGACATAATATTTTTCTCTCACTCTCACAATGCTAGGCAAAGGTCTACCCCAATTCCTTTCATGGCTTTTTTTCCTGTGCCAATTGACTCCGATTTCCAAAAATGTCTAGTTCTTTCCGCCATCGAGTTGAAAGTCAACATCGTTGCCTTAAAATTTACCTGTGCTTGAAGGCATCGACTATCAGCATATTCATATATCTGAACTTGGTTCTGATAATCCACAGTCACTGATTTGCATGGTGTAATGTAAAATTGATCTTTAGTGTTTTGTTCTCTATTGAAGCAATATTTTAGTTCAGGCTGTAAATGAACAAAAACTTTGTAAGTAGTTGTTTTTATGTGATTAAATCTCAATAATTTAAATTATAGATTTCATCTAAATAGGAAGGCTGTTAATGAAATCAAGACAGATGATATAACAAATACTATACCTGAGCCACAATCGCATTTGTAACCACTAATTCTGTTGACTTATTAAGTGCTTTTGATGATATAACATAAGGAATTATTCCGTTTGTTTGAATGCAATTCTGAAATCAAACACACTATGAATACCTTCTCAACACACCTCAAAAAAATCTTTCTCCATTGAGGTGACGTGACGTAAACTAGTTTAGCAATTATTTGTTTAGTCCTTCACGAGGCGGAGTCAAAGCTCTCTTACACAGGCTGCGTATCATTGATAGGCCTCAATCTACAATCTGCGCATTGGCGAATGTTGCGCGACAACGCATAGGTTCATTATTATTGAAGTGATCTGAATGACTCGCTCGCGCCGTCCCCGCAGTCGCTGTCGCCTCGCAGATCGCTAGCATCCACTTTCAGGCATTCAAGTTTTTGGTGGTGTCTAAGTGACGCTTCGCCTCTCTGTTTATTTACTCAAATGTACATGGATATATTGCCATATTTTTGAAAAAGAGACCTTAACAAAAATGCATAACGATAACCCCTTGTCTAGTTTATTGGCTGGTTTTATCTTTGTTTTTGTATGATGTTAAATAATCATTAGAATCTCATCATCATCATCATCACCATCGTTTTTATGAGACTCATAATTTCAAAAAATATTACTTTTACTTACGTATAGATTTATTTCATTGGCTGCTTTGTTTGGGCTACCAAAATCTATTTCTTCTGCTTCTCCAAGACCGATTTTTCTGGTGTCCTTTTTAAATTGATTTGTGAAATTATATAACTTTTTATTACCATATATCGAACCAACTGGGATAAACTTTCCATTAATTTCAGATTCCCTTACAGCACTGTTAATCGTATAGGCGACGCATCGAACCTTAAAAACAATAAATTTACTATATATAGTGTGTTATTATATTTAGTTATTATAATATATAGTGTGAAAGAAAATATATCTCAAATTTTCAATGAGAATTCATATTACGTACCTCGTCGGCGGTGATATTCAAAAATGAAGACAATTCCTTTTGACTGGACCCGTTGGTGTATATTTCGAATGTTGAGGCCATAATTGCAATTCCAGCTCCAGAAACCGTTATGGTCGATTCTGGTAAACATAAATTCTGAAAATTGGAAGTGGATTATCCATAATACGGAAGACCAAAGTATTCTATTTCACGATCTACGAGTAACTAATATAATAAAGCCTATGAGTTTGTTTTTTCGTTTGTTTGGACGCGCTAATCTCAAAAACCACGGCTCCGATTTGAATAATTATTTTTGTATTGGATAGCCAAATTCAAAGGCAAGCTTATGGAGAATTTTTCATACCGACATTCCTACAGGAACGGGAACAACGCGGGTAAACCTTAGGGTGCTGTTAGGGGGTGATATTTTGTGATGGGAATTTTAAAATGAGGGAAATTTGACATGAAAGATGATGTATAAAAAAAGAAGGAGATATTAAGTACCTATTTATGACTTTTTGTGATTAGGAACTTTACTTACATTTAAAATCTTCGCTGTAAATCCATTGATTACTCGGGAATAACGTTGTACTGCATCTGGGCAGTTGTTTATTTTTCCATTATTTGGAGCACCTTTCGCAATACCTTTAAATTGTATAATATTATTCAGTTTGCGTTATCCTCGACAGGGTATAATGTAGAAAGAGAGATTGATAGAGTCTTGACACTGAATAAATTGGTAAATCATTCAAAAATGACCTTAGAGCATACATAACTGAAGGTTCTGAAATTCGTCTTGAGCCTTCAGAGGGCCAGCTAAAGTGCTACTTCATAAAAATAAAAAGTTCGAAGCCCCTTTTCCATTTGAAAAGTAATGCTAAATTCTCATATTTATGCTAGTAAAGAAAGCCGAAAAGTTAGATTTTTTGTTTGTTTGCAATTGCACTAATCTCTCTGGCTATTTTTCATCCCGAAATTTCCAAGGAAATGGACAAAACACTGATAAAACCACGGGCGATGCGAGTATTAATTTCAAAAAAATACGCACCATAACATAATGCTACAAGCATTACATTAGCCACGATAAGATGTGATCGAGCCATGGCAAATATGTATTAAAAAATAAAAAATTGTTGATAATTTTTATTTTATACTATAATACTATACAGTTTTTTCTTTTTAATAACAATGTTAATTTAAAAATGAGTTAGGCCTTTCATCCACTATCATGTTTTTTGTATATCTTGTATTGAAATAAACGTAAATTTGATTACGTTTTATGGTTCTGGCATAGATAAAATTAACGATGTCACGTTATTATACTAGAGTAACATGTACTTTTGTCATTTTGAAAACTTACCTAAATGAGACAGCCAAAAACATTTTCATGCGAAATTACACCAAAACAAGGATTAGGTATATAAAAGAGTTGTACATGTGAAAAATATAATAAGACAAAAGCAAAACAATCTTACCAACACAGAGAGGCATAAGTAATGCTTAGTAAAAATGCTTTACATTGTACATTGTGCCCGAAAATATAAAAGCATTAAGACATCCTGTACCGCGCTCGGAGTCGCGGGGAAAAGCTAGTATATAAAATTCTCGTTTTCTTTTTTGTACTGTAGGTTTTCTTTTTGCATAGGTATCTCTTAATTCAGACGTTATTAATTCAATTTATTTATTTAATTTATTTATCTGCTGTCGCTAACGTCGAGTAATTTTCGTACTTTAAAATAAGTATAGCCGTGTTTCAGAGAGCACGTTAAGTCCAGCCCGGTTAGTCGAAAGACCATGTTGGAGGCCTTTAAACGGTTTAAAAACTCCAAAACCAGAGCTGGCCACTATACTCGAAATGAATACTAACATTATTATTATTTTTTCATATTTATGCCTGAAACAACATAAACTAACAAATCAATTTAATTTGTATAAATAATAATAGTTGGATGAGATTATCCTATCTCATCCCACTATTATTTACAAACATTTGCTTACACTTCCACATGTCTTCCACTTTAACGTTATATTATCATAGGAAATAAACATTTAGAAACAACACTATATGTCAAAAACCTTTCTGAAAATAAAGCGCATCACACATACTGCTGATGCGGTATGTGTGATGCCGGTTGCGGGTCGTGTGACGTTGTATTTCTTGATTTTGTATGAAAGATTCGTTGTTCGAACTGGCTCTTTGCAGGCCCGCACGTCACGTGACCTGCAACCGGTCCGCATCTGGCCCACACCCGCACTATATGTGTATCATTCCGTTAAGTTACCCCATAAAGACCGCTGAGTGTTAATTGTATCGTACTTTTAGTTGATACCTTGTTTTTATAGCTACTAGCCGCGTCCCGCGGTTTCACCTGCTTTGTACTCGTAGTGAACAGGTGGAGACAAATTCAATACAGCTAGAAACAAAATGGAGGCATGTGCCAAGCAGTGGGGTAATACAAGCTAAAATAAAAAAAATAATAAAACTTTCAAACATTTATTAATAATCTACAAGCAGATTGAATTGGTTTGAAGGATCTGCGACGGTGGTGAGACCCAATATTGCATCCCCTAACATAAGGAAGAATAAATGTGGTTTGTTCAATATAACAGGAATTGTGTCTTCTAAATCTGGTCCTGAAATAAACAACGATTATAAGAAAACTGCTCATTGCATTTACATTGATAAGTCTGATATCATTGATTATATCGTATGGCTTTAAGAAATGCAAAGTTGAGAAATACTTCTGTGGACTGATGTTGCCTACAATAAGAGTTGGAGAGTCTGAAAACCAGCGTTCTACTGAAGTCTCAGTAGTCCTAATTTAACAAGTGTAATTTACCTGTAGATTGTGCTTCTCCGTCATCATATAAATCGATGATCGAAAATCTTTGATATATAGCAGACAAAGCTACATCCTCAGTTCCCTCTAAAGCGGTTAAACTGGCCGTTTCTTCATCAAATACTTCCGTGATACCATTGTCCTGAAATTATGAAACAAAATTGTTTTCTTAAAAATGCAAAAACCAGCAAATTTTAATTGCAACTGTTTTATAGTTCAATTTCCCTGATGTAGATTTTTCCCATCTATTTTTTTTATCTATACAGGGATAATATGACAGTCTGATTTATTTTCGCCCATTGAAGCAAAAAATATAAATGTAAAGTACAATACGACTCTAATATGTCTTCTCTATATTTTTCACCATATAGAATTGTGAAAAATATTCTTAGGGCCTTATATTATTCATACACGCTCACTTACAGCATTTTAACTATCAAATGGTTTGTCCCTTTCCAACATACACAATTTTAGATAGAGGAAAAGAGATAAAACAATTTATAACAGCATTTTTATTATAGAGCATTTATGATTAAAGCAGTTTTTTAGCAATGAAACTATAAACAAAAGTTACCAATTGCAGAGTTTTTGTTGCCTCAAATGAGGTTGAGGTGTTGAGTATTGGAGCAGATACCAGCAGGTTTCTTTCTTCCAAACTGTTATATAGGCCGTAAAATACTTCAGGATCTTCCAGTCTCGTCAGCAATTCTTCTAAACCACACAAGCAACAGGGTTGAACCACAAATGCAGAAAAAAGTCCTCCTTCATAATACAAATTCAACGCCTGAAATAATTTGTATAGAAAAATTAAAAAATATTTCATTTTGTGGCTGGAATTATTTAGAGATAATAGCGTGAGTAACTGACGTATATTATACAGGCGGAGTTGCTATCATTTTTATAGTAGGTATTAGGATTTTGGAAATTACAGTTTGATTACAAATACTATAATTGCTGTTTGAAACTCTCGTCGGAGTAGGTTCCTTATTCCGACGAAAATAGATACTAACTAAACCATCATAGTATGATTACTCACTTAATTACATGCTATAATTTAAGCATCTTACATTTTATACTCGTATCTGTCTCCAAAAGCTGTCTGTCTGTTAGTTATTGATTTTGTCAAGAACTGAACGGACTTTCATTTGGTTTTCGCCAACATACAGATGAAAACTATTGAACCGATTTTCAATTGACAAGCCCGTTGGCACAGTGGCAGTGAGAGCGCTTACTGTGTCAGGGGTTGCGGGTTCGATCCCCGCCCGGAGTCAACAATATGTGAAGACATAGTTGTTGGCGACGACGTCTGGGTGTCAATTATATATTCTTATAAAGTATTTGTGTATGTATATGTAGTAGTATCAGTTAGTTAGATTCCATAACACAAGCTTAGAGCTTACTTTGGGTCTAATTAACCTTGTGTGAATTTGTCCAAGTAATTATAATTATAATTTATAATTATAATTTGATTTGCACACCGTATGCAATTTGAACTTGAAAGATAGATATCTCAATTTATAGTTATTAGGGTAGTCCACCCCTTAATTTTTCATTGCAAAACAACGTTTGCCGGGTCAGCTTGTCATATTATAATTTAATTCAATTACCTGCGCATTCAGATCAGAGCTGTAAGTGTAATTGGCTAGTAGCATTTGTTTGTTAAAGCGGGTAGTCACATTCTTGCATGATGATACACGAAACGTTGAACTTATGACACTACTTTTGGTAGCGACTAGTGGACTCTGTAAAAAAAATTATTAACTTAATAATTATTTTGGAACTTCTGTAATAAGCTTTGTCTTCTTCTTTACGTGTCACTGGTACTAAATTGAACCAGCCCAGAACTTGGCCAGGGTGACTGTATCATCTGTAGCCCTGTTGAGGTCGGATGTAGTACATCTAAAAGGGTATAGAGAGCAGGTCGGAAGCTTTTGTTATTAAGGTACCTTAAAATATAATCCCGCGGAGTACAAAATTTGAGTTTCACTGCTAACACCGTCTGTAGGAACTACGTAATCTATGTTTCCTTGGGTTCTTGTAGCTTCCTTGAAAAAAAATATAGTAAGTAAGTGGAATTTCTTTCTGAGCGCTACCTTGCTTTGGGTGGCACGTCAGGTAGTCTGTCCCAGTTGTTGTCAATTGTTAGACCATGTCGGAAGCCTGTAGGCGGCCTAAAAACTCTGACACCAGGGTTGGCCACTGACCAATTCAAAATGAAATAATGATGATTTTAAACCGACTTCAACAGAGGAAGACGTTATTTCGATAACTATTTGTGTCTTTTTCTTTTATAAATCCTCGTCTATTCTGAAATGGGTCTACATAAACATGAAAGTCAGTTTTGTATGTAATACCTTCAAACGATATAGGTTGACATATAGAAGTAACTATTTAAAACTTACGTATTTATTTATTTTATCAGCAGCTGCAACTAAATTATTAAAATTTACAGTTGTTACGTTAATTGCAAAAGTCATTGCATCTCTAACAAAAGCACGCTTTGGAGTAAACTGGTCGTTTATGAAAAATGCTGCGGCAGGTATAAAGGCATTTTTCGGTGGTTGATCGAAAGCTGGTCCATTTAATGTTCTGAAAGTGCATTGTACCTGAAATATGGATAAATTGCGATGATAGTCAGCTGTTACAACTGTATAGAACACTAGGCAGAGCTACTTTATCCTGTTTTTAATGAACAAATATTTTTTAATCCAATGTATTATATAACGAGTAAAAAGGCAATCGTTCGAAACCTTGTTTCAATACGGTGATGTCACAAATATTGTCTGTATATCTGTATACTAATAAAAAATATATAAAACTTTGTTATTGTGCGCTAATCTCACACAGTACCAATACGATTTGAATACATTCAAAGAGAATATTAGGTATAGGTTAGTGGATTATAAAGGGAAGGCTATATTTTTATCCCGAAATTCTCACAGGACGCAAAATACGGGTAAATCCGCGGGTTACTGCTAGTAATTGATGTAATTCCACTCACCTCAGCTCTAGTTAAGTTTAACGCGGTTAATATCTCTTTCGATGATGAACCTTTAGAATAGAGAGATAATACCGCAACGGCTTCTAAATTAGCTAATGCGGAACTGGTAAGTGTTGATTCGGGAATAGCTTTATAAAGCCTCTGAAAATGAAAATATTGATATTAAATAGTATTTTTAAGAACTTGGCCATTATTGTGTTTACACTCTCTTGTTCAAACTGAACAAAAACGGCGTTTTTGTCAGTCTAACCAAAATAGTTAGACAAAGTATTATAGACGTTTCTACTGTACCGCTCCTACTGTTTCTACAAATGTTTTCAAAGACCACACTGTCTACCTTGACTATGGTGTCTATGGTGGGCTCAGACCTACACCCTCGCCTTTGACTGTCTAAACGACATCAAAATGCATGGTAGCTTGAAGCAGAAGCCAGGTGGATAAATGATTCAGGTATCAATGAATATTACATTGATTGATACACTGTACTTGTATCAATTAATGGATTAAAATCATGCAAAGCATTTTCAAAAACCGGGTGATAGATTTTATGTTATACAACGAGACTCCGATTTATTGATAGCCACTTAGCCACCAAATTACGTAAGTTGTGGAGATTCGACCTAATCTAGGAAAGTTGGTAACTCAGCGCATCTCCTGAGATACAGTTTCCAATAGTTCATTTGGCGTTCGCTCGATAGACCACGTCAGAGGCTTCTAGACTGTCCAAAAGCTCCGACACCAGGGTTGGCCACAAACCTACTCGAAATAAATAAATTCATACATTGGCAGGGAAACAGTGTATAATATAATTAGCATACTGTATCTCTTTTTATAGTTAGTAGATTGGTTTTGATCAATTAATAATTTTGATGAGTACTTACACTAGCCAATCGTATGCTGGTTGTAACTAAAACATTCTTTAACTTTTTCACTCCATCTGGACAATCCCCTGGTCGTGAGTCTACATGGCTAACTGAAATATATTGAAAATATTATTGGTTTTGGGCTGCTTGCCTACCTGCTTCATCTGGAGAATAATCAAAGTCAATTTGGTTCATTACACGACCGTATTAGAATAATACTGAATATTAACTTTTGAGTTCTTGAATTTAAACATTATAATTATTTTACCTCTGCACCTTATTTAGTGAAGGAAGGAAAGCGAGGTAGGGGAAGACCTAGAATCAGTTACATGAGTCAGATTAAAGAAAATGTGTCTGTCATGTCGTAAAGAGATGTGAAGGAACTTGCACTGAATAGGAATAGATGGAGAAGTCTGCATCGGACTCACCGACAAGAGCCTTGCTCTTAAATTTATGATGACCTTATTTACCAAAAAAGTGCGAAAACTCCAAACGTCATCGCATTTCATAGGCATGCAATGGATTATTGAACAGAGAGAGCAAAAATAAATGACGCGTCAATAATAAATTGAAGCACGAGCAACAGTTAGAATTTTTGAAATAGGAAAATATTGCAGTGTCAGACTATTTCGATGTAATCATGCACAGACCATTCATGCACCAGTACCAAAAAGGCCTTAACATTTAAATTAATACACAAAATAATGCAAAACCATCTTACCAAAAAATACCATTAGTATTCCTAGTATACCATGTTTTACTTTCCACATTTTACCAGATTATGAAAACTTTTAAATAAATTTCGTGCTTATATAAAAAATTCTCACTATCGTTTTCCTGATATTTGCATTAATTAATTTCTCATAATTTTTTTATTTCCCGAAATATCTACTTTATGACTTTTTTGCATAGGTATCGCTTCAGGAGTCTTTAATTATTCCTATTTTTATATTTCAGCGCTACAATGAACGAACATTTGCTCGCGCAAGAATTTTTATTTACCACAAGAACGAACAAATAAGTGTAAACGTGGCTTTGCTCTCATATTATTGACGACACTATTTTAATAGCAACAGCTTCCTCTAATTGTACTGTTACAATATTATTAAATCTACACGTAGCCGTAACTGGTGTGTCTGTAACATGTCTCATACATTATCATTTATTTAACATTGTTGGTAACGTTTTTAATTGGTGATATTTTTACATTGTTACAGAAGCAATCGAATTATTTCACTTCGCTTATCGTTTAATTGTTTATACCTATCGTTTATTTTTGTTTTTACCTGGCGTCTTCAATGTTAGTGTCTGGTTATCATGAACAATGTATTTACTTAATTAATGTACATTGTATAGCACTGCTCCTTCAGAGGTACAGTCGGTCTACCTAAAGTTGAAATCCGTGTGAACTACAAGGTTGATTTTTCCGTAGCATTATTGATGTCTGCACCATTTTGACGCCGTAGGTGGTTATACTTATTATATCTGATTCATTATTTTCCTACTTATACTAAAAATGCAAAAATTTGAATGGATGTATGAATGTATGTATGTTACTCTTTCAAGCCTGCGTTTCAGTCGAAAGTCATTGGCAGTGTGTTAAAAAGTTAGCTCAAAAGAAAATGTCTACGTAAGACATTCTTCATGTCCTCTCAAAGTGTTGTACTTTATTAACAAAGGTACCCCTGGTCATGGAGTTTTTGCTTAAAACGCCACACTAATCGCATATATTAAATACGTATAGCAATTGAAATTATTTTACAGACAAATACGGTTCCATATAAACAGGTGTTTTATAAACTCATAAGTCCCTAACATAATTAATACTTAACGTCACGTTTTGAACGTGTGTCTGTATTTACTTATATCAGAATGAAAAATATGGCTTTATTGTTAGTAATAAGGCTAATTCACTTTTGCAACAAATGAATTTTACTTACATTTAATTACTTTGTCAAGAATTTAAGTAGCTGGGTTTTAAATTGAACAAATATCGTATGAAAAATGGCAGATTAAAACGAAACTAGCCACGACAATTGATCACTGTTGGTTTATATTGATAAACTAGCAGCGCCCCGCGGTTTCACCCGCCATATGCCCGTTCCCGTGGGAATTTCGGGATTTTTTATACATGTAAACCTTCCTCTTGATTCACCCTATCCATTTAAAAAAACCGCGTCTAAATCCGTTGCGTTTAAAGATCTAAGCATATATAGGGACAGACAGACAGCGGAAAGCGACTTTTTTTTATACTATGTAGTGATATTATATTCTAAAAGACTATTTTACGACCGTAATATAATAAATTGTATAATGTACAAACCAAAAAACCTAATCAAAAATTACTGCCAATTTCCTTATTCGGGTTTTCTTTACAAATTCTAAGTATGCAATGAAAACTAAACAATATTAAACCATAATTATGCGCTTGGGGGTATTACCTGCATTGTACCCATTCCTGTGGGTATTCGGACAAATAAAATATCTTATCCCTTCCCCTTGAACAAAGTTGTCTAACAGAAATATCCAAGAATCTATTCAAGAATTCGCTTCGCTTTTATTTAACATAGCAGCATCCCGCGGTTTTACCCGCGTTGTGCCCGTTCCCGTGGGAATTTCGGAATGGAAAATAGCCTATAACCTTCCCGTTAAATCTGGCTATCTAGTACATAAAGAATTATTCCAATCGGACTGGTAATTCCCGAGATTAGCGCGAACATACAAACAAACAAATAAGCTTAAAAATTTTACCTCTTTTTAATAGTAAAGATTAATTTATTAGAAGACTGCAAAAGCGAAGTGTATCCGTAGAAATAGTTTCAATTGTAAATGAGTGATTAATAATGTTTAAAAAACGGACTAAATTTCTGAGATTCAAACAAACAATCGAACAGCTTTGTTGACAGATAGGTAAAACCCTGACTGACAGCTTTGAAGCTCGCTGAATATAAAGACTATTTTATACTGGGTGAATCTTATACGTACGTCAAAAGTGCCTATTTGGGACCGACACTGATTAAAAATATTTAACTAATAAATTTAATCCATGTTGAAACAAGTGATTCTAGCGAATGTATTAAAATTTGGCAAGTATAAAAGAGAATACATATGTTGTTCCTGTACAATCTTTAATCGAGTGAATATGGAGAAACTTCTAAAGCTAGGCCTTTTGGCCAACATCATTATATTATCTGCTTGTTACAGTCCACCTAATTTTGAAACTCGACAACAACGTTATAACTTCGATATTGATGATCCTCTTCTGCAAGCTCTTCTGGGTAAGTGTTTCTGTACTTTTCAATACATATTTTTAGTATAATCAAAGCTACTCTATAAGACTCCAGAATTTGAAAAAATCGTCTCAAAATTTGGCCACAGGTTTGGGTTATAAAATAAAATAAAATATAAGAATAAAAAATAATTAAGTTATTGAAAATAAAGGCTGTACACAATAACACAGTAAACTTAAATTTGTCTAAAACCATTTTTACATAATAATGTAGTACTAAAATAATACATAGTATTAAGATGAAATTATATGAAGTAATTCTGTATTCAATTATAGTGAGTAGTAGTCGCCTTTGCGAAGGCCTCTTCTAACCCTTTCCACGTATGTCTCTCTCGTGCTAGTTGCATAAAGTGGGATCCACGTCTTTGATTAAAAATGTTACTCCATCTTTTATATGATCTTCCTTTTCTTCTCTTTTTATCTTTTGGCATCCATTCTGTTAAACGTTTTTTCCACCTATTGTTATTCATTCTACACGAGCTATTAGGCACTGTCGACTAGTCGCCGGTGACTCGGTCGCTTGGGCGACCAAAACATAGGCCGAGTCGCCTGGGCGACCGACGACCAAGTGCGTAACCACCTATTTAAACTGTAGTAAGTCACAGTCAGTGCTTGACTTGACAGTGCGTAATGACACTACATGTGGCCTGCCCAATGCCTTTCAAGTAGTCTAATTATTTTCTTTACATCTAGTATTATTGTTCTACTTCGTATATCGTTGTTTTAGATTTTCCGATAATTTTATTACGAGCCTGCTTCTTTCCATTTTACATTGAAGAATACGTATTCCCTGACATATTCAATTTTCTCTTTTTCCACTGTTATATCAGATCTGAAGGCTCTTAATTAGTTAGTATCTTTGTTTTCGTTGTATTTAGCTATAAGTACGTTGATTTCCATTCGTTCTAGCTCTGCCACATCTCCCGCGAACACCACAATATCGTCCGCGAATCGTAAATGGCTCATAGGTTCTCCATCGATTATTATGACGGTTTGGGTTAGATCTGTAGTAAATATCAGACCAGTCGAATCTAACAGACCCGTAGAAAATGTCAAATAGCAGACTTGTCGAATAATAGCCCTGTAGAAACCGGCCAACATGTGGAATAAATATACCTGTAGAATCATGGTTAGTTGGTAACTGAAAACCAGCCTTGTGCGGGATCCGTCTCTGAGATGTAGCCTTTTACCAAGTGACTTGTATTTTTTCTTCTTTCTCTTTGAGTACATATTTTTAATTCGACAAATAACATTGTTTTATTCTTAGATTTAGAAAATATCACACCTGTACAATATAACGGACCTGTAGTAAGTAGCAGACCTGTACAAAATAACGGACCTGTAGAAAATAGCAGACCTGTACAATATAACAGGCCTGTAGAAAATAGCAGACCTGTACAATATGAAGAACCTGGGAAAAATAGTAGACCTGTACAATATAACAGGCCTGTAGAAAATAGCAGACCTGTACAATATAACAGACCTGTAGAAAATATCACACCTGTACAATATAACAGGCCTGAAGAAAATAGCAGACCTGTAGAAAATATCACACCTGTACAATATACCAGGCCTGTCGAAAATAGCAGACCTGTAGAAAATATCAAGCCTGTAGAATATAACAGACCTGTAGAATATGACATACCAGTAGAAAATATCAGACCTGTACAATATGAAGAACCTGTGGAAAATAGCAGACCTGTACAATACAACAGGCCTGTGGAAAATAGTAGACCTGTACAATATAACAGACCTGTAGAAAATATCACACCTGTACAATATAACAGGCCTGAAGAAAATAGCAGACCTGTAGAAAATATCAAACCTGTACAATATACCAGGCCTGTAGAAAATAGCAGACCTGTAGAAAATATCAAGCCTGTAGAATATAACAGACCTGTAGAATATGACATACCGTTAGAAAATATCAGACCTGTACAATATGAAGAACCTGTGGAAAATAGCAGACCTGTACAATACAATAGGCCTGTGGAAAATAGCAGACCTGTACAATATTACAGACCTGTAGAAAATATCACACCTGTACAATATAACAGGCCTATAGAAAATAGCAGACCTGTAGAAAATATCACACCTGTACAATATAACAGGCCTGTAGAAAATAGCAGACCTGTAGAAAATATCAAGCCTGTAGAATATTACAGACCCATAGAATATGACAGACCTGTAGAAAATATCACACCTGTACAATATAACAGACCTGTAGAAAATATCAGACCAGTAGAAAATATCAGACCTGTAGAATATAACAGGCCTGTAGAAAATAGCAGACCTGTAGAAAATATCACACCTGTACAATATAACAGGCCTGTAGAAAATATCAAGCCTGTAGAATATAACAGACCCGTAGAATATGACAGACCTGTAGAAAATATCACACCTGTACAATATAACAGACCTGTAGAAAATATCAAGCCTGTAGAATATAACAGACCTATAGAATATGACATACCGGTAGAAAATATCAGACCTGTAGAATATAACAGACCTGTAGAAAACATCAGACCTGTAGAAAATATCACACCTGTACAATATAACAGACCTGTAGAAAATATCACACCTGTAGAATATAACAGACCTGTAGAATATAACAGACCTGTAGAATATAACAGACCTGTAGAAAATAGCAGAGCTGTAGAATATAACAGACCTGTAGAAAATAGCAGACCTGTAGAAAATATCAGACCTGTAGAAAATATTACACCAGTAAAATATAACAGGCCTGTAGAAAATATAAGACCTGTAGAAAATATCACACCTGTACAATATAACAGACCTGTAGAAAATATCACACCTGTAGAAAATATCAGACCTGTAGAATATAACAGGCCTATAGAAAATAGCAGACCTGTAGAATATAACAGGCCTGTAGAAAATATGACACCTGTACAATATAACAGACCTGTAGAAAATAGCAGACCTGTAGAAAATATCACACCTGTACAATATAACATACCTGTAGAAAATATCAGACCTATAGAATATAACAGACCTGTAGAAAATAGCAGACCTGTACAATATAACAGGCCTGTAGAAAATAGCAGACCTGTAGAAAATAGCAGACCTGTAGAATATAACAGACCTGTAGAAAACAGCAGTCCTGTAGAATATAACAGACCTGTAGACAACAGCAGACCTGTAGAATATAACAGACCTGTAGAAAACAGCAGTCCTGTAGAATATAACAGACTTGTAGAAAACAGCAGACCTGTAGAATATAACAGACCTGTAGAAAGCAGCAGACCTGTACAATATAACGGACCTGTAGAAAATAGCAGACCTGTAGAATATAAAAGATCTGAAGAAAACAGCAGACCTGTAGAATATAACAGACCTGTAGAAAACAGCAGACCTGCAGACTATAACAGACCTGTCGAAAACAGCAGACCTGCAGACTATAACAGACCTACTCCAACTAAGCCTGGATCACAATGCTCAGCAGCTGTCGAAAGATTAACAGATGGCACCATCAACGCAACGGCAGCTATTCTTGGTGTAAGCAATCCAAACCTTTTTTTGTTCAAATTTTAATTCAATTTCCAAAATATTTAACCCCATTATTTTAAATCAGTATCTCACCTCGCGAGGCCTACCTCGATGGTCTACTGGTATGTGCATTCACCTAAGACTGGGGTCCCAGGGCAATTCCCGGGGCGACCGAAAACATGTTTTCAACTTTTCAAACATGGCTTGCGCATGAAATCTACAACCCGCAATAGGCAAACTTGGTATATAAAACTTGAAATAATGTTTTTTTTTTTGCAGGAACTGATAAAACAAACAGACAAAACTGTAGCCGCGGCTACATTATTGAACATGTTGATCGCATGCCAAACTGTACTCTATTCAACAGGCGCAAGCAAAACGCAATTGCTTAATATGCTGAAGTTACAAAATGAACAAGATGTAAGATAAATATTAATGTATGTCTAACACCCGTACTCAGAAACGTCAAAGAGTTCCTTAGTAGAGTTTTAATATGTAATTTTGATATGTAATATATACAACATGACGTCAATTTCTTAAGTATCGATTAATTGGACATCTCTGAGTGCGGCAGTAAGACCCTGAGTACAATGCAGTCAAGGCAGTAAGACGGTATTCTGGTCTACAAAAAGTATGTAGGAGACAGTAGAGACAAGACTACTAAAATATTTTTTTCAGTCACAGATGTTCGGTATATTAGATTAATGAATTTCTGCCGACAGCAGTTTTGGTTTTACTGATTTTGGTCCAAATAGAATCTAATAAGACATTTTTGTATACGTCAAACAAGCCAGTTTAAATGCTGATTGGGCTCAAAAGGCGTTTCCATAGAAGCGAAGCGAATAATCATTTAACCAATTACAACGCATTGAAATGATCAAAATCATCGTAATGCATTTTCATTGGTCAAATGAGCACAACACCGCTCCGATCCGCTTCTACCGAAAACATTCTCAGAGTCATATCTTTATTTTTAAAGCAAATATTTTCAGTGAGCAATCTCCCCCAAATATCGTCAAACATGATAAAATGTAAGGTAAAGTAACAACCTGTAGAATCAGATAGATTACTACCGACGCTTGATTGTACTTTGATTTTGTTCCGGTTCAGTTCAGTGCATAGTTCCGTCGAAGCTAACCCTTCTGTACCGGCAAATTGCAACGATATCTCAGTCGTTGAGATATCAGCAATAGGTACGGCTTGCTTGGGCCCTAGAGCCTTTGCGTTCTAGGTAAGCAACGTTCGCGTATATGCATCGGCCGCACTACGCGCTTAGTACTTAGCTAGATGCTTAGCCAAAATGTAAGCCACTAGGCTCTGGGCTCTAGGCTTGCCGCCTGCCTCTGCGTTCGAAGCCAGTGATGATGTTTTTTGAACTACAAATAGGTAGAAAAACGAAACAGGTAAACGAACAATGTAATTTTTTTTACAGATCCGCTGTGCCTGTAATTCGGTGATCAGTCGTCTGAATCAACAGAAACCTGATAGAAGTAAGATATAAGTATTATCTTAGTTTACCTACTTATATTTAAAAGTAATTGTAGATTGGCTGGGAAATAACGATAACATTTTTAAGCATTTTGTACCTAATATTTGTTAACATATCTATATTGTTTTCAGCAAAAGCATTCTGTGATTCATCTATAAACTATTTCGCAAACAAAGATTTGCCTTTCACGGCAGCTTTTAAGAGGGATATGGAATCCAATACTTACGGAGAGGCCATCAATGTGGACTTTGGTAATCCTGGTGCAGCGGCCAATAGAATCAATAAGATGGTAAATATATTAATTTTTATTACTTATTACTAATCATTGAGCATTTCCAGAAAGATGGAATATTGAGAAACACAAAGCCATTTAAATGGTATAATAAATGATGATAATAATATTCCATGACTTAAACATCTCCAAAAATCATCTACGGATCTGTATCCCCTCCCATGCTTCTCAAAAAGACGGGGCGCTTGTGCCGTGATTCCGAGGAGGATAGTAATGATACAAACAACAACAAAAAAAAAGTAACTTTAAAAAAAATTAAACACTTGTACGCAAAAACGGCTGGAACGATTTCTACGAAACACCTCAAACTGGCTTTCAAATTAATAAAATCGCATTGCATCGCGTAAGTGGCCAATCCTGGTGTCGGAGTTATTAGACAGCATAAAGGCCTCCGACATGGCCTTACGATTGAAATAACAATGACAATTTTACGTGCTCTCCGAGGCACGTTTATGCTCAGATAGAAATGCCACTATCGGCCACCCATCCAAGTAGAGGTCGAACTGCATGTACAATTATAACGAGTTTCTATAGAACATGGCTATGACTTAAGTTGTAGTTATCTCACTAAAGATATGATAATCTCAGTACAGGAGATCAATTGCTTAATAATGTGTTTTTGTTTTAACTTACAGGTACAATATGACACTGACAATCAGATTAAATATCTCGTGAATCCAAATGAATTGAACAGCACTACACAACTCGTCGCTGCATCGTCGTTATACTTTCAAGTAAGAAATTTGTGTATATTTTTAAGTAAGAAAAATGATGAATTAACATGGAGATAAAAAATATTTAACATACATTCCTTCCTACTAATGTTGTGAATGTTTGTTGCTCTTCCACGCAAAAACTGCTGATCGGATTTGGTAGAAACTTTTTAGTATTAGAATAAAACACGGGTTACAATTTATCCCAAAATTCCAACGGGAACGGATACAACGTGGGTAAAACCGTGAGGCGCTACCCGTGTTTTAATATTTTTTGACTTTCCTTATCTAATCTGCCTCCTTATCTAATCTAACCTCATTTAACAACAGGTGCCCGATACTGGATTTTCATACAACTTCGTAGATAAGTATTTCTATGTGTCTCCTAGAAAGAGAGTCAAGGCTAAGTTCATGAAGATCATAGAACAGGCTAAATATGTTGAATGTCCGGAATTTGGACAAGTAAGTACAATCTTATTTAAACAATTTTAAATATCTTTACATATAAAAAAAAACTTGCCTATCTATCTGTTAAGCTTTGTGCGCACTACACTAGTATTTTAGTGAAGTAACAAGTAATTTAGTAGCTAAATGTATCTTTACACAGAAAATTTAGTCGAGTACTTAACAGATTTTCATTTTTTCATCGAGAAACAGATTTTTTAGGATACTTTTCATTACATAGATTTTTCTTCGTTTTCTCCGATACTAAAATTAGCAATTAGCACTGCATCAACTTACTAGATGGTGTATACTATCACATCCATTTTTATGACTTTAACCATTATTTTTTCAGGTTTTGGAACTAAAATACGAAAACAGTCCATTTTCTGAACTTACCATATTACCGAATAGAAACGCTGATTTGAAGGAAGTGGTCAAAAATCTGGGAAATCCGAGCAAATTCCGTGGCCTTTTGAACAGTATGAAGGAAACCTTAGTTGACGCTACTCTACCCATACTGAGCATGTCAACTTTATACAACACTCAGAAAGCTATAAAAGACGTAAATAATATGTTTTTACATAATTATTAAGTTTTGAAGTAGATCAAAGGATTAGTGAGAGAAATTTATCATATAAAAGATAAAACTAGTTTACATTAAAGCACACACATTTTGCGGGTGTGGGTCGTGTGCGAGCCAGTGTGAAACTTATCATAATACTGTACTGATATCTTCAGTGAAATGAGAGGCCTTTGCCCAGCAGTGGGGATATTACAGGCATATACTTATTTATAAAGAATACAAAGTCATGCGACCCGCAACCGGTCCGCACCGGGCCCGCAGCCGCGCTTGCAATTCAGTAAAAAATAGAAGAAATTATTCTTTAAATCTGAATTGGTATAGATAAATTTTCACTGACATCTTAATTTATTTTAGTCTGGAATAGTAAACAAAGTTTACGACAAAAAACAAGCTGGTTTCAAAGGAGCATTCGCTGGAAACAAAACCGCTGGAATCACTATTGGACGCCAAAGGGTTGTTTATACATTTAAAGCAAATGTGGAAGGAGAAAATAAAAGGAGGGAAAGACAAGAAGGTAAATTAGTCAAAGACCTTCCAAAAAAAATTGTTTCCTTGAAAAGAACTTCCCTCGAAAGAATAGAGTCCCCTAAAAATCTAAATTTTCACCAATTGCCACAGTGGTTTATGAAAACAATTACTGTGTTCGGGATGCGGGTTTGATTCCCGCCCGGAGTTATTAATATGTGCAGACATAGTTGTTGACGACGATCTGGATGCACTACATACAAACATCCTCACAAACTTTTGCATCTATAATATTAGTAGGATTATACCTACTTAAAGTATTTAGAAGTACTTAAAGAAAGCACTATTAGTTACAAAGTATTATTCAAGCTTAGTTTAATTGCTGTGTCTGAACTAGTCCTATAATTTATTTTATTTATTTCTAGATCCCAAACCGGGTGAAGCCAAGATCATCAATGGTGACAGACCATACATCTTCTATGTTCTCATGGATAAAATACCTGTCTTAAGCATCTTCTTGGGCAATCCTGAGAGTCAATACAACGACTTGGTTGCCGAGCGAGCTCAATAATAATAACATTCTAGAAAGCACTTTTCTGTTTGTAAAATTAACTATTAAACTAAAACCGCCTTATGAATAAACACGGTGTAATTAATACACTGATAAACTATGTTTTGTCTCTTTTGCTCTTCGGCAAATTACGTATGTCAGAAAGTGACAAACCATTTTATAGCTAAAGTGTTCTTAGTACGCGTTTATTAATAAAGTGGTCCATAAAGTTTTATTTGTGAGTATTATTTTTTCGACATGAAACATCCCTTTCATTTATAGAAGTCTAAAGCATAGGTACTTGTGTGTGTTGATTATTTTGATTGAAATTCATTTTATGAGAGCTGCACACTTGTGCATATTGTGTGCAACCTGGAGTAAACGCAAGTAAGGGACGACACTGCGTTAAGCGTGCGCACGCCGCGGTTCCATTAAAATGTGAATTGTCGCGTGCGCCCGTGCGTGCGGTGTCATACAAAAGTGAACCTTAACGCAGTATTGGCCTTAAGCATTTTTACTGACTAAAATATTCAATATGTAGAATCGATAAACTTATATAAAAGTTAAAAGACCCAGACATATTGGCTACCTTACTTAAAAATCTTACGTTAACTCTGCTCACCCTTTCAGTACCGTTCATATACGCATCTGTACTGTAAAGTCCTAAGAAAAGTCTTAGGGCCGGCACGGCGTTAAGCGTGCGCACGCCGCGGTTTCATACAAAAGTGAACCGTCGCGGGCGCCTGCGACGTGCGCATGCCGCGTGAGCACGCCACGTGTGGCTTCATACAAAAGTGACCCGTCGCGGGCGCACGCGACGTGCGCACGCTTAACGCAGTGATGACCCTTAGTGAGGCAAGAACATTACCCAAGCTTCATACATTCGTCAATCATCTACATGAAATGACAAAAAATACTGGATTCTTAGTATGAGTAAATCTTTATTAATCCTGCATAATTATCATGGCTGCGGGTCAACAAACTGATTCAATTGATTTTCTGGATTGCCGATGAAACTGCTTGCGATCGGTATTCCATTTACTAGAATGTAGTAAATATATGGCGTGTTTGCAAAGAACTCCTTTACATCAGTTGGTGGTGACTCTGAAAAGACGATAATTAATTCATTAGTCTCTACAAATATTAATTAACAAACTCAGAATACAGAAAGCTGTATTCTGAGTCTGAGTTAACAAATGCAATCTTTGTCTAAAAATACTAAAACCTACGCAGAAGGATAGAGTTCAGATAAGGTGTAGACAACTAAAAAGGATGGCAGATGATGGAAAAAAAATTGGAAAAGTAAGTGAGTTCATGTAGGTTAGTGACCAACCCTGGTATCGGAGTTTTTAGACCACCTAGAGGCCTCCGAAATGGTCTAACGATTAAAACAACCGGGACATAAGTGGAAAGAATACCACCGACTAGAGCCAAGCTCTTAATTTTAAGAAGTTTTCAATCATAATGATTACCTGTTCCAACTGGTTCTGATTCATCAACAGAGCTATTGATAACATGATTAACTAATACTCGATGATGTCCAATGCTGACTACGAGTTCTTTATGCCCATAAGCAACATCTTGAAAATTTGCAGTTTCTGGATTGCCAAGAGTTGTTATTAACCCGGTCTGGAAATTTTAATATAGCAATAGGATTATCTACGAAATGTCATAGGTGACGATATTTGTAATGTTTTGGCCTGAAATCCTTTGTTGCTGACGTTCGGTCAGGTGTTACCAACTTGATGGCATTAATTCCTGTTGGTAATGCACTACGAATATTTTTATGGGCCATCGACTCACGCACCGTTCCTTCTAGGCTACCGTGGTCATTACCAGAAGAACTAAGGTTTAAATGATAAGTATTTCGAATTTCTTTATTCGTTAATATAATATCTCACTTTGCTCATTTTTATTCTAATGTTTGTTAAGGCTTTCACCAACCTGGTCATGACATTTTCACAATTGCTTGCCTGTAACCTACTCAGACAACGCTATTTTGTACAATTTGATAGCATAAAGAACTCTTACCAATAAAATTCTAAAAATAACTTTACTTACCTCTGAAGGTGCTTTCGAAGCATCATATAAAGTGTCCGTGTACAAAACTGGGTGAGTCAAATTAACCATAGCAAACTTCATACTTTCTCTTAAATCACGAAATACGCCTGGGATTTCTATTTTTCGGAGCAGTGATTTTATTTTACAATATTCGTTGGGTATAATTGCTAGAGTTGAAAAACCGGTGCGTTCTGTGAAAGATTCTATTGCCTGAAGTTAATAAGAAAAACATTTAGAATTCAAAGCCATTGAAATTGTAAAAAAATATTCATCTTTATATGTTTCACACAATAACTGATGCCGACTGTTGGCACTGGCCCGGCTCGGTCAGTTGATCAGTTTGATTGCAGTCTTCAAAAAACTGTTTCTTTAACATCTTTAAAACATTTTACATTCATACCTTGACTCCTAATTGTGAACTTTCTATATATTTGAGTTCCCGCAAGCCACTTAGATATCTTGTATTTACATTCTTACACGGAGTGAGACTGAAGACACCATTTATTACTTTCATGTTTTTGTTGTAAGTCTGTAAATATAACAAACAATCGTTTTAAGAAAATGTTAAGCATATTTAGAGCCGAAACTGCGCTAAGCGGGCGCACGCGACGGGCGCAAGCGACGGGCGCAAGCGACGGGCGCAAGCGACGGGCGTAGGCAACGGTTCACTTTTGTATGAAAACGCACGCAACGGGCGCCCGCGACGGTTCACTTTGGTATGAAACCGTGCGGGCACCCACTTAACACAGTTTCGGCCCTTTAACTTATGTAAACTCACTTGATAGTAAAGTGCTGCTGTGTGTACGAGACTAAAGATGTATTCAAAGGTGTGGAACTTATGACGTAATCTATTTTACCATCTGTATCGACCGCGGTCTGAAATAAAAAGAAAAATATCAATAGGTAGAGGTCCTATTCCTTTTATTTTTACTACGTTTACTTACATTCAGCCGAAGTGAGCAAGGAAGTGGGCAGGACGAGTGTGTAAACACGATACTTCTCAAGCCACGGCTTCGTCCTGCATACTTCCTTGCCCACTTCCCTGCTCACTTCTCTGCTCATTTCGGCTGAATGTAAACGTAGTATATCATATTTAAGAGCGGCATAACTTTTGAATCTACATACTTAGCGCCGAAATATGTTTAAAAAACAAATGACGTAGTTAAGCGTAAGACACCGGTGCTGGTCAGCGTGACACCTTTCGTACAAAGACAACGTCACGCGACCTGCAACCGGCCCGCACCCGCACTTTGTGCTCTTGTGCACTATGTATCTTGCGCTCTAGTAAAATGTTTACCGTGTCATATAGGTATATTAGTGTTGAGGTAAAAATTAAAACACTTACCAATTCATTAATTTTTCTCGCAGCCATGTCAGGCTTATTGAAATTATGGTTAACAGATCTAGCATTTGCAATGTATTTAGATTCTGATATGAATCCAGGTTTTAATAAATATCGCTTATCAGCTGACGTGATGATTGACGGCAGTGTAAATGTTCTACCTGAAATAATGCTACTGAATTAGTATGGAAATCTTGGGTTAAGTTTAATTTTACAAAAAAGTAAGTAAGTTTGTGGCCAACCCTGTCGGAGTGTTTAGACCGCCTAAAGGCCTCCGACATGGTCTAACGATTGAAACAACCGGGACCGACAATTTAACGTGCCCTCAGAAGCACGGTAGCGCTCAGATAGAATGCCAATCGCCAATCGGCCACCCATCCAAGTAGGTGTCGAGCTGCACGTAAAGTTCATTAATTTTACTGGAAGCGCAACATTTCAAAGTCAACGTCCATTATATCAAACCTATCTCTGGTTAGTTTGAAACCAGTTTTGTCAGTTCTAAGGGCTATAAAGCCACGTTACTGCACAATCGCAATGAGCTAACACCGCTTAGTCAAACTGCGCCATAAGCGCTAAGCGGAGTCCCACACATAAGCATAAGGTACCTTTATTATTTTGTGCACTAATAAGTTCGGCCACAGTGTGACATGCGCATTTGATCTGTAATAAAAATGAATTAATGAAACATAAGTAATTAACAAAACTGTGGTCACAGAAGACTGAGGTGTTATGCGTCTATACAAGAAAATTTAAAATATCGCAGCTACCGCCAATTATTATAATATTTTTACTTTGTTTTATATAGAGGTACAACAACTCAGTTTTCTGCTCCGCCAGGAGTAATAGTGTTCGATGGTCTTTTGTGACCACGGTTCCTGTAAATGGGCCGAAAAGTAAGATAAAAATCACTACATAGTATAAAACAAAGTCGCTATTTTTATCTGTTTGTTTGTCTGTATGCTTAAATCTTTAAAATTACGCAACGGATTTTGATGCGGTTTTTTGTAATAGGTAGAGTAATTCAAGAGGAAGGTTTATGTGTATAAAAATTCCCGAAATTCCCACGGGAACGGGCACAATGCGGGTAAAACCGCGGGGCGCTGCTAGTTTAAAATAAAAGCGAAGTGTATCCGTAAACGTAGTTTCAATTCAAAATGAGTAGTGTTCGCTTAAACTTAAGAAACCAGTAATTAACAAAAGTTATATAATAATAATCTTCCATTTTTAAACTTTACAAACTTAAGGAGGAAGTTTGTTAACAATACCTACGAAATACAGAATCCTTACGCAGCAAGTACTTCGCTCTTCCGTGAGAGTACCTCATATTTCCGCTGTTTATGAACCGATATAAAAAAGATTCTACTTCTTTTAAGAAGCTAGTGAAAAGTCGGATTTTTGTTTAAAAATTAACTTACCTCTTTATCAGTGTAGTTGTTAAAATTTAACAAATCGAGCAATTGGTCTCTGGCTGGTCCTTCTCCGTTGAAGAGTAAAGAGTCACAACTCAAAAGTAATATTAGAACTGGGCTGTTGACTGTTGTTTCATTTGGAGTTATGAAGTACTGTAATATTATACTATGAATTTGTATTATGTTCACAAAGTTATTAACAGTTGAAACACGCTAGCTCCTCAACTTTCTGCTCTAGCCGCATCACGCCCATCAAATCGACTACTAATTAATTGAAGTAATTTTTCATAATTACACGTAAATGTCAAAATAATTAATTAATTATTTACTAAGAAATTAATAAGTATTTGATGTCTGTGACTACGGCGGTATAAGTACCTTAAGGAAGGCCTATCACAGACTATTAATCTGAATTTATACTGACTTATTAATAGTTGTCGGTACAATTATTTTGTCATAAAATATTAGGCAAATTTATTTGACTAACCCGTAGTAGAATAGAAGTCACTCGGATACTCGCAGTAGTAAAGCTTTCGATTGCTTCCAAACATTTACTGTCATGATACTCAGTGGTAACTGAAGAAATACATTCAATTAATAATGAATATAACATACATACAAGAAAACCATACAAGACGTAAAATCATAACTTTTATGCACTTGGGAAAAACCCAAAGAATTATGGTCGCAGGTATTTTTTATTAAATCTGTTTGTCACTCCCGTGGATGAAAAAAATCCCTGTCCATTAAATGTGGCTTTCTATTACAAAAATAATTATTCAAATCGCAAAGGTATTTCCTGAGATGTACGTTCAAACAAACACAATAACAATCAAACTCTTCAGTTTTAGATAGATACTTATTGTAGCACTTTCTATTATTTTCTTATTCATTTCTGATATCGTTGGTCCATAGCAAACATACATAGCAAAATAAAGCGTTTATGTATGTAAAAGTCAATCTTAGATACTGATCATCTGATTTCAAAGATTGCTTTGGATATGATAGTTACTTGATTCATGTTTATCCGGATTTTAACCGGAAATCCTAATAACTAATATTAAAAATGCGAAAGTAACTCTGTCTGTCTGTCTATGACTTCTGAACTTCTGAACTGATTTGAATGAAATTTGATACACAGTTAGTCCAGAGCCTGAGAAAGGACATAGGCTACTTTTTATCGCGAAATTCCTGCGGAAACGGGTACAACGCGGGTGAAACCGCAGGGCGCGGCTAGTTCTTAATATAAAGAAACGAAGAGCACCCACCTCCTGATGAAGGTCACTGTACGTGACCGAAACGTGTTGAGGGACACTCAACAGTAACCTCCGTCGTACGTAAGTTCCCGTTTTAACAAATAATTATGACATCAACGTACGTTTCAATTAATAGTAAAATAAAGAAACGAGTTCAACGTAAAATTACGAACCGGTGCTAGTATTACTAAATGTGAAGACTTACCCAATATTGGTACCAATGATCCAACACAAACGGATATAAAAAGTATTTTTAACATTATATACACTTAGAACTACTGATAGTGATATCTGCGTTTTCCCCTTTATATATAAAACAACTGCATATGTAATGACTGGCTATTTACATATTCATACTATTCTTTCAGCATATATTTATTTTAGTGTGGTACCAATGATAAAGCCGGTGCTACCTTTAAATACTTCCTATGCCCATGAAGACAATCTTCAGGATTGAGCTGTGCTCCTGACCTGAACTATTATCAATTCAAGGTGAGACCTCGGAAAACGTAATAACAACGTAGCAGATAATAATTTTTGTTTTCAATCTTGGTGGTCCTGTGGTACGAGTATGTGCACTCGCCTGCCTAGACTGAGGTCCCGAGTTCAATTCCCGGGTCGAGCAACATGTTTCCTACTTTTCAAACATGGCTCGGGTTTGAGATCAACAACCCGCATTAGGCAAGCGTGGTTATTACGCCTAATCCTCCTCACTGTACTTCAGTGAGATGAGAGGCCTTTGCCCAGCGATGGGACATTACAGTCTAATACTACTACTACTTCAATCTTAAAGTAGAAACCTACAAGTGTGTTGCGATGATATTTTTTTAATTTATAGATTGGCAAAGTTATTTTCCAAACGCTTTGAACCCTTCTTCTTTCCGTAAATCTGCCTCCTCCTTGTCATTGTTTCGACTACCAACAGCGTTGATGACATCATATTTATAATGGTCTGTTACCACGCACTCTTAAAGCATGGTAGGTCAGCTAAATGCATGGAAGTAAACCTGCACTAACATGTTTAATTAATCTCACGAGTACCCCTGTGGTATACCTTTATTAGTAAATGGTATGCGTACAAATAATTGTATATGAGTAGATTATTTTTAAGGTTCAAAGCATGACGGGACTGGCATGCCTTGCTTGGACAAAAGTCTCTTAATGAATAGGTATGGAAAAAAAGTCTATGAAGTATGCAACGAAAACCCGAAACGGGGAAGAGTTATTCGCAGTTCGATTATCTTACTAACGGTACCAATAGTTAGCAATAATATCAGGGATGTCAAAGAAGAACATTTGAAATTTCATAAATATTTATTTTGTCAAATTATTGTCCTCAACATTCAGTCATTTGATTCTGATGAAAGATTGTAATTATTGTTTGTTGGCTATAACCTTGACAATAGTTGGTATTCCTCCGATCATGACGTAGGCGATGAAAGGTCTGTCACAGTAGAATTTGGCTTGGAGTGTTGGCATCTCATCTGTAAAGATAAATATTTTTTTTTAATTCTTGAAAAAAAATCTTAGGGTGCGTTTTCATTGAAGCGCAGTGGAGAAGTGCGGAGTCCAATTGACCAATGAAAAGCATTACTAAGATATTATGACAATTTAATTTCAATGCATTCCGCTCCCCTTTTTTTCATCAATGTTGATAGTTCTCTTCTTCATATCTTCAACAACACGCATGAAACTACCTGTTTAAATCTATCTATTTAATCTTATTTCTAATATATAAAATTCTCGTGTCACGGGGTGCGTGGTTGAACTCCTCTGAAACGGCTCGACCGATTCTCATGAAATTTTGTGTGCATATCGGGTAGGTCTGAGAATCGGACAACATCTATTTTTCATCCTAAAATTCCCGCGGGAACGGGTATGAAGCGGGTGAAACCGCGGGGCGCAGCTAGTAATATGTAAATTCATAACGTATGATAACGCTAAGAATCTTGTAAAATATAATAAACCAGATGCAAATATTTATGGCATAATTTATAAATGCCCCACGACAAGGCGAAATGTTTCCTTGGTATTGAAGAAGAAAAAGTACCTCATATGTAAATATCCAAATAGTAATAAGGTACATCTAAACGTATCCTTTTAAAGTAACTGAACAATAGGCTTTACATATAGATTCTGCCAATGTCAATTCGCTGTGAATGATCAATTGAGCTCCAATCTGCTTCAATGGAAACGTAGGGTGTGCGTAGGGTGCATTTCCATTAGTGCTGTTTAAGTAAATCCGATGACTGCGCAGGCTTATTTACTTATAATTTTATACAATTTACCTGAAATAGGTTCACCGCCATCCGGAGAAATGATGGTCTTGACCGACAGATTGGCGACAGACAATCCGAGACTAACATTGCCAACAATCACATCTTTGACTTTATTTGATGCAGGGTCAACAAGGTAAGGGACGGTGTTTGTCTAAAATTCAACATGCATTTTAAAAAACATGGAAAATATGAATTAAAGTAAAAATCAAAAGGCGGTAGACCTACAAAAGCAGTAAGTAGACAGAAAAGAAAAGGGGTATTATAGGTAAGTATTATGACCTATTAAAACGGGACATGTCAAATATCGGGATGAAAAATAGCCTGAAAAATAGTTTGAACGCGCTAATCTCAGAAACGAGGCTATTTTTCATCCCGAAATTCCTACGGGAATGGATACAACGCAGGTGAAACCGCGGGCCGCTGCTAGAATTAGTATTCAGTATACATTACCTTCGTCAAAACATCGACCAAATCAGTTGTGAACGTCACGTCAAAGCTTGGAATAGAGACGGCAACATCAGTAAGTACTAATGAGTCAAGCAATTGATTGAATACTTTATAATCTCGAATTTTTCTCAGAATACTGTACGGGGTAACTCCAACATCAGGTAGAATCAAAAGTAACTTCCAGTTTGGTGATACGTAATCCAATTCTATGGCCTGAAAAAAAAGGTTTTCTATTAAAATTAATAGTTAGTTAAATATAATGAGTATCGCGTTTCAATGGAACTGTTTGTGCTGACTTTCCTGCAATCTTAACATAGATTTTAAAGACGAAAATGTGACCAGTGATGTATGAACCTCCAAAATGGAATATTCTGGCATTTCGCAATTCAGAAATGACTTACACGTACAAACGCGAACATCCTTAATGCTAACGGTATAGTAGCGAGGCGCAATATAATAGCGCCCTTATAGGCAGATTGATCGTTGTTGGACGCTTTAAAAAAGTTAAAACATAAGATTACCAGTAAGTCTGTTCCATGTCTTACAGCAAATTGTTTTTGGAATCAAAAATAATTTCACAAGTGACTAAGGAATATAATGTATGCATAGTACGGTTACTTACGCTAGCCCCAAGTGCCGCACTGATGGTGTGCCTGATAGCCAATCTTCGACGCAGATAAGTAGCCTCAACGGTCTTACAAGGAGTTACATAGAATTTACCTTGAGCTCTCTCGTTAAATCCTACGGCAAAGTCAGCCTGTAACATATGGTACATTTTTATCATCCATTTATATCCCAATGCTAAGCAATGGTATCTCACGCATCCCTCTGTCGGATAAAAATTTTAAAGCCACTCTTGAACAATCATGTCTCAAGAATCAATTAAAAATTTAATTAATGAACAAAGCACATCGTATATGAAACATAGAAGAACAAAGCCTTACCTTCAAATAAATACCACCTGCTAATACAAATGGCGTAGCCTCGCTAATGGATTCAGGGGATATTACATCAGTAATTTGTTTTTCTGTTTGACCTTCGAGCTGAAAATGAAATTTATTAATCTTAAACTATAAACTACAAGTATGTTCGAGTGAATAAATGGGAAATCCTGATGTTGGAGTTTCTAGACCTAGCCTATGCCTATATAACCACCACTCAGTCGCAATGTAATACAGTGATTACATAAGTGTATTAGCTAGAACTGTTAGGCGACGATTACACGTAAAGTATTTACTGTGATCCATCAGTAAATAATGACGTATCGTGGTATTTACTGAACGTGTAACCTAATGTATTGATGACAGTATTTATTGATGGATTTCTAGATTTCTTGATTCTGTAAAGATGATCCGTCGGATTATGATTAAAAAAGGTGTTACTATTGTCAGAAAATCTTCAAAGCAGGGTTCAGGCATTCAAAAATAATTCTCGTAATCATCCATTTCACCATGTAATTTAATTTCTGCCATTAAATTCAAATGTGTGTACCTTTCCCTTTGTTGTAACCAATTTTTTGCCCATCGCTTTCGCTTGGCCTTTTATTATTTAAACTAAGTGCTAAAATAATAGCCACGCAACCTTTAATTTTCAGCTCTGTGGCCATTTTAGACGTGTAAACAGCAGGAGACCGGACACAATACTGACGTAATAAATACTGTACGTGTAGGCTGGTGTATTAATCCATCAGTAAATACTGAAATCCATCAATAGATACTGTATTGACGGATCACAGTAAATACTTTACGTGTAATCGTCGCCTTAGTAGCGCGTTGCAAATGCGACTAACGCATTTTTCTACGATGGTGTCGCTACAAAACTTCACCGCGTGGGCGAGGGTACAGATATATAACATTATACAAAGTCAATGTTAACAACTATTCCTACCATATCATTCATTTGAGCAGCCGCATTCTCGGAATCAGTGACATTGACTGGAATTAGTTCACCAAAAACGTTGCTCAGCAATTTATCCTTGAACTCCTCAGTAGGAGTAAAGTTCACATCAAGACCGACATTGATGGCAGCATAAAGTTCTACTGAAGTATCCTTAAGCAGAGACGTGATTGCGTCCCTGATGCATTTGATCTAAAATGATGAGAGATACCATATACGCAGAACCCATGTACTGAAATGCTCAGCTCATGACCACAATAGTACTTTGTAACATTATAAAAATTGGAAATTGTCATTAACATGTTCGTTGTTTCAATATGAAAAGGTTCTAAGTATGATCAACATTTTCAAACTTCTTTATGGCAGAGTACATGAATGAACAAGAATACATGATCCAGTTTAGTTTCTTCTTTACGAATTTATAACGAGCCTCATTTTATCACACAAATATGGTAGGCACAGTTCTAATTAGTTCAAATATGGTGGTTACCAGATCAATCATGCTCTAGTGTAGTTTTTAATTGTCAGTTAGTGTGAACACTCACTTCATTAGTCGATTTGGTTTTGGTTTCTTTACTATTTTTGTTTTGATATTGAATGTCGCCTTCGTGTTTAAATATCCAAATGATACCTACCTGTTCATCATGAACCTTAAAAATTTTATATTTCTCCTTATTACCAAGCACTGCAAGCGCGTACAATCCGGGGAATAATGCTGAAGTGGCGACAGAGGTCTGGGGATTAGTGTTGTGAACTCGCTGAGAACAATTAAAATACAATTATAATCATTAGGTGTAATCTGCAGTAAGTAGAATTGCGCTGTATAAAGTATGGATCATGGAAAAGAGTAGAATTAAATAACGTCATAATTTTGTCATAACAATAAATTTTTATATTACAATGAATGATGATCAATGAAGACGGTGGTTTGTGCAAGGGCCGACACTGCGTTAAGCGTGCGCCCGCCGCGTGTGGCTTCATATAAAAGTGAACCGTCGCGTGCGGTTTGATACAAAAGTGAACCGTCGCGTGCGGTTTCATACAAAAGTGAACCGTCGCGTGCGGTTTCATACAAAAGTGAACCGTTGCGTGCGCACGCGACGGGCGTACGCTTAACGCAGTGTTGGCCCTAAATAATGTATCGTATTCAACACAGACTATAGTCTAGCTAGACAATCATCAGATTGACTTGTTCGACGTAGGTAATCAAATCTGTCTTCAGACAGTTTAAAAACGGCTTTTTACATAATTATTTAGTCTTAGGCCTGAAATTGCATTAACGTCACGAGCGGGCGCCCGCGCGGTTTCATATAAAAAAGTGATGCGAGCGGGCGCTGGCAGTTTCAGGCCTTACAGTCAAAAATACAGACGGAAAAGTCTATGAGACGTTTTGTATCAAGTGTATATAAGGTCTATAAAAGGTTTTTATTGCCCAGTAGACAGTTCAAAGACTAGGCCCTTCGGCCACTTTCAAAACCAAAGTTCGAAACCAAAGTTTTGTCCAAACTCTAAAAAATGAAAATACACACCCTTAAGAAGTTAGCGCTCAGACTTATCATGACATGTTTGAAATCGTTGTAGCTGCCACCGCAAATGTCTGCAGTTTCCATGTCAGTAGGAGATGGAGGAGCTGCTTCCGTAGTTTCAGCTGTAGTCTCTTCACCTATGGATTACAGGTTCTTCATATGCAGTATTTTAAATGGTACCATTTTTTATGTGGAAGAATAAGACAATTTTTAAACGGATTTTTCGTTTGATATTTCTGTGAGGTTCATTTATTCATTGGAATTAAATCAAGCTTTCTTTTATTCACTACTATGCAGTAAACTATGCAGCTAAAGAAGTAGAAGTCTACTATAAAAAACTTGACAAATTATTTGCAACCTTATTACCGTACGAATAATGATATTTATGATTAAATAATGATTTAGGATTTAACCGTACCTTCAGCTGCAGGCGAAGTACTATTTAATGGAGACTCTGTTGGCCTAGGCCTAGGCAACCTGCCTGTAAGATAAATAAAAAACAAAACAAATTACTACCTGTCTTCCGATTTACCCGCAACGCACCCATTCCTTCGAAATTGGGAATTAAAAGTAGAAGCTCTTATCTCTAAATCACCGAATTTCATCACAAATGGTGTGTTAACGCGACAAACAGGGTTGCATTTATAAATTAGCCACGCCCCGTGGTTTCACTCGCACATTTCCGTAGAAATTTGGGTATAAAAACTGTCTCGTATCGATATGAACCCGAACATACTCGTACAATCAAAACTATAATATTAGTATAGATACATTTTTAATTTAATAGAAAATCGGTCTATCCGTTTTAAAACTACGATGCATCATGCAACAGACAGACACATACGCACCCACAGACAAACTTATAACACCATACCACGGTAATACTATCATACAGTACTCCAACTCCATCTACACACAGGCAGTCGCGACTGTGCCGCAGTGACGTACGGGCGGTGTGTTGATTTAAAAATGTATTTTGTTATTTAATTATAAACATGTTTTTTAAATTAAATTTACCATTCACAAATCATCACGCATTTTTATTGAAAACTTCCTATTCAATTTTAAGTATTTTAATTCTTTACATAAAAAATATATTTACAATCACAAAACTAAATGGAAACACAAAGTAGGCAAATAATTATAATTAAAATGCTGGCGGGTGGCAGCCCTAGCGCATGTCTACGTACCGCGCGGCTGTAGATATCTAACTCAAGGTCACAGCCGAGTTGGAGTACTGTATGATAGTATTACCGTGACCATACTTTTTGCAACGGGGGTTGAAAAGTAATTACCGAATATACTGGTTTCTTAAATTAAAGCGAACACTACTCATTTTGAATTGAAACTACCTTTACAGATTTGTCTTCTGTGACCACGGTTCCTGTAAAGGGGCCGAAACGTCAGATAAAAATGTTAAAAAAGTGTATCCGTAAACGTAGTTGCAATTCAAAACTAATTTCCGAATAGTTAAGAATTGATGACTATTACCTTCGATCAACAATACACAACTAGATATCGGGTCACGTACAAAATCAAAGCTAAATACTGTCCGCGTGGATGACGTGTGACAGCTTATTTTGTTTACTACCGAACTGAAAAAAGAGTTTTAAAACAGTTCGAAGTTCAACCTAATTACAACCATGACACCTAGCAATAAAGTAACAAATCTTATGAATAACATAAGTGACAATAACGCCTCACTTTTCAAATGAGGCGTTATTCACCGAGACGTATTTTTTGCGCCGACCCGACATCTAGTTGTGCATTGTTGATCGAAGACTATTACCTAAAGATGTTCCAATGGCACAGAGTACAACAGTAACCAGGATTTTGAACATTTTGACACTTGAAAACGAATGTACCTTTTTGACACCCTGTAAGCCTTTTTATACTATAGAGTCTATTTTATGTTGCAATAAAATCGTAGAAACTTTTATAGGCACTTATATTTGTCGCAATTAATTTTACTTGTTTCGTTAATGTGTTTTAAAGAGGGTGAATTGATAAAGGTGGTATTTTGCTTCTACAGATAGTAATTTTTCTTCGGGTATGTTATACTTATAATTTATCAGTTTTTAAATGGCAAGTAATTTGTATTTTAACAAGTAATTTAATGAAATTCAAATTTTAATAAGGAACTTCGTTAAATTATAATTTTTAAAAGTAATTTATCAAATGAAAACATGTTGGTACACAACCGTATCAAGGAAAACCCCTTTGTGAGCCTTTGTCAAAAACTCCCCCTAATTTCATCAACATTATAAAGGACATGAAGTTGAAACCGCATAATATGATGATAAGTTTCAATTTAAGAATCGATTTTATTGAGACATAAAAAAGGCCTTATAGTATAAATAGGCTTGCAGGCGTAAGGCGTACACTATAAATAAATAAGCTTACCAGTAAGCCTATTTATAGTAAGCATATTTAAATATAATCAAAAAGGTATTCGTGTAGTGTCAAAATGATGAAAATCCTGGTTTTTATTGTTCTGGTATGTTCCTTTGGAACAACCTTAGGTAAGTTTCAAACAGGCCAAGTGCGGGTCGGATTCGTGCACGGAGGGTTCCGTGGTTTAAAAAAACGGCAAAAAAATTACGTTGTATGGGACTACCCCATATTTATTTATTTTATTATGTTTAAAGAGAACATAAAACTAAATATTCTGTGACAACCAATCTTGTAATTAACTATTTTTTCTCTAACAGCCGCGACTGATAGACATAAACCAACAGAGTCTCCTTCAAATAGTACTACATCTACTGAAGGTAAAGTTTTATATTAATAATGTACTAACGTACCAACTTTGAATCCCTTATTTATTAAGTCTTATCATGGATTTAATACGAATATAAAGTCCTTGACTCACATATAATTTATCTATTGACTATAAAAATCATCTACAAGGGCACAAACATCAAATCTTTGATAGATATTATCGTAGAAAGACTTTTCTTTATTATTATCTTTTCTAGTAATTTATAGTCTAGTTCCTTATATTTTTGTCTAGTTCCTTATATTTCCTTATATTGTTGAACTAATTTCAATGAATTTACCCTTTTTCCAACTAAAATAGAAAATGCCAAGAAATTACAGAATTATCCCTAAAAATAAATAAAAAGCATTAGTATCAAACTCAAGCACTTTGATAAACACCTACTTTTTCAAAGTTGGTTGTGATAATAATACACAGAGTTGCACAGTAATTGTACCACAGAGTACGTATATTCATAAGTACTACACAACTAATATAGATGGCGCTAGTAGTTACATATTATTTTGTTACAATATTAACAGGTTGAAATACTCCAAATAACTTGTAGATGCAGAAACTGCAACTGAAAGCACTGAAGCACCTCCTCCATCTCCTACTGACATGGAAACTGCAGACATTTGCGGTGACGCCTACAACCGTTTCAAACATGCCATCATCTATTTGAGTGGTAATTTCATAAAGGTGTGTATAGTCATTCATCACTTACTCTTGGTAACTAATTTGCGGACTCAATTCCCGCCTGAAGTCAAGAGCTTAGAGGTAATTTTTAATAACCGTGTGAGGTGTGAGGATTTGTCCTAAAAAACAAGTAAAAGAAACTCAGTGCCAGTACCTTAGACCTTAGCCGACTTATTAAAATAAACGCGGTGTAACTAAAACACTGTTACGCTGTATTTTGTCTCTTTTGCTCTACGGAAAATTGCGTATGTCAGAAAGTGACAAACCATTTGATAGCTAAAATGTTTTAATACGCGTTTATTAAAAAGGCCCTAAGTGTGCATACAATACAAGACGAACCTTCTTACAAACGTCATATTCTTTTAGTCTGTTAGACTCAACAATTTTATTATTGTGCCGACACCAATTGTCAAACTTAATATTTATAGATTTAACTATTTAACTAACTACACGTCTTAAGATTATTTGAACTTAGCTAATCCTTATACATCATTCAAATAAATGACGATTCGATTCGACATCAAACATACTACGATATTTGATTCAAACCGCTTAAGTTAAAGTTATAGTAACAGCGCCTGGCTCACGATCCGGAGGTTCCGGGTTCGATTTACCGGTGGGGACAATATCTCACAAAAATCTCTTTGTAAGACTGCCCTCACTTTAGTTAGGGCATTGCAGGTTGAATCACCTGATTGCCCGAAAAGTAAGATGATTCCGTGCTTCGGAGGGCACGTTAAGCCGTCGGTCTCGGTTACTTTCCACGGATAGTAGTTATTACTTAAGCCATGTCAGAGGCCTTTGGCGGCTCTATAACTCTGACACCAGGAAATGGTCAGCTTGACCATCCACTCGATGAAGAAGAAGAAGAAATTAAAGTTAAACCTGAGCATTGTTACAAATACTGCTACTTACTCCGCGAACGCACCCATGTGGTTTTTATTTCAATTGTTTATTTTGTGATTATTATTGTATTTCAATTGTTTTCAGCGAATTCACAACACTAATCCCCAGACTTCTGTTGGCACTTCTCCATTATCCATTGCACGGTTCCTGCTTGCACTGCTTTCCAAGAAGGATAAACAGAAAATCTTTAAAGTCTCTAATGAGGAAGAGGTAGGTATCAGTTTGATATTGCAAAGATATTGGCAAAATGATATCTATATAAGTAAAAGGAGGAAACAAAACCGAAATCGAATTATGTTAGTGTTAAAACTGACAATTAAAAACTACTGATTGATTAAGCTGGGTTCAAAGAGCTTAATAGACTCGTTTTTAATGAATGAGGAACGTTTTGAATTCAAGAATCAGGAACAAGAATAGATTATGTGCTCTGTACTCTGCCGTCTACCCTGTGAATGAAGTTCATTGGTACTGTTGATCTTACTTAGAACCTTTTCGTATTGAAACTTCTGGAACATTTAACATGTCTTTGAGAATTTTAAATTCTAATTATATGATGAAAACAATTACAGGTTCTGTAAAGATGATTTCTCTCATCGTTTCAGATAGCTTGTATTATTAGAATACTCAAATCATTGATTACCGAATCTACAGCAGAAACAGTTTACGTTCCCATCAATGTTGGTCTTGATGTAAAATATACTGCTACTGAGGAGTTCGAAGATAAATTGATAAACTACGCTTATGCTGAAGTAATTCGAGTCAATGTCAGTAATCCCGTAGAAACAGCTGATCGAATGAGTGATATGGTAAGATTTGTTTAATAATTATTGATTCTGCGCATAATTTTATATCCATATAAGTTTAGGTCTATAGCGACTGTGGCGTAGTTTGACTGGAAAATGCTAACGCGATTGTTAAGCAACATTCAGTTTGGCTACTATTGGAATGGGTGTCCGGTAGTGGCACTGCTGGATGTGTGTTAATATTCTTCAAAGATTTCTTTGAATTGATGATCCCGGTGGTATTAAATGGAAGGTCATGTCTAGAAACGACACTAGGGTTACCCAATTTACTTACTCATTCATACCTACTTAATGTTCAAGCTACGTCATATCGACATTTCATTTTCAGCTGGCAGCTCAAACAGAAAACGAAGTTACTGATGTAATTTCCGCTGAATCCATTAACGAATCTACACCATTTATATTCGCGGCTGCTGTTTATTTAAAGGTATACTTCTTCCAGCTTTCAGGGCTTAATATATGTTTTGCTTTTTTTAATAATATTTTTTCAATTGATTCTTGAAAGACATGATTGATTAAGGCTGGTTTAAAAAATATATCAAATGGATGGGTTACCATAACTTAGCATTGAGGCACAAATGGCTGATAAAAAATATACTTATATGTTACAGTCGGACCTTGCCGTTGGATTTAAAGAGAGATTTCAAGGTAAATTCTACGTAACTCCTTGTAAGACCGTTGACGCTACTTATCTTCGTCGAAGACTGGCTACCAGATACACCATCAGTGCGGCACTCGGGGCTAGCGTAAGTAACCGTACTATACATTACTTTATTAAACACAAACAATCAGCTTAATCTTTTAAACATGGAAGAAGAATATACAGACAGAAGTGGTATTTCCACCTGAGCACTACCGTAGTTCAAAGAGCACGCTTGTCCCGATCGTTTTAATCGATAGATCATGTCAGAGATCTTGAGGTGTGCAAATTACCTAAGTATTACAGTTTATACTAAAATAACTGTACTTAGCAGGATAATTTCATCTATTTTTATGTATAACTAAATTATTATATAAATTTATTTTCAGGCTGTAGAATTAGACTACGCAGTACCCAACCGGAAGTTACTTTTGATACTACCTGATGAGGGTGTTACCCCGTCCAGTATTCTGAAAAAAATTCGTGATTATAAAGTATTCAATCAATTACTTGACTCATTGGTGCTGACCGATGTGGACGTCTCATTCCCATTCTTTAACGTGACATTCACAACCGACTTGATCGATGTTTTGACAAAGGTAATGTGATATTTATACCATCGTATTTTTTATCGAAGATAGAGAAAAGAATCCACTGTCTACGATTTTGATGTAAACTAATAAATTACTCTTGACTCGAAAGGGAAACGTTACCTTGTCGCATCAGATTGACTGAATTAGTTAGAGAACGCGACCCAATGAGTAATAAGCAAAGTATTTTGACATGTGTGACACCTCAAAAAGTAAAAAAGGACGAGAAATTCGATTTTCAACTTTTTTCCATTTGATTTTTCCTCTGACATTTCACAATCACATTTTAGCACCTGCTTCTTTGTCTACTAATTGTAAGGCCCGTACTTTTTGTATGCTAACTCTCCATTCATTCTTTCACCTGATTGCCCGAAAAGGAAGATGATTCCGTGCTTCGGAGGGCACGTTAAGCCGTCGGTCCCGGTTACTTTCTCCGGATAGTAGTCGTTACATGAGCCATGTCAGAGGCCTTTGGCGGCTCAATAACTCTGACACCAGGATTGGTCAGGTTGACCGTCCACTCGATGATGATGATGATTCATTCTTTCTATCGATATTATCATAATCTTTAATATGTATGTTTTGTTTTAGACAAACACCGCCGCTTTCGTTGCCGACCCTGCTTCAACTAAAATTAAGAACGTGTTTGTTGGCAATGTCAGTCTCCCATTGTCTGTCGCCAAAATAACGATCAAGAGTGTAATATCCTCAGATGGTGGAGAACCCTCTTCAGGTAAATTGTAGAGTTAATAGTATTACTCCATGCTAATGATGAACTCATCTCAGAGTGCTTTTGTCTCTGAAGATACAACAGTAAGAGCTGTTTGCTTTAGCTTACGCTCCCGCATAACTAAAGGTTAACAAAAAATGTCAGTGTCACCAGATGTAAGAAAATGAAAAAAATGTTGGCCTCTCGAATAACTTTTACAAACAATTAAGCTGGCCATATTAATAAACGCGCATTAAGAACAGTTTAGCTATTAATTAGTTTGTCACTCTCTGCCATACGAAATTTTCCGAAGAGGATATAAAATTATCTAGACACGCGGCAGCGTGTCAAGCCAAGTTCAAGCAAAGGAACGGCTAGCTAGCGCCGAGTGTAATATTACACGAACCACTTGGTGCCACTTTTGACCCTTCTATAACTCAAAACCTATTTAACGTAAACACATGAAACTTCGTGTGTTTAATTATATCCATTAGGACATCTAGAAACCCAAATTTCATGAAGCTAGCTCAAACGGTTATAAAGATATGAACGTCAGAAAGTCGTAAATTTTAGTATTGACTGACTGACTGACATATAGTACCTAAACCTAACCTACTTCCAGATGACCTAGAAGGATGAAATTTGGAATCTAGCTCGGTAATTGTGTGTAAGCGTAAGAAAAAATCTAAAAATATAAAATAGTTAAAAAATAGGGGGGGTCCCCATACAAAAAATATATTTTTTAATTGTAGCGTTGGAACCGTTACTAGCAGATATTTGAAACTATCCCAATATATGTATTATTATATTTGCTATTTAACTGCAATATAAACGTAAAGTTAAATAAAAAAAATAAGTGGTGTCCCCATTCAAAAAAACTTAAATTTCGCGCTAAACAACCGGCCAACGGTGTGTCGTCGGCGGCGCGCGGTAGGTACTTATGACGCGGTCGGTCCACCGTCGCCCCAGCCAATCAGCGTCACGCTCTGATGAATAGTACACAATTATAAGCGGTAGCGATTTGGTAAAAATTTAGCGAGTCGGTTGGTTTATACCTGCATGGTAGTAAAGCGATGTATTATTGTTACCGATATAATGTATGTATTGACTAATTTAAGAATGCTGGTTGAACTCGCTCGCGCCTTGCACTTGTACGCGGGGGCAGCGCGCGGCTCACAAGCGCTATACGATACGATTTAAAATGCGAACGAACCAAAGTACCTATGCAGCGGAAACGCAAGAAAAAACAATAAATATCAATACCTAGTTTTCTTTACAAAAAGTAATGATATCCCACCAAAAACATAAATGTAAAAAAGGAGAGCCAAGTTCAATACAAAAATTATGCATGGCTATGGGCTTCGCTGCAAAAAGAATGGAGATCTAAATGAGGGCCAAGTTCTAGGCAATATCTCAATATGTATTTATAGGAACAAAATAACATTATGAACAAGTATTGAACTCTATTTCTTCTCTTTATTCGATACCTATGACAATTGCTGTTATTTAAAAATGTGAGATCTTAAAGTGGGTTAGATTTAACTTGGCCAGTTTGTTGTTATATGTTGAATAACTTTATAAAATGACTGCTGTAATGAAAACTGGTCAAGTCAAATCTAACCCACTTTAAGATCTCACATTTTTAAATAACAGCAATTGTCATAGGTATCGAATAAAGAGAAGAAATAGAGTTCAATACTTGTTCATAATGTTATTTTGTTCCTATAAATACATATTGAGATATTGCCTAGAACTTGGCCCTCATTTAGATCTCCATTCTTTTTGCAGCGAAGCCCATAGCCATGCATAATTTTTGTATTGAACTTGGCTCTCCTTTTTTACATTTATGTTTTTGGTGGGATTAAAAAAACTAGAAACGTCCTGTTTAAAGAGTACCCTTTTTCCGAGGACATTTTGAACGACGCAGACTTGTCTGTCCTGGTCTGTACCGGCTTAACTCAATAAAATAATCTCGGTACATTCCATGATTCATGTTTTCACTAATTTAAAATAATGTACTTTTCATTGCTATACTCGTTTATCAGAGAACAAGCTTTCGTCCTAAATTGGGGCATTACCGGCTTTTATATCATATTAACAGTAACATTCATAGATATCTGTTGCACCTAACCTCTTTGCTAGACTAGAATACTAACTGTATGTATGTAATTGTTTATGTTTTACAAGATTCTTAACATTATTTTATGAATTTAAACAATACTTAACAGCAAGTGCGTTCATACTTGTTGCTGAAGAAATAAAGAAGAGCAATATCATTACCAACGTTGATGAAATAAAGGTTTGCTTTAAGAATCAATGCTTTTTCAAAAAAATTAAAGATATTTATTTATCTCTTTACAGATGAGATGCCGTCACTCCAGGCTAACTTTAACTGTGTCAGACCTTTCATTATCTACATCATGCTGGGAGGAATACCAACTCTTGTGAAGGTTATAGCCAACAAATCATAATAAAACGTATAGTTTTGTTCATCTGAATAAAAGTTTGACCCAAACAACTAACTTGATGTAGAATAAAATAATTACACAATAATAAATATGAATGCAATTCAAACAGTTTTTCTTTGCCATCCCTATTATGAGTATTATAGCCAATTATCGCGAGTATCAAACATCAGTAAACATCAGTGTTAATGTTAATATGATATCAACAATACCCTAAAAACTATAATTAACTGGCTTAACTTTAACAATCTTAAAATAAACTTAGAAAAAACAAAAATAATGCATTTCTACCAAAGAATTCAACCCCGTTCCCTTTGTATTAACTATGATAACCACCCAATAGAAAGTGTTCAAGTAGCAAAATTTTTAGGTATACTAATTGATAGTCAACTAAATTGGAAAGCTCAAGCTGAGCATATTTGTACAAAGTTGAGTAAACTTGCTTTTGTATTATTTAATCTGTCAAAAACTGTAGACACAGCTACCACTTTAATTGCTTACCATGGCCTCGTGGCTTCTCTATTAAGATTTGGTGTTATCTTTTGGGGCAATTGCAGTTATAAAGAACTTATTTTTAAGTCCCAAAAGCGTTGTATTAGAGCTATTTTCAATTTAAAAGTGACAGATAGTTGTGAGCCTATCTTTAAAAGCCATCATTTGTTAACATTTCCATGTATTTATATTCTAGAAGTAGCAATATTCGTCAAAACTAATAAACATTTATTCCCAGCACTTGTAGATAGTAGAAACCGTTCCACCCAACTTAGATCAAAATACCAAAATTTATTATGTACTGGAGGATATAATACCACATTGTTACAGAATAATATCTTGGGTATGGCGCCAGTCATTTATAATAAGTTACCTTGTAGTTTAAAAGACAAAACTGTCACTCAATTTAGATCTCATTTAAGTAAACTATTATTAGAAAAATGTTATTATTCTGTCTCAGATTTCCTAAATGATTCCTGTTTATAGTTATTTCATAGTTGTTTGTATATTTTATAGTTGTTTATGGTTAGTTATGTTTATGTTTTTTATTTTTATATAATAATATTATTAATTACTTTATGTTTTCGTTATAAGTTTCTTTATATTTGTATGCCAAAAGGCGGAATATGAGTTTAAAAAAAAAAACAATGTAACCCATATTCGAACAAATAAATAATTTTGATTTTGATTTGATTTTGATTTAATTATATGACAAATAAGACCAACAAAGCAGCAAACTAAAATAACATTCGTATTTGAAGTCATGCTATTCGTAGCAGAAGTCATGCTATTCGTAGATATATAAATTATTCGTAGACCAAGTTATACTATTCCTGCCAAATCTTGTGCTATTCGTAGCCATAAATATGCAATGAGTAGCCAGCTTTTCATTGAAGAACCATGTCAGAGGCCTTTGGCGGCTCAATAACTCTGACACCAGGATTGGTCAGGGTAACCATCCACTCGATGAAAAATAAAAAATAAATTGAAGAACCCATAGAAGAATGAAGTTTCCACCTCTCTATTTCGTGGATTAACCAGTATTACACTCTAGCAGCCGCCGTGAGTCAGTATGAAGATCTGTGATAATGAATACAGAATCTGTGCGCCCGCTAAGGCGACGATTACACGTAAAGTATTTACTGTGATCCATCAGTAAATAATGACGTATCGTGGTATTTACTGAACGTGTAACCTAATGTATTGATGGATGTCAGTATTTATTGATGGATTTCTAGATTTCTTGATTCTGTAATGATGATCCGTCGGATTATGATTAAAAAAGGTGTTACTATTGTCAGAAGTTCTTCAAAGCAGGGTTCAGGGTTCAGGCATTCGAAAATAATTCTCGTAATCATCCATTTCACCATGTAATTTAATTTCTGCCATTAAATTCAAATGTGTGTACCTTTCCCTTTGTTGTAACCAATTTTTGCCCATCGCTTTCGTTTGGCCTTTTTATTTAAACTAAGTGCTAAAATAATAGCCATGCAACCTTTAATTTTCAGCTCTGTGGCCATTTTAGACGTGTAAATAGCAGGAGACCGGACACAATACTGACGTAATAAATACTGAACGTGTAGGCTGGTGTATTAATCCATCAGTAAATACTGAAATCCATCAATAAATACTGTATTGACGGACCGTCGCCTAAAAGACCTGTCATCCAATCTGTGGAAGACACTTATTTTTTTCAACTAGATTCATGATGGATGTTGATTAAAAGAAGTTAAAAGTAAGAAGTTATATTGTCTGAGTCCAGTACAATTGTTAAATCTTCATCTGACGTTGTTATTTTCATACATATAATCTGTTAGGAAGTGTTTTATAACACCAGTAAATAAAAGATATTCGCTCACCCACTCTTTACTCTTCTAATTAACTCTTTCCGCTCAGACAACCTAGCTTACCTAGCTATAGTTTCTGTGAGCATAATTATTATGTAAGATGGGAAATGATAAAAAACGGATACGCTTTCGTAATTAGACAGTAATGTCCCACTGCTAGGCAAAGGCTGTCATCTCACTGGATGATACCAGTACAAGAGGAGGGTCAAACGAGGTTGGTGATCTCAAACCCGAGTCATGTTTGAAAAGCAGGAAACATGCCTACACTCGACCTGGGAATTGAACCCGGGACCTCAGTCCTGGCAGGCGAGTGCACATACCACTAGACCACCGAGGCGTCGCTTTGGTACATTAAATAAAACTTATGTAATATTAATCTTGGTATTATGAATTGAAACTACGTTTACGGATACACTTTGTTTTTATTTTACATTTTTATCTGACGTTTCAGCCCCTTTACAGGAACCGTGGTCACAAAAGACGTTTTATGGTTCTTGTTTAACAAATCAATTCTATAAGGTGTTACTACACTAATTGATCGATCTTGAATTGATCGTATCCATAGTGGAAAGGATTGAACGATCGATAGTGGAATAGATTATATGATATCGATCGATGTATATCGGTATGGTACTATTGATCGAGCCGATTTATTCATGTCACTTTCGATGGATGCTGTCGATCAATTGGTGTAGGAGCACTACAACTTAATCTATGTACATTATTGTGATGACTTCCGCGTAGCAAAAACTAAAGAAATACAAAATTTAGTCTTCATGTACAAATTGATTGAAGTGAAATTAAACGAGATTAATTAACGGTGCTTACTACTAGTACATTAGTTGGTATTCCGCCGATCACGACGTAGGTTATATAAGGTCTGTTGGCTATGAACGTAGCCTTATTACTTGGCAGTGGTTCTGTAAAGAAAAAATGTTTAATTTTAAAGAACATGTATTTTACTAAAGTAAGTTCATGTAGGTTAGTGGCCAACCCTGTTGTCGGAGTTTTTAGACCGCCTAAAGGCCTCCAACATGTAGGGGTCGAGCTGCACGTTGCTTAACAATCGCAATGAACTGACATCGCTTACTCAAACTACACCACGAGCGCTACTAAGAAGAATTTTACCATAATGATACAATGTGTCTTAAAGAATAACAAATTAACTTGTCTTTGGTACACGAGTAAGGAAGAGTGACTTTAATACCTCTGGGGTTTGCACCCTTGAGCTTAGCTCATAATAAAAGATATTTCATTCAATAAACATCTATATATAGATACATATTTAATTAAAGATATATCTTAACTGCACTCACCAGTTGAAGGTTCTCCATCACCAAATATAATATTATTAGTGGTTGACTGATAGCCAACTGAAAATGGAACAGTGATGTTACCAGCCACCACGTTCTTGTTCTTAGTTGACGAAGGATCAAAAATGTATGCGGCGGTGTTTGTCTAGAAAATCAACATGCATTTTTTAGTTTTACTAACTAGAATATAACTATAAGAGTAGTAACCTAAATTAGAACTTTTTAATAACCTGGAATCTAGATTGTCCCCATTTCTTAGCAAAGCTAAGTATCAATATTGTATAATATTGGTGCTAGTTATTATTATACTGCAGCAACAAGTAAACTAAAGAGAAAATCTGAAGTTTATATACTTCTAACGACTGATTGAAAATATACTAATCAGAACAGCCATGAGAATTGATTGGTACGACAATTATTAGTGGACTAGCAGCGTCCCGCGGATTTACCCGCGTTTTGCTCGTACCTATGATAATTTCAAGATAAAAAAATAGCCAATAACCTTCCCGTTGAATGTGGCTATCTTGTACAAAAATAATTATTCAAATCGGACTAGTAATTCCTGAGATTAGCTCGAACATACAAATAAACAAACTTACAAATTTTACCTCTAATATAGGATTATTTTTACAATACCTTTATCAAAATATCTCTAAAATCGGATACAAAAGAGACATCAATCGTAGGAACAGATACGTTCACAGCAGTTGGTGTCAGTTTATCTATAGTGCCACAAAATATCTTATGATCTTTAATTTTCTTCAGAACGTTGTTGATTGAAATGCCCGGATAAGGTAAAAAGTAAAGTACGTTGTAGTTGGGTGCCCGGAACGGAATTTCTAAAACCTGGAAAGAAATTTATATGTAAATACAATAAATAGGCTTCTATTGGCAATAACTTTGGCAATCAACCTCTTTATAGAGAAACTATTATGGCCGAAACTGCGAAGCGCGGTTTCATACAAAAGTGAACCGTCGCGTGCGCCCGCTTTGGGCCCTTATGGCTGTTTCATTTTAAGCATTTACATCATCCTGCTATGCGTTTTTATGTTAATCAAAAGAACATCGGTGCGCTCCTGACAACAGCGCACCAATGTGACGAAACAGTGCATTTAATTTGCAATAGCCGTTAAAAAATAAATAACTTACATATGCCCCAATTTCAGCACTATCGGTATATCTAAGTGAAAACTCTCCAGTCACATAAGTTGCAATGACCTTCTTACATGGCGTCTCATAGAAAGTATCTTCATAGTTCAGGCTCTCATTAAATATTCCAACTACACCCTGTAACGCAAAATACTTTTTAATCAAATCTTTTGAAAGTCTACTCTTCCTAGGTACAAATTAATTGAGTTTATTTATGGCTCTTTTTTAACTTTCAAGTAATGTTTGAGTAAAAACAAAATTAAGTACTCATTATTGAGTTACAGTAGGATATTTTAGGTAAAAACTTTACTTACATCAAAATATACAGCAGATTGAAATACAAGTTGCGTATCACTGTTTAATTTCTCAGCGGGTATTATATCTGTAATGTAATTATTTGTCTGAGCTGCAGCCTGAAAAATAGATTTTAATGTCAAACAACATGAGACTCACATTTTACAGAAACCATAATAAGTTATTCCAATAATACTTACCAGATCACTTAGTAGTGCACCGGCTTCTTCAGGTTTAGTAAAATTGACTGGGAGGACTTCACCAAACGCATTGTTCAGTAGTTTTTCTTTAAACTCTTCAGTGACATTATATTTCACATCAACTCCTACATCGACTGCTGCATAAATTTCTATTCCAGGTGCATCAATGAGGAGCGATTTCATAGCGCCCAAGACGCATGCTAACTAAAATATACACAAGTTGATAACGATAATAGAATTTTTTTAAAGTATTAAACCATTTTTTTTAATGATTTTTTATAGATTATGGATGGTTTCTCAGTAAAAAAATTATATTCTCGTCGGCTGAAAAGATGTAATTTTTATTTTTGATTGTTGATGATAAATCAAATAAATCAAATAAAGTTTAATTGAACAGGCCTTAGCGCAGTTCGCTCAATCTATACGACTTAAATACACATTTCGTATATCATGTTGCTAGTAATCTTTATTCGTTCCTGCGTAGGTTTATAGGATACTAGCAGCGCCCCGCGGTTTTACCCGCGTTGTGCCCGTTCCCGTGGGAATTTCGGCATAAAATGTAGCCTATAGCCTTCCTCGATAAATAGACTATCTAACAGTGAAAGAATTATTCAAATCGGTTCAGTAGTTTCTGAGATTAGCGCGTTTAAACAAACAAACAAACAAACAAACAAACAAACAAACAAAACAAACTCTTCAGCTTTATAATATTAGTATAGATACAAATATTTACCTCGTCCTCGTTCTTTAAGTACAATAATTTTAGTGATTCCTTCTTATTCAGTAGTAAAACCAACAGATGTATTATGAACACTACTGATAGGGCGACAATGGTTTGAGGATTAGTGTTCGATGCTCTCTGAAAGAATTGGAATAAAATGTATGAACATTTGAACTTCAATGTGGCATCTTTTATAATCTTGATGTAAAATAAATGAGTATGTATGATATATGATATGATAAATGAGTATGTATATTGATTTCTAGTAGACAATACTTACCCTTAGAGAGTTAGAACTCAAACAGATGATAGCATGTTTGAAACGGTTGTAGGCGCCATTGCAGACTTGTGCAGTTTCCATGTCAGAAGCGGCTGAAGAAGGTTCCATCGTAGTTACAGCAGCGTGTTCATTACCTACATATTGTATGAATTTTGAACTAACTTAAAAATGAGGTTGTTTATAATATCTATGTTTTGTATTATGCGTGATCGCTATACCGCTAGGTTTAAATAAATGTTCACAAGGTCAAAATCCATTAGTCTTTTTTTTTTTAATGTTTTTTAATGGAGATCTCAAACTATGTTTGAAAAGTAAAATGTAAAATGCTTCGCTCGACCCAGAATTGAACCCAGGATTATCTTGGCAGGCGAGTTTACATGCCAAGAATACTGACCACCGAGGCAAATAAGAAATGATTGTTTTTTTTTTTACTTCTCACCCAAAGTAGTCCCAATGGAACACAGCAGAATAGTCAACACAAGAAGTTTGAACATTTTGACACTTGAAGATGTTCGTCGACGAACCTCAACTGTTCTTCTACCTTTCTGGCTGGCATTCTATAAGTAAGACTATTTATACTATAAAAATCCAATTTTATATACTATAAAAAGCCAATTTTATATACTATAAACAGCCAATTTTATATAAGTACTATAAAAAGCCAATTTTATATCCCATTAAATTTGATGAAACTTTTAGTGTCACTTATATTTGTCGCAATTAATTACTAGCTTGATAATCATTATTTGACGACATAGGTATTTCACTTCTTATCTTGTTACCTTCTGGTAAGAACACTTTTTTGTATTGTACGAATAAGTATTGCATTTGGAACTTTGTACATAACTTCGTACATAGCTTGGCAACTTTTCCATATTATACGATGGGTGCTCCGTGCTATTCTAAAGAAAATCAATAAGTAAATAAATTACGTTTGATAGGTTTAAATTTTTTTTTAAAGACAATCAAAGTAAAATTTCAAAAGAATTGGATCACATAGCACCGATGGAATTGGATTCAACTTAGTTATGTTTTTATATGGAAAGAAGCGTGCTGTTACTGTGCTATGGATGCGTGCTACGGAAATGTGCTATGCATTCTATAGATAGTGACAAATGGTAGCCATGTGCATCATACAACTACTCTGTGCAACTACTTAACATTCTTGCATAGTTACGTTGCTATGTAACTATCAATAGAAATCGTTATAAAATTTAGTAACTAAGCTGTACAAGTTGTTGCAGAGTAGTAGTAAATTATACAAAGCAAATTGGAGGTTTTTTTATCACATCGTCCTAAAGCGCAATATACAGAAAATGTGGCTGCGGGCTGAGTGCGGGTGGCGTTACGTTGCATTCCTTGTATTTGTATGAAAGGTATCCCGCAGCTGTCAGTACGCCTTTCTAAGGCCTTTGACACAGTTGACGGAAACTCCGTCATGGATCTTCCGCGACGGATCGCGTATACATATTATTGCATATAATTACTAATAGCGTTCACACTACGCCGAAGATCGGTCGCTCCCTCGAGTCCTAAATTATATTCAAAAACATGTATTGGTATTCCGTTGCGGAAGATCCGCGACGGAGTTTCCGTCATGTGTGTCAAAGGCCATATAATAAACAGTCATCAGTGCATTATAAGTTATTATCTTGTGTGTGAAAGTATTAACCTGTTTGTGTCACATTGGCCTTTCTTACAAATACAATGAATACAACGTCACGTGACCCGCACCCCGCCCGCAGCCGCACATCCGTGCCTTGTGCTTAAAGAAATAATAGGATGGAGTATCTATATTAGATAATTGTTACTATCAAAATCATTTTTACCAACATTAATCATACATTATAAATAGTGGCGTTTCTGTCAGACTCACTGTTATATAATATGGCTACATTAACCTCCGAGCATCTGTTCAAAATAGATACATATCAGATATCCAGAAAAAGAAAAACATAACTTTAATAATTATTTATTAACACTCTTATATCTTAAACAATTATATAATATTTAATTATTACAAATTTTCAATCATAATAGTAATGGTCTAGTAGATACATTAATATTCTTTTATGTTCTATGATTGTTTTTTTACAAGAATAATTAGAGTGCTGGTGATTGGTAGGCTCCGGAAACTATTGGTACTCTTGTTTCTCCTTCCAGTAATATAAACATGAATGGATGATTTGCGTCGAACACTTTTGGTTTCATTCCTGGTGGTGCTGCAAAGAAGGAATCCAAATATTAGTCGGAGGTAATATAACAGCTAATAATAGCGGTAATATGTGCTTGAGGTAGTTGGTTCGACTATATTATATTTTGGTAAGCCCGTTGGCACAGTGGCGTGTGGGAGCGCTTTGTATGGCGGAAGCTGCGGGTTCGATACCCTCCCGGAGTCAACAATACTTGCAGAAAATTGTTGGCTCGGCGTCTGGGTGTCAATTATATATTCATATAAAGTATTTATGTATGTATATATAGTAGTATCAATGAGTTAGATTCCATAATACAAGCTTAGAGCTTGGTTTGGGTCTAATTAATCGTGTGACAGTTTTTCCGGATGTATTGATATCGATGTTACCTTACACGACCATTGGTGGAATTGTACCTATTACGACCAATCTGATGAATAATCATCTCATTCAGCTATTGAGATTATCAGATCAGCAATCTTGCTAGTAGATTTTTCAAAGAGAGTTAAATTACCTGGCACAGGATCGCCACCGTCCGCCGTAAACACGACTGTTATTACTTGTTCGCTATTAGTAACAGTAATCGGTTTATTATCAACGACAGCGCCGTCCAATCTGTTAGTGTAATCGTTCTGCAAAAAAATATAATTTCACCATTTAGAGTAGATACACTTATTGGTTCAATAGAGCAAAGGAAAGTATTGACCTGTTGTCCTTTTCTCTCATTGAGCTCTTCTCTTAGTATGCGTATAGAGTATGCGTAATCATCACACTTGACTACGGGTTGGAAATTTCAAACCAGAGCCTTGTTTGAATAGTAAATTGGATACATGCTTCGTTCGATCGGGGAATTGAGCTCTGGACCACAGTCTTGGCAGGCAAATAAACATAGTACCAACCGAAACGTATTGATTGAATACATAAGTAAAAAAGAGGATTTAAAGTTTATCGTTGCTAAAATACTAATTAATATTTTAGAAGTTTACCTGTTCAGCAAGATCACTGTAATCAGTCCTCGTAGTAACATTGAGCTGAGGTATGAAAACGGTTACAAAAGTGGGTTTTCCTTTGTCTAATTCCTCGATAAATAGTTCATTTTTTTCTATTGCCTTTTTCAATAGTTTTTCGAGACCATAATAGGTTTTGGGCAAAACCAAGACAAGAATAAATGAGGAATCTGCTAAATTTATTTCAATTATCTGAAACAACGTCATCATTAAACTTAAGAACTAGGTACGAGATAATATCTGTAAGGTTCTTCATGTCTATTATTTGAGTTTTATTACTAACTAGCAGCGCCCCGCGGTTTTACCAGCGTTGTGCCCGTTCCCGTTGAAATTTTGGGAATTTTTATACATATAAACCTTCCTCTTGAATCACTCTATCTATTTAATAAACCACGTCAAAATCCGTGCAGTAGTATTTGAGTTTATCGCGAACAGACAGACAGACAGACAGACGACTGTCTGTTTGTCTGTCTGTTCGCGATATTGACTTGACGCAAACTTAACTGTATTTTCTTAGTCGGTACAAATCCTTGACAATACAGACAAAAAGATTGTTTTACCTATAATGTCCATCTTCTGAGCAAAGTTCTCCCTCAACATCTTCAAAAAGTTTTTGATCGACCAAAAAGTCTGTTACACGTTTTTCCTTTAGTGTGCGTTTCTATAATTGTTTTAAAAGACTGAACTTTTCTGTAGTGGGCTCAAACTCAGACATAGTAAAATAACAAAAAAATAATGTGTAAAAGCATTACCTGGCAGTCAAACAATTTACTTTCGTAGTAAACATACTCAGATGTTTGCATCATATACGGTATACGTTTTGCGTCAAATGGCGCGCTATAGAAAGCTTTAGGACTTTTGGTAATTGTGAATCCAACTTCGAAACTAGCCTGTAAAGTAAGTTAAGTAAGTAAGTTAGTTCTTGTAGCTTAGTGGCCACCGTGGTGCCGACGTTTTTAGATCGTCTTAAGGCGTGGTCTAACGATTGAAACAACCGGGACCGACAATTTATCGTGGCCTAAATTTTGTTTCTTTTCGATTCGATAAAAGGTATACATGATCATAAAAAACACTTTGTAAAGTGAATAGATAGATTTGGTAAATGAATATGGATCGAATACGAAAAGACTGCCGCTTGTCTAGGAGGTCTAGGTAATACCTCTACGTATATTCCAACGGTAAACACTATTTCAGTCTTGCTGCTAAGTTTTGAGTAGTCATCAATCACAACAGGAACTTTGCCTTCAGTTTGCGTCGCAACCTGAAAACCCATTAAAAAATGTAAAAAAATTAAAATAAATGAATATTACGATGGTGAAGGAATCGTTTTCCAAATGCCACTTTTGGCTTAAACGGCGAGAAATATAATTTGGTATATTGCATACGACGTAATTATTTGTATATTGCTTATGTACGATACATTTCCTAGAAATTAGAGTTGGAAAACACAAGGAGCAGGTAGTTTTATGTGTTTGTACAATATGGTCGTAGTGTCACAAAAAAAAAAGAAGCTCACTAACCCTTTGATTCATATTATCAGCAGATTGTGCGGAATTAGTAAAGTTCCCGATACCAGTAGAACCATAAGCTACATTCATCACATCACTTTGGAAATTTGGAGTGAACTCGTACTGTATGTTGGCATCTATATTAAATCCTTGCAAGTAGGTTACTGATGATTTTTGAAGTGCAGAATTTAAGTGTATAAACACACAGCGTATCTGTAATAAAAAAACATACATGTAACAACATTGCAAGAATATCGTGCCATGCTATTTTTGCGGGTAACATAAGATGCAATATCACTACATAGTATAAAACAAAGTCGTTGTCTGTTTGTCTGTTTGTCTGTATAATCTTAAAAATTACGCAACGTCTTTTGATGCGGTTTTTTGTAATAGGTAGAGTGATTCAAGAGGAAGGTTTTTATGTAAAAAAAATCCCGAAATTCCCACGGAAACGTGCACAACGCGGGTAAAACCGCGGGGCGCTGCTAGTAAGGAATATTTAAAGAAATATGACAATAGGTATGTGGGCAAAAACCAAATCTTACCTCCTCATTCGACTTTAGATCGTTGTAAGCTAAACATCGTTTCTTGGGAAGATCTAATGCATATATACAAAGTGTTCCACACACGATAGAACTTGAAGTTCGCGATATCGCAAACGATGTTTTGGGGTTTTCTTGTGTTCCTCGCTGAAAAAGAAAAGTAACAAAATCGCAGTACTGGAAAAAGGCAGGGGCAGGAAATCCCTGTACTACATGATGCCTACTTATGAGCTGGTGATGTGTCTCGCAAAGAGATAAACAAGAGTGTGGAAAAAGCTGCGAGTAACGCAATCAAACCAAACTTGGAAATATTTTTTGTAGATACACCACTTATCTTCATATGTAACATATTTTATCCACTCTGGTAAGTATACAAGAGCAATTTACACACTTTAAAATAGGCGAACGAAAGCATACCTGGATCAAAACTGGAAGATTGGCCAGAACTGCTACTCTAAATCTGTCTATAGCATCCGGACATTCCATTTCAGCTGCTTCCATTTGTGCTTGTTCTACCTCAGATGTTGTGCTGGCTAAAATATAACATAACAAATAAAGTATAACAAACGAATTAGCAAATTGATCAGGATCAGTTTGATTAATATCCAAATTAGAAAAAGACAATACTACAGTCAATTTCTTCAACACACTTGAAGGTAACAGTGTCAAGAAGATATCTGTCTTTGCACATGTAGCTATTCTCTTCGGGGCAGTTACATTTTGTTTGGTTATGATTTGGACAACGTTTTGTACAGGTTTTGTCGCAGCCAGCAGTAGCATTTGCGTCTCCACGGCATGATTCTATAAGTTTAGTATCGAAACACCAGATAATAATCGCTAAAAACTGCATTTTTATTGCCAAATAATATACAAGCATTATAATTGGTGGATTAAAATTACTGAAAAAGCTAATTACAAGAACTCTACTCATTTTACAAGATAAAGAAAGGTGATTTTGTAGATTATAAAGTGAATATTGAAGCAACCTTAATCTGTAGATTCTGTAGAGACGAGTCATAACCTAGCTTGGGGCGTTTCTATGTTTTTTTACCTTAATCAGTTTGCTAGTATATTCATGATTTTCAATAGTTTTTAAAATTTACCTTCTGTTGTAGCTTCCTGTGGTTCTTCTTCAGTAGGAGCTAGGAGTAAAAAAATATATATTTTATTAAGTTCGTTTATTTCGTCATCTACTCGTACACATTTTGTCATCAAGACCTCATTGCAAAGAGTATCAAATAGCAATGTATGGATGAGAGATGTAATTACAGCAATTTGTTATACGTTTATCTCTTATTTACCTTCAGTTGCCTCTTCTTCCGCTGGTTGTTCTTCGGTAGGAGCTAGAAATAAAATTTATGAAACATGATTATAATTCAAAATGTTCATCTTAAACATATATAGTAGTTTCAGCAAGATAGTTATCAACTCATACGTCATATTTTATCATCAACATCTCATTGAAAGAGTATCAAATAATAATGTCCGGATGTAGGATGTTATTTGTTATACGTTTTTTATCTCTTATTTACCTTCAGTTGCCTCTTCTTCCGCTGGTTGTTCTTCGGTAGGAGCTAGAAATAAAATTTATAAAACATGATTACAATTCAAAATGTTCATCTTAAACATATATAGTAGTTTCAGCAAGATAGTTATCAACTCATACATATTTTATCATCAATATCTCATTGAAAGAGTATCAAATAATAATGTCCGGATGTAGGATGTTATTTGTTATACGTTTTTTATCTCGTATTTACCTTCAGTTACCTCTTCTTCCGCTGGTTCTTCTTCGGTAGGAGCTGGAAATAAAATTTATAAAACATGATTATAATTCAAAATGTTCATCTTAAACATATATAGTAGTTTCAGCAAGATAGTTATCAACTCATACATATTTTATCATCAACATCTCATTGAAAGAGTATCAAATAATAATGTCCGGATGTAGGATGTTATTTGTTATACGTTTTTTATCTCTTATTTACCTTCAGTTGCCTCTTCTTCCGCTGGTTGTTCTTCGGTAGGAGCTAGAAATAAAATTTATAAAACATGATTACAATTCAAAATGTTCATCTTAAACATATATAGTAGTTTCAGCAAGATAGTTATCAACTCATACATATTTTATCATCAACATCTCATTGAAAGAGTATCAAATAATAATGTCCGGATGTAGGATGTTATTTGTTATACGTTTTTTATCTCTTATTTACCTTCAGTTGCCTCTTCTTCCGCTGGTTGTTCTTCGGTAGGAGCTAGAAATAAAATTTATAAAACATGATTACAATTCAAAATGTTCATCTTAAACATATATAGTAGTTTCAGCAAGATAGTTATCAACTCATACATATTTTATCATCAATATCTCATTGAAAGAGTATCAAATAATAATGTCCGGATGTAGGATGTTATTTGTTATACGTTTTTTATCTCTTATTTACCTTCAGTTGCCTCTTCTTCCGCTGGTTGTTCTTCGGTAGGAGCTAGAAATAAAATTTATAAAACATGATTACAATTCAAAATGTTCATCTTAAACATATATAGTAGTTTCAGCAAGATAGTTATCAACTCATACATATTTTATCATCAATATCTCATTGAAAGAGTATCAAATAATAATGTCCGGATGTAGGATGTTATTTGTTATACGTTTTTTATCTCTTATTTACCTTCAGTTGCCTCTTCTTCCGCTGGTTGTTCTTCGGTAGGAGCTAGAAATAAAATTTATAAAACATGATTACAATTCAAAATGTTCATCTTAAACATATATAGTAGTTTCAGCAAGATAGTTATCAACTCATACATATTTTATCATCAACATCTCATTGAAAGAGTATCAAATAATAATGTCCGGATGTAGGATGTTATTTGTTATACGTTTTTTATCTCATATTTACCTTCAGTTACCTCTTCTTCCGCTGGTTGTTCTTCGGTAGGAGCTGGAAATAAAATTTATAAAACATGATTATAATTCAAAATCTTCATAATTCATTTTTCATCAACATCAGATGTTATTTGTTATACGTTTTTTAGAAGAAGAAGATCTCTTAATTACCTTCAGTTGCCTCTTCTTCCGCTGGTTCTTCTTCAGCTGGATCTAGGAGTTAAAAAACTTACTTTATGTTATTATGTTCGTTGATTTCGTACTAGCAGCGCCCCGGAGTTTTATCCGCGTTGTGCCCGTCACCGTGGGAGCTTCCGGATTTAAAAAATATACTATAACCTTCCCTTTGAATGAAAAGAACTATTCAAATCGGTCTGGTAATTTCTGCGATGAGCGCGTTCAAACAAATAAAAAACAAACTTTCTTCAAAAATCCTTTTCAAGACCTCATTGCAAAAAGTATTATAAAGCAATGTACGGATGGGAGATGTAATTGCAGTAATTTGTTATACGTTTATCTCTTATTTACCTTCAGTTGCCTCTTCTTCCATTGGTTCTTCTTCAGTAGGATCTAGAAATAAAATTAAAACACATTTAACGCTTGTAGGTAGTAAGTTGTCATTTTGAGAAACTTTTATCGATTTCTACTGTGTTGTTCCCTTTGGTGTTACCGATTTGTACCCTCATGTTTGTTAATCCCGTAGAATTTCAGGAATTAGAAATTATGGTAAGCTTTTGTCTGGCAATGAGACATTAGTAACTACTTTTTTAGTATTATTCTAATTACCTTCAGCTTCACCATTTTCTTCTTGTTCTGCGGCAGGATCTGTAATTTTATTATTTTATGTAATTTCATGCATCACGGAATTAATATTACAAAGTTAATTTTTAAGTCATAACTCTTTGCCTTCAAGTAATCAGTACTCACCCTCATCCTCTGTTTGCGTTCCATCTGCAAAATAAAATTTAAAGAAAATTTTTCTTTGAATAACTGCACTTACAATACATAGGTAGAATAAAACTTAGAAATTATAGTTTGCACTTTATTGTATTTATAAGCTAAAAGTTATAATTATAAGATCGGTACATTATTTCGACAGACAGTTAATACAATTAAACAAGCCTCTTCATTTGTTGCTATACTTCTTGGAATATAGAAAAATAATAATTCGACTCATTGTTCGAAAAGGAAAATCATATCGTAAAGGTTCGGTTCTTGAAAACAAAGTTTAGTTATAAAACATACATATTAGGTCTAAGTACATTAGAATTGGCAGCAAAATACTATGAATCAACATAGTGAGAATTTAGTGGCTTAATTGTAATTAGATTTGGTTGTAAGCTAGGGTAAGATTTAAGTTACACCCCCTTCAGTTATCACCTTGATTACCGCCTGCGTCTTCAGCAGCTGGATCTAACAAAATAATAGAGAAACATTTTGGGTTAATACAAGTCTGAATATAACGCAGTATCAACAAAAGTCAAGACATTATTGTTAAAAATTGCAAACTATTTCTTATTAATAAGAAAGCGGACCCCAGTTTACTCAATTCTTCATCGCAATCTTTTTATAACTTAACCCAAATTATAATGATTGTAGATTTTATACTTTCGGGTTTTAGATAATTTGCATAAAAATCACGTTACATCACACACGTCACAAAACCTATTACATGATTTACTTATATGGATATTGCATGTGGGTTTTCTTTGATTAGTTGTTTCTTACCAGGAGTGTTACAAGTACATCCATCATCAGCTGGCATCTCTTCAGGGGTTCCTCCTGCAGTTCCTACAAATAACGTTATTTTTTTAATTACCGCTGGACTTAATCCACACAATCTTGAATAAATCATCTTTTATGATAAATCTTAAATCGTCTCGTCTGTAAAATGTTTTACAGACATTTTAACATTTTACAATTAAACGACTTGCTGACAGTCACAGATTTCTAACTATGTTTGTTACATACTTTTGTCACGTTTATCTACCAACAAAAAGAAAACTTTTATGAATTTACTTTTTTATCGACTTTACTACTAAACAACTAAGCAAGTAATACTGAGCAAAGGCTAAAAGGAATTTATCTGTAATAATTTTAATCTTCCTCTTTGCACTGACATCTTTGGTGAAACAAGCCTTTGCCCAGCAGCGGATCATCACATTCTTATACTTTTTAAATATATTTTTACCTTCAGCTTCAGGAGCTGCTTCATCACCAGTTTGCTCATCAGCAGCATTGCAAGTACATTCATCACCGGCGCCTGCATCACCACCTACAGATATAATGTCAAGTCTTATATGATGTGTAAATGTCTAAACTAAGTACACTCTAGGTGCTAAAACTGTAGTTATACAGTCTTCTGGTCTTTGAAAACGTATGAAGGAGCCCATACTAAAGAAAGAACACACAAAAAAATGTGTACTGATAGACTCATTTGTCTGTTAGATGATACACTGTTGTGAGACAAACTTCAGTTTTGCCTAAATTATTTAAACAGGAAGAATCTAATCAAAAACAATTGACGTTACTACTGCTATAATATCAGTACAATTTTGATCTATTAGGTAAAAATGTTGTGCTAAAAGATTAAACTACTCCCAATACCATGTTACAGTGCCAGTTAAAATTAAAATTACCTTCTTCAGCACCTTCTTCGCCGCCAGCTGCAGCACCTGTAATAAAACAAAACTAAATGATTAACAAAAAAAAATATTCAGTAGAAAGTCCGTTTACAGTGGTTTTTACTAATTTTAACAAAGGAAATTGTAGGTTGCTTTGCATTGATATATAAGTCAGTTAGTAAGTCAGTCAGGTTTGCCTCTTATATATACATTCCCATGGGAACGGGCACAACGCGGGAAACACCGCAGGGCGCGGCTAGTCTATTATAAGGTTTTTGAAACAAAAATACACAACGTTTAACAAATATACTAAGGGTCGATTCGACCAAACTGGTGTAAGTTTTTACACGAGAGTAAACTACTGCTTATCCTAAGGGTAAGCTGATTTTGCATTCTACCAATCACTAACCCAAGAATAAGGTAACTACACGCGGGTAAAGATTTACACGGCTGATTTCGGCGGTGTAAACAGTTATACTGAGTGTAGCCGTTGTCAGGGGAGACATTTGTGCACCATCTGTGCTTGTGTAAATAGCAATAATACGACCGCGCTACGATGGAACGTTTAACAAATTTAATCGATGAATCGGACAGCGATGATGAATATTATGTGCCAAGACGTCCAAGGTGGATCAAGGAAAGAACCAATTATTTTAATGAATATGATGACCATGATTTTGCTGTAAGATGCTGCTTTTTTGCAGCTTTTTTCATATTTTCCCACTGTGTTTTTAAATTTTCAGCTTCCCGAGGGCAGTGGGTGGTTTGGCTATTATATTCCACACATATAATCTGCCATTCTGCTAATTTTTCCTTAATGGAAACGCAGTCGGTTTTTTTATTTTCGATAATATTGTAGTGTTTTTGAGTGGAAACTAAATCCAGGAGTAATGTTTTTTCTGATGTAAGCCAATTGGGGCTACGTTTCCGTTTTTCTACTTTTTCGTCACACATTTTCAAACAAACACCAAACACGGCAGGCCGAAATTTTCGCCGCGAAAATAAATAAATAGGTAGGGTAGGTAACCACGGAAATGTCGCAACAAGCTGTCAATATTGATATCACAGATTGACATTTCACTATATTATCCTACAAAATTAAAATGATGTGGCACTATAAGTAACTATATTACAATCAGTAGCACATGAATTTCGGTCGGCTTATACATTCGTTCGTTAGTGGTTCATCAATCATTTTACACTACAGAGTAACAATATCGAGTATATGGTATTCCTAGAATAAGTTGGAAAAACGCAATCGGGATACTCTAGTGTAAAATTCAAGGAGTAAAATTATTTCCGGATTAGTTACTCTCGTGTAACAATGTGTTTGGTCGAATCCACCCTGACTTGCACACTAAATTATACAATCTTACAACGGAATTTCTAAAATTGATTTCTAAAGGTAATCGTAATACATGCAATCCGGTAGTAGTTATTCTTTTTTAGCCAACATAAAAAAGACATATTTTTTATGACTGAAAGAATTATTAAATGTACTATTAAATAATTCATAATAAGATAGGTAATCACCCAGTAAAAGAATTTTGCTTAATCCATTAAACAAACAATATGCTAGATTTGATTTAGTTTGTGTGCACATTTAGTGTGCAATCCAGTATTTTGGTGCTAATTTCGAATATTTTGTTACAAAAAAAGAGGATTTTTCGTACAGTTAAAGGATTACATACTACCCTTTATAATATTAGTAGGAAAAGATGTACTGACCCGGACCGCATTCGCTCGTAGGGATACAAATATTGGTATCATTACGAACGTATCCTGGTACACAAACGCAAGCAGGTTGGTTGGAACACATGCTTGAAGATCCGCAAGACAATAACATTCCAATTTCATCACAAGTCTGAGGATCGCATACTGATTCTGGGCAATTCACGTATCTTTCGTTTTCACCGCATTCGAATTGTGGAGCTAAAAATGAAAAAAAGAATTGTTAGACTCCCAAGTAACTTTTGTCAACTAATGGATGACAAGGTTATTTCGTAAATAGTTGCAATGTAAATTCTTACCAGGGCATATTCCGCAGATTTCGCAAAGAGGATCAGATCCATCGCCGGCGCTTCCTGAAAAAATACCATCTTTAATATTGAAACTGAACCGAAATTTAATCTGGTGGCCATTGACACGAGATGTTTAGTATTAACTTTGATGAAGTCAATATCAGTAATCATAATAATTTGACTTTTAGTTTTGAGTTTTTCGTATTATTTAATATATACCTGTGCACGTACTGCCACCTTCCTGGGCAGGGTCTTCTTCTTCCATTCCTTGTTCAGGGTCTTCTTCTTCTTCCATTCCTTGGGCAGGGTTTTCCTCTCCCTCTTGTGCAGGAGCTTCTTCCATTCCTTGGGCAGGGTCTTCTTCTTCCATTCCTTGGGCAGGTTCTTCCTGTCCTTCTTGGGCAGGTTCTTCCTGTCCTTCTTGGGCAGGATCCTCTTCTTCCATTTCTTGGGCAGGGTCTTCTTCTTCCATTCCTTGGGCAGGGTCTTCTGCTTCCATTTCTTGGGCAGGGTCTTCTTCTTCGGCACCTGCTACTTGAAGGCAATGAAAAATCCCAGTGTTACTAAACCTTGTTTCTTTCTACTGTCACCAGAACGAAGATTCCCGATTAGAGAAGTATAGTTATTTGAGAAATTACTTCAAAATGAGATTACAATCGATACTTGAACTTAATAGAGTCAAACGCATATTGAATTGAAAATTAATAAATACTTTTTGCTCACCTGCACATGGACAGTCATAATCACCCTCTTCAGCTTCGGCTGGATCTTCTTCCGCTGGACCTCCTTCCATTGGATCTTCAGTTTCTGCTGCCGGATCTTCAGTTTCTGCTGCCGGATCTTCCTCACCTTCCATTGGACCTTCACTTGCTGCTGCCGGATCTTCAGTTCCTGCTGCCGGATCTTCCTCTCCTTCCATTGGATCTTTACTTGCTGCTGCCGGATCTTCAGTTTCTGCTGCCGGATCTTCCTCACCTTCCATTGGATGTTCAGTTGCTGCTGCCGGATCTTCAGTTTCTGCTGCCTGATTTTCCTCACCTTCCATTGGATCATCACTTGCTGCTGCCGGATCTTCAGTTTCTGCTGCCGGATCTTCCTCTCCTTCCATTGGATGTTCAGTTGCTGCTGCCGGATCTTCAGTTCCTGCTGCCGGATCTTCCTCTCCTTCCATTGGATCTTTACTTGCTGCTGCCGGATCTTCAGTTTCTGCTGCCGGATCTTCCTCACCTTCCATTGGATGTTCAGTTGCTGCTGCCGGATCTTCAGTTTCTGCTGCCTGATCTTCCTCACCTTCCATTGGATCATCACTTGCTGCTGCCGGATCTTCAGTTTCTGCTGCGGGATCTTCCTCTCCTTCCATTGGATCTTCGGTTCCCGCTGCTGGATCTTCCTCTCCTTCCATTGGATCTTCGGTTCCTGCTGCTGGATCTTCCTCTCCTTCCATTGGATCTTCTTCTCCATCGTCAGGTTGTTGTCCGCCGTCCTCATCACCACCATTGTCTAATTCTGAAATAAATTTATTGATTTATCTTTAAAAACAGATTTACTTATCCTTTGCTACCCATTTGATATCTGAGAATCCCGGGATTGCTTGAATTAGGTCTACTTCAATTTTACTTAAGGCGGCCCCTAGACGATCAATTATATTGCGCAATATTCAATATTGTGCAATATAATTAACCGTCTAGGGCTAATATTGAAGACTGCGCAATGATTGAACGAAAGTTTGAGCGAGTTTAATTTTTATTGTTTAATATTTAATATTGAACAATATTGCTTCGTGTAGGGTCAGTATTGCGCAATATTTAACATGTTGCTCGGGATCAAACTATTTTCCGACTGAACAAGAAAACATTGCACAATTTTCTTATTGTGCAATATAATTGACCGTTTGGATCCAAACGCAATTCAATCTTATTGCACAATTAAATATATTGTACAATGTTATTGTAGGTCTAGGGGCCTCCTTAGTAAACTAATTTTTCACCGTGGTATCACGTGGTTAGGTAGGTAAATAACGCATTTATTGAGAACATTATTTTAAGAACGTGGTCACACTACAATACCTTCAACACCAACAAACAAATTCAATGCTTTTCAAATTAACCTACTATTTTTAAATATACTATTTTGTTGCCTTAAGTGCTTGCTATTCATAACGCTTCGCTACCAATTAGAAATCACATGAATTGTTTTTAAATTACTGTTAAAATGTTCAATGTTTCAGTCCTCGAGTAAAGTCACGTGCCGCTGGGTCACTATTTAAATGAGAATCCGTTATTATCATTTTCCATCTGGGTGCTTGGAAGAGTACGTTAAATTGTCGATCCAAATTAATTGAATTGTAAGACTTCATACGCAAACTTTACAATACTTAATGTTGTACTTACCAATACAAATTCCAATAAACTGTTGATAATATAATGTACTTACCATCAGAATCTAAGCTGCCTCTATCGTTGCTTTCATTTGACATATTTTCTCCTTTTTCCCTTTCTCTTTCCCTGTCTTTTTCTTCTCTTTCCCTATCTTTTTCTTCTCTTTCCCTTTTTCTTTCCATTTCTCTTTCGTTTTTTTCCCTCTCTCTTTCTTCATCTTTCTGTTTTCTTTTTTCTTCTTTTTCTTCTCTACGTTCCTCTTTCATTTCTTTTCTTTCTTCTTTTTCTCTACCTCTTTCTGAAAAAAAAATCTTACTGGTTTACAGAAAACAATTTTTTGGTATGACGATCAAATTTATTATCCCGTTTAGGCACAAGGATTTCTTCTCTAACTTCTATAACACTAAACTTTTTATGCAGTTCAATTTAGGAAATATAATAAGAATCTTTTTCTTAATAGCCATTGTCTATCAAGAAATTGTTTAAGGTTCCTAAAACTAAGGACTTAACATGATCATTTTTTCTTGGTAGAAGTAGTAGTTGTAAAAGCTTGTAATGTTCCACTGCTGGCAAAGTTCTCTCATCTCACTGATAATATCAGTACCGAGGAAAATTAGACGTAATCACCATTCACCACGCTTGCCTACTGCGGGACAAGTATGACTCGAGTTTGTACACCAATCTCAAACCCGAGCCATGTTTGATAAATGAAAAGTAAACTGGAAACACGCTTCGGTATAATATTCGGTTTTCACCTAATTTTTTCTCAAAATCAATCTATAATAATATACGTATAAAATTATCATTATCACTACATAGTATAAAACAAAGTCGCTTTCCGCTGTCTGTCCCCATGTATGCTTAGATCTTTAAAACTACGCAACGTATTTTGACGCGGTTTTATTTAACAGATAGAGTGATTCAAGAGGAAGGTTTATATGTATTAAAAATCCCGTAATTCCCACGGGAACGGGCACAACGCGTGTAAAACCGCGGGGCGCTGCTAGTTGATAAATATGTTCTACTCACCCTCAGATCTTGCCTCTCTGTCTTGGTCTTCACTATCATCATCATTTGTGTCCTGTTCGTTGGAATCCCTATCTGTAAGTAAATTATAACATTCGTGTTTGTCATACTAAATACCTATTTTAGATACAATCACACGGAGAGACAGAAATGCACTTCGATCAACAATATACAATGCATGCCAAATCTCTGTCGCATCAGATTTTTTTTCATGGTGATTAATAATTAATTATTTTGCTTTATACAATTGATTAAGTATCGGGGTCAACACTGCGTTAAGCGGGTGCACGTCGCGTGCGCCCGTCGCGTGCTCCCGTCGCGTGCGCCCGTCGCGTGCGCCCGTCGCGTGCGCCCGCCGAGTGCGCACGCGTCGTTTCACTTTTGTATGACACCGCGGCGTGCGCACGCTAAACGCAGTGTCGACCTTAATGGACCTGAATCATTTCCATCGTTATAGTGGTAATATTTTTCAAAAATCTACTTAGTACTGTTACTACTACTACTGGTACTACTTGTATTGTATTCAATGATAATATTATATTTTTTTACTTACAATCAGACTCTAATCCATTTTGATCATTATTTTTATCTGTAAATAGTATATATATTGTATTAGCCTGTAATGTCCCACTGTTGGGCAAAAGCCTCTCGTCTCACTGAAGATATCAGTACAGTGAGGAGGTTTAAATATCACATAAAATTAAATCGGTAATCAAGTAGTTGTATAAATATGCTATTAGATAAGTGACGACGTGGACTAGAAGAGGCTGCATGCAACATGCGGTGACAGCTATAATTTGAACTTTTACAAATATATAAATTGACGAGCAAGGCATACCCTATATATACATACCTTTATCTATAAACTAGCTGTGCTCCGCGGTTTTCACCCGCATTGTACTCTTCCCGCAGGAATTTCAGATAAAATTAATCCTATGAGTTATTCTGATGTATAACCTATATTACTGTAAAGTTTCATCCAAATCCGTTAAGTGGTTTTTGCATGAAAGAGTAACAAACATACATCCATACCATACGAAGCCATCCTCACAAACTTTCGCATTCATAATATTAATAGGATAGGATAGGATTACGAGTACCTGTTCTCATTTACATATTGCTGACGGTCGACTTATTCTAATTGGCCCTTTACTAACGTACGTAAAGTTACGTTCGTTAAGGTAGCGTGAGTTTATAAGTTGGAAGCCAGTGATAACATGAGCGTTACACGACCAGCTTACACTCTTATTCTCAGCGACGTCTTTAAGGCAGTGTCTAGAGGCAGCCTCGGGGTTGAGCAGCCACGACTTAGGCAAGCAGCCTACCGTAAACACAAAATATACTCGTACATCGTATCGCGACAAGCCTCGGGTTGAGGCAGCATCTCTTTTTGTGCCGCCTCAGGGCAAGGCAGCCGGTTGACCCAAGGCTGCCTCTAGTGGACAACCGGCTGCCACACTTTGTACCAAGACTCTATACATACGTCAGTATATAACTATTATTGCACTATTATATAACTATTGTTTACTTTTAAAAACTTATTTTTACGAACCCTCATCACTTCTTTGGGCACCTGAAAAGCAAAAAGTACATTAAATAAAAGTGTTACATTAACACGCCGTATATGTCTCTCTCTTCCTGGCCATGTGTCTCACATGTTGGTAGGGTCAGCCTTCCTCGTTTACACTTCGTATATAAATAGGTTAATATGAAGTGTTCTGTCACTTTTGCATATAGGGTTTTTTAATGTAGAATGTTACTTAATAATTTCAACATTTTAAAAGAATTTCATCTGACAACTATTAAACTGACGAAAGACAGTTTTGTTTGCGTCGATCAAGTTCATTCAAATACTATAGTGAGTATAGTGGACTAATTCTCGTATGAACTATTAGAGTTAATAAAAACATTGTAACGTACTGTGATCTTTATCCTTCCTGTGAATACCTGAAAAGCAAAAAGTACTTGCATTAGATACATTATTTTATCTACACTAATGTTGTAACATTCTACTTATGTTTCCAATACTTGACTTATAATTACTACCGTTATAGCACAGACAACTAAAACACTCAATTTAAGCAATTGCACATGATGTTATAATATCCACATCGATATCGTAAAATCTCATTATAACATCGCGCCCTGCGCGGCGCGCACCCTGCGGCCCTGCGCGCGCAGCTGCGCTCTCATTGGTTAGATTTTAATGGCGGCAAGTTCACTGTGACAATACACGTACGCGTGAATTTAATGTTTCGCAATGTGTTTTGTTTTTAAAATTTTGTTTAATTAATTGCATTAGTGAAGATAAAGTAGTGTATGCAACTGCATATAACACGGGTATTAAAACACTCGTTACTATTATGAAACTAGCTGCACTCATTTCATAAACTCACACTCGTGTTTTAATACCCTTCATTATATGACAGTTGCATAAACTACTATTAGAGACGTCAAAATAATTTGATTCTGTAGTAAAAGGGATTAATCACTCAGGAAATCACTATGATAATTTCACGCAAAGGACTGAAAAAAAAATGTGCCAAATGTTGGTACGGTCAGCCAAATATGTGGTCTACCACCCTACGGTTGAGATTCATTTGAACGTCATGAAACAACAAGGTCAATTTTAAACGTCATAACATAATTGTGCATAGAAAAGTCAACCTTAGCGATCGTTACATCTCGCAGAAACTTTTGTCAAAAGTGGTAGACCACTTTCTTGGCCGACCGTACCAAAAGAATTATTCAAATCAAACTAGAAGTTTTTGAGATAGCACAAACAAAAATATTAAAGTCTTCAGCTTCACGTGTAAAAGGCACATTGCACTATAATCTAGTACTTTGCAAACTGTTTAATACCTAATTATATTTAGAAACAAATTTATTCTATGCAAATTGTATTTAATCTTGCACCAAATGGAAAATAGTATTCTGTTTTTTCAACATATTTAGGTACTAAATACATGTAAGAGGTTTTTGCGCAAGCCGAAAATATTAAATTCTTAACTTAAACTTACTGTTACTCAGAGTTAACACTAAAGTGTTGGCCAATAAGGCCAAAAGTAATAGTTTCCACATTTTCACACTAATACTAATACATTTCTTGAGAACATCAGCCTTTTATAGAGTCAATATTTGAAATACTAAATTTATTCTGAGCTGTTAGCATATAAATTGCTAATGATAGTTGAAATAATCACTTAGTACTGAATTTTTCAACTTATCTATCAACATTATTTCAAGAAGTTATTTTTTTAATTTAAGTACTTAGAATGAAAAGTAGACGCGGGTTATCAATTTCATAACGTGTAGTTTCAGGAGTAATTAGCACACAGATGTAACCCGACAGAAAATAGGACTATTCTACTGTGTTGCTTCGACGTGTCTGTATCTATATTTCAATGTGTAAGTAGGTGTATAATGAGTAAGTGTATAAGTAGAAATGATTATGCTCAGAACTGATTCACACATCCTAAGCTCACAAGCTGATACTATTGCATCTATATCTATATCTATACTAATACTAAAAAGCTGAATAGTTTGTTTAATACCTGACAAGCCCGTTGGCACAGTGGCAGTGAGAGCGCTTACTGTGTCGGGGGTTCGATTCCCGCCCGGAGTCAACAATATGTGAAGACATAGTTGTTGGCGACGACGTCTGGGTGTCAATTATATATTCTTATAAAGTATTTGTGTATATATATGTACTAGTATCAGTTAGTTAGATTCCATATTACAAGCTTAGAGCTTAGTTTGGGTCTAATTAACCGTGAGTGAATTTGTCCGGGTGTATTTATTTATTTATTTATTTAATAATTTTTGTCTTTGTGATAGCGTTAATCTTGGGAACTACCAATCCGATTTTAATATTTCTTTTTGTTATGGATAGCCACATTCAATGGGAAGGTTATATGCTATTAATTATCCCGAAATTCTCACGGGAATGGACACAACGCTGCTCAACTATAAGTTTTAGGAGCCTCAGGGGTCGCTAAGAAGGGATTTTGCGAAACTCAACCCCTAACAGGGGATAGTCCTTTCACCCGAAGCGAAGTGAGGGCGAACTGCACGTATAAAATTGAGCTCCTCATATCCCACTGTTGGGCAAAGACCTATTTCTTCCAATAAGCTCTATCAAGAGATTCTAGAAAACCAATACTCAGTTTAATTACAATTGTAACTATTTTGCATTCATAAACAGTTATTGGCACTATTCAAGAGTTTATAAATAAATTAACTATAGCTACATTGAACTTATAACTATCTACACGTAAGTTTTGAATAATTCAAAATTAGATAATATACTCATTCTAAATTCTAAGTAGATATCTATTCACCAATTTGTGTATTCAGAAGACTAGTACTCATTCATAGTCCATGAAAATATCCATAAGTATTTAAAAAAACATTAAACATTCAGTGTCAAAAATACTGAAACAATCTTTGGTATAGCGTCTACTATTGTATTAGAATTAGAACCCGTAGTGGCAGAAGTCAGTACAATGTTTATTAGGTAAACTACACGTGTCATACTTCAATTTTGTATACTCGCCGATAACAAATGAATAGTGGCGCCGACACCAGATAAAAATACGGATCTAAAAGCCGACTAGTGTAAACAGACTCTTAAATTGCGAGATTTCTACTACATATGTATATAACAAAAGGACAAGCACGTGGCGCAGTGGCATGTGAGAGCGCTTACTATGTCGGGGGTTGCGGGTTCAATTCCCGCCCCGAGTCAACAATATTAGACATAGTCGTTGGTGACGACGTCTAGGTATCAATTATATATTCATACTAGCTGTGCCCCGTGGTTTCACCCGCAGCGCCCCCGTTCCCGTGGGAATTTTGATTTTTATTCCCTATAAACCTCACGGAGCCCGAGACCTTTCCAACGAATGCAAAACCGTGGAAATCGGTCCAGCCATTCACGCGTGATGCCGCGACCAAGGAAAACGGGTTTCATTTTTATATATATAGATGAAGTATATGTGTATGTATATGTATTAGAATCAGTTAGTCAGATTGTGAACTTGAAGAAGAATTTGTCTGGGTATATTTATTTATTGTTATTCAAAGTATCAACCTGTAATGTCCCACACTGGTAGGTAAAAGCATCTCATCGAATACATCAGTAGTTACAGTGAGGAGGATTAGGCTTAATCACCACGCTTGCCTACTGTATGAATGGGTACTGTATATTATATTCGTATATATTCACTATTATTAATACGTTTTTCTTAAACTTTACCACGAAATAAACTCAATTTTGTACGCGATAAATAGTTACAAAACAATGTTTGCGTGATGTAATAAGTGCAAGTAATTGGTGGCTAATTCAAAAAGCGCGTGCTTTGATCTGATAAGGTGGCATGAATCAAAAGGGGGCGGTGCTTTACGTACTAACACACGCTGCTTCCATTAAATCGAGGAACTTTGTCGTAATTATTACAACATAATTTTATACTCAGAACTTGTAGTAAATAATGTATGAATGAACGTAAACAACTAGTTTAAAGTGAAGTTTGCATAGCGCGAGTCTGCAAGCGACATCAGTTAATTTCACAAAATAGAGTACTAACGCCCGTACTCAGACGTCAAATGCTTCCATAGTAGAGATTTAATGAGTGATTTTGACATTTAATGTATGAAAATTACGTCAATTAGTTCCCTTAGTATCTCTGACTGTCTTAGTGAGCAGTAAGTTCAGTGTTCCGTGGTTAATTTTATATACAAAACATGAGTGAGACAAAGTTTGAAAAACGTGTAACGCCATCGTTTTATTGAAATCGCCATCTTGAAAAAAATGCAAACTCGCTCACTGTCAAAGGGGCTTAGACGGACCCCTCTTTCTGCAAGACGTTTGAGTGTAGCGCAAACTTTACTCAATAATACTAAGTACTTCCTATTTGTTTTAAAAATATTTTGATATGACAACCTTTTATGGCTGTTTGCACAGTTATTAGTTAAGGGAAATTGTGCTGTATTTCTTTCTAATAGGTATCGAGTGTTTTGCGCGGTTTTATGTGAAGATTTCGATGTTGAAATGGTGTATGTTTGTGTATCAAGTACGTATTGTTGGTTGAAACGGTTCATTATGGTAAAGCGAGTTGGCACAGTGGTTTGTGAGAGCGCTAAAGTGCAAGACACATACGAGTATAATGCGGGTGCGGGCCGGGTGCGGGTCGCGTGCGGGTCACGTGCGGGTCCCGTGCGGGTCGCGTGACGTTGTGTTTCTTGTATTACAACGGTCCGCAGCCGCACTATGTATGTCTTGCGCTTTACAGTGCATATGATTTTTTTAAGTAAATATAATTACATTGCTGAATAAAACCTACTCATTTTATTGAATAAATCAGTACGTTGAGAGGTTTTGGTTATAAATAATTACATAACGTGGTCTGGAGCTAAATAAAGACCTTTCCATACTTTATATTAAACCGTGGTTGACATTACGCGAAATTTCAAACTGTGACGCAAGTACAATAGGAAGCGAGCGTCACACATGTCCAATTTCAAACTTTGTCTTTAGGATTCGCCGGCTCGCGGGTTGTAATGTCGCAGAATGTCAACGGCGCTTTAGATGGTCTAGCTAGACAAATAAACAGAATTAAGGCCTCTACCCATTACACCGTATCATACCATGACCGTGCTATGAACGTGTCAGGCAAAAAAGTATTCTTTGTATTGAAAAGTATGGGACTATGCTCACTAGACCGTTCCGTCACCAACCAACAACGACGACTATTCTCACCTAATATTTTGCCGGTGCTGACACGTTCATAGCACGGTCATGGTATGATACGGTGTAATGGGTAGAAACCTTTAGATTTGACGTTGCTTTTCTACTGGTCGTCAGAACTTTAACAGACTTTCATGCTTTGTATTTTACAGACACTTACCATAAAAATAGTGAACTTTGTAAAAATAGTGAAAAACCCGACCTAGCATAATGAAAATATTTTCACAATGTCAATGCGTTGTTTGACACTATCAATGCGTTGCGATTGGTTGATTGAGCTCTATAATGCCTCCGCTTCATTGGAAACACACCCTTAGTCAACTTATTTATCTAATACTCTTACTGTCCACTTACTCACCGGGACATTAAACTTAGCAAATCCTTTCATAAATATTGTTATTTGAAAGCAAAACATGGCTTGGTAGACGCAAAAAAGCGGCCAAAATCCTTCAATTTCAACGGATCTCCAATAACAAGACATCAAAGCCATGCACGTCCAGCTGAGGGTCGAAAAGCCAGCCCGTCACAGAAAATGGCAAAACCCCACATAGGTCAGTTTGAACCCAACTTGTCAATTATTCAACATTTTTCGAGTTCTCTACTGGAAAACCAAATCGTCTTCACAAACACATGTGTGTGAAAATGCACGTGAATCTATAAGTCACATACAATATTTAGCCGAAATAGAAAACTGGAGGAGGTTGTATACAATATGCGCTGACATAGTTGGCGACGACGTCTGGTTGTGAATCATATACATTCTTATAAAGTACTTGTGTAAGTAGTATCAGTTAATTAGATTCCATGATAGAGTTTACAGCTTAGTTTGGGTCTAATCTACCGCGTGTGAATTTGTCCGGGTGTATTTATTTATTTATCAATAGGTATCTTAATTTTTTTTTTCAAATAAATTTATTTAGGTACCTATTATCGCAATAGCGTACTTTTGTATTAAATAATACTTACTGCTTCCCGAAATTAACACAGCCTAACCGCTTTTTAAGTGTACAGGCGCAAAGGCTGCGGATCATTACTCATTAGTCATCTTAGTAAAATGAACGTTCGCGAATGTCCGCGATCGGCCGCACTGCGCGCATGGCGCCTAGCTAGTATGCATACCTAGAATGCAAACCACAAGGCTCTAGGTACCAAGCAAGTCACCTGCCTGTGAGTTCATAGCCTAAGATTAAGGAAAAGAGCCTATCCTATATTACCAAAATTCATTAATATCAGAATTCCGGTTTAATCCTGAAAGTGTAACATACAAATGATGAAAGAGTCATTTGAGTTTCTTAGAAGAAGAACGAAATAGAATGAGAAGTTAAGAATGAAATGAGATTTTGCAGGGCCTAGCATTTCAGATTGTTGAAATGAAATGTTCATGTGAAAAGTACTCAATGTAACGCCGATTATAAATTAAATTAATGCTGTAATTTTAAATTCCTTTCGATGAAGATTGCTTGTAGGTTCTGAATATTTTCGTTGAGTTAAGTAGACTCTACAGTAAAACATTACAGGCCTACCTTATTTATTTCTTTGAAGTAGATAAATTCAACTCATATTTGAGTCTGTAATTCAATATTACCTTCTTTGGCTCCATTAGTAGACTGAGTACTTGTGTTCTAAATTCAACTTGAGTCTTTCATAGTAAGGATGATTACACATTTTTGTAAAATGCTTCATCATAATCCATTTCTCATATGAATACTAGCGACGCCCCGCGGCTGTACCCGTATTGTGTCCGTTCCCGTGAGAATTTCGGGATGAAAAATAGTCTTTAACCTTCCCGTTGAATGTGACTATCTGTTTAAAATATAATTATTCAAACCGGATTGGTAGCTTCTGAGATTATCGCATCCATACAAAAATCAAACTCTTTACTAAATAAGTATAGCATAGGTACCACTGTTATCATCAACGGCAGTTATAATTTTGGTCTCTTTTTTACTATACAGGCTTCAATTTTATTGGGATGATAGCTATCATTTCCTTGATGATACATTCATTTTTGTAAAGTGACGATGAAACAATTTTTTTAAACGTTTACGAGTTACATTTTACCTGTTTTTTTCTATCTAGTAGGTGTATTAGAGTGCTACGATTTTCGAAAGGCATGTTTAATCATGTCCTGCTAAGAAAAGAACACAACATTATAGTGTTAAAACACGGAAGAGCGAAGCACTTACTGCGTTCGAGGTTAAAAAGTAAAAGTATGACAAGAGATAATGATCAATGTTCTTTTTTCAAAATTAACTAGTCGTCACTGTCGTTGCTGCATCGTGGTGTGGTACGTTTACGTTTAATATTTTATTATAAATTTTACTTACTAAAACAACCTTCTGTGCCGCGAAAAAACCCGTAGTAATACGTTAATAATATTTTATTTCCAAAAAGATAAGTAAGTACCACATTTGTATAGAGACTTCTATAAAATACCTCCCATTATTCAAAACTGTATAAAATTGTAAAGCATTTCGATACTATCAAAACGAACTCGCAAAAGAGTCATAAATTAGGACAAAAGGCCTGTTATCCGACAACTTATTTGAGATATCGGTCAGAGTTTCTACTTTATTTTGGTTTTATTTTACTATTTTGCTTTAAATCACTGTTTTAAATTATGATTTAATGTAACCTAAGTCCGTCTCCAAGGACTAATCTATATCTACAAAATAATTTTATCAAAATTCGTCTAGATTCTTAAGCCTGAAAGCGTAGGATTAAGTCAGACAGACAAACAGAGCAAATTTCAGAGTTACAAAATTCCCACAGGAAAGGGTACTCTTATTGTAAATCAACTAGCAGCGCCCCGCAGTTTTACCCACGATGTGCCCGTTTCCGTGGGAATTTCGGGATGAAACATCGCTTATAACCTTCCCGTTGAATTTGGCTATACATTACAAAAATAATTATTCAAATCGAATTGGGAATTTTTAAATTACGGCGTTAAAACAAACAAAAAATCGAACTATTCAGCTTTATTATATTAGTACAAACTTACGCATACTTATTAAAGAAACTAAGTACGTAGCACCTTTTACAATTCCGCAAGAAGAGACCACATTATACAGTCTCATTTTTTCGCCGACTTTTCATTAAACGAAGATTTGCTGGAGCCAATAAATAACGAGGATATTTGCATGAAAACTGAGCCACTGAGAGCACGTCTACCCTTTTGTACGTTCATAATGGCTGAACTATTTAAATTTCCCTTCGTATCTTAATTCAATTTCGCACCATACATCATGAGAGTGCTTTTAGAATTATGATTAAAACGTAGAACTATCCAGAACAAATGGTGGACGAGATAAATTTTATGATGGAAGCGTTTGGATCATGTAAGGAATTGTTTTAGTTATTCATTTCTTTCTCTATGATTGACTAGCAGCGTCCCGCGGTTTAACCCGAGCTGTGCCCGATCCCGTGGGAAATTCGGAATAGAAGATAGTATATAACCTTCTCGTTGAATGTGGCTATCTAGTACAAAAAGAATTATTCAAATCGGACTGGTGGTTCCCGAGATTAGCCCGAACATACAAACAAACAAAATTTACCTCCTTATAATATTATTTAGGTGTCGAAACGATAATGTACCTAATTAGGTACTCCGTCAGATTGTACTATATCTTAGACAATTAAATTTTTAAGTGAATGATTCTACACCTTCTGGTCTAATCCAAAATTGTACGCTAACACACTTGCCGCGCCGGCCCAGCCCAACACGACATCAACCAAAAAATTGTATGTGTTGTGTACCGTGTACGCATGACAAATAACTAAAAATCTGCGTAACTTCTCTATTTCGTGCTTCTTCTTCTTCATCGTGTAGATGGTCAACCTGACCAATCCTGGTGTCGGAGTCATTGAGGCCTCTGACATGGCTCAAGTAACGACTACTATCCGTTATTTCATGATAAGCACTTGATAGATGTTTAGTATCATATATATACTGCTTCCTATGCCTGTTAAATACGGGGAAATAAGTTTCTTTATGTAAATTGTGTTTAGGCAACGCCACCAATATTTAAATGTAGAAGTTACATTGTTTGTGACAACTTTTTTTTGCGGGTTAACGTTTCGATTTAGATAGGTAGTACGTAACGGTAAGAATAGTTAATATTATAATGTATTTCTTTTGTGTTGATATCACCAGGGAAATGGATGGGTTTTGTCCCAGTGGGACGTAGGCTTAAAATACTTTCTTATTTTTAGGTGGGTATATTGTTTTTATAAAAATATAATAAGAATAAAAGGGTAAAATTGAAGTTATATATTTCTGGCCATAATTAACTATTATTAAGTTCTTATCTGACCATTCAGGCTAATAGTCCCCGAACTGTAATTATAAAACAATTATTCTATATATTCAACGTAATTCGAACCAATGCAGCTTAAAAAATAACTTAGAAATGAGTAAATGATTTTAATAAAGAGCCAGATACAGCTTCTTAGCATAATATTCTTAAACGGATAAACCAATTCCCATGCGGTTTTTCCTATTTGAAAGCCAGTTCCCTTGCGGTGGTTCATGGCTATGTTTAGTAAAAAACGGTTCAGCCGTTTATGCGCAAGGGGTTTTTACATTTTTTGTTTTACTTGTCACAAAAACTACTCTACAAGCGCTCCCTCTACTATCTTCGGAGAGCTGAAATTTTACAAGTTTTTACTACTCGTACCAAACCACGCCCTAAAGTAAAAATGTCCAATGACACAATGTCAGCTAGCTAATAGATTATAGTGTCAACCCAAACCGTTGTCAGAGACCAGCTGTGCGCTTGTCACGGTTTCTACTCCGAAACAATTATTTGGTGTCGCGTCAGACCCTATCACAACATTACATTCAGTTTAGTTAAAGTTATCTAATTTAGAACTTGCAACTTTCGGTTCTACCGAAAGATTTTGTATAAAAAATTGGGATTATATTTTTTGCAATCTTTTTTCTTCTTACAAGTTCTGAAATTTGAGATTTCTCTGAAATTGAGCATAATAACATCTTGCAATATTATTTGTTCTTATGAATTCTTCGTAGTCTAGTGGCACTTGCCTGCCCAAACTGAGGTCCTGGGTCCGGGGGGCAATAACGCCTAATCCAGTGATATCAATACAGTGAGGATCACTGTATTGATATCTTCGGTGCGATTAGAAGCTTTTGACCAGCAGTGGGACATTACAGGCTAATACTTTACTTAACCTTTTCTTACCACAGTCTCTACAATGACATGTTTCTGGACCATTCGAAGTGAATTTAAAAACTCATCTTACTTGCATTATGCAAGTGTTTCTCTCGACTATTATTCCGTTCTCTCCCACGATTCGTATCAAGCAGATAGCTTTGAATGTATTACTCTATTACCTGCACCGAGACGTTGGGTTATCGGAGCCTATATTTTAAAAGAATAAATGGAAGCGCAACGTGAGTTATTGTCATTGTAGTTAAAACAATACAGGGTTTTATTGAAGATGAGGTATGTTGGTCGGTACTTATATACCAGTTTCTTTTTCAAAATAAAGGTAAAGCCTTTTTTTAGTAAAACATTCTTTTTTTAAACAGTTCATTAAGGTATTTAGTACTCCTATGTTGGATATCCGACAACGTGACTACAAACGCCTTAAGAATGCGTTTCCAATGAAACGGAGTGAAGCTGTGGAACTCCGTCTCAATCTACCAATCACAACAGATTAAAATTTTCAAACAACGCATTGACATTGTCAAAATATTTTCCTAATGCGTTGGTTGATTGAACTCTGCAAAGCTGCGCTCCCACTAACCTCTATTATATACACACTGGACTGGCTGTTACCATACAAATGACAGCAAATTTTGTGTGGCAATTTGAAGCGCCCCTGCGAGTGTCCCGGGAACTAATTTTGACGTTCACTGCAAGCAAATACCACAGTCGACTTAAGTCATCACTAATTTTAGTTCCATGGACATTCGTATCTGCCTACAGCGCCAAAGTGGCGAAACTCAAATAGGCACAAAATTATTATGATTGCAGCCTGTCCAGTGTATACAAGGTGCTAACAAATTAGTCACGGATATTTTTACAGCTGATAGTACTCGGTTCTCGGAGTACATTTAAGTATAAAACATCATAGGTTTTATTATGTTTTTTTGGAGAAAAGTAGGAAACAAATTTGATACTTTCAAACACCCTGTTAATAAGATAATTAAATGAGACCTCTTTAGACATATTCTAGAACCTCTTTAAACTATCATTTAAGTGAAACATTAAAGACATTTAAGAAAAACAACTTTTGACGTGACATGACAGACAGTGTTAAACATCTTGACAGGTACATAATAGGGGTGATTATTTTAAAAATTTATTATTAATTTTTTTTTTTGTTCGGAAAATTAAAACAAAAAAATGATATACAAAGGTTCCTTAATTACAGTTAAAAGTTAATTGTTAATGTGTAATGTATCATCTCTTAAAATATCCGTGATTAATTTGTTAGCACCTTATATAATAGAGGTCAGTGTCCGCTCCACTTCAATGGGAACGCACCTTAAGATCTGGTTACCTTCACAAAACAAAAGAACTACGAGTAATCTAAATTCAAACCGAAACTTAAGACCAATGACGTAACAAGTGGAAATAAAAGCTTCACAGAACTGTGTAACACTGGCTTTCGTTATTAGATAAAAAGTCTACAATTTGTCATCCGTGCATTCTACGTAGGTGCCTTAGGGGATTCCAGTACCTCTGCTAACCCCAAATATGAATATATGGAGCAATAGTGAGCTGTGCTCCTTGGGGACGCTCGCGAGACTCCAACGAACTTCGCTCATAAATCCACGCCTTGCATGATGCTTGTTTGCATAATACAAGACTTAGTCGGCTTTGTTCCTTGTATTTGATACGGAACAGTAAGTAGTAATATATCTTGGTGCTTATATCTACGAAGTATCTGTTTCAACTGTGTGTGCTGATATAGTTGTTAGTGACGAGGTATGGGTGTCATTGTATATGTATACTAGCCGCGCTCCGCGGTGTTACCCGCGTTGTACCCGTTCCCGCGGGAATTTCGAGATAAAATGTATCTAATTTATTAACTTGTATTACTGTAAAGTTTTATCCAAATCCACCCAGTAGATTTTTCATGAATGAGTAACAAACATACATACATATATACATCCATCTTCACAAACTTTCGCATTTGTAATATTAGTAAGATGTCCAGACTATATATAACATGTGTATACCATTAAACAACATAACAGTACAATTTATTTTGACATTATGTTATATAACATTTTATGTAACAGATTCCAGACTTACCTTTACATTAATTTTTAATCTTCTCTTTTAAGATGAAGTCTTTAATGAGTAACTTTACGCACAAAATATAGAACATTTTGTGCTTTACGTAAAGATGTAGTGAAAAACTACAAGAATATCATGTTTATAAAAGGCTTGTACAATAAACTGAGAAAAAAACAAAGCATAAATATATCTTACACTAGCAGCGTGGTTTTACCCGCTTTTTGCCTATTCCCGAGGAAATTTCTGGATAAAAAATAAACCTATAACCTTCCCGTTGAACGCGGCTATCCATTAAAAACATAATTATTCAAATCGAACTGGTAATTACTGTGTTTAACCCGAACATACAAACAAACAAAATTGAAAATGTTACCTCTTTACAATATTATAGATCAATGTACTCGTATCACTACATAGTATAAAATAAAGTCGTCTCTGTTTCGTGTCTGTTTGTCTGTTTGTCTGTATGCTTAAATCTTTAAAATTACGCAACGGATTTTGATGCGATTTTTTGTAATAGGTAGAGTGATTCAAGAGGAAGGTTTTTATGTAAAAAAAATCCCGAAATTCCCACGGGAACGGGCACAACGCGGGTAAAACCGCGGGGCGCTGCTAGTATACTATATACATATACCCAAGTAGATACAACGACCAAAGACAATATTGTACCGTCAGTACATACATGTAAGTTATTGTTTGGTAGATTATGGACTTGTCAATGTTTGCTTCAGTGACATGGCTTAAGAGGATTGTGACATGACAAGGGTCCTGAAGCGTCATAATTGAGATATTTCCCACAAAACCGAAGGCTGTATTGCATCGTGTGGCTTTTAGATAAGTAAGCTTTAAGTAATGTTATTTTTCTAACTTAGGGCGTATTGTATAAGCACTCTTAAATCTATGTACTACCTAAATATGCTTAAGAAACAAAAACTGTTCACTACTTAAAACAGTTCTTACAGAACTAGAAAGTAATAGTAAAAAAAATTAAGCTATCCTTTTCGTAATGATATAGGAGTATAGTATTTTGGTATAATGTGCTAACGATATAAGACGACTACAAATTGAAAGGGGAGACTTGCCCAGCTATGGGACACTTCAAGTTAATAAAAAAAAGAAGTTGCTCTATATATTAGACACTAGCTGTCCTTATTTTTCTTATATAAAAACCTTGTCCTGACAATAAGGAACACATTAAAAAAGAATTATCCAATTTGGTGCAGTCGTTCTGAAGTTATGCGCTTACCAACACATTTTGCGATTCATTTTTATATTATAGATTACAAAACGATTAGAACGTTTTGTAATATATCTATAACAAGATTGAAGAACAAGACACGATAAACTAACTGACGTAATTAAGTCCCTCGTAAGTTCGTTAAGATTTTATTACAAATTCAAGTCACGATCTCGTAATTTAATAAAGATTCAAACACGCGGCGGATCAGTTTCGATTCCTTTGTCAGCCACTTAGTAGACGGCGATTAGCTCAAGTAACGAATGTTTGTGGTTCATTAAACTGATAACTTGTAGGTATTCACCAAGGAAACCGCTCTGTAATTAAATAGAACGTAGTTATAGCACTTTGTTACTCAAACTTCATTAATATTCACTCTAATGATAGATAAACAACATTACAAATTTAAATTCGTACCTTTCAAATAAACTGTATGTCATAAAGGGTTATCTAATTGAAAAGGTTATTGACCTGCTTTCTGAATCATTCAAAACCTCGCATTTAGGTTTATACTTTTTAATTTTTAATCTTTTGATGCTGATGAAATGTCACGGGAGTAAAACGAAACGGGTCAATTTGGGGTCTCCCGGCAAAATAAAGTTAAATTTGAAAAGGGTTGAAAAGTACATTTTCCGCGTGCTATCTACATGATTTATTCATAATCGGTTAGATTGGAGATAAAATGTTCCCGGAAAAAAGAGTGCAATAAATTAATGAACATCACTCGATTGGTTTTGGGATAGCTCTTTGTCATTTGTTCAATCGCTTCCTAAACAATTAAGGTTTTTCTACCCGCAATCCGTGTGAATATAATAGCGGGATCACACGGCTATTTAAATCATTAATATTTCAAAAAGATACCAGACCAATCCTCTGACATTACATAAATACATATCAGTGTAATCATGAGAGTAATCCTCTACGGATTGAATAGCAAAAATATTTGGATGCAAATTATTATCAACGAAAATTTATTGCTCAGCTTCTAAAAGAACAATTTATACGCAGTACCAGAGTGGAGTTATTGAAATATATGTCCCTAAAGACAATAGCCCGATGCGGGAATTTATATCAAACAAAGGAGATTAAGCTTTATAGAACAGTAGAACGACTTAAATTGCTTTGAATGATCCGATCTTTACGAGAAAACAACGAAAATAGGTATCCCAGTTATATTCAAATAAAAAGCAAAGCAAAATAGGAATGAGCGGTTCCACATCGAGACATAAATCCTACAAATGGCTTTTTCATGCAGAAGCGGTGAATGCCTACCACTACAGAATAGCTATTCATTGTGAATATTACATATTAAACACGAATCACTCTTTATCACTGAATGAACTAATGATCTACAATACCGGGAATGGAATAAGCTATTCTACTAATCCAACTAATATTATAAATGCGTTTGTGAGATGTATGTACTCTTAGCTTTTATACTACTTAGCGTAGTTTATTCAACACTAATAGCGCTCAGTGGTTTTACCCGCGTTGTATTAGTCCCCACGGGAATCTTGGGATTTAATGTATCCCATGTATTATTCTAATGTATACAGTATATTACTGTAAAGTTACATCCAAATCCGTCCAGTAGTTTTTTCGAGAAAGAGTAACAAACATACATCCATCCATAATCAAAAACTTGCGCATTAATAACATAAGTAGGAAGTAGAATATACGAACATTTACACGTAGGTATATATCTACATCGAATGCAAGATTAAAAGTTTCCATTTACGTGAAATAATAGTTTCTGTTGTGGCAATAGGAGAAATAAATCCAATTTGCGCTGGCATACATCATGGTCAGTGCAGTTTACGATTTATTCAAAATATCATCGCTCTACGTGCTGTATGGGACGCCAGTTAAACGCTGGCGTTGGTAACGTGAAAATGATTCATGAGGCAAATGCGTGATTGGGCTTAACGTAAGTTATATGTGCATAGGTATACGATATTTTTTTGATTGGCTATGGCAGCCGTAAAGTATGTAATATGCTATTCTACTAATCTAACTAATATTATAAATGCAAAGTTTGTGAGGATGTATGTACTCGTATGTATGTATGTTTGTTACTCTTTCACGAAAAACCAACTGGACGAATTTGGATGAAACTTTACATTAATATAGGTTATACATCAGAATAACACATGGGATACATTCATCCCGAAATTCCCGCGGGAATGGGTACAACGCGGGTAACACCGCGGGGCGCGGCAAGTATCCCATAACATAACGCACTGTCGTAAAACAATTTGTTACTATCTCGTATAAACTTATCCAATCTCGTCGGGAACTCTGTACATTCAACTGTCATTTAATATCAACTAATAACTTAATGAGTGCCCGATTAATCTGTGCCGTTTTAATTAGTCATTGAGACACATGTTTCTATGTATATGCCCTTGAAAGTCGCTAGTAAGAACTATGTGTGATGTAACTACTTATAGGAAGTTCATATTAAGTAAAGGGCAAAGGGAAAGTGTTTTCTGCACAAAATGTACGTTTTATCAAAAAACACCCTCATTTAAACCTTTCTTATGTAAATTATTTTCCTTAACCTCATTGAGAGAAAGTTGCTTTGAACGTTATCGAAAGATATAGTAGGTAATATGGGCATCATAAAGCAATACTCAAATAAGGTCAACCGTAGCTGTGCTACGAACATGCTACGGAGCTACGAAGATATCTCACAACGTATTTCGTAGTTTGCTACGAGATGCTACGATAACTCTTACGAAGTGATTTTAATATAATGACATTTCTAATGTAATTTATTAATGGAATCTTTGACACACACAACAAGAATATTGTTTATATTTTTTAGAAAATAATAAAACATTTTACATTATTTGAAATAAATTAAAGTCAAATGTTTAATCTAATATCGTATTCAAAGCGAGCCTCAAACAGGTACGTATAAAGATAAAATATATGTAAATAAAGTTTCAGTCTTTGACGATTCTTTCACCAATTTGTCATTAAGTTACATCAAAGAACGCAAATCAACATAATTGTACATTCTTTTGAATAAGAAAAGTCTTTCGTCTAAGATTTTTTTTAAAGATTTAATTTAGTTTTTCGTATTCTGCAATTCTTGATTGTCTTCTGTGAGCAAAATTAAGATAAAAGATAGTAAAATTAATTTAAAAGTTAATTCGTATGTTTTCTATTTAGCAAAATTATCATCGAAAAACTATGTATCGAGGTTATATATCAAAATCGAACTCTTTTTTGTTATCTAATGCATGTTCACGCTCTTACTGATGCTTATTATACTTTCCTGCTGAACAAAAAATATAAACTAAGTACTAACAACATTTAGAGGCAAAGAGAGAAAGAGGAAGGACAAGAAGGGCATATGTAGACCAACTGAAAGAAAGAGCAAATGTTGTGTCGTATGAACAGCTAAAGGATGAGGATGGCAGAAGATAGAGAAAAGTGGAAAGAACTCCATCAAGAGCTCAGCTCTTATGTTGAAGAAGAATACTTCCAACCTCAAAAAACGGGATACCCCGTAAGGCATTACTAGTCAATCCTACAAACAAGTAAGTGAGTTCTAAAAATATTAGCTACTATAAATCCTTATAATCCGAAAAAAGTTATCTATACACGTGCAGAGGGAGTTGAACTATCTTCTTCGAGTCATTAATCATAAGTTTCAGTAAGTTGTGTCGTATAAACTTGCCTTGAGAGTGTCTTTAAATTAACCGATACGATTTTTATATCGGATTAGCGGCATTGAAACATAGCATACCTTTCAGTTGAATGTGGCTATCCATTATAAACAAACAAAAAAACAAACTCTTCAGTTTTATAGTAATGATATAAATAGATATCAAAAGTGGTGTATTAATTTACAGAAAATTGAGGGAAATAAGGTTATTAAAAATTCTTTTGTCAAAGTATAAACACATACACGGAATAGCGAAGTACTTTCTGTGTACCCATGCCTCTATGGTAAGCCGTAGAGGATAGTTCTCATTGGACTAGGTTTGATGGTGTCATTGTGCTTTAGAGGGCATGTTAAATTGTGGTCATTGTCGGCTGTTTCAATTGATCTGCTATCTCAACCGACACCGCCATATAGGCAAATGGAGAACACTTAACATTTTTTTTGGTGGTCTACTCTGAAATAGTATAGGAATGTGTCATGGCTACATGACTCGTAATTGACATTAATTCCTGTACATGTTGATAGTACGTAGACTATCAAAATGAAATACAAAACGATTTCCACAAATTCAAAGTTACTAGTAGACCCCGATAACGTGTTTCAGAGAAATCGGTCCGTGGCGCCATCTCTTATCACTATTCCAAAATACAAATTTGAAATTAAACATTAATTAAGACATAATCCGATATCGGATCGGACGGTCTAAAAACCTTTAAGGCACAGGGCTACATTAATGTTGCAACTGTTGAACAGAGTTACCTGATGGTCATAAATAAATTACCGTTTCTTGTAAACAACTTTGACGTAACTACGTCACGTGTGACAGACGCAGATATTTTACTTGCTAAGTTTTACTTTATGTGTGTAGTCTTGTAGATCGCCTTCATGTTCATGTAATTTCTAGCGGCGGGTTACCTAGTGGAACGTTTGTTTGAGGATAACTTAAACAAAAAATTTGGACCAATGTCGTCAATTTTTCAATAGAAGACGACTACTCCTACAGAGGAAAAAGGTTAAGAGATGGGATAAGAATCTTTTAGTTTTGGTCTAGCATCTACACTTACTAAGGATATCAGCACAGGGGGAATGATTTGTTGAAGTCATCGCGATTGCCTTCATTGCAGCATTGGTATGATGTCGAATCTATGAGAGACTGCTATCATTTCTAGATATTTCATGCTCTGCAATTCGAGCAATGTTTTAAGTATAGCCCCACCTATGTTTATTGAAACCGCAAGCCCTGCCATCAATAGTTTATTTTGATATTGCATGTAAAATGAAAGCATTTGCAATTATAATTACTTAATAGCATTAAAATACTTATATAAGTAAAAATTTAGCAACAAAGCATGTCCAATACTTCACTACATAATAACAAAAAAATCACATTTTTTGAAACACAAAGAGCGGTAGCGTGTCGCCCGCCTATAAAATGTTGTAATTAATGACTACGACGCCAGTATTTTATGTAAAGTAAAAAGGCTATTAATTCATTCTATACCTACACTAATGCGCTTAAGTTCAATGTGCTTAAAACCTCACTTTGCAATTTCAGTAGCCCAAAGATGCTATCTCTATCAATTATGGGCTATAAAACGAAATGACTTCATCGTAAATCTCAGAAGTGGCTCATACGACGCGATTGTACTCAGCGTTGAATAAATGAGGTGAGACCTTTTAATATTTGCGTAATTATTTTTATGCAATTTTGTACTTTTTATAGGTGTTGTTAAAGTCGTTTTTATAATGGAAGGTAATGGCCAGCAAATTACCATTGCAGGGCGTGGGCTTCTCGCTAACCAATGTCATCGGTACATTGATATGGCGTATTAACCACGCTAGACTCATGCGAGCTATAAAGCCTATGGATTACACACTGATATTAGAGAATGACTAGTAAGTAGCCAACAGTTTTACCCGGTCTAGAAACTCCGAGACTCCTGAGAGTCCGAATAAAAAGTACGCTATAACCTTCCTCTTGAATGAACAACACTTCAACAGTATACATTTCCATACATACGTGTGTCAAGGTGTTTTGTATTATTGAACGTGTTCATCAACTTTTGTAAATGACTGTACAATGTACATACATAATATTCAAATAACTTAACAGAATCTTAGTCCTGATAATCTTTAGAATGCCTTCTGATCTATAAAATAAAGGAGCGCTTACTATCTTATCAAGTCGTTTAACAAACTTGATATTCACCAGCCCCAGACTTTTAAGTCTGTTAGACTACAGAATTGTACCTTAAGCTGTTGTTTGACTGATTAAAGACATACTTATCTTAAATTTTACATAATGGAGTAATCACTGATACCTATTAGTTATTACACAGGTTTTCCTAGCTTAGGTATCAGTTGGAGATACCAAAGATACCACCCTCTTTAGAGAAAAATACATATGAAATTGTAATTTGTAAGCCACAGTGTATGTATATTTTTGTTTGCAATAAACTATTATTATTATTTTAGTGTTTCTCCTCGGAGTCACGGGACAAGCCCGGTCTTTTTGAGAGGCATGCGATACAGATCCAACTCGTAGAGGCCCTTTGGAGATGTTTAATGTAATGGATTACAACTGCAGGGACACACTCCCGACCACATCAGTACAACATGTCCGGGAATGTGTACCTGCAGTTTTATTTTAACGGATACACTTCGTCTTTACTTCACATTTTTATCTGACGTTTTGGCCCCTTTACAGGAACCGTGGTCACAGATGACTTGTTAATGTAGTTTCAATTCAAAATTAGTAGTGTACGCTTAAACCTAAGAAACCAGTAAAGACATACCTTAACACACTCTACTAGAACAAAGCAGTCTGAATATCTATATTATGGTTTGCCAGGATCCTAAGCTACTGTTATATAAAACTAGCCGCGCCCCGCGGTTTCACTCGCTTTGTACCCGTTTCCACGGGAGTTTACGGATAAAATGTATTGCATGTATTATTTTGATGTATAACCTATATTACTAAAAAGCTTCATCCAAATCCGTTCAGTAGTTTTTGCGTGAAAGAGTAACACACATACATCCATCCTTACAAACTTTCGCATTTATAATATTAATAGGATTTACCATGATCCTAATCTTTTGTTATATAAAACGTTTGCCATACAAAACTTGACAATTTCTCTCCTCCTATCTCCAGAAACTAGATAGAAACTAGACTTATAAAACCACCAACTAAATTGTACATGCAACGTTAAACTCTACTCGTGTATTAAACACGTATTTTCTAAGTTAAACCCCGCGATGTAACTTAGTCTTATGGCTGAAGTAACGTAAGTAAGCACTTAAAATGTCTCAAAGATGAATGACTGTTCTAGACTGTTCTAGAGTTCGTTGTGACAATGGAGAAATTTCTTAAAACTTTTATCTACAGCATGTACAGCTACTTAATCTAATTTTGTAATAAAATGTTACATCATCTTAACGCCTCGGTATACTGTGCCTCGGTGGTCTAGTGGTATGTGCACTTGCCTGCCAAGACTGAGGTCTCAGGTTCAAATCCCGGGTCGAGCGCAAACATGTTTCCTACTTTTCAAACATGGCTCGAGTTTGAGATCACCAACCCGCATTAGGCAAGCGTGGTGATTACGCCTCATCCTCCTCACTGTAATGATATCTTCAGTGATATGAGAGGCCTTTGCCCAGCAGTGGGACATTACAGGCTAATACTTTACTTTTACTTTCCTTACATGATCTTGAGTCCCAGCTTCAATTCCCAGGTCGAGCGAAAACATGTTACCTACTTTTCATAAATGGCTTGAGTTTTAGATCAGCGACACGCATTAGGCATCGTGATAATCCTGCTCACTTCAGTGAGATGACAGGCCTTTGCCCAGCAGTGGGAGATTCTAATAATTAGTTTATTCTTACCATTACCGATTATTTTTTGGTATGAAATAACTGGCATACTTAGTATTCTTTCAATATTTTTTAATTAATAAACAATGTTTGTATGGTAGGCTGTTTATATTGCCCTCTGTCAGATACCGGGTATATTTTTATTTACATTCCAAAAATATATTAATGTTTGTTCGATATACGAATATTCAAATAACCAATCACAAAGCAATCCTTTTATTAACAGGACAAAGCTTTGATCAATAAGCTTATGGACTATCTTAAAATATCTATAGAAATTAATTAGACTGTGAAGACTAACAAAAACAAAGCATTATCATCACTTGGTGCTTTCACGAATTAATTATTTTAAACAAAGAACGACAAATGGTTAGCGCATGTCTTCAGACAATAGAACGAACACAAGCTTAACTATAGCTCTGGACGAAGTACTCCGAATCCCATACAGACTGTCTCGGCTAGATGAAAACGAAATATTCAATATCACCGAGAATTCCAATCGAGTATCCTCTAAAAGAAAATTGAACTGAAATCTGAATATTCGTCGGCAATTTTTGTAAAAAATATGTTAATCTATTCGCTTGGGAAGGAGACTATTTTCATAAATTGATTGTGACGATATCAAAGGCATTGTAATGAGCCATTATCTAGTTTAATAATGATTTTGATATTGTGTGAATGTGGAAGTTGGAAATTGGAACTTATGTTTAAAGAGATAAGAGTAAATCTACTCATAAGGTGAATAAGAATAGCAAAGGAAAAGACGCTGCTTGAAGGTGTTATATGTATAGGTACGGATAAGGGGATTCTATCAACATACTGGATTGCGTCAACAACCAACTAAGGTCTTCTTAAATCCTTAATTTATATAAAACTAGCAGCGCTCCGCGGTTTTACCCGCGTTGTGCCCGTTCCCGTTGAAATATCGGGAATTTTTATACGTATAAAAACCTTCCTCTTGAATCCCTCTATCTATTTAAAAAGACCGCGTCAAAATTCGTGCAGTAGAATTCGAGTTTATCGCGAACAGGCAGACAGACAGACAGACGCGGCCGGGGACTTTTATACGTTTTATATGTAGTGATAATATAGGCGTTCTAAATTTTGTGCCCAAAATGTGCATCAATAACGACTAAAGCGTCTTAAATTGAAACAACCCTTATTTTTATAGGTTAAATTCAGATTCTATAATCAAAAAATAGAACGAATGACAATTGATTTAGTCACCTAAATACGATTTAAACTTTTCCAAATTAAATATTCAATGTTTGTGTGGCTTTGTTTGTTATAATAGTTTTTTATTTTCCATTTCCATTCATCAATTAGTGGAGCGAGAACATTGATCAATTGATTTGATTGTGACATTCAAACAAACTTTGCCAATTAAAAAGCGATTTTTGAAACCATTTTTTAAGCTGCGGTTAGTTCTATTGGTGTTACTGTTAAAGCTTACAGCATTCGATTATTGAAACGAACGTTTATTCGAAACATTCTATATTTAAAAAGTTATTTCTTGAACGAATGCGTTCGACCACAGAATAGGGAAGTGTTACTTCGCTCTTCCGTGGTTCGACCAATGCAGTCACCAAACTTGTTTTAATATCATTCGGTCTTCGTCTTCACACCAGACGTCTGCATCTGTACAGTTGTCTCCGCTGACTGCGGTCACCTAATTAGGTGAATACTGCCGTCAGTCATAGAATGCAACCGATTTCCGGATTCTTCCATACGATGAATGCCTTAAACGTTGGTACATGCTTTACATTATCAAATAACTCCTTAAAATGCTTAGTAAACTTACTCGCACTTTTTCGAGGTTATCACTTTACGTTATTTAGTAAGTTACTTCGAGTAGTTTAGTGACTAACTCTGGTGTCAGAGTTTTTAGACGGCGTAAAGGCCTCTGACGTAGTCTAACGAATGAAACAACCGGGACCGACAAATTTAACGTGCCCTCCGAAGCATGGTAGCGCTCAGATAGAAAATGCCACTATCGACCACCCATCTGAGTACCCGAGCTGCACGTTGCTTAACAATCGCAATAAGCTAGCATCGCTTACTTAATAATTGCTACAACGTAAAATTGTAATTCAATTTATTCAAATAATAGTTTTAGAGGTAAAATGTTCTCTAGAAACCAGAATTAAAACCGCAAAGTTCTGACGCCGACACCTAGCTCTGTTGCGGTAACAAAATATACAGCACGAATTAGATAATGTCGCTTTGTTACTCCTATTCTGTAATCTAGTATGGATTTGGCTTAAATGTTTAATGTTAAGCCTACTTGTATTAGTATAAATTGGATATAATGTTATAGTTTAGGAGTGCTAGAAATACTAGCCTAAAATCGTTGGTGAAAAAGTGGCTTGATTTTTGTATGACAACAATATTGTCGGGTATTAGGTACTAGGACCGCCCTGGGGTTTCACCCGGATTGAAACCGTTCCCGCGGGATTTTTGGTATAAAAGGTAGCATAATTATTGAAAATCTGCGGACACTGGTGAAACTATTTAAAACCAAGGTAACACTAACTGTGTCACACTAAAGGAAATAACTTCAAAGATCAAAATCAAGATATTTGATTTTTATAAATCTACTTTCACGTAACTTAATCCCCGTCGCGGTCTACCGGGTTGCCAATAACCGTTTAACACGATCGAATTTAAACCAAATCGAAATCAAATCAAATATGATGAAAAAAACGATTGAGGTGGATTAAATCGTACTACTATTATAAATGCAAAAGTTTGCACTTCTGGCGGATTTGGATGCAATTACACTAGTAATATAGGTTATACATCAGAATAACACATTTCATCCCGAAATTCCCGCGGGAACGAGTACAAAGTGGGTATCACCTCGGGACACGGTTAGTATTTATATATAGGATCCAATTTATAGAAAGGAAGATACTATATTACAGTGGATACAGATCTAAGCCATATTTTAATTCAATTCCCACGTAAACTTCAACCAATTCACATATCTATTCAAAGTTTCGGTTGAGATATTGATATGTATATTATGCTACAAACGAACATAATATTATACGATTCGAAGGCATAACCCAAATCCATGGAGGGGTACTTAAACTTTGTCATGTAAATGAGGGAGTTTGCCCCGGAGAGATGCCTTTCTCTCAGAAATATTGTACCTTAATATTTGATTTCACAAGAATAAAGTAGTTTTTGAGAGCGAACCTAAATAAAAAGTATTAGCCTGTATGTCCCACTGCTGGGCAAAGGCCTCTTATCTCACCCAATATATCAGATACAGTGAAGAGGATTAGATGGAATCACCACGCTTGCCCACTGCGGATCAGTGATCTCAAATCCGACCCATATTTGAAGAAACATATTTTCGCTCGACCTGAGAATTGAACCCGGGACCTCAGTCTTGACAGGCGTAAACGCTTACCAATAGACCACCGAAACGTTGAACTCGTGGCGTATTTAACTAAGCGATGTTAGTTCATTGCGATTATTAAGCAACGTCACAGAATAATAACTAGTACTACGTACAGAAGCTTTACTTCGCAATGGTTTTCAAAGAAATATGACTCGAATCTGATAAACAATATGATTTAATTTAGCTCGCGGTCCAGTCGAGCACGTGTTCATTTACATACCTACCAATTTCTTTTTGAAGGAATATGGGCCTTAATTCACTATACTACGGTTCATAATAAGTTATACATGGTTATACGTATTGAAAGAGCCGCGGACTAGGGTTGCTTACTTCGAGAAACTACTTATGCCATCTAGCGCACAGCACGAGCGTGTGTGCAGTATTTAAACAATTAAATACTGCACAGTATCTTTTTGCTTTTTTTCGTTTTGTGTCCATCTTGCAATAATGAATCAATCAAAGTTGAACGTGGTCGAACATATAGCGCGCACGCGTGTGTTTTCTTTCGCTTGTGGCAGCCTACTAGATTGGCCCTTGCGCAGTGGCCGCCGCCCGTAGGTATGTTTTTAATACCTACACGCGGAGTGACACAGGCCTGGCAACGTGCAGCTCGGTACCTACTCGGATGAGTGGCCGATAGTGGCATTACTATCTGAGCGCTACCGTGCTTCGGAGGGCACGTTAATCAGTCGGTCCCGGTTGTTTTATCGTTAGACCATGTCGGAGAGCTAAAAACTTCGACATCAGGGTTGGTCACTAACCTATCGAAATGAATGAATGAATGACCGAAACGTTTAGCGAAGCAAAAAATAGTATTTTTTAAGGGCATCTTGGGCTTCGTTCTTCAGATTGCTACGCCAGGTGCACTTTCGCCAGATTAAACGTATTTCCTTTGGAACGTTGAATGTTCACGGAATTTGCCAGTATTGTATTCATTTCGTACGGACTTACAGCAGTTGTACCCGAAACTTAAATTCCACTTTAATTTTCAAGAAGTAAGGAAAGGAAATGGTTCAAATCTGTTAGATTACTTACGTACCACTTGATTTACTAGAAAGTGGTCGACCGAAAATATGTATTTTTAAACCTATCTCGGGTTTATGATCACCATCCCGCAGTAGGCAAGCGTGGTGATTACGTTTATCCTTCTCACTGTACTGATATCTTCGGTGAGATGAGATGCCGTTGCCCAGCAGAGGGACATTACCGGCTAATACTTGTACTTTTTTTTTTTCATTTTTTAAGTACTGAAATACTATGTACCTATACTATACTTTGTGTGATACTTTCAGTGAGATGAGAGGTCGAGAGTCCTTTGCCCAGCATAGGAACTTAAGAGGCTATTGCTTTTACTACTGTTACCTCAAAAACAATGGGTTTCCTGATCGTATTTGTTGCATTTCGGTGTTCCAAAAAACTCTTTTCCGAACTTTATTTTTAAAGTAACATATCCAAGTACTCCGAACTGTTTTTCTCCTATTTGCCGAACATTTTACTTTCAATGAGAAATATCAATTCACAGTGCGACAGATTTTACCTTTGAGATGCAAATCAACCCCTTGAGGATTCATAGCCTGAAATGGGGAGAGAAAAGGAGATACACGGCTTATTTACTTATACGTACTATTCAAAATGGACCCTTGCGTTGCTTTAATTAAACATACAATATATATTTTTTAGATCAAAGTAAGTCCGTTCAGATAGACAAGCTCGGCATAATTTGAACGCATTCCAAAAAGTCGGTCTGGTGAGAGCACAATTTTCATCGCGGTAAAAAATTGTTTTGGGTCATTGGAATTAAGGCTGATCTGATAAGGAAAGGATCACAAGCAAAGGTTTTCCTCACGAAATAGTTATATAGAAGTAAGTACTTCCCTCTTCCAGGGTTTTCTTTCTATTAAGCTGTAATGTCCCACTGCCAGGCAAAGGCCTTTCATCTCACTAAAGATATCAGTACAGTGAGGAGGATTAGGCATAATCACCACGCTTGCCAAATGGTTGGTGATCTCAAACCCGAGCCATGTTTAAAGTAGGAAACTTGTTTACGCTCGACCTGGGAATTGGGCTTTTGAAAAAAAAAATTGATTCTTTTCATGTATTTTAAAACTTTATTATTAATAATATTGATATTTAATGCAAAAAACTTAAAAAAAATATTTTTTCAATTAATTATAAACAATTAAAAATTGATGAAATTTGAATAAAAGTCAGGTGACTATAAACGCGCCATAATTGGTCACCATAGTTGTGACGTGATAATGATAGAGCTAATAACCATAAGTACGTACAGCGTTTACGGCTATTACACGTGTAACCGAATGGGGCTACCATTATGACGTCACACGCGCTCGGGTTTGTTCGGGAGTTGTCCGAGTGTCTTCGGTACTGGATTCAAAAAATAATTTTTATTTTGAAATAACTTTTGAATTATTGCGAAAAAAATAAAATAAAAATAGTTTTGTTATAAAACTAATATACTTATAATCTTTTTATTTGTCACAAAAAAATTTTTTTTTTCAAAAGCCCAATTGAACCCGAGACCTCAAGGCAAGTGCACATACCAATAGACTAACGAGGTTTTCTTCTTTATGTGGTCGTAACTAACAAAATGTTTCGGCATTTTCGAAGGCAAAACAAACTATCCAGCACTTATTAAATATTCTGCGACAATACGCCAAATTATTCCAGTCTCAGTAGAATGTGGATCTTGAATAAAGTATTTTTCTATTCGAAGCACCCTAAACTTGAAAACTACTATCCTATTCAAATATATTTAGTCAAACAAAGTAGTCTATTGTTAAATAAACTAAACCCTTTCGTAATTTACATATTTGTAACCAATTTCATTAGACCAGATATTTGTTGGAGTATGAAATAGTCGTGATAAGACTGCGAGATCCTATTTAAGGCACTTCAGACTGTTCTTGGCTTTAACAAGTAATTCGGTCGATAATATTGTGGGATTATTTTGTTAAAATACTAGCACCGCCCCGCGGTTTTACTCGCTATGTGCTCGTTCCCGTGGGAATTTCGAAAACCTTCCTCTTGAATCACTCTATCTATTTAAAAAAAGCCGCGTCAAAATCCGTGCAGTAGTATTTGAGTTTATCACGAACGGACAGACAGAAAGACGCGGCCGGGGACTTTGTTTCATAATATGTAGTGATAGTGATGTTCTACGAGTTATTCTGCAATATAACTAACAGAACACTGCAAGTTTTCTCATAAAAAGCAACACAAGTATGTATGAAATCGATACCACGGTGAAAGGCTATCATCAGTTGTCTCAAATATTTGACATCCCTATTCTACTATAAGATGTAGCGAGCTGTCCTTTACAAACAAAGTGGGTTAACGAGGACCTCTATACGAGATACTGTCTCCTACTGCGATCATTCATATTACAGTGACAGAAAATAAGCGGTTAAAACTAAAGTGATGTAGATATTGACCGAGCTTAAGCACAAGACACACAGAGTGGCGGGTCGCGTGACGTTGTATTCCTTGTGTTTGTATGAAAGGTGTCATACTGGCCCGCAACCTCAAATCACTACATAGTATAAAATAAAGTCGTCTCTGTTTCGTGTCTGTTTGTCTGTTTGTCTGTATGCTTAAATCTTTAAAATTACGCAACGGATTTTGATGCGGTTTTTTGTAATAGGTAGAGTGATTCAAGAGGAAGGTTTTTATGTAAAAAAAATCCCGAAATTCCCACGGGAACGGGCACAACGCGGGTAAAACCGCGGGGTGCTGCTAGTAAAATATAATAAACAAAGTATAATTACTCGTAATTAAGTTCTAGTAGGTTAGTGGCCAACCCTGGTGTAAGAGTTTTTAAACCGCCTAAAGGGCTCAAACATGGTCTATCGATTGAAACAACCGGGACCGACAATTTAACGTGCCCCCCGAAGCACGGTAGCGCTCCGATAAAAATGCCTCTATCGCCCACCCGTCCATGTAGGAGTCGTATAAAGTATAAGAATTTTTTTTATTTGTTATGTTTATTGTCTAACTTCTCCTTCCAAGTAAAAAAGACAATCACGTCCCAACCATCGCTTCTTAGGTACTTATACAGTCTCAATGTTCAAACGATAAACAAAAGTAGATAAAATAATGCAATGTGCAAAACGTTGCAGCCATATCAAAAGTATTCAAAGTTGTTTGAAACAAGAATTGCTTCTTCACATAAGGCCCATCGCAGACGACAGACTATCCGTGACGCACTTTTTAGTCTGTGAAAATAGAACCTATGTAATTATATGCAGTAACGCACACGACGCACAAAAATCCGCGACAATCCGCGACCAAATTTTTGTGCGCCGCAGACTCGATCGCACAAAAAGTCTGTCGTCTGCGATGGGCCTTAGTGTCCTTATAAAGTCTATAAAATGTAGATATTTTTTCATATTTTATACTCGCAATGCTCTGTGGCTTTGAAAAAATGAAAGTTTTGTCATAAAAATACTTATAGACAAATCTTTCATTTCTGGGTGTATTGATCCTTGATCCTATAGATTCTATCTACGAGTATACTATACAGTATACTATACTAATCTATACTTCTACTAGCTGCGCCCCGCGGTTTCACCCGCGCTGTACCCGTTCCCGCGGGAATTTCGGGATGAAAAATAGATGTTGTCCGATTCTCAGGCCTACCCGATATGTATACAAAATTTCATGAGAATCGGTCGAGCCGTTTCAGAGGAGTTCAACCACGGTACCCGTTCCCGCGGGAATTTCGGGATGAAAAATAGATGTTGTCCGATTCTCAGGCTTACCCGATATGTATACAAAATTTCATCAAAATCGGTCAAGCCGTTTCGGAGGAGTATGGCAACGCAAACTGTTACACAAGAATTTTATATATTAGATACTAATCAGTACTACTTACATACATTATAATAAATCTATATATATAAAAGAAACCCGTGTTAGTTACACTATTTATAACTCGAGAACGGCTGAACCGATTTGGCTGAAAATTGGTGGGAAGGTAGCTTAGAACCAGGAAACGGATATAGGATACTACTTATCCCGTATTTCCTACGGGAACGGCTGCGCTGTGGGTGAAACCGCGGGGCACAGCTAGTACTAAGTAAAATAAAGAGAAAGACTTTCCATGTAAAACAAAATACATATATGTATAGGCGTGACCGCACTAAATCCTGGAAAATAACGTAAACGCGATCTACAAAATGTTCACACTAACGCCATCTATTAGATTGCAGGTGGAACCATCGCGCGGAACAGCTAAATCCTTCTAATATTATAAAGCGAAAGTTTGTGAGGATGGATGGATGGATGTATGGATGTATGTTTGTTGTTCTTTCCCGCAAAAACTACTGAACAGATTTGGATGAAACTTTACAGTAATATAGGTTAAACATCAGAATAAAACATGGGATACATTTTATCCCGAAATTCCCGCGGGAACCGATACAACGCGGGTAAAACCGCGAGGTGATGCTAGTAATATATAATTATTGAATTATTCCCATTCCTAGAATAATTTCTTATCAAACAATCCTGGCACTATTGTCATAAAGACTCCTTCAGACAAAACTCTCCTGAAATACACAAGCACAATACCAAGCTAAAGTTTCGATATTGTAAAGCTATTCAAGCATTTGATATTCTTGAATATTCTCAAGAACCGTATTGATACTATAAACGTAGCAGACGTGGAAATATAAATAAACAAGAATGGTTATTTGTCTGTAAACGTTATCGTTATGTTATACGGTGCATAATGTTAGTTTTAGGAGTCAGTTTAAGTATTACAGTTACAATTAAGAACTGCAAAAAAAAGTTATTTAGTTACAAAATAAGATTACAATATTTTCTTTAATTCTTGAAAAGTTGAATGCGGTGGAGATGTATATTATTAGTAAGTAAGTTTGGGTAGATTAGTGGCCAACCCTGGTATCGGAGTTTTTAGACCCCCTACATGGTCTAAAAAAGGGCATATGCAGACCAACTGAAGAAAAGAGTAAAAGTCGTGTCGTACGAACAGCTGAAGAGGATGGCAGATGACAGAGGAAAGTGGAAAGAACTCCATCGACAAGAGCCCAGCTCTTAAGTTTAGAAGAAGAAGACATGGTCTAACGATTGAACCACCGAAACTCCGAAGCACGGTAGCGCTCAGATAGAAATGCCACTATCGGCCACCCATCCAAGTAGGGGCCGAGCTGTACGTTACTTAACAATTGCAATGAGCTAACATCGCTTACTCAAACTACGCCACGAGCGCTACTCAATCAGTCAGAGGCTCAGTCAAATAGGCTTATTGGTTCCATACCACAAAAGCTATTACATTTTCAATACACACAAAACCCGAGCAGTTTCTGCGATACTACAACAATACAAAAAAAAATAACGTATATTTTTTGGCGTCACAAGTAAATGCTTGGTATGGATTTTGATTCGAACATAATCGTTTCCCGAAAGAAATTTTCGCTGAGCACAATGAAAGGGATTTATTCCCGCGCCGTGTTTTAAATGACCGCACCAGAAGGGTTGGCAAGGTTCAGTAAAGTTGAGGGAGTAAGGTGCTCTTTGAAGGGAATGATCATTAAACACCTTTTTACAGGTAGGACGTTAACGGGCACTTCAAGAGTAATGGAAATGACTTTATGAATAATTATAAGAGAAAGGTTTTTATCGCTGAAAGGTACCTACCAGAATTCTTAAGAAAATTGATTTTATACTTTTATCATAAAGTATAAAATAGTGTCAGACCATGTTAGAGACCTTTAGGCAGATTAAAATCTCCGACACCAGGTTGGCCACTAACCTACTGGAAATGAATGAATTAATCATAAAGTATATCGTATTAGGTTTGAAATCAAATACGGTAAACCACAGTACCTATAGGGAAGTAAATAAACGTATAGACCATCCAAACAAATGCATTAAATCTCGTGCAAAGAAAACCACTTCAATTTCTCGCAAACGTTACCTGCAAATAAAGTTGAAATTTCCAATAAATTCAACTAAAACTACTTGCGGGATCGATTACATTTTATTTCTTTTTTTAAAAGAGTCATTGTGTTCCTTTGGCCCGAGCAATGCCCTTGTTGCAATACAGCTTGGCGACCGCCAGCGGTCACTTCATAAGTATTTCAGCCCTTCTAAATCCCGGTAAAATTCCCCAAAGGTTTTATTCGTTCACAGAAGCTCGATAGCTTCAGTCCAGCTACAAATAACTTGTGCGATACACCTTATATATATACTATTTTAGTTGGTTCAAATTTGGACCTTATGCTTATGTAAAAAGGTGCCGATGTCCGAAAACTGGACGGTACGTACTTGTCCGTATTATTCATTCATGGGGAGCACTGCGATATTTACTCTGCCATTACTGTGGGCTCCGAGTCGCGTTTCTTACATTAAAAATTAAAACAAAGTCCGTCTAGAGTTACGTTGGACGGACACACAAGTCACTGAATAATATTAAATTCAAAATGAGTAAACATGTTTCGTTCAAAGCGAAACTTGCCTACCGACTGCGAATTATGACTTTGCACAAAGAAATACATGTCATATTAAGAAATAGGTATCTACATATCTACTTGTGAACTGATGTCAATGTGAAATACCGCTAATTCTAGAGATAACGTTTCAGATCGGATATTAGATATGAACAGGAAGATTATAGATATATAATATAGCAGTTAATAGCTATATTCTATTTCTTCTTACGATAGTTACAAAGAAATAAAATCTAGCTATACCTAAGTCAAAAAACAGCCGACAAATAGCTGAATTTGTGTTGAAATATAATGAGAATTTAAGCGGTACATATATTCTCACATATTAGTATTGAATGAATGCCAACGTGGTAAAAACCCAAATCACCACACGCCCAATGCATCGACTGGGAAAAAGCGCAAACAATTAGCAATACTAGCCTGACAACGGTACAGTGGACGCTCGCCAAAAAAACTAAGCTTCCCGTAGATAATTTACTTTCAATCGCTGCCGAAACCAGCTAGCCAGATATTACATGTAGCGCGGAAAATATCCCGGAAATTCACTATTTTTGGTTCCATTTTGTGCAAGCAAAAACGGCGCTTTGTGTCCTGTTTAAGAGGAGTTTAAATATTTACATTGGCTTAGGTATTTCCATGTTTATCTTTCGTTTGAGATGTAGTATTCTGTGTTTATGATTCGATTCAAACCAAGTATTTACAACGTAAAAATTGAAGTACTTAGTGGGGAGACTTCTATCACCACTTTCGTTAAACAAAGTTACACACTCCTTATTACCTATGTGTAACTTTCATGATATTGCTTTACCACTTTGACTATACCAGCTTTCATGGATAATCTATCACATATCTTTTATTATATTTTCGGCTCTATTTTACGTTCTCATTTAAAATAACGGTCCTAATCGAACTATTATCACGAATTTTAATAATAAGTTGGATAAGTACGTAGGCAGACTCACCTCAAGTGTCTCAACAATTGACTGATATTATTTCAATTTCGAACACATTGACGTAGATACTACAGCCGGCACCATGACAGAATACAATAGTCGTAGATACAAAGCAAAATCTAGGGTTTCGTTAAATCAGTGATGTGAAAGGAATCTTTAGTTGGATCTGCGCCCAACGTCGTCGAGATTGCTACAATTTATCCCGATCGTGACTGTAACGATATCGGATAATGTTGTGGTTGAGATACCTACTAGTAGGGACAGGATTATTAATGTTCTGGTAACTAGTACCTGCTTACTAATGATGTGCCTTGGGATCAAAAGTAGATTCCTTCTTACTAAGGCACATAAGTGCCTTAGTAAGTATTGGACGTCTCTATAGTTGATAATAATGTACCATACTCAGAGACGTCCAATAAATCTGATCTATCTCTTAAGATCCATTATGGATTTACTGAGATTTTATTTTCCCACTAGATCTTTCTTCTTAAACCGTGGATCTAATGAGATGTTATTTATCATTTGATACACCATTACTTCTAGTCGCTACAAATGGATCTGAAGAGAGTATTTTTCTCATTAGATCTATTGATATACTCGAGCATGGATCTATATAGATTTTTTTCCCACTACTTCCATTGATATCCATAACAATGGATTTAGTGACATTATTTTTCCCACTGGATACATTTATACAGATCCATTAAGGATCTAAAAAGATTTTAGCCCCATTAGATCCACTGATGTACTCGTAAATACATGCAATTCGGTAGTTTAGGGTTATTTTTTTTTTTGCTATGTAGTTTAATAATTATTAGCATCTTCTCACTAGATCCATAACAACAAGTTATACGTATCTAATGAGAAAAATACTCTCTTCAGATCCATTTGTAGCGACTAGAAGTAATGGTGTATCAAATGATAAATAACATCTCATTAGATCCACGGTTTAAGAAGAAAGATCTAGTGGGAAAAAAAAATCTCAGTAAATCCATAATGGATCTAATGAATGGATCTTAAGAGATAGAAGGAATAAATCGACACTTAACTTATTGACGTAATTTTTTTTAACAGCCTCTATGGTCTTGTGGTTTGAGCGCCCGGCTCACGACCCGGAGGTTTCGGGTTCGATTCCCGGTGGGGATATCTCACAAAAAATCTCTTTGTGAGACTTTCCTCAGTTTAGTTAGCGCATTGCAGGCTTAATCACCTGATTGCTCGAAAAGTAAGACGATTCCGTGCTTCGGAGGGCACGTTAAGCCGTCGGTCCCGGTTACTTTCTACGGATAGTAGTCGTTACTTGAGCCATGTCAGAGGCCTTTGGCGGCTCAATAACTCTGACACCGGGATTGGTCAGGTTGGCCATCCACTCGATGAAGAAGAAGAAGACTTAATTTTTCATACATTACATGTCATTGTCAAAATCATAAAATCGATCATTAAATCTAAGGAAGCTTTTGACGTTTTTGATTACAGGCGTTATTACCTAAATGGTAGGTTAGTGCCTATTAGGCAAATCATTTTAGGGAGAGTGCTTATATATGCTAGGGTGCTTATAACGTTTCTTGTCTGACGTCTTAATAGATATTATAGCGAGAGTCATAGCTTTAGCGGACAAGCTACCGGGCAAACACTAAGTCACCATCGAAGTTAATACTTTTTGTCGGCTATTTTGAAGTTAGAGGGCATCAACAAGGGCCCCCTTGTATAGGGCCCCGATAAAAAAAAACTTTAAATAAGTACTTGTGGTGCTCCATGCACTTTAAAAAAGACGTTGGCGATAAACTAGAGTACCTAAAGTGCTTCTGACGCACTGATAAAAAATCGCCAGAGGCGACTTTGATCAACTCTAGAGCAATGTGAAATCTCACCTGGTATCGTTATCTACTGACCCACGGCAGTACACGGTTCACGGCTCCCACAGTTGGGCAAAAACTTCGATTCCTCGTGAAAGCCAACAGAAATGGTACCTATACCTAGATAGACTCGTACCTACAGGTTAATTAAACTAAAATGACTACGGCCTCCATATTTACATAAAACGCCGAGGTATTTGCTCAAAAACACCGACAAAAGGGTACTCCGCACGAACGAATAGGTAATTAGACAGGTTCGGTTACCGCGAACATAAAATCCGGTTCATTTAGATTTATACGCGCCTAACTAACACTTTTAATATGGGTGCGAGCGCCCACTACAAGCGGGCAGCTCTAATGGGTTCCATTACGTCGCTTGCCACCTGCGCTAATGGCTCAGAAATATTTAATTGATGAGAGCTGTACAGATTTTTCGAATCACATTTTTCATCCCGTACGTTGCGCTTTTGCAAGCCTCGTTGTCTCATTATGTTGCAGATGTTATCCGACATCAACGTTCTCTTGCTAATTGCTCGTTAGTGTAAAAGCAATTAGTATCTACACAACTAGATACTAGGATAAGGGTTTGGTTGGCATCTATCATCTTTGGGCTGGCTAAGCTGGGTTTGTATAAGCTGTATGTACGACATGTGGGTACCTAAGCCTGTATGTGAGGTGCCCATTTTGTCTCGCTCGAAATGCGAAATTAGTAGATTAATATCTATGTCAAAGGCAAGTTCCAGTTTAGGTGAAAGAATAAAATAAATTGTACGGTGTTCAGGGCTTTCATCTGTGCACGATCCGGTATTTCAAAACGATCCTACCTTATTTCATCGTACAGTGTCGCAATCCAAAAACGATATCCTTTCTGTAATACATATATTATTTAGGTAGTTGAAACCACCAGAATAGTCGTGCCTAGCTCTGTGCCTAAGCTCGTGTCGTTTTCATAAATGTTCGATGTGGTCTAAATTAGATTGCGTGAGAGTCCTCTCACTATTTAGGCACTACATCCCAATGAGAATGTAATTATTTACGTGGTTATTTGTTAAAGTAGGTATCTATTTAGGCCTAAGTTGTTGAACAATGAGTTCAAACTTTGGATAGCTAATCAGTAGTATCAAATGCTCAGTTTGTTTTAATAGGTAGGTAGATAATAAAATTCTTTTTGAAAATCTTTTCATGAGTTTGAGCATGTGCTTGAACCATGCTTGAACATAAGTTTGTGCTTGAGAGAGTATCGCGAGTCTGATGGTGCATCCACACAAGTGCCACCCGACTTAAAATTTGCCTTGCCGCTGATTTGGCCGCTGGGTATGTAACAAAAGCAAAAGTACAAAAGCCCCGCGCACCGTGCTAAGCCGGCGGCATGCGTCATGAGTATAACACGACTAAAGTAGGGACGTTTAAAACTGAGTCGTCAGGCCATAAATCATTTGTCTATTCTTTTCTCGCTCGCACTCGTAGGTCCTATGGAGCAGCATAGTGATGTGCGTAAGATGGTTGTAGGCGCATATCGATACTAAAAAAAATCAAATAGAAACATACTAGATCGTATTGTGGCTCTGAAAAGTGCCCTTTGTCATTAATGTTATTATATATGATATGTTTATCATAAAAAGGAAAGGAAAGGACAAGGAAAATAATACAATTTAACTAAAGAATTTTATATTAATATTTATGTTTATGTATGGTATAATTACGTACATAATTGTCAAATGAGATCAAAAAAATGAGAATTAAGAATAATTAATAGAAAAAAAAAGACGTGTGGCACTCGGGGAGTGCCGCGGTGAAGCTATTGCATAGCATTTTGTATCAACTTATGCAATTATATTTGATATCTCTTCTCTCTCACCCCACCCGCCTCCTCTCTCTCACCCCTCCCGCCTCCTCTCTCTCACCCCTCCCGCCTCCTCTCTCTCACCCCCTCTCTCACACCTCTCTCTCACCCCTCTCTCTCACCCCTCTCTCTCACCCCTCTCTCTCACCCCCCCTCTCTCACCCCCCCTCTCTCACCCCCCCCTCTCTCACCCCCTCTCTCACCCCCCTCTCTCACCCCCCTCTCTCACCCCCCTCTCTCACCCCCCTCTCTCACCACCCTCTCTCACCCCCCTCTCTCACCCCCTCTCTCACCACCCTCTCTCACCCCCCTCTCTCACCCCCCTCTCTCACCCTCTCTCACCCCCCTCTCTCACCACCCTCTCTCACCCCCCTCTCTCACCCCTCTCTCACCCCTCTCTCACCTCCTCTCTCACCACCCTCTCTCACCACCCTCTCTCACCACCCTCTCTCACCCCCCTCTCTCACCCCTCTCTCACCACCTTCTCTCACCCCCCTCTCTCACCCCCTCTCTCACCCCCTCTCTCACCCCCCTCTCTCACCCCCCTCTCTCACCCCTCTCTCACCCCTCTCTCACCCCTCTCTCACCCCTCTCTCACCACCTTCTCTCACCCCCCTCTCTCATCCCCTCTCTCACCCCCCTCTCTCACCACCCTCTCTCACCCCCTCTCTCACCCCCAACGCACAATCGCACACAACGCCGTGTCGAAGACTGCCGAACTGAAACGACGTTAGACGATGCACGGCCTTCAAGCCACACCTCCTTCCCGTCGGATCGGGTAAGCGTGAGGTTTTTTCGTTACGGAAATTTTGGATTTGGTCCCCGCGCTCAAGGCCCGCGATAGAAGCTATGCAATAGCTTAAAAACATTTGAAAAACAAATATTTTACAAATAATGTCTTAACAATAAAGGTTAATATTAACATTTAAGATTATTTAACAATAAATATTATTTAAATAAAATTTTATTCTTCTTCTTCATCGGAATCTTCATCTTCTGTATCATCCTGTAAATTGATTATGAATGTTGCTTGGTCTCTTATAGTGGCTTTCTGTAAGTCTGCGATTTGAAGATCCTCGGCATGCCTCACACACTTAATCCAGGTTTCCTGTGTAATGTTATCAATGGCTTTGTGAAGGAGGTTTTCGACATCTGCTATCTTGAACGTGTTATTTTCCGAAGCCACTTGTCCCTTGACCTGGGCCCAGATCAATTCTATCGGGTTGTATTGACAGTGGTAAGGAGGTAATCTGATGACTTCGTGGCCCCGTTCATTTGCCAAGTTATCTATAACATATATTTTCTGTGGGTTGCTAGCTTTCACTCTTCTTAATAGCTCCTCTTTTATTTCCCAATTTTCAAAATGTATATTTTTCTTCTTCAACCATTCTTGTATATCTCCTTTCTTCGTATTTGATGTTGGTATCCTTTCAAGCTGTATCGAATGATAGCTTGCATTATCGATGATGATAACCGAAGGCTCTTCGAGAACATTCAATAGGTCAGAAAACCAAGCCATATATGTTTCACCGTCCATTTCCGTGTGGTAGTCAGCATTATTTGATTTGACAGCTTTAAACACCATTTTTGCTTCCGGTACAAAACCAGTCTTCGCAGATCCAGCGTGGCAAACAATAAGCCTTTGCCCTTTTCCCACTGGCTGGTTCTTGAAGCCACCTTCATCATTACTTCCAAGCCACATGCGTTTTCTTGAGTGGTTCTGATTCACCCATGTCTCATCGAGATAAAATCGCGGCCTCTGATCATTAGTTTTCCGCAATTTGTCTAATTTTCTCAAAAAGTCCATTCTAGCACAAACAATGTCACTTCTTTCCATTAAGAATTTTCGTCCTTCAGCTTTTTTTCTAAATTTATAGCCAATCTCTTTTAAAATGGTTTTCATTGAAGTTGGTCCGCATTTAAAGTCTGGCATTCGCTCTTGGTATTTTTCTATTATTCTTTTTACTGATGGGTACTCTCCGTTCTCATAAAATGAAGCAATCGTGATCTTCAAAACACTTCTATCAAAGTTGTCAAAATTAGTTACACTAACCGCCTTCTTAAAATTTGCTCGTGGGTGGCAGGGACTGCCTGATTGCGATACTTCAGTCTTTATTCGGTCTATCGTTGCTCTACTGACACCACAAATAAGTGCTGCCATTTCACGTGGCTTATTGAAATTTATTAAATCTAGTGTTTTAGGGTCACTTTTAATTTCATTTAACAACAGAAATACGTTATGAATCACTGTCCGAGTTTGAGAGTTAACATCGCCTTGTAACTTCTGGAGATCTACGTTAGAAAATAAATTATTCATTGTGGGCGACGAGATTGGACGAAAGTTGTTTTATAAATGTTAAATGCATCATAAGCCACAAGTATTTATAGAAAAACAACAACACTGTGATTATGATAACACGGCGGCGTGATCTTACGAGTTACGACCAATCAGAAGCTAGCGATAAGCGAGCGCTAATAGGGGTCACAGTAACCCAATACAGGTAGCAAATTTTATCGATAACAAGTTTAGCACGTGGCACATTCCTATCTCAACTGACGTTTATGGCCCCACGACTCAGTTGTTAACGTCCGTAGTATAGTAAAATCTGAGCGCGAGTCTGTCTGTAGTCAAGTCCAAGTATATATTATTAACTCCATAATCATTTAAGGTGGTCACCATGGAATGTGATATTTTTAAACGATTTTTTAGATGCGATCAAAATTCAAATAATTCAAAATTGCTGTCACTGTCACTTGTTCAGATACATTCATTGTCAATAGAATTATTTTTATTGAAATGTGAATGTCAATGTCAAGACGTAAGACAACTGTCAAACAAACTGAAGGCGACGAAACGAAACATTGAGACGAAACGGAAGAAGCTGTAATTTTATTTTTGTAATATTATTTCATAAAATTCGAGACGAATAACATAATAAGTCGTACAATTGTTTTATGTATAAGTGTATCTATAAAATTATTTATTACTAAGTTATCATTATGTCTCATCAAACGGGAATACAAGGTAAAAGTTACAATTAGTATGGATTTATGTAGCTACTTTCTTTCTCCGGGATTTTATCTTTCGGTGGGTCTGATTTGTACACGCCCATACCTAATCTAGGCAATAAATATAAATTAAGTATCATGCTCTTCACACTATCACATTTATTATTACTGTTTCCCTATCAATTAATTAATAATAAAATCCTAAATGTACCTTCCTTATATTATTTTGCAGCTAATTCAGACCTAAAAAAAGTATTTAGTAAGTGTCGCGATGGCAAAATCAGAGTTCTGAAAGTCAGCATCGAAAATGGTATGTCTACAATTTTTTTTGTATTATATTTATCTCTATTGAAATCACAAATAGATTCCACTTTCCTAGTTCAATGAACTACTGTTTGTATAAAAACTTGCAAAAAAACAGGTTTTTTATAGACAAACTATAATGCATGCTAAATACTTACATTTATTTGAATAATATTATAATAATTTTATATTTCTCATCATTTGATAACTTATATGGTTATATGGACTTAAATATTTAAAGACCTATATTAAACTTCACTATGAAATTGACCTGACAGTTTTTAGATTGTTATTAATAATACAAAATCTCCTTACAATATTTTCCAGAACAACTGGTCTTGGCAAAAGACCACTCTCCTAAAAAATCATGGGAGCAAGACTTTGATAAATATGTCCCTCCTCTCATTGTGGAAGATATTCCATGCTATATCTTGTACAGGTAAGAAACTAAGACTGTAGATACTTCCTACCATATTACACTTATATTTGGTTAGCTTGATTTTTAATGATATTCAAGTTGTGTACTTAAGTACTTCTTAACCAAGAAGTGTTTATTATTAATTACATTTTATAAAATAATTTTCAACAGATCTTGTCTGACAGTAATATTTATTTACTTAATTGACAAATATCTCGACTCTTCCTCTGGGGTGAGCTAGTGTTATATCTAAAATCCATAAATAAGTAACCAACCTCAATGACATATCATTAATATAGTCTAAAATAACATTAGACAGGCAATTAGCAATAGACAGAATTAGCATTAGACAAGCCTTTCTAAGCCATTTAAAAAAATGTACTGTACATAAAAATGGACTGACTATAATATTTTTTATTGATTCCAGGTTAGACTCAACAAACTCATTGGGCTATGAATGGTTACTGCTGAGCTGGTCTCCTGATAGTGCTCCGGTGAGGCATAAAATGTTGTATGCATCTACTAAGGCTACTTTGAAACAGGAGTTTGGGTCAGCTCATATAAAGGATGAAATGCATGCTACTGTGGCGGTAAGTTAATGTATTATAATATAATATACCCGGACAAATTCACACACGGTTGTTCAGACCAAAACTAAGCTCTAAGCTTGTATTATGGAATCTAACTAACTGATACTACTACATATACATACACAAATACTTTATAAGAATATATAATTGACACCCAGACATTGTCGCCAACAACTATGTCTTCACATATTGTTGACTCCGGGTGGGAATCAAACCCGCAACCCCTGACACAGTAAGAGCTCCCACTGCCACTGTGCCATCGGGCTTGTCAAATGTTTTAGCAATGTAACAGTAATAAAAAAATAATCCCATCACTGGGAACTTTAAACTTGCTTTTGAATACAGAATCATATACAACGATACCCGCACCTGTGGTTTTACTCGCTTTCTACTTATTCCCATGTGAATTTTGGGATAGTAATATAATGTATAATAAATTTAGGGGGGTAAAATAGCCTGTAACCTTCCTTTTAAATTTAGCTATTCTATACTTAAACAATAATTCAAGGACTGGCAGCATGTTGCAAACAAATAAACTAACTCGTAGTAAAGACCGTACTCAGTATAAACACAATAGTTCACAACAAGTTACTGTACCTTGACATTGTAATGGGATACTGACTATATGGAAAATGTAATCTAGTATGCAACTATTGTGCTATATTATCTATTTACTATTATGAAATACTAGCCGCACCCCGCGGTGTTACCCGTGTTGTACCCGTTCCCGCGGGAATTTCTGGATAAAATGTATCCCATGTGTTATTCTGATGTATGACTTATATTACTGTAAAGTTTCATAAAATTCCGTTGAGTAATTTTTGCGTGAAAGAGTAACAAACATTTGTACATCCATTCTCACAAACTTTCGCATTTATTTAGTAGGATATTTTATACGTGTATGAATTAGTTTTAAATTAGTTAGTTTTAAAGTAAAGTAAAACTGACTGTTTTGATGCTTCCATGTCTAAACCACTTACACTACCGGGGCACTGCATTTTTTTATATAATTTTACTACTCTTTACCCCCGCGTTTTTACCCGCTTTGTGCCCGTTCCCCTGGAAATTTCGGGATGAAAAATAGCCTCGTTGAATGCGGCTATCCATTACAAAATGAATTATTAAAAAACGGATTAGTAGTTTATAAGATAAGCGTTTTAAAACAAACAAAAAAAACAACTTCAGCTTTATTTATTAGTATAGAGATTACACTTATGAGTTCTAGTGTTTTACTAAAACAATGTGCTTATTTCAGAATGAAGTCAGTCTGAAAGGCTACAAGGCACACTTGAGTGAGTTCAGCGCTCCAGCTCCTCTTACAGACAGAGAAGAGGCTCTAAAAGAGTTGCAGGGGAGTGAACATAACACTAACTATGGGACTGATGCGAGGTAACTATACTTCACTATCACTACATAGTAGTATAAAATAAAGTCGTCTCTGTTTCGTGTCTGTTTGTCTGTATGCTTAAATCTTTAAAATTACGCAACGGATTTTGATGCGGTTTTTTGTAATAGGTAGAGTGATTCAAGAGGAAGGTTTTTATGTTAAAAAATTCCCGAAATTCCCACGGGAACGGGCACAACGCGGGTAAAACCGCGGGGCGCTGCTAGTTTATAATAAAGTAAGTAAGGTCGAGTATACTAGTGGCATCGGAGTGTTAGACAAACTAAAGGCCTCCAACATGACATAATGGTTTAAAGAATCTGCATGTCCTGGGTGAGATAATAATCTGACATCTCACAAAAATCTCTGTGAGACTGTCCTCAGTTCGGTTAGGGCATTGCAGGCTGAATCACCCGATTGCCCGAAAAGTAAGATGATTCCGTGCTTCGGAGGGCATGTTAAACCGTGGTTACTTTCTACGGATAGTAGTCGTTACTTGAGCCATGTCAGGAGCCTTTGGCGGCTCAATAACTCTGACACCAGGATTGGTCAAGTTGACCATCCACTCGATGAAGAAGAATGTTACTTATAAATTAATTGAATATTACAGGCAATCCACAATGGGTGGTGTGGCGTTCCCAATCGATGAGTCAGCGAAACAGGCGTTAAGCGATCTCGTGCGAGGTTCCTATAATTATTTACAGTTTAAAATAGGTAAGAACAATTATTTTGTTCCATAAAGCTTTGTTTTAAAGTATTTATTGTTCTACTTTAGAACAGACTTTTTTTATGACAGACGTTACTTTATTTCTGTGCTTAGAAAGTCAAATTAAGAAAAGAAAATAGTCTAAGACTACGACTTAGGCAATTTGTGTTTGTATTAAATTAATTCACGTAAGTATTTAGAAGAGAAAGAAAAAATAATACTTAAAAGCTACTCTAATGTTTCTTTCTTTCTTGTTTACTAGCAACGCTCCGCGATTTTACACGTGTTGTCGACGTTCCACCGGGAATTTCGGGATGAAAAATAGCCTATAACCTTCCCGTTGAACATGACTATCCATTACAAAAAGAATTATTCAAATCGGAGCGGTAGTTCCTGAGATTAGCTCTTACCAACAAAGTTAGAAACTATACCTATATAATATTAGTATAGATTAAAATATCTAAAATAAGGACAAGCCCCTTGGCACAGTGGCAGTGAGAGCGCTTACTGTGTCGGGGGTTGCGGTTTCGATTCCCGCCCGGAGTCAACAATATGTGCAGACATAGTTGTTGGCGACGACGTCTGGGTGTCAATTATATATCCTTATAAAGTATTTGTGTATGTATATGTAGTAGTATCAGTTAATTAGATTCCATAACACAAGCTTAGAGCTTACTTTGGGTTTAATTAACCGTGTTTGAATTTGTCCAAGTATTTATTATTATTTATGTCTGTTGTATTAAATGTAAGTATCCTCTACAGAAACTCAGTTCTTTGATAGACTTTCAATAGGGAACGAAATCAACTCGTAGGGCCTCTTTGGAGGAGCATAGTTCATGTATTTATTATTTTAATTACAGATTTAGAAGAAGAAAAAATCCTTTTAGCGAAAGCTGCAAAGATATCTTTAGTGGAACTACCGCAGCAGGTTCCAAGCGACCAGGCCAGATATCACGTTTATATATTCGATCATACTCATGAGGGTGATCATACTGAAAGTATGGGTAAGTATTTACTGTAAAACCAGTACTTCTACGTCTATACTAGACTTCTAGGGATATAGAGAAAAGTATTAACCTACTAGCAGTGCCCGCGGTTTTACCCACGTTGTGCCCGTTTCCGTAGGAATTTTGGGATGAAAAATAGTCTATACCCTCCCGATGAATGTGGCTATCCATCACAAAAATAATTATTCAAATCGGATTGGTAGTTTTTAACGCAAGGTGGTCAACTGGGCCCGCAGAGCACTGAGCCCACGGGCTAAGTTGACCATTTTTTTTCTTTAGGGGCGACTCGACCCAAGGGTCAACCCAGCCCGCTTACTTACCGCCTAAGAGTCAATTCAGCCCGCGGGCGTAGGTACTATTCGGTAGGTTAGGGTTATTTTTTTTTTATCGGCTGAACCTGTGGGCTGAGCAGGCCCTTATCGGTAAATAGTAGTCGTGTGATTAGTGTGGGTCGAGTCACCTATGAAAAAAAACGGAGTGGGTAACTGAACCTGCGGGCTCAGTGCTCTGCGGGCCCAGTTGACCACCAAGCGGTTTTTAAGATAAGCTCCTTCAAAAAATTAAGTCAGAGATAAAACGTTTTCATATTGTTGATTCTTTTCTCCTTTACCTTTCCATCAAAAAATGCTATGCTATTTTGCTTATCTATCAATAATATGAAACATAACATGGCCATGGCGATGTTGTTATCCACCAATCATATTAAACATAATTATGGTGGTTCAATCATATCGAACTAATCTAATACCTATATAAAATTCTCGTGTCGCTGTGTTTGTAGTTAAACTCCTCCGAAACGGCTTGATCGATTCATGAAATTTTGTGTGCATATCGGGTAGGTCTGAGATTCGGACAACATCTATTTTTCATCCCCCTAAATGTTAAGGGTACTCCACCCCTAAATTTTTATTTTGCAAAGCTACGTTTACCGGGTCAGCTAGTATAACATAATATGATCTTTGAAAGTTGGGTATATTTGTTTACATGAATGTGAGTTGGTACTTTTTGTACATTTCAGTGTTCATCTACTCTATGCCGGGATACAACTGCAGTATCAAAGAGAGAATGATGTATTCAAGTTGCAAGGGCCAGTTCTTAGAGATCATTGAAAAAATGGGAATCGAGATCACCAAAAGAGTAAGTCTCATTGAAATTGTATTTGTATTGAAAGTGTAGTAGACATTTACCTAGCTGGACACATTATGTTAGTGACAAAATGTTCTTTATATATTTATCATCATAATAAAGATCTTCAATGAGATGAGAGGCCTTTGCCCAACAGTGGGACACTACAGGCTAATACATTTTTTTAAATTATTCATGGCTTGTCCTGAAATCTCCAACTCACAGTATGCAAACGTAGCGATTACCCATAATCCTTCTGTACTGTACTGATATCTTCAGTGAAAGATAGACCTTATCCCTGCAGTGGGACCTTCAATTAATACTTCTACTTAATTTTTCAGTTGGAAATCGATGATGGAAAGGAGCTTACTGAAGAATTCTTATACGATGAAATACACCCTAAGAGGAATCTTCACAGGCCCGCATTCGCGAAGCCCAAAGGACCTCCCAACAGGGGAGCTAAACGTATCACCAAATCACAGACCAGTCAATGATGTACCGTCATTTAATTATTTTATGAATTTAATATGAAGATTGTTATGACCACTGAAATAGTTGGTAATGTGTTAAAATGTTGCGCAGATCTGTTATCAATAATAATTATTATTGTAGTATAGAGAAATTACTTTATTGTGACTGACTCTGAAGTTAACTGTGAGCTCAGAAATGCTAATTTAAATTATTAACTTTACGTTGTCTAGTGGTATATGCTCTCGCCTGCCAAGACTGAGGTCTCGGGTTCGATTCCCGGGTAGAGCGAAAACATGTTTCCTACTTTTCAAATATGGCTCGGGTTTGACATCCCCAACCCGCATTAGGAAAGCGTGGTGATTACGTCGTAGGGTCTGCGCACATTATAACAACTCAACGGCGACTCGACTCTATGTCAAATATTGAAATTTAAGCCCTGTGTCATATTATGTTCAAGGTTTAATTTCAAAAAATTATATTAAAGTAGTGTACGACGAGTGGCCTACGCATCGTACACTAAAGGTCAACCCCGACACGTTTGTCACGCAATGACCACACGTTGTACACGCAACGACCACACGTTGTCCACGCAACGACCACACGTTGTACACGCAACTACCACACGTTGTCCACGCAAACTGAATTCAACCGAAAACTGAGGTTAGACGAGTTGTCTGTTGAATACGCATTACCCACTCGTTGACACCGCGTTGTCCACTCCTTGACAACGCATTGCCCACTAGCGACCATGGGGTGGATCAACTAGTTGACTACTCATCGAGAGTGTGAGTAGAGTTGCTGCCGCGTTGGCGTGGAGTTGTTATAATGTGCGCAAACCTTTATGCTCCTCACTGTACTGATATCTTCTGTGAGATGAAAGGCCTTTGCCCAGCAGTGGGAAATTGCAGGCTAATACTTTTTTTACGTACTCCTAGTATTTCTGTGGTTCTAACAATCATGTTTTTATGTCATAATTTTCATAATGCTCTTATTTGATACAAAATCGTTTCTCAAAACTCTTTATTTTTTTTATTCAATTAGATACAAAAGTATTTTTATAGTATGCTCAATTTTAAAATCATTATCATTAGGCGTGTAAGATTGTGTTATTTTAATATGAAATATCATATAAACTCTGGAATACGTAGACATTTTTATTATCATAGAAAACTGCTAAACCTTGTAGTTTTTATATACACTATTAAGACAATGTATAGTAGACAGATGTAAGGGTGATACACATTGGAAGATATTTCTATTCCGACATTATTGAATATATTTTAATAACTAGCTGCGCCCCACGGCTTCACCCGCGTTGTACCCGTTCCCGGGGGAATTTCGGGATGAAAAATAGATGTTGTCCGATTCTCAGACCTACCCAATATGCACACAAAATTTCATGAGAATCGGTCGAGCCGTTTCAGAGGAGTTCAACCACGCACCCCGTGACACGAGAATTTTATTAGATTATTAATTTGACTCGAGATTACGTCTTTTAACCTCTCGAGATTTTGTTACCTTCACACTTAAATTCATGAGAGGAATTCAAATACCTCGGTGAATGTCAGCCAGCATTATACCAAAGTTATTGTCTAAATTTCCACCAACGGTAATTTCCATACAATACAATAACTTTGGTATAGTTTATTAAAGTATGTACGTATTATAAACGAGATTGTAATCTGAAAGTATTACTGTTGTGTATATAACTGCATTATATAAGTATTATAATTATTATATATTACTAGTAATTTCGCTATTATTATGGGATAAAATAGTTTTTTTTAAACAAATTAAAATATTTTTGTAGTCTTCCTTTTCTGATTTCCATGGACTTTTTTAATTCTATAGATATTAAAGTCGGTAATTTTTTCTTGCCAATTTATAATCTACATAGTGTTTGAAAGTTAGATTTTTCTGTAATTTTAAAAGCAATTTTTAATATTTTGCTTCATTGTTAAAAGCACAACAATCTTATAGATTGTAAATAAGTTTTTTAATGTATTTTAATATCATTTTTATAAACCTTGATTAAGTCATAATGTGCAATGTGTCAATAAAATACGCTTATATAGAAATGGTGTAGTTTTATTAAGCTTCAAAAAAAGGTTATTCTTCTAGATTAAAGACCTTTATTTTTTGTTATTAAAATTAATTGTAGTATAAAGGTATATGGAAGGATCAAAGAAACTACAATTGCAAATAAATATATTCTATTCATTTAATTGGCCACCTACTATTTACATGATATACACAGAATATTCCTAAAATCTACAAATCATCTAACTTTATTTTTCCTCTTTCTTCTAGCAACTGGTCGTGATGGTCAGTCAAAACATCGTGTTTGTCTTTAGACGCCGTCGCCATTGCTTTATTCATTTGTTCCTTTCTGAAAATGATACATTATCGGCTATTAATTTGGCTGCATGTGCATTAAATGCCTCCAAATTTTTGTGAGGTACCTGAGTGATATGAGACGGAATGAACAATGGTAACACTAGCAAGCATTCAACTATCTAAAAAATTCAACAGATTTGATTAAAAGTTATACAGGGCCATTTCAGAATAAACCTCTCAAGAACAAAAAAAGAACATTGAAAATCTAAATCATGTCAGCATCGAGAACAATCCAAAATTATGAATTGTAGGAATTTTTAGTTCGGATTAGATAATAATATTGTACAAATTTTCTATGTTTGCTCACTATAATTATCGATCTTTAAAAAGTAAAAGGTCTTGGTTTCTTAATGTTTGTATTAGTTGAATGAATAGAGTGCTTTAAGAGAGTATAAACTCCAGACTCAAGCGTTTGACACTAAGCTACTAACTAAATAAGATACTTAAATTAGTTTTTGTATGATGGTGTTGGATATTCACTCTATACCTGAACTGAAACACTGTTATTTTGAAAGGGACAATCCCCAAAAAATGCTGATAAGTGTTTACAGTGTTTTAGCTAGGTATATAACGTTTATAAATAAGGCAGTAACTCTTTAATTACCTTTCCTCTTTCAATGATAATGATGCTCTTCTAAGCTGATCCATTGTCGCTCCAGATATTTTCAGTATCAAAACAATCAATGAACCAAATATTAAGCCTAGAGTTGCACCTGAAATACGAAAAATAAACTTTATAGAACAATTAACCTTATCAATAAAAGTAAAGTCTGTCATATCCTATATATACCACAGATGCTCAAAAGCAAATTATCTATACTAATATAATAATATATACTAATATTATAAAGCTGAAGAGTTTGTTTTGTTTGTTTGTTTGTTTGTTTGTTTAAACGCGCTAATCTCAGAAACTACTGAACCGATTTGAATAATTCTTTCACTGTTAGATAGTCTATTTATCGAGGAAGGCTATAGGCTACATTTTATCCCGAAATTCCCACGGGAACGGGCACAACGCGGGTAAAACCGCGGGGCACTGCTAGTACTAATATAATAAAGCTGAAAGTTTGTTTGTTTCAATGCGGTAATATGAGAAACTACCAATCCGATTCGAATAATTCTTTTTGTAATGGAAAGACACATTCAACTGGCGAGTATAGGCTTATTTTCATCCCAAAATTTCTTTGAAAACAGTCACGCTGGTATAAAATATAAAAGGTAAATTATATGCAAACTAACTGGATAAATAACAGACTGGATGTCTGCTGTTTCATTAAATGTATTGCGTTTTTCCTTTTTAGCAAATCAATGGTTAGGTTACTTCTTTTAAATGAGATCTTGCCCAAATATTTAATACTAGCAGCGCCCCGCGGTTTTACCCGCGTTGTGCCCGTTCCCGTAGGAAATCCGGGATAAAATGTAGCCTATAGCCTTCCTCGATAAATAGACTATCTAACAGTGAAAGAATTATTCAAATCGGTTCAGTAGTTTCTGAGATTAGCTCGTTTAAACAAACAAACAAACAAACAAACAAAACAAACTCTTCAGCTTTATAATATTAGTATAGATCAAAGAAAAAGAAGTAATTGTCCGTTTGTAAAAATCCTTAAGTCCTATAGTCCAAAATTACTCACCATGGCTTCCAGGCCTCTCACCTCAATAATCATAATTATCTGGACAATATCTTAAGCCTAAAAACATAGCTTACCTAATCCGGCACCAACAAATGTAGCCGCTAAACCTAAATTGAGTTTATAAGCTCCACCAGCTATCGTTCCGGCAACTATATAGTCAACTAATGATGTGTTGTTTCTATAAACTGATATTGTTGTTGCTACCAAACTGAAATAAAAATAAATATCAATTAATTTTAAAAATAGTATAACGTCTTGGTTGGTCTCGTCAATGTCTCGGTTGGGTTAGGGACTCTAGGGGTATGTGCACTCGCCTGCCAAGACTGTGGTCCTAGGTTCCCAGGTGAGACATTATAGGCTAATATTTTTACATACTGTGCTATAAAAACTGTATAACCATAGTTTCTTTCTGTATGTTACAACTGAGTTAGCTGCTGTTTTGAGTTCATCCATTCTGTTGGAATATTAGGATGAAAGTAGTCTGACCTTCCTCTATCTTAAAAAACTGTATTCTAACTAGTATATCCAAATACTAGCATTCAAATGAGCAATAAAATAAAATACCTATTTTACTTTATTTTATTAGTATACATATTCTAATACCTAAATATTCCCGAGAATGCAGCCAACCTCCAACCCCAGCGCACTGCACCTTTAGCGAATGCTATTGTCACTTGATCTTGAAGTTTTTTCTGTAATAATAAAACAAAAAAGATGATAAATATGTTAATATTGTAGGTGAATCTCACAAAGTAAGTACCTATTTCATTATTTTCCATCAGAAACACTCTTTAGATTACCAAAAAATGAGAAATTATAAAGTTTAACACATTCTTGAGTTTATGGCAATGTATATCTATTAACTAACAAAAATTAACACCAAAATTACCTTAGCATCAAAAGTAGACTTAAATATAGTAGCTTGATTATTTTCTATAAAAGTTAGGTAAGCACTCTTTGACCCCACGAACCCTCCGATGCAAGCACCCACGAAATAACCAGTCATAGCCGACTGGCCAACATTTTGCAGCTCTATAGACAATTCCTCAGAATCACTGTAATTCAAATTGGGAATACGAGTTATAAGGTATGTTCAAGAAGATTATATTCTTGAATTGCAAATTCTACAGGAACTTATTTATGTACACTTACGTTTGAGAATACATTGTTTTCACTCTTTCCCATCCCGTTTTGGGAGCTTGTGGTGGTGGTCTATGAAGATAGTCAATATCATTTTCATGTACTTTAGAAAAAAATGTAAAACTAACTAAAGGTGTAAATCGCTTGAACGATCGTAACATTGTTGGTTTAGCGTTTACCCTGAAGGTATAGCTATACGTAGCCAGTAACCAGTAATTAATAATAACCTAATTCTACTTTACCAAAATAAAAACTATTACTACTTTCGGGTTCGAAGCTATTTCAAATTCAAAACAAATGTTTTTGATTTTGATTGACGTTTTGTATCGAGTTATCATTTTTCAGTCAATTTCACTAAATTGTCAATGTCAAAATTTCTATGCTTTAGCTATAGAGTTGTCAATGTTACGTTGTCAATAATACGCGTACTACACAGATTCAAATTTAATGGATACACAGATATACCGTAAACCGGTGTTATTTGGGACTCCGGGTGTTATTCGGCACATATTTTTTTTATCTTCATGTACATATTTTTTTATGGTAGGTAATATTATTTTATGTTCTGTTATATTTGGAAAATAAAATGTGTACAGGCGAATACTACATTTATCGATAGTTGCAAAAATTTCACATTACTCTATATTGCTATCCACAATGTACAAAAAACGTTTGTTAATGTTTTTTTAGTCCTATGTCATTGAATACCTTTATTGCTGTTATAAGTTTTTCTAATTGTTATTTTGTTTCTGCTAGTCATGGTTAAAGTACTAACGTTCAACTTAACAACTCCCGTTGATTAACTTATTACTACATATTAGGGTCACTTCAGCTTACACTCACACACCGGTAACCGTTAACATAAATTATCAGTATCAACTGACGTAAGAAAAAATGTGGTTGTCTACTGGCCGCCCAAATAACTTTCCAGACTGTCAACGCTTTGTATTTAACAGCGTTTAAAATCGTGAATTTTTTAACGAAAGTATGTTACGATAGTATGTTGGAAACAAGTTTGAAGTAGGTAGTTTGACTAAGCGATGTTAGTTCATTGCGATTGTTAAGCAACGTGCAGCTCGACCCCTACTTGGATGGAAGGCCGATAGTGACATTTCTATCTGAGCGCAACAGTATACTTAACTCTATATAATTATGTATAGGTACTGTTCCTTTAAGTGTACGTGTACGAGGTGTACAAAGTTCTTGCATGGCTAATCTCTAGGTTAGGTACAGAATGAATATAAATAAAACAATGTAACTTTTCAACTATATTTTATTATAAAATCACAAAGAATAAATCTAGAGTTTAATAGGGTAATCTTAGATGTTATGTTGTGTACAATAACTGTATTCATATTTTCATTAAAACAGATATCAATGAATGGGGTTTATTACCTCAAGATTAACGTTTAAGTTCAAATCGTAAAATAAGTTTCACATTTATGTATGTAATGTATTATAATATTCGTGTTAGATTGCTATTTATTAGTTTTAATTACGAGGTAAAGTTGTAAGGAAACCATATCAATTTAAATCCCTGTTTAAAGTCCCGACAAAATTGGTCTTTGGCATGTTTTTACCTAGAATTAGGTAGTCTAAATGACCTTTTTGTAACAGAGAATAGACACGAACCAAAGTAGATGTGCATAGAAAATTTGATTGGAAATTTGAGTACTTTTTTCGTTACATGAACGATAGTTTTAATATCTATTTAACTATTTTAAATTTACACACAACCCTTTAATTTGCACACCATTAAATATTAAATTTTAATGAGAGCTAAAACAATATCGAAAGATTGAAGAAACACAGGAAGGTTATCATATTAGGTAGGTAGTAATTATTTAACTATGTAATTTAGTATATTCTCTATGAAGTTTTTCCTTTAATACCTAGGAGCGACTACTGAAATAAAATATTTTACTAATATATCTTAAAGTAATGATTATTTTAATCTTTACTAGATACAGATCCTATAAATTTAATTTTAATAATAATATATAGTCGCGTTTATAATATTTACATCCGCAGATAATAATATAACAATACTGTAACTGTCGATCATTAGGAACCATTACAATATAAGTTTTAAAATCATTTTTAAAGATGTTTTAGTAATAAGTGTTCAAAATGTTAAAAGTGCATTATAAATCTATCGGTGTCACCGCTCTCTGTCGCGCTCAGCCTCTCAATTGACAGTTACAGAGTTTTATTTTCCTCTAATTCAAATTTCCTGCGACTGCGGAATGGTCAGTTCTTTTCCCGCAGTAGGAATAAGGGACGCGTCAAATGACTCGGACTAACCGCCAAGGGCAGCGATAATTAATTTTCACATTATACCCTGTGCAAAGTATATTCCAATTGATAATTATCATTATAAAAACAACATTGACAATATTTTTTATGTCCCTTACTCCCTTCACAAAACAATTAAACAACGTTATGATTTTGCCTAATATCCTCTGAGGAGCGATGTAAAGTGTTCCGAAATGAAGTCACATAGAGTATTCACAAGATTTACAAGTTATAATGTACTCGAAGCTTCACAGATACAAATGTAAATATATAGACGAGTGTAGATACTCATGCCAAGATATCATAGCAGTTTAGTTCTAAGTAATAGTTATGACTAGAAAATACCAATTGTGTACAAATGTACATTCATTATATTGATCCCCAATAACTCTTTATTTACAATTAGTTTCAATGTTCAACATAAAGTATCTCGATACGAGTATGGGTGAAAATCAAGGGTTTCTAATGAAACTAGGGGCAATATATTTCTCATTAAGTTTAAAACACTCGAGCATTCGCCAATACGTGCCGTAGACAATTGGTACAAAATAATAAAACAAAAATAGGAAAGGATTCAAGGAATAGGATTTTAAATAAAGAACAAAAAATATCGACGAATAATTATAGTTTAATTATGAAATTAAAGTAAGAATGAAATTAAACACACAAAAGGCTTAACATTAAAAGAAGTAGAAATACGACGCCATAAAATACATTAAAATCCTGCGCAGACGCGGGTTCCGCGGGGACTTTAGTCCGTAAAAACAAAAACTATAAGGGGACTTGGGGTCCTTTTTAAATTTTAAGCGTTCGTCAGAAGACTAAAGTCCCTCGCGGCCACTCCGCCGAGCAGGCGTTTATAAAGAAAGAAGGTAAATACATCAGGAGTTTTTGATTAGCCCGTTATGTATTGATATGTCGGCTTTCGCTCCTCTGTTATACTTAAGCTAATACAAAGACAATTTTAAAGCACGATATAGAAAATGATACGCTGCATGATATGACCAGATATGTAAAGTATGATACATTCATGAGAGGAAACACTAAAGACGCTAAGAGACGTCTAACGAAGAACAACCAACGAATACGCAAACAGGCAATGTAAGATATTAGAAAACAATTCATCATTTCAACGCATAACTTTAACTAACAAATTGAAACAATGTTCACTTACAATGAATAAAATTGTATAATTGCGCATTAATAAAACTCTCAAATATAATTTAACTGTAACATTTTTTATCAACTTTTCAATAAATGTTAAGATTACTTCAATTACCATTTACCTAAATAATGTGTATTGACTTTAATTTGGCATCTCATTCTAGACACGGATCTATTATTATTAATTTTTAATAATATTAGGTACAATTATCATCTAAATATTTAAAATACTTCTCTAAACACATAAATTCCTAAATTTATCTATTTAGTCAATACCGATGTTGATTAAAGTTTAGGCCAGCTATAGTTTGGTTGCTGGTGCTACCGCCGTGTGGTGTACTGATGTACTCATCCTCAGCTTGCACCATAACACGATCCGTAGCGTTGACTGTTGACTCACTGGATATGTAATCTCTTTGTGAACTTTTATATGTAAGTATAATATATTTTTTAAATTACAAATGCGTTTACCGCCCAATTCTTTCCGCTTTCCGTGAACTTAACATCATTCCAATAATGGCGCATTATCCTGCACCTTATAGTAAAACATTTTCAAAAACGTGCAAAATATCACCACACCCTGGTCTCCTAACATTACCTACCCGATACCTACATCCTTCCTTACCGTACCTACATTACAATGCAATATTTTTTACGATTATTTTTTTTCTATTAAACTTACTCTATGACAAACTATTTTTTTTAATCATCTTACTAAGCTCTATTTTATTTTTTCTTATTTACGGTATGTTATGTATAATGTTATACATTTTAATAATATGTATGTAAATATTTGTGATTTAATAACGTTTTCACAAATTTTACTAAAAATAAAGTTTTTAAACTTTTGTGACATATTATGTTCGAATGAATCTGTTACGTTGTGACGGCGTCGCGAGCGTCAGAGCGTCGCGTCGCCACATCGAGTAGGTACTACAATATTGATTAAACATTTTATTAAAATTCGCTCTCCTGTCTTATTCTAATTGGATACCGATATTGGTTTCGCGATATGTACCTATAAATCGTATTTTGCGACAAATACGAGCATGTTATTCTAATACAACCGAGATGTGTGAACTGCTGTCTTTGTCGGTCAGGTTTGCTTCCTCTTTGCCTGGACAGAACACTAGGCTGGTCCTGAGCGATTGCTACTAACCGAATTAAATTCATTCATTTGATTCCAGTTAGAATCCGTTACTGAGTATCCTCGACTTATCCCCAACATAATCTCTTTCGCATTGGACTAGACGCATTTTTTAATTAATTTAAGAAGGCAAAGATGAAAACCAATTGGAAATGGACAAGTCCTAGAAGCGATTGTTAGCTGGAGTGTTACCGCAGCGAGTCCAGTGGCAGATCCAGGGGGGTTAAAACTCTACCCCCTACAATACAATTGAGTCCTACCATAACATATTTTTCTTGATAAAACCATTCCCCCCCAATCCAAGTCCTCAACGCTCATAAAGGTCAAGACAACCCCTTTAACTCTTTCCAGAATCAAGCCCTCCCCTTAGATCCTGGATCCGCCACTGAGCGAGTCTATGTACAAAATGAAGCAAAGTAAAGTTTAAACTAAAATACTGTTGAACAGACGTTCTTGTGACCTAGTGTAAATACTACCGCTGGGTGCGGAGCTCATTCAGATCTCGCTAATACTCCAGCCGTCGCCGCGTTCAAACAGTGTGGCAATACCGTTATTGAAAATTATTCTAAAAAATACGTTATACACTGGCCACACTGCGCGCTCACACGCCCCGACCATAGACACATAAATAATTATCTATAACTTAGTGAATACGCACGAGCATTTATACGTTGTAGCTACCATTATTATAAATTAACACCAAAATAAATGCATCATGTCACTATTATGTCACTGAACATAACTTCTTTATATAGTGAATAAGTATATTAAACTAGACGCTTAGTAATAAGGTTGTGATTACACTAACTAATCGTCAATAACCATAAAGTAAAGAACAGATTATTACTAAACAATGTATGGAAGCATAGACAAGTAATCGAGACCGCGCGCTCTCGCGGCGTTACAGAAGACCGTTACAATCTAAAAATATACTTTATTATAATTAACATTAAAACTAATATTGCACACACATACACATTTACATAAGTAACATTCCAGTATCGAATAGAACATGTGTATGCGTACAAAACTATAATTAAAATGTAGTAATATAAAGAAATGCAATAAAAGTAATTGTGCATGAATTAATAATAATGGATATAATAAAATATGTTTATAAAATACAATTTAGGAGCAACTGCAACTTAAAAATATTTCCCCAAAGTTTTCCATCGATATTGATTACTCACAAAGTTTAGTTAATCATCGATTTCAATTAGGGGTTTGTGAATAAATGAACTTTAAATGACAAAAATAACAATATAATTGTTGCAATACTTGTGCCGAACCATCACCCTTGCAAGCAATGTCATACATCGCGGTATCAAACGGCTCATACAAAACAAATTGAATAAAACAATTCTAGCGCAATCTAATTGCAAACAAGCTGCTCTGTATAATAAGAAAGATATTAAAAACATATGAATAATTATCGAAATAACACGATTCTTCTATAAAAATAAAATATTTTAATAATAATAATATGTAATGATATAAAATGGAATGAATATCACACAACGACAAACGGCGATCCTCTCTGTTGTTACATAGAAGTGTATAGCTGTATAAATGAGAGCCTTAGTATAAGACGTACAGTAACAGTAAACATACGTATTTAATAAGAAAATAGAATAGCACTTAATGTCTAGACTGTTCCGAGTAAGCGTAATACAGACATTTTAATTTTCAGTCGAGTTCATATCTCGATTATGAGAGGTTATGACAGTCGCATCGATTTACTTTGACATTAGGAAGTTGATCGATTTTAATTGATTTAGTTTTCGGAACATGCACCGAATAGATTCCACGACATACTTTAACAATCGGTGGCTGATTCGAGCCATCACAATCGATTCAGTTGTCGATATTTAAATCGATGAAAATCGATGGTTAAAATGTAAGGGATGCGAGCTGCCAATGATGTGTGTGATATTCCGAATGTTTCGGTTAGTTTAGATACTCGACTTAGAGAAGGACACTCGGAGGTGGTTAGATTCCGAAAGCTGGTAGTTGTGCATCTTGATCAGAGCAGCGACTGCGTCGTCAATGGAGGGAAGCTGCACTAACGCCATCTTGCGGTCTTTGCTGTAAGCGATACAAAAAGTCATGAAACATAAAAGTTGCTGAAAATCAAATTTAGAACAGAAAAAATGTGACGCACGACTGATAATATTTTCATTAATCATAGACAAGAACATCTTGGCAGAAATATTGAAATACATAAGTGAAAATATTTCCACGAACATCTCATAATATGTTTCAAGTTCGGCTCAATCTAACCAATATCTTACGCCGGAGGTTATCACTAATAGTAATCAAAAACATCTAGGTATTGGCCTAACACGTAACAAAATGTGGAAATAAAGTATAACTTACGGGAAAAACTTGAAAGCCTTGATTGTGAATCCTCGTTTGGTGAAGGCTTCCTTGATATCATCCTCTGAGACGGTGGCTCTGGAAACAAACATTATTATTAACTCTAAAGTAAACAAAACCTTAAAATATCGAATAAAGTTTATTTGGAGATCAAAACTACGCTGGAGTAAAAGGAAAAGGCTGCATAATTTGAAAATGTAAATTCATAATTTTTTCTCATCAAGTTCAGATTAAAGAGACTTTTTGATTCTTGACTTGTATTGCAAATGAAAGAAGCAAAATTGAGGAACTTACGGAATGTTGGACAGATGTAGAGTGGCACTAGGAGGGTAGATGTTTTGGTAATTTTTGCTGCCAGGCTTCTTGAATCTGTGGAGCGGGCTCTGCGAATAGTCCCTGAAAATGTGCAAAGAAAATACTTCTAAGTGTCGATCAACCATTATCACTGTAACTCGATATGCTGCAAAATAGTGTCCTATAGATACTTAAAAGACAGTGTTTCTTATGTAGGTATCGAGTTGTCACGATATCTACATATCTTCAATGGGTCCTTTTAACAATCGCCGAATAAAAGCGATTGCATGCACGATCTAAGACTAAGATCTAAGGCTTATACACTTTACTTGCCGACCATCGTCTATAATCGTCATCGGCGATAATAAAGACGACGGTTTAAGGTCTTAAATCTAGTTTGTCTATCAGGATCATCTAATCAGGATATCTATCAATAAAAGGCACCAGTAAATTTATATACCTGGTCAACCCAGCATCTGGTTGTCCTTCCTTGGGCAGCTGAACAGTTTGGTGCTTGCTCAGCATCACGCGCATTGCCTTCCCGAACACACGGAGTTTGTCCATGTGGGTCATTGCTGGAAAAACGTATTTTTAATTTCCTATAAGCTCTTTGCCCTTACTTTCAAATGAAAAAAATACAAATGTAAGTTACTGCCATTAGAATCTTACTGCAGGACAAAGGCATCTATGGCAACAATATTCTGTGAAAGTTTCAGTATAGTCATGGACTAACATATGGTACAGTGAAAATTCCCATCAGGAAATTCCCTTCTACGTATAAACGTAAAATCTACAAAAACATGACTTGACAGAGCCAGCAAATTGAAATGGCTTTTGAGGGTCAGATCAAGATAAGTTCTATGATTCGGCAAACCAAGACTGTTTGTACTGACACAATTATTTGTAAATGAAATACAGAAGGTGGATTAGATATCTCAGTCCACTGAACAAACAATGACACTTCATATTAAAGGGAAAGCAAACTACAATAAGAGGAGAACTACAAGTATTTGCTTTCGTCCTAAACAAATATACTGGATAAGTTATTTATGAATCTTGCTCGTTTAGAAATAGGGTTGAGTTTGATACGTACCGAGATGTGCTTGGTGAGGTTCAGCCATCTGAATCAGGGCTGAATCCTTCTTGTTGTAAAGGATCTTCACCCGTTGCACGTCGCCATACACGCCTACATACAAAATTATATCTCAGAACTACGTACGTATGTAAAGACCAGATATTGTATTGTAAAGATACTATTGTGTTCCAATCGTGTTCTGATACTTGCAAAATGTCAGTTAAAAGTTTCTTCGTAGTCATTTAATGGCATATTTTTGTAGAAATTTGTAGGAGTACTAAAGAGGACACAATTGGAACTACGCTCAATGTTGTCTGTTATAAAAATAAATAAAAATGTTTCTACATTGGACAGCGATACTTCAACATATAAACAATACATTTGTTTAGTAAACTGTTTTAAATATAATATAATAATGTCGTGAAACGGGACAGTCGGGAAAATGATACAAGAAGAAAACGATTTCAAGCTCTAATTTGGTCACGTTAAGCTTCAATTAATGTTTTAGCGTTAACCAGCCGGTGGAAATATTGACTGGTAGTCAAGCACATTACTGCAAAGTAATCTCACTTCTACATTACAAGTCTTTACATCTGTCTGTTCCATCAGAAATCGGAAGCTATCTAATACAAACAGCGCGATCAACACATGGCGATTCACTTGGTGATCGGGCAGGTGACAGATAACATACTTCAAAATACTACAAGGGATGTGATTCGTTCCTAGAAAACACCCCTTGCAGATAAAACAAAATAAGACAACACTGGGTAAACAATTGACACTAACTAACTTAGCTACCACTAGGGAGACTGAAACACAAATTGTCACACGAGTTAATAAGCGTTTAAGTTCGATAGTGTTATCAAGCGAAGCTTCGACAATGTTGTCGGATGCGGTTATCAGTAAAGAAATCGAGAATGTTAGCTGACAATTTGTCTTCCAGGCGACAGGGCTCAGGAGCATATTAATGTTTTAATATAAAATACGGAATGTATGTGCACACGTACCGAAAAGGGTAAAGAGAGCGTCAGGCGTGACCATCTAAAACAATAGGAAAGAGAAAAGAGACAGTATTATAAATAGTCATAAAAGATGTTTGACATCATATCTATAAATAAATTAGCAACTTATTTTCAAGGAGTTTAATAGAATATATATGTGCAACAGCCTGTAACGTCGGTATTAGTCGATGCATTAGTTAATGTACGGTTTCGATTATTTACTTTTCCCCATTTAACAAAGAGCACCGACGTAACAAGCTGTTGTGTTAGCGTAATGAATAAATTTGCCAATAAACATTGAACTACGAAAATTTTGCCTAAAATTTTGAAACATGTAGCCAATATAACGTTTCTAAAAGCGCCTTAGATTGTTTTTCTAAAGAAAGTTGGCGTTAAATTTTGTGTTTTTGGTTTTCGAGTTTCGATGTTGTAGTTCTGGTTTGAGGGAGGGTAGTTATTGAATGGATGGTACGTATAGTGGTGGTTTGAATACTAACCTCTTCGTTCAGGTTTGATACGAGGAGTACTGTGGCGAGGGGCAGTGGTGGGGCGGCGAGGGCGCGGAGAGCGGGCGAGGCCGGGGTGATGGTTAGGGCTCCGAAAGCCGGCAGGCCGACGCCGCCGACTCCAACGCCGTACGGCGAAGCTAGCCCTGAACCCAGGCTTAGGAACTGCGGCGCCAGCACACCTCCACCTATTTGAAGTAACATTTGGAGATCACCTCTACATAGAAATTTTTCTAAAATGAATTTTAATAAAAAAACATATATTCATATCATATTAACATTATATAAAACAAGACCATCACTTTTGCAAATTGCTGAAAGAATCAGACATTACATAGCAACAAAAGAGGTAGAAAATATTGCAATTCTACAAAATGATCCTCACATATTACAATCCTCTACGGTGCAGTACAGATTTATGAGGAGGCATTAGTCACTGCTGGCAAATTTAGCATTGAAATATGTATAATAAACAAGAAAAGAGATGCTGAATAGAAAATGTGATTCCAAATAGCCGTAATTTAGATCTGTGCCTGGATGGATAAAAATGGTTTCCAACAAGAAAATTATAATCGAAAAAAGAGTCTGCGAGGAAAACGCCACAAGGAAATCAATAACAAAATGAAGACAGGGTATATCAATAATCATAAAAATCTGTATGATGCTAGTGCCATAGGAGAAGACAGACTACACGACTGTGATGTCAACGTGGTGGCAAGCGTCCATGTGCTCGAAGAAGGTTTCATTCCGAGTATACAAGGACTAACTCATCCTGGATGCGAGGGCCAGAGCGAGGCGAGAACGCAGTGGCATCAACTCACTGGTCAACAACTGGTGGGCTTCCCCATCGCCCGACGGCAGGGTCGGGTTGGTGTAGTCCCGAGACTTGTCGTTGTTATACTTCACGTTCAAGCAAGTCATCTTGGAGTAGTCGATGCGCAGCGTGCAACAACCGTTATAAATGTTCTGGCCGTCAAGAGCCTGAAACAAAACAAAACAACATTATATACAAGTCACAACGCAATAAAAGGTAGCAACGTCACAGCGTATGATTAAATAACACACGCCAATCAAATATCAGGTAGGTAATAATTTATGAAGTAACAAAAATACATCTCAATATCCAGAAAATATCGATGCTATAGTCAAGCGTAAAAAAATAAGGAAAATGCGTTTTATGGCCGTGTCAAAATCGTTACGTTCCCGGGAGCAGCTATTTGTTTGTCCGCAACGCCTGTGGGAGGCTGATAACGCCGCATCGCGATAGAAAAGAGAATTAATTAAAATGCAACAGCACTCAACCCATTCCCGCTTGCTTTATGCTGCTCGACGAAAAACATACTATCTAGATTCTTTATTTTTAAACAAGCATTATGGCAACACTTTTACGTAGGTATTACATTGAAAAATCTATGTCAGATACCTTTATATCAATTAACAATGTTACTTTTGGACTGGAAATTATTTCAGCGTCAATCCTTTTTAATAACTAGGTTTCTGTATTTGAAAAATAGGTTTCTATTTGAAAAGGATCTGAAGAAGGTAATTTGATTCTAAAATACCTATCTGTTTTAAGATCAGGAGCGTTATTTAAGAAGCAATGTTCTGCCTTTCGTAATGCTCAACTATTGTCTCAAAAAATTTTGAAATTAGGGTGCAAAGTATCGTTGGTGTCAAATAAATTTCCCTCGTTTTTCAATTAAATTATTTTCCGAACCTTTTTCGGCAAACCATTTTATTAGGACCTTCATTTTCGTCCCTCGTAGCCAATTGTTAATCAAATTTATTAATTCAAACAATTAACAGTCTTAAAGAGACGATAAAAACGTTTCCAAATTAGCAAACGACTTCATATAACAGCTAATACCAGTTTAATTATTTTGTAATAGAAAAGACGAAATAAAAAATGCTTTTTAATTACAATAATGACTTATTTACCTAAGTAAAATGGACATTAATATTTCAAAGCCATTTCAAGATTAAATGCATCACACAAGACACAATAGCTACACAGAAAAAGTTTTACCGGAGGATAAAAATTAAAAGCCTCAATAATTTAATTCTGGGGGAAGAAAATTAGAGTTTCTTTTTTTGTTAACCGTCATCTGTCAAATGAATTATGACATCTTTACGACGGCGTCCATTAGTCGAATAAAAATCCTTGGATTTTTAATGCCTAGAAAAAAAGAGACAAGCGAATAGACAATTCATTTTCATTCAGATAAATTAAACGTTCTAAGTGTTATAGGGGTAGATACTTTCTCTTGGCGAACAAACAAATGGTGCAAGTAATAAGTGGGATTACCTTAGAGTTTTTTACATGGCAATAAAAATATCAGAGACTGAAGCAAAAGTTCGATGTCGGAACGTAGGATATTGGCTGTAGATTTAATAAATTTCTGTTCTATATGCAAATGCGACCCCCTGATGTGTAGACGTGAATAGATTGGCTCGTTTAAACGCTCAACTTATATGGAAATGCGAAAGGCACGCAAGAAAGCGTGGAAGAGGATCGCTTTCGATACGTAATTAGTTTTGTTGCCCTCGCGGTGCCGAATTCGATTTTCAATACCGCGAATAAAAGATGAATGTTCGAAAAATCGAATATCTACATAATGGATACAACACACTTATCGCACTTGGGGTGTTACTTCATAACCATCAGTCACGATCGGTTTGAATAAAGAATATCTTCCTAGCTAAATTGTTTGTGGTGGATGTACGTTCCTTCCTACACAGTAATTTATAATCGCATTTCTATTACGCAAACTACGAATTGTTACGTAGATGAGTACCTTCTAAAAACAATTTGTGGTGGAAATGAAAATAATTAAAGAAAACGTTCAAGAGGCCAAGAAGGATTTTGAATTGCAGATTAATTTCTTACTTTTTTATAAGCGGAGGCTTTTAAGATTTCTTCTTAGTTGCTATATTTATTGAGAGCTCTGGCTTAATCTACATCTTGGTTTTGTTAAAAATCGCATTTAATTACATTTACATATTATTTCTTTAAACTAAGTTAGAGAAGGGATGGTTCCTTAAAATAAATCTCAGATTGCTTTATTTAATGTGTATGGAACTGACTACTACATAAGTAAACTTCTAAGAATAGGAACAATAAAGTACTAGACATCTACTCCTATTTCCAATTCATACACTTCCTTTCTTTCTCAGTATCAATATTCAAAGGAATTTCATTTTAATCTTCTCAAATGGCTATTTGCGCACGAGGAGGGATTCGTAATTGAGGTGAAAAAAAATATTAGAAGGAGTGACAAGGTGATAAAACGACAAACGTCACGCCCGATTTGATATTGGGCTCTTCACAGTCTAATAGGGAAAAACGAATCGATTACGCTCACAAAATATTCGACTTATTGAGTTTTATAAACTTTATTCGAGTCATAAAACGTTTATTGAGTCTCTAATTGAATTAACTTAATATACGCGTAGAGTGCAACTGCCTACTAATTAATCACCACGATCCGTTTCGTTATTTCGTTCCAAAATCAAATGAAGCCGTTAATAAAACCGTTGTAAATCCGTTGTCAAAGCATCATCAAACGTGTCTAGTAAGACGTAACAAGTGTCTCCGTATCTCTTAATCACGTCGACGGTAATTGTTTTATCTTTAGCTCGTTAGAACTCGTTTAAGCAAAGCCTTCTTAGTGAAGGATTAAATGCGGTCCGCCTTAATCCACCCCCCTCCCCGTTGCTAATTCTGGCGGTTTTTCCGCGGAGACCAGATAAACGTTTTTGTTAGAGGTCCCGCTCGCTAAGTTTAATATTTATAAGAGTTCCACATAGCTAGGAGTGGTTGTAGCCGGTGCAAGGATTACAGCGACGGAATGCATTCCGTTTTTGCTGCGGATGACGGAAGAAATATTATATTAAACGTTTCGGGTATGAGCTTGTTTTACTATTTTCGCATCCGTTTTGTACGGTCGTAAATACTGTGTGCATTTGGACTTTTATTGATGTCTCTTTCGTTTTTTGATTTTTTATACGATGTGTTGTTCACTTTTAACTCCTGACGCGAATGGTTGCTTTATGTTTTATGTACGTTGGTGAGTCGCGCGGTCAAACGAGTTTTTAAATTCTCTTTTAAATTAATAATCACTTGATCGAAAAAAATACATTTTCGCGTTGATTCAAGATTATTTCCACTGAAGTTATAAAACATTTTTTAAGCGTAAACTGTAACCAAAAAATATTATTATTATTATTATTCCCTATACGCTATCCATAAAAAATTGCATAATATCGAGAAAATATTGTTCTGATCGAAAGATAAATCATGTGTTACATCAACTTCAATTCGTTGGCCCATAACATCCAATAAAAGCCGCGGACAGGAAACCATTTCGTAAAACAAACAGTCCGGATTGAGAATACTTTAATTGATTACCTAAACGAATGTGTTCAGAGTAAACAATCGCTCGATAGTTCACAAATAAATGATCAGTGATCACTTAACGAACCACACCGTCTTAAAACAAACGCACCCACTGAAAGACTAAATGCTTTTAGCCATCAACAAAAAAAAAAAAAACGGCAAAGTGCGAGTCGGACTCGCGCACGGAAAGTTTCGTACTTTAAAAACGGCAAAAAATCACGTTTGTTGTACAGGAGCCCCCTTGAATATGTTTTATTTTATTTTTAGTATTTGATGTTACAGTTGTTATAACGGCAATAGCAATACATCATCTGTGAAAATTTCAACTGTCACTAGCTATCACCGTTCTTGAGATACAGCCTGGTGACAGAAGGACGGACGGACGGATAGCGAAGTCTCAGTAATAGGGTCCCGTTTTTACCCTTTGGGTACGGAACCCTAAAAAAGGAAACAAGCGAATTAACTATTTTATTGGTCATTTTAATAACTTTTGAACCAATATCGGGAAAGCATTTAATTTTTATAGACATGATAACAGTAAATTAGTAATGTAGTACACATAACAAGCCCTTTGGCACAGTGGCAGTGAGAGCGCTTACTGTCGGTGGCTGGTTCGATTCCCGCCCGGAGTTAACAAAGAAGAAGAAGACATAGAATGTGAAGACATAGTTGTTAGACATGTGAAGATATAGTTGTTGGCGACGACGTCTGGGTGACAATTATATATTCTTATAAAGTATTTGTGTAAGTATATGTAGTAGTGTCAGTGAGTTGGATTCCATAACACAAGCTTACTTTGGGTCTATTTAATCGTGTGTGTATTTTTCCGGGTATATTATATATGTATATTTTATATTACATAGCGATTGCCTCATCCTATTCTGTTTTATCATAATGAACTATAATAAAGAAAAATAAAAACAAAACCAATTTCAGTGAAGGTATGTTTAAAGGGATTTTATAGCTGTAATGTTTTTTTAACACTGTCATAAAAATGTAATTAACAATATCGACCCGTGGCCTGCGGACGGACAGTTGGTTGTTTGATTTTGGTACATCGGTGAGCGTTTACCGAGTAAAGTGAGCTGTCGCCATTAGACAAGTAATTAATAGTAGCGGTTACCTCTAATTATAGCGGCGGAATACAACCGAACGATCGCCGCCGACCACACCCACCGCGATCGGTTCAAAACAAAACTAAATTAGTGTTAAAGGTGAACGCACACTTATATAATAAAAAATAATAATCTTATCCGCGCAGAGACAGAATCGAACGAAATGATTTTTTAAAATTCAGTTTATGAAGTTGTGAAAATCTCGCACACTTTTCCGCGTCGAATTGAAAGAACCCCAGAAATCCATGACGTATTCAGATGACGTCAATCAATTCGGAGAGGCTTGTGCGGACGATTCGACCGATGCGTTCGCAATGTACCTATTAGTTGCGTACGAGCAAGTACTACTACTACTTCTTCGGCTCGGTCGATTCTTTCGGCCCGTTCGATTCTCTCGGCACGGATAAGTGTGCGAGAACTCCATGAATTCGATTCGATCGGCGTTCGGAAGTGTGCGTTAACCTAAAATGTACAGTGACACGATGAATAATGAAGACCGTTGTTTGAACGGGCCGACATGAATCGGTCGTGTACAGTGTTGTTGCCAACATAATGGCATTGTTTTAGGCTCACAGTACATTCAACATGCGCACCGAAATTCAATGGAGCCAATCCTATTCTTGTTAACTTTCCGAAGACAAATATCTGTTGGAAAATTGATGGTATTGTTTCTTTGCGTATGTTTGAACGTAAACAATTGTATGGACAATTGACTGTGTAATATTCATTATCAAATTATCTATCAAATACACTAAAGAAGAAGAGTTAGTTTGTTTTAACGACCTCGTCTCAGTTACTTCCAGTGCAATTCGAATAATTTAATAATTGTGTTGTATAGCTACATTTAAGATAAATGTAGGTATGTATATAATAATAATTCAATTTCATAATTTAAAAACATATACAAACAACGCGAATAAAACGACGAAACGCAGCTAGTAAAATTCTATTATGTTTCATCTCAATAAAAACTTCAACATTCTTAATAAAACTGTAAAGTACAGATCCTATCCCTCGATGGTTCAAACAGCTTTGAACTCCGGACAACATTAACGCGTGTAACCTCCTCAAAGTTCCACATCTCGTTAGATCGGAACACCCAAATCCTATCTTGACGCGGTTAATTATTTGCAGTAACAACCACAAAACGTAAACAGAACAAGTAACATTGTTTAACACTTAACTACAGGCAGTGCAGTGGCGAGGCGTTGTTGACACATGCAAGGGGCTTGCAAGGGGAAAGGGCAATGGACCATGAAATTTTAAACGAAACTTGCAGGTCGCATGTTTGTTGGTCAACGTGAAATTTCGATGAAGTTTCCGCTACAAGAGCACTACAAACGAGACAATAGGTGTACTATATATACATCACACAGTGCTGCCAACGTGTTATGTATCAAACGAGGTGAAACTATGTAATAAAAAACTTGAATGGACTCGCTCGATTTCGATACTTGTGCTGCAACCTTAATGAAAATAACATTGCCTATTGCTGTTGCAGGTATCGTATTGAGGGTCACTTCAGGGATACTCGATGCGAGGCGAATAGATACAACGAGCACGGCTTTAGATATCAGAACTCGTAAAATCGGAATAGCCAGTATAAAAATAGTTACCCAATGTTTTTTTAATAAAACGAATCACTAAAATGCGAGTAGTATTTCAACGAACATGAGTGTTAAGGTGAAATATGCTTGTAATACATAAGGCACTCGATCAGACACGTTGAAAGGATATTTTTGAGCCGAATCCATACGAATACGAATATACTAAAACTAAAGAGTTTGTTTTTATTGTTTGTTTGAACGGGCTAATCTCAAAAACTACCTATCCGATTTGAATAATTCTTTTATCAATGGATAGCCATATTCAATGGGAAGATTATAGGCTATTTCCATCCTGAAACTCCCACAGGAACGGGCGCAACGCGGGTCAAACCGCGGGACGCTGCTAGTGTAACATATTTGCATTGAAACATGCAGTTTCACAAGTGTTTTACTTCAATATGTTCACGGGCGCGTCTCAACTAGTGTGTTATAAAATTTTTGACGGTTACATTGTTTGAGCACGTCCCGATGTTGACACAAAGACTTCGGTTAGACCCCGCCACAGTGCAAAGTGCAATTTTAAAATGTAAACAAAGCCCGCACCTTGAGTCCATAAACGCTATCTCGGATTTCGCCTTATTGAACCAACGAGACGCGGTATAATCTCGTCATGTTTACTTCGTTTATATGTAAAATATGAATGTACAATACTTTAATTTAATGCAAAAATGTGTTAAAATGTATATATAATATATTAGAAGAAAAGTAACTCCATTACATGTTCCATTGCAATGCTTTTAGAAGAAATATAAAATACTAGCCCCGCCCCGCGGTGTCCGTTGTGTTACCCGCGTTGTACCCGTTCTCGCGGGAATTGCGAGATAAAATGTATCCCATGTGCTATTCTTTTGTATGACCTAGATTACTGTAAAGTTTCATAAAAATCCGTTCAGCAGTTTTTGCGTGAAAGAGTAACATAAATACATCCATCATCACAAACTTTCGCATTTATAATATAAGTAGGATTTAACTCTTATTATATTATATTGTATTTAGATATATAAATCAATGTAAATATCTTATTAAGCTTCATCCCGATACACTATCAATTATTCAGTGTGGTCTAGAATAGCGAGCTGTTAATAAAGATTGTCATTGACAAAGCCAAGTTATGGATGAGGTCGGCGACAGGTTCCGACCGCATTTGCCACAATGTTATCAATCAAAATTACCTGCCGGAGAGATGGAGGTACGAGCTCCAACATAATTAGAACGTAACCCTTGTCTTGCCTACTGTTCACTTTCAAAACGTAACGTTCTGACAATTTCCTGCTGCTAAATAATTAATGGACATCAAAATTACATTTTATAGTTCTACTGGTAACGTCCCATGGTTTTAACCGCGTCGTGCCTGTTCTTGTATAAATTGCCTTTAACCTTCCCTTTTGAATGTGGCTATCAACTACAAAAAGAATTATTTAAATCGGATTGGTATTATTTGAAACGCGTTCAAACGAACAAAAAATCTAACTCGTCACCTTTATTATATAAGTATAAGATTGAACATTTCCAGATTGGAATATATCTTCAGTTACCATCTGGTCAACGTCACACCAATACTCGTTTCGAGCGCATTATGATATCTGGCCGCGTAAGCCACCGCGTCGTCTGAAAAGATTTGATCGCGGACTTAGAGATTTATGTCAAGGATCATACAGGCAGGATCAGGGGATTTCAGAGCTCCTAACATCCGACTGTACTCTTTGTGGTGGAGCACTATTCGGCTTCTCTCCACTTTGTACCAGCACTCGAGCCGCCACTTCCACGGGACGTTTTAATTCCATTTGGAGAAGTCGTGGGTTGTTCGCGTTGAGGGTAGGAGTACGACGCATTCGAGACGGAGATTGGAAGCTCTATTGTCAGATAAATATTTGCCTGAAATACTTATCAAATATTAATGTATTGATAACGAAACCCATATTTCTAGTTCCATATTCAAAATATAAGTCCTAAATAGTAATATAAAGTTGTAGTAAAAGCACGATCTTGATTGTCTATACTAATATAATAAAGCTAAAGAGTTTGTTTTTTGTTTGTTTGAACGCGCTTATCTTTTTTTAACCCAAAATGGACACAATGCGGGTGAAACCGAGGGCACTGCTAGTTTCTTTTATATTATTACTAGTAGCGCCCCCGCGGTTTAATACACGGTGTGTCCGTTTCCGTAGGAATTTCGGGACGAAAAATATCCAATAAACTTCCTTTCAACGTGGCTATCCATTCCGAAAAGAACTATTCAAATTGAATAGGCAGTTTCCGAGATTAGCCCATTCAACAAACAAAAAATCAATTCTTCAACTCTTATAGACTAGCCGCGCCCCGCGGTGTTACCCGCGTTGTATCGGTTCCTGCGGGAATTTCGGGATAAAATGTATCCTATGTGTTATTCTGATGTATAACCTATATTACTGTAAAGTTTCAACCAAATCCGTCCTGTAGTTTTTGCGTGAAAGAGCAACAAACATACATCCATACATCCATCCATACATACATCCATTCTCACAAACTTTCGCATTTATAATATTAGTAGGATATCTGAAGCAACTTTTGAAAAAGGACTATTACGCGGCATAGTAAAACATAAGCCACCCCCTAACATTGTAACAGAAAAGAAAATTTGGCGGCCATCTTTATTTAGCAGCACTATTTTATGGCGCATAAATAAAAGAATCGACTAATGCCGCGTGCACCACAGTGCAGAGTTATACGGCGCCACTCGTTTACGACAAACAGCCTTATTACTTTCTACACTGCTAATGTTTTGTTGTTACCCTATCTATTGGATTCTCAACGACAGAATGTATTGGTGCAAGTATCTTAATAGTATTATATGAATAAAAAGTGTAATTAATACGCTTGTTTTCAAATACATTTGTTTTGATGGTTTAGGAATTGATTAATCTAAACGAGAATGTTTGAATTTGAAAAACGATTTGGATATTCAATCATATTATGATAATAAAATGTATTTTATCTTTTTTAGTGGCTGTTGTTTTTACAATAAAGTAAAACTATGTAAAAAGCTGTTAGGGTTTCTTAGAAAAACATTAAAAAGCATTTTAAAAGTACAAACCTTTCAACTACAAAATATCAATTGTTTGAAATAGATTCTATTCGCCCATTTTGCACACATAACAAATGTTAACAAAACAAAATAACTATTCGGTAGAAATATTCAATAACCAGTAAAATATTTTTCATTTCAAATGAATGTGCACGTGAAACTATCAGTTTTTCAAACAACAATGCTTCCCATCAAAGGTATTTAGTTTCATGTTCAATTAAAACTCATATTTGTTTCTCTTGTTGAGGCATTAATTGGAATGCCTTTATGGAACGAAACAATACGAGCATTGTGTAATTAAATGTAAAATTATTCATGAATAAAAACGTACACACTTTAGCATAATATAGAACTTTTTAAATGACTGTACGTACATTGTGCTAAAATCACCTGTCACTTCAGATGCAACATTTGAGAGACTTAAAATGTTAAAACCCTATAACCGTTCTTTTAAATGTGGTAATCATGGGCTTACAAATCGTACTAGTAGATTCAGACCATGTATAAACAAACAAACATGAACTTTTAAAGCAAAGAACAGACTCTAAACTACATTGAAACCGTATAAAATAAAGAAAGGTTTCATGGCAATCTTCTTCTTGAAGTTGGTTGAAAAAGCAATTTTCCAGCTATATTATAATATACTTAGCTCGTATTAGTATGGATTTCAAAACACAGTGATCACTATAAGTGTTTCTCTAGTCACAACTTTAGATAAGGTAAGTACTAAAAGTAATATCTGGGGAATTCCGTCGGTCGCGGAAATTGCATTTTAATACACGGCGCTGAAAATCACCCGTTGAGTTAATAGGACTTAGCGTTTCTAAGTTTTCCGCCACCGCTATGCTTCGCGGTGAGATCTCGCCTCCGCGCAAAGGTTTCCGCTGTAGAACATTAATTTGTCCGTCAAATTATAAGCCGTAGGCGAATGGGCATTTATTAAAGACTAATATTATAAAGCTGAAGAGTTTGTTTTGTTTGTTTGTTTGTTTGTTTGTTTGTTTGTTTGTTTGTTTAAACGCGCTAATCTCAGAAACTACTGAACCGATTTGAATAATTCTTTCACTGTTAGATAGTCTATTTATCGAGGAAGGCTATAGGCTACATTTTATCCCGAAATTCCCACGGGAACGGGCACAACGCGGGTAAAACCGCGGGGCGCTGCTAGTTAAAGATAATCCCCAACATTTTAATAATACGGTGGAATTCATTTCACGGCCCGCTTGTATTCCATCGCTTGTACCGATATGGCATTAAGCTCCACAGGAATTGAGCGTAAAGAGCGACTAATTAGGACGGATAGTCGACTCGCTATTGTAGAATTCATTAGTGAATTGTGTCTACGACTGCACAGTGTTATTACCGTATTTGGCTAATGTATCAACTACACGCATTTACCTGTAATGAATTTATGATTTTTGTTATTGATTAACTTGCATTTGTAGTAGTTTTATTTCAAACGTGTTAAAACTGTCGAATGACATAGAGTAGACACACAATTTTTTTAAGTGATTTAGTACTTTGTCATTTTCAAAATTTGACTGCTTAATGAGTACTAATAGTGAGTATTAAAGAAGTATAAACATGACAAAGTTTTAAGTATGCTTAAAATGTTCATGGAGTAACAGAAAAACTATTATTTCACGGTTTCCCACAAACATCGATTAAAATTGATATCGGACAAAACAACAAAGATTTAACAGAACAATACAGCAAAAAGCTCGATAATTATAGTCGTAGAGAGTTTGCGGAAACCACAAAACGAAATTTAATTTGCCCTGAACGCTGCATCAGAAATAAAGTTAAAACAGTCGCTGCAGTAGGCACGTTCAACTTCTAACGCAAATGAATAGCGAATGGGGAAAGTTGGGCGGAGAAAAATGATGTCCCTGGCGGAGTAGGGCGGCCATTGTCGTCAGTCGAGGCCGTGTTGTTTCCTGATATTATTGTTATTAAATACACATAACTTCTCGTTGACTCATTACCTTTGCATCCCACTTTATGTTCCTAACATAAATTATGTATATATTTATCAACATATTATATCTGAAGTAAGTAAGTTTGTGTACTTAGCAGCCAACCTGGTGTCGGAGATTTTTGAGGCCGACTAAAGGCCTCCTCCGACTTGTACCATCAACCAGGGACCGACAATTTTACGTGCCCTCTGAAGGACGGTAGTGCTCAGATATGCCACTATCGGCCACTCACCCAAACCCAGCTGCGCGTTGCTTAACAATCATAGATACACATTCATACCCAAATTATTTTGATATGAATGAAACAAGTGCCACTTAACGTATTTAAAGATACAAGTATCGATGAAACTTTTAAGTGCACAGTTCAACTACAGGGTAGATAAGCGACTAAGTCACTTCATTTCGAGATAGTTCGAAAGCGAGTCATTAAACTGAATGAAACGTGCGGCAATAGCAACTTTGTTTTATGTCTTTGCAAACAGTTAAATAAAAACAAATAAAGACTTTTGTACTCACTGTTTTTGCCGTTTGCGCCGATACGGTGTCTGGATACTGAATGAGTGCTTGGAATGAATCTGTAACAAAATACGCTAAGCTTTAGAAATGCAGTTGTGAATCGAGCGCTAATTATGTGCTTATGAACAACTGTTTGTAAAAAACTATTATCCGTGTATTTGAGCGTGTTTTAACATGAAAGAGAGTTAAGGGAAATGTTTGAAATGATGTGCGCATAAATTAGGTGAAATTGGCGGCCGGCGTGGTGCCGCGAGTCTCAACTGGTTAAAGAGTAAGGGTAAGTCGACACAGGTGCATGGAGCTGTATTATCATGTACACCACTCAGGTAAATATTCGAGTAGCTAAATAAGTTTCATGCCTATTTTGCCTAAGTTATAAACTGGAATTTATTGCTTATGTCGTGAGGGCTGCTCAAGCTTTCGCCCGCCTCTCGTGGTTGAAACTTTCATGTAGACTTTATGTATAAAGTTTGAGATCGTTATAACTAACTTGTATTTACAATAAATATTTGAATTCCACTTAGTTTTATATCGCTCACGGGCAATTTATAATTGAGGTGTTCAGTTGAATTAAAGTGAAACATATATGAGCAAAAGTGTAAGTCGGCTTCAACTGGACTACAAAGAAACTACCTCTATTTCCTATCATGAATAAGGTATAATGCACGGTCCACGCCGCTATAAAACATGTATAAAAATAAGCACACATTAAGTAGGAAACAACTATAAACAACGTAGCCCAAGAAATGTTCTCACATTGAACCGGGAATGGCCCCACAAGTAATATAGTTCGTCGTCAAGTCTATTTACTGCGAGAGGATAAGCGTGAAACCCCCCTAATTTAAGGCATGATCCCCACGATCATTGCCGTCCGCTGGCGACACACATAAATTCACATTTTTAGGCAACAACATCGTAGTACCCGACGCCACCTGAACAACCAATATTTACTTGACACTCATTCTAAGTACAATGAAAAGAAAGAAATAAATTAATAAAATATGATTTACTTTTAGGTTTTAAAACGACTTCTTAAGGTACCCTGATCAGAGTAACTTACTCTTTCTTTTCCAATAAAAAGAAATATTTCAAAATTCATAAAAATACATTAGGGAACCTCGCCATCAACGGCTTACGCGGATTATGTGGGCTTTTTTGACGAAAAATGTTTTTATTTAGGCTCAATTCTTCCTTAACATTCCTTTGGCACCTATAAAATATAGTAAAAGGCCCTACTAAAGGCAAGGAAGTCTGTGTCTACGTAAATTAAAAGTTACGCGATGTCTCCTTCATACATAGTTAAATGCTCTTTAAGGCCCCATATTTTCTCTGAGTCTACCATTTGGGATCGTTAAAATGGAATGCATTAAAGGCTTGCCGCAAATTGGTGTTTTCATATAATTACATTGTGAATAAGCAAAAAGGCTTTTATAGCACAAATGAAGATGGATAAACCCTTAAAGAGACGAGGCCGAGGGTTATCATTTTGTATTAACGTGTCAATTATAGTTGAAGTATACTGGTGATGAAAATAAACTGTGTAAAAATCTCCACATCCAAAACTCTATACAAAAGTAATTTCATTAAGTTCCTATTTAATTTATAAAGCGAATTTGACTCAAAAATATAACCGGGAGTAATGTTGTTTAATTTTGCAGCTTTTGTTGATTCGAACCGCCATTTAACACGACAACTTATTAATCCCTTGTTCTAACAAACTTTGTATTTACATAAAAAGTTGTATGCAGTCTCGAGTAAATTAGAATTGTTCCAAAATGCTCGCACAGTCGCCAGTCACCCCTTTGTTCCGGTTTATTTACTTTGAAATATTCGAACGCTAACTCAATAACAGCCGCTCCGATTGTGCGCAAGAAATTCAAATCTCAATCAATCCGAGGCGTGCGCTCTTTATTATCTCCCATTAAAAATTCAACCAGAATACGCAATTAGCTTATGGAATATTTAATCGTCAATGTCTAGGTAAACACAAGATGGAAGTTGTGGTAAAATTAAAATTTCCTAATCCGCATCTCGCTGTGTAGAAAATGGTCGCTTCCGCTGTGTTAATATTAAGTGGGGCGCGAGCTCGCCGGCCGACCGATTTATGTATAATTTGATATCTTAAATCTGAACCTCTCGTCTGCTCTGTCAGCTCTGAATACTCGTTCGCAATTTACGCGCCCTTTCAACCGACCTCAGACACTCGCAAATTACTCTGCAGCGAAGGCATCATTGCATTCGGGCCAGACACTGTGGCTAACGACGCGCCAACAAATATGAAACTATCCGAGGCACGTGACGACTATTTCTCGGTAAGCCTTACAACGGTAACTAAGAAACCGTCACCGCAAAGATGATCCGTCGCCGAATCAAATCCTTAATTAAGGGAATCTAACGACAATATATATGCGATACCTACCGCAAACAGGGGACGCATAATAATTGTAGCGGTCTGCTACACCTTAATAAAGCCAATCGGGTAGAGGGGGGCGAGGGGTCGGGGTGAAGGGATTACGGCGACTCCGCGCTCTTCATTGAGATTTGTTTCGGGATTAGGAGCCAGTTTGATGGTAACCTTCCAGTCAGCTCCCGCCCGCTAACAGGACACCCGCTACAAACATTTCCTTCAGACCGCTTCCATTATTAACACAATCACTATAACTTGCTTTAATATTTAGGACAATAACTTTGACGTTATGAAATAAATTATGCGGACAGCCTTTGTGGGATAAACCTAATGATTCAAAAAGTACTTTAACAAGTAATATAAAAGCTTCTAAGGTCTTTACTCCTAAGGTATTATAGACCGTTAATTTTACTTGTTTTATAAATGTAGTTCGTAGCAATAAAAAGGGTTACCAAACGACTACTCTTGTAATGTAATCTCAACAATTATTTGTACGAACTTGACTAGATATTGGGGTTAAAGTTGGGGCTTGTGTGGTTTATTTGGTTCCCGCGAGGAAGGATAATTGAACTAAGGATTTATACGTTCCGGATATGCGATCGACTTCGGTTCCCAGTCTAGATTTCGACTCGTGTATTTGAGTAGTTCAGTTTGGAGTCGGGATTTTCCACGGCTGTGTACGAAATGTACTGAAATATTGACGCGGTATCGCACATTGTTGTATTGGAATTTTTTAATACGAAAATAGAAACAGGATAGTTCAAAAATATTTTGAGAAATATTTCATATTTTTGAATAGCGGGTTTTACTGGTATTACATGTAGGTATTGCTGCAGGAATTTACGTTATTTTATAAACAAGCGAAGTATGAAGCTAATATTTTGTTCATACTCCTTCCAGTGTTTAGACTAAATATTGTATGAGCTAAATTAAATTGGGCATGCACTTAGCAAGAGCCGTGAGGAAGGATATTACATTCTGTACAACAAACCTAATTTTTCAAATAAGTTTCCCGATACTGATCAATATAAATATAAGAAAGACTACTGGGAAGATGCCATTATAATTATTTAAAAACAAGATGAGAGATAACGGGCGTTAGAAAACACGAAAAACATGATCATAATAGCAGCAGTAAATAAACAAAACGCGTCCTATCACAAAGTATCACGTAGAGGAGAACTTTTTAGGAAAACCCAAATGATGAACGGACCACTTTCTGTTTAGTTAAATGTTTCGAGTTAGACGTCCGTATGAATATTCAAAGGCCACGGCGGCGGAGGCGCCACAAAAGCTTTTACAATTGGACAATGATTAATGTTTTAAAAAAGTAAACTGTTATACAGGATCGGGCGACCATCGGAAATTGGAAATGTTTCATTAGGAGAGGTGTAAGTTACAAACGTGAAACCGAAACCCTCCATTTGATTATTCATTTTCTTCTTGATTTCTGGTGCAAATATAAAACTAGTTTCGTTAAATAGGGTCTCTCATTTGTGAGTAGATAAAGGCCCTATTTGTTAGATCCGCTCGGGGTTTTCGAGCCGTGCTGGGGGCAATGACTGGGTAATTTCGTAATGAAGTTGATTTCTCATCTAGGTACTTATATAATTAGTGGTGAGTGAGCAACGATGCGCGTACTCCGCAGCGGCCGCAGGCGAGCTTATCAAATATGTACCTACCTGCCTGCCTCCAGTTCGCCGGATTTATTTAGGATATGCATGAGGGTACGATTTAAATTTTAAACGGATTGCGCCCTTGGATTTAGGCCCTGTGTTATGTTTGGCAAATCTATCACTATAACACTCCCGAAATTAATTTTAAAGCCGGCCGCAATTCGATTTATTAATAGTTGTTTTAGCCACTGTAATCCTGTGGAGCCGTTATGGACACAAAGCGGTTGTGATAAAAGGCTTATCAAACACGCATTTAATTACAAATTGCCGACACAGATGCATAATTAATCAGGTTTGTTTGTTGATGTACATTTAAAAAAATACATTGTCCAATCCACGCTACATCAGACGGTGTGAAAAGCTTGAAAAAGTTGTACAAAATTGTACAACTCCAATCTTCAAATGCATTACTTTGAACGTAAGTCTTCGAGCACCAACTCTAACGATAGGACATCAAAGATTAAAAGTAAAAACACATAAACACTTACTGTTTTTAGTGAATGTGACGATCTTGAGCACTTTCCCGTAACGTTGGAAGATTGAATAGAGCACGTCGAGCACAATAGGATACAGCATGTGTTCTATTATGACGCGAAGCACTGTGTTTGGACCACCCTGTGGACAATAAAAACAAAGGTTATAACAACTATCTATTTTAAAGGTAAGTAAGATCGTGTAGGTAAGTGGCCAACCCTGGTGTAGGAGTTTTTAGACCGCCGAAAGGCCTCCGACATGGTCTATCGATTGAAACAACCGGGACCGACAATTTTACGTGCCCTCCGAAGCACGGTAGCGCTCAGACAGAAATGCCACTATCGGCCACCCATCCAAGTAGAGACCGAGCTGCACGTTGCTTAACAATTGCAATGAGCTAACATCGCTTGGTCAAGCTAATCCACGAGCACTTTAAAGGTAACTTGATTGAAAGAGCTCTTAGTACGACTTAAGCAACATTATATTCAATAGTGACATTTCATATTTAGATATGGATATGAACTTACTGCTCCACTAAGAGACGTCCATTAAATTGACCCTTAACCAATTGACGTAATTTTTCATACATTTCAAGTAAAAATCACTGATTAAATCTCTACTAAGGAAGCATTTGCCGTCTTTGAGTACGGTCCTAGTGTTACTACGGGTATAAGACACTGGCACTTGGAGTTTGTACCGTTCCAATTTTGAACTAAAAAGGATAAAAAAATACAGGATGATTACGGCGTCGTGGACCAAGAAAGAAGCATTTAACTTACTTTCTCCTAAGCATCACGATAGGTTAGGTTACTAACAGTACACCAGCGACTTATTTTAGTCAGCAAAAAAAACTGCGATAATTCGAGATCATGGTCACCCTACTATTTCCCAAGAAAACTTATGTCAAGTAATATTAAAAGTAGGGTGACCACGCATTTTGAGTCAATAATTATTTTTAAATAAAAATACGTAAATAACGAATCATCTTTGTTTAAATTAAAATAAATACAGGTAGCATCGCAATCATTTATTTACTGAGTCAGAAAAAAATGGTTGGGATCACGACCCCGAAATCACCCTGTATATGTTGTTTTAAGATCGTGGTACCGTACAATCGAATTAAGAACGTTTTCAGTTCATCTGAGAGGTAACCGCGCATATAAGAAGTATTGACTAATCTTAAATAAACGTATCTTTCTCCAAAAGCTATAAATATCAATAACCTAACTAATAAGTAACCCCAACGAATCAACTGTCAAAACACACATTAGACACTAATCAGACTAAACTGTCAAAGACTGGTACAAGAAAATTTCGCCGACAATTAGTCTTGGAATGCCCCTGGGTGTCAGGAAACAAACTTGTTGGTTACAAACTAAGGAACGTGTGATCCTCCCGAGATATTTTAGATAGACATGTTAGAGATAACGCGATGCATTGTTTGTTATACTAAAGATTTCTACTAAATAATAAACATGAAGAGTTTGTTTGAACAACTAATTTTGTGTCAAAATAGTTAGTTCAACAGGATGGTCTAAAAACTCCGACACCATAGTTGGCCATGACCCCATAAATGTTAGTGGACAACTTTGGTATTGGAGTTTATTGACCGCCTTTTAAAGATTCTGAAATAATTGGAACCGAAAAATATGTATACTTTTGAATGTGATAGCGTCTTTCTAGATAGCTAATTTCAAATATGTATAGCGCCTCCACTTTTAATCCGTTCAATGTGCTCATTCCCTTAGAAAACATCACTACATAGTATAAAATAAAGTCGTCTCTGTTTCGTGTCTGTTTGTCTGTATGCTTAAATCTTTAAAATTACGCAACGGATTTTGATGCGGTTTTTTGTAATAGGTAGATTGATTCAAGAGGAAGGTTTTTATGTAAAAAAATTCCCGAAATTCCCACGGGAACGGGCACAACGCGGGTAGAACCGCGGGGCGCTGCTAGTAGAATATAAAATGTAGCCTAACTTTTAGATTTTTTTAAACGCATGTATATTTTTCTTCTTTAACCCCACCACCACTTCCATACATGGAAACTAACCGCCTTTTTATAAACGATATTTAACTGAAACAGTGTTTTAAAGTGTTTTCTCTCTTTCGCTCTTTGGCAAATAGCGTATGTCAGAAAGGGACAAACCATTTGATAGCTAAAGTGCGGGTTTATAAGCGTTTATTAATAAGCCTTTAGCCTCTTTGTAATAGTATATTATTGATACTAATATATTACTTGACGTGCACATCGTTCCATGAATAAACTCTAATGTAACTTTAATATTAAAACAAGTAACACTAGAGTGCGATAGTTGAACCCTCCAGGCGACAATCTCCCGATCCATCTTGTGTATCCAGGCTTGCATAAACAACGTCCTATGAGCATTACCGAATCAAATCCCGGTAAGAGATCTTATATTATTTAAGAAGCCTTGTAAACGGCAGTTCAAATGTACGGACATACTGTATTATGTAGGTAAGAGTGGATACAGATTTGTTTTGGATCATTTGTAGTGTGCTTTTATTGTGACTTTTTGGATTTGAGGAGTTTTGACACTAGAGAAGTGACACACGCGTAAAAGAGACACAAGCGTAGTGGCATAAGCGATAAGCGTTAAGTGTAGTGCTTGGGGTGATTTTGGCTTGGTAACACAACACGAGAATTAGTCCGCGAATTTAATATGTTTATCTCGATCATCCAATTGTTTTATTTGAACGCGCTAATCTCAGGAACTATTGGTCCGATTTGAAAAATTATTTTTGTAATGGAAAGCCACATTTAACAGGAAGGTTATAGGGTATTTTTCATCCCGAAGTTCCTAAGGGAACGGGCTCAACGCGGGTAAAACCACAGGGCGCTGCTAGTATTCAAGAATACCACTAAGTAAATGTATCATTTACCTGTATCTCTGTTCCACCGTTAGCCGGCTGCAACGCTGCACCCGCCCCAGCCACTAGGGCAGCGCCGGCGCTGTTGGATATCGCTTGGGCGGCCTGCAGAGCCGCCTGGGCGGATGCCGACTGAAACAAACACTTCTTTAGTATATTTATGAACCATATTAAATGTTGTAGGGGTTGATAAGAAGCGATATTATATATAGATGGAGACCTTTGCCCAGCAGTGGGACATCAAAATAGGGGTTTGATCGAACCAATGATCATAATTTTTAGAATATTATGATCAGAAAGCTTTTGTATCGGTGAATGTTTTAATTGGTTTATTTGGATAAAGATTGATAAAAATCAATATGTACTAATATGAGTATTCTTATGTTGAATCGCTTTTCTTTGTTAGAATTCGCAAATGCATATTAATTTCGACACAATTTGGGTACCTATATTAAGTTCTGTGCCTGTCTAATCTTCCTGTGACTATAACACTTCTCCATGCGACTATACGAGTTTTTATACTTTTTATAACGCGGTACCAAAAACTATCGACTTTGTTGACACATTTCACACATAAAGCCTGCGGCACATTATGTGCTGTCGTTAGCTACGGTACCAAAAGGCTTGACAAATACAAAGTTTTTTATTGGGGGCTTTAAAAAAAAAATTGTATCCGTAAAATAAATAAACGTAACTTCAAGCTTTGATGCAGACAAATTGTAAATAGGGCGCGTTGAAACTTTTTAATACAAATCAAATCTAATGTCCCTTTTTAATATTTGACCAAAACGGGCATTCTCAATACCAAAGCAGAATTAAGTATCTCAGAGTTCGTTTTATGCCAAAAATAATAACGACGTTCGTAAAACATTTTAAAGCCGTATTTTCCTAATGAAAGCCTAGCCTCTAGAGCATGCATTAACTGGCCTCTTAAAAAAATGAAATGAACGTATAAAAACATCATTACTAAAAATGGAAATATGTAAAGTGTGTTGAAATGTGTTTCCGATACGAACTCGGTTCGCGTAGTTAACGAAATACGTTAGTAGTTCTAATTTTGGTCATTTGATATATAAGTATTAACGTAAATAGAAGAAGTGTCAGTTTGCAAACTAGAAAAATTGGAAAAAAACTTACACATACCTAGTAACAATTTGTCATGTCGCGAAAAAAAATTCTTTGACTACTTTTGCCCAACCACCTTTAACAGTAAACAATCAAACGAAAAAGTAACAAACAGTATGTTACAATTCCAATATCGTCTGTGCGATATATCGCGGCATTCCTACGATGAACCGAAAACATTATATTCCGGTAAATAAAACACATTTATTGTCACGCACGAAAAGTAAACATGTCCATTCGGCTCTCATAATTTCCGGGACAATGAAACGTAATATGGGGCGAGTTATCTTTTGCACGCGCGTACCTACTTCAAGTGGTGCCCTACAAGACCACCAGATAACGGCGACCACATCAAACAAAGGGGCGCAATAAAGTTATTTTGTATCGTTCAAGAACAATTCAGATACTTTGTCACGTTACTGCTATGGGTTTCGGACACTGATTAAACTTATCTACTCACGTTTATTTCTACACTTGTTCAAAAACACTCTTCTCGTATATCAATAATTAAACAGTTAACAATTAAGCGATAAAGTATTAATTCAGCTGTGAAACATTAGATGAACACTTAACTCTTAACCCGTATCAAATAATGGAGCTGTCACCGCGCCGGCAAAGTTGACGTTCCTAGAAGGTAACCGTAGGCGTACATTAGCAAATCGGTCGCCTGATTAATGCCAAAAAAGGCCTTTTTCCGCCTAAAGAGTTTTGTTTATGAATAAAAAATGTAATGAAATGACACAAGAGTGAAATACGTTGTATTTACACGTAACGTTCGCATGCAAGGGGTGCGGGAACACTTTGATCCTATATTTTCACATGGCTTTGTGCGCGACGACACGGGCTGACAAGCGGGCCCGGCCAGACACAAAAATAAGGCTTTAACCGTGTCATGGTAAGCCTGCCGCCGACGGCAAAGGCTCCGCTACAAATTCGCGTTGACTTGTTTTCCCCTTCAGTTTTCTTTTTCTGCAACACGTATTGTTTGAAATGTCTTTATCGACAGGTAACGCCGACAATGGAAATATTGCACGATGACTTTTTGTTTCACTGAAGATAGATTGATTAAAAAATGGGTGCAGTTTATGTTCAACACTGTTCCGGATAACGGCTGTTGTAAGTGAGTGGAGTAATTTTGCAGCACTAAAGAATGCATCGAATGAAGTGATGCAATCACCCCTGGTTCAAAGGTTTACGGGAGGGGGATCCTACTCCGACGTCAATCGCTCCAGCCTCCACGACAGATGTTTTCACGGTGACAGTTACTTTATACTTGGGCTGACTTTGCCTCCACTGAAGACTTCTATTGAACTACCACAAAAACCTTTTGCATCACATGATTGATCAAAGCTTTTCGTTCGGTGCACTTACTTTAAAATGCAGCCCAGACTAGGCGATGCGATCCAAGAGTTATGACATAAGAATATTTTAAACGTTAAGCGTAGTACACAAATGTATCATCACATCGCAAACGTGACGTAATAATCTGTAAAGCGTGTCTTTTCATGTGAATCGCAATAACAATGACTGGTAGTTCTATGTTAGCAACGCCCTCGTTATAAGTTTTAATAGTGTGCGATACAAAGAGGTCCCGAATTGTGACTAGAGGGTGGTAAATCCGATAGAGCAGTGTCTTTTTATTTTCCGCGATTTCTGGTGAATATTACAGAAATTATTTAGGAGAATCGACGATTTTCTATTTTTAAAAGTGAAGCAAAAAGCAAGTTGGTAATTTGACGTTTCTATGTATCTGTCAGTGGTCTGTTTGTGGCATCATAGCTGCATCAGAACGATTGATTGATTTTAATCTAGTTCTTTTTGTTTGAAAGGTGCTTGCACAGGGAGAGTTATAAGCTTTGATAGAATTAAAACAATCCATTAGGTGTTATATAATTTTCAAGTTTTATGTTTAATTTCAAACGTTTTCGCAGACTATTTTATCAACTTTAGTTTGTTTTTCATTAAAAAAAACCCGACGTACTGCGCTTAAACCCTTATTACCAGAAAAAATTACAACATCGTAAATTCACATCGGCATTATCTGATTAGTATCAAATTGTTATTAGATCAAGGGAGTAAATCGTAAAATTTAAACAAGGAGCATCTGTGCCCTATACCTATTACAGGAAATAAGTCTTCGTAACGACCCGGGATGCTTCAGTCACATCATTACGGAGCAACAGAAAGGCAAGAGAGGTATGACAGACGTCAAAAGATTTTATTATCTATAAGGATATAATAATTTAAAGACGAACGCTAAATTCAGCCAATTTACTTTGAAATGGTTTTCTTTTAGTTATTTTAACGATTACGAGGCATCTTAAGACATTTTAGTCTTTGGTGCTGCATCTTTGGAGTACTGCATTGATAGGTATCTTTTGTGTCATTTCTAGACTATCTACTCGTATTGAAACCGGGTTTATTAAATGCTTCTTTGTTTTGCTTGCTTGTTTGTTTTGCTTGCTTGTTGGTTTTGCTTGCTTGTTTGTTTTGCTTGCTTGTTGGTTTTGCTTGCTTGTTTGTTTTGCTTGCTTGTTTTATCCACAATGAAGATATAGTAAAAGTAAGTAAAGTATCAGCCTGTAATGTTATCAGTACAGTGAGGAGGATTAGGCATAATCACCAAGAACGAAGATATAGAGGGGTCGAAAATGGCTTTAACTGCTTCGAGAAAAGCAAGGTACGGTCGAGCCGATTTTTTGCTCGACTTGGCGACGGCACTGCCGTCAATATCATATCCTCAGCATTTTTTCTTGCCTAGCCTATAGTGTCCCTGTGCTCGGCATAGGTCTTCCCCAAACAAAGCCAAAAGTTCCTACGCATTTTTAACCTACATTGTCCCACTGCTGGGCAAAGGTCACCCCCAAGCATTTTTATTATTCTCTTAAAATATTTACTCCACACCATGCTGCCTAAACAATTAACCGAAACGTATATCGACGTAACCTTACATTGTGGTATTATACGTATCATAATAGGTCCTATTAACTACGACCATTTCCCAATTTACAATCAAATATAAATCGGGCACAATTAAGGACAAAAGGGTTACGATATAATGACCATCACCCACAAATGGGAAGTTAAAGCTATAACGATCGTTAAATGATATTTTGTTGAACGTCCGTATCGCACGGAAACAATACATATAACAATTTTAGTAATAACAATTTTGAGTTTAAAAAGGATTGGGAAAAATTGTATAAAATTTTAACAATTTCGGTAATACGGTACCATTTTTTTATATTCTGCTGTGTTAAGTGTCTGTTAGATTGATTTTGTATTAACTTTGTTTTAATCTAATAAATACTTAGTAACAAAATATACCTAACGTCTCCATGGTAAAAGTATATCTTTATCCTTTGCGTGATTACTATGTTAACATTACATATTATATTAAAACAAAATTAATTTAAATGAAAGAAAAGATATAACTCCAAAATCACAAGCAATATCATTATCTAAGTCTATAATGGTTTTATTACATTTTTAATGTCGCGGTGTACACACGTTATTTATTTGACAAACATTCCGAACCGCTCCTACATAATTATTTTACGTACAAAACTGATATTCTATATGAAATCTCGGAAATATCTCTTTGTGAAGATGCGAGTATTTACGAACAAACATTTTCAGTTTAACGCCTTGCAAATTAGCGTATAGTGAAACCTTACCGTAATCAAATAGTTAAATTAAATTAAACTTAATTAGCCTATTTTGTATCAAAAACCTCTCATTGAAGAAATCAGATCAGTAAGGCGAATTAGCTTAATCATACTTGCATAGTGCGGGTTGGTGATCTTAAACCCGAGTCAAAAAGTAGAATACAAGTGTGCTTTAAAAGTGACTATTAACATCCTTCAACAGATTCAACCACTAGATATACTCATACACCACAGCTCTTAGAAGCATCAGACATCCTTAATTCATTCGCAAGACTACCCTTAATAACATAAACACGGCTTAGTACACTTACACGCAAAGATACCCTAAATTATATAAGTTAGCAGGCTAAATTGCTATGTGACGACTACCATTAGGTTTTAGGCACGCCTAATATGTAATATTAAAAGCAAATAAGCTCTTGACGATACTATAGCCAACTAATACTCGTATGTTTAATCATCATATTAATTATCGCGGTTGTTGACATGTACCTATGTTTGCATTACCCTCAATTAGATCAAACAATACGCCTATTTATTAATTACTGTATTTAGCATTAATTAACACGGTGTAAACAATTGAATGCCGCTAACGAAGTTAATGTATATCTTTGTATTTGATTTGAATAGAAATTTAAAGGTAATTAATTAGATAAGTTTTGAGATAAATTAGATTTATAATGTAATAGTAAAATACAGTTTTCTCAATGCCGCTTTGAGTTTTGAAACGCAATAAGTAAACATGTAAAATGAAAATATGTTTAAAATTAACAGCCACAGCAGGAATCGAACCTTGCACCTTTGCTTTGATGTGAGCAACTCTCATACTAACAATCGACCACACAGCTCATATGCTAAAAATCATATTACCCAATACACCTTAATATTTTCTTTGGTTTAAGTAAAGTACCTAAAGGAAAAGTTAAATAAAAGTGTTGATTTGCCGTTAATTTGTTCTAAAAACATCTTACTAGACGGGACTTAATCGCGAACAAACATTAAATGTATATCTCAACCATTAATGAGAAAGATCTATCTTTAGACTTCAATTTCCTTACTAAACCCGAACCTCTAACAATATCAAAATCTCAAACACTAAAATTAGTTCAATTCCAAAAACAATACAATCATCTCGTCTCTGTCTCAACTTTGCATCGATTACTCTATTATAATTCAAAGTCGGTTACAAAACAAATATACTTAGACATAATACTATTATCCTATCCCTTGATATTATCTTAAAACATAATTGAGTGACGTAGACGGTGACGCGTCATCTTTATTCCCTTTCTCGAAGTAAGATCAACATCTCGATATAATTCGTTGGGTTGGTTGTTTTTGATAGGTTTCATGGATAACCGGAACTAATTAAGCGTTTTAATTAATCCTCCCATTGGGTGTTTTGTTACCGAAAATATTGATTTCGTTTTCCATTGCCGCATCGCCTAAGGGCCCCACATTCACATTACTCTAGTTTTATTTCTACGTTATATTAACGTTTCAAACTCGTACGTTCAGGTTGTGTTTGTTTCTGTACAATGCCCGTTTATTCTACGAAATGGACGTCAAATATTATTGTTAACTTTTTACCGACTTCAAAAAATGATTCATGTTCTCGTCTCGTCGGGTTCTTTTTTAGGAGATTACACCTATGATATTTAATGGCAAGCTCAAGAATGATCTACCATTTGCCTTATTAGACGAACTATGATAGAAAAAAGTTTCTTCGTATAAGCACGAAGTCACGTAGCGATAGGAAATTATAGGGTATTATGAGTATTATAATAACCCTAAATCTAGCCGGCTAACATAAAGCCACGAAGCTCGTAAACTTAACACAGATTGGCTGTTAACTTAACTAAAATGACAGACATTCAATTAAAATGTACAGACGATTTTAATCAAAATCTGATTTAATTTATCATTTAAATAATCTGAAAGGTGAGACGAGTAATTAAAATAATTATAAAGATATCCAGTAAATTCTCTTTCATTAAAAATATTCAATTATAAGTTTGAACGGCGGGGTAATAAAAAATAAAATAAATGACTCGAGAGCTATCAACAAGACACGACGACACTAAAAGGGTTAAAGAATATTTTTAGTAATGAAAGTCGTTGGAAGACGTTAATTTTATGCTTTTCTCACTGAGGATTAATGGTTATAAAACAAATTATAAGCTATTGTTATGAACTCCAAAATGCAGAATTAATTTCAACTTTTCTATTAGACAGTAAACGTGATTATTAACAAGTTGTTTAACGTTTTACTTAAAAAATCTTTTACGAAAAATCTCGCAAAGAATAATATTAACAAACGAACTTGGAGCACGTTTTTCACGGATGTATCTCGTAAGAGAAATCCCGTAAAATCTGGCATAAACCAGTAGCGTGTGTCTCGATCGTTTACGAGCGTTTACCTTAATAAAATAAACTTTGAAATCTAGAATCGCGTCACGCCCGACCCCGTATCACGGCCGAAATGTTATAGACAGACAACAGTAATACACTTGAGAGCATAGAAATCGCACATAGGGGAATTTTCCTGCATTTTGATTTTGATACTTGTTTTTTTTTTTAAATTAAGTGTTGGTTGCAAATATAACTTAAATTAAATTAAAGTACACACTGTTAGCTTCCTAAAAACCCATAATGTCTGGCCTTGACCTTCCAAATCATAGCAGTGGTGGCCTAACAATGGAATGGGCTAAATTCGCTCGTTACAAGTAGCGCGGTTTGTGGGACTTTGAGCAGGTATAAAAGGTTAAAAAAACAATAAATCCGTGAATGTAACGATTTTTTAATACGAGGTATTGCCTCCCCTAGCCTTAATAACAGCTTCCAGTCGAAGATTCATTGAAGAAATCAATGTTTTTACGAAATCCTTCGGTATGCTGTCCCATTCTTCCTTGATCGCGGTTTGAAGCTCTCAGAGACTCGTAGGCACTGCGTTTCTGGCTCTTACTCGTTTCTTTAGTTCGTCCCATAAGTGCTCAATGGGATTGAGATCTGGGCTTTGAGCAGGCCACTCCATAACGAGTACTTCAACCTCCTCCAAGTACTGGCGTACTATAGCAGCGGTGTGTGGTCTAGCGTTGTCCTGCATAAAAACGAAGTTTTCGCCGATAAATCCCGAAAAGGGCACAAAATGTTCTTGCAGGATATCCCGACGTAACGTTGGGAAGTCAATCCACGCGATCGATGATCGGTATCGGGCCCTGTGATGAAGACAAGTTCGGTTTTCGCTTCCAGTGAAATACCTCCCCAGAACATACACGAACCACCCCCGTATGCGACCCGTTCGGAGATGCAGCATTGAACAAAACGCTCACCGGATCTTCGGTAGACTCTACCCCGTCCGTCGTTACCAAGGAGACACATCCTGCACTCATCGGAGAAGAGGACTGCCTGCCATTGATCCATAGTCCAATTTACGTGATTTCGAGCAAACTGAAGGCGTGCTTGTCTGTGTGCTGGGGTAAATTTTGGGCCAGTTGCGGGACTGTGCGCTATCAGACCTCCTTCGGCTAGTCTTCTTCTAACTGTCCACAAACTGACTTCCACTTCTCTAACTTCCTGGAGCTGCTGTCCGAGTTGAACTGCAGTCAACCGGCGATTTCGTAGTGATGTATTCACAAGAAAGTGGTCATCGCGCTGTGTTGTCGCACGTTTTGGGCCTGTTCCTGGTTTCCTGGTATAGCCACAAGTTTGCTGATATCGCAGGTATACACGTCGAACAGCATATCTGCTCAAATTTTATTGACGAGCCACTTGACTTTGGTTCTGTCCAGCTTCGATAAGTGCAACCACTTGAGCCGCTACTTCTGGTGTGGTATCCATTTTCTTGATTAGAGAGATGACGTATTCGTTAAAGAACCTTTCTGACTGGGAGTTGGTATGCAAATGATGTCATTTTAATCATCCCTTGTCGTTTTATACCTGCTCAAAGTCCCACAAACCGCGCTACTTGTAACGAGCGAATTTAGCCCATTCCATTGTTAGGCCACCACTGCTATGATTTGGAAGGTCAAGGCCAGACATTATGGGTTTTTAGGAAGCTAACAGTGTTTATTTGCAACCAACCCTTAATTTAAAAAAAAAAACAAGTATCAAAATCAAAATGCAGGAAAATTCCCCTATGTGCGATTTCTATGCTCTCAAGTGTAGTTGAGTAACTCAATCAAATTGGAACAACGGTAGATGTCCCGTCGCGGCATGCGGGTTTATTGAATATTGTTATCTAAATTGTGGGTTCTTGATGCCCCATAACAAAGATTAAATTAACAGGTCGACTGCAAGCCACAAACCCTAGGGTTGTATTTCCCGATTGGCAGAATTCGGCTTTAATGCTCTCTATGATAATCCGCTTGTAGTTGTAATAGAGGTAATTGAACTGTTGTTACGTTATTACGCAGTGAGGTGAGCGTTGTACTCTCGAAAGCCGTGGCTTACAGAACATGGGAGGTATTAGCGATATTGTTTCCAAGTTCCTTATAATTCAGGCGAAATCCTTATTACTGGAATGAGAGAACTTATTAACCTGCTACTAGAGAATATATATATCTATTCTTCTTTTAATAAGACTTCAAAAAGCAAGTAAAGGTTTTAATTGTGTGATTTTTCTGTATCTGCGTCATCTAAGAACCGATGACCAAAACTGCTTTCGTTTCAATAAGCGATACGCTTTTAAAAAACATCGGCTCTTAACCGATAACACAAAAAGGTTGTAGTTCTTATAAAAAGTCCGATTAGAAAAAAACTGATTTCCGAAAAGCAAAATAATGATTTTTCCTAAACCCATTCTTCCATCCATCATTTCTCGTCTCATTTCATATACTTACAGCGTTGCTGTGTGTCTGGTCAGTTTTGAGCTCTTTGTGGTTGGAGAACTGCACGTATACGGCTCGTCCCCGGAGTTGAGCGACGCACCCCCCGAAGTATGCGACCATGGCCACAGCTGATATTTCCTCCGCCATCTCGAGGAATGCCTGGACAAAAAAGACAAAATTGACACAACTGAAATTTTAAGTGGTGAATAAAAATTTGAGTGGTGAGTAAAAATTTGAGTGGTGAATTTGACAGATATTGAATAAAAAAAATTCGGCATTACACGCTAAGTTTCTTGCTCCAAAATTTGGATTTGCGTTGTCAGTGAAAAGTCCTTAGCTGAAAGATAGTGTTAGTAAATTAACTTCAAGGACGGATAGCATAACAACTCTTAAATCTATATATTCCCTAATAAAAAGAAGCAAAAGCTGTTCGTACAAAACTGTACTTTAGTTTGCACCGAATAGAATACAATTTAAAAACGAATGTCATTTGTACAAGCTGTCCTTTCAAACGAACGTCATTTGTTTTTTCAATAAGTTAAGGCGCTAAAACAAATGAAGAATCTGTGCAATACACCCTAAGAGTTATTGTACAATCAGTCCTAAGACATGTAAAGGTAATCTTAATAGAGCTTAGTTCATGTCCATTGCTGTACAATAACGTTTAATACACGAACTTTAACTAGAGTAACTTCCGACAAAGGTAAACAATCAATTTGTGCAGTCCGATTTCGAAACAAGCCAGTGAGCGGTTAACAACGATCGGTGGTGTAATGCGGTGCGCCCTAACAACGATCGGGTTCGCCCCGTCTATCTATACAGTCCAATTAACCGAGATAGCCTGTCCGACCATAAACCCACCAATGAAACAACACAAGACTCGAGCGTCATTTCTAAACATACTATGATTTCAAAGCCATTTCAACGGGTAAATTCGGTTACCTATTTCGCGTTCAACCGCAGAGATCTGCTTTTGGCGCACGATAATACCTCGTACGTATAGTAAAGCAGGCAATGTGATAACGCAACCAGCCGCAAATGAAATAGAATTTGCCGGAGGCTAATTAAAAATATGAATGTTGTTATGAAAAGCGAGTCGAGCAGATGGAAAATCCAAACAAAATTCGTTTGATAGGGGATGTAATATTTATTCTGTACAGTACGGAGTAATAATATAGAACAATGAGTTATTAAAAGGAAATTAATTTGGAGTGTTATATTTCGTGGATCAAATTGTTCGTACAAAATGGGTGAAACAGTGAAATTGATGGTTGAGTTGTGTGAGGTTGGCTCGTAAAATAGTGTCAACGCCTCTTTCAGTTTAATCACGGAGAGTGGAACCGATTGTTCGGTCCACTTTAACCGATGTTTGCCGATGCTCTCCGATGCCTTTGTGAGCAGCGCCGACGATCAAGCCCGATACTTTCATACACTCTCACTCAAAGGTATCTGTCCACACCTGACGCTATTGTTGGTTAATTACCTTAATTATTCTGTGGCAATGCCAGTATATACTGATATACAGGTATGTATGCATGTCTTTATTGTATGCAGACTAGGTATCACTTAGGTTATTGGTCATGTGTATTTTGATTGTATCTCTGTACCTAAATGATTAATGATAAGAAATGTTTAAGAACAAATTAAGTGTCTTAGATAAACTAAATTCTTAAGTGAATCTTAATTTGAACAGTCCTACAATTAATGAGTTCTGTCCATTAAAATTGTTCACCTAAAGAAATCTAGCCTAATCCATAATTCTGCAAAACTTAATGTAAACAGAGAACTTTCTAATTAAAATACAATTTGTTACAGACTAATTAAAGTAGCGTTACAAGTTTTGATTGGCATTTTGAATATTTTATAAAAGTTATGAAATTAGAACGAAATGCCTTGAAAACCGATTAAATTGGCGTAAGAACGTTCACATTTGCGAAAAGTTACTTCTAGACTTCTTGGTTCTTACATTATTTGGCATACTTATGTAATCCTCTTTGCATTCTATTATCTTACTAGCATCGCCCCGCAGTTTTACTCACGTAGTGCCTTTCCCATAGAAATTTCGGATTGAACAATAGCCTGAAACGTTCCCGTTGAATGTGGCTATTAATTACAAAAATAATTATTCAAATAGGATTGGCAGCTTTTGAGATTAGCGCGTTCAAACAAACAAAAAGAAAAACTTCAGCTTTATATATCAGACTAGCTGTGCCCCGCGGTTTCACCCGCAGCGCCCCCGTTCCCGTAGGAATTTTGAGATTTTTATTCCTTATTTTTCTTATATAAAAACCTTGTCCTGACAATAAGGATCACATTAAAAAAAGAATCATCCAATTGGTGTAGTCGTTCTGAAGTTATGCGCTTACCAACACATTTTGCGATTCATTTTTATATTATAGATATTCTAAATATCCTAAGGCTCTTTCAAACTAACTCTTTTAGATCTAACCATACACACACACGTCACATATAACATTCATCCATTTCTGCATCAAGCTAAAAAAAGAACGCAACGAAACCAGCAAAGATCGCAGGTAGTACAGCGCAAATTGTTTTTTTTAAAGTTTCCAGTATACATTTTTAATTTTAGAGGGTAAGGTCATAAATTCGTTGAGCACGTACCTAGGCGAGTGATACGATATAAAACAAGTTGTAAAACCGTGTGTACGTCCGGACGTCTCGTGTGATGATGTTGACATGTTTTTTGATGGATTGCTAACTGTTCCTTTATAGCCCTCACTGGATATTTCATGTCGCAATATCTTAAAGTGTATTTATCTTGTTCACAATTCATGGGATCGCGTTAACGGATAGTGTGGATTTTAATATGATAGCCGAAGACAAGCTATGTATGATCGCTTTATGTGTACTACAGTTTTACTTTGTGGGTACAGTCGACGTCAGATTATTTATGTTTACATACTTTCACTTTGCTGCAATGGCATAAAGTAATAATGTAGTAGTAGTATAAGCCTGTGATGTCCCACTGCTGGGCAAAGGTCTCTCATCTCACTGTAGTTATCGGTACAGTGAAGAGGATTAGGCGTAATCACTACGCTTGCCTAAATCGGGTTGGTGATATCAAACCTGAGTCATTTTTGAAAAGTAAATCGGAAACATACTTCACTCGACTCGGGAATTTAAACCGGTCTTCGCAGGCGTATGCACCCATGGACCACCGATTCGTGATCGTTTAACTTGTAAATCGACAGCTATATGAGCAACTAGCAGCGCGAGAACTAGAGCCTCGCGGTTTTACCCGCGTTATGCCCGTTCCCGTGGGAATTTCGATAATCTACTATATAAAAATAAGTCGGGTTTTCCTCCCTGACGCTATAACTCCAGAACGCACGAACCGATTTCCACGGTTTTGCATTCGTTGGAAAGGTCTCGGGCTCCGTGAGGTTTATAGGGAATAAAAATCTCAAAATTCCCACGGGAAGGGGGGCGCTGCGGGTGAAACCGCGGGGCACAGCTAGTTTATATATATATATACCTAACGTCCTTCCTCTTGGATTACTCCATCTATTTAAAAAAAACCCGTCAAAATCCGTTGCTTCATTTTAAAGATCTAAGCATACATAGGGAGAAACAGCGGAAAGCGAAATTGTTTTATAGTATTAGTGATTCCTAAAAATTGGAACAAATAAACCGTTGCATTAATAACACGGAGTAATATTCAAGAAACATTAACAAGTGAATGAAACCTGTTAAAACTTGGACGGAGGTAATCATATCAGCGGCGATAGATACACATCTCATTCATTCAGACCTTTCCCGTCGAAAATTGAAATTTACTTTAAACGTCATCGCGCCCTTAATTTCCGCTAAATATAATTTCAAATGCAATCTCGAGTTGGGTTCAATTCGCAAGTTATGTCGGTAAAAATTAGGGAACGAATGATTCTGAATTTTAAATTGCGAGTCCATTTCGGCCCGTAATAGATAAATGTCGATCGTTTGACACGGGTAAGGAGGGCGTCGATCATATCTACGCAGCGTTTACACAGTTTCTCTACCAATGTATTTGTTTTTTATTTATTTATAACTAACTTTGTTCCATGTTCAGTTACCTCATTTTCCCAATTCAATAAATATTTATGTAAACTTTCAAACAAAACAATTGTCTACCTCTCCCATACTTTAGTATCACTCCTTTAACAGCCACACGTTTCAAAACTAAACTGTTATCAGATGCATTTGAAAGCAAAAATTTCAACAAAACACCATACATTTGTTTACAAACAATATTTATGCTTGAAAGTGTTTTGGCTCACGTCGGTGTTCCGAAGTCGGTGTGTATTCTGTTTATTACATTACATAGGCAAAATAAAAGCTAGGACGCAGAAACCGGACTACAATAGTCGGCCTATTTGTGGCCGGACGGACGGACAGCCGCCCGCCCACTTGTTGTGTTTCCGGACACACCGCGGTGTAACACGGCCGAGCTAATTTACTAAATGAGGGTACTCATCGTTTACATGTTAGTGCTTGGACTTTATTAGCACTTGCTAGAATCTTAACTGTCTTCTAGGTGTAGTCTGTCTTCCTATGATACGGTGGGGAGAAAATGTGGTGTGGAGTGAATCTACTTACTTGATTCTTTCCTTTGAGCACGAGGACATTGGTGACCCTACCGAAGGGCAGGCCCAACTGTATGATCTCCGCCTCTGTGGTCTCGTTGGGAATGTTCCGTATGTGAATGACTCGGGACGGCTTCCCAACTGTCTGTTCCAATTTTGCCTGAAACAAACAACACTATAAACACAAATGTTCCAAATACTTCTAATACAAAGACGGTGTCGGAACAGTCGAAACCAACCATTACGTGCTTAAATTGTAACACAAAACTCAAAGAGTACTCGGTCTCGGTATATCAGTTAAAGTAACAAGAGAACTAGAATCCGAATTAAAGAAACAAAGAGCAATTAGAGAAGTTCTCTTTGTTCGTGAAAGGATACAAATAAATTGTATAAATCCTTACGACAAGCCAAATGGAGAACGTTCGGAACAAATGTTGTATAAATGAGTGGTTAAAAGGTTCGCGGCTTATGAAATGACCGTACTAATATACATAAATAAAGCTAGCATTGTTCGCTAGGAGGACGCCGTTGGATAATTGAAAAGTCGATGTAGTATAATTGTTGGGGCTTATCGGGACGAGCCCCGATGAGGGCGCCATTGTTCCCGGGAGAGCCTTTTGATTACGACGGCGATGCCGAACCGAGCCCGCGAATATATTGTAGCTTTGTATGACACTTCACTTTCCGTTCAGGTGAAAAGAGCAACCTGTACAAGTGACATTTTTATTTTGTTCCATTACGAATAACACCAAAGGGAAATGAAATATATTTCATAACATTTGTTGCATGTATTTTTTTAATAATGAACTCAATTTATTATAATGAGGTTTTGCGTAATGTAATGTAGATTTGGATTATTTAAGAGAACGTAATAGAACTGGATTACATTCAGATGTCGGCATTACATGAAGAGTTCGTCCTCAATCGTAGAAGTTGGAAGATTCGGGAGTTACCGACTTCAGACCATCCCCCTTTTTACGTTCTTTGTCGGGCGGTGAAGCGTGGAGGTGTAACAAATGGGTTTAATGCCTATTAGTTCGACCTTGTTAAGTTCTGACAAAGCGAGCAACTGTTCTGATAAAACTGTAGGAAAAGTCTGCTCCCTTGTGTTCCACGCGCAAGTTCCATTAGTATTCACCCATAATAAATATAAATTCAAAGAGCCTCTCAACTCTCCCATCCTAAAAACACGAAATTTCTTGAATTAATAACTGGATGATAAAGATAATATTTTTAACAATCCAGATTCCATTACAAACGACATCAAAGGACCCAAAATTTCAGCAAATAAACAAATAAAAAAATATTTTTCCGAAGTGACTTGCGAAAAGGTGAGGTATAAATCGTGGAGCGCGCGCCCACCTCAAGGGTACATTTCGCCATTTTCTCTCACGAAAGAAAACAACTGGTACGTAAAACGTAAAGAAGGACATTACTTTCGCTGGGTCAGAAAATCTGCGAGGAACGATTTCCACATCAGGCACCTTAAATCATCCGCTCGGTCTCACATTTCATCCATAAATATTAAATTTTGGCTTGGTTGTCGGGATAGAAAAAAGGCGATATCGCATGACATTCCCGTGCGAGGATTTCCTGGAATCGGTCAATTTTCTCTGTGATCGAGCTGGCTGTGTTTATTGAAACACTATTTCTCGGTCGGCCGCGCTTCGCTTCACTTTGTCATTACACATTATTACGCATTGCTTTTCATATCTTTCTTATACATGTATCGTATTTATTGGCACCAAGATATTTTATATAAATACGTGAAGCAAAAACTTTGAATACCAAAATTGCTTTTATGAAGTATATGTTTACAATTAATGACAAGATCATATGTTAAGAACCTACAGCATTAATAGAAATTCATGATAAATTAAGGTCGATAATAAAATATTTCAAAAATATATTTAAAAGTATTTCAAGTGAAATATCTAATTCAAATAATACAGTTATTAACTTATTACACTCTAGTCAGTTCCTACATGACCTATCTAACAACAAATAAAATAATAATGTTGAAAGAAATTTCACAAGCGCTTTCCTTCATAAAATTTTCAGTGGAGCGAATGCGGCACGGTGGGTAACTGGCGATATCTTGACAAAATACACCGGCAGTCGAGTGAGTCCGTGTAATCCTCTTGCGGTGGCCAGGTCATGACAGAAACCACCAGGCTTAGTGCACCTCGCTACTTCAAAACACGTTTACGGATTACGGAACCTGCTCTGCTCTGTATTTTGATTGAGTTCAAATATTTTCAGCGCATTTAATTTTAAACGAAACAATTTCAATTCTACCCTAGTTTCATTTCTGCTGCAGCAGTGGATTTTGCGTCATGAAAAAAGTATTCCATTAGTTACATTCCGTGGAAGTGGAACGGGAATTTTATGTAGTAACGAAGCGCCCCTCACTAACACAAACTAATTACTTACGGAATAAAATATTAAAAGATAAACGCTAGTTTTCCTCTTGTGAAGAAAGGAAGTGCCGTAGTCAGTAATGGACAATGACTGAGCGAAAAAAGCGGGAGGCCACAGGTAATCGATTTCGTGATGCAGGCACGGTTCACGGGCCTGCTTAGATACGATGGAGGATAAGATAAAGGTATCCAAAAAATTTACCGACAAACATATTTTCTATTAATACAACCTGTTTTGTTAGGTGTTGATGATATGAACTGGCAATAAAATTGGCTTTATGAGACGTTTTAATATTATAAAGTTTTTTAAGAAATTTAAACCGAGAGATAGTTTTAAATTTGTCATATTCTTTACATTGTTAACTTATATCTCTTTAGATCAAAAACCGATTTTACAATAAAATATACTACAATATAATCAGTCATTAAAAATGCCCTAACTCAAGTTATCGAAGTCAACATTCTTAAACAAGTAACAATTGAAATTTAGCGGCGTAGTTACTTGAAAGTTAGCGAAGCCCCAGGTAAGGGGAACAAGGTATAAGAGAGTAACCTAAACTAACTGAACTAATCCGACTGCTCAGCTAAAATGAGGTAGGTACGTCTTGTATAAGTACAAAGGTGCACCTTACACTGCGGTTTCTGTGTAACTACCGTTTAATTAAACGTAAATGGTGTCGGGTCGGACATGCAAATTTAACCAGTTAAATTAAACATTTAATTATATATTCTGCTGAGATGTATGTTGGGTAGTTAAGATGCTGTGACATATATGTATCTTATATATAAAATTCTCGTGTCACAGTGTTCGTTCGCGTACTCCTCCGAAACGGCTCGACCGATTCTCATGAAATTTTGTGAGCATATTGAGTAGGTCTGAGAATCGGCCAACATCTATTTTTCATCCCGAAATTCCCGCGGGAACGGGTACCGTGGTTGAACTCCTCTGAAACGGCTCGACCGATTCTCATGAAATTTTGTGTACATATCGGGTAGGTCTGAAAATCGGACAACATCTATTTTTTATCCCGAAATTCCCGCGGGAACAGGTACAACGCGAGTGAAACCGCGGGGCGCAGCTAGTACTTATATAATAAAGTTGAAGATTTGAATTTAGGTTAATTGTTTAAACGTACTTGTCTCTTGAACTACAAATCGAATTTTAAAAAATAATACGAAAGTCATTTATTGAATTGATTCTTGTGCATCAAATAAATATGTCCGACATTTTCGAACTCAATCATTGCCAGTGCAAAAACACCCTGAAATACTTAAAATTGTTACAACTGTAATGAAAAGGTATGCCAAATATGAAACAGTTTAAGCTCATTTTCCAATAAAAACGGAAATCAGATCGCAAATTCATTTATGACAAAAAAAACTACATAAATTCTTTTGACTCGATCCAGATGCCAAAGTTGCATCCGCAGTTAAAATTTCAAGAGCATTATTACACCAGAAATCGCAGAAGCTCGATCCGACGGAACTTTTAATTGGTAGTCCAGTTGAATATTGTTATTGAATTACATTCTACGATTATTGTTACTGTTGCGAAATGTATCGGGAACTTGTTCAACTATTAAGGCTTCAACAACTAATCTCACAAATGAAATACTCCGGAAGAATTTAATTGACAACTTGTTCAAATCATGTGCTTTTTAACCGTCCAAGCAAAAGAGGGGTGTTCTTTTTGTTATCAAAAATTTTTTTTACAAAAACTATTTACGAAAAAGGGTATAAGTTTAATAAATCCTCCTGTCAATCTCACAGATATTCACTTTGTCGCTCACTTTCGTTGGAAGTTTCTTCCTTATTTTGGTATTCCCCTCTACTTGTCAAATTCATAATGCTATTGTATAGAATTTTTGCGTTATTTATTTGCTATACTATATAAAATGTATGAGGTACAAATAGTTTAATATGTTTTTTATTTGGTGTGAGATCACCAACCTTTATTACGGAGGTGCCAGCGTGCAAAGAACCGAGAGGACGAATGGCGATTGTTTTTAAAAGAACAGTGGAGAATATTTGGCTCTTACACTATAGTTTTGTGTTCATTTTTCAAAATATATAGAAAAGTGTGGTGTAACCTCCGCGCCTAATTTTCCTCAACGTACTGAAATTTTCAGTTTAGCGAGAAGCCGTTCTTTTACATTGGGATCTCTTGCCATAAATTTTATTCAACTCATTGTTGTAAAAATAGTAAGTAATTATGACAAAACCACCTCCAGAGAAGCGGTTATTCATTCATGCATAGGAATGGTCCAACTTTGTCGCACTAAACTTTTAATAGAGGCTTCTTCCTTGGGCTTGGATTGCAACTTCAGCCACTTTACTTGGAAAACATTGTAGGTATTCAAACAGACTTTAAGTGAATCAATAACCAGGTGCCGTTTTAAAATATAGGTCTGAATTAAGGAGATGTGAATGAAGTCTTTCATTATAGTCTACGTTTGCTGTCATATTTTCTCTAAATCTCCACCGCTCGCGGACTATTAGCTCAATGATTTGGGTTCTTAACCCTCATACATTTTATAAAAACCTTCGTCAAACAGTAAATGCAAACATGTAACTCAACAATAGTGAAATTGTTATTCGAATACAAATCACATAAGCTACCTTTTTCAAGAGTTTGAAGTGATGTTTCAGGGTACGAAATTTCCCGTTGTACGAAATCGTAAAATGAGATCAGTAAATGGTTTAGTATCCTCTAAAACTAGCAATAAAATTGTAAGTGCTTTGGCAATGAATATCTTTATGAGAAACATTTGATTGATTACCAAACTCCGGATTGGTTCACGTGTCCACTAACAGCCGAATAGTTTCGTATAAATATCTAATGTAAGTCAAGCTTATATTTTGTTTCAATCCTGATTCTGATTTACATCATAAAAACATGAAAACAAAATCGAAAAAATATACTAAATCAACGACTGTCCCTTGACAAGTTTGTTACAGAAACAAAACAGAATTTACCATTTAAAAACAACCCCTTGTTATCGTAGCGAGTGCGTAAAGAAAAGAAAACAGATAGGTGAATTGAAGATACATTCTTTTTGAATCGAGATCAAACATTGAACCTGTGCAAGCGGAGTCGTAACTCTGTAGGACAAGCTCGTAAATGCTTAAGTAGTGGTAAGCGGGTCCCTTCGTCGTCTGATTTGATTGATCTTCAGGGCGAAAACCTCTCCGCGTTTTTACAGTCCCGTGTCAAGAAAATGAGGGAAAAATGGGGAACATAATTAATTACTTTATTTGGACATTAATGACCCGTTCAAAGGACGAGGGTTGATTAGTGTGTTTTCTTAGACAGTGCCTGTCTGTTATTGAATGGAATTACTTTATGATATTACGCTAAATAAGCCATTGTATGTTCGGCCAAACGAAGTTTGACGACTTGGAACTTCAATAAAGTTACATGAAGAACGAAAACAAATGGGATGGCATTTTCTTTTGTTACTTTGGTTGCATGAAGTGTAACACGAAGAGGAAATAGAAAAATACTTTTAAAAAGAGTCACCCTTCCGCCGATAGGTAAGAATGAATATTCAAAACGGTGAAGGGTGTCCTGAAATGCCTAATATTTACGAAGAAAAAAGCTTCGCTAAGCCATAAAATAACAAATAAATATAAGAAAACAGAGCTGGCTCTTATTTAATTATGAATTAAGGGCAAACAGTAACGAGATCACGGTGTAATTAAGATTACTGAGGCTTGATTTTTTCCATGGCGACTAACAGCTAGCGAAGTGAGCGAGAATATCCGAAACTAAAATTGTTACCTTTTTTGTTCTATAAAGCTATTTAATTAGTTTAAATATAATCCTATTTGAAGAAATATATGTAAAAGAAATATATGAATAAGAAACGTTAAAGTTCATAAATCGTAACTTACGTAAGAAAAGTAGTAGTAGGTAGTAGCTGTAGTAACTAATTGATATGCCAATTGAGGTGAGATATCATCGGTGAGATGAGAGGCCTTTGCCCAGCAGTGGGACATTAAAGGCTAATACTTTACTTTACATTTTTAATGACTTAGAGATAATATTGACACAATAATGTTAGAATGAGTGAGTTTTGACGACATTGACTTCCGTAGGAAATCCGTCACATATGGTTACATTCAGGTATCAGGTAAAAAACTGAAATAAAGTACTATAAAACCATAAAATACTGAAATAATTAAAAATATATGAACTTGACACCTAGAACAGGTAAATACTATAGGTAAATTTTACTTAATACTTTATAATACCAAGTTAGTTATAAAAAAAGCCGAGAAGTTTCTTAAAAAAATAGTAATATTTTCCTTTCAACAACGCTAATATATTTCATTTTGTGTGACATAATGACCGGTGACAGCAAGGGATATAAACTGCCCGAGGGGAAGAATAAGAAAACGGTTTCTTTTCAAGCATCGTCGTTTCTATTTAATTTTCATAAATTAAACATAAATATTGTAATGTTTAATTTCGTAAGAAAATACACCGGATTTGATAAGCCATGTTTTGTTACACAAATGGAATCGCAAGATAAACTTGAACGAGTTTAATTCAAATATGATATGAGGAAACATTTTGAGAAATGTAATTTACTAAACATGTCATTGTATGTTATATTAACTTACGACTTTTCCTCCTTCTTAATAATAGAGTTAAGACGTCTTTACAATTTGCTCTAAACAACTTTATAAATCATGTTATTTGAAAGGTAGTCTGCAAAATAATGATTCTGGGAAAAGCTGAAAGATTCTTGCGTATTTTATTCGATTACAATTGAATACTAGACTATTTATGATGAAGGAGTTTGTACTTAATTTTTGAGTGTTGATTATTAATTTGTATCAGATTAATTATCTGGTATTAATGATAAAAATGTTCATCTTTAAATTTCTTTTACAAAGAAGTAGTGCTACGTGCAACTTCATATTTATTAAAGTTTTAGGTTTCTTTCTCCTCACTGAACTGCTATCTTTAATGAAATGAGGCCTTTGCTCAGCAGTGGGACATTACAGTTCAATTTCAGGTTCTGGTTTCCATATAAAATAGACTGCTTAAAGATATGTAAGACCCCATACATTTCTACAGACACCCAAACTTAAGCAAAGCAATTGCACCTGTCCATAGGGGCTGTTGACGCATACGACAAAGCGCTTTATCCATTACCCAGCTCTATTTTTGATTGTATGAACCATTATTCATTACATAAAATCACGGCGTGTGTTAACGAATGATGCAATCCATTTGGTTCCCTTGTAACGCGGGCTCTGGTCTCCAAACAAAGAACTGTTTGTACAACAGCAAACAAAGTGTACATGCAAAACTCGGCCCGTATTTATGTAAATACACTATGAAACAACTGTGCAACAGGGAAAAGACCCAAAAACTCTGCGACCTTGTTTATTTTTATAACAGTTCCTTTCTGCGTTGATTGTTTTCTACTCTTTGGTGTGTGCGTAGGGTACGCTGTGGAAATACGGTGAGCAAATACACCAACTCCATTTTCTCAATTAGAGTAAAATATTTTTATTTGCCAAAAAAATGGATTGTTTAAACTCATATAAGTGGTTGCGGTTTCGGTTGTGCTTTTGTTTTATTCAGTTGTGAATCGAAGCCACTGGTGTTGCGAGAATCCACGGCGCATCATCGGAGCCTGCAGTTTATTTAAATACATCAATTACGTGCAATATTTTTTATGTTCGATATTTAAAAAACAAAAATGGTAGTTGTCATCCTTTCGCCATCATGATAAGAAATGCTGCTACCGCAATTTCGAAAAACCTGCCGCTGCATTTTCAAAATCAAGTCAACAAAATAAAAAGTACTCAATACTTTTTCCAAAGCCACTGCATCAAAAAGCACGCGATACCATAAGTAAACGAAGTCATAATTTATCGGTTGTTATAAAACACGTTATTCACTTATCATCGTTCGATAGAACATCGTATCTCGTCTCGTTACAAATGTAATTTACTTGCGAAGGAGTGAGTGTAGAAAATACTCGGGAAATAGGATAATGGAAGTTCCTTTGTTGATTCACCTTGTTTTATGGAAATTGCGCCAAGAACTTTACATTTAAAGAGCTCTCATATTTACGTACAGTTTACTTTAAGATAACAATGTTTAACGAAACAACAACAAAGTATTATAACTCATTATTAATTAATTATAAATATTATATTACCTTTAAGGAGTTTGAAGGTAATGTTACGAACGATACGGGAATGTATTAACAAATTACACGGAATATACAAAGTAAGTACTCTCGTTCAGGTAAGACCAGGTGATACGTTCTTTGACTACGGCCACCTTTTATCTTGCGAAAAACATTTAATGTTTAGTATTGTACTTATTACGTAAAAGTAATTTCTAATTCAAAGAAAAAAGGCAAAAGTAATATACTCGCAAACAATTTCACATTAGGTAGCAATGCCTCAAAGCGAAATTACGGTTCAATAACTGAGGACCAACAAAAAAACATAACAAATCCATGTTAACAATGTACCGGACGGGGTCATGGTTCAAATCATTTGCGAGATTAAATTACCAAAAAATCTTCAAATTGAATTTCCTTTCAATATGTAAAAATTCGCTATCGGCAAGTGCGGGGGGAGATTAATAAAAATTTGGCTCTCCAAACCACTGGGGAAGCCCTTTTATGGCACGTTGGCTTTTTATGAGAGACCCTTTATTTTAATACTTATTACGGTTTCGCGATTCCGTCGTTTTATCGTTTTATCTCGATTAATCGTTTTTCGGTTAATTACACAATTCATGAAGGTATGACTTATTGATTAAGGAAGTTCGGCCAGAGTTGCACGTTCGTATTTATTCGATGACTGCCTGATATACGAGTAAATATGAGGGGACAATGATTTATTCCATTTATAAATTAATTATTTCAAGTACAGCGGTTTATAATTTCAGCGGGGTTTTAATATCTGAGAAAATATTTAAGTTAATGCCTTAGCAGGTGGCAAACAAACACGTTCCAACTAACGTAATAGTTACGAGTATAGACCTGGGAGTTGAACCCAAGCGAGACTTCTGACTGGCAGTCAACGCACATAACACCACTCGATTGATTCGTGTTGGCGAGAGTACATGTGGCATGTCACTACTTTTTGTACCAGAATTGGGCTTTTGAAAAAAAATAATATTGATTTTTTTATGTATTTTAAAACTTTATTATTAATAATATTGATATTTAATGCAAAAGACTTAAAAAAAATGTTTTTCAATTAATTAGAAACAATTAAAAATTGATGAAATTTAAATAAAAATCACGTGACTATAAACGCGCCATGATTGGTCACCATAGGTAGTTGTGACGTCATAATGTTATAGCTATTTAATAACAGTCCAGCGTTTACGGCTGAAACGGCGGAGTGAAAACTAACATTATGACGTCACACGCGCTCGGGTTTGTTCGGGAGCTGTCGGCGTGTCTTCGGTACTGGATTCAAAAATTAATTTTTATTTTGAAATAACTTTTGAATTATTGCGAAAAAAATAAAATAAAAATAGTTTTGTTATAAAACTAATATATAATCTTTCCATTTATCACAAAAATTTTTTTTTCAAAAGCCCAATTATCACTTTATAACTATTTCAATGTGAGTGGACTCAGGCCTATTAACCCTCACCCTCATAATTATTCAAAAGTGGAAAGAACTCCATCGACAAGAGCCCAGCTGTTATGTTTAAGAAGAAGAACTAATCGAATGTGAGTGGTCCCATTCTTCCTGACACCTATAAATCTTCATATTTAAGGACATTTGAACTGAAGTTCTCTTACCTTTTTCGCAGCAGAATCCTGGTTGTTGTTGTCTGCATGATGGGGAGCAGCGGGCGCCATGACTGTGACGCCGCTCTGCGAAAGAAGCTCGTCTGAGCCTCTCTGTAACAAAGAAACATTACAGTTAATACAATAGATCCTTAATTTTAAAGAAATAAAAATTAACATGAAATTATATGCCACTAGCTGTACCCTGTCACTTCAGAGCAGAGTTTGCAATTTGATAATGTCGGAACAATAACTACATTTATACAAACATGTTTCATCCCGAAATTTCCCACGGGAACAAGCACAACGTGGATATAACCGCGGGGCGCTGCTAGTGATAATATAAAATAAAATAAAAAAATATTCTTGATGCCAAATAAACTCGAAAAATGACTAATTTAAGACTGGCTTTTTTCTACCACACAATTTACCTAGTAGGTACCTTCATATGTTTCTTCCAAATTCAAGTTACCTTTAAGTTTCCCTCACTTTTTTCAAAAAACGAAAACAAGTGCGACATAAAATAATTTTGCTATAACAAAGTATTTTTGTACCTCCATATGGTTAAATTGAATTGGATCAACACATGATATCAGTCAGAGACTTGTATGCTCTGAGCCTGCCCTAAGGCATCCTGTTCTGTACAATATACCGTTGTCATCCACTCTTTATACGAAACAGTGAATTACATCTGGATTCGTATTGTTATGAGGATGTTACTTTCTGAACATGGCCAAAAAATGGTTGTTGATATGATTAGGAAATATTGATAGCCAAAAATATCGATGTATTAGTTGTTTTGTCTACATGATTATTATGATTTTTGTTAATATTAGTTTTTCCTGTAATTATACTACTAAAGACCCTGTGTCTTTAATAAACGTGTTGTAACTAAAACACTGTTATACTGTGTTTTGTCTCTGTTGCTCTTCGGAAAATTGCGTATGTCAGAAAGTGACAAACCCTATGAAGCAGGACTTGATGGACAGTTTTTTTTATTTTTTGATGTACTTACACTATTTAAACTATCACGATATGAACACATTGTAAACAGTAATCTAGACGGGACTTAATTTTTGATGTACGTTGCACAAAATATTTTTTTTATTACAAAAATATGTTCATGCAACACAAGCATACTGCTTAAGGCACACTTGACATATCTAAAGTTTCAAATAGAAACGTCCCTTTGACAAACACTAACAGACATTTAAATAACCAATGAAATAGAACATATCTAATACAAAAAACTCAATAAAGCGTAAAATAAGGTCGCGTCACGGCAACTTTGCATGTACACGTCACATACTTGCGAAAAAAAGAGAACGAAATAAAACAAAAAACACAATTTCGCGACACGAGAACCCACATGTCAGGGCACGTCAAGCCACCCTTTGCTGGGATCAATCTCAATTTAAGACGACGAAATGACAGACCTCAGCAGTTAAACACACCGGGCGCAGCATAAATCACGCAATGTAATAAACCAAACGTACAAATGATGCGACTAGCCCGTTTTGTATTGTGAGCGACGCGTAGTGAGCTCCGCAAGGATTAAATAGGTCAAATGAAAAATTAACTTTATTTTCAATTGGGTTATGATTTATTTTATAGGCTCATATTTCATGGAGGCTTTGTTCGTATTATTTTCGACCTATAGACGGTGTATTGAGGGCTTTATTTGGACTTTCTGTACGTTATACAGTGGCACAATTGGTTACCCTTTTACTGGCTAAAATATGGATTTTTTGTGTTATGTCAAATATTTTTTTTTTAAATAACTGACCTGTTTTGTTTAACACACTAAACTAATCGAACCCCCGGTTTTACCTGCGTTGTGCCAAGATACGTTTAGATACCATGTGAGTTATGCTTTAATGCTTAAACTACTGAACTGATTTGAATGTAGGTAATCATATAAAGATTAGACCTTGAGAAAGGACATGGCTACTTTTATACAGAAATAACTATTGGAAAAGGGTACCTACTACTGCAAAAGTTCTTTCTTTAAAACAAAACCTAAATCAAATACCATAAACTAAATTTATAATCACAGTCACTTCTCTATGCCTCCCTATTGTTTACGAAAATACATCAGTCATTATAAAAAATGGTTATTATACAAAGTTCCCAGACAGCCCGTCACTACGGTGTATCTGTCGCACCTGCCCGCGCCGCGAAGATATCAATCACAAGACACTTAATAAAGGCAAACAGATCATTCTTGTAAGAAAAATGACGTCATTCGTCTAGCTACTGAATTAACTTCATAGTAATTATATATATGTTTTGTTTACAGTATCTGCTTACGTATTCTTATTCTGTATCTTAGGTATGTATATATAGTATCATTTATTGTTATGTATTCTCTTTCAATAAATAAACAAATATACTTGGACAAATTTACTAATTTTTAATTAGACCTAGACTAAGCCTTAAGTCTGTATATTATTGTCTCCGGGCGGGAATCAAACCCGCCACCAGTAGGTATTGAAAAGAGCAAATTACTCAGATTATAGAATTTCTTACATCATTCTAATTTACTTAAGAAAATTATGGTCCGTCTTAAACAAAGATCATTGTTCCTTTTCGTTATTAATCCGTTTCTATCCTCATTTTTGTTGTGAAAAATGTTATTTAATTTCAGACAATTATTACTCGCGCAACACGAAATTACTCCAAGGAATAACACTTTGCGAATGTTTTTTTATCTGAGAGATCTTTTTTCATTTTGAAGCTTTCAGATGAGATATACGATGGTGATGAAAAATAAATAAATAATACAATTAAAAAGAAAAGCTTTGTGCTTAGAAATACCTGTTAAAATCGTAATTTTAACAAGTCATAGCACAGTTACTGTATCATCACTTAAACAAAAACTACTTCAAATATTTTAATTGTATCACTTTTATTTCATTCAATTTTACGAATGACAGCTGGTATTTCTATGATACAGTTATTTTGGTATAATGTATAAATAACTAGCTGCTCCGGCAAACGTTGTTTTGCCATATAAAAGGGGTGGACTACCCTTAACATTTAGGGGGATGAAAAATATATGTCCCATTCTCAGACCTACCTATCCAATATGCACACAAAATTTCATGAGAATCTGTCAAGCCATTTCGGAGGATTTCAACTACAAACACCGCGACACGAGAATTTTATATATTAAGTTGTATAAAGAAAGAATCGCCTATAAAATCAAAGCATAATACATTCATAAAACAATACTTTGTCACAATCGAACATCAGAAATATCAATACGAAACTAACTCAAAATCAATTCCACATATTGGCTCTTCAAGACTCAGTATTTGGTTTTGCTCTCGTACGAAAACTGTAGTCCTTTCCCGATGTGAAACACATTGAAATGTTCCACCAATATGTCATTTGAATGAACTCGGTACGAGCCCCATATCGAAATATCGGGAAAATAAAATATACATGAAAGGCTTACATGTAACAGGCGAACGAATCAAGCCCTTTTCGGGATAGTAAGAGTAAGGATACGTTTACATGGTCAAAGAATATTCGATCCCATTGTTGTTATCAATAAGGATAATGTATTAGTGGTATTAAAATGTTGCTAATGCTCCAACATAAGGAAAAGTTTTGTTAGAATTTCAGGGGTCATTGTAGTTTTATCTACTCTATTTCGTTTTGGATATATACAGGAAAATAATCTAAGTAAGTATGTAACGCTTCAGTCTTCTCGTTTGCTTTTTAGGGTTCCGTATCCAAAGGGTAAAACAGGGACCCTATTACTGAGACTTCGCTGTCCGTCCGTCTGTTTGTCACCAGGCTGTATCTTAAGAACGGTGATAGCTAGGCAGTTGAAATTTCACAGATGATGTATTTCTATTCTCGCTATAACAACAAATACTAAAAATAAAATAAAACAAATATTCAAGGGGAGCTCCCATACCACAAACGTAATTTTTGGCCGTTTTCCAAAGTACGGAACCCTCGAGTCCGTCTCGCACTTGGCCGGTTTTTTATGTTTTTTGTAACACTATTATTAACAGGAAATTATTTTTTAGAGAAATATGTATTCTACCCTATCACAAACTTATTAAACGATTTATTAAACGAAAATCCTATTACTTAGTTAAATTAAACACGTCAACCCGCCCACTGCAACCATTCCAACAAACAGATGTTATCACCAATAACAACATTACATAACAAGAATTTCCCGCACTATTTACATAGACAACAATAGATATGAAATGTAAATAAAGGCACTCATCCCGAGGCAGGTCCTTCGGTATTTTTATGGAGGTTATAAACGCGTCGACAGCCACTATCGATGTCGTATGAAATATTTATGAGCCACTAACGCTATTCAATGATCATTAATCGATACATGCGAGCGAAATATTACAGGGAGAACGTGCGATTAGTCAGTGACGAATACGTTGCAATATTTGTTTTTTGATAAGTAATTGAGAATAAATACGGATGGAAAGTTGCACATCGATAGGATGGTTGCATGGTAAGTAAAGAAGTGAAGTATTTTAAAAAACCACGGTGGAATTAGGCTATTATGTTCCACTGCTTGGCAAAGGCCTCTCATGCGGCTCATGCCACTGAAGATATGAGTACAGTGAAGAGGAAATTATGTTTCGGAAAATGTGTTAAATATAAACATTAAAAGATTGTGTAGGAAAATGTGTCTTGCTTATTGAGATTGGCACTAGACGCTATATACTTCGTTAGACGCAAGTCTTCGTAAATCTCTAAGCATATCAATATGTCGGAGCGTGGCATCAGTGGCGCCACACCAGATAGCGGTTTATAACGTCACTACATTATTTTTAGTCTGTAGAAGTTTAAGAGTAGTTTGTAAATTCAGTTGACTGATGGAATCGGTAGTGTTGTTATTCCGTGACGTGAGTTCTACCTTCGTGGTGTAGTCTGTGGTATGAGAATAGACTATGTTAAGTCTGTGGTGTTACGCACTATGACAGATGACAGTTGTTCGATAGAGGGATGTGAGCTGGTTTGGTAGTCTGTGGCAGTGAGTGAGTGAGGGAGTCTATGATAAGTAAAGACGGCGTACATTAGCCTGGTCGGTACATTAGACGTGAGGGGACGAATGGAGATGGTTGGATGGCGATTACATTGGAACGTAGATTGGAGGAAGGATGGGTTGACGACATCACGATCGTATTGCGAATCGAGTATAGGATTAGGAAAAGATTCTATGGCGTGGACAGGACGACTATGGGGTGTAGGGAGGTCGTTTAGGTTCCATCAATTAATTGAATCTAGACGTATCCTAACTGTAATGTGTAATCCATGATGATCGTGTGTAAAATACAAACAATGTCATTGTAACGAAGTCCTGTGAGTTATTATTTCAAGATCAAGACCTAAGAATCCTAAGATATCTGATGTGACATTATAATGCTCGTGCTTATCCTGATGTAACATGTCCCCAATATCAGAAGTGGGGTAAATATCGCTGTTCGGCCGACATCAGAAGTGGGATGATTATCGAGGTTACCCGACATCAGAAGTGGGATCAAGATCGCTATTGCCCACCGAGCGTTCAGCAGAGAATGATCAAGATCGCTATTGCCCACCGTGCATCTAGCAGAGAATGATCAAGATCGCTATTGCCCACTGTGCTGAATATCATATCGCCATGGATTGTGTTCAAGATCAAGACCTAAGAATCCTAAGATATCTGATGTGACATTATAATGCTCGTGCTTATCCTGATGTAACATGTCCCCAATATCAGAAGTGGGGTAAATATCGCTGTTCGGCCGACATCAGAAGTGGGATGATTATCGAGGTTACCCGACAAATACATTGCGAAATATTTATCAAGCGCCTTATACCAGATGCAGGTACAATCTTTACATATACAATTCTCGTGTCACAAAGTTAGTTACCATATACCTCCGAAACAGCTTGACCAATTTTCATGAAATATTGTGTGCATATCGGCTAGGTCTAAGGCTCGGTCAACATCTATTTTTCATACCCCTAAGCGATAAGGGGGTCCATCTCTTAATTTTTATATGGCAGAACAACGTTTGCTGGATCAGCTAGTTGTATATAATATATCTAAAAAATAACAATATGAAACACATAAGGCATATAAACCTGCTAATTACATTAAAAAATAGGGTCAATAATAAAATACAGGTATTACAGTACACATGAAAACTGTAACCACATTTATACGAGTCATTTTCCGAAGAGCGAGGTCTAATACGGATAAAAATAAAAAGGTTTCGCCACCGAGGCTGTTATGAGACTAATAATTTTTATTGTGATTTCACGAGCTTACATTCAGATTTAACTGGGAGTGTGAAAATTACGATATAATTTAATATCCCGAGCTCAAAACGACGCATAATTATATTAATTTGTTTTGTTATCACGAGCGTTATTTTAAGACTTGCATTTAACGTACGTTTATTGAAACCAATAGCATTAATATGCTATGTCCTGTGGATTTTGGTATACCTAAAGTAAGTAGGTTAGTGGCCAACCCTGTTGTCGGAGGTTTTAGACCGCCGTAAGCCCGTCGACGTGGTCTGACGATGAAACAACTGGGAGCGATATTTTTGGTATAAAATCGTTTTGTGTGATTTCAAGTTATAAACTTTCTGTCTAACTTTGTTTCTATTGTTATATCAAACTGAAACAAATTGAAAAGAAGGACCTAGCATATCACCTTCCTTCTAAATATGACTTTAAATATACAAAGAGTGATAATCCGAATGAAAAAATCCTACTGATAGTTTCAGAGAGGAAAAAAGTACATTGATTTCCGTTGTATGCCATCAAAATAAAATATTTTTAATGACTATGGAAACATTGGAAAATATTTGTTGAACGTGTGCCTTTCTTACGTTACAACGACAAAGTAATTTTCAAAATCATGTACAGGTACGAAAACAAACATAAGTTACAAGCAACAGTTGCGTTTAATGGCGTTAAAATTAATTTGAACACATATTTATTATTGAACCATTATAATAAAAATGGAGCACAATTTATTTTGAAAATTAATTGGAAGAGAAAAGGCAATGCAATTAGAGCTTTGTAATCAAAGATTGGGTTTATTTTTAACTCACTAAGGATTGAAATAGCGGTTACACTTCTTAAAACTGGGAAAGTACTGCCTCAGTAAAGCGATCACGACGGAAAGAGCAATAAGCGATTTCTTTGAAAAAAAATCACAAAATTATACTCGTAGTTTACTAGCAGCGCCCCACGGTTTTACCCGCGTTGTGGCCTAAGAATTTAGGGGTAAAAAAGTATAACCTTTCTGTTGAATGTGGCTATCCAAAAGAAAAAGAATTATTCAAATCGCATTGGTAGTTTCAGATATTAGGCCGAACATACAAAGAAACAAAATTACACATTTTACCTCATTATAATGTTCATTCTAATTCCATGTACTGTTTAAAAAAAACTCTAAGCGTCCTCATTGGTTCGCCATACCACTTAAACATCTAATGGCATATTACTAGTAGGATTAGCTAATGATGATAGACGTTCACTTAATGCAAAGCCATAGTGGATCCGTCTTATGCATCGAACAGACGTCTTACACTAATACCTCTACACCCTAACGTCGCTAAGAGATGTCGAATTTAACGATCTTGATAATATTTGCCGGCTCAGCGCTACCATTTCAACTCGATAATTAATTACACCAATTTGTTCAACGCTTCTAACCGGCATTTGTCAAGAACCAGCGTCCAACGATTATCGCACTAACTACATAATCGATTCCGTAAATTCTGGAACCAATATTGAAAAGTGGTAATCATCACAATCATTTACCAGAGACGAATTCATAGTGTTGAAAAATTCAGAACCTTATAGACGATGAATTAAGTAAACTCCAGACAATGTTAATGTTAGCAATTCTCATCACAACTAGAAGGCAAACCTCTTAGCCCCTGAACAATATAAGGAGACATTACTCGCTGTCACAACTCTACTTTATAGGGAAAGTAGCACCGAGTTTGTGTGAACAAAGTTGTGGGGGGCTGGTTACCAGTACTTTAGTAATGAATAGAGACGTCTGACGGTAACCGCCACTCGAGCGCAACTCGCATACCATTTTAACTCGAACAACAAACTATGCTGACCTGACACTGGTATCGAAGCAAACTATACTTGTTCAATAGCTACGCCTCGTACATCGGGACACCGCATACCTATTCTGCACTAGTTTAAAATTGTACCTCACTTGTAAGATGAATCGGATCATTACGCCAGCTAACTTGAACCTAATGGCCTCTCAATTTACGATATTGTTAGAGCAAAACTAATCTCGTCTTGGGGAAAGTTGAGCGATAAAAGTGAGTGCAGATAGAGAAACAAAGGACTTGGGAATCGATGCAGCATAAACATTTTATGGAACGCTAAGTGCGTTGGTTTCTGACCAAGACATTTTGAGATTTTCTTAGAAATCTCCAGAATTTTCGTCCCGTAAAATTTTATTTATAACTTTTGTGTACGCCCGAGGTGGTATCATAATATTATCTTATAATATAATACTTTTCATTTTAAAAAACTTTGAAATTGTTTGACAATTAAGAAAGACGATTCACATTTTTCTTAGAAACTTTAACATTCAAAAGATGGCATAAAGGCTAAGTTATTATACTGATTAACATTTTACATTTTTAATAAAGCCAAATTGCCATTTGTACTTTGCTTATTTCTATCAGAAAACTAAGAAAATTCAGTCCAATCTTCTTAGAAAAACGGCATCAACTAACCTTTTTTGTCTAAGTTGCTCGCTCTAGTTCGGAACTCATCCAAGTTTATGGCTCCCAATCATTAAATTGCGCTACATAAATAGTGACCGTAAACACAGAAGTGGCCACTAGTTTTTCGTCTTATGAGATTGAGTTACTTCCTTGGATCCAATAAAGCCTAATGTCACAATAAGAAACGTGTTAATGGTTGCCATTTGTTGTGAAGGACCGGTGAGTGAGAGAATTATAGTAGCTGATCGTCTTTCTCCCAACTGAGGATAGTCCTTACGCGGCATGTCGGCTGCGCCCTCATCACAAGACCTTCGAAATCCGTTCGATTTATTTCGATTGGACAGATCTTTTTGAAGTAAATCACTTCAATCAATTTTCTCCATATTTTCAAAACTCACTTTCTCAATAAAACATGATTCACTGACTCCTTTAGAAGTCATAATGTAATTAGTTTTGATGAATTTAGATAGTTATATGTCTTAGAATACAAACAAGAACTATAAGGGTTTCTTGGCAATTCGTAAACCTAAAAACGTGTTATCAAGCCACATAATGTAGCTAACCGTTAATCAATGTAAATACCGTTGTCACACCAATCAAACTATTTAGCGAACATATAATTGGATAGAGGCAAAATTAACATACCCAGAATTAATATTCCTTAACAATTTCCAATAACCACATTAACAATTATTCTTGTAAGAGAGTCGCGTGGCAAATCGGCTTACGGTGTGACGAAACAACCCTCACACGAACTAATGAGAAACTATCAAACTTCGGCGGAACATTTGTCTTGTTAATGCTAATATTCAATTCTCTGGCTTCGGTAAGTAGACATTTAGTTTTACTTAGTAATGTAAACGATTAAGTTGACGATACATGATTATTAAGTCAAAGTATCTTAAGTAAGAAGCAAGAGTTATTAATAACATAACTGAAATTTGGATTAAAAAAATATATGTCAAACACGATTCTACAAAAAAAGGTAGTCCTCATTATAATGCACACAACATTCATGAAATCAGAAGGGGTTAAACAACTTACGTCTCTTTATTCAGTAGAAAAACAAATAGATTCTTTATAGCAATGTAGGAAGGTAACAATTCACCCCTCAATGGGCCGTAAGGAATCTAAAGCGATCGTAATTTCGTCGGGCAATATTCTGCCTTTTCATATTTTCCTTTTGCCTTCCAAATGTTATATCGTGCCCAATACAAGACAACGATTTCGTTTGTTATTTCAAGCCCTCTCACGCCTCTCCGATTTAGGATATCGACACGTGAAGCATCAGTTAAACAAATACAAATTCACTCGGCATTGAATCCTTTTCAGTTATGAGTGCTCCTTATTTATTCAAATGAGTTTACTACGAAAAATGTTTCACGATGAAATACAAACATTTATTGTTCGTATGAGGGTTTAAGATAGTAATGTATTCTAGATGTCGCATCGCATGCTAGTAACGAAAGACTACGTTTGAATAACTGACAACAAAACAAAGTATCTTTTGCACATTTTTGATAGCAACAATCGCGTAGCATCGGAAAAGCTATGAAAGAATGTGAAATGTGACACGGCGTTCGTCTGGTAAGGCAACGTCAAAGAGACCTGGTTCACGGCTTATGCTGATACTGAGTCTTTGAAGAAACGCACACTACACTAGATTATGTATGCCGCCTTTAAAACTGCGAGGAATATGTTTTGCAGAACTACTGGCGCGATATTTGTAACAAATGCGTTTCGAAATTGTGAGCACAACATTCGTGTGCATTATTGATTTATATTGTGGATTCTTAGCTGTCGGATAGTTTAATATTTATTGGTGTTTACTTCAGATGATAACTCGAGGGAACTAGTAACGCGGAACCGTGATGCGGATTAGTGATTGATGTTTAACGTTAGGAAATGTATCAGAAGTATGATGTTTACTTGTTGATCGTGAAACATTTCTGGTTGTGGAATATCTTTATGGTAGTCATATAGGTTCAAAGGCAGTGCTGTGTTTACATTTGTCTCCGAGAGTGCGCCGGGAAGCCGAGGATATTTAACCGCCAACGGCGCTCCGCAAAGATAAATACGAAGACTGAGATTTAAATACTTTTTCTCTTCCATTTTCCTTTTTCTTGAACATTTTTGTACAGTTTAGTGATATAGTATTATTTTAAGAGAATGACGGTTAGGAAATCGTACAGATTAGTGTTTCTAACTATTATTATGCTCTCAATTTCGGTATCGAAACCCACAAATGGATCTTACTGGGAATATCAGCAATGTACTCGAATTTAGGTATCAATATACCGCCCCGAGCCGTAACATGAGTACTGTTATGCTTGCTGTTCCCAAACTACTATAATTGTTCTCTGCAGTTCGGAATTGCTATAGGTATGCCGCATACGATAATATTTTATTTGCCGATGTTAACTCAATATCAATAACTTTAATGAACGGTTTATTTAACAATGTCCATACGTGTATTATAAAGCCATAACATAATGACAACGCAGATTTATTGGATGCTTAATAACTTTTAAATAACATAATATAGTTTATTTTACTATTAATTGAAACGTACGTTAATGACATTATTATTTATTTAAACGGGAACTTACGTACGACGGATACTACTGTCGAGAGTTCCTCGACACGTTTCGGCCACATACGGAGGCCTTCATCAGGAGGTGGGTGAAGCGCTCGCGACAGCGTCCGGTGCGGGGAGAGACGCTGTCGCGAGCGCTTCACCCACCTCCTGATGAAGGCCACCGTATGTGGCCGAAACGTGTCGAGGAACTCTCGACAGTAGTATCCGTCGTACGTAAGTTCCCGTTTAAATAAATAATAATAATATAGTTTAATCATGGAATTACAATTGGCTAAAAGCCATTGCACAGAAACCTACAAATAGGATAACGACACCTATAAAATTTTCAAAAACGTGATAGATAACTCAATATTTAATTCATAAGGTACTATACCGCACTAGCCATGTTCACAAAATCTCTGTCGAGGTATAAACTCCGAACGTCTATATTCGAGAGACAGGGGACCGATAACAGATTACCCGCAAACACGTTTTAAATTCATTTCCCGACCCGAGCGTCGATCGCGTCCCGATAAAATGTGGGGACGACCCACGGAAAGGGGACATATTTACTTTGTCTCCCCACGGCCACTTCTCCGGTCAGGTAACGTCCCGAAGTGGCAAAATATTTGTCCTGGCTCGTTACCCGTCTGTTACGATTTAAGAACATTAGCCGACCGCAAATCTGAACTGGGAATGTTTTGTTTTACTACCACAATAATATCGGACGGATCTACGAAAGCTCACTGTATATTGAACTTAATTAAATATTATATACGCTTCAAACGGTTTATATTTTGGCGAGTTACTTGAATAAGGTTAATTGAAATTTAGAAGTTAGTTTTATGAGTGGGAAGCACTAAACTAGTAAGCCTTACCGTGCCTTACAGAGAAGCTTTAGTAAACTTGTTAACTACAGCTAAGTCCATTAACGTGCGAGGACCAATGTTTTACTGCCGGATATTTTGACACAAACCTCTTGCACTCGCGAGGCAAACGCTTTTACAAGGCCTTTGTGTATTCCTAGATTTTATGAAATTGTCTACAGAATTACGAGCACAACTTTAATTATTTTAACAGAATATTTCAACCGAAACGTTCGGGGTGAATATCAAGTGCTTACATTTATATTTGTTGTAAAATATTACGACATAATCTAATAAAATACAACAATAAAAATGTTCAGGCATAAGCAGTCAGTGTTAGGTGGGAGTCGAGTCTAATACGAGCATCTCTGGGTTAATTATTTCGTGAGGAGAGCCCTCGTAAGCCACTGTAACAGCGCTTCAGCTGTGCTCGGGCCTCATAAAACCCACATAATATGCCGCGACGTAAAACTCTTATTATTTTAGTATCTGCGAAGCGGTCGCGGAAAACATCTCGTAAAATAAAACCTGTCGCGAGATGCAAGCTAGCTCCGTGGAAGCCAGCGGCGCGCCGCTCAGCCAATGCGCCCGCTCTAAATCCACGCGGATTCTTTGTGGACATCGGTTAGGATCGAATACAACCGACTAGGTGGATAGGTTTCTATAGAAAATACAGACTTTATGGTAGCCGGGGGATAAGTTTCCATTTTAAATTGAAGAGAAACACTGAAATGTTTCCTTGTCTCCCTGGAGCTGCGAGCTTGAATAAAAATTCACGTCAGGTAACCGAACGGAAATATTTACACAAACTGAGGAACTTGATGTTGCAAGTGGTTATATAAATAAATGCCCAACCTTTAGGGTTACGCTTGGTATCGATTGATTTGATGGCCCACGGGAGATTGCAGCGCTCATGTTGGGAATTAAAATATGAATTGTCCGAGTAATATTCGTTCAGGTGAAAATGGCAAAGAAATTATTCCAGTTCTTTTTTGACGAAAGTGTGACTAAGTCCCGGATACGCCCATTTACATAGCCGATGTCGGCGCGATGGTGCGTGGCGACTTCAAATGGGAATTATAATACCAAATTGAATACAAAACTTTCCTTTCAGTACTGAGTAATGGAGGAGTCTATGCACCGGAACAATCGGAAAGACAAATAGAACGAGAGAGAAGACGAGACACGGTTCTGTTGAAATAATAAGTGCCTCAAGTCTTTTTGGACGTTCATTTTGCGCACTTTTTTGTAACGATAAATTTTTATGCTTTGATCTTTCCAATTCAAATAGGCTTTTTTACTCGTGAAATCAGAAGTTATAGGAATATTTCAAAAGCTTTAAGTGAGGCGTCAGAGCGGATTTTCCCTTCCACCAGCTATAACGTTCTGATTGAAATGCAAATGAAACGGTGTCCGTTCAAAACGTATTTATTTTATCTAACTCCTCAGTTAATTAAACAAATTCACTCGCCATATTCGTGTGATAAAACGTAAAACTTTGTAAGAATAAGTTTACATGTTGCATTTTACAAAAGCTACATGAAACAATTATAAGTTTATAATAAAAATGTAAGTAGAAGAAATGACATGACACATTTAGTTACAGTCTTGTTCTATTAAAACGTATGAAAACCTCAAGAAAGTGTATAAGAAACGTTAAAAAAGTTTAAATTTGAATGTTCCAACGTTAGTAGTAAAAATTTATGAAATTTTAATCTTCTCTCTACAGTCGCGCAATGACAGGGATTGTTTGCTGAAGAATCTGAAGCGGTTCATTATTCCGTTCCGAGTTATTTGGCGCCCAACGAGGGCTCTGCTCGCTCACAGCGAACATCTGACGAATCACTCGGAGTTTCATCTCGGGAATGTTTCATTTTTATACCATCGCCACTCACCTAGCATGTACATCTCAAACCGTGTAACACAATAGTTGTAACTCGAAATCCGCGCAAGTTATACAACGAAACAAGTTGCAACAAAAACACTGCCTATGCCGACGTTAGTGAATTGTTCTCCCGCTTGTGACTGGGTAATTTCCATACATTTCAAGTTCCATCGCCTGCGGGACGTTCGTTCTTTTGTTGATAAATGTTTGACGGGAACTCCGGGGACGCCATTAAAAGTTTTTTCGTGAATAATTCCAGTTTACATACGCAAATGTTTACTCCTGAGTTTACGCGCGCTCACCTATTCGGTGATTTCTTTTCACCGAGACGTTTGTTCGGCGAGCGGTGGCTTTCTTCAAAACGACTCGTTGAATAGGTAATTGGAAAACTTTTTGTGTTTTTCTTTGTCATATAACCCTAATTTGAATTTGATTTACATGTCTCTTTAGAAGTAAAACTATCGTCGAAGTTCATGAAAATGTCGGTTGATTGAAATAATAGGAGTCCGTCGGCAAGGCAGAGTTAGTTGGGAAGTTTTTGTTCGAACAAAGTGACCGATAAAGACACGTAGACCTTAAAGTTGTCGGCGACGTGGTCGGTTGGAGTGGTAAGTTCTTTGAGCTATAACTCACTGCGGGCGAAATTGCCCGATCAGATAGTGAAGGAGACAAAAAGAGATGGATAAGTCTAGATTGGGGGATACACGAATGTGCCCTGACAAGGTGAACCTCTCTTTTCATTGACTAACAAATCTAACATCACACACTTAATCAAAGCTCCATGTATGTGACATAGTTTGTCTAGGCCTAGTTAACGCATCGTGATTGTTAAGTATGTACTATACTATGTACAGCTTAATTGCTACTTGATGGTGCTAATTCTGTCCGAGCGCTAACGTGCTTTAGGCGTCACGTTCGATTGGCGGTTTCGGTTATTTTAATCGTTAGATGACACCGGAGGTTTTTAAGGAGTCTTCACACTTTTACAGTAGGTTTGGGCTTTAAATAACTAGAGCTTGCTTTACTGTCATTACTTAACAGTAACAGCATTTCCCGTTTTTATAGCTTGCTATAAAGAAACAAAACAGCATCAAAAATACAAATTGCAAAAATACGCCACGTCTCCCCATACCTGGCAACACAAGCATTGTTTATATACGTATAGGTACATAAATACACACACGAATTTTCTATTATGAGGGGGTGGGATGTGAACGTAAATAATTTTAAGGATCAGTAGAGGCAGCCATCGTGATTATTTCACGCTAACGAAATTAATAAGGTAAATTTCAGCGGTGTGAGAGGGGCTTTATTGCGTTACAACACAACCGCTTGTTTGATACCAACGCCAGGGAGCACCGATTTCACAAGAGCAATACAATGTTGTTCCTGCTAACTTATACGGGAGTTTTATATGCGGAAATGCAGTAACTTATTATGTTTTGGGATGCCGGCTCGGAATTTAAGACGCTCATATACATTTACTATAAGTATAATATTTAAAATGAATGCCGTCTGGTACATTGTTACACGTATAAAATGTTTAGTATTGAGCTTTAGTTGGTGAACGTCTGCATTTTACGTTGTATACTGCTATAATAAAATAGTTTTGAGTAAGCAAAAACCGTTGTATAAATCGCATACGGTTAGAGTCACCAGCGGTGAATAAAAGAGCAATACAGCACTATATATTGCTTCTATTTCGACTCCATGGCATGTAATAAAATAAAAACGTATAAATATTATATGAAAAAGTAGTGAGATGAGTCTAAGTGCGTACCAAGATTCATGCAAGTTAATAGATATGAAGCTTTTACGGCCCATAACGTCACCTCGGGAAGTGAAATAAAATGTTATAACTTTTTTATGCAGTAAGTAAGAAAAATATGGGCCAATTTAATATTAGGAACCGAATCTTGTTTAAAATATTAAGAAACTTAATTAGGTTTTATTTTATATCGCAGTTGATACGTTATGATGATGATTTTTATACGTAGGTACGGATATAGCTTTTGCAGTGACTGCTCTCACTGATATTTACTAAACAAGCTGAGTTACTACACGATCCGATTTTGTTCCTCATTTATGAATGTTAAACGATCCGAGTTTGATTGTACGTAGACTTTCCTATATCCTTTAACTTCAATTTATAGTTCATATTTGAACCAGATTGACTACGCGCCAGTGTTGTGTTTGATGATTTTTTACTATATTCCTCCCCACTTATTGTACTGATAACTTCGGTGAATTAAGAGGTCTTTGCCCAGCAGTGGGACATTACAGGATGATACATTATTGTTAGTGCACTAGATTTGGGTTTAATTTGAGCCAGCAATATAACTATATTAGAATTATGTGTAAAAAGCGCTTCATTGATGATATGATTGAGAATTCAATGAATGTTGTACCGAAATAAACCATTAAATAATTACAAGAAAATACCCAACCATGATCATGTTTCGACATACTGAGAAGCCATGAGAATACACATTTTTATCATCATAAAAGCCTTTGAGGAAAAACATGTACTTAATCAACCAGTTAAGGGCAATAAACGTCAAGCCAAGTAACATTCAACTGTTACACATCAGAGGAGGCGGAGCAAGCTTGTCCACATGAAGTAACGTACGACAAATTATGTTCTCCCGAACTGATAGCGATATTGTCGCGCCAAAAACACTTTTCCCTTGTTTTATACTCCGAAAATGTTAGAGAAGTAGTCGAAAAGACAACTTGATCCGAAGCCGGAGCAGCAACAAGTCCGTTATACTCACACGGGAATACAAACTTTACCCACTAAGACAAAGAGTATTATTCACTTTGTGAGAAGTTGAAAGAATTCATGGGTCTGTACGTATCTAAAGAAGATCCTTCGTATGTGATGGAGTGTGCAGATATTCGGTGTAGGAAACAATGATAATAATATATTGAAGGAATGGATACTTGAGAACAATAAATTCGGTTTAGTGGTTTGTTATGGAAATAATGCTGGCTATGTCTTGAATAACAAAATATGTGTACGAATTATGACGCCTATTATCGTCGTATGCAGCACCGTAGATTTACAAGATAATATCCAAGAAGAAGAATACAACATCAAGAAATACAGAACACTTTTCATACTTTTATATTCACGCTGATATTAAAATCTATTGACACTCAAAGTTTTTCTAGTACGAGTTTTTAAAAAGCAATTCGAAAGAAAACACTTTTGAATAAAAGATATAAAAAACGGGAAAACCAATTGTGCATCCTCGCCCCATTGTAAGGAGTCGAAAAGAAGCCCGATGTAAACGAGGGACGGAGACGACTCGTTAAAAAAGATACTTACAAAAAGAACAGATTCGTGGAAAAATCTATGAGGTAAACAATAGAGTGGCGGTCGGTAGATATCAGTACAAGTTTTCAATTATCAAAGAGGAAAAATAAGGAGGCGATACTCTCAGATCTGGTAGTAAAATGTGATATAAGAGGTGTAATGAACCGTGGAATCCTCGGCTGGTGAGGCGAGGTGGCTCTCGGCCGAGGTTTCGGCGCTGAGTGGGTTAAATGGAGCGTGGACACGACTCCGCTGCACTTGTTGCAATCCTCCACTCCACAACTTAATTGTAAGCCTTTGCTTTCCTAACACCTGTACTCGAAAAGCGTTAATTTCTCCAGGAAGGTTACCGTCCATTACTCTAATTGCTAGCCGCATTTCATCTAAGCATCTGAAAACTTCGACCCGCTAGCGAAGACTTCTCGAACAAACTTAAGAAAATTCAAGAAACCGACCATCAAAGAGTATGGAAGTAAACTAAAACGTACTCAGCTAATATTACTAATTAAAGCTTTTAATGTAATTGAATGAACGGAGACACATCGGGAGTCGAAGGAGCGAGCGGCACACCCCTTCGCTCCGCAGCCAAAAATACTCTCAGATAAATTACTTAGAGAGTGTTCGGCGCGCATACAAATCGGCGAGAGATTCACCATATTTCACTTTGGCGAACACCCGCGCGATTTACACACACCTTTCGGAAAATGTTTCAAGATGGACGGGCGGCGGGCGTTCAGCACAGCGCTGGTGAAAATTAAGCCATTTCCGTTACGGGTCAACTTTATTACTAATCGGGTCACGTCACGAAAAGAATTTCCGATATACAATTAAAGGTGAAACGGGTGTTGAGGATCCGTTGTCGAAGGTGGGGCTATATTGTTGTCGTCTGTCGCGAGGAGGCAAATAACCGGCGGGTCTGGGCACCTGTGCGCGATAATGCGACGCCCCGTCTGGTCGAAAGGGCGAAGAATCAATTAGGACGACGCCGAATTGCGTAACGGGTCTAGTTACGAGCGTTACGAGTGGGCCCGCAGCTGCTTTTTGCTCGTCCAACCTCTTGTTATTGCGCAATCGACATTCGACGCCTCAGATTAAGATATTACGTATTCATTGTACCTTTTTACTATAGTTTTATTGGAAGCCGCCTGGTGGCAAACAGCTCGGTCGGTTTTTATTTGAGGACAATTTCAGAGTTATGGTGCATTGTTTCGGTTTACTCGATAGGACCCTTTCACAATAAATTGTCTAATCATTTTCCGAATGAGATAACAATGTTCCGATAATCCTGTCATGTTCTATTTAAAAATAATAAGCGAAATCTGAGCTTGACGGTGAAATGCGGGTTTAACGGATTACCTTAAACGCAGTGTATCACCGCTGTAACCGCAACGAGAGGGATTCCAATTTAAAAATATAGAGGTATTTAATCGGATCGCAAGCCTCGGTTTCGCGTTGTTGATTTGCTGAACACGCGATGTGATTAAGTTTGACTGGCCTCATTATATTGCATGACACATCCAATACATATTATTGTAAAATAACAACATTAATAACTCCATACCCAAACTTCATGTTTGAATCGGTTTCATTTCGCTTTATATTTTGAAAGAAATGCCAAAGTTAAAAATATAATAACAAGGATCCCCAAAAAATTGTTATTCATATATCCGTTAATTATGCTAAAAATCTCAAGAGGCCAAAAATTGATCCCAAAATTAATCAACGTCTATTTAATTCTGATAATGGTCTATCAGTGACGACACGTCGCGGGCATTAAAACGAATCCAAATTAATTAGATGGCATAGAGTCGTGGGGCTCGTTATTTTATCAATGTTCGGTATAGATTGCGGGGTGAGAGGAGGTTTGTGTGTGAATTATTTAGAAGCGGACGCGCAGTGGAGTGCGCAATTAATGAAGTGTTCCGAGTCGTTTGTCAATGGTGGTCGAGGGCTGGTCTGCGGTCGGTCGCCAGGCCCTCACCTAAACCAATCTGTTACGGAAAACGTGTCAGTTACACTCGACCTACGCCTTATTCATTCATTGATACACCAATAAAGATCACACAACTAAAAGCTTTTCTTCTCATAACCATTATTGTGCTTTTAACTATGATTTCACATTGGAATGGAAAGGACTATTTTCCTTATCTGTTTATCGCTTACCGCTCAAAGCGTTCAAATACACAAGAGAATATTAAAGAGAGTTTAAAACAATATCATTTAAGTTAGTGTATTTGTTTTTGTTTCCGTTGGAGACCATTTGTAAGTTCCTGAGGTCCATTTAATGTCGACGACCCGCCGTTATAGAGGTAAGCCTACAATTATTCTGTTGTTCAGATTACATCAAATTATCTCATACCTATTCGGTATAATCTAACTAATAACTATTGGAATGGTCCGAGGCCGCGGTGTTCTAAAAGGTGATTATAAATCTAGTGAAGAGGTCGGAAGCGAGCGGGCCGCCGTTAATTTTAATGGTGAGATTCATTTGTCCCCGATTACGTGGGGTATGATCAAATTTCGTGGAGGTGTGTCGCGGCATCGCAATGATATTAGCCGGCGCCGCGCAGCCCTACCGCCCCCCGAAATCGGAACGCTTATATTTAATTGCAATAAGTTAATAAAATCCCACAACGCTTTTAATTAATTTGCGGCATCACAAGCGATCAATTATATGAGGATTTCGAAAATTTCATAAAGCACTGTAGTGCGGTAAACGCTATTTTTGCATGCACTTTGTTTTCGTACCGTTTGTTTGTGGATGCACGGCTCGTCAATTTCCACCGGAAAGTAAACACTGTAATGGTTTTATTTAGTGATTGGCTGAATGAGTGCACTTGATAGTATCAAAGGGAAAATGAGACGGAATATTAATAATTATTACTAAATATTTAACATTGACAAATAAATTATTATAGGTATAGGGAGCGCGATATGTTTTAACAGTATAATGAAATCCATTAAGAATCGTAAAGCAGAAAACTGGATTCATATGGGGCGAGTGGATTAATCGGGCGTGAGGAGGAGCGTGGCTTGTTGTCGAAATGTGGCGTCTCAATTCGTAGGTTCTTATTGTAAATATGCATTAGGGCGGATGAGACGCCGGTTCGGTTCTCATTACGGGGATGTGCCATCAAAGACGGCCACGATCCGAACCGTGAAGTGTCCCGGATACAAGCGGCTCAATTATGTTAATGGATTTGCAGCATTCCGACGACAGGACTTCAGCTGATTGATATGCATTCTCCACAGCGTAACCATTCACGTTCATGATGATTACAAAGCAATACAATGTAGTGTTACCATTACTGTAACTAGCACAAATTACGACCGCTCGCTCGAAGATACGACCAATAGTTACTTTACCGAAAATCAATAGCTAAGCACCCCAATAAAACAAATACATTTTATTTCCCGACGTGTCTAGGCATGGGCATGATTGATAGTGCTTTGAGTAAACACAAAGTTATTGAACGAAACCACCGCAGGGACGACGAAAATAAACGAAATAATAACAATTTTTATCGTAACAACCAGAGTGTTATCAATAATGCATTAGGCTTTCACTAAAATGGTAATTAAAAGGAAACTTTTAAAAGCGGGATGGGGAAACCAATTTAGGTTAGGACCCTTGTAGTACTACTTTACTTATTCAAAAGGAAATGAAAGCGCGAATTTTAAAATGGAAAATGTCGTAAGGAATTACTTTTCATAAAGAATCCTCCGCCAGTGTGATGGTTAAATGGCGACGCGTGATTTTATATTTGTAAGCAAAGGGTAGCTGTGGCAGGAGGCAGTGCAAGATTGTGGACAAAACGCCGACTCACCGGTCGGTGTACGCTTACCTAAATTACGCGTAAAGCCGAACACAAAGGCTATGCGTATTCAAATTCCATTAATCTCCCGTCCAGGGTAGGTGGGGTAAAATGAACCGGCGCGGACGAAAACAATGCCGCCGGCAAATAACCGGCTCAGCATTGTTCCGGCAATTAGAAAGCTTTCCCATGTACCGGTCGTGTATAAAAACAGTGTAACATCAGCACGAATCGCTGCCTATTGCTCGTTACCGTTGATGTTTATTACGGTTATTAGGACTAAGCCGTGCGGTTCTATAACAATGTTTTCGATGGACTCGCAATTTAAATTAATCAGTCGATAAAACTGATCACAGCACAAAACGACTCGAAATCTTAAGAAACTCTCGAATCCAATAACAAGCCTAATGTAACTTGCAAAACCGATTCAGCATTTCCTTGAGCAATAACGTTTGAAGGAAAAAAAATGAATTTTCACAATTAATCAAGAACTCACTTCCCGAAGGCGATAAGAACACAAATTATAAAAGTTTGGAGTTTTAATTAAGTTGCAAGTTACCGTGATGCTTCGGGAGGAATGCTTACCTGAAAATAAAGGAGGAACGTTTATTAATACACTTGAATTTGTTTAAATAAATTTCGTAGTTGCAGTGTGAGAAGGCAATGTTATGGGAACAATGAGGAAGGCGACGCAATCACGAGGCGACTCGCGGGCTATTGTTTTTACCTCCGTTATTGCCGAGTACGGAGTAGCAATAAGCGCTTGTTTGCTTAGGGCCACTATTGTACCGGGTTATTAGGACAGGTACACTCCAACGTTGCGGGTCAAGTTAGGCTTTCTCGCTAATTTTAAAACTGTGTTGGCTTAATACGAATTTATATAATTTAATGTTTAGGTATTTATTTTTCCTCCTCACTTTACTTTAGTGAGATGAGAGTCCTTTGCTCAGTCATGTAACTTTACAGGCTAATACCTCACTTTTTTATTTATAGACTAAATATGCCCTTACAATTAACACACACAGTTAGACCTAAACTAAGTTGTAAGCCAACATTATGGAATCTAACTAACTGATACTATAACGAATATACACACAAATACTTTCAATGTATGACACATGATTCTCACCCAGACGTCGTTACCAACAACCATGTCTGCACATCAGGTCGGGAATCGAAACCGCAACCCCCGATACAGAAAGCGCTCTCACATGTCACTGTGCCAACAGGCTTCAATTCGGGGTTTCTATCTTTCGACAATATTGCTTTATATAGTCTTAAATGTCTTAATACCCTGACACCAACAGAGTGCTCTCTGTACGCAATCCGGTACTGATCCTGTAGGGTTGCCATAAACTCACGATCCGGTTTGAAAACGATCTTAATACGATCATACAATACTAGTAGGCCTTGAACTCAAACAAACTTTGTTGTGTTTTATAATATACGATTATGTAAACTTTACAATAAATTTAAGAATAACACTGTAAGCCAAGATTTCTCGCATATAAAAACAGATAAAGCCTAGTATGATATATCGTTTGTGAAAGCAAAATGGTAGCTAATTCCCAGTCCAAATAATAGATGGCAGTGTAAGCAAACAAATGGTTGTGGGTAAACATACATGATACAACGTGGTTGACACAAAACCTACCCACATATACACTATTAGTTATATATATATGTGTGTGTGGTATCGTTTAGCGGTTTGCACCGTACATGTTAGCCACAGCTATTTCCGTTACTAATTTTTCCATTAACATCAGGATCGGCGGATGACGTCACATTATTGTAATGAGCGTTTTGGTATTTGTTTTTTTGCTAATCGTTTATATTTTTGGAGCAGGTATGCTTATTGTTTATTTTGGTAAATACAAAAAGTTAAGAACAGATTTAGCTTTTAAGCTTAGCTTGTTTCGTCTCAACGTAGTAGTACAAATTAAATAATCTTTTGATATACCTACCTATGTAGCATAAAAGTCAATCCCTCGCTTAAGGTAATAGTACCGTAAAGAGTTGTACCTAATATTAAGTTATTTTCCAAAACGTACCAAACTCGTATTTATTCATTTGTTATCTTAAAGCAGTTAGCCACTTAGTGAGCCACGAATAAAAGGCTCTATAGCGACACGGACACAGTGTGGGAACTCCACAGGTTTTGTGAAAACAGGGCCACATTTTTGGACGTAAAACGTTCGTCTTTTCATGCGAAAACTCGACTCATTTATCAAATCAGCGTTGTCTACATTACGGAGTCGGGCCGTATTGTGAGCAGGCTAAAAAGCCCATTTACACAAAACGGCTCAACGCGACGAACTACGTGTAATAATTATACGCTCAAAAATGAACCTTATCCTTCATATTTTGGAACAAGATTCCGATGACCCGAAGTCTCCAACATCCAAAACCGATGTAAGCAATTTAACGCTTAAATTAAAAGAGTTAAATAATACAAAGAAATTGAACAAACACACGAACGAAATAAAGGGTTTTTACAAAACAAACATTAACCTGTATCCGTAACATTTCCATTCGGAAATGTTTTAATAAAAAATATTGATAGCATACAAGAAGAATGTAAACATAACTTTTGAACAATACATCCATCCGGCGCTGTCATATTTATTTCAGGTTTCTGGTTAACATTCGATACATCAAAACAAGTTACGCCCTCTCGAAATGGTTGCGGCTAATGCTTCCTTTATAGAACCCATCAATACAGGGCCGCCTAAATCTGATACTGATGATAAAAACCGGTGAATACATCATACATAGCGTGCATTAAATTTTCACCGCCTTTTAGCAAAGCGGATTGTCGGTAGGCAAAAACGAGGAACGAAAGCTCTTTCATTTGTTTAGGAGTGGCTTTACCTCCTTTAAGTGCTCTAGCATACACGGAACGCGGCTGAATAACCGTGAGTGTTGCAGTGAGAAAGGCTTACTTAAAAATTGCCTGAGTAATTTCTATGACGAGCACGTACCATTCGAGTGCATTCGAGATTCGAACCGACGTCGACACTCCGCGCGGCGCCCGGCCCGGAGCGACTCCGGTTTATACACACTTCAAGCTTCAATTGCTTAAGCCAATTTCTTCTCAATGCTCGCCTCATTACCGACTCTCGTGCCTGGACACTTACTATTCGACGTGATTAGCTACTAACTGAAATTTATGTTATTCCACCAACCCTACCGCACTGCAATCAATTGTGTAATGAAACATTATTTTCAATTAGCCTATAGCTGTTGAGATACTTGATTAGACTATTGCTGTACAGAAACAGCTTACTAAAGACAATCAAATCATTCGTATCAACGAAAGATTTTCCACATAAATATAATTAGATAATATAAATGAGGCTTCAGTCATTTCAGTTTACATTGCAAAACAAATTCTGAGTGTTGAGTATTCACATCGGAAACTCATATAAAAGACATTTTGCGAGAGCTCGTTGCCTATCGGAGGTATTATTCAAATTAATTTAGCGCGGTGAGGCAAAAAGTGCGCGCGGTGGGAGCGACTCCCATATTCATAGAGCTGTCCTAAATTAGCATCACAATGAAGTGTTAGGAGCGCGAGCGGCAAGTGCTTAATGCGACCTGCATCTTCTCACACGGTTATGTTACAACCTAATGAATTAAGTATAAAACTTCGCAGCCGCCAATTTGTTGGGCTTTGCGGCAACATCATAACAATTACGCGCGTAATTATGATTATATTCCTATAATTTTGAAGGAGAAACAAAGTTGCGGATGATATCGTCGCGAATATGGAAGTTTATTCATAGAGGCATATTATGTTAAGTGTCCGTACAAGCGGCAGCTGAGCGGCCCGGTATATTGTTTTTGGACCACCCTTTTACGCTTTCACGCCTATAAATAAATCAAAATATTCAGGAAGGGCTCGACTTAAAGGCGGCTTAGCGGAATCGTAAAATTCAACAGCGTTCGCACCACCGAGGGTTTATCTTCCGGCTGCGTTTGCCGTGTTTTTGCTTGAATCGTAAAAGAGTATCACGGTGTACCTATGAGAGTATGAATAGAAAGCAACCTACCCTTTTACTAAGGACATATGGAACGGGGCACTTTACAAGTATAACGCTGAAAGCAGATTATCTGTCCGTAGATATGTCAAGTATTATGAAAATGCGGTATATTTTCGATGCAGCCGACATTGCTTTAAGGCTTCGTTTAGAGACGTGGGGTTTTGCGTAGCGCATGTAGCTTAGCGAAGCCTACGAATATGAAAATCGCGCATCATCATTATTTCTTATCATATCAGCACTCGTGATGTAGCTTGACTAAGCGATGTTAGCTCATTGCGATTGTTAAGCAACGTGCAGCTCAGTCCCTACTTTGATGGGTGGCCGACAGTGGCATTTCTATCTGAGCGTTACCGTGCTTAAGGGCATGTAAGATTGTCGGTCCCGGTTGTGTCGATCATGAGTCCATGTCGGAGGCCTTTAGATGGTCTAAAAACTCCGACACCAAGGTTGGCTACTAACCTGCACGAGCTTACTTACTTTTAGCGTACTAGTCAAAAGGTAATATTAAAACATTGTCAGAAACGTTTCCATTGATTTGTCGCAGCATCGGTCTAATGTAAGATAGTTATCGAAACAGCACGTGATCAGCAATTATTATTACGGCGAGCGTTTCGGTCATTAATAACAATTTGTTAAATACAACTCGGTAATTTAGGTCCTCAAATAATGGCGGATTTAACCGTGGTCTGATATTCCAAACATCGGAAATTAATTAACACACTGTTTAATAAATGTTAATATTGTTCGGATTCAAATAAAAACTGGTTTACTTTGGTGCTTCGGAAGGCACGGTAAATTGGTCCTGGTTGTTTCAACTGTTAGACCATGCCAGAGGCCTTAAGGCGGTCTAAAAACTCCCACAGAATTGTTGGCCGCCTTCACGAACTTTCTTTTTTTGCAGATTACTTATTTAATAAATTATTTACCGCGAAAAAAAACCGTTATAAAGGTTGAGAATTTGACTAAAATATTGAAACATATTAAAGGATGTTTAAAGTAAAGTGTTACGCAATATTACTTAACTTTATTAACCAAGACATATTACACGTATTAATATATATAATGACATAACACAACACAATTCTTCTTTTTTATAAAACAACAGAACATCAACTTTTTATTACATTGTCTATGCTTTCTAAGTATATAGGTTTTATTCAACAACACCCTACCTCAATGTAATAATAATCTAACAACATAACATAAAACTAATCTACCTATTACATTGCCTCAACACCCCCTCTCAATGTAATACACCCTTACAGCTAGGTATTTAAATTTATATTTAAAGAAGTTAACTTATTAATACAAACCACAGTTTTTAATAAATCTAGACAATAAATTTTTATTCAACGCTTTTGTAAACATATCTGCGGTTTGATCTTCAGTTTTAATATACTTTAAAGTTAATTTTCCTCTTTTAATCAAGTCTTTTATAAAATGAAATCTTATATCAATATGTTTTAATCTTTTAACACTCTCAGTGTTCGCTACCATTATAGCACTCTGGTTATCACAAAATATTGTGACAGGACACAATTTTACAAAGTTGAAATCTTTAAGCAAATTAATTAGCCAACATGCTTCGCTTGCAGCCATACTAATTGCTATGTACTCTGACTCAGTAGAAGATAGACTAACGCTGGCCTGTTTCTTTGAAGACCATGAAATTAAACAATTTGCAAACATAAAACAATAGCCAGTTGTCGACCTTCTATCTTTCAAGTCTCCTCCCCAATTAGCATCACAATATCCCAATAATAAATTGCTATTACATTTGTAAACAAGTTGGTAATTAATAGTATATTTTACATATCTCAACACTCTCTTTAATGCAGTTAATAAAACATTATTTGCATTATTTTGGTACCTACTCAACATTGACACAGCAACACACAAATCAGGCCTTGTTCCTAATACAGCATAAGACAAGCAACCTATAATTTGTCTACATTTATTTTCAATGTTTTTATCAATAACAGAATCATTTTTTTCTTCTAATATTTTAGTATTAAAGTTCAGATCCATTGGTGTACATATTTCTTTACAGTTTTGCATATCAAATTTCTGTAATACATTTCCCAAATACTCTTTTTGGTTTAATTCAGTAATCCCTGAATCTAAATCTTGTTTTACATGAATACCTAAGAAATTTGAAATTAAGCCCAAGTCTTTCATTTTAAATTCATCATTCAATAATGACTTAAGGTCACATATTTGTTTTTCATTATTTCCAAATATTAGTAAATCATCGACATACAGTAAAACATATGTTCGAGCATTGCCCTCACATTTTATGTACAAACAAGAATCACTTTTTGATTTTACAAAACCTTGTTTTATAATTACTGTATTAAATTTGTCATTCCAGTATTTTGGTGACTTTTTTAAACCATACAGTGATTTATTTAACTTAACAATCTTTTTATCACCGCTATATGCACCTTCTGGCAATTCTAAGTACACTTTTTCATCAATGTCTCCATATAGGAAAGCTCCTGTAACATCCATTTGAATAATCGGTAAGTTTAACTTAGTTGCTATACAAACAAATAACCTGAATGTTGACAATTTAGCTACTGGTGCATATATATCACATAAGTCCATTATATCACACTGCTCAAAACCTCTCGCCACTAACCTTGCTTTATACTGTACATTATTATTAGGATTTTTTATTTTAAACACCCACTTACTACTTACAGTCTTTTCAGTTACAGGTTCGTCACAAACAGTCCAAGTATTATTCTCTTTCAGGGTTTCCAATTCTCTCTGAACTGCTTCTTGCCATTTACTTGCGTCGTTCCGTTGCATGGCATCTCGGTAAGTCTTCGGTTCACCTCCCTCGACACAGGTATGATGGCACTCGTAGAATGAAGTCTGTTTCCTAGTTCGAGTACTCTTCTCACGTGCCGGTACCTCTTCCTTATCATCATTGCTAGATTCTTCTTCGCTGGAACATGGTATGTAGATACTGTCACAATCGCTAGACACATTCATGGTTTCCTCTTCCTCTTCAGGCTGTGATTGCTTTTCCTCCATCCTCTTTTCGCCATCTTCAGCCGTCTCCTCTCTGTCTTTAGGATAACTAGTGTCTTCCTTCTCCTCTATTGTAGTATCCAGCATGACTAACTGCTCCTTCTGATTTTCACCTCTTTCTAGAAATACAACGTCTCTTTTCACTTCAATACTGTTCTTTTTAGGGAAAAATATCCTATATCCCTTGACATCTTCACCATAACCGACCATTACTCCTTTCTCTCCTTTAGGATCCCATTTTTTCCTCTTCTCCTTTGGAATATGGACATACACGGGGTTTCCAAAGATTTTAAGAGCCGCTATGTCAAATTGCTTGCCTGTCCATGTTTCATATGGGGTCTTTCCAGTTTCATTGCTCTTGCTTGTTCTATTTAGTACATATGCCGCCGTATGAACAGCTTCTGCCCACAACTTCTTAGGTAGACCTGCCGCACACAACATAGTACGTGCTGATTCTATTAGAGTTCGATTTTCTCGCTCTGCCTTGCCATTTTGTTCAGGTGTATATGGCACCGTGGTTTGATGAGTTATTCCACGTTTCTCAAACAGATTTTGTACTTCTTTGTTCACGAACTCTAATCCGTTATCACTTCTAAATGTCAGTACCTTGTTTTTGGTTACGTTTTCGGCCTTGTACAAAAAGTTCTCAATGCACTTCTTCACTTCATCTTTGCCTTTAACAAAGTACACTGACCTGTAGTTGGAGTAGTCATCTTTCAGAATCACAAAGTATCTGGAGCCTCCCACGGACGGCACCTCCATGGGTCCGCACGTATCTGCGTGTATCAATTCGCATGGTCTACTTGTTTTATTTTCACTGGCACTGAAAGGCAAACGATGTATTTTACCCTCCAAGCAACCCTCACACTTATAGTCCGAGTCTTTCACTTCAATGTTGTTGTTTTTAAGCACCATTCTCACATATTGTAAGTTTTGATGAGCTAACCTTTCATGCCATGAATGCAAGTCTCCGTGAATAACTTTTGCAGCATTAACTAAGCAATCCGTATAAAAACGACAGTCCAACACATACATATTGCCGCTTCGCTGTGCAACTGCTACAATTTCATTGCATTTATAAAATTTGCAACCATTTCGGTTTGTTATCAAAACATAACCTTTACTCGTGACACGATTGACAGATAAAAGGTTCATTTTCAGTTCAGGAACATAGAGAACGTTTTCTATGGTCGTGTGAACCCATTCGTTCCCGTTCCATACTTCAAGCGCCACCTGTCCGCATCCTTCCACACTAATTTGCGTTCCATTACCAACAGTCACCAACTTGTTTGTAACACTCGAATACGACGAAAAAAGTTTATAGTCACAGCACATATGTTCACTTGCACCGGAGTCTACTAGCCACTGGGTTTTGTGAAAATTATTGCCGATTGCACTTTCTACGACGAATGCATTGTTTTCTTTTTGTTTCTTGAAACGACATTGACTTTTGACATGCCCAACTTTATTACAATAATAACACCTCCGCTCAAATCGACCTTCTTTGTTGTCATTATTATTATGATAATTGTTCGAACTCGCCCTCTGATTAACTCTACATTCACTTTGAAAATGTCCTAGTTTATTACATTTGTAGCACTTCACCAATTTTTTATTAAAGTTTTTCTTAGCAACAAATGCAGCAGAAGATGATTGCGCACTTTCATCGCCGCTTCTCTCCTTTATCCTTTCCTCTTCTATCAGCAACCTGGCTACTAAATTATCATAGGTCTGCTTATCGTCAGATGCAGATTCCCAAGCGGATATAAAATGTCTATATTGATCTGGTAACGACATCAAAACTTTCGTTATTACGAGCTTATCCGATATAGTTTCACCGAGCTGTTACAATTGATTCTGTATTTCCTGTATTTTTGATAAGAAAGTAGACATTTCTGCACCTTCTTCGTATTTAAACTGAAAGAATCTTTGCTGAACAATATGAATGCTCGTCTCTGATTTTTGTTCATAGACACTTAGTAACTTTCTCCACATCTCAGCCGAGGTTTCACATGATAAGATATGTATCATGACATCTTCTGACATTCTTGTTACCAGCAATGTCTGGGCTTTTGCATCGCACGTTTCCCAACGAGTACGATCGGCATCATTTTCCGGTTTTATCTTGGTGCCGTTTACTATGTCATACAAGCCCTGACCTCGCAGCAAAACCGTAGTCTGGAACCGCCATATATTCCAATTTCTGGAGCCTTCCAATTTTATTGCTCCCTGTCCGTGTAATACAGAATCCATTGTATTTCCTTTCCTTTACTTCTTCTTGCCTCGTTCCAACCAGGAACAAGTAATTAATCTGATTGCGGGTCTGGGCCCATAACCTAAAGGATGTTTAAAGTAAAGTGTTACGCAATATTACTTAACTTTATTAACCAAGACATATTACACGTATTAATATATATAATGACATAACACAACACAATTCTTCTTTTTTATAAAACAACAGAACATCAACTTTTTATTACATTGTCTATGCTTTCTAAGTATATAGGTTTTATTCAACAACACATATTTTTAATAAAAGTTTCAGCAACAATATTATGCTTGTCGTTAAAAGATAAAAAATAAATAAAGTCTTTATGGGGGAGAGGGCAGGGCGTTTTTACAAAATACTTTCGGTTGTGAACATACAAGGGAAAGTTGCTCCGATAAAGTTGAGGTTTCCAAAGTTTGGCATTCACAGCGACCCGACCATTGTGGCTAATTCAAGGATGTAATTAAATTTGTTTGCCTAATATTCTGTTAAAGGCGAAACCTTGTTACTAATACACCCCAAGGGAAACAAATCTTTTCACCCCAACAACCACGAGAATGTAAGACTAACATAATAGAAACTAACTGAAAAAAGGCTAGAAGAGTCCTTTCTAAGTTATTGTCAGAAAGAAAATCAGACATGTACCCTACAGCGACAGAAAACTCGTTTACAAAATTACTTTGAGAGAAAAGTGAATTTGAAACGGCATAAATCAACATTAAGATTGTACAGTTTCGTTTGTAAAAGCAATTTAAAAAAAAAATTAAATTACCCTTGAAACTAAAGTGACCCGCCCGCGGGCAAACAACAATATTCTCGGGCCTGAGTACAAAGAGGCTAGCATTCGTATTATCATTCCATTAAACAAAAGTCACCGGAGTTTCAAATGAAAACACAGAACTCATTATTCCCGGGGCAGAGAAATGATTTCAAATGTTAACAAGATTCTCCATAATAGAGTTGCTCACAGAGAGATTTAAGAAAAACAAGCATGAGTAGGATGCTGTACGCTTTACCTCACGTTGTGATTCCGAAGAATTGCCTTATTCAATAATAATGTCTCTTCAAACAGAGTAACTTACAATTTACGCACAACCGTACTTTCTTCATATTACCTATACTATATAAAAATATTATTTTATATCTTCAATTCGAGAGCTCAATTTGATATTGCGTGCTTATTCAATTATCTAATAATTTATTTCTAAGAACGGGACTTCCCAGTAATGATATGATGCCGGTAAGAATTTAAGTATTTCTCTCGTTGAATAAGTTGAGTATAATAACATCAGTATTGACGGACTCTTTTATTTTGTATATTTACTTAATTAATTTTGACAAAGTAAGATGAAAAGAGACAAGTATATGGTACTTATTCAATCTAACAAATTTCTTACATTAAAAATACTCACGCTAAAACATTGTAAAGTTTAGTGTTATTTTAATGGAAATCGGACCTTATCTATTTAAACACAAGTATTTTTTTGTGTTAATAATATCAACTAAATCATCCCAAACATTTGTAGCAACAAAGCACATAATCGCCGATACAAAATACATCATACGATATTAAAAGCCAAACAAAGAGCAAAAGCTCCCAACCTAGTTTTAATTCAAGTATTTATACACAATAATATTAGAGAAATGAAAAAGCCATTCGGTGTATATTGCCAGCGCAAGGTTACGAATCCCGGTAGTCCGCCTATATTTCGAGAATCCCCGGAGGTTGTACATTACACATTATATATAATACATTGGGGAGGATCATTGTGTTCGCTCACCGCCGGATATATCAGAGAACACTCGTTTGTCAAATGCACAGTCATTTATTCAACGATAGGCCTTTACGCCCGCATAACTGAATGGTCGGGCCATGAATTTTTTCAGTCACTTGTTTGTTTGTTCTTTGGCGAGGGAAATAGTATACAGGAGAACTACATTTGACGATACATTTTTAGATAAAAGTAAAGTAACTACTTAAAAATAACTACTTGCGAAATCATACTGTAGAGCAAATGCATCTTATTTACTGTGTGAAGAGGATAAAGCGTAATCACCACGATTGTTGAATGTATTTTTAATGCCAGAAGGCGGTTATAAGTTTGATAGTTTATCTGGAGTATAAAATAGTGTTCATTTGAGTTATTCCCGCTTGTCATAAAAATTGGTTCAGTTTTGAACGAAAATAAAACATTCAAGAGAAGAAACGATCCAAAAGTTCCTAAGCAAGCTCCAGCATGTTTTAAAGAGCAACATCACCTTATCAAAGCTATCTTTAACCCCACCGATAAACAAAATCATAAACCACCAAAACACGTGAACAATACAAAACATAAACCAGTACATCAAATCAAACATGAAACTAACAAACTCAATACATCTGATTTACTGTATCTAATTCACAATACTGAAACACATTGCAGAACTAGGTAACTATCGGCTATATTTCAAAGCACTGCTTTTCATGTGACGAATGTACATTAACATGAGTCTATAGTATTGGAGCTTATCAAAGTTATTTTATGAAAAGCCTTTCAAAACATATTAATATTAGTACATGGAATGGGCTGATTAAAGTCTGTTTGAATGATGCATATTTGTACAGTATTAATAGCGATCCCTTGCTTCACTTTAGTTTATTATTTAATCAATATATGTTAGAGGAATATCGGGATGAAATCTATATTAATATATTAAAGCCAATGACTTTTGTTTTGCGTGTTTGTTTGAAGGCGCTAATCTCTGGAACAAAAGTCCGCTTTTATAAAAAAAATACACGATATTAAAGAATTTAATTAAGAAAACTAATTTAAATTTAATTATTAATTTTCAATATTGTCTTTATGGGTTCAAATATAAAACGAAAAAAAATTCGACTGAATGACAAATAATAATCCGAAAAATCCTTTCACAGTCATAAATCCAAAATTCATATTCTCGTAACCTGGGTATTTATCCTATTGTCCACTCCGAATTGTTTTGGAATGCTTTGACATTGCATTCAATTAAATATGTAGAAAACCAGGAAAGCTGCAAAAAAATTCATATACACAGACGTGTTATTGAATTTCACTATGCCTAGTCCCGGTTATTCCTGAAATTGTAGAGCTGTACATTACTAAGAGCTTTTGTTTTCGATCGGTGTGTGTAAAAAATTGTACTTTATACTACAACTGACATCACGATCGCTTTTACCTACTTTGATTCCGATCGTTTTTCAGATGAATAGTAGCTTCCTTAAACTAAACATACAAAAGTAATTTCTCAAATTCAAAGTTTCATAAAAACAAAAAAAACTCATAAGTTCAAAATTATATATTATAATGTATTTCAATTTCAGAAATACTAAATCAACCAACCCACAAACGATAGTATTTGACGTACCGTTCCAATTGTCCTATCCCTTTGTATATCTTGATCAGCAAGTGAAGCTACTAAATAAGCAAAGGAAATTTACTCCTAAACAATACCAACTAGAAGGGGTAAAATAAAATACCCTTGTTTGAGAGATAATAAAACTAGTGAAATGTTTGTTGTGAAGACATCAAGCCGCGTGTGAAAGGTTGTATTTCAATAAATTCCGAAGGTGGCAGAGCAGAGTCGGCGGTAACGATGAGATTGTAAAAAGTTTCCGGGCGTCGTAAAACAACCGCGTTGTAAAGTGAAACCTTCGTATTATTTATTTCTGTTATTCGTTAAAGGCCTCGTAAAGTTAATAAAAGGGTTTTTTGTAACAAACAGGCACCACATTTAAGATAAGCCCGCGACCCGGCTTCGAATCTTTTAAAACATCGTTAAAACAAACCACCCTCCGCAGACAAAGGGCTAATTGTTGACGAATAATATTCTCGATGCAAATTCCCTCTTTACAGTCCATTTTGAATTTGTACTGGACCCGAAAGAAGTTAGTGTAATTAGCAACCGCGGCAGAAAACTTTCCCTAATTCTGTTTTGGCTATAGATGACTTCATTAAAGGTAAAGCAATTAAACTGTTCCAGTCATTTCTGGCTTATGCAGCTAAGAGAAAAAAAGAAACTTTGGGAAAACAATGTGGTAGCAATTCTTAGAAGATAAATAGGGATTGTTTGTAACTATGAAAACTGTCACGATATAATAACGCAATATAAATGTAATGAAATTCTTTAGCAATGAACCGGGAGGACGTCGCACGGATCTTTTAATTTGGATTCCATTGTAATGGAACGTAATGAATATCCTCGAAACTAAGGGCCGGTTCTACAATTACACTTCTCGTTGCATCCTAACGTTCGTAAAATAATACGCATTTACATAATCTCACTGAAGCTATTGATGGGAATTATTTTGTGAAACAAAATAAACAAAGCTATTGAGGAGGTAATTGGATAACTTCACAAAATAAGTGTTTTGTTTCTTGGTAAGTTTAGTCAAATTTTCTACTTATAGATTGTTATACTCTTAGAATTAATTAGGTGATTTCCCTGGTAAGTTTACGGCCTAATTTGGGTTCAACAACCTTGTGATTAGACATAAATATTTCTGTTTATTGAAGTTTTGTTCTAGCCACAATAGACAAGTCCTATCAAGTCCTATCAACAAAATGTTTAGGAATTATAGAGTGACTTTCCTTTACACTTTTTGATAGGGATGCAAATGCAAAGCAATTGCCACTTGGGAAGAAGCTGGTCCTAATACTTTTTATAATAAGAGTTGTAGCTTTTTCACCATAAATGTCAATTACGAGTACCTCTTTGTACAAATACACAATACCCTACAGATGAACGTTACATCCGGAGAATGTATGATAAATACTTCCAAGCTGAACCGTAATAAATTTTTCAATCATCTCGAAGAAAAAAAGATAGAACAAAATATGAAAATTCAAGTCATATAACTCACTGTTGTAATCGTTATTTATAACATCACACATCTGTATTGGGTAATAAACTTCTCATGGATATTTTATAGCTATGATATAGAGAAGTTAAGGAGTTAAGGAGCGATTACTAATCACGTTTTAATCTAAGTCTGGAGGCACTTCGACTGAAATGGGGTCTTATTGCTTTAAAAATATGGCCATACCATACGACGAAAACTAAACAAAAGGTGAATAATTGCAATCCGAAGTCATCGTGATCTGTGCAATAAAACAACGCAGTGGTCGAGTAGAATACTTTTATTAATTGGTGGCCGTGGGTATCCAGAGGGCTCATTGGGCACACTTCTCCCCGAAGACAAAAGGTTCTTCGAGTCCTTGCAATCTGACCCGAGTCGTCGCCGCCCTCTCGGTAATTTTCTCGTTAACGGAATGAATAAAACATTTCATTCCTTACCTTTCTTTTGTAATTGTTAATGGTTGATGGGTTTTGGAAATTTATGTTCAGTTCTTTCAGTAACCCTGCGCCGTGTCATTTGTTATTCGATAGCCTCATTCAGAGTTTGGTGACGCCCCCAAAATCGCTCTTAGGAGGCAATTGATCATACAAACCGATTTACCGTCGCACGATTGTTACTCGAGCCTGCGCGATCCTTGCTTAGGGCTCTTTTACGAGCGGAATTTGAGACATAACATACTCTCGCCAGCTTATATGAAGGCTCGAAATAATAAAAAGGGTTCCGGCGCCGCGATAGTCAATTTGCAAAGGAAAAATATATCACGATAAAAAATGTAGCTCTAACGAGAACCTCAAAATGGCTCGTAAGCAATGAAACAGCGCAATTTCATGAGAAAGGAGGCCCGCAAATAAACCAAAGCGGAGCACATTCCCGCCTCCATAAAACGCAGACTGGAATAAACGTAACAGACTCAGGGTTCTTTAAAAAATCCACCCGACGACAACCGCAAAGCTCAGCAAAAATCTCTAGTGTAAGTTGAAATTCCAGTGTCGGAATTTTCATAACCGGCGTGTGGTGTCGGCGGCCGTTGAGGCGTCTCAGGTGAAAGATACCGAATTTATACCCGGGGCGGCAGACGGCGATCGCGAGCGCGGCGCTGCGCGGCATCTCGCCCGGGAATCCTAAAGCTCTAGTTTATTAGGTACCGAATGCGGCTCCTCCACCGAATATGTCTGCGGTCCTCGATCACAATAAACACCCCTCACCGAGCTGCCCACATGAAAGGCTTTATATCGCCAGGTGTCATGTTCATGTATCGGCATAAAACGTAAACGTCCATCCCCGTTATTAACATCGAGGGGGATCTTAACATCAAAATAGATCGTGCCTGGATTTTACAACTCGTATTATCTTTTATGTAACTAAACTAAACATACTCTTGCGAAGTCTCTCACATAAATAATTTTGCTGATAAAATAACAATTGGATGTAGTAAGTTAACAAGAGCGGTGTTCGAGGAGCGAGCTCAGGATATTGTGGGCCACACCCGACGGAGATTACGTGAGTTTTTCATATAAAGCCATTCAGCCAATTTCCTCATATCCTACACAGGAGCATAATAAGGGAAGCCTTTGTGAAGGAAAGAGGTTCGTGCACCTACAATGCGTGGCTCGTAGGGACGGGGGCGCAATATTTGGCACTCGGATCGCCTGCCTTCGGATATCCACCCACGAAGGCGAACAAATTGGTTCTCCAGTTTGTCACCGCTAACTAGATGGGGTTCCCTACGTTTTCAATTTTCAGTGCATCTTCGACATTATTTTGCTATAGAAGACTTACCCACACCGCACAGATTTGATCTCCTACATCTACTTGCTTACTGTAGTTTCTTTTGTGTATAAAAATAAATGCTTACCTGAAAGGAAACAAAAACATGTTTAATAATAAGCAACATTTCCGAAAAAGTAGCGATTCTTTTCGAAAAACTTTTACAGGAAGTCTCAGTCAATTGTTGTTTGTTGAAATTCTTCGTTACTTAAAGAAAACGAGCAGAGTATCTTAAAATCTGAAACTTAACTCTGACGCTTCAAACTTTTATTTAAATGGAACCTCTGGAGCTTGCAACCATAAAACTTGCTACTATCAGTAACAATATTAATTAATAAATTGGGGACAAGTAAGTAAATCACAAAAGAAATAAATTGAATACATTCAAAAACTAATAACATTCTGTTTACACAATCAAACTTGTTAAGAGCACTTAACCCCTCCATCGCCGCGTAGTCAAAATGACCCGCGCCGAATATATTTTATTTACACAAGTCTCTGGGTAAAATTAAGCCGGGTTGGCACCGAACAGCTGATACTGACAGCGGGCGCTGCGGTTGCCCCGCTGTACACCGGTGCTATACACATTAACTATCAGATACATACAATATATCACAAACAAATTATTTAAAACTACCCTAACACAATCCTCCCGGTTTTTGTGAGACGTTTTTGACCCAGCAAAGTTAAGTAGATTTGTTATATTCAATTTATGTTACCAAGTTAAAGCACAAACAAAAACAAACCGTTTGTTCGGATCAGGACACATGTTATTTAAAAGCATGTATTATTCATATTGAAAAAATGCAAATATCCCCGTATTTTAGGTACTGTATTACGCATGCATGTTTATTCTAACCCCTGAATAAGTAACTATTCACGTAGATACTTCAAAACGGTCCACAAGGATCAAAATAAAACTATCGGAACGAGGCCGAAAAACTTACATTTGTTTAGGCTGAAACCATAAAAAGAGTAGATAAAGTCCGTAATATAGTAATACACTAAATCGACTATCTAATAAAATATCCGAACATATTTCAATACACGTCTCTAAACGCGGCCCTACCGAAATTTATTTGTGTAGTAACACCCCAGCGGTTGGTGGACTACGAAAACGCCATTGCCATAGCAATAAATCGTTACAGACGTGCCTCCACAACGGTAACACAGTTACTACATAGTCGTTTTTACTACCGATAGTTTCCTGTGTTAATCTACAAATAAAAATGTTGCGGTCGTTCATGCCCCTTACTACACGCTTGGGGGTTGGATAATGAGCACCGAACAGCCCACTTGTAAATATCTAAGTTCATTAATTGATTATAATTAATTCCTCAGCGGTATCAAAAGATCGGAAAGCACACAACTTTGTTTTATAAGGGCCCTCGTTTAGCTGGAGGGATCTTGTGATATTTTCAGGTTCATTATAACGTAATTAATTATTTAAAATTCCGTTCTTATTTACTTTCTCATAATTTTGTTTGGATAGCTTCCATGATGATAATTCAATCATGAAATTGCATGGCCCATTTCTCGTCTTTATTTTTTTGTATTTTAATTACACGTTAAAAGAAAAAAACATCTAGATTTTTTGACACAAAAGAAAATAAGTATGAATGAAACCTTTTACTATTGCTATAGACTAGGCATAGTCTAATTAGCTTTAGGGAGAAGTTTGACAACATTTTTGAAAAACATGTCAGCTTTCCCACTCTCATTTTGATCTCCCCATCAGCAAGCTACATCTATCTGTACCCTGTATAGTTTTCCATTATATCATCCAACTTTTATCCAATACAATGACACTTCAAGCAGTTTACGGAGGTTGTAAAACATGACCACAGCAGTTTACGAGTCTCGCTTAACATATAGCGCAGTAAAACTAAAAGTACCAAACCTACAAGACATAATATACACACTTGGGATATTCTTTAGTTGATTGAATCTGTTTCATGTACTTTTATAATGATTTCTTTAGTGCCAGTTAACGTCAATTGGGTAGTGCGATTGTTTTATTGTATTGTACTTAGAAGGATTACTATTGGGATGTACGTATATTCGGAAGGATTGTTCAAAATTTATACTTATACAATTCAACCAGAGACTTCGTTTGTTCAACCCTAATTCCTTGAACTAACAGTCGGATTTGAAAAATATTTTTATACTAGCCACGCCCGATGTACCCGTTCCCGCGGGAATTTCGGGATAAAGTGTATCCCATGTGTTATTCTATAACCTATAATACTGTAAAGTTTCATCCAACTCCGTTCAGTAGTTTTTGTGTGAAAGAGTAACAAACATACATATGTATATACATCAATACATACATCCATCCTCACAAATTTTCGCATTTATAATATTAGTAGGATATGATAGCTTTATTGAATTGGCTACTTTTTACCCCGAATTTCTGCCGTAAACTGGTAAAACTCTGCTAAAACCACAGGGAACACATAACGTGTTATTATACCTTCCCAAAAACAAATTTTCTTTTCAATTTATGTACCAACAGATTAATTACGGTATGAACCCTGTGAACCGCCAAAAGTATTCCACGTAGATAAACTCCCAAAGTTTTGATACGTTAAACGTTCCGTTTTACAAACATTGAACGCAAATTACGCACATTTTGACGTACATTCGTCGGGTTATTTTTATTTAATTCTAGGCAGGTGCTCCGGGGCTATGTTCCATCCAATATTTTTGCACGATTACCATGTTGATGAAAAGCCAACACGAGACCATAGCCGTTTCTACATACACTGAATTTCGAAGACTAGTTTTAATTCCTAATCGATGCTTCGGGCCCTAATTGGGACAGGCACATTTTAGGGTTAAACTTTAAGGGCCTTATTCATAACAGCACTTTAGCTATCAAATGGTTTGTCCCTTTCCGATATACGCTATTTGCGCAAGAGCAAAAGAGACAGAACACTTTAAAACCATGGTTTATGATATGAATAAGGCGATATGTATTCGTTATTGTTTTTTTTTTTTGGTATTTATTTATCACCAACCGTTCCTATACCTCATGTCAAAAACTATGTCCATACCATAAACATTCACGGTAAGACAAATTAAAATCTTGGCCACACCCGCATAGATTAGCTATTAATACCTTCTACCCATTATAACTGGTTAATTTCCAAATACCTATAAGTTACACCGTATTTTACTTTAAGTACTTCGATGAAAAGATACGATGGCTTCTTCGGTAAACATATCGATATGAGATCAAGATAAACAAGGTTTTAAAATATGCAGCGTTCCGTTTTACGCAAAATTCGTGTAAACAAATGTTGAGGCCGAATACCGATACGGCTCGATCTCCTACTTATTCAATACCGTCTGGTTCCCACTTTTTATGTTTGCTGAAATTGAGAAAGTCGATAGGGATTACAATAAGATGCGGTAATCTTTGACAGATTCACGTTCTGTTTTACGGGTGTTAAAGTACTAGCTGTTCTGTGTGATTTCACCCGTAACTTACCCGTTTCTATGGGTATTTTGAGATAAAATGACATATGTCTACTCTATGTAGTTTTATAAGTCTTTCTCTGTACAAAGTTTCTTAAAAACGGCTCAGTGGTAACGGCGTCACTTTGCGTACCTTATCGTAAGTAGGAAAGGTTCCTCAATTACCTATCAATCTTATAGTAACCGTAAACCAATGACGGGTTCTGATTCCAAATGACGTCACTCGCCCACGTCTATTCTCTACAGACGTATGTGACATCGTACTTATAACGGCCAAGTTAACCAAAATAAATATTGACCAAATTCTGGGTATCTACGTAAGAACATTAACGTAATAGTATAAAGGTCAACGCCCTTCTAAACCTTTTATATTTGCACAAAAAGATTCAAAAACGGAATGAATAACTTCTCACGAAAACGTTAAAATAAAATTAAACTGGGGTTTCGTTTTAACAACGCGGGTACTGTCGGAAACAAAATTAATGGTTGGTCACAGTCTTACAAAGTTTTGATGTAGCAGGTGGGTATGACCACTGACATAATGTTCTCGCGAAATATTCATGGTGTATTAATGACGGTACAGACATGCATATTTACATAATGTTATAAGAATTAAAATGATTCTTATGGCTGAGTGTTAGGGTTTATTGTTGCGATTTTAATTTTTGTTGGAATGTTAGGTGCGAAGGGTACCGTTCGGTAGTTATCAGAGTAGGGGTTTTGTTAATGACTGTATGTGATTATTAATTTGTAGCTTAATGATATGAAAAGTTTTTTAGTGTGACTATTTAAATATATTTAATTTTTCTAGCTCCGATTACTTTTGCATACCTTTTTATATCAACAACTTACGCCCGTACTCAGACACATCAAATGCTTCCTTAGTAGAGATTTCATTAGTGATTTTGACATGTAATGTATAAAAAATTACGTCAAAATCGTCAAAAAGACGATTTAATTAAGTGTGGCAGTAAGCTATTTAAACATAGCTTAAGTTTAACCCGAAAATAATTAGGACTCATACAAAAATTCCTTAACCAAATAACTTGTCTGCTTTACTCCACCAATGCACACTGATAGACAATCACACATACATACATATAAACCAAACTAATACAACGTTTTTCAAAACGTAAAAAAGCGCTAACAACTTACACCATACACAATTTAGTGAGAATTATGATTTCCCACCTATTTTCCGTGAAAGCTTGTTAAAAATGATATATTCATATGCAAATAACTGGAATAAAGCTAAAGTTAAACGGCATAAAACTCCATACACATTCATTTGAGCGAATAAAAATTATCACTGCGCTGCCGACGTGCAACTATTACCAAACCCACTGAATAGAAAGTAGTTTTATAAAATAGTTTTTACTAGCATCACCCCGCGGTTTTACCCGCGTTGAGCCCTTTCCCGTGGGAATTTCGGGAATTATAATACATAAAAAACCTTCATCTTGAATCAATCGATCTATCTAAAAAAACCGCATCAAAATCCGATTCGTAGTTTTAAAGATCTAAGCATACATAGGGACAGACAGACAGCGGAATGCGACTTTGTTTTATACTATGTAGTGATATCATACAGAACGAAATGATTGTGAAGTCAATTAGACTGAAAACACGATCCATCAATTTGTTTAGAGTTAACATTTTTATTTTTATAGATTAAATGAACTGCAGTTTTTGATATGATCTGTATGTTTTAATAGTGTTTCGTTGTGTATGGAAATATTAATATGGATTCTCTTTATTTTGTTTGAAGTTAGTTTGAAAACTAGCTTGATAACTTTTTAGTAAAGTTTAATTTCTTTCTAACTTTTTTTAAAGATAACTGATCAAGTTGCGACATTTACAAACAACAAACATCAAACCTTCATCTGTTCTTATCAATTTTTCCTTAATAATACTTTTAAAACTGTATCACATTTAATCAATAATCATATCTACAATCATCAGATAAAAAAATCACCGTAAATATTTCTAGGTAAATCGCTTTTCTGCTTAATAATACTTTTAAAACTGCATCACATTGATTGAACAATCGCCCCATAAATTCGGAAGTAGTGTGTGTAATTTTTTAATTGTTGCATACATCGATGGGAGTGTCGAGTAAACATTTACTGCTGCATTCGGACAGACGGCAATGGACATCGCCCGCTTTTGTTTCCGATTTAAACTCAAACACATTAATTGGTGAAAAGAGCAATTCACATGTTTAAACTTTCAATCTACGTTAATGTTAACATTTTAATTGTGAATTCTTTGTGTGTCAAGTTAAAGTATTCTGTGAAGAACCATTGTTTTATGTGCAATCGTTTTTAAGTATGTAGGTTTTAATTACAAATATTTTATATTTTAAATCGTAATCACAGAAAGAACTTTTTGCTATTTTTGTTTCGACTCGTAATAACTTTACACTAACTAAATATTATAATAGTAAAGTATTAGCCTCTAATGTCCCACCGTTGGGCAAACACCTCTAATCTCACCAAAGATACAACAGTATCAGTATAATAGTAAACGATAGAAAAACACCAAAAAATCCGATAGCCACTACCGCCAATCTCAAAAATAGCTAAGCCGTTCTAATAAACAATGTACATAAAAACGGCCCGTGTAAGTGTAAATTTAACCCCGCACGTGCGTACATATGCTGGGCAATACAATCATTTTTAATTTCCGACGGCCCGTCCAGTGCACTGAATACCAATTACCGTGTACCAGCGAGCATGTGGAATGCCTGGCTTAGGCTCCGAGGATCTCTATACACATGTTCTGTACAGTCCTACATTATTCGAGAATCAATCGCACAGATACAAGATACCGCTATTATGTTTGAACAGATTAAACTGTATTAACAGACCCATTAGGATTGATGGAGTTAATAGTTTTATCAGTGTGTTGTGTTTACATGAATAGGTACGGTTGGCAGGGGAGGTGGGTTAATTCGAGCAGTATGAGTTAGTGGCAAATCCTGGTTAAGACGTGCCGTGGTGCAGGCATGCGGTAGCGATTATCGTCTTTTGGTCAACCAATATTTGGTTTTGAAGGTGTTAAAATTAAACACAACAATATTGTGAAACCTATAGTTAATTTTGTTTAATTCGCTAATCGCTGTTGCTTGCGTCACTGCACAGTTTATAGATTGTCTAAAAGGCAGACACAGAGGTTGAAGCAAGCAGGAAAATACTTTCTCATCGAAGTATATGCGATATGAATGCTTTCATAAACCTACTCTAAAAGTTTAGTACTTAAACACCACTTCTATCCAGAAATTATAACTAGCTTTAGTTTTTAGTTCAAATCGTTTGTAAGTTTTTTGCTGCCCGTACTGTCGCTGTAATAAGTTTTGTGTATCATTAATATTTAATTACGTCCGAAATTACTAAAACATTTCATAAACGTTCCCAATTCATACCTGTCAACATTTAACAAAGTTTTAAATGAACAACAAAAAGCCGAAATTAATAATACTCATTGTGATACCATTTCATAGATTCTTATTAAAACTCTGACGTGATTAATAATACCTGTGGAAACATCGCCTCGATTCAGCGGACAGGTTCATGCAAAATAGAGTCATCAATCTACCCCTCGAGTTGAGCCATCAACATCGGGTGTCGGGGAACTTCTTACGTTATTGAAATTTACTTTTTGAAACAATGTTAAAGTGCACCGCTCTTATTTACGCTGCAACCGGTAGCGGTTTGCTCCAAGTTTTTACGGTAGTCTGTCCTTGGGAATATTGTTGGTGCATTAGCGTTTAATGCCCTCCAGTTTGGCTAAAATTTAAAATTGGTGCGCTAAACGATGTTATTCGAGTTGATTACGGTAGTGCATGCTGGCTTTATTATAAGCTTTGAGTGCGACATAGTAGTACGACTAAGCGGTGCTCGTAAACAAATATGGAAAAGATGTTTTATGTTTAGAATATCGTTAAAAGTTGATTTTAGTCAACCAAATTGTTTGTTCTAAATACAAAAAAAAGTATGAGGTAATTATTTCCTTCAAATATAGGTACACTAGTCCCGTTTAAGGAACGCAATGCAATGACACACAGTATTCAAAAACTTATAACGTAGTAACTATTTAGTAATCTGTGGCAGCGGTTGCTGACGCGACGGAGTAGGCAATTATAGCAGTAGGTATTGAACATTTTCTACAGAGTGAAGTATCTGTTACGTAGTAACTATTTAGTAATCTGTGACATTACCCAAACCAAATAACAGAGAAAATTAAACCAATCGGAACGAAGCAACCAAAACAAAAGACAAACGAGATTCCAATCGATGGTTTTAATAATACTATTATTTATCACTAATCGATTCGAAACAATCTCCTGGCCGATACAAAATTACCCTTTGTTGTTACCAATGACAATCGGAGCCAGTCAGATTTAGATATAAATCCGGAACTTCGTATGACAGTCAAGTTTATGTTGGAAGGGACTGCGACGTCAGAGCGGTATCAATTTCCGCCCATCCACAGCCATTCTGATCAATGTTCGTGTTCTTTTTTTGACAAGCATAACTGTTTTTTGTACCGTGGATTTTAGTTTGAAACAAAGGATTTTTCGATAGAGGATTATTAGGGAAATACGCTTTGTTCCGAATATTGTTTATATCTGACATTTCTTTTTAATGTTGTTATGTAAGTTTATTTTATTTACATGCAAACCAAAATTTCTTTATTAAAATATTCATTCGCTGGTTAATGTTATTTTGGTAAAAATATTGTATTGCCCACTTCATAGTCATATCATATGTATTATGAAATAAATAATTAACACCTTCACTGCCAAACCAATAATCTTTTTTAATATGTGTGCGTGGCGTGGTTTGACTAAGCGGTGATTGTTCATTGCGATTGTTAAGCAACGTGCAGCTCGGCCCCCTACTTGGATGGGTGGCCGATGGTGGCTTTTCTATCTGAGCGCTACTGTACTTCAGAGGGCACGTTAAGCAGTCAGTATCAGTTGTTTCAATCGTTAGGCCATATCGCAGGCTTTGAGGCGGTCTAACAACTCCTACACCACGGTTGGCCACTAACTCGGAATTCACAAATGAATGAATGTGTATCATACGCACGCACTTAGCATTGAACGTGTTAACAAAACTAATCACACTAACCCCTACCTGAGACATATTAAAAACAAAACAATGACTAGTCAACACCCAAAAACAAAACACACGCGAATCGACAAAAGTGTTCGCTTCCTAACATTGTTGGAAGTAGAACCTCTCAGGTGTTGTCAAGAGTGTTAGAACTGTAACCATTTAGTGATTAATATACCAGCAGTGATACAGCAAATGCACCGCACGTTTTATTATAACTAGGAGTATGGTCGGATTGGGACGGCTTAAGCCTTGTAGTGTAAGTGATACGTATGCCTATATGTAAATCGTTTCTCAGATCTGATAGTTGCGGATTACTGATGAATATGTTGGTTATAGTTCTGTTTAGATTATCTGGTGATATGACAGATTATTAAATTGTTTTGTGTTGGTATGTTAATAGGTTTTGTGTATATACTGGATATTAGTTTAGATTGGATAGCTGTGTTGAAGATGTAAATGGGACGGTATTTGTGTGAGAAAAAATTATGGGGTGTTTTTTTTTAAATCGAATTTTTAATGCAGTTTTTGTTGACGTTAAAATCGATGATGTTCCTAATAAAAAGTCTTATCTTGTAGTTTAGGACTTCCCCACACTGGCCGTTTTAAAAACACCGCCCTGTATAGCAAGAAAGTCTGAAGTAAATGTTTACTACATAAGTAAGAATGTAAATACTCGTGGTAAGTGAGCAAATAGTAGCTAGAAGTCTCTTGGCTACTACTTGTAGCATTTGGATAAGTTTCTTTTATGGCTAGGTCACTTGATGTGGCAAAATGATACAAAATATCATTGGTGATCAATCAGTGACCAAAAACTGAACAATTGATTAATGTTGTCAGTTTTTGGTTTTCAGTCAACCAAACTAAACTTTCCGTAGATTTAACAATTCAAACCTATTTTTTTTAAATTTTAGATGCATCACAAAGCTATACTCTGTTTCTAAATGTTTCAATTTGACTTTTTATTTTATTCTCAACTACGTAATGCTAATGAACGACAACAGAAAAGTTCATACAAGTTAACTCCACCAATTTACTTCTAAAAACCAAAACAACATTGACAGTAATCAATCAATGTATTTCAATTCCCATTTATCTATACTAATATTATAAAGCTGCAGAGTTTGTTTGTTTGTTTGAACGCGCTTATCTCAGTAACTACCCATCCGATTCGAATAATTATTTTTGAAATGGATTCAACGGGAAGGTTATATGATAATTTTCACCGCAAAATTCCCACAGGAACGGGCACAATGCGGGTAAAACCGCGGGGCGCTGCTAGTAGTTCATAAAACGCTATTTTTTCCATTCGATAACCAAAACGCGTTTGTTACGAAACATCTAAAACACAATAGTTTGAAAAATACCTGCTCCCTTTCAGTGGCTGATTGATTGATTGATCGATGACGCAGACTTTTATTATTGTATTCGGAAATATTTCTATGTACGATCATTTTATTACTGCGACGCATACAATGAAGAAAATACGCTGTCATAAGTTAATGATAGATGGTTCCGCTATCTTTATACTTCGGAGCGGTTGCGAAATCATGATAATTAAATTAAGGTGGTTCAAACTGATGTACCTATATATTAGGTACATAATTATATTTCAATCTATAGTCATTACATAGTATAAAACAAAGTCGCGTCTGTTTGTCTTCTGTTTGTCTGTCTGTATGCTTAAATCTTTAAAATTACGCAACGGATTTTGATGCGGTTTTTTGTAATAGGTAGAGTGATTCAAGAGGAAGGTTTTTATGTAAAAAAAATCCCGAAATTCCCACGGGAACGGGCACAACGCGGGTAAAACCGCGGGGCGCTGCTAGTAATATAATAAAGTAAGGGTTTGATTTTTTTATTGTTTGAACGGGCTGTTCACAGGAACTGTCAGTGCCATTGAAATAATGATTTTTGGACTGGATAGTTAATATTGAATTGAAATTACGTTTACGGATACACTTCGCTTTAATTTTATTTTCTGTGTAGTTAGTGTCGCTTTTATTTTATTTTCTGGATAGTTATCAGTCAAAAGGAAGGTTATTTTTTGTCCCGAAATTACCACAGGAATGGATACAACGCGAGTAAACCCGCGGGGCGCGGTTATTTGTAACAAATCTGACTTATGATGATTTAACGTTATTTAAAATTTCAGATTTAAGACCTAACTGAAATCTTGTCGAAATAACTGACAGAATACAAACCAATGGACAATATAATAAATGACGCTATTTTACATAAAACAAAAGTCAAATACACTTCTATATTATATGAAATGATTAAGTACCTGAGTGCGACAATTAGTTAAGTCCCGTTTAAACTTGATTATTTCTCACTGAATTAATATTTAAACCAAAAACTCATCTCCCGATATCAGCTGAGAAGTGAAGTACGTGTGTCACTTACCAGATCCAAATCATGAGCACAGTCCCGCTCGTCCAGCACATATCTCAAACGTGACAACATTTCACGTAAACTAAACATAACTATTCAATTAAGTGAAGAAGAAAAATAAATTAAATGAAAGTTTTTGGCGAATATTGAAAAGAAAGATAAGAACGAATAGTGAAACTACCCGATAAATAATTTAAGTGACGTTGACGTTGTGACCTGTCAATGTCAAATTGTGTTAATGTCAAAGTTTGTTTTTGTCTATGGTAAGTTCGTTTGTTTTTTTAAATTTTAATTGAGTTTGTATTAGTTCTGTGTCATTACTGCTAGATAAAGTTGGCATAATAACTTGTTATGCCAAGTCCTTAGAGTTATTCTTAATGAATGTAAATATTAAAATAGTCAAAAGCTATGAACAAATAGTAATGTTAGTTTTAATTTGTGTGCATTTTTGCACATTTCATAAGTCAATCATGGATTATACCAAAGAGGTCATTTCATAATACCAATATCACCCTCAAAATGCACCTAAAAATCGAATTTAACCATATGTAATAGAACTCAGCTAACAAAAAAAGGACAATTAAGTTTACACTCGGATTTATTAGATCAAAACGCGATTGTGTTTACCCGTAAAGCTTGTTCCACATGACAAATCTCGTATAATCGGAACGGAAACTGTCGTACGGTATCGTACCCAGTCGTACCGAGTCGTACCCTTCGGTCCGTTGAAGCGGAGGTGTCAAACGACAAATTTCACGGCACGAACCTTCTTGATCTTCTTTCGCTTTACGTACGTGCTCCTGACATTTCGCCCCCTCAGGCAAATACGTTGATATTTATTTTAAAGTTAAGTTCTCAAAGTTTTCTGTACGTTTTGTTCGAAGCAGAACGCATTGGTATCGAGTTGATTTGTTTAATCGGGTGTGTGAGCACGGAAACGTGATACGTTGTCTGTCATACATTAATATCTGTTTTATGATTCTCTTTGCTGTACTGTTTTATTCTCGTGGTGAAGCCTTTGCCCAGTTGTGGGATTTATTGGATTATTAGAGGCTACATCCTTACCCTTTTAAATTTTTACTTCATTCAAAAAAATATTAATTAATTTATTGCTACATACCAGTATTATGTACTTACTATACACAAAATATATTTTTATATGACATACAAAGACTAAGAATGCACAACAAATTGGTTGCTTAACATAATGAATACCCTTCATTATTAGAACATATCATTCAAATAGAGTATCTCTTTTTAGAAAATCGAACAAAGTGAAAGGTTTTTATCGATTTGATGATTAATTATACGATTCTTAGAAAAAAGACGTGTGGCACTCGGGGACTGGCCGCGGTAAAGCTATTGCATAGTTATTTTTTGTATCACTAGATGGCGTTAGTGGGGAGCGTGAGGTTTTTTCACGTGAGGTTTTTTCATTACGGAATTTCTGGATTCGGTCCCCGCGCTCAAGGCCCGCGATAGAAGCTATGCAATAGCTTAAAAACTTTTTTTTCAATCGGTCAAAACCGTTCACACAAACTAAAAACTAAATTAAACAACACAAAGCATCTAAATAATATCGTAAACAAAACACGAATGTGGCAATATCTCACCTTACGGCGGTGCATTGAAGACAGGTTTAACGTCTATCAGAATCCGAGATTGGTCCCCTAATGAAGTGTGGCATGTCCATAGATGTACTGACGTTTATAGAATCTGCATCTGTGATAGTTGAACGTGCGGCCCATTCAAACCACTTCGTCTGGACGGTATGTAGTGATTACTTTGGTACTTACGTTACATTGTTGTGTGTTAGGGTGTCATTGCTTCATTGATTGTAGGGTGGTATGTTCTAATGCCAGTGGAATGGTATTCTGAATAAGTAAGTATTGAAGTAGTGTTGTAGTGGTTCTGCATTTAAAGAAATACTGAAGTTAGTATTGTATTAAAGGAAGTAAAATTAAAACTAAAATATACTCTCCATATTCTACTAGTAAGTAGTAACTGAAGCGGTAAAACTCCAAAAATGAATGCGAATGTATATCACTACATAGTATAAAATAAAGTCGTCTCTGTTTCGTGTCTGTTTGTCTGTTTGTCTGTATGCTTAAATCTTTAAAATTACGCAACGGATTTTGATGCGGTTTTTGTAATAGGTAGAGTGATTCAAGAGGAAGGTTTTAATGTCAAAAAAATTCCCGAAATTCCCACGGGAACGGGCACAACGCGGGTAAAACCGCGGGGCGCTGCTAGTATTGTATAAAGGTATAACATACCTATCTTAATATTAAACAATGTATAAAGAATACATAAACACACTGTAACAAAACCAATCAAATAGATTTCATGGCTTCACTACATGTCACAGCAAAACTAAGGTAGGTATTTTTGAAGAGCTGAATTTGAATCAAACTGTGTATCAAAGTAGTCCAAATATATCAGATGTATGAATTAGCCATTTATTCAATAATATTAAGCAATATCGATTAAGAAAGTATTATTATTCATCTCTGTTATTTTCGACAAGAAAAGTTCTTACAAAATATAATAGAAATACAACGAACAGTGTATTGCTAACAGCAAAGCTTAAGGAAAAATGGGGGACAAAATAATCCTAATAAAAGGAACATTTACCTTCTAATTAATAATAATTTATAGCATATCAATAAATATAAGGAATAAATAGTACATGTATGTGACCGAAATGTACGGGATACGCTTGTATTTGTAAGCATGTACTTAGCATGTACGAGTATATGTGACCAAATTATTCAATGTATAGGTAGTTGTTACCATTTCTACGAAAGAATACAAAAATGTATCAGAAATATCGTTAATTAACCTAACATGACTCTAATATCTTTCAATGTAATAACTCGGATCCTTTTAATAATATTGAAAAAATAATATTATTTTTTGTTGGTAGGCAACATGATTCAATACTAGATATCAGAAGATATTATCTACGAAAGTACGACGTTCTATATAATTTATTATGAGGGTCAAATTAGAAAAATCCGAAGCAAACTAAATGGGCATTATAAATGTACTTACAGATTGTGTACGCCTGAGAGCGTTAGATATGAATAGCCTATTAACCAGCATAAATGCATCAACGCAACTGCAATATCATTAGGCCGGTCCTTAGCTTATTACAGCGAGTAAATTGACTTAAGTATTCATAGCCTGATGAATAAATGATAGAAACGAGAGGAGATGCGATCCCATCGGCCCGATTTCAATGACCGAAGCTTCCCTTCGGAAAATACCTTTACTCTATATTACGGACACAAATAAACACAAAAGGTAAAAGGAAGACTATGTTCCTCAGTCAAGTCTCAAAGGAATGACATTGAGACAAAAAAGAATGCGTAAAAAATACATTTGAGAAGTCATATTCCGTCATATATAATTTTGCACATGCGTCTAAAAACAACACAAAGCAAGCGAAAGACTTCTTTAAATATTCCTTTCATAATCAAAGTGCTGCGTTTGTAAGATAAGAATTCCCTAAGCGCCGGTACGCGCTGCGTATGAGTGAATCGTTATGAGATGAACGAAATTATTTTACTCAGCTATTTATCAAAATTCTTCGAGAAAGCGCTCGGGAATGAACAATTTTACAACTCGGTCCCCACAACCCTTCAGTAGGAGAAGTAATTCATGCACCTAAGCCGTATTGTATTTAAAATCATAAGCACAACGCGCCGCGCAACGTGGATTATTTCTACGTTCATTGTTAACGTATCTAACGTATTCGGGGTTTGTAAATCAAATGAATTTCGGGAAGTGGGTGTGTATAAACCGTTATACACATAACGAGAACACACTTCACGTGAGGTTTTCAAGATATTGATACAGAATACATTACGTTATTTCTACTTAATCAAACCACTTGAATTACTGAGTATGGATATTAATACGATCAAACTGGCAACTTACAGGGACTTTACGAAGCATTAGGGCTCGTACAGACAATAATAACGTTCCCGCAGATTATTTAAAACAACTCAAGAGCGTGAAAATTTCAATGAATATCCTTAAAACGTGGAGATTAAACGTGAAAAAGTTTTTGTATTTGCTTAGCGCTTCACGGTTGATATAAGTGGATTGCAAAAGTTCTAAGGATGAGCATAAAAATGTTCAAGTTTGGCGTGGAAGAAAGAAAATCAGTATTATATAAAGAAAGTGTCGCAATAACAGAGAGTGTATTTTTGTTAAAAGTTGTCGAGTAACTAGATAATGTTTGTTGGATAGCGTTTTATGTGTGACATTAAACGTACTTTTACTACGTTACTTATAATATACGACTTACTCATTATACTACACGTATGGAGACGTAAATACAGGAGTTTCGCCGACACCGCCTCTTGATATCTTCAAAAACTCTTTACATGAAGCACCCATACAGTAAGTAATGTTCACATACTCTCACTCTCGTTTATATATCAACCATAAAGGTAACAACAACTTTATAATAACACATTTAATACTTAAAACAGTTCTATAAGTATTCGTTTATTCGTCGAATACAAAATAAACTTTCAAAAGTTGATACTCAGTCCTTCTTGGCTGATATATAAAACTTTCAATATGTACGAAAACTTTTATATTTTCTGTGATATTGACATAAATATCGGCTGTTATATTATTTAGGGAGAGTATATCGAACAAAGGGCTCGTGCAGAAACATTGACTATCTGAGATGAGTTCATTTCGATTAACTCAAGCTAATACGCTAAGATGGCGCAAGTCCAATCGTTAATTTGCAATAGATACGATCATAAGGACCAATGGAAATGGCTCGTTCAGCTAAATGTAGGGTTCAATTATGTTTACTTTAATATTCTTAGGATCAATATAAGCTAGGAGCGCTTCCGTAGGCTTTAGTAAATGACCTAGATATTTCTGTAGGGATATTAAAATGTTGTTGATATTGAGCTGGTTCATTTGTGCGATACTCGCTTTCTATTGAACTTGTCGGCTTGCAGCTTTTTTACTCGCTTAAGTTAACAACACTTTAGACCTATTGTAATTTAACAACTACCAAATGGTATAAGTAATACTAACTGCGCCCCACGGTTTTACACGCGTTGTGCCCGTTCCCGTGGGAATTTAAGAACCGCTCGACCGATTTTTTTGTGCAAACTTCACGTAAACCATCTACTAAATAGTCAGAACAAAGCCTAAACATTAGATTTGGATAGGTGAGCCCGTTCTTGAGTTACATAGAAACGCATTGATTTTTATATACGAGATATAGATAACTAAATGAATGATTTAACAGTTCTGCTTTTCAATAATCTAAAGATACCTACTGAGGGATGTCTAGTTTCCAATAACGATGATAACCAAACATTACAATATTATTGTTGTCAATGTAATGAATGGAAGCTTTCTTCCTTATTCTTAAATCTCGATTTCAATAGCAAAATGCTACGAAATAATATTACGTTTTTCCCCTTAAACATTTTTTGTTGAAAAAGTTGCCAATTCATGATAAGGCTACAGTTAGCTAGATGGAAATTTATCTATTCATCGAAGGACCCACGGCAAATACAAAATAGGATCACTTGCGAAGGAAAAAATGTATTGAAATCACAATATAACGGCGGTCTTTGTCCATTCAGTACTTTTTATTCATTTAAAGTATCTATTAAAGAGTCTATAACATTCATATAAAACCTTTTACATGTTCACATCTTTACTAACCTCTAGAATTTTCCCTTCACTTTACTAAATTACTGAAGAAAGACCTTTCAACATTATTTAGGGTAAAAGTACTTTTTCAGCTTAATTCTAAGTACGTAGATACGTTTCCAATGGAAATAATCAATGTGGAAAATAATCTCATAATGGCGGGGGCCTAAATGTTAAAGAAAGACGTAAACGTATAAAACATTGGGTAGAATTAATGATTTTATATGTCAATTTAATCAATACTGAACATATAAAGTAATGAACTGGCCGGGTCGTACATAAAATTCGATTTTATCATACCTTTGGGAGGGCACGTTTTCGAATATCGTAATAAAAAAGTCACAGATGTCAAATTTATGACGCTGGACCATTGTAAAGAGATTAAAAGATTTAGGACGACAGGGCTGATATGAGTGCCGCAGACGAAGATACTCCATCTGCGAGTAACCAGGGTAAGTTCGTCGAATACAATTTTAACAAGTTTAATAATGTTGTAATCCGTTGTATGGGGTGAACAGTCGCTTGCTTTCGGATTGTTTCTAATTTTATGACTGAAATTTATTGCTTTAAGGGCCCGCATTCAGTAAGGAAAATCGGAATTGTAATGGGATTTCAGTGTCTGCTTATTTCCCGATTATTCACGATGATTACACGAGGACTGTATTATACAGCTGTCATACATAACGCTACAATTTTGATATTACTGGCAAGTGGCATACAAAATCGTAAACATAGTAATATTGATAACAAGACGCTTATAAAAAATATGTTTATCTCACTATTACAGCACGAAGCAGACGTTAACTTACCTGAAACAAAAAATAACAGTCAAAAACAAAATACATAATGAAAACGTTTTAAATAACGATTCAATAAGCGACACAAATACATGTATAACTCAACTCTTTAATTAAAACAGTATTCAAAATTAATCACAATGAAAACTGGTATTAAATTGAACGAATAATTTCAAAACAATATTCGAATAGCGAAATTAATGAGTGAACATTGTCGTGAAAAAGGACGTTAGATCGCAAACCGTCAAACTGCACGACGTAAAAGATGTCCCTTTGGGGGTCGCGATACCTTGGAAGTCCGTAACTGAGGGTATAAATCACGGTAGCGCTAACGCCGCCAAATAAATAATTTACTTTATTCATCAAAATTAAAAGGAACGGCTGACAAAGAGCGATCGTTAATTAAAACTCTCTCAGACTATGATGTCGACTATTTTGGAGATTGGCAACCATGTTTATTTAGAATACCGGCTAGGTTTAAAGGATCATCTTTTATGTAAACTTTGGACATTAGGGTTAAATGGTTTAATGGGTTTATGGTTTGCGGGTTCATCACGAGAACTGAGATCAATTGTAAAATATTTCCTTTGTTTATTAAATGCTTGAAATTTACGTTAATTCCACTATACTCGATTTCGATCAATGCTGATGTTGAATGCAACCAAACATTTCCATTTTACTTGGTACACCGATACCAATTAAAAGGACTTAAAGTGGTCCTAGAATTATTTGCGATCTCATTTGTGGTTCTATTAATCATCATTTCAATCAGTGAATGCTTACACCGATTCCTATAACTTCAGTTAAATTCTACTACTAGCAGCACCCCGCGGTTTTACCCGCGTTGTGCCCGTTTCCGTGGGAATTTGGGGATGAAGACCTTCCTGTTGAATGTGGCTATCCATTTCAAGAATAATTGTTTAAAGCGAATTGGTAATTTCTGAGATTACCACGTTCAAACAAACACACTCTTCAGCTTTATTATATTAAGTATAGATTTAAATACATTTCTACAACAACGAAAGGGTAGTCTACAAGAAACCAAAAACGGCAACTTCAAAAGGTGCATTAGCAGGTGCTTTCGAAGCAAGGAGATTACTTAATGGTCTAAACCAGACGCAGACTCCGAGAGCAAAATAGAAAAACAACCGACCCAAGGGTTTGTTTTGTGTTCAGTGTAGTGTAGTTCAAGCAACAATAGCACTTGTAGTCGATTGCTAACGAATTACAAACCTCTTACAGCTTAACAACTAAATAATAAAAATAAAGACTGTTTTTTTACGTCGACTGTCTGTACTGTCCTTAAACATTTTAGCAAATTTTCGAAACTAGAATCTTAACGTAACTCTAAACGTAACTCAGTTAAAAATACAATAAACTAAAGTAGTGTTTACAATAACACTGTTTTTATAAAAACGAAGAAGTCGAATAAACAAATGCAAATCTTAAACTGTAAAAGATTTATTTGTAAAGCATTGTATACAAGTGCACATCAAGTTTTCAATTACACTGATGGCCGCTGTGGTACGGGCTCACCGCGAAAAACAGCTCGCGGTCACCCAACCTGACCGATTGCACACTACTCAACGGGCAAAAACCGCTTCGAAAACCAACTCAAAACACTAACAGAATAAAGCACATTTTACCACCAACCAAACAGCCATCCACGAAAGTCGAGACAACTCGTTTTCGAAAGGTTGAAGGAAAACTCGATCGGTTTTCCAGTGGGAAGCTCTCAGTGGTTTATTGCGTTATTACCTGGACGTGTCTGCAGCGTTGGGACAGCCGCAATTTGGGACGAAAAGAACGATGTGTTCCTCCGAACGGGATTTTATAGAGCTCGGGCAAGGCAAGAAAAGACTAAGGTGCTCGTCCCGGTCCACGCCTCGCGTAATTTTCTTTGATCGAAAGCTCTACAGGACACCACTTCAGTTTTTATTTTTATCCAATTCAATATCGTTGAACGGTTTGTAAGATACGCTTCGAGAACCTTTTCTCGTATTTTTCAACGTTTATTTATGTGTTTCCAGTTGAATAATAGCGAGAACTGAGATAGTTTATCGTATAACCTTTAAGTGTCTACCTTCTGTTTAATATTACGGTTATTTAAATACAGTAATAGTATCGCTACAAATCATATTGGGGGAGTAAAAAGTGACACCCATATTCAATAAAAATGTTAGTAGCGGTTTGAAATATGTCCAATAATCGGGCGACAAAAACTGTAACTTCGTCTTAGTGCCCATGAAATAAGAGAGGATTGTCCATAAAATGAAATAATAACCGGTCAATAAAATCTTTTGGGATCGGAGCAAATCTGTCAAATACGTCTGTAAGGAGAATAAAAGGAATATGGAGGGCGGGGGAAGGCAAAAAGTGGTCGAAATTCGATCTACAAGTCCCGACGCGGTTATCAGTCGAAGGGTAATTGGGAGTCATGTCAACCGAGATACCGATACGTCTAATATTATTTACCTTACGTTTTTATTGACACGCGAAACCCCCACTTTTTATTCCAATTACACTATTAACAAGTAATCCACGAGAAAACCGAGTAAGGGATCTAGTGTAAAAAGAATGGCTGTAATAAAAGGTGAAAGCTCAGAGTAAATACACACCCATTAAGGCGGTACATTTTCTTAAAGGTGTAATATGTAAGTGAACGCGCACCGTGGCCCATGGGACATAATCTGCATAATTGGTAGCCTTCGAAGGATATTGCGTCCACGTGAGTCGGCAAGCAATTTTCTGCGTCATTTCCTGTGAATCGTCCACTCGGATGGCTATTCGATGCGCACGCCACCCCCGATAGTTAAGTTTAACGTTTAATTGATACAAACTATGGTGTATTCTACGTATAAATTCCGTGTAGATAACCATTATGTCAGTTTTATAAGTAAGATTACGCGTTGGAATGTATTCGTTCACGAAACGTTTTAAATGGAGTTAACTTGAAACGGGTTTCGATTTTTATTTAGAAAGTTTTTTATGAGTTTATTGATTGGAGATTGATGTTTTGACTATGGTTTGAACGGTGACATTTACTGTATATCTACTTAAAAGTTAAATCATTCATAAATACGTGTTTGATGTACTTTGTGGCACAGATATGTTGACTTAGTTAACTTTGCTTTATTAAAACACTAGCAGTGCCCCGCGGTTATACCCCTTTCCCGTGGGAATTACGGGAATTTTTATGCATAAACCTTCCTCTTGAATCACTCGAAGCGCATCAAAATCCGTTGCGTAGTTTTAAAATATACGTAGGGACAGACAGATAGCGGAAAGTGACTTTGTTTTATACTATGTAGTGAATTCGAGGCAATTTCATACTAAATTTTTTTTGATGATCTAGGCAAAAACGCAATCGTTTATATGGTTGTCAGAATGTATTAGATATATCACGTGGTCAAGACACATTATCACACAAATTGCCGGTCTACAAGCAAAGCGATCGTCACTTATCTATAGAAGCTTATTTAGCAATTGAATTGCATTAGCATTCCACAACTAAACTGCACTGGAAACATAATTCGATAAGGTATTCTGTAAATAGTTATAAACCTAATTATTCTAATCTCGGGTGACATATCGATCAGATATCTCAGCCTGTGCTTAATTAAACCCAATTTGAAGAGAATGCGAAAACGTCGCAGATAGGAATTTGTTTTCCACCCTTTGATTACATTTCTGAAGGGTTTTAGAGGAAACGTAACATAAAACATCATACTTTCTCGTCTCTGTTATCTTAATACCTTTTAATACCCGATTTTGATAGACAAGGTATCACTACATAGTATAAAATAAAGTCGTCTCTTTTTCGTGTCTGTCTGTCTGTTTGTCTGCCTGTATGCTTAAATCTTTAAAATTACGCAACGGATTTCGATGCGGTTTTTTGTAATAGGTAGAGTGATTCAAGAGGAAGGTTTTTAGATATAAAAAAAATCCCGAAATTCCCACGGGAACGGGCACAACGCGGGTAAAACCGCGGGGCGCTGCTTTGTTAAATAAAACATTTATAGTGGCACGTGTATACGAAATAGGAGCTTTTTATTTCTGGTATTTGAGGATCAATTTAAGCGAACAAACATTGTGGAGACAACGAGAACTTTACTATGATCACGAGCACATAGAAGACTTTTATTTTATGGCATGGGGCAAGGTGTGAGATATATAAATAATAATTATAATAAAAGCAAATAAATGAAACGATTTGCTTTCATTTAACTCATCACAAAACCTCAGAAACTATAAGGGCCTGAAATTTTGCATGGAAGTTTTAGAACAAAGATACTAGCTAGGAAGAGAATTGCAAAATTCAACCCCTGGCCCCTGCCAGGTGAAAAGGTGAAAAGGAGGTGAAAAGGCCACCCTTTCAAGCCAAACAAGAGCAGGCCGCTAGTTGTATTAATAAGTACGCAATTGAATTCCAAAAAGTCATTTATAAAGTACTGTGAAGTCATCATATTTATTCCCGCCAAAGTAACAAACTATTTGTAAACATTAAAATTTAAGTAGCTATTAAAATACCTGTTAAACTGTTGGATATTATAAACAAAACATTCCGATTCGATATTAGTAGCGGAGTAATAAAACGTTTAGTGCGCTACTTTGACTCACACTCGCAGACTTACTCATCGACATTTATCATATCTATTTTAAACTAAAGATTGACTTTAAACCAGATTTGGATTGAGGAAGTATTTTTAAAATGAGTTAAAAAAAAATGTGAGCGAACTTGCACCTCTGTAAGCGCTCTCAAAAATCAATGTGCCAACGGGCTTATCAAAATGTATGTAGCTGTAACATTAGAAGTGTGACAGACTAGTAGCCATTGTAGTGGCGATATGTTTTAAAACGAAATGACAATTAAACTGCTAAGATTAATGTTCTTTTTTCAAAAGTTCGCTCATCGCTATCGCTGTACCGCATCAACTATTCCGCTATTCGCTATCCCCTATTCTTCGCTCATTCGTGCATTTATGTCCAGTCATGCGATTTATCATAACACGCAACATTTTCTCCTACATAATTTTTTTTGTCCAATATATTATCAACGGACCACTGATCAACATGTTCTTGCATATTTTAATAACTTCTGCAAATGGTAATTGACATTTAAAAGTTTGCCGGGCGTGAATTTTTTTTGTTTAGAAAAAGCTTTTTTCTTTAATAGCATTTTATAACTATTGTATGCTCATTCAAACACCAAACTTAGTATTTTTTTATCTATAGTCGTTTTTTATTATCATATGACAATGTGAATAAAATGTTTACTTTGAATCAAGTGTTACTTTGTATATCTAAGATACTGAATTCGCAACAAACTGAAGTAAGTACACTTACCTCAACACACTCAACCTTTCCGAACTTAAAATGTTTACAAAACAGAAGAAAATCGTTCGAATACAAAACAAAATGAATTCAAACAACACTAAAATAAAAGCAATGGATATTTGATACTACACACAAGGGGAATAAAGATTTGAAAAGCAGGTGTCCGCAGCTTATGCGAAGATGGGGTCACGTACCCACTGAAATGCTATGACACTGCAATTGTGAAAGCTATGCACTTACAAGACTACTATACTAGAGTCCAACAATAATCTCGGCTAATCGACTTTATAATGAGATTTCTCTAAAATAACCTGATAACTAGATTTTGTACGTGACATTTTTTCTAATATCTTTATTTTATATTTCGTTCAGAAAAAATTACGGATACGAATTTTGTTGGACGATCAAAGCTTTTTTAAACTTATATAAGTTGGTGAAATTGTTTTTGTTAGTTTAAATAAATATTATCTGCTTCTATGAAAGTCGGAAATCGTGTAAGTTACACCATTTATAATTAAAAAAAAGTCTAGACCGATTTTCGTGACATTTCGTTTTTTGGATTCGTGTCAGCACTGAATAGTAACCATTTTAACATTCCCACGGGAACACTACGCCGCAGAAGACACATATAAGCTGAAACCGTGGAGAAAAACTAGCTATAAAATAAATAATACATCTTTCGTCATAAACAAATTATTGATAAACAATCCAAACCAAACAGAACAAGTATTTGCTTCCAAAATTATTGCTATTATTCAACCATGCACCGCCAAGTCAACTTTCTCAATTCGCGTGCACAAACTTATTTGAACCATCAAAATGTTTACCCTAGAATTAACCGGATCCTCACAAAGTTTATCTTAATTAATCTCTTTAGCTATTTAGTCAAAGAGAAGTAAATTCCTTTGGCCGCTTTATTGAATTCTAAGTCCGGAAAGTTGGTTTAAATAAGAAAGCATCGATACCCGGAGGTCGGTAGTCTTTAAACGATTTCCTAACTTAATATAAAGTTACAAGATTGTCTAGCCGGTTGCTTTAGTGGATATTGAGATTTTACCCAAAATATGAGATCGGAGATAAGTGATTTGGAGGAACTAGCAGCGTAAGAGCTTTTTATTAAGGGAAGTGTTTGTTTGAGTTACGTGTTATGAAGTTTCTGATATTGTAAAGCGTCGTTGATACTGAGAGTGTAATACGCTCAGTATAATATATATGTATGTATAATGTACACTAAGTGTCAATAAACTTGTATATTTAACAGTTTTTTCCAATCCTAAAGACTTTGGTTAAAATCTGATTCTTGAAATATGATAATATGTCACTCTTACTTTTTATGGAAGCTTAAAATCTCAACCAATGTAATCAATGCATAGTGTACATGTAGTTTTATAGTTTGTTCATGTTTTTAGATTTTAATCAAAGGCCGTTAATTTTCAAATTCATATGTACAGGCACAATAGCACAGATTACAGAGCTCATTTGCAACGGAGTAATCAACGTGAAATGTTCGCATATCAGAAATGGCAATATAAACTCTATAAAGCAAAACATGAAATGAAAATTTCAGATCTCATTGCAAAGGATATTATTCATTCACGCGTACACATGAATTAGCCGTGCAAATTAAAATTGTAAATAGTACATCAGGTAATAGGGAATATTGAATTATAGATGAAGTATTGGAGGCACAGATGAAACCGGTTTTTTCCCGGTTGAAAACCCTTAGGGAAATTCCGGAGCACGCTGCGGTTGCAAAGCCTTCAATTTATGCAGGAGTCGTATTGGCGTCTATCTAGTTGACAATCTTGACATACGGGGGGCGAAACGAACAATGCACTGCAAGCATAGGTGGGACATATTTACATACATTCATGTTTTATTGAAAAACAATTGACTCCTATGCTTACGTCAAAACAAAGCGCTAAACAAAACCGTTTTTAATAAAGCAAGCACAGATTACTCTTCGACGATTTTAAAAGCTTCCGATCTTCGCTATCAAAACTAGGTAAAACAAAAAAGGTGAACCGTATTTAAACTCGAACGGCACAAAGGGTTGAACAAATAGTGTGTATGCGTTATAAACCCGTCCAATCAGTGCGAAGCGGGCACAATGTGCGACTAAACGACACCAACAAAAGCGCCGTAAAGAATGGCCCGCCGACATGCCGCGCTAATAAAATAGTTTGAGCAACAGGTTGCGAGCTCGAACCGGCTCACAATGGGACACCGACATATCCTGCACTATTCCTGACTAATATCTTATTGGAACCTCGTAATAACGGACACTAATTTAACGAAAATAACGCTGGAAAATGAATGAATTTGTTTAATTTGAAGAAGATTGGTTAATTGTTTAAACTGAATTTAAGTTTTAGGATTTGTAACTTGGAAACACTTTAAGATATTGTAATCTTTTAAAGGTTTTAGGGCAAAAGTTTCAGTGTATTCATGAAAAATTATATAAGTACACGGTGGAATTGAGAAACCTCCATTTTTAATTCGGTTAAATCAAGACTTTTTTTCGAAAAACAAGTACGTTTAAATCATCAAAATGTAAGGTTAAATCACCATTTAAAACAACAAAGTTCTCCACGTACAAACAAATAAACTCTACAACTTTATTAGTATAGACATTAGAAAAATATCACCAAAAAAGTGAACATACACATTCGAACGATATCCTCATTTCCATACCAACGTTCGAGACGCTACGAACAGTTGAAGTAAGAATAAAAGACGCAACTAGTTCACAGTTATCGAGCCAATATGAATATCTAGGTTATTATAAACTAAGTATCAGCGAAGAAACATGGAGTTAGTTTAATAAATATCGTCAAACCGGTGAACTGAAAATATGGAATTAGATGTTCGATATTGCGGTATTCGTGTTATACTTGGATGTATGTAAGTTATAATTGCTGTTGAATAAGTTTTGAAGTAATTTGAAATAAGCAGATATTCTGGTGACAGCAAATGTCGTGTCTTACGAACAGTAAGAGGATGGCAGAAGATAGAGAAAATTGGAAAGAACTCCATCGACAGGAGCGCTGCTCTTATGTTTTAGTAGATCTTACTACTAATTATATATGAATAAATAATTATTGAATATTAAAACAATATTTAGTACAAAATAATATTATTGAATAACATGATGTTAATAAAGTTCAGTAACATTTAGAAATCAAATATTGACACTCAATATTTAAATCTAAAACCTAATAACAGCTCAAATTCTAAAAAAGCTACGTATTTGATTTACAAAACAATTTAGTATATCAAAACCGAAACTATTGGTAAAAAATGCATAGGACGACTCAAACGAGCACTATAAGCAATACAAAGTAATAGTACAAAGGTAGAACCAAAACACGTTCCATATCGTTTTTAAAATTTAGTGTTGTACGTTTTAAAACGATAATAAAATATCGATAAGTCCGACCCACACGCTGGCCTATCCACTTACCAAGAGTAGTTCAATGCTTCAGCCTCTATTATGCCGGGATGGTATCGAGAGCACTCCACGCACAAACCTGTATTGTTTTGCCATCGGACGCTCTCCGGCCTTAAAGGTACGTTATATATTGATTAAACCCAATAAAAACCCTATTGCATCGAGAGAAATCGAATTTAAAACCATTTGCGCATTGGCAATGTGAAATAAAAACGTGCTTCTTCTTAATTGAATTTAGAATGTGTTCCATTTGTATTAGAACGTATTTAAAAATAAAGTAAAGAGGGTTAGAGATAAGTAAAGTACGACTAAGTATTTAAAGGACAGTCCCGAATAGGAACGTGTAACTCCCTAATACCACTGTGTCGGAATACCTGGCGGTTTTGTTAGGGATTTACAAGTTAACTTCTATTGGTCCAAACGCTTATTTCTATTGGAACACGGAACGACTTAAATAAGTTGGGCGAGCGTGTTTTCACAAAGTTACCGCACCGCCATCCCTTTTGATATTTCACCGATTCCGTGGTTTCACTTCTTGCGGTAAGGAGTTACACTTGTTCGCGACTTATGTTAGTTTCGGATTCATGAATAGTTTTTGTATCTGACAAGCCTATTTGAAATTAAAGACTAGAAAAGGCAATTCGATTTTCAAAGTTTGTTTATGAAATAAATCACTTTTTTCTTATTATTATTTTTTGTTTATTCATATATAAGAAGCGAAAAACGGAGCATTAAATTAAGCAGGAACAAAAGCCTAACGTCGAGCCAAGAACAATCTTCACAAAACGGTCGCGCGTTAAGTGAGGAGTGACAAAACTTGAGTCGACAACTAATTAACAATACAAACATGAATCAGAGGCTATTAGATGTAATTGAATTGTCGCCGGCGGCAAAGTTGCCGCAGCGGCAAATTTAAATATCACGCTTTACGGCGGGCTTTTAGTACTTTTGCCCGCTGAATTATTATTGCGTTACATCTTCGAGACGCTAGTTTGTTTTCCGGCAATTTGTTGAATGAACAAAGTATAAATATCTCGCTCAACACTCGTATATCAGATTTATGTTTATTTATTTAACATGATCAAAAACGTAAAATATTTATTTCGATAGATCTCCTGCCCTAATAGACAAGAGGCAATTGCTTCCGCTCCGTTACTTTAAAAATGTGTGAGTAAGTGTCATGACTATGTGGACTATCAGGGTTTTCATCAACTATCAGGTGAAATAAGCCATTGGTCTATAGAGCGTGATATCACTACAAAATATAATACAAAGTCCCCGGCCGCGTCTGTCTGTCTATTAAAATATAAACTGATATATTAATTTGTGTTGCAATCTATAGTTCGTTAAACTAAAAAGTAATTCACTCAATTTATTCTTAAGATACAGCAAACATGTTAATGGAATTAGACCATTTGTTTTCTTTCAATAAATATTCATAGAAAACAAATGGCAGTAAATTATAGTGGAGTCCCACCAATCAGGCATTAAGTGTTGCGGCTCGGGAACAATTTTTCACTAGATCCTCATAAAATACTCTTGTCATTGCGCCAAAGAAATTATCTCCCCCATTGACTAAAATTTTTCACGGCAAGTTTGACTTCAATCCATTACTTTTTCCCCCACTTTTATCTCGAAACCGTCACGACAAAGTTGAATTGTGTTAATTGCGAGGACACTTTTTGTGGAAAATATTTGGAGTAAAGAACGAAAGAGTTCTTTTAAAACGTGAAAATTATGAACGCGGAATAGTTTGAACTGGTTGATAAGGTTTGTGGCTTCATTTATTTGAGTTATTGCGCAAACCCTTTTAATTAGTCCCCCGACCAATAAGACAAACTCAACTTTTTGCGAGTAGGTACATTCTGGTGTTTTAAAGAGCTATCATTAAAGAAGTTAAACATTTTGTTAGGATATTCTTTTGTTTGTACATTGTTACTTTTAGATAAATGGCTTGAAAAGTTTTTGTATTTTTAACTTTGTAAATATGAATGAGCATATTACTTTGAGATGACGTAAGCTCAAATGCAAGAGCTTTTCGGGAGGTCTAAATGTCTTTTAAAAGCACGTCAAAGTCTTAGAAAGGTGCCAAACAGAGGTGTGAATTTTTTTTGTTTTTTTTTACATATATTGATATCTTGCGTCACCATAGCACGATGATATATTTGCTGGACCTCCAATATGGTCCAAGGTATCTCCCATATCCAAATCTGACGCGATTGAGTGACAACACGAAAGCACGTTGGCCTCCCCGACTATAACCAGAGATTTTTTTAAGTGAGAATCGAACATAAAGCATTACTCTCTGTGTTTTGTTTTCAAAAAACGTCGCGGCCTACAACGTGCCCTTTTTAATCTATCTTAAAACTTAACTAACACAGGCAAATGAATTTCAAAAACTAATAAAGAAAACGAAACAATGTATGAAACGCATAAAGTTAACATAATCTTTGTAGTCGACCCTCCAGTGTCTTCAATATAGTTAAAGTTTTACTAACAATTAAATGCAATGTAAACTAATTAGTTCGCCCAAGTGCTAATACTGAAGTTGAGCAAGATATTACTTCTCATGTTGCGTCACAATGTACGGAGACACATTCTTGGTAGTGTAATCATAAGGTATTATTTTATATCAAAGTCGCTATTTGCTTCGAAGCTTCGAAGTTATTTATAGCATGGTATCATGGTATCTCTACATGTATATGTATGTGTACGTAATGTCCCACTGCTGGCCTTTCATCTCACTGAAGATATCAGTACAATGGAATGTCGTTTTTTAAATCAATTTTATATGAACAGTTAAGTAAGGACTAAAACGTCACTGCTTATCGTTTGGTTTCAAGATAAAAGTCAACCCTAAATAAATCATCTCAAAACGTAGAAGGAAGATATTTTAGGAAAAGCTTCGATTTATATTTCCAAATTATTCTAAATTTCAATCTAATTCCAAAGTAAAAAGATGGCCTACAACTTCTTTTCCTTTTCAACTGTATTAAATAATATGTACCAAAAATGACTAGTCTTGTCTCAGTTAAATTATTTGGAAATGAAACCAAAATAAAATCAAGGACATATTTTTCAAAATCAAAGTCAGACTTTTTCCAATTTCAAACCTGAAGAATCGCCCTACAACTTTAATATAGAAAGGCTAATTCATTAATACGCAAACTGAGATATTTGAAATGCTAAAGGCATAAAAACAAGTCTTGGGCGGTTCTTGGATCTCAGCCGGACTTTATCTGATCTCTTGGATTAATTAACTTAAATGCAACAAGTCTCAGTTTGCTCTACACTCGAGACGGTCTGTCGCGTGTTTTATTATAGACGCTGCTGAATTAAATAAGTAGCGAACTTCACTGGGGTTGTATTACGTTTGCTGTAACAATATTGGATGAATTTAATTGAAAATTTTGAATAGAAAATGTTCTGTGTTTTGCTTAGTTTTTACTGTAACCAAACCACCTTTTCTAAGTGAAGAAATGCTTTAACGTGTTTCGATGTTTGGGTAAACAGCTGGGTTATGTGGTATAGACTATGTAACCCGTAATCTTATATATAGTAAACGATATATCAAATGGAACAAGATTGCATTCTTATCAACTTAAAGTCAAAACTAGTATTAAAAAATGACTACAGCATGATAGAGCGAGCGGAGCATGTTTAACGATTCGCGAATCATAAAGAAACGAGAACGTAAATACATGGTAAGCCCGAAGGTAAGTAAATATGTGCAGGTATCAGTGAATGCTTCAAAATTAAAACGAAATATTTTTCATAACATTTCATACGATATACAGAGCCAGACAAACATTGCATAAAAGCTTTAAAGTCTTAAACGATGCACCTAACTTCGTGCATTAAGTAAGCACCATATTACAAAAATCTTTGTAAAGAAAACTCGCTCTAAAAGTTCACGATAAACTTAACTAAATAAACATACATTTCAGCGAATGTATTAAGAAAAAGTGCATAAATCTAAGAGTTAATTATTTAAATCAACTTGGGAGTCTGAAAAGCTTCGAATTAGCATACACGTACATTTAAAAAACACGCGAGGGAGAAGTGAAAGCCGTTATTAGTGTAGCAACTAAATCAATGGTATATAAACCTTCTCGTGGCTGCAATGACATCGAATAAAAAACGAAATTTATTAATCAAAAAATCTGTTTCAAATCGATTGAGAGTCCTACTGCGTCCGTTATTGGAACCCGGGTTCTGTACACTGAAATTGGCAAAAATAACATTTTGGTGTACAACCGATTTTGGTCTTAAGGGGGTTGTGTTAAGGGTGGTTCGTGGAGCAAGTTGAATGTTGTTGGGGGTGCGGAAGCGGCCTAATGACGACAAGAGTACAATAGCACGTGTGGGTCCTTGTTATTGGTATCTGACTTGACCGCTACGAGCGATTTGTCTAAATGAGATCCGGACCTCTTTAGAGCTCTGCGAGTTTTCAGAATACCGACTTTAACCGTCATTTATAAGGGATTATTACGATCTTCGTTTAATATATTATGAATAAATTATTTAAAATTTAATCAACATTTAATATTCTGTACCGATGTAAGAGGCCTTTTCTATGCGGAAGGCAGGCATACCGTTGACTTTTAATAATCACATCACTATAAAGACATTATAAGGCCACCCTTTATTAATATTATTTTGTAAATCAAAATATTTGCTATATATAAAATAGACTGAAACCAGTGCGGATTTTTTCAGCTCACACTGAAAAATAAAAAGCATTATAACTGTATTGAAGTAAATCAGAAGAAAGGTCTAGGTAATATATTTATTAGCCTCTACCTGCGTCAGAACAACATTATACTGTAATGAAATAACACTGTTAAACAGAACTTAAAGGAAATGTTTGTATGGGCCTTGTTCAGGAGTATCTTCTCGTCACATTTTGAACTCTACTGCTTTTAAATTAAGGGCTAAAACGTGGGGCGTACCTGTGCCGAAACTACCGTAATCCCGTATACCGACTATTAATCTTCGTTCCGGCTCTCATGAGGTGGTTTGTTGTGGCTAAATTTGTGGGGAAGGCCACGATTTGCTGGCCATGGGCCTCTGGGGTCATGTACGTCATACATTAATCCGGCGTCGGTTTAATAGTCTCTTTTATCGATGCTAGATTAAACGCGGCCCTTATCTCACGAAGATTTATGCAAGTACCGTTTAAAACAATGACGCAGACAGCCCCATTTAAATCTGTTTTATCGTGACACTTTGTCAAATAGTATGTATTTACTGAAATGAAGCTTTGTACAATGAGACTTCTTCGTAAATAACCATTCGCTTTGAATTATGAATATACACGTTACGCAATGAACCGTTTGATGTAGAATTCTAAAATCAAAATATCATTAGTGTAATTAATACTATTTAATAATGAATTTGAGCATTACAAACGACTAACTCCGAAGAGGGGTAACACCAAACATCATTACGCAAATGAGTAACGTGCGTGCACACATTAACAATATCGGAAAACGACTGAATATTTCATATGATTCGAGTAAAAACATACATTATCACTTTAAAATTGTATTATATTTTCTTTTGTTTATTGTTAAGAGCATTAGGCAGTCACGTGACTCGGGCACGGTAATGTTCCGCGTTACTTTGACAACTTTTTACCTTCCAAATTGTATTTTCGTGTTCGGTCGAGTTTTCCTTATAAATACTGTCATTAAGACAGTCACACCGTGTCACAAGGTAATGCGTACCAAACATATCGAAACCATTTGTGAGTAATGTAAACAATACATGTTATTACATCTGGTGACAGGCCGTGACAGCAGTGTCATATAACCCTAAGAATATTTTAACACAAACAAGGAAAGCCTTTGTTTATACAACATTTTGTTTATTTTCGAATTACATTACTTAATTACAAGCAACGACGACTGTTAATGGATTACAATTGATACGTAACAGTGACATTTTGAAGTATTTGTAACAGTTACACTTGCTATTACAGTTAGCAATGGATTGTCTGTTGCTTCTTAAAAATGTTAAAATCTAAGTTAATATAGCTGATTATTCAAATAAAGATAATTAATTCCTTTTATGGAGGAATACAGTTTAGTGATGGGTTAAGAATGGAATGTAATCACTAAATGTCACTTGTGTTCTCATAATATAGGATACGTGATATCATCTTTACTTAGAAGCTTATTCGAAAATATATTAAACCTGAAACCCAAATATTTGCCGTGGAAACAATACCATTGCTAATACCCCTAAAGTAGGTAGATAAATTCACAAGTAAATTATATACCTCGTACGCATATGCCGAAGGTATTATAAGGGATAAAGTATAAGCTCCGAAGTGACTAGATGTTACTATAATGACAAGTGTTTCTCGAATAAATTAAAACGGAGATCTTTGAGTCTTTAATTAATGAGAGCACGTGTACTAAGATAAACATAAAAAGTAGGTATTCAAGTTAAAAATACAACAGAAAATAAACAATGAATTTCGATCATTGTGCCTGTAGGATGTTTACACATATTCAGACAGTCATCCGTAATGAGATACAAAACAATTGTTTGTATTCAAACGTCAAATTCTTCAGCTGTATACTAGACAATGAGAGCCGATACCGCATTTGTTAATTTTACATTCAGTGCGTCAACTTTAAACAGGGTGTCTATAGGACGAAGGGAAGGCGCCGTGCCATTACGTCGCCCCACATCATTTGTTTATTAAACATCCTCCGAGGTGGAACAGAATAATGGCACGGTAGACTTTGTCACGGCCGCTTTCCCTTGAAATTAAATCGTAATGATGATGCGAACCTCACTCGCCGGTTTCGGCTCCCTACCACCCTGGTTATTAAGTCTCCTGTCGTCTTGAGGTCAAAATGAATAGATTTTAAAAGCCCACCCGGTATCACAACTGTCATAGTTATGAAAGGAATCCCGTTGAGTGGTCTGGCGGTGTAACACTGAAAGCGTATTTGAAAAAAAGTGTCGTATTTTCAAATGTTACACGAGACTCGGGTCGAGTGTAATTTGCTAATAGGGTGCCCTGTTTCCTTGTAACTGAAACTTTTATAGAGCTTTTCGGAAGATTTTCTATACAACAAAAAAAGTGTAACTTTCAACATGCCTACAGGAGTACTTATAAATAAAATGTAAAGTTAAAAGGTTTCTACTTGACTGGGATCATCACTACATATTATAAAACAAGGTCCCGTCCCTGCCTGTCTGTTCACGATAAACTCAAATACTACTGAACGGATTTTGACGCAGATTTTTTCATAGATAGAGTTATTAAAGAGGAAGGTGTGAAGAAGTTTCTGGATGTATAAAAACTCCCGAAATTCCCACGGGGACGGGCAAAACGCAGGTAAAATCGCGGGGCGCTGCTAGTGTAAGTAATATAAACAAAAGTACTCAAGATACGTTGTTGCTAAACAGTGGGTTTTCATACAGTTATTATTGTGCAATACTCATAATCCAGATTGGGTCATACGATGGTTTACGACCACCCAAGGAAGGTCTCTGATCCTCTTACTAAGAAAACGTAATACAGGTACTACACTAACTATGGTTAACTGTTATTGCATAACTTTATTAATACTACTAGTTAGTGTTTGGCGTAATTAGAACTACTTAGACCTAGTAATAAACTTAACAATATTAACTTCGTAAGTTATTCGGTAAACAGCATTAAAAAAACCGGCCGTAAAGTGCGAGCCGGACTCGCGCACGGAGGGTTCCGAACTTTAAAAAATACGTTTGTTGTATGGGAGCCCCCTTGAATAATTGTTTTATTTTATTTTTAGTATTTGTTGTTATAGCGGCAATAGAAATACATCATGTGTGAAAATTTCAACTGTCTAGCTATCACCGTTCTTGAGATACAGCATGGGGCAGTCGGACGGACGGAGAGCGAAGTCTCAGTCATAGGGTCCCATTTTTACCCCTTGGATACGGAACCCTAAATAATACAAAATATTTTTAAATTTTGGGAAAATCACAGTGATCACAGTGAACCAACTTAAAGCTATACAATGAGTCTGGTCACCGGTGTCGGAGACTTAAGGGGGGTTAAATATGGGGATTTTTATCGACAAATCACTATCCCGATTTTCTCTTGGCCTCTCCATACTAAAATGGCAGCCATTTTGTTTTTTTTACTTTGCAGCTCAGACGCCTACACTGATTTAATCATTGCTATCGATGTAGACGTCTTAGGAAGACGAAAGAGGTGTCATTTGAAAGCTAACAATGAAGACAATCAATTTATGATACATTTTATTCAATATCTTTTTCACAAATTAACATAACAATATTAACAAAATAAAAATCGTATTTATTTATTGCATTTTTTTTAGTTGTTTAAAATTTTCATGAAAACTAACGTGTCAAGCTAATTTTTTTAAATTGTATTCTCATAGTACATGATATTTCCATTAAGATAAATCTTACATCAAGGTCCTAAGTTAAATAGTTTCGAAGCTATGATGATTGGAAAAAGGTAGTTTTTCTAACTATGGGATGGGAAAAGGCAAAAAAAAACAAAGTAAAACCATTAATTATCATTTATTAATTTAATATCATCTAAATCGTGGCTGTAGTACCTAATTTAGATGATATTAAATTAATTAAATCAGTGTAGGCGTCTGAGCTGCAAAGTAAAAAAAACAAAATGGCTGCCATTTTAGTATGGAGAGGCCAAGAGAAAATCGGGATAGTGATTTGTCGATAAAAATCCCCATATTTAACCCCCCTTAAGTCTCCGACACCGGTGACCAGACTCATTGTATATAGATTCCCACGAATAAGTGTAAAATGCCGAATAATATAGTCTATTTATTCTTTAACTAGCAGCGCCCCGCGGTTTTACCCGCGTTGTGCCCGTTCCCGTGGGAATTTCGGGATAAAATGTAGCCTATAGCCTTCCTCGATAAATAGACTATCTAACAGTGAAAGAATTATTCAAATCGGTTCAGTAGTTTCTGAGATTAGCGCGTTTAAACAAACAAACAAACAAACAAAACAAACTCTTCAGCTTTATAATATTAGTATAGATCTATGTATTACTAGCAGCGCCCCGCGGTTTTACCCGCGTTGTGCCCGTTCCCGTGGGAATTTCGGGAATTTTTTTACATAAAAACCTTCCTCTTGAATCACTCTACCTATTACAAAAAACCGCATCAAAATCCGTTGCGTAATTTTAAAGATTTAAGCATACAGACAGACAAACAGACAGACACGAAAAAGAGACGACTTTATTTTATACTATGTAGTGATATAGCAGATTAAATAAGGTTCAAAACCTCTTATCATAATATCCCAAAGCTAAACCAACCGACACAAATATATTCGTCTGTTCCCAAGCAACATTTTCCTTCCTAGAAATGGTTTCTTAAAGACACAATATAATGTTATTTAATTAATAAAACCAAATTTATGATACACGTATTTTAAAATGTCTTTTGACATTAAGCAATGCTTCGGGCGGTGGAGAATGTAAATTCGGTGAGATGTGAGAAACAGGAGACAAATAGGGCTGAAACCGCAGGTAGGCGTACGATACTTACATTGCGACACCCTTTCATCCGACCTGATCGCTTGGAAGTCAATGCCATCATACAATCATTGTGAGTGAACCATTTAGTTATTTACTCATTCTGATTATACGTCGCTTTACATTGTTTATCGCGTTCAGTGATATGGGAGATGTGCTTTTGTTATCAAAACCGACATCAAAGATGAAGTGAGAACAGTTATGATTTTTTCTGAAGCATAGAAATGAGATAGCATCAGTATTTTAATGCGGCCGAATTAAGCCAGACTTTTAGGGCTCCCACACAAAACTGCGATGCGATGCGATGCGAACTGAAATAGTTATATCTATCGCCATTACTACAGTACAAAGAAAAGAGATGAATATATTAAATGGAATTCGCATCGCATCGCATCGCAGTTTTGTGTGGGAGCCCTTAGGGAGGGTTCCACAATAATTCTTAATTTTTTTAAGCGCCTAAATATGTTTAATAAACAAATGACGTCGGTTTTAAATTGTGTTCTATTTAGTGTGAAGTAAAATTCAATTTAAACAAGCAGCTTTTATTTCTCAAACATATTTTGGTAGTAAATAGAAGAAAAAGTGCTTGAATTGTACATTCCGCCGCGTGGTGCTGCGACTTTCTTTCATATATAAAGGAACACCAGAATGTAGGAGCGTTTAAAAAAAGATCTTTTTTCAAAAATTCGCTAGTCATCGTAGCCATAAATTGGCATTGCACTACAACCGTAAGTAGTCGCTCATTCAATTCCGACGTCTTACGTTGTCTTAACAGCAAAATTTATTTTAGTATCTCTATTATCTCCCATATTATATAATTAATTGGGTACATAGAATTAGAAAATACAGGAAAATTTTAATGGGAAATTGGAATCATCAGCCGACCGTAAAGATTATTTCGGCTTCAGCGAAATTTTTTAATTAAAAAGTTGTTAGAAGTATTCTCCGAAGAATATGTGATCTGTTGTGAAATTAAATCATAATTGGTTGCTAACTGCTCCAATTGGACATCAGTAATTCCGTACAAATTTTATTTGACATTCTTATATTTTTTTCTGTTTTTTTTCTGTGGATATACTAGCTCTAGCTTCGGATTTAACTACATTACATATATGTAGAGTGTAGGAATAGTTACTCCATTGTCTGTACAGTCACGTGCAATGAAATGTATAAACGGGCAGATTTTCAAATAAATGTCCACTCTAAACATTTCAAAAACATATAGCCACTTAACAATTCATACTATATACCCACCCGAGTTTCTCACAATAATGTATACACTTTAGAAACTGTAGCAGTTTTCACTATTTTGACAAATGGGTATTGATTTCAATGACTGACTTTGATAGTTTAGAATTTTTTTTTGTTTTTATTGTGAAGGACAGAATGAGTAATAACAATAGAGATATAGAGAGATACCAACCTATGCGCTGAGCATGAAACCTAGTGTCCCCATTAGACATTTACAAAATATTTTTTTTTTTAAATAATATCGTTTACCTTCATATTTATTATTGTAATTCATAGTGGATACTTATTTCTGCATGTGATCGTTTATACAAATATCTGAAAACAACCTGTGTACATATTTTTGATAAACTCGGGTGGGTATATAGTATGAATTGTTAAGTGGCTATATGTTTTTGAAATTATCAGAGTGAACATTTATTTGAAAATCTGCCCGTGTATACATTTCATTGCACATGACTGTACATACAAAATGGCATGACATACACTTTTCAATGCGCTAGAGTAAAATCTATACTTATATTAATTAAGCTGAAGATTAATTTGTTCTTTGAACGTGATAATCTCAGACTACATCACATTTGAATAATTCTTTTTGTAATGGATATCCACATTCAACTTGAAGGATTTTTTTTTCTCAAAATTCCCACGGGAACGAGCACAATACGGGTAATACCGCAGCGCGCTGTTAGTTCATAAATAAACAAGCTACCTACAATACGCTTTCCCAAATCATTCAATATGGTAGGTATCTAGTGCATTTTTACTCAACTCTGAAATAGGTAATTCGCCTATAGGAAAATACCTAATACAGTAAAGTGTAGAAACCAGCATTAAAGTCGAACCTTCATAGCTTAGTTTAATGTCCTTATTTTAATGGAATAATTATGTCGCTAATTACTTGACTCGAGTCACATTTCATTCTTGGGAGGTAATTGTTACGTATTTCGTAATAGACGAGTATAAATTGAAGCCGTCTCTGTTTTCATTATACTGTTTATTATTTTATTTTTAAGTCAGAATAAGTACGCGAATTAACGTCGAAATTATAGGAATCTGTTTTTATTATACTGTTTATTATATTATTGAGTCAGAATATGTATGCGAACGACGAAATTATAGGAATTGTACGAGTTGTGATGGAATTGTATTTTATTAAAGTTAATGTTGATATTTTTTAGGATTAAATATTAAAACTAGCAGCGCCTTTCGTTTTACTCGCGATAAGCGTATCACCGTGAGAATCTATGGATAAATTAACATAATTCTTTATATAACCTTTTCTTGAACATTTCTGTATTAATAAAGTTATGTTAAATGTTAAATAAACCATTTCCACTTAAAAAGAGGCTTCCATATAAATTTAATTTTGGTTTGCAGTAGTAGTAGTGAATTTTTAAGCTGTCCAAATGTTCGGACAATTTAAACAACACGACAATCTTATTAAAACTATCGCATAAGAATAGGTAGAGGCGAATAGAGGAAGAGGATGACTGAGAAGAGTTTATGTTGACCATCTAAAGAAAAGAATGTAGTGTCGTATCAAGAGTTGAAGAGCAAGAAAGAGAGAAAGGGAAAGAACTCTATCGACACAAGAGAAAAAAAAAACATAAGCCATTCATTGCGGGAAGCTTTGTGAGATGCAGTGCTTACGTGCACTCATATTGAATTGCGACCGCGTGTAATCCTCCCCATTTTACTGATACCTTCAGCCAGAAGCCTTTGCCCAGCTGTAGGCCACAACAGGCTAAAACTGCTACTATGACTGTTATCGAAGGTTTCTCAAATGAGAATGCGCGAAAGCAAGGTACCTGTGTCAGCAAGTCTGAGCATACACATAAATCCACACATGCCCACACCCTTGGGAATAAGTGGGGAGTAATTTGCTAGCACGAGTTCGGCTCGCGTCGCTAACATTAACTATTAAATTCGTTGCATATTAAACTACAACCTTACAGCGTTGTAATCCAGAGTGTGTTCAACGATGTGATCGTAATCTCAAGGGACTATTCAACTGTTTTTAAGTATATAAGTGTTTGGCTTCAAACTCAGACGGTGCTAAGATGTTGAAATTAACGCCGAGTTCACAAATTTCTAGACGTTGCAGTACTTTGAAGGTTGATTTGCTCTAATACAAGTAAACGTTTTAATTAACGCCCAATACTGTCGTAAAGGAAAACATACTCTGAAGAATACGAAATTGGAATTTTTTGATTAAGAAAGCGCTGAATCACCGTGTTCGAGTGCAAATCTCAGTAGATTCTGGTATTGCTGAAGAATGGGGGAGTTATGTCGAAAAATTCATTCTTTGTTCCCGACAGCCAACAGGCCCTCTGTACTAGTCGAGTGCACGGAACCCCACTTGACACACTTCATTTTTTACCTTTTCTTCAAATTGAAACTGGAGCGAGAGCGGTCCTGCGGCCGAGCCGTGTATCACATAAATTCATTATGAATTAACAAGATTTTCGTGACCATTATTTTAAATTTTCACTACCAAAGCTCCATTCACTGTTGCGCTTCTGGAAATTGTGGTCTAGCCACTTAGAACCAAGCTGACAACTCGATTAGCTTCGTTATAAGTTTTATAAAAACTATTTACAACATAGACATTGTTACTTAATGTTTTTGAGACTCTACACACCTTGTTTAAAACCGTTATAAATGATTCCAAGTATAAACCCAGGAAAGAAATATCTGTGCCGTATTTTGTAAAATGGCTCGGATGGAAGATGTTCCCATAAAATTTCCCATGCTGGTACATATTCTATGTACGCCAAGACAACCTTTCCAATCGGGTGCGGTGCACTGCGTTCGTGGCAATGCACTTTCGCTGACCCCATGCCTCCTCCCACGGCTATTCTCTCTTTCACACTCGCCACTTTCTTCGTCTACTATCTCGTTCTAACTACGGCTGCGCTTACGCTTCCCGGGTACCGAGGTAATAACATTCTACGACGCGGTACACCGCCGGAGTGGAACGGGTTCTGTCGATGACTTCGACGATTATTTCTGAGAGAGACAATGGTCATTGGATACGTTGAAATTACTAGTTTTGATCAAGAGATACTCGGTTCCATTGAATTATCGATCTTTGTGGGTGACGTAACGTTGTGATGATCAGATAAGGAATGTAAATACGATATTGACATTGGTTTCTAACTATCCCAGAAATTGAAGGTTACAGTTATAGATAGACCACAAAGTCTACTGATTATTGGTAACTGAGCTATCAATATTGGAGTCTGCGCCATCTTTATTGGTTTACTAATACTGAATGGATACTTGGTGAATGTGGTTATTCTTACGTGCGTATCGGTCTATTCACTTATTGTACTATACATATATACGTACCCTTTTCCAAATGGATGACCGTAAATAACAAACGAATAGAAAGAGTTTTGAATTTTGATACGTCTTTTACGATATGGAATTTATATTGAGAAAGCATTGGTAAATAAGAGGAAATGTGATAAGATGAAAATTGTAACTGCATGTATATATATATTTATTTGTAAATATCCTAGGATAAATAAAATCGTACAGTGATGCGACCAAGAGTCAAGTTACGGATTAGTGAGAGTATACTGGAATGATTCCATACTTTTCCAAAGATAAATGTCAAGAGTGTAATCAGACGTCACAGGTATTTCGACTTTATCTATCAAAAATTTAGGACGACATTCGTTAGCATCGTTCTCGAGGGGACGCCGTTCTAAGCTTGTGAGTATGTTACCCGACGTGATTCGGAAGATCCTAAAAGGCTAGACAGCGAAGTTGTAATATGGAGCATAAAAGCTTAGGATTTGGGTAGAAACTCGATTGGCCTGATGTATGCCGGTGCGCGGGAATGTGACTGGGAGCATTCCATGGCACAATGAGTAATTTAAAAATTCAAAAACTCGTCGAGGCTCGGCTGTGCGAGGTGAGGCGATCCGACGAGTGCCGCTCTGCAATTGAGACTGTTATCTGCCTGCACGCTGCTACACAACATACAACGTACAGAAATCATCCACCTCGGTGAATAACACGGTTACTTGAATAAGCTCACCCAACAGAACATTAGATGATGCACGGGAACCGATGCAATTGAAACTACAAACAGGAATCCACAACGGTATTTGACCGCCCCAATGATCGTTCTTAAATCAAAAGTATTTTTGCTTAGTGATTATTTGAATGTTGAGTAAACAGAATATTAAATTCAAATCTGTACCCAATGCTATTTATAATAAAAACTATCTCCGGATATCATGCTAACGGATATATTGCTAATTGGTAAACAATGCGGCGAACGAAATGTTCTCGATATCCCGCTGCTCGCTATCTTCACTATTTTTAAATGAAATTCTTTCCACTCATATATTCTGCGCTATAATTACAGTAGAGTAACGTTGGTTTTCAGAATCCCGAATAGGTAGTATTTGATTGCTATTTAATTATTCAGTCGTTTTTCGATGCGTCCTACACGTCTGTTTTGCGGAATTCAACTGCTGATGGTATGTTTCCGGATATCCCAATTGGTATTTCGCATGCAAATTATGGAATTTAAAATTGGAGTTGTCATAATTTTCCCATAACATAAAGAATTTGTAACGCGAGCTTTATCTACATCTATGAGCCATTAAAGCAGAGTACTTGTCAGGTAACTGCTTGCGGTTTTATCAGTTTTGTCATCTGACAAGTCGTCGGCATTAACATTGTTCAAGTAGAAACCATTAAAGCGAGATGTCGCACATTTTATACAGAACTCACGGCTATATACAGATACGCATTATTTAACTCAAGCAATTTTTACTCTTAATCCGTTTTCCCTATTAAATAATAAGCGAATTCGAAACTCAGAAGTGGAAGGAAAATAATTACAGTTATTAGTAATTACAAACTCGAGGTGTACAACGAATCTTGAAACCTAACCAGCTCTAAAATGGTTTACTTTAAAACATTCCAACTTAGTTTCAGTCGGGTTAACAATAGAGTTTAAAATGCTATGGTTGATACGGTTTAATTTCCGTGCCCGGTAAAATAGGAACTTGAGCTTTATAAGATAAGCTTAAGAGTCAATTTGGAGCGACGTTGTGGAGTATCAGGCGGAGTCTTCAGAGGATATTCGACGCTGAATCGATATGCGAGAGTTTAAAATTTATTTGAGTTTTATTACAAGTTTTTCGCAGACGGATGCAGTGGAAACATGTTAAAGTGAGGTAGTAAAAAACAGGGATGTAATTAGTGTTTGGAGGGAATCGTGAACAGATGCGGCTCGAGTAGGCCGCAGAGTCCCACTTCTGAGTTACGTACCTCAATGCCACCCTGGAAATTTATTTGTTTTCAAACTCTTGCCGACCCTCCGACCTGAACGGTTAATTATTTGACCATCACGATTTTATTTGACTAATTTACTGCTTTGTTAGGGTATCATTAATTAAAGGAATACTGATTAGGAATGTTTTCCGTGTTTCCATTCTGGCCTATTGGTTTAGGAATCTTATATTGAGAGATAAGTTGGGAAACGAATTACGGAGGACAGTAAAGTTTGCCTTTTTTCATTTGCAATTTGTTGCTTGGAAATATTTTTGACAAGAATATTTAATGAAAATAAATTGTTTACCGAGTAATAACTAGGACCCGTAAAATACGCAAATAACTTTTGCCAAGTACGACTCTCGCTTTGATATTTCTGCAAGTATGAAAAGTCTCCTTGATTAGCTCTTGGACTTTTTATTTTCGACGTATCTTTTACTTTTTCGTCTTATTAAGATTTTGAACTTCTCCTGTCTCGAGATACTTAAAGTTTTTCGTACGGAATATTGTAAGAATGAGAACATATTAATTTTTATTTCATTTAATTTACGAAATGGTTTAAGAATGTTGAATCTTGATAAATAAAAACAAAATAACGGTGAAGTCTTAATGCCAATATGTTATATCCAGTTTATATCAATCACTTTTTTGCTTCTCAACTGGGCTAATTAGCTATAAATAGAACAACTATAATAATCAATGGATAATGCATTCGAAATGTTGGTTACCCGTGGTACAACTTATTGGTCATAGCTGTTGGACCACGGATAGGACACTGTATAAAAACAAATATTTTTAAAGTTAGTAAATAAAAGTGTTCGATATATACAGGGTGTTAATTTTGAAATGGACTCACCGTATCGGACGCTGTGTAGCGCCCGTTGCTGCACTCAAGTAGTGAAGATTCACTCACCTGGAATAAATAATAAAAAATATTACCTACTGTATTTATTATTGCTTTTTTAATTTATATTTATACCTTACGCCATAGACTAAAGAGCACTAGATTAAATGGTTGAATTAATCAGAGATACAATAACGTGAGCGTTCTTTTTGTGTTGAAAGCGTATTTTGTTAACTGTAAATGTGAATAGTATATTAGTGCTTGATAAAGTGTATTCCAATACCTGATTTATTAAATGGTTGCTGAATGTCTTTTTGCAAACAGATATAACTTTAGCAAAATCGGTTTACCCGTTTGGGTTAAAAGAGAGCAAACCCGTTAAATAAATTCCTATTTCTGGTCCGAGGTTAAAGACTTGATCATTATTTAATTAGCATATTACAATCAATAGTAAGCTAGTTTATTATCGAATCGAAGCCCATCCCCAAAAAACGGAACACAAAACCAAAACCAAATGACCTAACAGTCACTTAAACAGTTCACAGCATTCATGCATTGAAACGAGTGTTTCCAATTCAGAGGGTCAGGAACGCTGCACAATCTGCGCTTAACTTCATTATGGGAGCGAATAGCTAAACGTTCCCATTGTTGACCACGGGGTCTCGCCCGGCTTTGGGGCGGTTAGTCATGCAAATAGACATCAACTGGAAACAAGGGCTCTTGGGACATAGGGGAATGCGTTCCGCTGTTTTGGCACTGAAGAAACTACGTTAGCTAAGACATCGCCCAGGGTATTGCGTTTAGATTGATACCGTGTGGCAATGGAATTGAATTTACGGTTAAGTTGCTTATTGGTGTTTGTTACATATGGATAGCTTATTGGCTGGATACGATGGATTGGTTTTCGAATAAGTATTTGAAGGTTGAATATGTAGGAATATGAATTCTGGATACAAATATATGTAGTATATTTTTGGATGACTTATAGTAAATTATTTCTGCTTGAGCTTGGACTTAATGGACAGAGTTGCTGAGAACTAGTTGGTGTGTTTAAAATAACGAAGCAATCATTGGTCAAGTTCTATTGAAAAAGACAACTCGTCGCTCGCCAACAATTCAATCTAAAAAACACTTTATGACTACATTTTATAAAACTCTGTCGTTTTGGTATATTTATTTTATTTTATTTATTTATTTGTTGTATATGTACCAATGTTTTTCTCTAATATATTTTGGTTGGGGCAATATTATAATACTAGGTTATACCTTCCCCACAATAACGATAAAATTATCAATATATTAGTTTTAAAACAAGTTCGTATTTAATTTTAAGTACATGCATTATTGTATTGAACGGAAGGCAACAATTTTAATTAAGCTGCAATATTCATGATTGAAGTGAATATGAGCTCAAATTCAATGGAAAATTTATTTAAAATAATTGGGTTTATTGGGTGAAAAGTTTATAAAGTGTTATTCAAGTTGATTTACACGAAAAAAAAAAGGTTACACATCTATAGTACGAGTAATATTATTAAAAGTTATAATTTGTAAGTTTGTTTGAATGTTCGAGCTAATCTCGTGAATTAATAGTTCGATTTGAATAATGCTTTTTGTAATAGATCGCCACATTCAGCGGGAAGGTTATAGGCTATTTTTAATCCCGAAATCCCCATGGGAACGGACACAACGCGGGTTAACCCGCAAGTATAATTATATTTCCATTCGTTGTTTTTTTACACTTTCTATGAAACTAGTAAGTAGCGCGGTTTTACTCGCATTGTGCCCGTTCCCGTGGGAATTTCGGGTTTTTCTATACATATAAACCTTCCTCTTGAATCACTCTATCTATTCAAAAAAACCGCGTCAAATTCCGTGCAGTAGTATTTGAGTTAATCGCGAACAGATAAACAGACAGACGCGGCCGGGGACTTTGTTTTATACTGGTAATATCTAGTAATATTGTATCACAAACTTATACCAATGTTAATCAATTAACAGAAAATCGAGGTATATTTTTGAATAAATTCATATTGTAAGATTAAATTGGTTTTATTTGGCGAGACAAGGGCCGCCCTCGGTTATCCCCGGATATTAGCTCACGTAATCTTACAACGCAATGTCTCCTCTCCTTACCATTTATCGAACGATGAACGGTCTGCCCATTATAACCCTGCCTCCCTATTAATATCTACATAATTTATTGTAAATTGCATTCAACAGTATCCGTGCGTTATGTTAGAAGTAAGAAAAAGGACATATACTAACATGGTAAAGTAGATTGAACCTAATCTTTAATATAAAAATGAATCGCAAAATGTGTTGCTAAGCGCATAACTTCAGAACAACTGCACCAATTTGGATGATTCTTTTTTTAATGTGTTCCTTATTGATTAAAGATCTAAGCATACATAGGGACAGACAGACAGACAGCGGAAAGCGACTTTGTTTTATATTATGTAGTGATACAATTGCAAATCAATATTTCTACCAGAGATTATTTTGATTATTTTTCTGGGTAAATGAGTAAGAGATTAACGCTTAATGTTATTTATTTATTAGTATTGATAACGCAGCTTTTTGTCTAGAAGGATATTTTCCTAAATAATTTCATCAAAGCAAAAAACTTTATAAAGTTTACACTTTAATTAAGATTTCTCGTTTTTATCAAAAGCGTAGACGTCGCTAGTTACATTTTAAATGAAATCAAAATCTCTACAACCGCAATTATCCACAGAATAAACATAATATTAGAGAACTTAATGAAATACATCTCATTAAATCCCGTTCCATTTAAAACTCAAGAAAATAAATGGAAGTAGTTTGCTGCAATTGAATTTGCTGCCTAAAATACGGTCCTTCCTATAAAAGAAAGCTTTCTGGCACTTCCATGAATATGCATCCACTTATTATCATTTGAAGCACTCGCACCCATAAAATCCCGTGTATGTTCGCTTACCGTGAACTCTCAGTATTTAAATAGTCGTTTTTAAAAATAAATCTACGTACACAAGTGATTTAAGAAAGCTGTTGAAGATTGAAAGATGCCAGACGTTGGATCCGTGGCAACGTACCTGCGTGGCTTACATTGTTTGAAACATGTTAATAACAGAGTTGCTAACTGCGCAAGAGTTCAATTTGGTAACGATTGTGAGTTTAGTGATGCGTTTTTTATAGGTTACAATTTAATACTATATCTATAGTAACTAGTATTAGTGCTTGCAACTTAGGGAGAAGGCATACTGATAATGATTATCGTAATTTGCATTAATTCTTTCGCAAATAATATTTAAAATGAACTAAACTATAATCAAACAATAATTTAGCCTAATCGTGGCGATACCATTTTGGTTCATTTATTACTGTGTTATTATGATGAACCTAGGGTTATTATTGGTCAAAAGCAGAGAAAAATCATTTAAACGCAGGTTCATTATGACATATCAAGTGGTACAGTCGTCATATCATGTCCAAATTTACAAAAAGTGAAATAACTCTTTTGTTCATTACATTACTTCCATTTCTAACATATCTACTTTAGTTTTCCATAATCACCACAAACAAAACCAGTCCAATCCAGTTTAGTGCCACAACCACTATTTTATAATTCACAACGTTTGCGTTTCTCAGTACTGCAGCCATAAGAAATGTTCACCTTTAAAGGTATACCGAGAAGATGTTTTGGCACAATTACACCGCACAAATGTCTTGGTGTAATTACAATGCGCGACGCATGCGTCTGCTATTGCATAATGCATCTAATGACGCGACCTGATGCCCTTCCGTTTCCTGTACGGAATTAATTAGCTTTTACACTACAACCGAGATAGAACTATATGTTAGTTTCGTTATTTAATTTTCAAGCCAAAATATGGGGATAATTTTAATAACATTGTAAATCCAAAACACATGGACACTAATAAAAGTCTCGTTACTGTTCCAGTAATATTCGTAAAATTACCATAACCCAAATGTATAATTTCACTTGCTTTAAAAACCAATACTCTGTAAAATGTTATATAGACTTTAGAAAATTCGACTATAAAATTGCACGATCGCCTTTTTCTGTGTTTACACAAACAAATGTAGACAGTAAATTATACGTGTGATGAAACCATTTGAGCCTCACTCATGCTTCATACTGTACATACCTATATCCGTTTCCGTGTTAAATTAATTGGCTCGTAACCCCGCACGCACGGAAGGATGTATGACTGCCACTACTCATGTAGATATGCGGTGTCTCTTACACACTTGACAAACCGGTTATGTATAAAGAAAAGTCAACGCCTCAGCCGCATTCACCTTTGTACTCCGAATACCTCCCGAAACTAAACGCCCGTCACAGTACACAATGCTTTGTCTCAAATCGTTAATTTAATGATTCATGAAACAACAATTCCAGACCCCTTTATCGTCTAACCTACTTTCCAAACACCAACCTTGAACGAAAGACAAGAACAATTTAACGAAAATCTGTTTTCCTATAACATCTGCGAATCGTTGGATACTAATCTAATTAACCTTAGACACGAGTCCAAATGTGTTAACGGGAGTCTCCCGAAAGCTGGGAACGGATGGTTAACCACACCAAACAGGCACTTATTGTGTTTGTTATAAAAGCTGTTTTCGTGCGAGGTCGAGACTCATTAGCATTCATCGTGCGCTCGCGACCGCGCGCGCCCGAATAAAGCATCTGTTAAATGTCTCGTGCTAGCTAAAACTTGGTCGTAATTATCTGTTAACATTCCCAAGTTTGACCTCGCGAAAATCTTGGGCTAAAGCGGTATCCTCCAGCTCCTGGCCGGCCCACCGGAGGCGTTTTACTCCCCTAATAATCGGGCTCATGGAGATTTTTAATGAAAAAGATTGTTCGCCGTTATTTATAAAGTTGGTAAAAGGGATCCAGTTTGAAGTTTGTTTTGATTTAGTGTTGCGCTCCCGAAGGTTGATTGTACTCTTCCCAGCGGTTTTGTATCGGATTAGAAGTAATTAAAAATTTGTCCGGGATTATTGTTGGCGTCACCAACTTTGTCTTCCACTCCGACATGCTAACGAATATTTAATTTTGTCTGTTTGTGATGAATAAAGTGTTTGCCTGCGTAAATGAATAATTAAAAAGGCGGCGGTCATGCCAACGTAAATCCTGAGATATTTCATTTGGCTGTGATTCATTGGGGTCTTTCAATGATTTGATCATTCATAACTTCGATTCACATTCGACCCTTTGCTGCGAAATGAAAGACAGCCATTCATTTTAACGATGATTCCGACCGTATCCATTTGCTCGCTAATGGTTTTCAAATAAACCAATGTTATTATAATGGCTGTGAATTTGTTTAAAAAAGGAAAGATTGAACTAATTGATACGTGCCTTCTGCCACCGTTTGTTCCACAAATAAATCTAAATTTAGATCCAATAACAACTCTACAGAGCTTCATGTCAAGTATACATTATATTCTTTGGGCAAAGTATTTCAGGCCCACCTGATTGGAGCTCAATTCATTGATCGTATTTTGTGGTGACTAGTCATTTTATTCAGCCCACCTCGGATTTGAACCTGTCATAAGTCAACATTAATCAAGATTGACAATATAATTCGGGGGATAGATCCATTCCAAAGTAAACTGCATTTTTGATAAATTCGCAAAGGTCCGCATATTGATTTTCAATTAATCTTTTGTACCCTCCGCAGTCCGACGGATTCATATTTCTGTGTCGCAGAATGCTGTAACCGTGTTTTATTTATTTTCTGTTTTCCTCGGTGTTTGCGCGGCTGCAAACGTATACACGGGAACGCGACGTTCTTCGTCTCGTGCCACTGTATGCTAAACAAACAAGAGAGCACAAACATTGAAATCGCATGTTTTCATTCCCATCAATATGTGCTGAACAAGATATGTTTTTTCCGCGAACGTTTCGCATGTAATGTGCTGACTTCATCGTTGCGAGTTAAAAGTCAATTCAATCAACCCAACCAATTAATTAAGAACAAATCTGGCTTTGAATTCCAAACAGACATCGGCGGGAGTATTGAAAAAGCGCCTAAGTCTCATTTTTCTTTTACCGTGTAAACAGCATCGAACGTTTTTTATCCAGCAAAAATAGACAGCCACCGTAGCAAAAAGTACCGATGAATAGCTGTCTGTACCGGAAAGTTGGAAAAAATCGACAGTGTTTCGCGCCTGCCCGTTTTATGGTCGATATGTTAATAAACACTGGACGTGTATTGAATGTACGAGATTACGGCACACTTCGAACATGCCAAAGGTCGCGAAGGATTAATAAAGTCATATTTGTATGCGAGGACGACCATAAAGATAGTGGTCGGGCAACTTTTAAAATGTTTAAACATCGTCTTGTCTGCGCTATAGAAAACCTATACCCTTAATACAATAAATTACGCGGTTGGTTATATTTATAATAGCGGTGCCGGTTTGTTAACGTGAAACTGTTGGCAAAAGCTTATGTTTATACATGAAGTCTCGTGCAAGATTCATCGAGATTTTTTCGGTCGGTTAGTCATTTTATCCAGCAAACATTTTTGCTGTATTAACAATAACGTTTGATTAAGTTCTGTTTTAGTAAGAACTGTATGCTATTTAGTGGTGTGTTTATTTTATATCTGGGATTTATTTTTAACTGAGGAAGTCGTGCAACGAACACGTGCTCGATTTACATTGAACTGAGTGTAATTATTTACGTTTGTAGCTTCGCTATTTTCGGATTTATTTCCTAACAACGCTAATATAACGCTTCTACTATTAGTTAGTGTTCATGACCAAGGTATATTGAACTTTAGAAAGCTCACTTGATTTGAATTAGTGCTAAAATTTCTTTCGTATGATCAAGCTAGCTTTTAATGAGTGGTGATAAGATTTATTTTTTAAAATATTCGTAAAAAAAAACATCCTCTACTCGTCAAAACACACGTCAAAAAGTAAGAAATACTTTTTGACCATTAAAAATACATGAACTTAGATCAGTTTTCTGGTTTTGGAAGTCTGTAAAAAACATACTAATATTTTTAAAAAAATTAGATGAGCACCATCTTAAAATGTATTGTGGAACCACATAATTTAAAATAATTTAATAAAGAAAAATAAAGCAAACTTAATAATTCATTATAATGTGAACGTTATTTTTTATTAAATTTTCACTTGCGTTGGCTAGGCTCTGCAAGGCTTCGCTTTATGGCCCAATTTAAGAATGCCCGAGTAATATGGGGTCGGGAATAATGCAGTATCCAGATATTATGTTAAAGTATTTACCCAACAACATCAATAAAACAGAGATTGATAGGGAAGAGCAATGTTTAGTTTAAAAGGATGGATGAAACCGACCCTAAACTTTATAGACCCTTCGAACCGCCAATCAAAATCTTTGCCATTTACGGTAAATACTTTCATCGGAAACAAAGAAAGAAACGGTCAAACAACAGCAACACGCATTTGGAGTTCTAACTTTCTTGAAAAATTGGCGATAGAAGTTGAAGCATTCCGTGATCAAAGACCAGATGGATTGGCGCCATCGTTTGAAGGATTCTTGAGAAATTCTGAAGCCTCTTTAATTCCAATATGTACCGCAAAAATCTACTTTGAACACTCCCAAAACTAATTCGTAGTTACTTATTTTGAGCACACCGAAAAGTTGTTGTTTGTTGTTACGTTTAACAAAATGAAACGTCTTTGGGAAACTATTTTGATGAATGTCCCTTCGAGGGATGGCGAAGTTGTTCAATCAGTGTGTCACATAGCTACGCATTTACTGAGGGCTTCATATTAAATAGACAAAATTGTGTATCTTAATAGGGTATAAGTTTGCCGGTTGGCTGTTTCACTTGGAGTTTGCAAAGTTCTGACAACGCATCTTCCAGGGTATTGTTTAAAGTTTATTAAGTTCCGAACATTGCATGACGTAAGTCGACGTAGAGTGGGTAATGAACCAGACGTAAGGTACCGTAAGTCTTTTTAATATTTCGATCATTAGTTATTCTCTTACAACGCCAATGTCTGAGGCTTAAAAAATTTGAGAAGCTTTTGTGGGGATTTCAACGTGAAATTAAGGATTTCATTATTTACTTTAAGGAATTTGTTTAATAATTTACAAAGGATTTCTTTGACTGAAAAATAAATAACATATCCATAGGATATGATCTCGGTAATTAGGTTACATTACGAATTGTTTGAAGTTCTAAGTAACACAAAATATTCCTGTATAAAAGTCTTAGCAATTTATTAGCTTATGTTGGGGTTAGTTTCGCTATGCTCGATTCCCGCTATGCACTGATCATAAAATACCTAACAAAAAGTGCCGCTATGCACGGAATCAGATTCTTGGACAGTCGAAAGGAAAATGCTTATGTTTAAATAAATAAAATGCTCTCTTACTAGTTTCACTAACTATAACTAAGCAAACAGTATTCGTGTTAATCAACACATAGCTTAAACCGTCAACACCAAAACAACGAGTTTTTTGGGTTGCCTCTTCCGGGAATTTGTAGTACCTGAGTGTTAACTTTTGCCTTGAATAGAAAGAGACAGTAGGATTGCAATTTTGGTGCATCTTTATTTTATCTTTATTTTACTGATAAGGGTAATTAGGTTAGTTAGTTAGTACGTCTGCAATCATGTCGGACGCAAGTTCTTCCCGTGGTCCGGTTAAAAATTATACAATAATTGATAGTAGACGTGGTGGAAAGACTTTAGGCCCATCTCGTAGCCAGATTTGGTAGCTAGCTACGAAATGAGAAAAGTGTTTTCCCATCTTGTAGTTAGCTACTAAATGGGAACGATCTATTCGGTAGGTTAGGGTTATTTTTTTTTTACTAGTTCTTTTTCCTAAATCTTGGCCATCTTGTAGCTAGCTACTAAATGGGAACGATCTATTCGGTAGGTTAGGGTTATTTTTTTTTTACTAGTTCTTTTTCCTAAATCTTGGACTTTCGAATTCCTATTTCGTAGCCAGCTTCGAATCGGGATTATTTCTCCCATTTGGAAGCTAGCTACCAAATCTGGCTACGAGATGGGCCTAAAGGGTGGAAAGACCCTGTTATATACCGGACACAATTACTATTTTGTAAGACAAAATAAAAGAACTGTTGTCTGGCAATGTGTAAATAAAAGAAGTAATCTTGATTTTGAGTTGATTAATGTTTCATAGCGTTTTTATATTTTTAATCAAAATATACGCAATTCTTAAATTTAAATTAGATTTTTATTTACCAAAACAATTTTCCTCAAACTATGCAGTCCCAGGCTAGCTTTAAGAGAAATATTACTTATAAATATTAGATTATACTTTAGAAACACTTTTCTATCGAATTGTACCTTCCATTGTTAAAGGTAGCACTGAGAAATTCCGTGCATAGCGGCACTTTTTGGTAGGTATTTAAAGATCAGTGCATAGCGGGAATCGAGCATAGCGAAACTAACCGTTATGTTGATACCCGGGACGTAATTAAACAATGTTTGCAATAATTACGACGACTCATTTTACCTTTGAATTTATTTTCTGAATCATTCAATATCTTTTCCCATTGAAATGAACAAAACAGAATATTATGCAAAACAATCGTAATATAATATTCAATGCAATTATTAACTAAATACAATGTTAAGTTGTGTTTAGACGGGGGATGCAAGTTGCATTAACTTGCGACTTGCCTCGGGCGCCACAACTTAGCACAACTTGAGTTAATCCCTTCCTATCTCAAATATTTAACAAGCAAGACATGACGTAAACAAAAATTATGTACAACGTCAAGAATGTTTGTTTAATTAAAATTTGTTTATGCAGAACACAGGTGATGTACAAAGTTCTGATTTTAGTATGTCGCACTACAATCTCCGTGATTAAAGTTGCGCTACAATGCACGGTGTGTTTTGAAGTTTAATGCTGTTTTTAACTTTCCTGCGATTCGTTGTCGTTGAACATTTATTAGTAAAATTGTTTGTAAATGACTCGCTTTGAATAAGTTAGGCTTTTGAATTTTGACAATTATGTTCTTAATAATTTTGAGGGGTGGAAGCTTCGTGGTTTTAACATAAACAAGGGCAAGCGCTGACTAAAGGGTATTTTACTATAAAAACATATGAAGGTGCCACATAGAATTTTAATACATGAGAATGATGTGTTAAAACTGACTTGTATATAGTCTGCGCTCGACCTTAGCTGATGGTTCTGTAATTTTTGAAATATAAATACTAGCCGTGTCCCGCGGTTCCACCCGCGTTGTACCCGTTCCCGTAGGAAATTAGGGATAAAATGTATCCCATGTGTTATTCCCATGCATAACTTATCTTATATATAAAATTCTCCTGTCACAGTGTTCGTTCGCGTACTCCTCCGAAACGGCTCGACCGATTCTCATGAAATTTTGTGAGCATATTGAGTAGGTCTGAGAATCGGCCAACGTCTATTTTTCATCCCAAAATTCCCGCGGGAACGGGTACCGTGGTTGAACTCCTCTGAAACGGCTCGACCGATTCTCATGAAATTTTGTGTACATATCGGGTAGGCCTGAGAATCGGACAACATCTATTTTTCATCCCGAAATTCCCGCGGGAACGGGTACAAAGCGGGTGAAACCGCTGGGCGCAGCTAGTATATCTGTAAAGTTTCATCCTAATCCGTTCGGTAGTTTTTGCGTTAAAGAACAACAAGCATACCTACTCACTAACTTTCGCATTTATAATATTAGAAGGATTCATTCATAAAATTCACTTCTGAAGTATATGTTATAACTGTAAGGTACACTGTGAATAAATTCCAACAACACCTGAGCCGTGTCAACAGTGCACACTGAACCGGCACTGGATAAACTTGCGCTTGATGTAGCGAGTAACGCGCCTCTTGACGCCTCGACTATATCATAACAATATTTATAGAGGAAATAGAAGTATACATTTTAAGTACTTTTAAGCATATTATGAATGTTTGGATAATATCTTGTTTGTGTATTACTTATGTTCAATTAAAAAATGATAAAATGGACCTTCGAAAAATGATATTAGGTCATGTCAGATCTGTATGACACCACAAAAGGGTTAAGATCCTCGCGTTCTTCACAATCGAATTAGAATCGTTTTTAATTCGTAATTCAGGAACAATACCAGTTCGCGATTAAATGGCTGAACCATTTTTTATAAGTTTCGAGAATAGACACAATGTGATGCAATCAGAATAATGTGATAACTCCATCGGCTAGTCTTCTACAGTTATCAGTTCTTATGGAGTTTAAAACTTACTATCTTTCTAGTAGAAACATTGAATAGTAAAACTACTGCAATAACCTATAATTACCCATATATTACCCATAAACGTTAGTAATTTCAGAATTCAGGTATTAAACTAAATGTGACTCAAGATTTAGAGGGGTGATAATCAACAATGTAGTTAGAGATCTTAGCACTAAATTCAAACTCGAGTTACCGCCACTTAATTTTACCAATAATTCGTTGACAAAGTAGCTATCTCCTACTAACCAGTCTAACGTTGTGTATTGTTGATCGAAGAGTCTAACCGTAATAGTCTAGAATAGATTCAAACGTGAAATAGAGAAGTTAATGGAATTATGTGATGATTGTCTATGAAACTATGATTTTATAGATCTAGCTTAGATTGTTTTGTCTAGCTTAGGTTTTAGCGCTCGCGTTGTAGTTTGACTATGCGAAATCGGTTCATTATACATATTTGTTAAGTAGTGAGAAGCAAGCACAGCCGTGCTTTTTTTTAAGGTAGTAGGTATTTAGTAGGGGGTACTTGAGTGAGTGGCAGTTTTATATGAGCGATACCGTTCTTCGGAGGGCACGTTGAGCAGAAGGTTATGGTTGTTTCAATCAGCGGACCATGTCGAAGGCCTCATAACTTTGACACCAGTGTTAGCTACTAACACACCCGAAATGAATGAACGAGCATAGGTTAATTCACAAGCATATTTTAGACCCGTTATAGTGAAAATACTGAAACATAGTGAGTACCATACATACCATACTCATAGTGTTATCAAACGAGTATTCATTAATGTTCTTTGTACGATAATCGGAAAATTATCCGATATACAAGCATTGAATTGTCCGCTTCGTTTAACCAGTTTTCATTTTGAATTATTTAAGTTGAAACTGTTTTGTGAAAGGCTTAGTAGATTAATAATTGTTGTTTTAAATTACAATTTAGACTTAGTTTTAATCTTCACTGCCGAGTTTCTTATAAACTTCTGATTTCGATGTTTAATTATCTTTAGCTTTTAAATGTTTGTGCTGGCTAAGATTATAAATTTTATTGCCTGTAGTTTCGAGTTAAACAAGTTTTGCTAATTGTTTTTATATCCCACAGCGGAAAAAAGGCTTCCCCCTGTTTTTCTTGATACGCACGAATTTTAACATTTCCCTAAAAAAATAATTGGCAACTGATTCGCAATTTTTATAGGTCACATTCTATCAATTTTTATTTTGGAAAATGTCAGGGCAAAGTCAAAGTCAAATATTTTATTCAGTTTTGGCCCCAGAGATGCTCTTTTGAACGTACCACCCATTCGGAAGAACATCAGCAGAGAAGAATAGACAAGAAACTCTGCTGGTTATTTTTTTTAATAATATTTTTTTTTAATACAATTTAATTGAGACTGTGTATTCCGTAAGTAGACAACCAAATAGTGAGCGAAACGATTGCTTGTCTCGGGAACAGGTACGGTACAGAAAGAAAAGTAAATAAATCATTCAATCCTTTAACTGCGCTTCCAATATAAAGCCAATTTAACTACTGAAAGGCTCCTGAATAATCCAAAACAATAAAAAAGGTTCCAATGTAAGACCATGAGGTGAAAAAACAAATTATACAGTTGTTTCCTCGGGAAATATTTATCGAAGAGACGTCCTCCTTCCGAGCACAAACAAATCCTTCGAAATGCAAACAAAACCGGTTGATAATTAACGTACCTACTTATCCGTTTAAATAAACAAAGTCTAGCCAATTTGCCTGCAAACTCGGAGTAAACGTTTCATGATTCACTACGTACTTTTATGAAACTGTTTCTTTGGTTTATTATCTGTTTTATTTAAATTGAAGACGTAAAAGAGTAGTAAAGTGTTGAATTTCTTGTGAGTTTTTTTACAGTCAAGTTTGTTATTTAATTAAACTTACTGCTTACTTTTTTGGGTGGTCTAATGCGTTTTTATGTGGTAAAATTACTGAATTTTTCATGCATTTTTCTAAGTCGTATAACTTGAGAAAAATATTTGTGCCTAAGAAGACTATTTCGTCCACATGATCGTACTGTCCCAATGTTCTGCCAATATCCATAACATTTTATAGACAATTAAACTATAAGCGTCCTAATATTGCACAAGTCCGCCGGCCCTGTTTAACATTCGCTCCTCAACCGATAGGTAACAGATTAACGCCAATATTATCCTTCGGACGCGACCAAACTGCAGAACCGTCGATCCGAACCTTAACATTTAATCCTCACTAAACACTATTACAAAGACCACATAAATTTATTCAGCGTGGATCGCTAATAAAACGGATAAACTTTCTTTAGCATCCATAACGTCGTACGTAATATCGGACGGTACTGAAATATAGTCTTTAAGGGAGTGATTTAAGTTTGATATTGGGGTCGAATAGGCTGTTTCGGTGGTGTCGGTGCAAGATGAGATACATGGTTGATTGACAGAAGTCACGCCGAACATTGTATTAGAGGGATTGGCAGAAACTTAAACTGTCAGCCTCGTTACCCAGTTCAATGGGTTGAGGACTTAGCGCCAAGATCGCAAACTGGTGGCTCTTTGATCTTCATAACAGCAAATTAATTGGGTAAGGAAGACTTAACCGGTTGTATTGACGGCCTAAAGCCTTCCCTAACTAAATTAAAGGGTCTGATATTGTTTGTAGATAAAGAAGCGTCAACAGTGATTTTTGATGGAACGTATTTCTTTTCATAAATAACGGAATACCAAGAAACACCCCAAACCAAAGGAAGGGGTTAATAACACATTCTTGTTCTTTCAAACATCAATCATATATTTTTGTTTGAAAACCAAGGCATGGTGTTAAAAAGCAGTACCATATATTTTCACCGTAATTTGATGTCAAATATTCGTTGTCATAGTGTTATTTCGTACTAATGATGCAATTACGTGTTGAAATCCATTAAATACCTAGTGTACAGGTAAATTATACCTTACCAATATTATTGGTGGGACCGATTTAAAGGAAATTGACATTCTAATTTTACCTTCCATTTGGTTAATAGGTGTCAGTCAGATTTATGATAAAGGTTTTTTAATGACAATAAGAAATCTTATGAATTTAACTCTTTTTTTATTTCATTTCGGCAAAACTTCATGGTGGTCCTTTGGACATTACAATAAAGTCGGTATTTCATCAGAGCTATTTAAAACTTTACTGCTGTTAAGAAACAAATATCAATTTGAAAATGAAATTTTTAGTATTAAATATTAATTTTCTAACTGCCGCACTCAGAAACGTACATAAATCGATATTTTTATTCATACATTACATGTCAAAGTTACTCATTAAATCTCTACTAGGGAAGCATTTGACGTCTAGTATAGTAATGGGCGTATGGCGATCAGTGGTTAGTTTTATTTAAGTCATCCAATTCTCATACATGTAGTTTGGCTTCAAAGCTCAAACAATGCACACAGTCAGAGACCAATAGATAATTAAAATCGAGTTTAAAAATAAAACAAATATATTTTCACATATTTTGCTGCTGTTGTCCGGACAGGTGTTCAACTTTCAATGTGCTCGTAAAAACAACTACATATGAATTTATCATTTAAAGTGCTGCCCGAGTCTATTGTTGCCATACATGTTTATTGTAGCAGCTTGGGACTACATGCTACGTGAATTATTTTATTTACAAAGTGATGATACTATTTTGCTTTGAAAAAGTTTCGCATGTTTTTTTCGCGTTAGTTAGTTCGGTGGTTTTGTATGACGGCCGGAGTTTTCGGAATAGTCCGTTTGTGAAGCACTTAGTTGGAATCTCACAATTTTAACTATCTATACATATAATAAAATTGTAGAAAAGTGCTGTCTGTACATTGAAAATAAAAATAAAAAAAATAGCAGGGGTTATTGTTATGTCGATGTCGAACCCAAAAATGTAATCAACTTTTTTTTTGTCTGTTTGTCTGTTTGTCTGTTTGTCTGTTTGTCTGTTCACGCTAATCTCAGAAACGGCTGATCCGAGTTGGATGCGGTTTTCACGAATATATTGTGGTATGCTTCAGTTATGCTTTAGTGTTTGTTTCATGTCAATCGGTTCATAAATAAAAAAGTTATGTCAAATTAAAGAATCACGTCGAACACTATTCTATGCTTATACATAGGCACCATTAATCTCCGCAACTATTTGACGGATTTGGTTGAAATTTTGTACCGACATATTTTAGAGCCTGGCGCAACATAAAGACTACTTTTTACCGCGGGAAAACATCCGTTTCCCATGGGAATCGGTAGTTTATTGTTTTTTTAACGCCTGTTCCGGTCAACGAACGACGTCGATCATTGTTACTAGATAGGTAAATTACAATCATTAATAGAATATGTTATAGCTACTTATTACCTTGGAATTGACTGGATTACCATGGGAAAAAAATTAAAAGGGCTCATCTAAATTCTTTTTACTTAAGTTAGTTTAGGCTGATATCATAAACTATAAGAATAATTTACCGAGGGAAATCATAGTACTCCCATGGGAATGAAAAAACATTGTTCTTTTACGGCTGAAGGTAGTTTGTAAGCTGTTGAATTTTAAGAATAATGTCGAACAGATTCCTTCCAGTTTCCCGTGGGTCTGAGATGTTATCCCGCGGTAAAAAGTAACATAAGTGTTGTTATTTCCAAGCCTAAACTAACTGTTTGCCAAATTTCATCCATATCCGTTCAGTAGTTTTTGCGAGAAAGACTAACAAATATGCGTCTATACAAAGTTTCGCGTTTATATTATTAGTAAGAGTTAATTCTATTATGAATAACTACTTTTTTTCTCTGTTAGTAGAATTTACTGAAACTTTATAATAATTTTAATTTAATAATTAATTAATTAATTAATTTACAACGAAATCTGATAGAAGCAGAAATTTTAACAGGGTGCGGAAAAGGTGATAGTGTTTTTATTCCTCGGATTCCTCTCATTCCAAACAATTTTCCGTTTAGTTTTAAACGAATTCAGTTTCCAGTGAGCCTATGTTTCGCCATGACAATTAATAAAGCTCAAGGTCAGACTCTAAAAGTTGTGGGTGTAGATCTAAGTATCAGCTGTTTTTCGCACGGTCAATTGTATGTGGCTCTGTCCCGTGTAAGCAATCCCAGCAGCCTGTATGCTTTCACCCCCGATGGCCATACGTCTAATATTGTATATAGAGAAGCATTACAGTAAAGTAGGTTTTTTAGCTACCCAAAATGACTGTGATTATGATCCAAAATAAAAATAAGTATATATTTAAAAAAAAACGCTGCTCATAGTCACTATTCCACGCGAACGAAGTCGCGGGCACAGCTAGTCATAAAATAAAACTGTTGAGTTGGTTTTTTGAAGAGTTGGTTTTGGAACTACGGGTCAAATTTGAGAAAGTCTTTATGACTCTATAGTCAAAAAGAGGAAGTAGCCACGTTAAAGAGGAAGCAGACAGGCTATTTTATCCAGAAATTTCCATAGAAACAGCGGGTAAAACTGCGAAGCACTGCCATGTATCATTACTATTACAAATTTTTTCGTGATGTAAAATAAACATTATTATTCAACGTTGTAATCAATAACACCATTTTAATCATTATCAATAAAGTCAAATTAACCACAAATCCCCGGGGCGAAAAACGAAACCCAATAACAAATTGTTATTGTTACCATTCCGCAAACACATTCAAAGTAAAATAATTCATAGTATTTAACAAGCACTAGGTCCGACAAACATGATCCGTCCACTGTTCACACTCGCCTACAGGGAATACATAATTAAATCTGCCACAATCATTTGTGTGTAATCAGATGTAAAATTTAAACAAATTGAATAATTTAAACATTTGCGCGTGAAATTTAACGGGTAATTATCGTTTCTAAATGCTTTGGGTATATAAAATGAATGGTCTTCGTAACGCTCATTACCTAAGCAAACATTGGACGGGCCAGATAATAAGTTGCAACTTCGCGAATCTCAGTTTTGGTAACAAGAGTTGCTTAAAAACACTGCTCGAGTTCAGTTTAAGATAATGTTTATAGTTTCGTAGTTTCGGTTATAAGCAAAATGATTTTATGAGCTCATAATGTTGGTAGATTTAGGGAGGATTTAATTTTGCGTTAGGCTAAGAGCTGACTAGGTTTTAGTGTTCAACGATTAATTTTCTGTTGACTTTGTTTATAGCAATTAGTTTTGAAGATTTATTAGTTACATACAGTATCAATATTATTAACAACTGTCATCGACAAGTGACAATCAAGTCCCATTCTAATTGGTGGATTGTTGTCTAAACGTATTATGGGAATTTGTCAACACCATTTGACTATCACGTGATCATTCATTTCGATAGTGGACAGCCAAATAGAAATCAAAGCGTTTGCCACTATTTTAAGTATGCAGTTCACACTAAAATAAGGTAAAACAGAGAAAACAAAACGAAACAGTCCACAAAATATTAAACTTTCCTTCCTCAAAAAGTACGCAAATAAAACAATTTCCTTACAACACAATTTAACATAAATTATTAAACAACAGAGCAAGCTACAAACTTAATGTTTGTACAAATGTAATAACTAATTTAGGTAATTACTCTCTTTACCTTTGCCGTGTCCCATCTGCGTGTGTGTACTTATTCTGTGGCCGCAAGGATTTAAGTTTCTGTTGGAGTTATACACGTGTGTTTCAACCACAGTGCAAACATAGTTTGTATGGAGTAAGCAGCTGGGGGTGAAGTATCATTGGCGCCCTAAGTTCAACTTTGCTTTACTTACTAAATATCATGTTTGGACTGCTTTATTTGGTTTTCAATTTACTAATTAGATTTGGAAGAGTAAGTTCGAGCAGGTTAGTTGAAAATACAGTAGTAGGAGTTTTTAGATTGCCTAAAGGCTTCCGAAACAGTTAACATTTATTAACCCGCTGAAATAGTAACTTCTTTAAAACTTTTTCGTTTTTCAATCTAATATTAATATTTCAGTAGATCTCTCGACGCCCGAGTAAATTATAAAATATGACTATGGCCTCCTGCACTATTTGATCTACATATTAAGTTTATATTTAGAGGAAAAATCACGCTGTTAATGTCATGATTTGATCACATTTGACGCATGACCAAACCAAACGTTATTGGATGTAACTAATTAAGGTTTTCGCCGATTTGCTTATCAGTAATCAGTAGCCTGTTATCGTTGTCATAGGCGCGATAAAACTGTATCGATAAACGAACTCCAACATACAGAGTTATATTCCGTTACAAGATTTATCAATTGAAACATTTCATAATGTAGTAGAGTTTATAGAATCTTATAATTGCCTCAGTGTTAATGGGAAAAGCGTTGTTGACAATGCAACGTTATAAAGACAAAGTGCGAACATTTCGATGATTGAAATTTGGTAGTTTTATAGATTTTGATGGTGAATAAACAGATTATGTGGCAAAGATACGAAAGGATTAAGTTGGAATTTAAAAAGGACACTAAAAATCTTTAAACCACAAATTTTCAGTTAATGACACTCGCTTTCTACTGAACTAGACGGAATGCAACTAGTTAACTAGCTATAAATCAACGAACTGTATATTCTCTTTTGTTACGAGCGTTAAAATTCAAACAATCATGACTGATTTTTCCACCGATAGACCACTGTTTTCATTGATAAAAGGGGTTCAGTGATGGAATAAAAAAAAACAAACCTTTTTCCTCTTCAGAAAGAATCCTCTTCGGCTAGAATATCGTCCACACATATAAACCGCGAAAGAAAAATAGAGTATATACAAATAATGATCCATTATTTTACAATGTAATAAGTAGTATCTTTTATGGCATAATTTCACATTTTTTCAGGTAAAATAAATAGAAGCTCCATGGATAGTAACGTGTGGTCAGGGTAATAATAGTTTATTTAGACTACGAACGCGGCAGTTGTATTATACTTTTTAGGGTTCCGTAGCCAAATGGCAAAAACGGAACCCTTATAGATTCGTCATGTCTGTCTGTCTGTCTGTCCGTCCGTCTGTCTGTCTGTCTGTCCGTATGTCACAGCCTTTTTTCTCCGAAACTATAAGAGCTATGTTGTTGAAACTTAGTGTGTAGATGTATTCTGTGAACCGCATTAATATTTTCACACTAAAATAGAAAAAAAATAAAATTTTAGGGGGGTCTCCCATACTTAGAAATGAAAAAAATATTTTTTTTTTCATCAAACCCATACGTGTGGGGTATTGGTACTGAATAGTTTGCGCGAGAGACTCTTCCAAAGTGGTAAAATGTGTGTCCCCCCCCCCTGTAACTTCTAAAATAAGAGAATGATAAAACTAAAAAAAATATATGATGTACATAACAATGTAATCTAACACCGAAAATTGGTTTGAACGAGGTCTAGTTAGTAGTTTTTTTTTTACGACATAAATCGTAAACCGCAAAAAAATACTGATTATTCATTCAATAACTCAAATGTAAATAAAAAAACATTTATTTCAAGAACTTCTTTATTATGTTACTCGCTGCTACGGAACCCTTCATGGGCGAGTCCGACTCGCACTTGGCCGCTTTTTATTATTTGATACCTTTGTAGGTTATTGATTACCCATGATGTCAACATAACTTCAGAGACGTAAAAGTAATTTATATTTTTAAGGTAAGTATTGTATAGGAATCTAAAAATAACTATTTCCTATATTCCGTAAAAACGAAATAGGGTGTTTTAACCATGAATGAAAAGATATATTTCAGAATAACATGAAAGATAATTAGGGTCCAGTATTTTTTTATTTCTAATAAAATTTTGAACAACATTTCAAATTATTATTTCTGTATTTTTCTTCTATAAAACTTACTGTACAATTATCTCAATATATAAAGCTTTGTCGTATGTTTAAACTATATATTACTTAGCGTTTATTATTCAAGGTTTAGTTTGGTCTAACTAGGTTACTATATACTAATGGTTTCCTAAGTAACTACTATCGATTCTGTAATCTGGTTAAGGCCGGGGATGGTTACTCGGACTATTATTCGCTCTTATAGGGTTCGGCTGGCCGCTATTTAAACACTTGCAAACGTAGGCAACGTTTGTAAATTACCACCGTGCGGTCTGCCCGACCGTATGGAACCCGGGTTCCCGTACCGGTACAAAATAAATCTCGGACGGGATCCGTACGATTTATACACAACCGGTGATTTGTAAGAAAACCCGCGGGGAGCTCCGATTTCATTACGAAGGAAAATAGGCTTGAAATTTTGCAATTCTAATGTTTTGTTTGGCAAATGTGTTTCGGGATGATGCCAGATATATCTTGTAATTGTTCTTCTGATTTATGCGTCTGACTGTTTTATGCACGTGTTTTGAGAGAATATTGAATAAATGTGTTACTAGGCTTAAAATTAAAAAGCTTTGGTTAACTTGCACAAGAAATCTTACATCAATTAACTACCTAAGGTATAAAACAGCTTTACAAATTCTAATTTGTTTAATAGTAAGTAGAACACTTTTTACAACGAACTTAATTTGTGTTTTCTTTCATATTTAGGCGATAAATAAAATTTAGAATCATTGCGGAATCCACCCTTGGATTCGACTAAGTTGTCTTTATTAAAAGCTCATTTTTATCTATGTCACTTCACTTTTAAATATCAGTTTTATTGCACGTGTTATGTATACAAAAACGTACCATAACATTCAATTTTATTACATTCCTTATAATAATAACTAGAAAATCTTCGCGTAATAACAATGTAAGGGTTTCATTTTCAATATTTTTGCGCGTTCCCTCGGCCGGGGCAGGTAGAAACGGCTTAGTCTGCCCCACAACAATGTCATCATTTAAGCCGCACATTAGTGAAACTTGCGTCGTTTGCAGACACCTGGGGTCTACGCGACATACTACTCGATATTTTAACAAACCAACAGAATAAACTGCCCGGCAAAATGTAAATTTCACTGCGGGTGGCAATATATAAACCCGAATTTGGGTTTGACGAATTTTCACTGAGTAAAGTTATGCACTCGGCGTTAACTCTGACGTATGCATGTTGTTAGGTTACACTCCATAGTTCATAGATTTATTGCTCATTCCGTAGCTTTTTTATATCAACGGTTCAGTAAAGATGTTCATTTGTTCACACGGTGTAAAAAGGTAGGTAACTTAGTAAAACAACTCACGCTTCGGAACGGTGAAAAGATAAGGAAAGATACAGGATCCGAAAAGGTATCTAAACCCCTATTTGAGGAATTCTCTTCACCTCTGAACAGTAACATAGAGTGGGAGAATATAAAATTTAAATTTCGTCACAGATAGGAACCACAGCGTTATCCCAATAGGTATCGATCCGGTCGCTACCTGATACCTAAAGGGCTCGCTGAAAGCCTTTTGTTTGTTCAATCCGGAGCGTATAATCACTACTATTCGAGACACTGAATGCAACTACTGACACTAAGACTAGATCTGAAATAATATTAATGAACCGCTTCACTTAGACTAACGAAGCTACCGTTGTTTTACAGACATTGAAAAATAGTACTTCGTCTTAAGTTTTTTGACGCTCCAAGGAACTTTATTGTACCTGTTTGGTGAGGTCATAAACATTTTACTTAAAATATGTCTTCTTACATCTATTACTTACGAACTTTACCATAATATTTCAAATTGAACACCACATACCTGTAAAAGAAGATATTTTTTTTAAAATAATTTGATAGGTTTTAGTACCGCGATTATATTCTAATAACAGTATAGTAAGTAAATACGAGCAGGCTAGTGGCTAACCATGGTGTCGGAGTTATTAGACCGCCTAAAGACCTCCGACATGGTCGAGCGATTAAAACAACAGGACCATAAATTTACATGCCCTCCAAAGCACGGTAGCCTTCAGATAGAAATGTCACCATCGGCCGCCCATCCAAGTAGCAAGCTGCAAGTTACTTAACAATCGCGATTAGTCAACCGTCTAATCAAAGCTAGTATTGAACGTCAAATTGAAACGTTCAGACAGTTTGAAACCAGTTAATCGCTTCGAACTAGTGGGTAATCTTTTCGAGTGGTGTGCATATAGCGGTTGCATACCGCGTGTACGAACGCCAACGAAATTGCATCTCCCGGACAACTCAAAGCGATGACGAGCGGCATCATTGCATGATGTACATCACTAGTGGTTGTTGAGTGACGTATTTGGTTAGTTATATGACTGCCGGTGCATGTTTGCGAAAGTAGTTTTCGATTGGCATTTTATGGGGACTTTGATGATGAATTATTGATGGTTCATTTTTTGTAGGTACGTTTAATTTTTTTTTTTGGTGACGGAAAACTGAAGTTTGGTTAACCAATATCGAGGTTCATTTGTAACCTAGGTTAAATAAATATTTTTATTCTACACTGTACTGTCCTTCTGGACAGGTTAAGATCAAACCTATGTATATGATCCTACTTCTGCCAAATTGATTGTAGCTCGATTGAGTTTCAATTAGATTGTGAAAGAATAGCTTGACACATTGTGATGCCAGTAGAATATCAAATGTGTCAAACTTTTTTATCCATCTAGACTCAACTGAGACACAATCCATTTAGAAAAATTGCATCCATCATTACCCATCCAATAACTTATTCAAATCTGTTCCAGCCCAACCTAAACTGATATCTAAAGCATATTTTGGTAGATTCCAATAATGCATCAAGAATGTCCTACATAACTTTTTAACCAGTACATTGTTAAATGCAAACAGGTTTGAAACAATACTAAGTCAGAACTACTCGTATATGAGTACATAACAGAAATAGCCAACGCGCTTTAAAAGAAATAGCGCGTGCAGTTTCATCGTGCTAACTTTCTCCTCGTGTTTTACTGGCATGAGCTACTAGGTGATCATATTTTTTGTAACGTACGTATGTAGGAGAAAATTAATTACTAAACGCGCGTATTGTTAACGAGCCAATCAATTGAACATATTGGGTACAATATCTTCTACCAAAGAACGATATCGTGTTTTGGAGGGCACGTTAAATCGTCGATTCCTGTTGTTTCTATCGTCAGAGCAAGTCGCAGGCCTCTAGATGGCGTAACATCTCTGATAGGGTTGTACTTCACTTTACTTCACACAAGAAATCGGAGTTTCAATGATTTACCTAGGTTCAATATTTTCTTGTAGTATGTATAATAATTAAGATATTTTAGATACTCTGGATATTAAGCTATATTTTAAACATCAGAAGCCAATACAACAAGTAACTTTACGCAATGTCAAATGTTTTCATTGTCAAATTTTATATGCCTTTAGAGATATGTAAAAATTGTGTTAAAAAATCGAAGGATGCATAATCTAAATATATTTTATTAGTAAGAGAGAACTGGCCCAAACCGGCGCAATAGCCAGTAACAAATAGTAAAGTAATGCAGCATCACAAAGGCTCCGTGAATGGGGCGCAGGCGGGAGGTGCGCGGGCGCGTGCATTGCCCTCGCATACCCTCCGCGCAGCTCAAACGCGACTGACTGCATTCCGCCGCGCTTCCTGACCACTGCAACTACGGCATTACACTGCAAGTACCTACCCTGCCCCTCTTCACCCCACTCTCCCCTCTTCAAAAGCACAAAGAAAGCCTTCGCAATCACGTAATTCGATATAAACTGATCAATGTCATCCTTTGATGTGATCCTTAAGCTCTGCCCTTTTAAAATACATCATACAAATCTAATAATGTGATGAAAACAGAAATCTTCCGCTCGCCCTTTAAAGAACAAGTTTATGTATGCCGTCATTTAATATACAAATTAGATGTCCAGGAAATTGTGTGATAAATTTTACAAATATAGGTAACTAGCAGCGCCCCGCGGTTTTACCCGCGTTGTGCCCGTTCCCGTAGGAAATCCGGGATAAAATGTAGCCTATAGCCTTCCTCGATAAATAGACTATCTACCAGTGAAAGAATTATTCAAATCGGTTCAGTAGTTTCTGAGATTAGCGCGTTTAAACAAACAAACAAACAAAACAAACTCTTCAGCTTTATAATATTACTAGCAGCGCCCCGCGGTTTTACCCGCGTTGTGCCCGTTCCCGTAGGAAATCCGGGATAAAATGTAGCCTATAGCCTTCCTCGATAAATAGACTATCTAACAGTGAAAGAATTATTCAAATCGGTTCAGTAGTTTCTGAGATTAGCGCGTTTAAACAAACAAACAAACAAACAAACAAACAAACAAACAAACAAAACAAACTCTTCAGCTTTATAATATTAGTATAGATTAGTATTAGTATTAGTATAGATGTGCCTAAAAATATTGGGAAAAATTTACACTTTGTTTTTCAAAGCATTATAACTAAAGTATTAAATTTAAGTGTAACTTGTGAAAAATTAAACAAACAATTTTACTAAAGGTGTAAGATACAAATAACGAAAACATTAAAGTCAACCCAGAATGAATTTCCCCTCGTATTTAGAGTCACATTACAGTATTTAGCCGTGGAAAATTACAGCGCATCAGTTTTCAAATGTGTACAATTAAAAGTAGAAACGGGAGCTCACATAGATTTGAATCGTGCGCTCAAAGCGGTCATACGTTATGCGTTCGATATAAGATATAACTCACGGGAGCAAAGCAAAAAGTATGGAAACACTCGGTAATAGCACGTCTGCTGAAAGCGCTTTCCGTGAGGCTTTTAAGCGCTTATCTTGGGAATGATAGCCGCGACCGGACGCTGAAAGGCTGTGACGGCAATTTGCTTACATTAGGACTTGCCCCGTTTCACCATCGAACTACACGATCAAAGCGAAGATTTTTTTGCATTTCGTGTGCCATTGGATATTGTACAGTTGCATATGGTTTCAACTGTCACCCCCTTTGAAATTTTGAATATTTTGGCTGCTATTTTAAGTTGTATTGTCAACCTACAAGATAAAATGGTACGAAACAAATGATTGATGAGGCAATCAAAAAGTATTTAGATGGATTTTTTATATATAAACACTTTTGAAAAATTTGTAACCACCTTCATAGATTTTCCAAAGCTGAGTTGGAAGATTAACTTGGCTACGGTCTGGTCCCAGCCTTAACAGACCGAAAACGTAACATCCGCATATCATATTTACTTATAGGTATGTGTATTACAGGCTTTTTCATATAAAAATATTGTTCAGCTAAACAACAGTTCCATCACAGTATAAGTTTTTTTTAATAAACATATCTCATGCGTTTTCAGAGCGCCATTGATTCGCGACGCAGTCAGCTATGAAGTTGAAACATATTCTCTGAATGTTACAGCATTGCTGTTAGTTCAGTCCAACCGCCTATTAAATTGTTTCTAAAAACAATCAAACAACTGTTTTTACTTTTTCGTAACTGTGTGTGAATTTATTTGCATAGTTCGGGAACTAGACTCCGGGCTATTGAATTAGTTCAGCAGAAATAAAATAAAACGAGCTTCAAATACTAGGGCAGTTGGGAGTTTTAATTTCCCTGAAAACAAGATTTAATTTTAAAAAAATAACTATATCTTATAAAAAACAAATGCGTAAAGTTTGTTTGGACTATTGACATTACGTTCTGTTCTTTTTTAAAAATTTATTCTGACCAAAACTTAACGGAGTATAATTGCATTATTAATGGATATTGATATTGATAGCTAGGGTGTATTTTTCATAGAAATTTTGCGTTATAGCTTAAGGTATTCCCGTTTTATATTGAGAAGTTTATAAAAGCTTAATGCCGGTTCTAAAGTGCGGTGTCCGAGCACATGTTTGTTTTCCGCTGCTATTTCTGGCCAGTCCGGCATTGTTCCATGGCTTGTGGCCATTCACTAGAAGGTTAAACAACAAAACTAAAACGGTCTACTTTTAAAACTGCTTGTATATAACATTTCTTTACGTATTACTTTGGTAAACTATCCCATGCCTAGACTAACACTTTTTTCATTCGTGTGACTATTTCTTTGCAGGTATACAAATAGCCTAAACCTTAAAACCTTAAGAGCAATTTGTTCAGAATCAGTTGTAGTCGAATCTAATCGATTGTAGTAAATGCGATTGTATTTACGGATTTTTTGGTCTTTTAAAGAAAATACTTGTGTAACAATAACGTGACACAAACTGTTTCTCTCAGCTAAAATACAACTAAACACAATAAAGGCAAAACGCGTTCCGCCCCTTAACTTACAAAAGTACATAACAATATTCAAATCGAAGCAATATTAAGAAAATTCAAATTCATTCGGAACATTTTACATCGATGCGAAATCGCTCGGTTCCTTGCGATTCAATTGCGACCGATAGTTTCGATACCAAGATCGTTATTGGTTCTCTGTAAACCAATATTGCTGTTAATGGCCGACCATTTGAATGTTTCCAGATTTTTCTTTCATATTCGTATATCGAATTTTCTCTGATTTGTAGCACTTAAATGTAGTGCAAGTCATTCTGTACGATTAAACTGGGATCAACAGACTAATGCCAGGGTTGTGAACGGATGAAATAATTTAAAGTTACCCGTTTCAAAAACAATATTAAAGTATCAAATAAACCGAAATGACATCGAAACATTAACTTTGTCGTTTTAATCATTAAAGGTATTAACGGAACAAAATAACCGGAATACAGAAGGTATAAAATTGACTTAACTCCTATCATAATTTTCTTAGAAACGACATAGCTTAAAGGTGCTTCGCTATGTTTTATTAAATTATCGGTAGATTTTTCATTGTGTATTCTGGCTGTAAGCTCCGAGCTTTTCAAAGACCCCTTCTTAGTCTGAACGAATTATGAAATTTTCAATATCATTTTTAAATCTAAAAGGGAAGACATTACAAAGCCATCGGAAATATTTTGCTGCAGAAGAAAGGTGAAACTTAATAAGCTTATGTACAATCTTCCTCTTTGTACGTACACCGGCCCGGTTTTTCCATTAGTTGCATCATAAGAAGCACATTTTTTTCACTAGGTATGATATTTTCTTTGTTGCTTTTCGGTTATATTATTAAATGGTACAGTGAGTCAGCTTTTATTAAATTTCGGGCAAAACATTGTATTCATTTAAACGACTGCAAATCATGCAACAACCCTTTACTTACAGTAAATAAACAACAAGCCAGAAGTCTGAGAAAGGTGATTATAATTTTTGGCACAACTTTACAATCTCTGCCTAAATCAATTACTCATTCTTTTTAAAATATAATGCCCGGAAGTAATACTACTTGAAATTACTAAAGAGACCTTTGCAACGCTTGAAAAATAACTTAATCCCATAACTTATACGATCATCACTCGACTTGCTTATACAAACATAATACTTATACAAATCCTGCACACCAGAAAAAGTAGAAGAAATCTGAGTCAGCTAGTCTCAAGTTTTACAGCAGGTATTTAGTTAACGACCGTAAGTAATACCGAGAGGAACCCTTCTCGGCATATTGGAATGATAAAAGATTTGTACTATAGTGCTTTACTTGAAGGTATAGTGCGATAGCTTTTAGGGTTGTCTGCGAAGACGAACTCTTGCGTAAAGTGCGTATGTCGCCAATAAAATCGATAGCAAATCGGTAACTCGACAAAAACCTTATGTCCCTTTTGGAGAGGCTCAAAAAGAACTAAGCCAGTAATATACGATGTAGCACAATTTTAATTATCCAGTAATAACATCGGAAGAAAAACGCGGCCACGCTAAAATGTAATCAGTACATCGATAAGCCCGGCCCGTCATCCGCGCATCCCTTTAAAACAAAACAAGCACAGCGTTTGTGGAGCAAAAACAAACAAATTATAACTATTAACGCGCGGCGGGTTGAATACTGGCCGATATTAATATTTCCGACGAGAACACCGGTTTTATTCAGCGAAATTGCAGTTAGAAAGATCCTATTAATGAACGTCCCGGTCTTCTTTGTCCAGCGCCGGAGCATTTCCTGCACAATCGCCCTGACACCGAGTAATTAGGGAGAAAAATTCGTTACTCTGATGTTATACTATATTTTTGTTTTGTGGCAATTCTTTTCAAGTTTCTTTATTTCCAGTAAGAGAAAAACGTTAACCACAATATTCATTAAGAACTTATAACAATAACTCGTGAGATTTGGAAAATGTAACTGTATGTCCAAAAAAAACTTGTATTTAATATTTAACAAATTCGATTAACACGGAACGGCATTCCAAGCACATAAATATTTTAGGTTTCTAAACGAATACTTAAGTGCAAATACGTAATTAATGTCAACAAAAAAACGCGCAGACACAAGCTTGAGACGAAGAAAGGCTTAAGCAGCAAGTGTGGAGGTTAGTTTTTTAGTTGTACGCTCGTTCCGGTTTTGAGGCGGCACGATGACCTTATATTATTTATGGGCCGGTGTAAAACGGGGGCGTTAGCGGTCCATGGAAAAGCGTATATGTATGAAATGACGTAGCGTCTGACAGCAACACTTCTTTCAACTGACTTGTTGATAAATCATGAGCTATTTGCAAGGCAAATGGTAAAAATGTTCGGAAAAATAGGTTACGAGATCTCATCGTCATTCAAAATCGTTGTAAAATTGATTTCATATTCGGGTCGCTTGATATTTTGTTGCTTGAATTTAGAGTCAATCCGATCGGCGATTTATATAGCGGAAACATTTATCTTGTAATCGCTCTAAGTTTATCATCTACACGACATAATAATTACGATTTTCTTAACACTCAGGATGACGTAAGGGGGCCCCAATCGTTTATATACACGGTTTTTATATACACAGAAAACTCCTCAATTGTCTAACGATTTAAGGAAGGACCGAAAATTAAGCCCTGCGGAGCGCAGTACAGTTAAGACAGACATGTCACTGTCATACACCCATCTAAGTATTATCCTTGTTGCACGTTGCTTATCAAATGCTCGATGAATGACTCAATTATTATTGCTCAATTAAACTACCGTAAAAGCACGTTTCTTATTAATGACTAAAGTAATATGTTTATTCGTAGTAAGCGTATAAAATTATTAAGATTAAAAATTAATTAAAGTTTTATATCTTCTAGTTGTTAGTTAATTGTTTAAGTTTATGAATATAAATAGGTTTAATTGACTTTTTTGTTGTGATTTTTTTCTTGTTTACAATGTAAATATTTCTGTGTCCAATTATTGAAAGAAGCAGATTGTATTATTTAGCCATAACATTAAAACAAAAGAATGTGCGTTTAGTTTAAAAAAGGAACCTAAAATCACATTCTTTTGTTTTAAAGTTGTTTAAATAATACAATTAAATAACATTATAAAAACACGAGTTTAAATAGATAAACGGGAGACAGTTGAAACCAGCAGCTTTTTAAATGTAACCAAAAAAACTTTAAAAATAAATCTTAAAACAGTTAGTTTAAAATGAGCATTCTCATGTGTCTTGTTTCAGAGAGTTTATTAAAATTAAAGCCACAAAGCACTTTGTTAGAGCTCTAGTTAGATCGTTTTAAAAACTGTTTGTCTTGAGTTTAACGAAGGCGGAGGCACGCACGGTTCAAGTCTAGATAAAAATAGTCTTCTCATCTTGTAAGTAGCTCTTATATAATGCTAGATAGTTATTTCATTCTGTTTTCAATACTATGTTCTTTTAATACTAAGTTTAGCCTTAGACTGGAACTTGCTTAACGTTAAATATGCTATCTTTGATAATGAACTTATTGGTTCTAAAAGAGCTTTCAGCATGATCGAAATCGGTTACTAGGTCATAATGCTCTACCAATTGAACTTAACGTACGCACAACAATATAAACCTGCATATATATTAATGTAAATCCATATATCTACTCTTTTGATAAGACTCAGTAGAATTTGCTTTGTAATCATTATGATCGTAACAAAAACGCAATCTTTAAACAAAGCATTTAAACAGACTGCAGCTACTAAGGCGGGTGAAAACACGGTGAAATGTTTCGGTCACACATAGTTAGATCTCAATAACGCGGCCATCTCACGCGACAGAATGTGTTTGCATCGCAAATAGCTTGTTTTGAATTCAATGCAATCATTACATGTTAGTAATTAGGTGCATATGTAGCGAACGAATAGCGATTGGCGCGATCGCTCCCCACTATACTGGACTTTCGAGAAAAATTATAGTGAAATCAACATCACGCGATGTTTTTTATTTATTAGTATTAATATTTAGCTGTTTTAGTATCGTATATCATTTTTAATAAATGCTACTGCGCTAGTTAAGTGCAGTTATTTTTTGCGGCATTGTAGGTTGCACTAAGTACCGTTTTTGAACCAATAGGAGTTTTTAATTAGCAATTGTAGGCTGTTAGATGGGCAATTAAATGATAATATTTTATTACAAAAATTATTAAGAACAGAATGTATTTTTACATATTATTTATTGTAACAATGTTGATAAAAAAAAGGTATAACGGGCCTCGCAATTAAAATAAGACATTTTTATGTATCGCATCAGTTTATAGCGTATCCCGTTACCGAATTGAAATATAGGTAGAGTTCCCTTGAAAAAAATTAACATGGTAATGTTTCTTAGGAAGCATTTGGCGTCCGTTATTTGTCGCGACTCGATGTAGGCATGTTTGGAACGTGACATAAACACTAAACGATCTCGAATCAATTTCGTTTTAGCTATGCCCAATCGATTACGAATTTCAACAGTTAACCGCCGTTTAATGCGTTTAAGGAGTAAAATTCACTTTTACAAATAATTTTTATGAGCATTCGTAGATAGCAAATTGTCTATTGTGTACTGGGCGTAAAATTTATATTATACTTGCATGTTCTATAGAACTTTACCTTCCTCAATCTGTCATTTTCTATATAGGATCTTCTCGAACAATATTGCTCAAGATAGACATTAGTTACAGTTTTCAGAGAGTGCGTCCAAAGAAAACATTTTAACATTCGTCCGGTAAGAATTTTGTAACAGATATTATGGTAACTTTGTCAAAGTTGTTTAAAAGCTATTTTTCCTTCGCTGATAAGAAGGTGATGAGATATAAATGTTATTACGGAATAGTACCGAGGAATGCGGCGTCTCGGCAGTTGGGAACAGCAAATCAGATTTGCGAGCAAGTTATAAAATAACATAAACACACCTTTGACGGGTGGTGGTCTTAATGAGAAAAGTTTGATACGACTTCCATTTAAGTCAAACTTCTGTCATCAGCGTTTACTTTTGTGAGTGGGGTGTGGCCAGGTGGAACTCTCAGAATAGATAATAATCTCTATTTAAGTGTAAACAAACTCTTTTTAATACAAACGGTTGCGACGCTCCTTTGCCGCCTTTGATCAGTTTTGTTGGAATTGCATTTGAAATCGCGTTAAAAGTTTACATTGACGAAGTTGGCGGCGCAAGTTGAAACATTGTTTTGGTTAAGGATAACAACTCCGATCAGCTGAAGCCCGCGGAGAGATTTAAAAGATTTTTAAACTTCTACGAATTTATAGAAAAATGAAAATACAATTTTCTTTCGTAAATTCTTTAAATTTTAAAAGCTTTTAAAGTTTTTTAAAAGTTATTTTCCTAGCATTTTATGTTTGTAGAAAGTTAGACAACATTTTGAAAAGTAGTTCACTAGATCAATTAATAACAATATTCTCACGAGATCAATATACCCCGCCGAAGTTAAATTCACCGCGGAGACGTTAATACGCTTAACTTATGCGTAAGAACTTCAACTTCTCTATAGTTACGATCGGAGTTAACCAAGTGACGACACTTAGTCTATCTCGCGGCAACTTTTGTTACACAATATTACATAATAATTAATGGTTATTTATGTGCGTGAGAAGTTTCGGTTTGTGCGGCGGAGGTGCCGCGGTGTGCGATCGTATCGTCATACATTAGTCGGGGCCGCGCGAGAGAGTTATTATCAGATCAGTTGTTCACAAGTTGGAGAGTGCCGCGGAAAGTTATCGGCGAGCGCTCACGGCGGCGCGCGGCGAGAGATAAGCGGGAAACGGACTTACCATGTTAGAGAGCAGCAGACGTTGGTGTTTAGCGACTTGAGGGTCTAGGGCTTGGAGCGGGAGAGCGAGGGGCAGTGGGAGCGGGAGCGGCAGCGGGAGAGGTTGTGGATGCGGAGCCGGCTGCACTAGCAGCGGGGGGCAGCAGTTGCACGGCGTCACGTAGGACACGCACCCGAGCTGCGGCGGGAACAGCGTGGCGGCGGCCTCCAGGAGGCCTCGCACTCGTCTCTCACGACCGCATCCGCGGCCGACCTCCGACCTCTCGACGGCTACGCGCGCCGCCGACTTCCCCAAGTACCTTCAACTCACTGACCACGAGGTCGCTAACAAATGCGCGGGAACTTGGAAAGTTCCGAAAAAGTTTCGAGAGTCGAAGGGAAGATGCCGGATGTCGCGAGGGAGCGGGAAACTGAGCGATCGGGGAAAGCGAGAGACGTCGCGTAGGGCTCGCGAGAGTGTGGACAGAGTGTGTGCGTGGAGCACAAGTCGCCGGGCCGGCGTGTGGCGGTGGACTGAGCGGCGGAGGCAGGTGCGCGCCGCGCCGCGCGCTGGGGGCGGGCCCACCTGACCCACCTGGCGCCTGCGCACACACGCCGCTCCAGCCTCCGCCGCGACACACTGCTCCACACCACACCACACCATACCACATCACACAATACAATACAATACTATTATCTCATTTTACTATGAGCTCAAACAATTGTTAAGTATTTCATTACTTATGTAACTTTTCGGGACTTTTTCATATCATTTTGTATATAATTTTATAAACGTTCAATGTACGTTAAATTATTAACGTACAAGGAGAACTCAACACATTATAATTAGGTATATAATTTGATTTTTCTCAGGTATTCATGTATTTTTGTTAATGTACAATAAACAGACGTAAAAGTCAGTTCTGTCCGAAGATGATAAGCAGCTTCATATGTTAAGGTCGACAAGCAAATAAAAAAGTATTATCTTGCTGAAATCTCAAGCGGATAAACGAGAAAAATCGCATTGATCTTTAAGATCCTTTCGTTAGAGGACATCAGAAGCACGCCTAGTAAGCTCATTCTGGAAGCTCAGAAGGGATTAGGCACCTTTTAACGTCGCGCACTATTTACCTTGAAAACCTTTCCGAGACAAAGATTACAGTACTCGTTAGTGGGCATCGAGTAAACATGGACGGATTACATCTCGGACAATCTTTAAATACACTTAAAACTCTTACAAAGTAAGGTTAATAGTATGAGAGTCGATAACAATAAGCAAGCTTAACGTAACGAACCGAGAAAAGTATAGATAGGTATGCTTCAAATCAAAGTAAGAAACTAATGATTAGGAACGTTTATCATAAAATGATAATAAATAAACATTTATTAGTTTACTTCGGGTTTTTTCGAGGTACAATATACTGTTTTTAGCGAGTTAACAAGATTTCTCGATATGTAAATCGTGAAAGTTTAAAGAAGTCTATTTATTCAATCATAAATTATAGTGAGAAATCGGAACGTTACTACAATTGTAATAATTAACCGAACCATATATTCATAGATTGCAAAAAAACGAATGACCGTAGAAAACTCTATGACTAAATAAATTAATTAATACAACCTAATTATAAGGTTCATTACTTAGTTGTAATTCTGGGATTGAGCTGTACAAATTGAATTAAACACGGTATCTGTAGACACTGGGCTACAAATGGTACCTGCGACATTCCCATAGGAATACGAGACTCTACCGAATTGATACGGGGTGGTATAATTTTAATTCGATTCCTGAATATTCCACTTTCATCTCTATGACTACTTCCACTTCATTAATTATGTAATTTAATTTTATATCAAACGTAAAAATGTAATGAACTTTATAATCTATTTTATAAAAATGTTTATCGATGTGTGGGTAAGGATGGAATGAAATCACTAATCTATTTTCTTTTACAGAAGGAATTGTTATTGGTTGGAAAATCCGCCATATTGGTTTATATTTTAGTGCTGTTTGTGGACAAATAGATTCGCCGCTTTAACAAATGTTAGAATAGATTAACCTATTAACTTCTTCCATTATAGACAAATGACGATCGAAATCGATTTAGATATCTTCTGTACAAATGTGAGGGAATGTTTTTATGATAAGACAACAAATATCACGATACGCTCTTTTACATTTTGTTAGTAGACAATCAAATACGAGTATATTATGCAAAGCGATTGTCTGATGCTGAAGATTTTGTTTTTTTGTGTTTGTTCGAACGTGCTAATCTCCGAAACTACCAAACTGATTTGAATAATTATTTTTGTAATAGATAGCCACATTCAATGGGAATGTTACAGTCTATTTTTCATCCTGTAATTCTCACGGGAACGGGCTCACGTGGGTAAACCCGCAAGGCGCTGCTAGTACTAAGTTTGATCGAAAATATTTTGTCACCTTTAGTCCGAATGATATACGCGTTACCTATAAAGTTACTTTGAATCCACAAATTCCCACAGAACAAGGTACAATGCGGGTAAAACCGCGAAACAGTGCCAGTTATAAATGTTCAGGTTTTCTAAACATTAATTATTCCCTTTGACCGCCCTTTTCCCATGTACCTAAGAGATTAACTACGGATCACAACAACCAATTACTTTTGGCTAATCCAAGCTCATTCATTTTTAAACAGCTTGTTCTAATTGCGATTTTTTTGGAATTTGCTAATTTTGCTACTTTTGCTGTGAAAGGCTTTTCATTCAAGGTGCTTTGACATTAACAACAATAAGAATAAAAATAATTTTATTTGTTAAACATGAGAAGTAAAGTAAGTTTGTGCAAGTTAGTAGCCAACCCTGGTGTCGGAGTTTTTAGACCACCTAAAGGCCTCCGATGTGGCTTGACCATTGAAATAATCGTCACCGACAATTTAACGTGTTTTTTGGAAAACGTTAATAAAAAAAATAGTAGTGATAAATACACATACAGCTAGCATTTAAAGCAAATAATTTTAAGGTACCTACTATTTTTGTTTGAATTGACGAAAAAAAATCTCATGGTTGTAGTGATTCCTTACGCGTATAGTTATTGTACCTTAATCCTGATCGTATCTTACTAATCCGAACATAATTAGACGCAATGTTATCCTTTTCAATTCAAACATGTTCCTTTCGAGACTTTTAAAAACAGAATGAATAGGTTTATTTCACATTTTAATCTGACGTTTTCGACCCCTTTACTGGAACCGTGGTCACAGAAGACTGACTAAAATAAAAGCAAAGTGTAGTAAACGTAGTTTCAATTCAAAATGAATAGTATTCGCTTAAGCTTAAGGAACAAGTATAAAAAATATTAGTTGAGAAGTAAATGTAGAATAAATATCTAACAGATTTCCTATGAAAGCCAATGTCGCCACTATTACACATATTGTCTCTACTGAGCGCTGTTTCATATGTGTTCAAATGTTCATAACAGCTTCCATGGTCTTGTGGTTTGAGCGCTCGGCTCACGATCCGGAGGTTCCGGGTTCGATTCCCGGTGGGGACAATATCTTACAAAAATCTCTTTGTGAGACTGTCCTCGGTTTGGTTAGGGCATTGCAGGCTGAATCACCTGATTGCCTGAAAAGTAAGACGATTCCGTGCTTGGGAGGGCACGTTAAGCCGTCGGTCCCGGTTACTTTCTACGGATAGTAATCGTTACAAGTGCCATGTCAGAGGCGTTTGGCGGCTCAATAGCTCTGAGACCAGGATTGGTCAGGTTGACCATCCACTCGATGAAGAAGAACTGTTCATAGACCAGAAAACTGTCTAACGCCAGTCTACAAAATGTTTAGACTCTCATATCCCTATTTTTTACAGTAAAAAACGAATACAAATTATTCTGCCACTAACAAAGCAAACACTGGGAACGAAATCTTAACAATAGTCAAGTTAGTTACGAAGTTTAATTAATGCGTAGTTACAGTAAACCCTTTGATTATACGTGCCAGTTACACATTCGGTTCTTGTCAAGAGCTTTCAGTATATACGATTACACAGCGTTAAACAAGCGTTAGTACCCAAGAAATCGTTAGGACGTATTTATAATTGTTTGGGCTTTTAAGACTCTCTCGAACATTGGAAGGAGGTACTAAGTTGCTTATTTTGAAATAAGAACGATTCAAATAATTATGATTCAATAATCATAATTAACTTTTTATACTCATCATAAGTTCTCTTCAAGGCTCTTGTCGGTGGGTCCGATGCAGACTTCTCCATGTAACTACCTATGTTCTTTATTCAAAAATCCTGCATCTTCGCTGTATGTTGGCGCCTTCCTGAGGAAGTTCTCTATTTGGTAGCTTTTTTTAAGGTTCGGAGCATTTTTCAAAATAAGAACATTGATAATGATTTACTTTTTACATCATAACTTTTCATTCTTTATTCAAAATATCGTTCATTTTCGCTACATTTTGGCGCTCCTCAGAAGAATACTATCTCTTTTTGATAACCTTTTTTTTAAAGGTAGGTTCTGTTTTTATTGGATTTTTAAGTTAAAGGCAATATGCAAAAGTGGTAACTATAGTAAGCAAGCGTGGAGACTACGCCTAATTCTCCTCACAGTACTAAATTATTGTGCATAGAGGCTTTTGATATGTAGAGCCGTATTTTGATAAATTATAAAATAATCTAGCTTCTTTCAAAAGAATTAAAATATCTTTTAAAAAATAAATAACTGCTTTAAAACTAAAGAATAAATCATTATTAGTCACTTAATTTACTGCATGCCTGTAAAGTCCAGTACTTAATTAAAATCAAATTAAACTATAAAACTCATGACATAATATTTCTTTAACAACGTAAAGCATGATAAATTCCACTATCTCTAATAATATTATTAAGCAAAAACAACTCTATCTGTAAGATTGTTTGTTATCTTTCACGCCAAAAGCACTGAACATAATTTAACTAAAATTGCTACAGAGAGAGACATGCCTTGAGAAGGAACAACATATGCTACTTTTTTATTTTGAAACTACCACAACTACTACCAATAGGGTACTTTACGAGTAAAAACGCGGAGTAAAACTAGTATCAAAATATGCAGTTTCTTAGTGACTGGACTAATAATATTATCACCAGTATTTCCTTTGAAAATTTTTCTTTAAAGAAAATTGATAAAAATCTCGTCTCAGGTATTCTCAGCTAACATTTTATTGAAGGATCTTTGTCTTAGGAAAAGCTAGATTAAATTATTTCATAGAGTTTATTTATTTAGCTTAAGTTAACTCAGTTCATATATTTTTATTAAGATACGTAATCCTTTACTGTAGCGAACTTACTGATAACGTTATCATTGTTGACTTAAAACTGACTTAGAGCTTCAGGTTATCCTCGAATATATCTTACCATGGAAGAGCGAAGCAGTTACTGCGTAAGTTCTCTATTTTGTGCATCTTACGAAGCATATTCTACGTATATGCAGTAATTTTGATAACAGCATCAAACACATCATATTAATACTTCGTTAATATTAGGCGAGTTTAAAAGCTGCTTTCCAGCGAGGTTCTCTTTTCTACGGTTTGCTATGGACACATTATGAAGTTACGTCAGTTTATAATCTTACTAGTTAGATTATAAGCCAACAGTATTTACAATATTACGGTGACATAGATACCATTATCATAAAGACAGTATTTTTTAATAGAATGCCAAATTAATGCCACTTGTCTAGGGTTGTTTGTATACAACTTGACTAAACAACACAACCTATTTCTAAAAATAATAAGGCATCTTCTAAAGATCGATGGATTTAAGTCCCCAAAACAGCTTATCTAAAGAAAGTGAAAATTCCTCCCGTTTGTGTTCAAGTTACGGTTCAATGATTGGAATTGTTTCCGATAAAGTTAATTACGTTGTTACTGTATCGTCATTGGGAAGTTAAAGTTACAACTGATTAATTACGTATTTTGCACGATTGACTTACTTGTAACTTGTTTGTGTATAAAAGTGTAAGAGTTTTATGCTTTGGTGATATATGTACAAGTTTACTGGCTTGCGGAGCTCAATTTGGTACTGATAGCGCCCCACGGTTTTACCCGCGTTGTGGCCGTTCCCGTGGGATTTTCGGGATTTTTTATATATACAAACCTTCCTGTTGAATCACTCTATCTATTAAAAAAAAACGCGTCGAAATTCGTGCAGTAGTATTTGAGTTTTCGCGAACAGACAGACAGACAGACGCGGCCTGGGACTTTGTTTTATAATATGTGATAAAAATAAAGATAATGCAGCGTAATACAATTTTAAACAAAACCTACTATATTACGTTTTGTGAGTATGTCAATCGAAACTCTCCCAAAATATACAAAACCCGTCAATTTAATCAATAATTTAAATACCTCTAAACTCAATAAGCAGTCAATTCAACCCAACCTAAAATAACTATCGAACTAATCACAGTTAAAACAAGCTTTTTCTCTAGTCTAAACAACACTATATGTGTGAGTCAGCTACTATACATGTATGTATGCGAATTCCATAGTCTGAGTTAGAAGGCTGTAGCGTGCCATGCGCCCGCGCCGGGCCCCGGTCGTTGACCCCGCGTTTACCGCCAAGCCGTCTACGAAATTTCAAATTATGTAACATGACCTTAACATTGAATGTGGGAAGTGGGGACCTTATTTGTAATCTGTTAACATTTTTGTATGCATTGTTTTGTTACGTGGATTTATTGGTTGTGTTTTGTATGGTGTGTGACAGTTACGAAGAGACTGTAGAGTATAGAGGTATGGCGGTTCTTTAGAACTTAAGTAAACTTTTGAATTTAAACTACGTTTACGGATACACTTCGCTTTTTATTTTACACTAGCAGCGCCCCGCGGTTTTACCCGCGTTGTGCCCGTTCCCGTGGGAATTTTGGGATTTTTTTTACATAAAAACCTTCCTCTTGAATCACTCTACCTATAACAAAAAACCGCATCAAAATCCGTTGCGTAATTTTAAAGATTTAAGCATACAGACAGACAAACAGACGCGACTTTGTTTTATACTATGTAATGATTTGTATTTGACGTTTCGGCCCCTTTACAGGAACCGTGTTCCGTATCCGTGGTATCCGTAGACGTAATTTAAATTCAAAAGTCTACTTAAGTTCTAAAGAACCGCCATACATCTATACTCTACCTACAGTATTTCTTCGTAACTGTCACATACCATACAAAACACAACCAATAAATCCACGTAACAAAACAATGCATACAAAAGGGAAGTAAAAGTGTTTGCTTAAACTTAAGAAACCAGTTAAATATAACTTTTATATAATACATCTTCTAGCTTTAATATATAAAATTCTCGTGTCACAGTTTTCGTTGCCATACTCCTCCGAAACGGCTTGACCGATTTTGATGAAATTTTGTGAGCATATTGAGTAGGTCTGAGAATCGGCCAACATCTATTTTTCATCCCGAAATTCCAGCGGGAACGGGTACAACGCGGGTGAAACCGCGGGGCGCAGCTAGTAACTTATAGATAGATAGATGAACGAACATTAGCTCTTCTGTTATTATTTGTGTTCGTATTTCAAAAAGTCTCTAATCAACCGTCATTGCACTATGACACCCCCTTATGTAGGTACAGTCATGTGCAATGAAATGTATACACGGGCAGATTTGCAAATAAATGTATACTCTGAAAATTTCAAATACATATAGCCACTTAACAATTCATACTATATAACCACCCGAGTTTCTCACAATAATGTATACATTTTTGGCAAAAATATGGACACAGGTTCTTTTTCAAATATTTGTATACACGATCACATGCAAAAATATGTATCCATTATGAATTACAATAATATGTAAACGATATTATTTCATAACGATGTAAACAATAGTATTTCATTATAATGTATACACTTTAGAAACTGTAGCAGTTTTCACTATTTTGACAAATCGGTATTAATTTCAATAATATGTACACAAATGTAATTTTCCAATTCATGTAAACAATATTGGAACGAAGTTCCTTAACAATAAAAACAAAAGAATTATTATAAACTATCAAAATCAAAGTCATATTTTTTTCAGTTTATCAGCCTCTTTGGGGCAACCCCAAAGAGGCTATTTTGAACGCACCTTCTTAACTATATTTAAAAGACAAAAATGAATGTTTACATGAATTGGAAAATTACATTTGTGTACATATTATTGAAATTAATACCAATTTGTCAAAATAATGAAAACTGCTACAGTTTCTAAAGTGTATACATTATAATGAAATACTATTGTTTACATCGTTATGAAATAATATCGTTTACATATTATTGTAATTCATAATGGATACATATTTTTGCATGTGATCGTGTATACAAATATCTGAAAAAGAACCTGTGTCCATATTTTTGCCAAAAATGTATACATTATTGTGAGAAACTCGGGTGGTTATATAGTATGAATTGTTTAGTGGCTATATGTATTTGAAATTTTCAGAGTATACATTTATTTGCAAATCTGCCCGTGTATACATTTCATTGCACATGACTGTACATACAAAGGTATAATTTATAATTTAAAGGTATTATTTTGTAAATACGATACAATTTTAAAATATTGCAATAATTACTATTATGAATAGGAAATCCACCACAATAACATCAACTTTAAATATCAATATTTATAAAATCAATTATTAATTAACCGTATGATTGTGAAACGATACGAAAATAAGAGAGATTTTGTCGGCATCGGATTTCTTGAAAAAATTCAGGCTAACGGACGAAGAAAGAAAACATAAGGTTGGTCATAACGTAAGTAAATCGTCCGTGGAAACCAAGAACAAAACCGAATAAATTGTTTTAATAAGGCATAAATTGAAGAAAAAATAATGCCGGCACCCGTGTCGATGGAAATTCAATGAGGGTTCTGTATCTTTTAGTTTGTTTATGGTAGGTTTATATTTCCATTCAGAATATTATTGGGTTGGAGTAGATTAGAAGGTCGAGTCCGTGTGTTTGTCTTCGGTTTATTTTGAACTCGTAGAGCCTGCAGTTTTACCCGCGTTGTGGCCGATCCTGTGGGAATTTCAGGATGAAAAATAGCCTATAACCTTCCCGTTGAATGTAGCTTTCAATTACAATAAGCATTATTATAATAGGATTGGTAGTTTCGAAGATTAGCACGTTCAAACAAACAAACAAAATACTCTTCAGCTTTATTATTATCAGTATAAATAACACAAGGAACTCTAAAAATCGATGCGATCATCCCGTTTCGATGGGTGACCATGGCATTTACGCTTTGCTGGCCTCTCTACATGGTACTTTTAAATGTGTTTTTTGTATTGATCGTAAGCTGGTTTTTGCATCGGCATGCAACACAAGCATGTGCATCGCAATTTGCTGTTAGTACAGTTAAAATATGTGTAACGGCTCGAATCCTTAGGCTAGAAATACGTAGCAATATAAATTATGAAAGCATTTGTTTGTAGAAAAAGTTATTCTTATTATGCTTCTGTGTAACCTTTTGAAATATAAGAAGGTACATTTACATTATTTTTATAACAATATTTAAAGGTAAGAAAGTAAGTTATGGAGTAAGGTAGAAATCAATCCTGATTTCAAGTTTTTTGACAGCCTACAAGACTCTGACTTGTCTAATGAAGACAAACATTTTTTTAAATAAACATCCTAGGTATCATAATTATGATATTAAATTTTATACCCGATGCAAAAAAAAATGGTATTAGTTAAGAAAGGTTATGAGTTTGTAGTATTTATGTCATATTTGTATGTAAGTTACATGTGTGAGAGCACAGAAGAGCGAAGTAGTTACTGCTTCTCTATGTCGTGAGTGTGTGTAGTCGGTCTGGTGGTGTTCTTAATGAATACCAAACAAGTGTACAGATTTGAGGTTATTTTCGTTCGCAGTGTGATTTGATACCTATGGAATGTATACAGTTTATTGATTCAAAAAAAATATCCGCTAGAGATATTTAAACTTTTTATTTTCGCTCTGTAACAAATACATCATACTATATTGTATAAACGAGACGTTTTCACGTAACCATCCAAACAAACTGTTAATTCCTAGCTTAGTTTAAGCATTACCGATATTAGACATTAGCTAAATCGTGAAATGCAAATAGCAGGTGCATGTTTGTCGATGATGTGTATGAAGTCGGTATAATTAATGAAATCCGCTGGATGCATCAAACTTCACATTACATTTTAGTAATGCGATAGCCATTTGGTTGTATAATAAGCTGAACAATATTCTACTCAAATAACATACATACATATATCCATCCTCACAAACTCGCATTAATTATATTAGTAGGACATGTTATTATACTATACTGATATGTACGGTGAGATGCGTTTGCCCAGCAGTGGGGCATTACAAACTAATACTTTTTCTTTTTAATTAATCGCTAAACTTTTGTGGGTTTTTTTCTAGAATTATGTTGTTCAATTTTAGAGTAAAAGTCTCATCTCACTAAAGATATTAGCACAATAAGGAGAATTAAGCGTGATCTCCATAAAAGGGTTTGTGATCCCAAAATCGAGGCATTTTAAAAAAGTCAATGTTAACGCCTCGGTGGTCTAGTGGTATGTGCACTCGCCTGCCAAGACTGAGGTCCCGGGTTCAATTCCCAGGTCGAGCGAAAACATGTTTCCTACTTTTCAAACATGGCTCGGGTTTGAGATCACCAACCCGCATTAGGCAAGCGTGGTGATTACGCCTAAACCTCCTCACTGTACTGATATCTTCAGTGAGACGAGAGGCCTTTGCCCAACAAGTGGGACATTACAGGCTAATACTTTTTTTTTTGTTTTCAATGTTAACGTAAAGTAAAAAGCATACGTAATCATAAAACGAAATTCCATGTAACATTATTTATTTAACAGCGATAATTCTACACGATTCAAATCTACAAGAATCTAATTTCATAGTATTATAAATACAATCACAAACAACACAAAATGAGAAATATTTATTTTCTATTTTCAATATCACGAAAGGTGTAAAGAAATAAGCACTTTAATATAATACCAGTGATAGAAGGTTTATAATTATTTTACAAGAGCGATGTTAAGTGCTACATGATCCTAGGGTGTGGCTCTCATAAGCACTTTGCTTAGAATTCTTCATAAAAGTGAAGGTAGTTCGCGCTGTGCGGTTACCTTAGTGATGCGCGTTGTATGTCGATGAAATTAACAGGATTTTAGCTGTTGAATAGGGAAAAGAAAGAAGCTTCTTTTTGGGGTAGGTCAGTAAAAACTTCAATAATAACTTTGGCTTTGGCTAGATTATAAACTCAAGTCATTGGTGATTATAAAATCAATGTAGAATTCATTTTAGATTTAGATTTCCGAATATTATTTTTATAAAGTAAAAGAAAATGTATAGAATAAATTGAAAGTAATATTGAAAGTTTGAAAGGCATGCCTAATTTTTAACAACATTCAACAAAGTATTAACCAATAAAAAATATATTTTAATTTTATCAATAGGTAAATTTATCGACAAACGTCGATACATCGAAAACACATATCTAGACCAAGTTATTCGTCGGCGTCAACGTGAGATCAAATTAAAACAGAATTTATTATAAGAGTAGTTAATTATTTAATGCAACTTGGACTCGCCCGGGGTTGGATCACCTGACCGCACTGGTGTTTTTGCCACATTTCCCTACCCCAGGTACAAACAGAATAGGATATTTAGATTAACACTGCGAAGGGACGAAAGGGTAATTAGTTTTTCGCATAAAATAACACGTACAAATGTTCTACCGTAATGTAGAGTGCGATGTTTATTTAGTATGCTCTTTTGTTAGTTTCTAATTTATACAATGGAGTTATTTGATGATGATATTCGTTTATTTTTAGTACGTAACCTGAACTAAGTGGAAGGCTATATTTAAAAATTTGTAATGGACATATGGGAAAATAAACTTAATTATGACTCTTCAGCCGATCTCAAAAATGCTGTATAATGCAGGTTCATACCTCAACATAGTAGAACAAATGTTATGAGGTTGCTACCTACTCCAAAGTACAGATATGATAGATGATGGAACATAACGTTAATGTTAAACTAGAAGCATAATATCAAACTTTAACATAGACACATTCGGCTTCTTATTGTCAAACTAGTTCAGGTTCATGTTTACTCCTAGCTAAAAATGTTTATATGTACTAGATTTATTAATATGTAAGAGTAAGTTAATATGAATAAAGATTTATTTATTTCAACAGCTTCTAATTTAAAATGTTAATATATAAGTACTAGCAGCGCCCCGCAGTGTTACCTGCGTTGTGCCCGTTCCCATGGGAATTTCGGGATGAAAAATAACCTATAACCTTCCCGTTGAATGTGGCTATCTATTACAAAAAGAATTATTCAAATCGGACCGATAACTCCCGAGATTAGCTCGAACACACAAACAAACAAACAAACAGACAAACTTACAAATTTTACCTCTTTATTATATTAGTAGCTTTTCATATGTTTCAAAAACACATCCTTTAAAGAACTTGTTCCAGTCACTCTAATAAGGAGAGATTATCATCATAAATTCCGCTAGTGGTCGTTTCAGGTTTTTTCAGCGTACTAAAAGCGACATTTCACATCTGTTACCTCGATACACTCTGTCAGACGTCGAAAACCTTTCGACTCTGGATTACCCGAAATTCGGGGATTAACGTAAAAGGAAAATGCATCCGAAATTAACTCCAAAAATTATTTTAATGGATATTAAGCTTGTATATTTCGATTTTTTTTACCAAAATTGATTTTCAGGAAATAATCTCTATTGTAACAATGTTTTATGTATTCCATTTACTATCCATTTCACTAAAAGCGTGAATATTATGTTTTTGTTTGCTGTGTTATAATAATATGTATTATTTTGTTTTGAACACAAATATTGAATATTACTTTACAAAATAAAACTATTCATTTAGGACTAAAAGCATATCTTGCTAATACATATTATAAATGCGAAAGTTTGTGAAGATGTATATATGTTTGTTACTCTTTCACGAAAAAACTACTGGACGGATTTGGATGAAACTATACAGTAATATAGGATATATGTACATCAGAATAACACATGGGATATATTTTATCCCGAAATTCCTGCGAGAACGAGTATAACGCGAGTGACGCCGCTGGGCGCGGCTATTAATGTATAATGGGCTTATTTAATAACAAGTTAGTTATTTAATAACACTTTAGAACTATTCTGAAAATTCAGAACTAAATTAATAAATTAATTAAATATGTATATATGTAAAGATATATATTTGTAATGTAGAAACGTAATTCTTTCGAACACCCGGAGGCAGTTTTATGTTCCTGAAAGGAAAATAGTTTAAAATATGTTCTACTAGCTGTGCCCCACGGTTTCACCCGCAGCGCCCCCGTTCCCGTCAAAATTTCGAGCTTTTTTATTTATGAACCGATTGAAACGAAACAAAGACTAAATGGCCCAGCTAATCACAACGCATTAGTGAACACTGCATTCAATTCGGTTAAGCCGTTTCTGAGATTTACGCGCACAAACGTACAACCAAACAGACAATAAATAAAAAAAAACATGGTTTTGGGTTCTATTGCGTTCATAAATCTCATATATTTTTTTCTTAAATATCTTCTATGTACAGACAGCGACCATTTCCAATTTTATGATCTGTATATTGATATCCACAAGTCAAAACAAATTATTCAAAGTTCATTATTTAGGAGTATCGTTACATTATTAAGTTACCAAGAAGTAGGGTTGATTCTTGATTGTTGTTCGTCCGTTTGTAATATCGGTGTACCAACGACAACGAATTAAATATGAATATTTGTCTGGACAGCTACAATACTCTCAAGGGTCTAACCGCTTGTTTTAAACGTCAAGTCGGTTAAATAGTGTTGTCTTCTTTGCTCTAATGAAGTAATAATATCGATGTCTTTACTAATCTAAGTATACTAATTTTAGGAAAGATTTTACAAATACCTGGGCACGCCACCACTAAATCTGGGAAAATATAGTAAATGTTATCTAAAAGATCCACTAGCGCCATCTATTGAGTGACTGGTGGAAAGATATTGTAGGAGGCCAATAATACTCAATTAACTAAGAAGAATTATCTCTATTTAACTAACACTAAGGGTCAATACTGCGTTAAGCATGCGCACGCGGCGGGCGCACGCGTCGGTTCACTTTTGTATGACAAACCGCACGCGACGGGCGCCCGCGGCGGTTCACTTTTGTATGACAAACCGCACGCGAGGGGCGCACGCAGGGGGGGTCAGCTTTCGAACAGGCCAATGCCAGCATGGGCATGATTCGTAGAGGGAGACAAAGCTATACAAAAGAGTGAAAAAGAAATACTAATGATTGAGCGTGATACCAGTTTATAGAAGCTACCACATTGGTAGATTTAGGCACCTGTGGTTTATATTAAAAGCAAAGCATTATTATGTTTTTCACAAATAATATGGCAACACAGTTTCAAGATGGCCGTCAAAATTAGTCAAAAAGTAGTATCTTTTTAAATGGCCGCCGTCCTGTCATTAATTCATGGCCGTATATTTTGTAATTTTGTACTCATATTATTGTCGTTATGCTTGTTTGTTGTGAATTTATTGTGATTTAATTGAAAGATAGAGACGCTATTGCGATAAAGACGCTTCAACGAAGGCCTTCTGCGAAAAAGACGCTATTTTACTGTGTATTTGTTTTGTGTATGTGTATTTGTGTGTTAAAAAGACCACCGCGGTATTGACGCTTTTGTTTTAAATAATTAGGCTATAGTTTGTTCGTGTAGATATTCATTTTGGTGCGATAAAGACGCTTAAAATGGTTGGGCAGCGTAAATGCGCTAAGTGCGGTTTGACATCGAAGGAAGATCCTTCGGTGACCTTCCACCGGTTTCCTCTACCATCTGTACATGGTTCACTCAAGTAAGTATATTTTTCATTCGCTTATTACCAAATAACCAGAGTGCTCATGGCCCCTTCTCTTTTAAGTAAAACTCTCCAAAAAAACCTTTTGTAGCATGATACTTAACTAAAATTCATTGATTTCAGAGCACAAGTGTGGGCAAAATTTTGCTTCCCCGATGAAGACTGGACCTCAGATCAGTCCTTGTACAAATTATACAACAAACATGAAATGCTATGTGGCAGGCATTTCGACAGTTCATCATTCACCAGCAGTGCTAGAAAAAGGCTGAACAAATTTGCCATTCCTTTCGAAGCTCGAAATATATTAGCTGAGCTACGATAAAATAATGATTCAGCTAAACATACACAAGTTACACAATCATTGTCAAGAAAAATAAATATTTTAAAAAATGTGTAAAATGTGGTTTTTTTTAACGCGCCAAGTTAGGTTGACCTTAGTGTAAGTAAATACTTTGTATACATAGGTACATAGATATGACTATGGTATAGCTATAGAGTATGAATAATTTTAAATCTCCCGCCTTTTTTACACAGTCGATTAGTTCACAATGGAATAAACCGCGGCGCTACTGAGCGCCCGTGTAAGCCAATCAAATGTATGAAGTCGACGTTCTTCTCGGGAGAGTAGTAATATTCTTTGGGCGCACGCGACGGGTCACTTTTTTATGAAGCCACACGCGGCGGCCGGGCGCCCGCGACGGTTCACTTTTGTATGACACCGCGGCGTGCACACGCTTAACGCAGTGTCGGCCCTTATAGTAAACTAACACTATATTCTAAAGCTAACTTGAATAGACAGCCCTTTTAACTAAAAGTCATCGTTATCAAAATAATGATACTATTATATATGTAAGTAGTGTTACATCCCTACCATATAAAGTAAGGACGTTTGCTTAGGCCGCCCTGTTTCGGACGGGCCTATTTTACAATGAATGCGAAAAGCTATTTACTTTGTGATTCGTAAATGCCTCTAGGCGGAGTCATGATAATGTTAATAATAACTTATGTTTGTGTGTATCTTAAAAAGTTTGCTCATGCGTGCTCAAGGCATTTGTGTTAAAAATTGTATTGTATAAACTGTAATTGGGTAAGTATTTTCCGAGAAATTGAAATGTAAATGTAGTAAGTAGGTATGTAATGAATTTTCTAAGAATTTTCGCCCAACTCGTTCTCATATTGTTACTGTGTCAGTTTGCTTTGTGAATTACTTTTTTACTATCGTTAGACCTTGTCAGAGGCCTGGACTGGAGGCGGTCTTGGAACTCCGACATAGGGTAGAAATGTCGTAGAAATGTAGACTGTTCATTTTATAAAACACCACTCACTTGTAAACTGTCCTCAAACGAAGTGCGAACGATTTTGGGGCAGTAGCGAGTATTTTAGTTAGTTAGTTAGTTAGTGGTCATAACCTACTCGATATTACTTACTGTTTACTGGTAGTTTGCTAAAGCCTAGTTCGCATTAAGCTAGTAATTTAGTTAAGTAGCGAGTAGTTTAGTAACTAAAATACTCGCTACTGCCCCAAAATCGTTCGCACTTCGTTTGAGGACAGTTTACAAGTGAGTGGTGTTTTATAAAATGAACAGTCTACATTTCTACGACATTTTTGCGATAACTAATGTACTCGACTAATTCGACAGGTTCGGACTTGTTTAGCCGGCGAACTAGTGAGAACGGACGCGTGGTGGGGGTGCTACTCGCCCGTCAAAAATAGAATGAAATGGATCGACTCGACTTAATTACTTACTAACCTACTAGACTAAATTTTTGGTGTTCAGACATGTTTAGCTACTAAATTACTCGCTACTAGACTGAATTACTAGCTTAATGCGAACTAGGCTTAAGTGATGTTAGTTCGATGATAAGCAACGTGCGGCTCGACCCCTACTTGGATGGCTGGCTGATAGTTGGGATTTTCTATCTGAGCACTATCGTGCTTCGGAGGGCACGTTAAATTGTCGGAGGCGTTCTAAAAACTCCGACATCAGTTGACCACTAATCTACTCAAACTCACATACTGGTGAGAAGCAAAATTTCAATCACAGATCGGATCACTTTGACGTATAACTTATCCAAAAAGTCACAGCTTCTGCGATATAGCTCTCGATGAGTTACAACTTCCATTCATACATACATAGTAAGTACTAACATACTTTTTAAACTCACACGATTGGCACTCATTATACTAAATGAAACGGGTCTGTATCGCGTTAGATTATTTAACGTATTTTACTATAATACGTACCCGACGTTTCGAGCGGATTACACCGCTCGTGGTCACGGGATAACTGGCTGGAGAGGCGAATATTCACTGCTAGTACTAAGTTCTTTCGTAAAAAAAGTAAAGTATTAGCCTGTAACAAAAAGGCCTCTAATCTCACTGAAGATAACAGTACAGTATAGTTGTTCTTTCATCTTATATATGTCGTAAGATAATTTGATACTTCGAATCTTCGCGGAAATCCTAGGGGTTTTGCGAAAACGCGGATAATTAGACATAGGCAACCGGCTAAAACTAGGTGTAGCCGCACTTCGGGTATTAGCCGTATGTCATTTTAATGAAAAGAGAGAGTTTAAACATGAAAAAAAAATTAACCCTAACCTACCGAATTACTTACTATTCGGTAGGTTAGGGTTATTTTTTTTTTCATGTTTAAAAGTAAGATTTGATAATTAAAAGTAAGATTTGATAATTTTTCGCCTATGTCTAATTATCCGCGTTTTCGCAAAACCCCTAGGATTTTCGCGAAGATTCGAAGTATCAAATTATCCTACGACATATATAAAATTCTCGTGTCACAGTGTTCGTTCGCGTACTCCTCCGAAACGGCTTGACCGATTCTCATGAAATTTTGTGAGCATATTGAGTAGGTCTGAGAATCGGCAAACATCTATTTTTCATCCCGAAATTCCCGCGGGAACGGGTACAACGCGGGTGAAACCGCAGGGCGCAGCTAGTAGTATATAATATTTCCTTATGATTACATTTTCTTTGTAATACGAATCAAGGTTGTAACCTCCGGTTAAGCTAAACAATTTCTGTTTTGAACGTAGCTTTGTTAACAGACAGCATGTCAGTTTGGTTTCGATCCAATTATTGTTTCATCAAATGAGGAATCAGATCTATTATTTGGTTACTGCGCCGAAAATTCACGTAACATGTTACGTCAGATACACTTGAGCCTAGAGTGACGGTAAACTTAGAATATTATCAAAATTTGATCAGGAAATTATGTGCAAAATGTCCGTTCTAATCCAAGATAATTGAACTTGGTTGCGTTTGAGTCATGAGATAATTATTAAAGCGTAGACGCTTTCAATATTGTTTAATGTGTTTACCAATATTGTTTTACCATCACGAATTTAGGTGGTCTAATTTTGATGCAATTTTAGTAAATTAAAACAAGTGAAAGTTAGACTAAGTGATAAAAATGATAGCTGTATCACTACGTAGTATAAAACAAAGTCGCTTTCCGATGTCCGTCAATGTGTCCCTATGTTTGCTTAGATCTTTAAAACTACGCAACGGATTTTGATGCAGTTTTTAATAGAGTGATTTAAGCGGAAGGTTTATGAGTATAAAATTCCCGAAATTCCCTCGGCAACGGGCACAATGCGAGTAAAACCGCAGGGCACTGCTAGTGTAATGATAATAAAGTAATGTTAGTATTAACAATTTAAATACTTATAGTAATGAGATGATTGCCCAGGAGTGCGACATAACAGGCTAATAGTTAACTTTTACTTTTTTATACTAGACTAGCAGCGCCCCGCGATTTTACCCGCGTTGTGTCCATTCCTGTGGGAATTTCGGGATGAAAAATAGCCTATGTTACTCGTGGATAATAGCTTTCGAATGGTGAAAGAATTTTTAAAAACTGTCCAGTAGTTTTTGAGCCTATTCATTACAAACAAACAACGTTTTCCTCTTTATAATATTAGTGTAGACTAAGGGGGGATTGCACAAAAATCTCTTTAAATCCATTAGTCCTTAAATTTGTTTAAGAAACAAAAGTTGTTCGTTCAAAATTGTATTTTACTTTTCACCAAATAGAACACAATTTAAAACGAATGTCATTTGTTTTTAAACATATTTCAGCACTAAATAGATTTAAGATTTCTTGTGCAATTCGCTCTTACAGTTAAACATTACTATAGAATAAAGAACTTTACGCGAACATGTGTCAAAAGCTACATTCATTCTATGAATATTGTAAACATTAATAAAAGGTGAATATTTTATGAGCGACTCATAAACATAGATTACGGTGTTATTTAGTGCGTATGTAGCAGGCAATAATCATAACCAGTCAAAACTTATATTGCCTGAAAAGTAATTCATTTAAGTCAGGGCAACCTTTTCAAAACTCATGTTCAAAGGATTAAGCATAATCAGAAATAATTAACCATTACGTACCTCTATAATTGACTTTGACAATGTCACAGTAGGTTAAATTTTGAAACCTATAAATACATTGTATTTTTATTATTAAGAACTAAGTACTTCCAACTATCACAGTAGGTCAAGTTCTTAACTTAAAAAAATGTGTTTTTATATAAAAAATAATCCTTCTAATCTAATCCGGCTGTCGTCAAAATTACTATTGACTGCGCAGCTTGATCAACAACTGACTGTTTTCAGTCCGTATAACGCTTGACTGGTTATCAGTTTTGCCTGTAACATATAGATGTACATTTTGACGCGAGGTTTGATGACATTATGTTTGCTCACAGCTAAGTGCAGATAACACAGCGCTCACAATCGTAACACTCATTACACAAGGGGTAGCTTTTGTAATAATTGATTAAACTTCGTGTCTGTTGATTAAATGACGGTTCACGGTTAGATTTGTCAGTTGAATCAAGTGAGATGACAAATAAAATGATAAAGAAACTAGAAAACAAAATCATTATGAAGTATCTTAAGTGTAAGCGAACACTACCCATATTGAACTGAAACTACGTTTATCTACACTAATGTTGTAACATTCTACTTATGTTTCCAATACTTGACTTATAATTACTACTGTTATAGCGCAGACAACAAAACACTCAATTTAAGCAATTTCACATGATGGTATCGATGTGGATGGATATCCACATGCATAAACTACTATTATCTGACGGTTCGGTCCCTTTACAGGAACCATGGCCACAGAATCCACAGCTCGACATGTCACTGACCATAGTTCCTGTAAAGATGCCGAAACGTCAGATTAAAATGTCAAATAAAAACAAAGTGTATCCGTTATCGTAGTTTTAATACAAAATTATGACTAAAGTTGATTTATTTTATATTTAAGCCTGAATTGTCCAAAGGCCTTCAAATAAATTCATGAGAGGATGATTAAACTATGGAAATGTTTGCTTAAAATCAATTAAAACAATGACTTGACACCATCTGCCATTAGCTCGCATTAGCTTCACATACGCTTCGTTACTACCAAAATTTATGAGAATGTGTCATGTCATGTATAATTTTATTTTATTTATCAAGCAAATCGACTATGATTCAGTTGAGTAATCAGTATTCCACTTCATAACTGTTGGGTGTGATTAAGCGAAGGTCTATTATTCGAATGAAATAATAGATTAAGATTGTATCATTACTTAAAGACTAGTGTCTCAAACAAACAAGCAAATAACTCAAGTAAATAAAAAGAAATACTCGCCGAAGAGTACTTGCATTTCAGACACATAATAATACTTTTCATCTTTCAGGATTTATGAATAAAGTTGTACTGTTATGTCCCATGTGTTTCACAAGTGAATGATAAAAGCTTTGAAAGTGTTTGTGCGAGGTCATCCAGCCTTTACGCTAAACAAGAAATTTTGAAGAAATATAATTTATGTAAGCAATTTCAAACTATTTAGCTTAGCGTAACTTTGTTCAAAGATATTCATAATCTTTTGCCCTGTCCTTTTAAAACGATTACGTGGCGGTTTGAATTATTATCGTAAAGGGTACGTATAAATTTGGTAGGGGTTTTTCATAACAAAGTTTATGAAATAAATATTACGTTATTTAATTATGCTTTAATTAGAAAGACAGGCGCCTTTTACTGCCTATTTTATAGGCTAATAAAAAGGTGATTACAGTGGATCGACCGCCGCATGAAACATGCGGTGACCGTAGCAGTGTAAACAATACGTGGTCGACTGCATTCAGCAAATTACTGCAGCTGTTGCTGTCAACAAATTAAGAAATGACTGTCGTTGGACAATAAAGCTGAAGACGATATCTAACGACCGAAGTAAATTTTAATATATTTGATTGTGAAGATGATAATTTGGCGACCGCTTAATGTTGAAAGCGCTAAAAGTATTGGGGGTTGCGGGTTTGATTCCCGCCCGAAGTCCACTATATGTGCAGACATAGTTGTTGGCGACTATTACATGTTTTAGTAAATTAAACTATCAGTACCAGTAGTACAAGTTAAGATCTAATTAACCGTGTGTGAATTTGGCCGGCTGTATATTAATAAGATAAATAATTTAAACAAAATTTTTGGATATCTTGGTCAGACAACTTCAAAATAATTTAGTTGAGCATTCGTTATTATAATATCATCTCTTTACGACAGGCAGGCATGGCTTTATTGTTCGAGTTCCATTAATTTAATTGCTTTTCTGTTCGTTCTGGATTTGTCAATTTCAATCTGTCGTCATTCTGTCGGTTAATCCTTGTACCTGTCACCGGGATAACGTCCTTAACCCGGGATACCGTGCGGTGGGCCCTTTAGTGCAATTTTGTTTTTGATATTACTTTCTAATGACAACTTTAAATAAAGAAAACCTACCAATGCCCGGTACGATATGTATGAGTTTACATATCTTACTGGAAATACCGCTAATGTTCTTTGAAAGGAAACTTGATATTTGATTTTTTTAAATATAGAAAAGCTAAGTGTAATCGGTAGAAAAATAGAATTACATAATAAAATGGAAATGCCGTAATAAATGACTTTTTTTAACGAAAACTTGATTTGTGACTTTTCCGTGCACCCTTACTAAAGTTGTCACAGTAACTTTGCCTAAAATTATAAAGATCGATTTAAGATCGATGTGAATTCATAGATCAGAAAATAGACGGTATCGAGTATAGATTAGATAGTATAACCCTGTAGAGTCAATCTGTACCTCAAAATAGCTACAGTGTAGATTGCACACGCTCACCTGTTCAAAGCCATGAAGATTTTCCAAATTATTTGAGTGCCTTACCTGAAAATGAAACACATAAGTTTTGTTAATAAGATATCACATAATTAGAACTAGTTATAAGAAGACTTACACCTACATAACCTATACTAACCAATACCTGTATCTGCAGGTACAAGCAAATACTTTGGTACTTTTTGGTTTCTCTAACGTTTTGGCAAACGTATTCTGCCCCGAATATATGTTGGCATATCATGACCAATGCTCAAAGCTCAAAAACAAAAGCTCTCGATTCTATATCACGAGCGAGATCATCAAAACATGTAAAAGGTCAGTTGCTTTTGAAAAACGAACACAGTTCGTATTTAAATGTAATTGTAATTAAATATTTATGAAAAGTGTTATCTAATAAACACACAACGAGTACAAGTTAGGAATACCGTCGGTTGTTATAATATTCACTTTGGACCTCCACCCTGGTCCCTTCCGAAAGCTCTTAATGCCGACTCCGCCTGACCTCATGCCAGCTCCATTAAGCCGTCTATACATTATGTATGAATTTGTTATGCCGTTTGATGTAAAGAAGCTTTAACTCAGGTAGTGCTAAGGTTTAAGGTCAATATTTCGTAAATAATAACAAAGTTTCGGCAAATTCGGACTATTGATATATGGAATATTTAAAGAGTTTATTTTGGTCTAGTTCTTTCTCTTAGCGTTATGACGTCATAAGATAGATGCTAAAACGAAAATATGATCTGTGTTTGACAAAGTTCTTTAAATATTCACCGAAGATATATCTTGGAACTGAAGTACATTAGCATCAACCGTTTCTGCATTATAATATGTAAATCGTGGGATACGTCCCTCACAGCACTTAACAGAAACCTATTTTTTAACTCAAGTAGTGTTAGGTCCCATTTCGTACGTTTAAGTAAGCTTTGACTATAAAATGGAGCGTTATTCGTCTTTATGATAAGTGGTTAAGAAATTGTAACAATACAAGAAAAAATATTTAAATTCTTAGCTAAAAATGGGCCAATAAATAAAATGTAACAGTATAAGTTAAAGGACTATATTGAAAGTTTGAATCACATTTAGACAGATCACTGCAATTATACCAGCCATAATTAGCTAGCCAGCGTCCCGCGGTTTTACCCTCGTTGTTCGCGTTCCCGTGGGAATTTAGTATTAAAAAATAGCCTATAAAAGTTCCGTTGAATGTGGCTATCCATTACAAAAATAATTATTCAAATCAGACAGGTAGTCCCGGAGATTAAAGCTTTCAAAAAGACAAAACATCAAACTCTTCAACTTTATTAAATTAGCATTGATTAATGAAAAAGAATTCACAGTTAGTTTTAAACTTGCATAGAAATAAAGGTTAAAAAATCTATACTAGTAAATGTATTGAAGTCTATTTATAAATTACAGTATTGATACCGTAATGAAAGCGAATGAAATCAATTTCAATAACCTTAGAAAAAAACTACAATTCATTGAAATCCATTTGTGTTCAGGTAATATATTTTCTAACACACACTGTGCACCATTTTTCATAAATTATCACCGAGTGAACGGATTTGAAAAGAATGAATGAAAAAGAGTTCTGATACGCCTTTGAGCCATCGAGCTTAAACACAAATATTTCAAAATATAATATTCATATTTCAGAATAAATGTTCTAATATATTTAACGATTTAACTTTCATTGCCCTTACTCAGGATCGTCAAATAATTCCTAGAGATTTTGTATGTAAAAATAATTTCAATTGTCGATCGAATTCACGTTCTTGAGTATGACAGTTAACCTTGATTACATTAAATACAATTCTACTAATATTATAAATGCGTAAGTTTGTGAGGATTTATGTATGTTTGTTACTCTTTCACGAAAAAACTACAGGACGGATGTGGATGAAATACAGTAATATAAGTTATACATGAGAATAAATCATAGGATACATTTTATTATCATCCCGAAATTCCCATGGGAACGGGCACAACGCGGGTATAACCGCGGAGCGCTGCTAGTCATCTATATGATAACTCAGGTAGTTGATTCGAGTAACTTCACAGGAGATCCACTATAAGACACGTGCTTCTCGTTAAGATAGAGCGATTGTTGTCATAACACATCATACCTAATCCCCTGTTCGCGGCTTGTCAAACACAAACCCAATTTCTCCAGCGTAGACTTTGAATATAAATCACCTACCGTGATTATGGGCGAGTATTAAAAATAAATATATTTTGGAAATTTACTTGTTGATGGTCTTTGTGGTATACTCAAGTGATATCTCTTTTCACTCTTTAGGGGTCATAATGTTAAGGGGTGATAGGTAAGTTGTAGCGTCAAAGACGGTGACAACACATTTTTGATATAAGATCATAAACTCATAATCTATCTATATAAATAAAAATGAATTGCTGTTCGTTAGTCTGCTTAAAACTCGAGAACGGCTGAACCGATTTGGCTAATTTTGGTCTTGAAATATTCATGAAAGTCCAGGGAAGGTTTAAACGGTAAGCATTGACGGAATAAATGCGGGTGAAACCGCAGGGCACAGCTAGTGTATTATAAAAACTAAAGATGTAAAAAAACCGCAAAATGATAGCAGCTTTGTTACAAACATCGATATTTTCAGGAAAACCAATGCAATATTTTTCTTCAAAAATTCTCTCTCTAAAGCGACCGCATGAACAATTTAATGCATACACAGAAATGAGCTTAAAACTTGAAGAAACATTAGTACAAAATCTTGAGCACCTAACGTTTGAAGACATTAATATAATGTTAAAAATCTATTTATCATTGTACCTGTATCCTAAACTAGACGTGTTTGAAGTAACGAGAGCTCAGGGATATGTCTAGTGCACGAACAAACTGTTTTGAGATGAATCTAAATGGCAGAATAATCGAAATGCATCAGCACAGTCTTGTACGAAATATTGCTGAAAGCTTATGTAACTTTAAATATTTTGGGAATTAAGTTAATCGTAAGTATAAGCAAACGTGCACTAGCTAGGTAATTTTAATCAACCTGAAGTGAGAATCATTAAATATTTACCTAATAGTTTAACCATTACTTCAACATCTCAATATATTAAGACCTTGCAAATTCTACCTCATAATTTGAACGCGAAACATCAAGAAGTCACTACTAATTCATACAAGTACTGCGCTAACTTACACCTAACCGCATCGAGTACCATTTAGTTTCAAGTTGTACTAGCGCATTAGTAAGCTCAAACGTTCGTGAATATTTGAAACCTTTAGAAGGTGCTTTTACGATTCAATTCGAACTCTATGAACATTGATATGTTTTTGTTAATAAAACGATTACTTTAAAAATTGTATAAGATAGTTTTTTTATTCAATGAAATGTTATGGTTTATTTGCCGCACGACAGCTACTTAAGTATCCACAAAAAAAGATCACCAAAAGAATACTAACATTAAGTTTGAAAATAATTTTTCCTCACGGATTTACCCGTTCCCGTGGAAATTTCGGGAAGAATATAACCTGTCAAAATCTATGGGAAAGTAATAATACATTCGCATACATTTTGACACCACATTAAGATTGTAAAGCCATTGCCACTTGCTTATAGGAGCTGGTAAAAACATTCCCGCATATTTTTTAAGTAAACCATCGAATAAAACCACTAAACATTTATTTATAAAATATCGCTGTTTCCAACGAAATTAATCTATTTGCCGCCAACAGCGAAGATGAAGAAAACTCAAAAGATAAGAGATAAAATGTCACTTGTTGCTTGCATCTGGTATTCGACTCGCGTCTGGAAGTCGCTGGTGACGGCTTCGTGATATTGAGGAATATGAGCTGGAAAGTGATTCCAAACATCTTTAGGGGCACATTCTTGGTTATATTTCAATTGTATTCAGCATTTTTTAGTACAAATGTTTTTAGATTAAATTTAGGAGCCTTACTGCTTTATTCAAAAACGCTTTCTAACTAAAACACTGTGAGTGAGTGTTTTGTCTCTTTTTCTCTTTGGAAAATAGCGTATGTCAGAAAGGGACAAACCATTTGATAGCTAAAATGATGCTAGTAAGCGTTTATGAATAAGGCCTTTAATGTTTTAGCATTATACAAACACACGTATATTTGTTTGTGTATAATAATAATTAATAAATTTAAACATAGATTAAACTCCATCCTTAAATCAGAATTAAATGCTAAAAACACTGTTAAAGCTATAAATACATTCGCAATACCGATACTTACATATTCCTTCGGGATCATTAATTGGTCCAAATCGGATTTAAAAAATCTTCAACGCAATATTAACCCTCTGGCCACGTGGTCCTACTGCCTTTGTCCTACCGATCGGACCACATGAACTTTTTTTTCCGGTTGGTTCGATTAACTAATCGGACTATTGAATCTATCATTTTCGTAGACCCCGTGGTCCTACCAATCGAACCACGTGAACTTTGAATTTCCTGTTGGTTCGATTAACTAATCGGACTATAGAAACTTGCGTTTTCTTAGACCACATGGTCCTACTAATCGGACCACGCGTTCTAGACATGAGTAACGTCACTTGCATACTGCGGGCTTCATGGGCAACTCAGCCCACATACCACTCATCCCGCGGGCTTAGTTGACTACAACTGTTTATGTCGGTGGCGACTCGTACCACTTGGTCAACTCAGCCCGCGGGCTGAATTAACGACTGTCTACCGTTATTGGGTCAACTCAACCCATGGGCTGAATTAACCACTAAATATCTACTGCTATAAGGTCAACTCAGCCCATATGGACATTAATGTAACAATCGACAACCGTAGGTTAGGTTAGGTTAAGTTTATATCAGGCCCGAAGGGCCAAAATAAGGCGGAAATAGGAGCTCCGCGCAGCGGAGCTCCGTCGACACTATTATGGCACAAACTGGAACTTCAAAAGAGTAATTTGATAGAAAAAAAAACACTTTGGACGAGTAGACCCTATAGCAGTGAACTGGTGTCAACTAAGCCCGCGGGCTGAGTAGACCCCATGGCAAATGAATGGGCCGAGTATCTCCCGATAAAATAAAAGGGTGTCAACTGAGCCCGCGGGCTCAGTCGTGTGTGGGCTGAGTTGACCATGAAGACCTATAGGGTCTACTCGTCCAAAGTGTTTTTTTTCTATCAAATTTCTCTTTTGAAGTTCCAGTTTGTGCCATAATAGTGTCGACGGAGCTCCGCTGCGCGGAGCTCCTATTTCCGCCTTATTTTGGCCCTTCGGGCCTGATATAAACTTAACCTAACCTAACCTACGGTTGTCGATTGTTACATTTATATCTTAAGAAAAAGAGTTCATGTGGTCCGATCGGTAGGACGAAGCGGAATTACAATTCCTTGTAATCCGATTAATCGAACTAATTGGAAAAAAAAGTTCATGTAGTCCGATCGGTAGGACGAAGCGGAATTACAAATCCTTGTAATCCGATTAATCGAACCAACCGGAAAAAAAAGTTCATGTGGTCCGATCGGTAGGACAAAGGCAGTAGGACCACGTGGCCAGAGGGATATTAACCCTCTGGCCACGTGGTCCTACTGCCTTTGTCCTACCGATCGGACCACATGAACTTTTTTTTCCGGTTGGTTCGATTAACTAATCGGACTATTGAATCTATCATTTTCGTAGACCCCGTGGTCCTACCAATCGAACCACGTGAACTTTGAATTTCCTGTTGGTTCGATTAACTAATCGGACTATAGAAACTTGCGTTTTCTTAGACCACATGGTCCTACTAATCGGACCACGCGTTCTAGACATGAGTAACGTCACTTGCATACTGCGGGCTTCATGGGCAACTCAGCCCACATACCACTCATCCCGCGGGCTTAGTTGACTACAACTGTTTATGTCGGTGGCGACTCGTACCACTTGGTCAACTCAGCCCGCGGGCTGAATTAACGACTGTCTACCGTTATTGGGTCAACTCAACCCATGGGCTGAATTAACCACTAAATATCTACTGCTATAAGGTCAACTCAGCCCATATGGACATTAATGTAACAATCGACAACCGTAGGTTAGGTTAGGTTAAGTTTATATCAGGCCCGAAGGGCCAAAATAAGGCGGAAATAGGAGCTCCGCGCAGCGGAGCTCCGTCGACACTATTATGGCACAAACTGGAACTTCAAAAGAGTAATTTGATAGAAAAAAAAACACTTTGGACGAGTAGACCCTATAGCAGTGAACTGGTGTCAACTAAGCCCGCGGGCTGAGTAGACCCCATGGCAAATGAATGGGCCGAGTATCTCCCGATAAAATAAAAGGGTGTCAACTGAGCCCGCGGGCTCAGTCGTGTGTGGGCTGAGTTGACCATGAAGACCTATAGGGTCTACTCGTCCAAAGTGTTTTTTTTCTATCAAATTTCTCTTTTGAAGTTCCAGTTTGTGCCATAATAGTGTCGACGGAGCTCCGCTGCGCGGAGCTCCTATTTCCGCCTTATTTTGGCCCTTCGGGCCTGATATAAACTTAACCTAACCTAACCTACGGTTGTCGATTGTTACATTTATATCTTAAGAAAAAGAGTTCATGTGGTCCGATCGGTAGGACGAAGCGGAATTACAATTCCTTGTAATCCGATTAATCGAACTAATTGGAAAAAAAAGTTCATGTAGTCCGATCGGTAGGACGAAGCGGAATTACAAATCCTTGTAATCCGATTAATCGAACCAACCGGAAAAAAAAGTTCATGTGGTCCGATCGGTAGGACAAAGGCAGTAGGACCACGTGGCCAGAGGGAATATTAATGTAGCAATGACAAAACACAGAAAACACCACCCAAGAGCTTGTATACAGAGACAGACATTACCAAGGAAAGAAGGAGGGAGAGGACTACTGGACATTACAAACCTACACAATAAGCAAATAACTACACTGCGCAATTATTTCTTCTCCAAAGCTACAGAATCTGACTTACATAGAGCAATAGTACACAAGGACAATAGATTTACCCCACTCAATCTACACGACACTAACACCCAACCTAACGAAAACCAAATAGATCAAAGGAGTAAAATAAGTGCCTGGGCCCAGAAGTCTCTACACGGAAGGCATCACTCCGATTTGAGCCAACCCAACGTCGACAAAGATGCGTCGAACGAATGGCTCAATCGGGGAGAGCTTTTCCCGGAGACTGAAGGGTTCATGGTGGCTATACAGGACCAAGTAATAGAAACAAGAAATTACCAAAAATTCATAATTAAAAACACTAACTTACCTACAGATCTGTGCCGCCGTTGTAACAGTGCATCGGAAACTATCCAACACATCACAGGCGCCTGTAAATCAATAGTACAAACTGACTACAAACATCGTCACGATCAGGTTGCTAACATCATTCACCAAAAATTAGCTCTCAAACACCACCTGATCACCACATACACACCATACTACAAATACACACCCGACCCAGTACTAGAGAACACTACGCACAAGCTATACTTTGACAGGGCAATTCTAACAGACCGAACAACCCACTTTAATAGACCTGATTTAACCCTCATAAATAAAACAAATAAATCAGCTCTCATCATAGATATTGCTGTTCCCAATACACACAACCTGCAACAGACAATAGCTGAGAAACTAGCGAAATATCAGGACCTTAAAGACGAAATTACCCGCATGTGGCGCCTCAATAGAGTTACAATAGTCCCAATAGTCATTTCCACCACTGGTGTCATTCCTATTCAACTCCGTCAATCTTTAAGAACCCTAGACATACCAGAATATACATTTTACCAACTTCAAAAAGCTGCAATACTTAATACATGCCGAATAGTACGCAAATTTTTACAAACCGACCAACCTACTTCCGAAAACATAATCATAGCCACCACCTCATCACACTTAACTGATGTACACTTGGCTTAGGCCCGTGTACATGGTAAAACCGGTGTTTCGCCGAGAATTGAAAAATTTAAAAAATAAATAATAATAATAATAATAAGGGGTGTAAGGGACCCCAACTCCCATCTTTCGGGGTCCAAGCCAACCTCACCTGCACGTGGTGCACCCTGCTGGCTGACGGACGAGGCAATGGCGAACCTAACAGTCCCTGTAACCTAACCACACGCCGAGATCGACCATCTGATCTCGACGCGGGGACGGCCACAAAGTGGCAATCGTGGCAATGGTAACCCAGTAACATGGAGACAAGATCTAAAAGAAAACGTTTAGAGTCGCTTCCCGGGGGCGATCGCCGGGGCGCACTTGGAGCTGACGCTGAGTGCTCCAGTATGCGAACCGTCAGCGGTAGTGGGTTGAGCAGGCGGGCCCCTACCGAGTCCGCAGGACGAGATGCTACAGCCATGCCATCATCTTCACCCTCATCTTCATCCATCCATACCAGGGCTGAAGATCCACAAAAAGCCCTTTCATGTTCATCATCACCAACATCCCTCTTCCCATCTTTATCATCATCTCCACCATCATACTTAAACTTTCGCTTTCAACCTGTCTCTCCTACTTCTATTCAGAGTGTTTCTCCTTCCCTAACTGAGGATGTTGTGCAAACGACTAATAATGTTGATAGGATTGCACCCACCACAGTTAGTAAAAGTATGCGTAGAAAATGGACTGAAGAAATGAACACATTCATCCTGCGTACATACTTTATTTTAACAAACCTCGAATCAAACACTAGGACATACTTAACAGAGTTACACGAAAAATTCACTCAAAAGTTCCCAGAAATGCAAGTCAGTAAACAAAGAGTAGGAGACCAACGAAGAGCAATAGTCAGCAGAAAACTTTTGTCATCTGAAAAAATTGAATCAATACGCGCCGAAGTTAAAACATATTTAGAGCAGAACACACAAACAACTTCAACTCACATATCTAGCACACACACAACACAAAATCAACGCTTAAGATGGACGACACAGCACAACGAATTTATTATCAAAACTTACTACCGAATAACACACTTAGAAACAAACAAAACGGCCTATAGAAAACCACTACACCGATTTTTTATAGCGGAATTTCCCGAACTTGCACATGTCAGTGAGCAGAGAGTAGCAGACCAGAGAAGAGTTATTTTAGCGAGTAAATTCATTAACGACGATAGACTACAATCTATACGGGATGAAATAGCAACAGAATTGGATATAGCTGATACTAGTACTCATGTTATATCTGATACAACTAATGAAACTACTAGCAATAATGACAATAACTACACAGGAAACTTAGATCAAATACCAGAATCAGAAAATATAATTAATATAATAAATACAACAGAAACTAATAGAAACACTGAAATCGATACAACTTTTGCTGAAGTTTTTCAATTCTTCTTAAACACTCAACCAGAGCAACGCCAATTTATTCCAAAACAAAAATCATCGAAACGGTTCAACAATATTGTAACTTATCTAAATACGAAAGTATTACGAGATATGATTGCTATAGATAGTGATTTCCACACTTTGCAAACAGCGATCTATAGCGCAGCATGGACGGCTGCAAAAGTAAATGGCTCCAGATTAGTATTACCCACCTCAGAAAATACATCAACACGTAATATAAATATGGATAAAATCCCACGGTGGCAAAAACGATTAGAAAGAAAGATAAAAGACTTACGAGCTAAAATAGGAAGACTAACACAGTACATAAATGGAAACAGAAACAACAGCCTCATAAAACAAGTTCAAAATATAATCGAAAAATATAAAACACACACAGTTCATGAAGAGCCCAACACTGATCCTACGCATTACCTAGACACACTAAAACAAAAACTTCAAGTAGCTAGCAGTCGACTTAGAAGGTATAAAGCATGTACACAACGGAAATCACAAAATAATCAATTCATTAATAATGAGAGGAAATTCTACCAAACTCTTCGTGAGAATACATCAAATAACACTACAGCAGAACAAAACAATAGCAACAACCATACACTTCAAAGTGATGACATGAAACAATTTTGGGCTAATATATGGGAAAACCCTGTCTCTCATAACACAGAAGCTAGTTGGATACACGACATCTGCAATACAGACATTACTGAAATGCAATTTGAAAATATTAGTTTAGAAACATTTCATATTGTTTTAAAATCTACTCACAACTGGAAATCCCCAGGATCTGACAACATTCATAATTACTGGTATAAAAAGTTCTCAGTTGCCCATCCGGTGATATATAAACATATTAATAATTTCATTAAAAACCCAGATCAGATGCCCAATTACATAACAGAAGGTGTAACGTATATGATTCCTAAAGATAACACTGATATTAATAACCCCGCTAAATACAGACCAATCACATGTCTTCAAACAATATACAAAATATTAACGGCATGTTTATCTCATCATATATACGATCATCTGGACACTAATACAATATTAACTGAACAGCAAAAGGGATGCCGAAAGTATAGTCAAGGTTGTAAAGAACAACTGGTCATAGATTCTGTTATATTAAAACAAACACAACGCAATAAGAGAGATCTTTACAGTATGTACATAGATTACAAGAAAGCATACGACTCTGTCCCACATTCATGGCTCATCTACGTACTAAAGATATATAAAATTCACCCGGAAATAATTTCATTTTTAGAGAGAAGTATGTCTAAGTGGATAACACGTCTCAAAACTAAAACTAATATAGCTACTGAACCGATAAGAATTCTACGTGGAATCTTTCAAGGAGATGCCTTAAGCCCTTTATGGTTTTGCCTTGCAATTAATCCCCTTTCAAAAAAGTTAAATGAAACGGATGTGGGATATCCTCTCCCTGATAACAATCACTCACAAACAAACACATTCGTTGACATACTATTAAAACTGAATCACTTATTTTATATGGATGACTTAAAATTATTCGCCTCCACCCAAGATGAATTAGAGACACTTGCTAATATTACAGAACAATTTTCACAGGACATTTGTATGACATTTGGAATAGACAAATGCAAAATAAATTCAATTAAAGATGGAAAAACTTATCAACACTACTACCTACTACAAGATGGTGAAATAATAGAGCCCCTAGATGAAAACGATACATATAAATACTTGGGATACCATCAATCGAAACAAATATGCCATAAAGAAATTAAAACCAAACTCCGACAACAATTTAAACATAGACTCAATTCAATAACTAAAACACAATTAAATTCAAAGAACTGTATAAAAGCCATCAATGCATATGCTATACCAATTCTAACCTACTCATTCGGAATTATTAACTGGACAAAGGGCGAACTTAAAAACCTACAGCGAAATATCAATGTTACAATGTCACAACAAAGAAAGCATCATCCGAGATCTTGCATCCAAAGATTGATTTTACCACGATCTGAGGGAGGTAGAGGCCTGATTAATATAAGAAACTTGCACAATAAACAGATCACTACATTGCGAACATACTTCCATAAAAAAGCCGACACATCTCCACTACATCAAGCAATAGTAACGAATGATCGAAAGTTGACACCCCTAAATCTATTAGATAGAAACACCCAAAAAAATGAAGTACAGACGGACAGACAGACACTGTTTAGAGAATGGGCCCAGAAGTCTCTGCACGGGAGACACCTCCAAGACTTGAGTCAACCAAACGTCGATAGAAAGGCATCGAACGAGTGGCTCCGTCGTGGAGAACTTTTCCCGGAGACAGAAGGGTTCATGCTCGCAATTCAAGATCAGGTGATTGAGACCCGCAATTACCAAAAATATATAATTAAAATGCCTAACCTACCTACAGACCTATGCAGAAGATGTCACAGTGCCTCAGAAACTATTCAACATATAACAGGTGCCTGTAAAGCCATAGCACAGACAGATTACAAATTTAGACATGACCAGGTAGCTAACATTATCCATCAAAAACTTGCCTATAAATACAAACTAATTCCCACTCCACCAAAAATAGTCCCATATTATAAATACCAACCTGAAACAATATTAGAAAATTCCAATTTTAAACTTTATTATGACAGAGCAATACTAACCGATAAAACAATTCACTACAATAGACCAGATATCACTCTCATCGACAAAAACCACAAATCAGCCATCCTCATCGACATAGCCATCCCCAACACCCACAACTTGCAAACCACTATTACAGAAAAACTTACAAAATATATAGAGTTGAAAGAAGAAATAATGAGGATGTGGCGACTACAGAAAGTAACTATAGTACCTATTGTTGTATCCACTACCGGGGTAATTCCCCAGCAGTTATCTCAATCTCTTTCTTTACTCGATCTACCTACATTCACATACATACAACTTCAAAAATCAACAATATTAAACACTTGCAGAATCGTTCGCAAATTCCTTCAAATAGACACAAATACATCAATAACTTGATCTTCAAAAAAATAAAAAAAAATCCTCTGCCATCACTTGGCTTTGGCCCGTGATGTGCAGTTAATTACCAGCTTTTCTAGCTGAGAGTATAAAATATACAACTACAATAATAATAATAAGGGGTGTAAGGGACCCCAACTGCCATCTCTCGGGGTCCAAGCCAACCTCACCTGCACGTGGTGCACCCTGCTGGCTGACGGACGAGGCTCTGGCGAACCCAACAGTCCCCAAAACCCAACCACACGCCCAGATCGATCATCGGATCTCGACGCGGGGACGGCCACTCGTGGCAATTGTGGCAATGGTAAACCTACATAATGGAAAGTAATAAAGGAAGATATAATTTGCGGTCGCTTCCCGGGGGTCGCCGGGGCACACCTGGAGCCGGTGCTGGGTGTGACAGTATGCGGTCCATCGGTGGTAGTGAGTTGAATAGGCGGGCTCCTACCTACGGATCATCCGGAAATGCTACAGCCAACCAAGGGAACTCATCACCTAGTTCCTCCATAGCCGAACCATACAGCCCATCCACAGTATCTTTTATTCCATCAATATCAGACATAGATGAAGATCAACGCCAATTGCATACCCCAACTTCTGATGTTGTGCAGGAGACAACTTTTGTCAGTGAACCTGTGCCCATCAGCAGCGCTACATCAAAACGTAGGAAATGGACCACTGAAATGAATGAATTCATCCTACGAACATACCTATACCTTACTTCAATGGAAACTGACACTAGAACATATTTAGAGCCTTTACATTCAAAATTTCTAGAAAAATTCCCCCAAATGCAGGTCAGTAGACAGAGACTAGGCGATCAGCGTCGCGCAATTATAAGAAATAAATTAATCACCCAAAACAAAATAGAAGAAATACGTGCCCAAGTTACAATCGAATTAGATAACACACACAACCAAATCAATGAGGCATCTACATCCACACAACCGAACATACAACCAGGACAAAGAATGAAATGGACAACTGAACACAATGAAACAATATTAAGATCATATTTCAGAATTACTAGGTTAGAAACAGACAGAACATCCTACAGAAGACCCTTACACCAAGCTTTTGTAACTACATTCCCCCATCTATCCCACATTAGCGAACAAAGAATATCTGACCAGAGACGAGCAATAGTGAACAATAGATTTTTAACTTTAGAGAGAATCGAAATAATTAAACAAGAAATAGCCGCAGAATTACATTTTAATAATGACGTCAATACAAATACAGAAACTCAAATAAATACGCTAGAACCCTCTCAAGAAATACCCACTGATATTAACTTTTTAAGCCACATAGACATTGATATTTTAACAGAGAACATCACACAAAATACAGAAACAAATACAGAAGAAAGAAACGTGGAGATAGATAATATTTTCCAACAGTCATTTGATTATTTCATCAATACTGAACCCATAGACAGACCTTTTATTCCAAAACAAAAATGCTCAAAATCATTTGCAAAAGTAGTAGCCTATATTAATAATAATATTTTACCCCAAAAACTCACTGAACCGATTGAATTTAAAACATTACAAACCCTCATTTATTGTTCAGCGTGGACTGCTGCAAAATTAAACGGAAGTCGATTAAATATCCCACTCACAACGATAGAAACCCCTATAAACAGAAATAAAAAACGTAAACCTTTCTGGCAAAAACGGTTGGAGAAGCGAATATTAGAGCTAAGATCAAAAATCAGTAAACTTACCCACTACATGAACGGGACTAGAAGCGAATACCTAAATAGACAAGTTGAAAACATTTTAATCCAATACGCAATACATTCTACACACGAACTACCAAACTCACAATTGCACCATTTTCTAGACACCCTAAAGCAAAAACTAACGATAGCAAGTAGTAGACTCCAAAGATATACCAAATGTACCCTCAGAAAAACTCAGAACAATCATTTTACTAACAACGAAAGGAGATTCTACCGGACACTAAATAACGCTACTACTAATCAAATAACTAATATTAATAACCCAAACAATAGACCTGCCCCGGAACAATTCGTCGATTATTGGTCCGGAATATGGTCTGTACCTACAGAACATAATCATAATGCCACTTGGATCACCGATGAACAGAATGCTAATGATAATATTACTGACATGGAGTTTGAACAAATTCCGATTGACATTTTCCATAACACTATTAAAAGATCTCACAACTGGAAAACACCAGGTTCTGATCGTATACATAATTACTGGTACAAAAAACTTACAACCACTCATCCACACCTATATAAATTTATCAATGATTTCATAAATAATCCTGAAAATATTCCACCATATATTACAGTAGGTACAACCTTCATGTTACCCAAAGACCCTAACGACACGACAAATCCATCTAAATATCGACCAATAACATGCCTACAAACATTTTACAAAATAATGACATCTTGCATTGCCAGTATGATCTACAAACATCTTCACACAAATAGCATTCTCACAGAGCAACAGAAAGGATGCAGGAAGTTCAGTCAAGGCTGCAAAGAACAAATAATAATAGACTCCGTTATCTTAAGAGATGCACTTAAATTAAAAAAAGATCTTTATACAACATACATCGATTACAGAAAAGCGTTTGATTCAGTTCCACATTCTTGGCTATTAGCTATTTTAAAGATTTATAAAATCCACCCTCAGTTAACCAGTTTTCTAGAAGTTACTATCAAGAAATGGGCTACTTGTCTTCAGATCCATTCAGATGATGAAATAATAACTACTGACCCGATTCAGATTCTCCGAGGAATATTCCAAGGCGACGCACTTAGCCCTCTGTGGTTTTGTCTTGCATTGAACCCTCTCTCAAGACATCTAAATTCCTTGCCAATAGGTTACAAGTTAAAGGGTACCTCTCACAATAACCCTACCACAATTTCTCATAACCACTTATTATACTTAGACGACATTAAACTTTTTGCTGAATTCGAATTAGATATAGACAATTTAATCACTGCTACTGAACAGTTTTCTATAGATATTAAGATGGAATTTGGCATTGATAAATGTCGCACCAACTGCATTGTTGCTGGGCAACATAACTCCGAACATTCTTTTCTACTTCAAACCGGACAAACTATCGAGCCACTTAATGAACACGAGACATACAAATATTTAGGATTTAATCAGCAAAAACAAATACAACAGAAAGAAACAAAACAACACCTTACTAATAAATTTAAACATAGATTAAACTCCATCCTTAAATCAGAATTAAATGCTAAAAACACTGTTAAAGCTATAAATACATTCGCAATACCGATACTTACATATTCCTTCGGGATCATTAATTGGTCCAAATCGGATTTAAAAAATCTTCAACGCAATATTAATGTAGCAATGACAAAACACAGAAAACACCACCCAAGAGCTTGTATACAGAGACAGACATTACCATTTATTTACCTTTACATTACCAGGAAAGAAGGAGGGAGAGGACTACTGGACATTACAAACCTACACAATAAGCAAATAACTACACTGCGCAATTATTTCTTCTCCAAAGCTACAGAATCTGACTTACATAGAGCAATAGTACACAAGGACAATAGATTTACCCCACTCAATCTACACGACACTAACACCCAACCTAACGAAAACCAAATAGATCAAAGGAGTAAAATAAGTGCCTGGGCCCAGAAGTCTCTACACGGAAGGCATCACTCCGATTTGAGCCAACCCAACGTCGACAAGGATGCGTCGAACGAATGGCTCAATCGGGGAGAGCTTTTCCCGGAGACTGAAGGGTTCATGGTGGCTATACAGGACCAAGTAATAGAAACAAGAAATTACCAAAAATTCATAATTAAAAACACTAACTTACCTACAGATCTGTGCCGCCGTTGTAACAGTGCATCGGAAACTATCCAACACATCACAGGCGCCTGTAAATCAATAGTACAAACTGACTACAAACATCGTCACGATCAGGTTGCTAACATCATTCACCAAAAATTAGCTCTCAAACACCACCTGATCACCACATACACACCATACTACAAATACACACCCGACCCAGTACTAGAGAACACTACGCACAAGCTATACTTTGACAGGGCAATTCTAACAGACCGAACAACCCACTTTAATAGACCTGATTTAACCCTCATAAATAAAACAAATAAATCAGCTCTCATCATAGATATTGCTGTTCCCAATACACACAACCTGCAACAGACAATAGCTGAGAAACTAGCGAAATATCAGGACCTTAAAGACGAAATTACCCGCATGTGGCGCCTCAATAGAGTTACAATAGTCCCAATAGTCATTTCCACCACTGGTGTCATTCCTATTCAACTCCGTCAATCTTTAAGAACCCTAGACATACCAGAATATACATTTTACCAACTTCAAAAAGCTGCAATACTTAATACATGCCGAATAGTACGCAAATTTTTACAAACCGACCAACCTACTTCCGAAAACATAATCATAGCCACCACCTCATCACACTTAACTGATGTACACTTGGCTTAGGCCCGTGTACATGGTAAAACCGGTGTTTCGCCGAGAATTGAAAATTTTAAAAAATAAATAATAATAATAATATGTCTTTATTTCAGGCAATAGGACCCATATCACACAATACAATACAATATCATTAATCATTATACATGAAAAATACAAAAATAATAAAAATAAATATATAAGTAGTTCTTATTGTGGGGACACAATGTCATTTTGTATTGGCAGAGCGATGCACTGCTGTCCAGTGTTTGAAGGTGGAGCAGTCCATCCGCTCAGTCAACGTCATAAGAATCTCGTTGGTGGCTGAACGAAGTTTGTCCCAGAAGCCGGCTATTCGCGACCGTAATATAGCGTAGAAGTCAGGAGTTCCGCTCTCCGCAAACATGCCTGACGCACTACAGTAGCGGGGCAATTTCATTAGGATTCGGTACGCGTCATTGTACTGAACCCTAATAGTACTAATCGCTTTCCTTGTGTACGCTGTCCAAAGCTGACATGTGTAAAAGCATAAACAATATGCCCTAAACAGCGCCAACTTCACCCCTCTAGTACACTTGCCAAACCTACGCGCAAGCATGTTGCTTCTCACCGCCATAGCTCTGCGTTCCCGTTCAATGTCGGCATCGTCATTCAACGTACAACCAACAACGTGACCCAGGTATCTGAACTGTTCCACCCTCTCGATTATTGAGCCATCTAAATACAATATAGTATAGTATAGTTATTCAAGATTTTCAAGATAGATATCTATCTTGTTTTTTGAGTCTAGGTATACTACGATAATAAAGCGGTAGAGTATTTTAAATGTTTTAATAACGTAATATCTGAAACTACCATTCCGTGCAGTGCGATATATCCTTTACATACTGGTTTATACCCTTTACGTAGAGTTACATAAAAAAAGAAAAATAATTTAGAATGAAACTTCGACAATTTGCTCCAACTTCAAAACCCTAACTTTGAACAACAGTTTTTAACAACGATTGGAAAACATTTTCGCCAATGTTTGCAAACCCCCACATCCAAATAGAAATATGTGATAGCTTTATTTGTTCGATGTGCATACAATTGTGAGCGGGCAGGCAAAAATGAAGACAGAGAATTCGATAAACATCCGAACGCAGCCAATATCGATGGATGGAAAGTCAATAAATCACGATACTGACAAAATACAAGCAGTTTTTATTGTACGTATATGAACTAAGATTTGTAGTAAAAATATTTCATGGAGAGTTATTAAGATTGAGCAAGTTTAAAAGGTGGGAATTGATAAATGGTGGAACAATGTGCGATGCTTCCTTCATATAGAACTAGCCGCGCCCGCGGTGTTACCCGCGTTGTACCAGTACCCGCGGGAATTTCGGGACAAATGTATCCCATGTGTTATTTTAATGTATAACCTATATTACTGTAAAGTTTCATCCAAATCCGTCGAGTAGTTTTTTTGTGAAAGAGTAACAAACATAAACTTTCGCATTTATAATATTAGAAGTACTTGTCATTGCACTTGTCTTTGAACACATTAGTCAACATTTTAACTTCTAAAAATAGAGTGGATATAGAGTTGTATTCTAATAATGATGGTCAATAAATTGTCTGTTGTTGTGTAAAAAATCCTTTGCATATAAAAGTTTTTATAAGCAAACATTTTATCCCGTATCTTTTATGTACATTTTTTATGAAGAAGGAACAAAGTACCTTACTAATTTACCCTTCCATTGCAGTCAGGTAAAAAGGTAGCAAACAAGCCTTACATGAAGAAAATAGCTGAAGACAAATACACCGTACAACAGTAACAAAACGCTTGTAAAGCTAGTTGCAATGTTGCAACGTAATTTGAAATTAAGTTTAATGTTGCGTTGTTAATCAAGAAACTTGTTTATTGTACGAAAAACTACAAGAAACACACCAATTTTGTTCCTACATTGTTGTTGAAATATACATTTCAATAGCAAGATCAGTAATGAAAGTCTTAACAGACTAAGTAGGTAGGGACTTAGTGCACTGATATGTTCAGTTTTCCTCTGCTATGTATGTATGTTTGTTACTCTTTCACAAAAAAACTACTGGACGGATTTGGATCAAACTTTACAGAAATATAGGCTTATATATCAGAATAACACATGAGATACATTTTATCCCAAAGTTTTCGCGGGGACGGGTACCACGCGGGTAACATCGCGGGGCGCTGCTACTCTTAGACAAGCGAGAGTTGCCAGGCTTTATTTCTGGCCAGATCTCCTTGCCAGAAAGACCTGGCAAAAAGCCTGTAGGTATCACTATGAATATTTAATTAAATAAACATTGGGATAACACTATATCGCTCAGTAAACTATAAACTAAATATGTAACTTAACAATACAAAGCTTATTCCCAAACCTTACTTAGATATTAAGAACTCGACTACAAATTGTAATACATAAATACTATACTAATAGTAGTCCCACGGGATCTTAGAACAACTCGGTGTGCTCATGAACCTTAAATACATTAGTTTGTAAGTACTGTAGAGCGAGAATTAAAACGTATCTCTCCGGGCATTAGGTTCCCTAAGAACCTGAGCCCACTATATTAACAAGTCATAAGACTGACGTGTTACACTCGATCGAAATTGTTTTGCCAATCTAACAATAGATGTCAGAACAAAGTTTTTAATCTTGGTAGGTCCTGTAAAGTCCCACAGCTGGGCAAAAGCCTTTCATATCATAGAAGATATCAGTACAATAATGAAGAGGATTAGATTAGGTATTATCACCACGCTTGTCTGCTGCGGGTTGGCGATCTACAAGCCAAGCCACAGGAGACTAAAAAGTAAGTGAACATGCGTCGGATTTCAAATCAAAAACTAGTGTTAGGCGAGCGTGGTGATTACGCCTTATACTCCTTATTGTACTGATATCTTCGATGAGATGAGAGGCCTTTGCCCAGCAGTGACTATGAGACATTACAGGCTAATACTTTTACATAAAATCAATGTCTAAACTTTTCAACCCGTCTATAAATTGATGACTAACATTATTGAGAATGGCCGATAGACGATATATTTGTTATGATATATTTATCATATAACACAATTCTAATGAGTGCTTTTTCATCAACTACAGAATCAACTTAAAATCCTTTCCATCAGCTTAGTATCAAACGCATTGAAACGTCAAATATGTTCGAATAAACATCGGCATAATAATTGTAGATACAAAGCTTGTTAACCGAAACAGTACTAGAGTTCGCTAATGGGTAGCCGCAAGTTCATTTGTATCAACATTATTCCGTTTCATAGATTTTACTGTGTTTAGATTTCGGTTGCTTGCATCGCTTCACTTTCAGTACAAATAATGCCTCGTTAACTGGAAAACCAGACAGATTTTGATTTGGAATTACTAAAATGGACATTCACACAATATTTGCGAAATGAGAACATTTCGTTAGGCATTTCTTTCGAAATATCGGCGATAAAGGCGATATGGTCAAAGGTGCGATTGGTCAAAATACGCTTTTCGTCCAAGGCTCGTTTGGTCAAACAAGCGATTTGCCAAAGTCGCATTTTGTCAAATCGTTTTCGTCCAAGGCTCGTTTGGTTAAACAAGCGATTTGCCAAAGTCGCATTTTGTCAAATCGTTTTCGTCCAAGGCTCGTTTGGTCAAACAAGCGATTTGCCAAAGTCGCATTTTGTCAAATCGTTTTTGTCAAAGGCTCGTTGGGTCAAAGTTGGGCTTTACCAAAAACGCAAAATAAAAAAACTGACATAAACTGAAGGGTAAAGGGGGGACGGGGGGGCGAAGCCCCCCACAAGGGGGGCTCGGGGGGCGCCTCAACGCTCAGAAACGTCAAATGCTTCTTTAGTAGAGATTGAATGAGTGATTTTGATATGTATGAAAAAATATGTTAATTGGTTAATTGTCGATTTAATGGACATCTTTGAGTGCAGCAATTAAATGTTTTAGCAAATACTCTTCTCAATAGTATTTTAAAATCTATACTAAAATCAAAAGCTCAAAAGCAAATACCAACGTTATTCAAACATTAAATAAATAACTTACAAAATATGAGATGCAATAATTGTTACGCTTCATTGAAGTACCAATAGAAAATAAATACAAATTTATGTATGTTACCGATTTTCTTTATATACAGGGTGGCTTTTTCAAATCGGTCAGTTTGAGCAAGTTTGAAACTTTAAGAGATACGAGGATCCTTTCTTCGGAACCATGTCACCGATTTTAGCCATGAGAAAAACTGCATTATAGTTTTTTGTCTTTATTTCAAATGAATCCTGCAACATTTTTTTCATAGTCTCAATAATAAATATCACGTTATCCCTTTAGCCTTTCATTTAATCAAACATGTTTCTTAGCAAATCATTATTGTTCCTTATATCCTTAGATATTACATAGACCTAAGCTATTGGCACAGTAAAAAACAGGTTGTTATTTTTTCACATTTTACTCAGTCTGATTCCCGTACTAAGCGTATTTTCAAAATAACAAAAATCTAGTTTTTTATTTTCACTAAAATCGTTTACAATATTCCTCAAAAAATATCGTACGTATCTCTTATAGTTTCGGGCACGTACTGACCGTTTTAAAAAAAACACCCTGTATATAGGTGGTAGTATCGCAGAGGCTTTGAGGCTGGGGATGTACGGACGAGTTGTACCTTTAATTGCAGATAGCAAATGTTTGCACGGGCTCAGAGAAGCCGCATCAATTATTCAAATAACTACGAGAGAACCGACGGAGTTAGGTTTGGGGCTATATTAATTTAGGCATGGCCGTTAGGCTAATTTAAAACAATAATAGTTTATAATGGTTTCTTAGATTTAACAACCTTTGTACTGCCTTATTCATACCTAAACGCTCTCTAACTAAACACTGTTAGTGAGTGTTTTGTCTCTTTTGCTCTTTGGAAAATAGCGAATGTCAGAAAGGGACAAACCATTTGATAGCTAAAATGCTGCTAGCTGTCTCTATATATATAAATCAATGCCACTTTTCGTTGTAATTTTTTAACTCAAGAACAGGCTCACCTATCGAAACCAAATGTTTAGGTTTTGTCCGGGCTATTTAGTAAATGGTGTATGTGAAGTTTGCACAAAATCGATCGAGCGGTTCTTAAATTCCCACGGGAACGGGCACAACGCGGGTAAAACCGCGGGGCGCAGCTAATTTAGTTATAGTTAAGAATGATTTGTTAGAAGAAACTAAAGTAATAGTTATTAATAGGTTGGTCAGACCATGTCCGAGGTCTTTTGGCGGTCTAAAAACTCCGAAAGCAAAGTAGGCCACTAACCTTTTCGTAATGCATGAATCAAAGGGTTTAAAACCGCCTCGGTCTATAAATTATATCAAGACTACTATAAAATCTAGGAAATGGCTGAAAGCTTTTCGGCAAATATTTTACTCGGCGCGCATGTTTCTCTGTCTGTCTCTCTCTGGCGTGCGCAAGTTTCTCTGTCTGTCTCTCTCGCGCATGTTTCTCTGTCTGTCTCTCTCTGGCGTGCGCAAGTTTCTCTGTCTGTCTCTCTCGCGCATGTTTCTCTGTCTGTCTCTCTCTGGCGTGCGCAAGTTTCTCTGTCTGTCTCTCTCGCGCATGTTTCTCTGTCTGTCTCTCTCTGGCGTGCGCAAGTTTCTCTGTCTGTCTCTCTCGCGCATGTTTCTCTGTCTGTCTCTCTCGCGCATGTTTCTCTGTCTGTCTCTCTCTGGCGTGCGCAAGTTTCTCTGTCTGTTTTATTGGTACACATTGCTTTTTAAACAAAATACGTTTTTGTATTAAAAGAGTGCGTGGGCAACATAGTATCCATAAAAAAGCAATTCGTCCAATATATTTTATTAATTATTCACTACACAACATATTCGTTTTCATACAACATTTCTATAAAATAACTTTTATATTTACTTTCCATCAGAATAACAAACCACATTTATTATTTTATTTCAATTAACGATTCCCCAATAACATGTATGGATGATAACTGTACTAACTTAACGTAGCTATTTAGAATAGCATTGCTGGTAAAACCGCCTTTTTAAAGCAGACCTATGAAGATATTTAAACTGTCAAAAAGACTAAAAACAGACTTTCCCGCTTGCTTTGACTGTGTGTACTGTAGGTAGTTGCTTAGGCTCAAGTAGCAAAGACCAATTTTGTAGTTAGACCACGCGTATTAACAGTACTAACTATTTAAAAAAACAACTTTTTTCATCCTAAAAATCGACTTCCAACCGCGTTTTTATGAAACTTACCACCTTTTATTGAAATAAGTAAAAAACGGGACCAATCTGAAAGTATACCCTTTCATATACCGAAAGAATTTTCGGTTCATACACGACGGCTATATCTGGTAACAAACATCCAACAAAATAATAATAAAAAACACAGTCGATTTGAGAATCTCATTGGTTTTTTAAGTCAGTTGAAAACAGATATATTCATATGTATCATATGTACCATTCGCTTCTAATTGCAGTCCCGCTGTAAGCGCTAATTTTGCTAATATCACCCATACACACAACTTAATAAGCAGCTTACAAGTTAGATAACTTAGAAACACGAGAGAATACTTCGTGTAAGATGCTTGAGCACTAAGACCGATTCTGTGAACTTGGTTTGTGACGTCAGTAATCCTGCAAAAGACCCCACTGGTCGTCAGCAGTTGATGTTACTCAGAGTTACTCAGAGCTGAATTGTAAATTATTTTGATGAAGTTTCCTAGATGTTAGTAAAGGAAGATTTTATGATACGAATATAATTAAAATTTCATTTAGAATAATTTAATAAAGAAATAATTTTAAATTAATAAAGGGGTTCGTTACAAAATAAATAATTATCATTTATTATATCCCCAAATTCCATTATCTTTAACAGCCAATATTAAAAACGCATGCCACAGCCATTCAACGAAAAAATTACTGCTCAGGGGTAGTGCTTAATGCCTAAGGTAAAGAAACACAGATAAAGTCCAAAGTCATAATAACTTTATTAGAAATAACGTTTAGATAAAATGTGTAATTTTGACATGTTTTAAAAATTACGTTAATTAGTTAATAGTCGATTTCATGGACGTCCCTTAGTGCGGTAGTTAGCTAAAAAAGACTCTTTAGTCACATCAAAGGTACACGTACCAATAAATATACTTTTTTTTTAATTTAACCTATATTGTCCCACTGCTGGGCAAAGGTCTCCCCCAAGCATCGCCAACCCTCCCTGTCCTTTGCGAGCACCTACCAATCGCTTTTAAAGGCGATTAGATCGTCCCGCCAACGCTTCCTCGGTCGACCTCGAAAAAAAAGAAATACTTATTAGAATAAAATTTGACATCCTAAATTTGGGTTTTCCGAAGGGAAAGACGGATTAAAGAGGTCACAAAGCTGACATAGTGGGATTAACTGAATATTGTCGTGTCAGCGAGTTGATGACGATTTTATGTACGAGCATGATCCAATGGACACGAATATTAATACGGAATTTTTAAATAACGTATATAAAAGAAAAATCGATTTTACGGTGACCTTTCGCATTTTCTATAAAGAGCATTTATTAACGATCTGCTTAACTAAGATTATCAGGAATAATGATTTTCATTCTTTCAGTGATATGTAATTAGAACAATTTATATTCTAATCAATTTCAGGACGACGAAAAAAACTGGCCCATTGCGAGTGGGACTCTCGCACTAAAGATTCCATTATCTGTAACCTAAAATCACGTTTGTTGTATGGCCCCCTTGAATATTTGTTTAATTTTATTTTTTGTATTTGTTGACCATAGAAATACATCATCTGTGAAAATTTCAACTGTCTAGCTATCACCGGTCTTGAGATACAACCTGGTGACAGACGGACGTACAATGAAGTCTCAGTAATAGGGTCCCGTTTTTACCCTTTGGGTACGGACCTCTAAAAATAGGTACTTACAACCACAGAACATTATAATGTAGGTTACTGTTACTCGTAAGCTAGTTTAAGATTTATGACGATTAAGATTAGGTTTAAATTCGATCGTTTAAACGTCGACCCAGCTGACTTACTTCAAACATATGACGTTAAATCACTCAAACCATTAATATTCCATTTCCGATGTCACACTAATCCTTTCCTTAGAAGATCAATGTAATCCCGCACGTTCTTTTTACGCCTTTCCCACTTTTTTATATCAGTCAATCCCCGTGAAAATAGGCTTAGTCGGGCGCAAACACGTCAATAAATCTGACACGTTGTCAACTCGGAAAATGGTTACAATATTTTTATTTTCTTAATTTTAATGGAAGGGAAAATAAGGTGGTTTCATTGTATACGTGGCTGTGGGCAATTCTGTGCGTTTTTAAAATCTGAATAATGATTTTTATTTCTGAAAGATGTCTTATTAAAAACCATAAATAACCCAGAAAATATATTGACTGAAGGCTCAGAGTTTTAAATTGTTCAATTTCCAGTTTGTATGGTATCTTTCTTAAAATTCTGCTGTAAACATTTTGAAAAGAGCTATATTATAAAATCAATTAAGGCAAGCAGAGCCAAGGGACATGTCTAGTAATAAAACCAGCCCCAATGTTTACTCCACTCCCCAAATGTATCAATAACCAAGTAAATACGAAGTTTTTATCTCGGCGGTTCACAAAGCCGCTAGCTACGTTGCTCCGACCAAAAGCTCAGCGGGGCCTATAATTTCTCTATCGCTATTTTACTTGGAATCCTTAATTAATACCCTCAGCGTTCGTTTAATATTAGATCATTAAAACCGCAATGTTCTAAAACTTACCTGCTTTCCAAAGTTGTATAAACAAAAGGAAGTTTACGGTTGAACTTTGAACCATTAGGTACCTATGTCAGGTTTACAAGTAATAACTTCCGATTCTAATTAAAAATTTAACACAGCGGATAATGTTGAAACGAAACATCATTAACAACAATCATTTTCTCAGTAACACATTAACTTGTTATTATTTTCATTAAACTTCCTAATTTTCTGAGGGAAAGTTTCTTAACGGTGACAACATTGTCTTACAGATAAATGTTACGTTACGCATACATTTTGTCAATGAAAGGAGTATGAACGAGCTTACCATCTAAACACGATCAGATCTTGATTTTAATGGACGGATTCAATCCTAATTCAACCGTATGGTAATACTCGCCTAAAACGACATAATATAATATTATATATACAACATATAATACACGACATATAACATATAATATTTTTTTATAATATTTAGTACCATCTATTCGCTAGTGTTACAATTAAATGCCAATTTTGTCGTTAACTTGATCCCATTTCTATTCGATCGTGTCATATGGTATGTTTTTACTGACACTGCCGGTTCTCGAAGGCAAAATACAAAGTTTACTTCACAAATTGGAACACAAACGAAAGTGACACACAGATGGCTCCGACACCCAAGTCAGTAGACCAATGGAATGCATCACTACATAGTATAAAATAAAGTCGTCTCTGTTTCGTGTCTGTTTGTCTGTATGCTTAAATCTTTAAAATTACGTAACGGATTTTGATGCGGTTTTTTGTAATAGGTAGAGTGATTCAAGAGGAAGGTTTTTATGTAAAAAAATTCCCGAAATTCCCACGGGAACGGGCACAACGCGGGTAAAACCGCGGGGCGCTGCTAGTTCTAAAATATAACCAAGTCTCAACTTCACTTATACTAAATATAGGTACTAGGTATGTTCGTAAAAAGAGATTCCTCTACAAAGATACAACTTACTTTAATAGCGGCTCTAAGCATCATCTACTAGCAAATTGCGTAGAAGCAAGAGCACCATACCTTCAAATATTGCTCAACGCATTTAAGATAATGGTTCTAATTACTTACTTTTTGATTCATAATGGTAATTATAATGTTTATTAAGTTTTTGTATTTAGGTTGGTCCAAAGATAAAGCTAGTAAGCTAGTGTCTAGTATCCTGTAAACTAGCAAAAGGCTTCAGCGAAATGGTCCCCAAGCCACACATAAAGCCTAGACTGAATACATGCATATAAATCCAATATTTATTTAAAGATTTTATCCATTTCATTTCAAACTCTGAGCTTTGAATAATAAAAATACAGTAAAATCCTTCAAAGTCCGCCTATTCGATCCTATTGAACAAAACCTGAAAGGTAATCTAATACACGTGCAGTTCTCGAATATTCGTTAGTAACAAAAGGATTTTAAAATTTTGAATGACAGACAATGGACATGAAACACTGATATTCCCGTTTACGTTGGAATTAATTTACAAATCTGTCTACGTTTCCAAAATATTTGAATTTAAAGTTTAAATGAAATTTCCAATAATTTAGTGAAATATTTGGATACAATCGGAAAAAGTGCCCAACTACTGTGTGGCTATTTCAGCTTGCAGTTTCGAAATATTTATGAGTGTTGTTAATAACAAAACACCTTCTACAAAGAGTTCATCTGACATAATTACTAATGTACTCGTACAACAACACGTATGGAACGGAAAGTGAAACAGAAATATTTTCATAACTTTATTTGTTTTCCACATTCCAAAACGAAGGAGCAGACAAAACAGACAATCCAATTACGTTTCGTCATATTAAGTTATTATGCAAAAATTGGTTTCCAGGATTTTTTTGAGCCAAACAATGAGTTTGTAACTACGTTTGCGACGTCGCACCGACTTCCAAACTCTATTATATCTTTTGTTTCTCTTTTACAAAATTTCGACAATATATTTTATGGAGCATACATCGTTCATACTGTAGGGTGTATGTACTGGGCGGACATCAAAGGGAACACAACTGGGAACGCATTATTGATGTTCAGTTGTTCTCGAATTTTTGAAGAAGTGTTCGTAGACCAATTTCTGACTTTTTAAATGACATTGACGACGCGGCCACTATGTGTGTATCAAATAACTGCGTAAAATAACAAAATCACAGAGAACGGTATTTCTATAGAATTATTTCTCCATCAACGTCTGCTGCGGCTGATTTGGGCCTACCAGCGTCTCTTCTCGATCTCTGGAGAACCTAATAGTATGCAAGAACGACTCTATATCTAGATGTCTTTATTTAGATATCTATCAACTTAATTAATGAATGAGTGTTCAGTTAACGTAAAAAAGTGCTTAATTCAATTCTATGATATGATCATTGTGAGTTCCGCCCGCGAACCAATGAGGCATGCGAACAAAATTGCTCGTATCAATCTGTTGGCTCTTTCTTGCGACTACATACGTCTTTCTGGATCGTCGATTTCAACGATACGTCTCCTTGTGGTTAAATTAGGGATGAATACGTGAAATACGGTTTTCAGACCAGTTAAATCACGCGTTAAGTATTTTAAATGAGATATTCAGTTACGATTTTGTGTGGTTAAGCGAAAACCTCAATGGCGAACGATGGTTGGTTTATAAGGGTCGTAACTTCATTTACTACTCAATGTAGCTTGGCATCGGGTAGACTCGCAAAAAATTTGATAATATTACTCATGTACTCTCTATAGCTAATGTAGGTTATGAGGTATAAATACTAAGGTAGGTATACATCTTAGGTTAAGAATACTGATATGATAAAACTAAAGAATTTGTATATACGACGATACATTCGAGAGAAATGTAAAAAAAATGTTTACCCCGAAATTGCCACAGGACCAGAAAAATCGCGGATGAAACCACGTGACACTGCTAGCTTCAAATACTGGTCAAACATTTTGAATCGAAATGAATAGTTTCAATGACTTCTTTGCTAATTATGTAAAACAATAGTTTGGAAATCATTCTCTATTCACCTCTTATGATAAATTAATTAAATCTAAGCTTAGCACGGTGCATGTCATACCGTAGTTAGAATAAACTGGCTTGAACTCTGTAACATTAAATTAATTAGTTAATACATGGAATGGTTTCCGCCACGTTTCATACATTTCATGGCATGCAAACTTGACCGGGTAGTGTGTAGATAACTTTAATATTTCATGTTATTGAGTTGTACGAAAGTTACAGTGTAGATTCGTTTATATAAGCGCTAAGGTTAAATATATATGAATAGATAAAATGTAAATGTGAGGTAAATTTATATGTGAAAGAAGCTTCTAAACTCTAAAAACTAATAAAATAAGTAAAGATTTGTCCTTCGCCTAACTTGATCGCGCATCACCGAACTTGTTTTTAAGACAAGTCGTTACGTTCGTCGTCTGTTTGTCGTTTAGCGAATGCAGCTTCCGTCAAATCCGAATACCGAATTCTGTTGCTTGCGGTCAACAAAAGTACTTTGAGTAGTTCACTAACAGATTGCTAATGAACCATTGAGTTTGAATGATATTAGCAGTCAAGCTAAAATACTCTACATCTGATTAATGTTATACATTTATAACCAAGTAGCAAATTACTAGGTGCAAGAGAGACAAATATACGTACTCATCTCAGCTAGAACTTGAATTTGTACTAAATGTTATAGTGCAAGGAAGAAAATTTGTATATAAAAACCTTATCAATTCACGAGATATTCTTTTAAGAAAGACTTGCTGCTACACTTTATCGCTTATTCATTGTTTATGAGTCTCTGTTTGTTCTCTTCTATCACTATCTTGCTCGAAACTTATGACATTGTCAGGTAGCTGTCAGCTGTCAGTGTGACAGTGTAGATTGCTCCCCCTAAGTAACATTCAAACCCAATGTAATAAACTATCTAGGCAAGTGCTGTGCTCCACACAATTCAAGTGCTTAAAAATATGTCTTCATTTGTTTTTTTCTTTCATGTTCTAATTTTAAAGTTCGAACATAAACAAAACGAGTTATAAAGTTGAGTTAAAAAGTTCGTCAAATATGAATCCCACATTATTTGAATAGTAAAATGAATGTAAACAATTTGTCCAATATTAATTATCTGTTTTATTGGTATGTTGTGAATTGAAACGGATTGACGCGACAAAGCTGGTATGCCGGCGAAGCCTCCCCCAGTATTTGATTACGCATGAAATTAATTAAGTAAATAGACATCGTTGCCACAAGCCCGCCGCATTCAAGGACTGGAGCATAAAACATATTTCTTGAAATATTATAGATATTAAGACTAAAATTATCCTTCATCACTCCATAGTATAAAACAAAGTCGCTTCCCGCTGTCTGTCCCTATGTATGCTGAGATCTTTGAAACTACGCAACGGATTTTGATGCAGTTTTTTTAATAGATAGAGTGATTCAAGAGGAAGGTTTATAAGTATAAATAATCCCGAAATTCCCATGGAAACGGGCACAACGCGTGTAAAACCGCGGGCGTTAATAGTAAAATATAACATTCAGAGAGTAAAACCTGAAAGAGAGAATGAAATGTTATGTTCACATATATGAATGATACTAATATTAAAGTCTACCTAAAGAAGTTGATATTTTCTTAGCTTTATTGTGTGTTTTGCTTTTATGGTTATCTTTATTCACTGTTGTCACATTTAAGCAAAAAATTATGACGTTTGTAAACAAGTTCTTAAAGATGCCATTACAGAAAGTCATTCCGCATTCAATGCATAGGTATAGTATCAAGTGCTGAGAGTCGGCGGACAATCTGGTGTGAAGATGACGTTCGGTCTTCTTCTTCTTCTTCATCGAGTGGATGGTCAACCAGACCAATCCTGGTGTCAGAGTTATTGAGCCGCCAAAGGCCTCTGACATGGCTCATGTAACGACTACTATCCGTAGAAAGTAACCGGGACCGACGGCTTAACGTGCCCTCCGAAGCACGGAATCATCTTACTTTTCGGGCAATCAGGTGATTCAGCCTGAAATGCCCTAACCAAACTGAGGGCAGTCTCACAAAGAGATTTTTGTGAGACATCGTCCCCACCGGGAATCGAACCCGTAACCTCCGGATCGTGAGCCGAGCGCTCAAACCACTAGACCACGGAGGCTAATGACGTTCGGTGACCGAAGTAGATTGATACTAGTTCGGTGACCGCATTATGCGAATGACCTAATTTAATTGTCATGAGGCTATGACTTTTTTTACTAAGACCGACATTCTTTATCGGTTAAAAGCATCCATCAGGGTTTAGACTTTCTAACAGTATCCATATCACGGCTTTACATTATTAAGGGTGTCTTTACAAATATTATTATTTTCTACTGATAGAACTTTCAAAATAACCATCTTGGGAACTAAACTTGATAAAAAAACAGTTCTTCAATTAACTTGAAACTTCATTATGGAGCTTAAACATCCCTAGTTGTTTAAGCTCCCTATTGAAATAGAATATTCATGGATTAAGAAATCAAAGTAAATACGTACATTAATTACTATTATTAATAATATAATTTGTTTCACGTAATTATTCATTAATTAAATACGTAATTAAACAGGCGGATATCAATTACTGTACTAAAAGTTTACATTACCGTAACAAATGGAATAGTTAATTGGAGATGTGTGCTTTATATAATTAGGTTATTTTATAAGTAGGTACTGAAAAAAACTTCAATGTTTATATGTGACTATTATTGAAACATTGAGAATTTTGTAAATCGGTGCATTATATAACAACATAATATGTGACCACAAAATAAATAAAGCTACAAAGGCAATGACATACTTTTCTCAAAAATAGTCGCATGCACACATATTTGTGCGCTATACAACTTTCAAAAGATGTCAAACTCATGTCAGTCGAAATTTGCTACGAAAAGCGTGTAGGCATCAAATGTATGTGTGCGTCAATTTTCGTAGCACGTTGTCGAAGGCCTTCTGGGTGTATTGTGAAGTTGACATCAGCGGCGCGTAGCATTCCGCTACGGATATTTTCATTAACCAGCCCGCTACGCGGACAGTGTTAGTCAGAGGAATTCGGACCTTCATAGTATTTAAATAAGCTTGTTATATTTTTCTAACAGATGAAATTATGAAAATGTGTTCAAGAATCATACATAGATGATGAAACTCAAAATTTCTTAATGTTTCAAGCCTCTGATCGGAAGTTACATCGAGCAATTTAAATATTAGGTATACAAGGCTTTCAGGAAAGTCGGATAATCAAGGCAAACCAGTTATTTGTTCCTTCGATACGAGTATTTCGTTTTCGCTAAAGGAAGGTTCAGTTAAAGGTACTTTTGTAAAATTAAGGTACCGTTATTTAGAAGTTTTTGTATTTTAGAGAGATCACATTCTTATTCATCGAATAATACCAACATACTATGTATAATAATAACATAAGGGCCAACACTGCGTTAAGCGTGGCGGGCGCACGCGGCGGTTCACTTTTGAATGAAACCGCACGCGACGGGCGCACGCGACGGTTCACTTTTGTATTTTTATCTTGACAGTGGTATTGAAAAATAATACCTTTCATATTTTAGGATTTTACATTATGCCTTTTGTAATATCATACTCTATTTCCATGCCTGTGCATCAAAATACAATTTGTATCGAGTTAATGATTTATCACATTCAAGAGTGCTTTAGTCCGGCAAAAATTCATATCCAGCAATACTGAATTCCAATCTAATTGAAAATTGTTTAGCAACCATTCAATAAGCTAGACACATCTCTAATCACTACATAGTCACTACATAGTATAAAATAAAGTATGCTTAAATCTTTAAAATTACGCAACGGATTTTGATGCGGTTTTTTGTAATAGGTAGAGTGATTCAAGAGGAAGGATTTTATGTAAAAAAATTCTCGAAATTCCCACGGGAACGGGCACAACGCGGGTAAAACCGCGGGGCGCTGCTAGTAATATAATAAAACGGAAGAGAATGATTCTATGTTTTTGCAACCCCGTTTTTTCCCGCGTTCCAATCAACACAAAAATAATTATTTAAATCGGATTGATGGTTTCCAAGAATATCGCGTTTTAACAAACTCAATAGAAAGTGACTTACATATTTTCATACATTTTGTGTTTAGAATTCACCAGCCATTCATTTTCTACATTCGCTTAAAAATGCCAACGAATACTTAAATGACAAATGCGAAGAACCAAATGTATATTCCACTATTATATATTTTAAAAAAAGTATGTAGTTAACACAAATGGCTTACTCCAGCACACAATGTCACAGTAATCGATACATTATAAATTAATTTAAAACTTTTTTATTAAAACGATATCACAACCCAAACCACATTAAAAGCATCGATTTAAAGCAGAAAATGTAATGTAAAATATTCCGTTTCAACTAATTGATATTTTACAAATAAACTAGGCTCCATTGTTTATTTGTGGTGAGGCTGTGCGGCATTTCAAGCTCTTCGGGCACACACCATCGAGCCGACTTTATTTACAATATCCATAAAAAGTCAATAAAGAGGAAAACTATCGAAAATAACTGTTTTTAATTAAATTGTATTCGATTGGTTACGCTAAATTAATTAAATTGTTATGTAAAAACGTTGTTATTTAATCTTTTACTGCAATGACGTTTAGGACAGTTGCAGACTAGCGTTTTATATGGGTCGGTTTTGGGAGCGCGTTTAGGTGGTATATGCGATAGAGTATATGCGTCTTTTGTCACTCTCGCGAGCGTACAAAGGCGCTTAAGCTAACATAAGCGTGAGTCATGAACGACTATACTCGTAACTACCAGTATGAATCGAAACGACCGAATAAGCGTACTGCGAGCGTAAATACAATAGGAGTAATGTTTCATTGTAATATGTTCTATTCATTCAATCATTTCATTCCATTCCGAGTAGTGATCAACTTTGGTTTCGGGAGTTCTTAGATCGCCTAAAGACCTGACATGGTCTTATGTTCTATTTTCACTATCTACGTCACATTTTAAACTTTTATTTTTTGCATTTAAACTCACTATATCACAATCAACGCCTAACCAAACGAGAATACCGGTACAGAATAAGATTAACTGTAAGGCGTTACCGGTTGTTACATACATGCTCTTTGTTTCTAAGTAATTACAAGATACCAAGAAATTATACCATCAAAGTGAGCTTTAGTACAATACAATCAGTAACCAAATACAGGGGTAGCTCTGAAGGGAGAATGGATGATATTATACAGTTATGTGTCTATATCAAACTAAGGTAGATTACACACTCGGGCGCGCACAGTTCAAAGAACAGAATCAGTCCAGTGTGCATAACACCGTCCACTCTTATGTTAATTTCACTTTGTGACTGTCTATTGTTTTAGGGAGTTTTATCCCACTTTCAAAGGTGGATTAGGAGTATTAATGTATAAATATTTAGTTTAGTGGCACTGCACCTATTCTGCCAAAAGTGATATTTACATATCAAACATGACTCAAGTTTGATCGGGGTCGCCTAATCCTCTTTATTATACTGATATCATCAGTGAGCATTGATGGCTTTGTCATGCAGAGGGATATAAATTAAAAAAGTAATGTGAATTTATCACTACATAGTATAAAACAAAGTCCCTTTCCGCTATCTGTTCCTATGTATGCTCAGATCTTTAAAACTACGCAACGGATTTTGATGTGGTTTCTTTTATTAGATAGAGTGATTCAAGAGAAAGGTTTATATGTATAAAAAAATCCTGAAATTCCCACAGAAACAGGCACAACGCGGGTAAAACCGCGGGGCGCTGCTAGTATGAGCTAAACATAGCTAAAACACTACGTAAACAGTAAACACGTGTTACTAAGAGAAAAGTAAGCAAAAATAATATCAGAAAGCGTGGTTTAACAAAGCCTTCAAAAGCTTCCACATATTTAAATTTAATTAACTTTCAAGCGCACATCCTCTTTGTGCCACCTTAGTTACAAGAAAGGAAACTTCAAAGGGGTAAGTATTAAAAATATTGCATTCATTAAGGATTTCTGCGGAGAAAATTAAGGAAGATATAATGTGTGAGAGATTGGGTCTGCCCAGTAGAGGTATCAAATCAAATCATTTATTGCTTAAAATTGGTAAGAAAGGTGTTAAACAATAATTTGGGAGTCACTTCTATTTTACTGAGATAACTCGGCATGCAACATGTACTTATATGTGATATTAATTACTTATTTATAAATTCACTAGCAGCGCCCCGCGGTTTTACCCGCGTTGTGCCCGTTCCCGTGGGAATTTCGGGAATTTTTTTACATAAAAACCTTCCTCTTGAATCACTCTACCTATTACAAAAAACCGCATCAAAATCCGTTGCGTAATTTTAAAGATTTAAGCATACAGATAAACAGACAAACAGACACGAAACAGAGACGACTTTATTTTATACTATGTAGTGATTTATGATATAAAAACATGGTTGACAACCATTGCTTCAGTTTGCGTCACATATGACATTGAAACTTTCAACTCCAAGGGTTGGCCACTAACCTACTTGAAATGATTTTGAATTGAAACTACTGTGTGACCTGTAAAGGGCCGAAACGTCACATAAAAATCATTACATAGTATAAAACAAAGTCGCGTCTGTTTGTCGTTTGGCTGTTTGTCTGTATACTTAAATCTTTAAAATTACGCAACGGATTTTGATGCGGTTTTTGTAATATGTAGAGTGATTCAAGAGGAAGGTTTTTATGTAAAAAAATTCCCGAAATTCCCACGGGAACGGGCACAACGCGGGTAAATCCGCGGGGCGCTGCTAGTGTAAAATAAAATCGAAGTGTATCCGTAAACGTAGTTTTAATTCAAAATGAGTAGTGTTCGCTTAAACGTAAGAAACCAGTACTCGAAATTAATTAATGAATGAACGTAAACAAGAGAAGGTTATCCTCAACTATAATGTCACGATAGAATACCATGAAGATACCATGAAGTTAAACAAATAAAACCCACTTCAAAGTGAAATATAAAACTAGTTTGAACTGGATATTTATTTTTTACTACAATCGTAATACAGTTTTATTGACACTAGAGTTTGTTTCGGAATCAATCTTTATTTAATAGTTGATCTAAGTGGAAAGGAAGACGGGGCGGAGAATATTAAAATCTTAAACATTATACAACAGAACAGATTGATTTTCTCAAAAACTACTGAACGTATTTTTATGTGGTTTTCGCTAACACACAAAGCGATTCAATAGGAAGGTTTGTGACCACTTTTTATGCCAATATTTCCACAGGAACGAGTACAACGCGGGTTAGAACACGGGGCACTGCTAGTTGAATTATATTTTCTTTTCAATGATTTTCAATGGACTAATAGAAAAGTATTGCACTTGCAAAGTTAAAGTTGTCTTTGAACAAAAAGTCTATGAAATGAAATACAAGTTTAAAATTTGGTCCAAATATCACAGTTACACTAATACACGATTATATATTATATTGCATTCAGCAGTCCGCTATCTAAATACATTGATTTCACATTTGTACTTATATACCTCTGCTAAGCCAATACCTCTCCTCTACCATCCATACATCCTTGTCCTAGTATAAAACATTTTTAATTTACTTTAAAACGTAATTACCTAAAACCCAACAAATCGGTGAGTACCTTTCAAAGGCATGTACAAATAAAATGTGTTTACAAATAAATTGAACGGTAACGTAATCACTAAGTAGGATCGGCTCTCCGACTAACTCGGTCTTTACTCATTGAACACCAATTACTCCTAGAGGCCTCTAAAAAGGTCTTTAATTAAATCCTTCTCGGATGACGTCATAATTATAGCGTAAATTGGATTGAGAGCTCTCCTGTTTTGCTAATTGTAAGAAAACTAAACAAGCTGCTTTAAAATAAGGTGACATTTTGAAAGGTGTCATTTTAAATGATTTCGAACAATGACTTTGAAACAAACTTTATGATTAATCATTGTGTAGACTTGCTATTTGTTTATAGAGCAGTTGTTTTGTAAAAATAATTCAACTTGGTACAATCTTCCTATTTAAATAAACTTTACTTAGCTGGTTACTTTTACCCACAGATAGAACATAAAACATTTTGTTACTTTGAATTATATTGAGAAACGAAATCTTTTTGGTTCGGTTCGTCAGTTCGGTAATTTAGTCACACAAACCTAATTTATTGATTTTTTTACTAGTATCACCGTGTAATTTATACGCTTACATTTCTTGAAGTTCAATTATTGTGTTTAATTTATTTAATTCAATCATTACTCTTCTTTTTTTTCTTTTTATTTTATGAACAAGAAAAGGGCGTCATGTAAATAGATCCTAAATGTAGGTATGGGTGTGTGTAGAGACTATTTCATAACACTCCTGTACATTTTAACAGAGAACCACATGTAGTGCCAACATAGAGTGTTATACACGATCATCCTTTTATTTCAGAAGATATCTAACTAATAGACAACAAGCCATATAAAAAACTTCAATTATGGAATACAAATTAAAACAGCGTTCTTTTGTTTCGAGTCCTTACCCATTCATAAAGCTTTCTCTTAAAACAGCATTAAAAATAAAGTTTTTCAACAATCATTTTTACCTTACAAAAACACGAAGAGCAAAAATAGTAGAAAGCTTATTCACAAACACTGTACTTACAAACAAAATCCTGTTCACAGTAAATTCAATTCAGTTAACTGACTTTAATTTATTTTTCATAACGTAAGTTTCATTCTTGTTACGTTCCATTTCTAAGGATCCTTTTGATGCGACTGCGTACAAAAGATATCTGATAGGATTATTCTTATAAAAGGCAAAGTTACCTGTGTTTGATATTTATTAACTTCACATTATTACTGCGGAACTGAACTAGCGTAACGAAGTTCTATTTTAGGAATACACAAAGAATACAATATGAGGCACAATCATTTTATGTGGGTCATGTTTTGTTGCACTAAGATTTTAATAAAAATATGCGCGAGGAAATATACTGCACGATACACCCACACATGTTTATTAAGAGTTTATTGTTCCGAAGACTTTACCTTCCAAAAATTCCTTGAAACTAAATGTTTCACCTAACCCTTGCTATTAATAGTTCTGCGTAATTCCCCCAACATAGGCCTGGCTTTAATTGGTAACTGTATCCATGCAAAACAGAATTCTGTAGCCTGTTTCACCAACCGCTGCTAACAACTACGTTTAATCTATTGTGTGTTGGCCAACTCAACCATTATACTATGAATAACCTTTGTTTATTTAACTGTGATTTAAACTGCTTTCGGTGGTTACTGCTCGGGTTGAGCATGGCGAGTAAAGAGCGGTTTGAGAGTACCTATATTTAGCGTTTAGGGTTACCTGAATAAAGATAGTTCCAGACTAACGTTTTTTCTGTGCGTAAAAATCGTAACTCGCAGACACCTGACTGCCTCATTCAAATGTGACGTTTTAAAATAGTTAGCTTAGTTATAAAAAAGTATTAAAGTAAAGTATATAAAGCCTGTCATGTCCCACGCTTGAGCAAAAGTCTCTCATCTCACTGAAGATATCAGTACAGTGAAGAGGATGCGCGACAGTATTTTTTAGTATTTTATATTGACTCGCTTAAACACGCTTATAAGCGGAATCTATACAAGTTGCTAGACGCAAACGCTTTCCTACTTGTACCACGAAAACCAGCTTTAAGTTCTATAAAAATCGCTGGTCTGAAACACCCTTACTACTAAATCAAAACGGAACGAACACGTAAATATTCTATTCGGATTTACGCAATGCTTTATACCAACCATTCTCTGTGTTTGTGAGCAACTGGTGTTGGTGTTTTTAGACAGAATAAAGGCCTTCAACATGTTAAAGATTGAAACGACCGACAGACAGCTTTACATAGCCGTGGTTCAATAAAATTGTAACTGAACTGAGATATATGTAACTTACTACTCTACCCACTCAGAGACAGACAATAATTTAGCTGCCGTATCAGAGCTGTCAATTGATTTGATAACTGATTGACCTCAATATATTTAATTTTTATTTTTTTAAAGTTATTCGTATATATAAACCATGAATGTATTTTTTTCTGGTTTTGGTATTCTTTTATTAAACTAGCAGCGCCCCGAGTTTTTACCCGCGTTGTGCCCGTTCCCGTGGGAATGTCGGGATGAAAAATAGCCTATAACCTTCCTGTTGAATATGGCTATCCATTGCAAAAAGAATTATTCAAATCGGACTGGTAATTCCTGAGATTAGCTTGAACATACAAACAAACAAACTTACAAATTTTACCTCTTTATAATATTAGTATAGAAGTAGATGCAATTTTTTTTCTGTGTCCTATGATTTATGACCAAAATCTTAAAGAAAGTACTGAAACCACATTTTTACCATAACCTTACATCTCATTATGTAAACATTGTATGTTTATTTTACAGAATAGGTTTATGATACAAACACATTGATAAAGGCTTGCTAACACCGCGGTTATCCCTGAAATATCCATTAAATCGAGCCTCTCACACAATTTGCCAGTCAAATGAGTTTTCTAAAAAGCCGATTAAGCGAAAACTAAAATTGGTTAATTATTTATTGTACGTGTCGTGTTTAATATATGCCGCGTAAATATTGTGAGGTTAGCGTCCGTGCTCGATCGTTTAAATGTTCAATGTATGCTCTATTTAGAAATAGTTTTGGTTAAGTTATAGAAAGGTTTAGTTGGAGAAAATTAGATACTCATAAAAAACCCTTTCTTATAAAAATATAATGATAATAAAGTCAACTCTAAAAAGATAATATAACTATGAATACTCGTAGCATTGAGTATGATAAATACTTTAGCAAAGTCCCACCTCAAGAAACTGGCTTTAGAACGAAAAAACCGCATTGAAATCAGTGCATCCCTTTGGGAGCTACGATACGTCAGAAACACACACACAAATACTACAAGACACTTCGTAACTAGACAACCAAATAGAAAGCAAATCGATTTTCAGTTGTCTACAGTGACTGTTGAAATCAAAATCGTCGACAAAATAACTAACAAATACAAACATACCCGCCACACCTCATCGCTTACCTGAAACACATAAAACACTTAATTAATATAACAAAACAACCACAAATTAAAAAACCACAGTTAGTATTACAAAATGATTTAATACTACCAGAACACAAAGTTTGTAGAAACAATTAAATGAAACCACTCTGCGTTGAACACTGTAATTGATACGCAAGATACTCGATACAAACAATTATTGCCTTTGTTAATAGTCATTGTGCTTTCTATATTTATTTTCGGAATACTTTTTGTCTATAATTAATTAGTAGGTAATTAGTAGGGTCGGAATTTTGTGAGCGATTTTAACTAAAGTTTGGAGAACTGAGACGGAAATCGTATTAGTTTTACATTTTCTTGGGGCCAAATCCGGGGCGCTTATTTATTAGGAAAATTATTTCTAGGTAGGTATAGTCTAGTAGCAATGATGAAACTCCGGGACAATTGTCAAAAAAAAACAGCTTGTTAGTTTCAATGGAAAAATATTCTGAATGGTTGCGCCATCGAGTTTGACCAAGTACAAAGCAAACGAACAATTGAACTACAATAAGATCATAGATTTAAAGCACCCCAATGTTATCAATAACCGCCATTATCGCCCTTATTCACCCAAAATTATCCTTTACATCTTCGGCAAAGTTCGAGAGATAACAACCGAGGTCAAGATGACTATTAAACATTTTTAATTAAACTAACAATAATAGGAGGAAGGGCCAAACTGTTTCATGAGACTTTACTCGAAAATGGACATCTTAAGATGCAACCCACCAGTGATAAGGCCGACAGATGTCGCTAGCTGTTGTAATTGCGAGTGCCTTTGTGCCATTCTAATGAAAGGTTGACTAAACTGATATAGCTATCTTTAATCAACGCAAACTTATGCCCGCATAAAGCTACCGTTTGACAACCGATGTCAGAGACAAAGTTTGAGACGAAAATATTACAGGTTAAGACGATGAAAGACGGAATGTTTTAATGTTAATTGGATTAATTTTAGTTAATTCCTAGTTTATGTAAATAATAGTGTATTTATTATATTGAGTAAAAAAAGTATTTACGAACTGCTAGGTTAAGATCCCTCATCTCACTGAAGATATCAATACAGTGAAGATGATTAGGCTTGATCGTCACATTGAGAAATTATTTTCTCACACCACATTATAAATATTGAGAAGCTAATTACAATTATCAGAGTTAAGAAAAGTAGATAAAATGCAGTGAACAATCTAAAGCAACGCAGACAAAGCTTAAACATATACCAAATAAAAAATACCACGTAAACATTAAAAATATTTCAAAGAAACTTTACAGCAAGTTAGGTAATATCAGTGAAATTTAATATCACCTGAATGTCATACAAACTACCAATAACAAACATTTTACGATGCAACCCTAAAGAAAGTTGGAAGTTTCAAGCTGTAGATATACTTGTAACGTGTAGAATATCACTGAAAATTATGATACGAGCCCATAACGTCAGTTAAATCTTTTTTATTCTAAGCCACAGTGACTATTATGCATCGTAATTTAGAAAGAGATTTTGTTATCCGAGTAAGCGTTCGAGATATACAGGTTTTTATGAATAAAATCTACTTAAAGGAATCGTTTCAACTCAGCCTCTTTATTATTTATGGCTCTTTGAATTTTAAATCTGATTGAGACCAACAAATCTCGGGATATTCGTATATCAGTTTTGTGCATACTGTGCGTAAAAGAGTGGTTATTATGACTTTATTTAGTTCATCATATATTTTTTAAGCTATTGCATAGCTTCTATCGCGGGCCTTGAGCGCGGGGACCGAATCTAGAAATTCCGTAATGAAAAAACCTCACGTGAAAAAACCTCACGCTCCCCACTAACGCCATCTAGTGATACAAAAAATAACTATGCAATAGCTTTACCGCGGCAGTCCGCGAGTGCCACACGTCTTTTTTTCATATATGATATTATGATTCATATATGATATGATTCATATATGATGAACTGAATATCATCACCCGTAGTAGACAAGCAGGTGATAACGCCTAGTCCTCCTTACTGTACTGATATCTTCGGTGAGATGAGAAGCCTTTGCCCTGTAGTGGGACATTATAGGTTAATATTTCCACTACTACAAACATAGCTTATAGATTATTTAGTTTGTAGTTTTCAGGACAAAAACATTACATAGGTATAGATATATAAGCAAGCAACGAGTAAGCAACGATTGTCCCTACAGTATTGAAACAAAGTTACCTCTCATAAAGGCCATATTTTTTAAACTGAAACCCAGTTTGAAACTAAGTTCGGAGATGCAGTTCCGGTTAGCGCATAGAGGACTTCTCCCTGAAGCCAATACATCACTTACTTCGAAATGTACTTCTGTAATTATTCGCGCATGCGCCAATTTACCCTAGGGAAGTAACGGGTTATTAAGTTATTTAATACCGTTAACTTTTAACCGATATAAGGTTACATTAAAATAAACTTTGTTTTCATTTAAATGAATTATGTGTTTTTTTATATATTTCCTGATTATTTATATATCAATTGTTTATTTATGTACAAAATATTCGGGATAGTTTGTCAAAATACATAAATGTTTTCATGTTTCCACTTTCATGAAATAAACCTTTTCAAAATAAAATTGTTCAGCCATCAAAAAAACAAATACATGAATTTTTATCTTTTCAAAAATTCTAGGTATTCAATTCGAAACACGGGGCGTCACATTAACAATCAAAGCTCAAAAATTTACTCTTTTATTTACATCCTTGTTAATGGATTTAGAGGAAAAAAATGTTTAAATAAACACAAAAAAATGTATTTTACATTTGACACAAATGAAAATAAAAGGGTTTGTGTATTTGTTTTGGTGATTTTTCAGGTTGAAATATTGTTTGTCTTCTATACGGAAATACATATATACAATCTATATACATACATAAAGTATATATTAGAAGGCTCTTTCGTCCTGTACACAATAAAGAAGTTTTATTACATAAACTTTAATACATATAAGTTTCATTCACCCGTTTGTAGTCAATAGAGAAGCATTAATATAAGTTAGTAATAATCAACATTGCTCACTTACCTACGAGTATATATTTTTTAATTAGTAAGTAAGTTGGACTAATTTAGTGGCCAACTCTGGTGTCGGAGTTTTTAGACCGCCTAAAGGTCTTCAACATGGTCTAACGAAACAACCGGGACCGACAATTTAACGTGCCCTCCGAAGCAAGGTACTTTTTGTAAAAAAAAAAACACTAGCAAAATTAATAATTCACAACAAAGTCAGTTCCAATTGAGTATCTAAAAGAATTATTTACTTACTCATCGCAACCCGATCAAGCATAGAGCGGTTAACTAATCGTACAAAATATTGCTGATTCAAATAAAAAACCGATTGCTTTCTCACTTTGATGTTGTCGAAGGAAATGAGATCTGCTTCCTATCTGCGGGAAAGGAAAATCTCTACCCGTTTTAGGGTTCCGTGAGTAACGATCGCAACTAGATTAATCGCTGTTCAATGTTTACTTGTTAGATTCGATACTTTACAGCGGCAGCTCAAGTAGTGCTTGTGGAAATTAAAACTTGTACTCAACTAAGTTTTAAAACGCTTTATGGAGAAGATTAAGTATGTGTTATAGTTTGAACTTTGGAACAGCATGGTGCCAGCAAACTTTTAACACTGATACTTTAACGAGGCTACGTTAGAACCACTAGCGATTTTTTAAAAGAAGAACATTGAAAATTTCCTTACACCTAATGCTTATTTAAGTAGTAGACAATAGGGTATAATTATGGTGTTGTTTTTTCAAAAAATCGCCGTTGCTGCATAATGACATTTCCCAAATACGTTCTTACTTCTAGGTACCTATGTTTACTAGCTATTCATAGACACTGAAAGACGCGAAACAATAGTTACTAATTCACATTTCGCAAACGAAATATTCCCCAAAAACAGAAGGCAACAGAGCTCACTAGAAGGCGCGGATGTATCGTACACACGAGGAACTAATATTTTATTACTATGGAACCATAAATTGCAGTTCTCACTCGGGATCGGTGTACATTTTTAAACCTGCAGATTGTAAAGCAGTCGGAAGGAGGAATCTAGTGAAGGCCCGGTGTCGACTTTTGACCGTGTCGACTCGAGAGGCGATCTAATTTGCCGAATCGCGGAAGCATACGGAATCTAATCGATTCGCTTGAGCGAAAATGGTTTAGGGGGTTACTGGATACGACTATAAATTGGACGTCTTGACAGGTAGAGGATGCGAATTTTAATATAACTGACAGTCTGTATGAGTTGTTTTGTAGACCCTGATTTTATTATTTTAATATCTAAATGTTTACGATACCTTCATTTTGACTTTATTAATCTACAAGGCCGCCCTCGGATGAATGATGGAGCAAAGTTGTCTCGGTTCTAGAATATTAAGTTAAAAATAATGGTTTGTTATATTAAGGCACTTATTAAAGACACTGTTATAATATATTACATGTATGTCATCTGGAGATAAAGAGAAGAAGACAACCTCATCAAAAATAACAATTAGGCAACATATTATAAGTAGAGTCACTTATTGAATTCTAGGCTCGCCTAACAAAAAAACGCTAGGACGAGTAGGCCCATAATAAACGAGTCGACCGCGATAATTAAATCACACAATGTATCGCACGCGACGTGTTCACAATCAGTAAGTCAAACGAAGAAAAAAAGCGGCGGATTTCTGAAAATATAACCTTCCCCTTAGAAGGTTTTCTTGCGTTATATCTTCCGCAGTCACAGGTGAGATTTATCTTCGGATAATTGGATAAAGAACGCGTTTGCGAGAAGTGATACGAGTCGGAAAGGGTGGGAGGGGTACTAAAGAATACTTAGTGATATTATAACTTTTAACGTGCTATGGATGTTTTATAAAAGCACCTTGTCATTTGTATTAGGCAGCGTTTTCACTCAATGTATTTACATTTTGTTTCGTGCGTTTGTTGCTCTATTGATACTCGCACAAAATAGAAAACACGTGTTTTCATTTGTATATCTAATGAACCGTTGTTCACTTCCAACCACTAAATTCAATGTGTATTTAAGGTCAAAACGCACAAATTTAAATGAAGAACAAACTAATTCCATATTTATATTATCCCTGTTTGTAATTGGAAATTAATACGCCGAATAATAATCACGAGTCATGTGAAAATAGTCAAATGAACACGTGCTATTATTCGGCGAACACATAATATTAAATGTCATATACACGGTATTTATGTAAGACAGTGAAGACCGCACGTTGACCAAAACCATTTGATATTTTGAGTAATGAGCTTTTGAGTTTCTGTTAATATTGAAATATGCTATAATGAGCGGTCGAAATGATTATAATCATTTTACCAAATAATGTAGACTTACCTTTACAAGAACAGGTTTAGTATTGAGCACACACAAGATTATAGAAAATGTATATCGATAACCCTGTAAGGATGATTGTACACATAGCCAACTAATGAATTACACACATCACAACAGAAGACAACAGTGTATGGTGATTAGAAATGTTAGAACACGTTATGAAGACAACACATAAGCGTAGTGTAATCGCGTCTTTTCGAATTGACAGACTATTCAATACAAATGAATTCTGGCTTCGAAATACGTTTACTCTACGCGCATTGAAGTGAAAAGCTAACATTAAAGGTGGAAAAGTGCGTCACATATAAAAAATTAAAACATACAATTATTCACATCTACGATCGTCATATATTTTATTTTATTTTACGGGTAGTGAGCGATCCAGGTAGGTATTTACAAAGTGAAGCCCCAAAAACACGAGAGGGTTAGCGTGGCGTAAATTGAGTGCTATGAATAAATTCATACATTTTTTTTTATTACCTTGACCATTTCACGTATTGCGACGTTCCACCGATAGCGCAGGTAGACGCCAATCCGTTAATTACACCAATATATTTAGGCACTTTTATAATATCACTACTTATTTTAAAGTCTCTTTTATATTGTCTTCATGCGATGTTCAGGATAATAGCTGGTCCTGAAAATTAATTCGAAACGTTAATAAAATAAACTAATTAAGTTTGATTGTGGTCGTTAAAGTATATTGACAAGAAACGTCTCGACGTTGACTCGGATGTCGAAGTCCAAAGGGTTTAAGGTTATTACGTGTTGGAGTTTATGCTCTAAGTGCACTTTTTAGTTGCCAAAGGCGGGTCGCCACGTTAAATCGTCAGTGTAATCGGTAACCAATTTATCCGGCCCCAATGTGGATATTGGCAAGCGAACTTTTTCGTTTTTTTAACAGAGTTTTGAGTTTGCTCGACGGAATTAGTTTACGCCAACGTTTGATCGGATATTCCTTTAAAGAAGTTAAGCGTCGGTTGCGAATAATTTGTTGGTACTATATTATACAAACAGGTCGACTAAGCTAGCGATATTGACGAGTATTTTTAGGTTAATTGAACTGGCTATTGATGTTCGGAGGAACCGCGACTCCCATTAAATATTGTCAAGTTGTTTTTTTACTGAACGAGTAACAATTTTATTTGTGTTTTTATTCAATTCACGGAAATGAAATTATGGAATGATGAATTCAGAATATATATAAAACAACTTATGACTTACTTATGATGGATGGGATAGGTAGGATTTTGTCGTATCTATTTCAATTGTGTTTGTATTTTAATGAAGTTCAATTTGAAATCTGCAAAACGCAGGTGCATCATCCACAAAAAATATAAAGACGCATTTTTATTTTTCAATAAAAAAATTATAAGTTGCGACTCGGCGAGTCCATTAAAATGCGAGCAAGCAAGTTAGGTGAGTCTTGCGCTTAAACTATCGATCAATAAGTTAATATATTACGAAACAAAACTACGGCTAGCAAAAAAGCGACACAAACGTTATAAAGGGATTTTGTTGTCATATAGAATGAACAGCCCGTACGTGTTACCGTAAGAGAAACCATGACCCGCGCTGTCTTCCGTCGCAAGGAGACGGGCTAATATGCGCGGGCGCAGGGTCCGCTTCCCCACAACCGCACCGCAACGCACCTTTGTATAAAACCGCGCGGGCGTCCGTTTAACGCAGTTAACGCTCTAAGAGCCATATTAATAAACGCGTGTTAAGAACATTTTAGCTATCTAATGGTTTGTCACATTCTGACATGGGCAATTTTCCGAAGAGGAAAAACATTATAACACTGTTTTAGTTACACCGCGGTTAATAATAAAGCGGTAACAGTTTTGAACTCGCCCAATCTAACCGACGTCATAGAAAACGATTTTACTCCAAAAAATTGCAGAAAAACTTGCTCACGGACTTAACCGTGATGAAAATCAACTGCGAAAGCGTGTTTTTTCAAGAAAATATTTAGCATAACAAGCAATGTAACAAGTTTAAGCCGCGGCTGACACAATTAGCTCCTCCGACGGTGTAATGCGGTTAGGATTTTAAATTACATTATACATTTTTAGATGGTTAACTAGTTGTACTGCAGGGTGTAGCTATAGCCATTTTTTGTGAATTTTTGATGTTAATTACTTTGAATATAACGTGCCCAGTGCAAAGTCTTGTTGGATGGTGCAAAGATGGATTTGTTAATTTTCGCAGGTTGCATAATATCACAATTATAATAAATAATAATAAATATACCCGGACAAATTCATTCACGATTAATTAGACCCAAACTAAGCTCTAAGCTTGTAATATGGAATCTAAGTAACTGATACTTCTACATATACATACACAAATACTTTATAAGAATATAAATTGACACCCAGACGTCGTCGCCAACAACTATATCTTCACATAGGTATTGTTGACTCCGGGCGGGAATAGAACCCGTAACCCCTGACATAGTAAGTGGTCTCACTGCCACTGTCCTAACGGGCTTGTCAATTGTACATCATTAGTAAGTTTTTGGTGGTAAAATAAGTTATGACAAGCAAGTGATTTAATTTTTTTTTGTTCAAGTAATTTTAAGAAAACAAAAACATAAAATTCGGGCTTCGGGTTGTATTCCCAACGAAGTTATATATTGAAAATAGTTTTAACTGCATCGAGAGAAATATAATACGACATGCCCCAGATATTGATAAATTAACAAGAATAATTGTCTTTTTTTCACAAACCGTTATAATTTGAAAACTTCCCTGTCCTCAAATTACCAGGATCGAATTCATATAACTCAATCGTACAAAAAACTTTACCCAAAAATCTACCTCCTACAGGTACTTCTGAAGCAAATTGAAATTGTTTTTCGTAGATTGTCAAATAAAACAAATTACGCTCCCCATACATTTTAGTAGAGAACTGAAGACTTTTTTCGCTTTTTATTTCCAAGAATACGTCATCGTAGAAACGGGACTTCTTATCTTAGTTAAATTTTTACTGTCTACTTGTTTGAACTCCTGAAAATTTAATAGGGAAAGTCTCAAGGAAAGCGTAAATGTTTGTTTACCTCACAATGTTGCGGCGCTCGGCAACGCGGTATTATTTTATATTATCAACTTCGAATAACGTACTAATCATTAAATGATCTAAACTCCTTAAGTAATTGTTTTGTCATTATTCAGACTTTGCTGTCACTGAGCGAGTGAACAAGCCGAAAGCCAATAGGTAAATGTTAAATGTAGAGAGACGTGTACTCGTATAATACGTTCGCTTTCTTTCTTAGAACTTCATCAAATCATTTATCAGCTTTAAAACATACTAACGTCAAAGAACTATTTAATCCCTACACGATTTAAGGACCATTTGAGAAGAATGAGGTATCAAACATGAGGAAACAACCGGGAGCGATTATATAAAGTGCCCTCCGAAACACGGTAAAATAAATATACAACAAAATGTGCTATTTTCAAAAAAGGAACTTACCACGCGAACCCTTTAGTAAACTTAACTTTTCATACTACCTCTCATTAAACAAAACTTTGAAGATTCACATTGTACTATTACTTATTATACAAGTCAACGTAGGGCAGCAAACAATGAAAGTTTGTAAGGTAAAGAAAGGTTAGTGTGTTTCGTACGAACACTGTATGCGCACCTGCCCTGCTAGTTTCAAATTGTTACCAGAGTCAAAATGTTTGGTTTTAGTACCGACTCGGGGGATACTACACACAATATGGAATAAATTTAGTTTAAAATCCTGCATAGTGACTTTTTAGCGGTACTCTGTTTCTTTAGTAATACTTAAACGAGTCATGTAATAGAATTTTAGATATACATTTTACGGTTTGATTTATTTTCAGTTTCATTTATGTTGTTCATAAAATGAGCTTCGTTTTATGGTTATCTATAAGATTTGTAGTTAATATTAGCTTTTGAGTGTAATATGTAACCATATTTTAAACAAAGCTAATTTTCTATGCAATTTAACTACCAAAGCATTAAACCTATGAAGATTTTGAAGCTAATAACTTTGCTTTTGGTTTTTAAAGGCTTTCAAATATTGAACTTATTCATTTTCAATCTGTACATTGGTTTTCTTGTTTTCATTCAGGTTTTATTACAATAATCTTAAATCTTTGAGTAGAAAAAACTGTGCTTCCCTTTTCTTGCCTTCACTGTATCAGAACCACTAATTAAAAAGGCTTTAAATGATAGATTTATCTTACCTGTATCAGTTACACATTTCTTTTATCAAATTTAAATTTGACTGTGTTGCAACGTTCCAAATAATTTGAATGAAGTGTTTAATACTAACCCTTAGTACTAACCGATTAAGGCGCGCTTAATTTAACGTCAATAGCGGTAACCGCCCGGAAGTCGCGCCGTCCGACGTTTCCGGACGTGGTCCGACTATTTGTTTTTTTAATTGGCAACAAACTTGTGAACGTAAAGGTTAATTTACAGCTCATAAAATAAAGATATATTGCGCCCATGTAATGGGGTGACGATAATTTAGATTTTAGGGTTTGTTTTGGATAGGAAATAATTGGGTTTTGTTTGTTTGTTGGAAATGTTAATTTAATTAGCTGTTAGTTTAACATGAGTTACCTAAGTAATTATTCTACTTAGTAAGCCTATCCATGATGAAATTATTCTAAGATATCTGCCATTCCAATATCTTTTTGATCTAATTCGAAACAAACAAGTATTTGCATCGACATTATAGCAAACATATCGAACTTCAATAATTGAAAATCGTGTGTAACCTATTATTTACCAAGTTAACATAAAGCATATTATTAAAGAATTAAAATATTTAGATGGTAGGACCATTGAAACACAGCAAGGAAAATGATCAGGTTCATAACTGCGTAAATATACTGGTAAATGTGAATAGATAATAATAAAAACTCATGCCATACTTGATATAGATATTGAAGTCCTAAAGACTAACGGCCGTAGAGCCGTAAGGAAGCCTTTGACTTCTCTGAGTGATGTTTAATTTAATGACTGATTTTTACATTTGACATATGAAAATTATTCAACGTAATAATAAGTATCAATTGGATTAATGTCTCTGAGTGCAGTAGTAATGGTATTATGATTATTTAAAAATACTGGTAAATGTGAAGATTGATCTTGATGTTTCCAGACATGTTATAAATAATCTTTGATATCAAAGACCTAAACTGGCGAGAGTCATAACTAAACCTTGAAACGTATTACAAGAACTAACTTTATTAATCGTCCTCCACCATAACGCTGTAATATCGCATGATGTTTCTCTCCAAGTGCTATTAGGCCAAAACTTGTAGCAAGTCAGTTAAAGAGCTATAGCCATCAATTGTCACCTGGTTGCAATAACCGAACGGAAACTTGCCTATTGGGAGGGCCCTTTATTAGAAAACTTTTATCCTCGATATGGCCTAAGAGCGTGGGTGAAATAAAAGTGCGTCGGATAAAATAAGACATAACGACTGGCAAACACAACGAGGATTAGAGTTAACGATACCCGCGGAGATCGGATACTGTTTGTATTTCCTATTTGTAACCTTTCCCAAGTTTTTTAAATTACCTTTTGGTGAAAGTTATTTTTAATGGCAGGGAGAATTGTTATAATAAATACAAGGGTTAATAATGTATGTGTCGATGTAATCCGTCCTGTTGATTCAATTTTCGTATATATCAGAGACCATATTTCAGTGGTTGGTGAGATTTCAATTCATACTTATTTGAATAAATAAATATGCATGAAACCAATTTATAGAGGCCGCCGGCCGCCGGCTGAGCGGTACAATATCAGTGCCCTCATTAGGTGCTATCCCGCTGCTACGACGGCTACGAAGTCTACGAGTTTTGCTACGGAAGCGCCACGTAGACCTGCAACGAGCGCCATTGTAGTTATTGTTTCATATTCGAAGGGAAATACAACTGGCTTATAAATAGCTTTGTTTTTCTTCATTGTTCGCATTTACTTTCCTTTTTTGTAAAATATTGTGTCAAAACGTTTGTTGATGACAAAAAACATGTACCAGTTTGGTTTAAACATTAATGGAAGAAAATATATTCTGAAAAATATTGTGCTCATTTTTGAGTCTTAAGATGGACTGGAAACGAAAAAAGAAAGTAAGACAGAAAGTTAAAAGTGAAATATGAATGAACTTACTTTATCGTGAATCGGGACGAAGTTTATTTCTGAATAAAATATGAAGCTTTTATTTATTTCATAGAAAATAGATTGAAATGAAACATCGTGTCGTCTTTGCGTTTCAATCTTTACCAGAAATCCTCCCACATTGCATTACTGTTAGACATTATTACAGTATCAAAGTTAATGAAATACATTTTTAAATACACCTCATATAACCAAGAATGGCTTAAAGCGTCCATTTCAGATATAACTGTGAATTAAAAGCAGGAAAATACACAATGTAATTTTGAAATAACAATATTTTGCAAATGGATTTATTTCTCATACTGCAATGGAGGGATCAGGTATCCCTCGTGTGATGCTCTTCCTTTTTTATACCCCACAGCATTGTTGGTTGAAGCTTTGTTAACGAGAATTATACAACAATGCTTTGTTTTTACACTATTCGACCGATAAATAGGCGAATATTTTTGAAGATGAAAACATTAATTTGTTAATTGCTATTTTAAAATCTGTCTTGCAGTTTTAAGGGATGCCACTGTAAAGTGCCAGCGATGAAAAAGATCGTTTTTCCAACACATATTTCCCTCTACTTAAAACTTTTTTTTAAATTTCACTAGGCTAGGCCCACCGTCACTTCACCTTAGTATATAGCCTTCCTATAACTACAAGGCAGTTTTCTAAAACTCACGATTTTTAACAAAAAAAGCGAGAATAAAAGACAGATTTGAACGAAAAGACAGTTTAAAACAAAAAAATAGTTAAGTAGAAAGATTCTTTACTTACCAAGAACATACATAAGTATGTGCAAGTATGTGTATAGGTATTAATGGAGTATTCCTCATTATGAATGTAGTATTAGTTAACATTGAATATGCATTTTAATTAATGCTCATTGCTCTGAGTACAAATGAGAGCTGTGTACAGTATGATATACTATTATTAATACGTACGATGAAAGCGTTAAAGAGAAACTCTTGCCCAGCAGTGGGAATTAATAGATTAAAATGGACCGTCGCGTCGTAAAACTTAATGAAGCACTTGAAGCTAAATAGATAAGATTTTCTGAATGAACATGTTTTTCTTGATGATGTTTTCATTTAATTGATTTTTGATGTGTTGTTCACTTCTTTTTAACTGACTTAAATAGGAAGTACCTTGGTTTATGAGATACTATGCCACAGACACGCAAACACAGTGAGATATAGCAGTGAAACTAATGAAACCTCTTTTTTGCATAGGCCGTTAAAAACTGTTAGTCGCAGTTTCTGCTACCGTTACAAACCCATCAAACTTCAGACGTCACCACGTGTAAATCTCGCTAAATAACTAAACAGTTCTAAAAGCAAAGACCAAATTGAAGAAACAGGAAATAAAAGCCAAACCAAATAGCCCATCACTCAATAAATGAATAATGAAAATTCGCAAGAAAACGAGAAATAAACATAGAATCCCCAAGAAAACTCAACACATAATAAATGAGAGGAACATTTCACAACTGGGAAACTAATTAAAGATGTCTACGAATCAATACTTTAAAATTAAGACGGTTAAACTTACAAAGGTAATTGAACGAAAGTTCATTTCAAATATTGGTACTGGTGTGACGCAGGTCTTTATCAATCTCGACGGTTTTCACGATTTCGACTTGTTAGAGATTTCAATATAGTATTTGCTGGTTTCGTTTCTATAGTTAATTTAATTACTATTGCTGCATGTTTTTCGTATAAATAATATTCATATATTGCATAGTTCTGTCGCCTATTTTTAATATTCAATGGCCGTCCAAATAATAGATTTACAGACAAATAAATAGGCCAACAGAGAAAACTGCATTTATAATCTTCTTCTTCGAATAGTAATGTCGCGAATTATTTTTTTATCCCTTATCACAAAATACATTTACAAACAAACGGGAAAAAAATCTTTTATAATATAATGAGAACAGAAATAAATAAATAAAATAATACCTAATGAATATAACCGGACAAATTCACTTACGTTTAATTAGACCCAAATTACGCTCCAAGCTTGTTTTATGTAATCTAACTAACTGATACTACTACATATACGAGTACATACACAAATGTTATAACAATACGTAATTGAAACCCAAATGTTTTCACCAACAACTATGTCTTCACATATTATTGACTCCGGGCGGGAATCGAACCCGCAACTCCCAACATAGTAAGCGTTCTCACTGCTTTTTATATTTTTTTACCATGACGGCTCAATGTATAACTCTGGGACCCACTATATAAATCTCTGGGATACACTACACCATCGTATTTCATCTAAAGACAAGACGTGTAATTAACAGAACGTATAATTAAGGCGTTGTCCTAATAGAACGCGAATCGCGCGAATTTTACTCGTACGAACGCGCGATCAAACATATTGAACTCTAATAGGTGTCCTAACTGACAATCGCACGACGCGGTCTCAAATGTATGAAACACGCGATGGTCGCATCGCTCGCATCGCGCATTCGCGTTCTATTAGGACAACGCCTAATACAACAATATAAGTAGTAGTAGTATTGTATTAGCCTATAATATCCGACAGCTGGGCAAAGGCCACTCGTCTCCCTGAAGATACAGTGAGGAGTACAACAATATTAACATCAATAAAGTTATACCTACAATACATATGAAATCTCTCGTAATCGGTTTATGTGCCCAAAACTTTCAGGTGTGCCAGTAATCGGATTACACCATCAGCTATCAAACAATGTTAATTTATTTTACCAGTTGATATACATAAACTAAATGCATTTGCATTAAGTATTCACTAAATGTACCGTAAAGAGTATACCTAATTTCTTATTATTGTACTAATTATTTGCAATGGGCTGTTAATATGCTGTATTTTATAATGTGTTGTATTCATTAGGTATTAGAAATTATGCATTATTAGGAACGTAATCTACCTATACAAATTTCATGAAGATGAAGATTTTAACCTACTAACAAAATGTATGAGCGCGATCCAACTAAATCTGGGAAAACAACGTCACTGCGATCTACAAAATTTACACACTAGTGCCATCTATTGGATCTCAACACCTCAACATCAATACCTCTTCAAAAATCTGTCAAGACAAGGTGTATTCTGATAAGCATTTAAAAAAGAAGCGAACATTCAAAGTTGCCTTATTCTTTTACTTTATAATATTTATCTTTGATATATTCGCAATTTAAGTTACCCGAACTCGATGGAGGGCCAGATTAAATTACTTTTTTTTCTTATTACTTGTAAACGACTTAAGAACGTAAACAGTGGATGACGTACTACATTGATTTTTAAATGAGGTTCCAATTTGAGTAGTATTTGTATGACTTGTGAAGTGTAAACTAGATTTTTAGTTAAACAAGATAATGGAAATAAACATCTTGATGAAACTATTAAAAGTATTCTAGATTGAGTCTAGCTAAATTTGATATCTTTGTTATTCTTTCTTTGTATATCACAAAACTATATGTATTAGTACGGTTAGATGCATAAGTGTTATTCATCTTAGGGAGCTCTTTATCTTGCAATCAGTCATTATGGCTCAAAATGAAAGGCTCAATATGATAAGCTGTATAGTAAATACCCTAAACCTGTATTAGCAGTATACTCATACATATGTAGTCCAACTCCAACAAATCTAGTCCTACAAATCAACACAACGTATACTTTGTCTCACATTCACAGTCTCCCAAGGATATCCACAAAATAGATAAATATCCTTAAACGAGGAATATTTGAGACTGAGTGAAAAAAATGAGATAAAATGAGTACAAAATGAAGGTTCAAGTTAAGATGACATCACGCGAGGCTCGTGAAGAAAAAAACTGAAGTCTTTAAACTCCTATCAAACCAAACTGCGAAGGTTCCTTTCATTCCATCCATAACCATAACCCCCTCCTGCTAGACAATTAACCAATAATAGTGATTGATTAATTTCAAAGGAAAATCACTATGACAAGCGATACTGACCTTAATTCCGATGTGAATAGGGAAGTCTGATGCTAGTGCTGGCTGCGGGTGCAACGCCGGCAGCAGCGGCAGGGGCAGAGGACAGGACATCATAGCTGCTCCGAACTGTAACAAAGGAAGATATTGGTTAATTAAAAATGTATTTATCTTACTAATATTATCAATGCGAGCGTTTGTGAGGATGTACATATGTATGTTTGTTTCTCTTTCTCGACAAAATTACTAGACGGATTATGATGAAACTTTAGAGAAATACAGGTTATACATCAGAATAACACATGGAATACATTTTATCCCGAAATTCCCACGGGAACGGGTAAAACACGGGTAACGGGCACAAAGAGAGCGATTTGTTCCAGCGAAACAAAGTATATAAGAGTTAGCACACAAAATCTGGGAAAAGAATGTAAACCCGATCTAGAAAAGTTCACCATAGCACCGCACCATCTTTCGGATCGCGGGAGGAACCAATGCGCAGGTTAGTGATTAAGTAAAATAATTGTAAACATTGTAAAACTTCAAAGCTTACAATAGACATCAGTACAGTGCGGAAGATTTCCCCATATTCAGCTCCCTGGTAAACGTACACGGTATCTTTATGAATGCGGTCTTATACGTTTTTGTATGAAACCGATTAACACATTCACTGCCGACGACTCGCCTGGCGAGTCGACTTAAATTTCGTTCATGTGCCGGCGACTCGCCTGGCAAGTCCATGTTTTTCGCCAATATATTATTGGTGGCACCTCAGAAGGACTTAAGGAAATAATAGTGGCAGTGAATGTGTTAAAGTAGCCCAGTTTTTTTTAAATAAGTAGATCAATTTTTATGTGCGTATTACGAAAACATATTTATCCATTTCATGTAGTGTTATCAAATAAATTCATTGTTTGTTCAAGTTCATTCACTTCAAGCAATCAAAATAAACCTCATGACGTTAAAACATTAAAATATTATACACAACGTAATTAAACGTTAATTAATAAACTAGAGTGCTTATCTCAGTAACACTATACCCAGTTCAGGACTTAGCCACTGAATTACAAAGCTAAAGGAATGGTTTAGTATCAGTATAGGAGGCGAGCTCTGAGTAACAGAAGCTTAAAGACGAGACAAGCATTGTCTCAGATATCTGTATGTCAGCGGCTACAACGGAATACCAAAGCTACATCTGTGCAGTAAATACTCCTTTGTAAACAGTGCTCAATATACATACGATGCTACGCTATTTAATAGCTCAGATTATTTTGCAAAACATACAATAAACCATAATTACAGTTATTAGACTTTTCAAATACATTCGGCGGAACAAATTTAAGCAGGGTGGGAGGGTAAGTGCAAGCTCTTATTTTTTTATTTAGCAATATTGCTGGAAAAAGGAAATAAATGACAGTTTTAATGGTAGCCACGGGAACGCGGCATCTGTGCGGATAATTTGGATAGGAGCATCCTAATCTGGGCGAGATCATTTATTTGCGTGAATTATAAAATGTATTTACACATTAAGTATTAGTATCACACATACAGTAATGTACAAATTGCTACTGCTAATTAGTACTAAGAATCAACTAGTTATATGAACACGGTGCAGACGGTCATAGGACACGATCATAGCGACTGGCGGTTCTTTTAAAACTACCAAGAATTATATAATAGAATCTATTGGCAAAGCATTCCTCATAAAAGCTTTGAAATTGTTAGTTTACGAGTAAATTGTAAAAATGTAACTTTTCAAGAAACCCCGAAGCAGTATACAAGAGAAAAGAAACAGTAAATTGTTATACGAGTATGTCATTACGTAGCAAACAATTCTCATCTCACTGTACAAAGAGAAACAATAGGTTAAATAATTGAAAATATTAAAAACATGTAGAACGGAAATAGCATGTTATTGGCACTTTTCATCTAGATAATATAAATAAAAACGCAACCGTTAAAATTACGTTACCAAAAAAGAAATGACAGAGGAATAAACATGCTATTTCAATACAGAATTTCTCCGACAACAGAGCAGCATGACTATAAATTAATAACCCGTGGATTGCCCAAAGTAAAACGTAAAAACAATCCGGTTAGATTTGATTCCGGACGCCGGATAAACCAGACAGGTATGCCTCTCAAATATTCCCTATGAATCAGTACATCTGATGAAAACTGTATGAATTACTTAACGAAAGCATTCGAATACTAACTGCTGTGTGTATGACGGATAACTACTGTTATTAGTGGAGAACACTTTGAGTGAAAGCAAATTACAGACATAACATCTTTCAGAAATCTCATCGTATTGTTTTTGAGAGGTATGTTAAAAGTTTGACGTCGAAGTGTCTGTGTGTGTGTGTGTGTGTGTGTGTGTGTGTGTGTGTGTGTGTGTGTGTGTGTGTGTGTGTGTGTGTGTGTGTGTGTGTGTGTGTGTGTGTGCGAGTCTGCTGTGTGAGTCTGCTGTGCGTAGTGCGAGTGCGTAGTCTGCTTCGGATAAAACGAAGTCTTATTTCCAAAAAGCAACGTGCAGCTAGGCCCTACTTTGATGGGTGGCCGAAAGTAATTCGGAGGGCACGTTAAGAAGTCCGTCCTGGCTGTTTCAATCATTCAATCATTAGACTACATCGGAATATCGGACGCCTTTAGGCGGTTTATAAACTTCAGCACTAGAGTTGTCCACTACCCTACTCAAAATAAATGAAAGTATCTCGAGTAGTGTTGCAAATAAACCGTTTTAAACCAAAATCTGTGGTTTAAAACGCATTTTAAATAAATTTAAAACGGTTTAAAACCGTGACCACGTGCTTACTAGTTTATTACTATAATTAATATTTTAAAACTAAAAATACAATATATTAATTGAAGACTTTTATTTTTGTTAGTTACATGACGTTTTACATTATTTTTAGGGTTTAGAAGGTTTAAAAATCTTAATATGCGTATTTATTATTTCTTTATAATAAGCTGTGTGTGAGTAGGTTAGGTAGGTATGCTTTTTCTTATTTCATAGTACTTATGTTTGGTTGTACAAATAAACAATTTTATACGTTATGGTGCGGCAACGTCGCGTCGTATTATTTATTATTATTACCTAATTTATTTACTTTTTCTTTACACATTACTCGCGCCGCACCGAGTCACCTTTGTTTAAGGCGAATAGCGAGCTAGCTACCTGCTTTTGTTTCGCTCTGTCCTGCGGATTAGAGCGAAATAGAAGCTGGTTCGCTGCCAATCGGTGCAGCCGCCGCGCGCGCGCTGTCATTCGGTTAGCGAGTATATTAAACCTTAAAAATTGGTTTAAAACGTTTTAAACCAAAAAAAATGGTTTAAAACCAAATGATTTTAAACGTTAAAAATACTTTTTGCAACTCTAATCTCGAGGGTGAACATAATATAACAAACAAACACCATACTATAAATAAATACAATAAACAAAAAAGTATTCCAAATAATTAATCAAAACTTTTGATTATAATCTATGACTGTAAATTCACAAGTAAATGACGGGAAGTTTTAATTGAAATGTCGGGAGAATCCCTTACTATCCCTAAGGATTTATCTTACGGTAAATTAATTAAACTATACGCTAATTGGATAATGTGAAACAAATTATTTTCCTGTCAGTTACGATTAAATACGTTACGTAGTTGCGGATTAATATTAACGTTATAATCGAAATTTGCTCACATTTATTATGTTTGTATTGATATCAGCAGTGAGACGAGAGGTTTTTGCCCAGTAGTAGGACATTAACAACAACGCTTTGTTATGAACATGAATATGCTCTGTATACGAATCGGCCTTGTTCCTGATTTACAATTTCAAAACGAACCCAATTCACTCGTAGGATACAGTCGTTTTTAAATTCCAATTTCAAATTCTCTCAATTCTTAATTAATCTGCTTTCAATATTGTTTAATTTCGACAGTGTTAGAGTAACTCTGCACAATATGAGGAGCAAAACCGCTTCAACTATTCACGAGTCGGGTGGCAACTTGTTATTATGACAGTTTACATAACTCCATTAATTACATTAATGAATGCATTAATATAATGAATTGAGTTACTTAACTGTGCCAAGAGCGGTACGCGGAACGTTACTTCAGCTTCACGTTAAAAAATTGCAGGTGCTTCGTTAGTTTGTATGGAAGTATAAAATGAATAGAGTCGTTTCGTTCCGTTTTTAACTATAAAAATTTAACGGTACCTATTTTTTGGGATCGCGGTAATTAGATACTACGTTACTTAGTGTGGTTACTATTTTGTCAGTTTTATGTTTATTTTGTGACGTAAAAGTGCAAAATAATAGTGAGTACTCATCTAGGTATTCTTAGTTGATTTTTGAAAAACGAATAAGGGATGTCTCAGAACTAAGGGTAGATAGGGGTGTTTAAGCTGTGAGTTAACATTAAGAAAAGGTTTATTTGACTAATATAATAAAATAAAGTTGAATAGATTGATGTTTTGTTTGTTTGAACGCGCTAACCGCAGAAACTATTAATCCGATTTGAATATGTAATAGATAGCCAAATTATCGTCTATTTTTCATCCCGAACTGGCTAGTCTCTAATAAAGTCTAAAATTCTCTAGATATAATGTTCTATTGAATCAATCAACTTACAACTTGTAATCATCTCGATCTTAACTACGCATATAAGATAGATCTTATAAGATTAGAATCTTAGAAGATTTGACGTCATGTAAGTGTGCAAACAAGCAAGTACGACGGAAAAGCAAATAGGTACTATAGTCTTCCAAATAGTATTCATAAAAATGTGATTAACATAAATCAACTCCAAAGCCAAATAAATGAATCAAAAACAAAATGTATAACAAAACGAAACAAGTAACCGAGACTTCTCAAATAATAATCAATTCATCTGAACGATTGGCTTTCTGTAATTTTGACGGATCCAATTATTTTATCGCTCTTTTCCGAAGGCTGCCCTCCAAATTAATTAATTAACTATCGGTTTAATTAAATCATCCGAGGCCAGCTTAATTTATTCTTTCAAAGTTTCCTACTTAAATAACAACTCCATCCAGATTATAAAGGGATGATTAACATCACGTTCTAAATTTTAATAAAACAGTTTAATAAATATCTGAAGTTTTGAGAAGGTCGCGACAAATGAGCCCTTTGAGAAAAATAAACATAAATATAATTAACTAGTCTAAGCTACACATATATGTTTACGGTTTGATTTAGTTTCACTGTGTAGTTTAGTCATTGTACATAGTATAGGTATAATAATCTTTTGGTACTAGGTCTAGTGGTACTAGGTCGAGCGAAAACATGTTTCCTACTTTTCAAACATGGCTCGGGTTGATCACCAACCCGCATTTGGCAAGCGTGGTGATTACGCCTAATCCTCCTCACTGTACTGACTGATATCTTCAGTGAAATGATCAGTAGGACATAACAGGCTAATATTTTACTTTATACGTCTATTATAATGTAAAAGTCAGGGTTACTTTCTCATTTATGAACAATAGAAGTCCGTTAAAAATTTTACTTTATACTGCACGAAATAGAACACTATTTAAAACAAATGTCATTTGTTTATTAAACATTTTTAGACGCTACATAAAATTAAGAATGCTATTGCAATACAATTTTATTGCAATTTGGCATAGATGGACATAACGAAGCATACATATCATTCAACACCTTCTGCAACCGGTATAGGACGAGTGGATCCGTGAGAAACAACCAATGTTTTATAACACAAATCTAAGCTAAATACCTACGCAGTCAAAGCCGGCTCCAAAAGCCACTATCATTACTCTCGCTAATTGACAATCAAGTATTGCTGAAAGCATTGCATAGTATACGTATTAGTAATGATCAGATTCAAATAGGTACATAAATTCAATGTACGATAGCAATCGCAATTAATATCATGCTCCATTAATAAGCAATAAGATGTTCGTATCATTCAATATGTTTCACGATAATTTGGGAAGTGATTGTACGTGTGATTACAAGCTCATTCAAGTTATGGAGTAATCTCGTTATTTACTGGTGTAGTACCATTTATCACGGGCTTAGTGTGCCTTTTCATAGAAGCAGTGCGAAGCTGGGTCGGAGCTATGCTTAACTGACGAATCACAACGCATTGCGAAAAGATTTTAACAATGCGTTGTTTGACCTTCTTCTTCTTCATCGAGTGGATGGTCAACCTGACCAATCCTGGTGTCAGAGTTACTAAGCCGCCAAAGGCCTCTGACATGGCTCTAGTAACGACTACTATCCATAGAAAGTAATCGGGACCGACGGCTTAACGTGCCCTCCGAAGCGCGGAATTATCTTACTTTTCGGGCAATCAGGTGTTTCAGCCTGCAATGCCCTAACCAAACTGAGGGCATTCTCACAAAGAGATTTTTGTGAGACATTTTCCCCATCGGGAATCGAACCCGGATCCTCCAGATCGTGGGCCGAGCGCTCAAACCACTAGACCACGGAGGCTGTAATGCGCTGTGATTGGTCCATTGAGCACTGCACAGCTCCGCTTCAAAGGAAAAGCACCCTTATTCTTGACTTGCAGTGTTCCGTAGTTTTACCCTCCTTGTGCATATTACTGTGGGTTTTTTATATAAAAAGCTCCTCTTGAATGATATCCAAAGAATAAGTAAAATGAAAATTTGATGGAAAGTTCAAAAGATAAGCGAGTTCGGACAAATAAACAAGAAAATTACCAAATTAACCAAAGAATTTTACCAAAAGATTTTCGAGTTAAATGAGTCATACGCATATACGAAGAATGGTACGAAGATACTGTATTTATTTATCTGTTAAGGGTTGGCCACAGCTAAAACATAATTAGTGTATAATTACAGGATTTTAAAATATTCTTATTCAAAATGTATACCACTTACTATACACTATTCATAGCTTTCACATAACATGCAAAAATTTTACAATGTATATGTTACGGCTAATACCCGAAGTGCGGCTACACCTAGTTTTAGCCGGTTAGAACTAGGTGCATATATATGTCATTTTAATGAAAAGAGAGAGTTTAAACACGAAAAAAAAATAACCCTAACCTACCGAATAGTAAGCTCGTAATTCGGTAGGTTAGGGTTATTTTTTTTTTCATGTTTAAACTCTCTCTTTTCATTAAAATTACATACGGCTAATACCCGAAGTGCGGCTACACCTAGTTTTAGCCGGTTAGAACTAGGTGTAGCCGCACTTCGGGTATTAGCCGTAACATATATAATATAAACACACAAAATACTCGTACAGTGCGAGTATGTATTTTAAACGCCATCTCTGACACAATTTAGGTTTGGTTTTTCATCATCTTTTATGTTAATTGAGTTTGTTTAGTGAAGTCGTGTGTATGAATAAATCTTATATTATTCAATATTCATGATCTCCAGGATCTTAGAATTAAAGGATACACCTCGTCTTAGCTAACACCATGCAAAAATATACGGTCTAGTTAGATCAAAGCACAACAATGCGTTTCATTAAAAACTTTCTATTATATAGGTAACGTAAATCGTCTGATAACGCAAATAACAGTCTTAACTAATTGCAATAAAGCCGTAACAATAACTTGGTATTATCCGCAAGAATAAAACTAGTTTTAATGATAAGGCGAAGAGTTCTATAACCCGTACCGGTGAAAGATAAGCGATGCTAAGCTACCTTTGTCATTGTCATATGATAAACATATATTTTTTTTAATCCAACAAAATATCATTTAGGTTAACTTGAGAATATTAATGTGCCTTCTTTGAATGATTTTGGTAGCTTACCCTTACAATACAATTTTTGTCATACTTCTTCTTCATCGAGTGGATGGCCAAACTGACCAATCCTGGTGTCAGAGTTATTGAGCCGCCTAAGGCCTCTGACATACAATATGTAAGTACTTGAATGGGATAATGTCGATTTTAATGCCAATTTAGATACTTAGTTCATCGGTTTTAGATTTGGAAATGTATAAGCCTAACTTCTTCACTGATGTAGGTGAAAAGACCGCTAAACTTAAATGGGACTGGGTCTGCCGCATGCCGGATACGCTGTGGGCCAAAATGTCCACTACGTGGCGCGCGGAGACAGAGAGACGACGTCTCGCGGCAGACCACGCAGACGGTGGCGAGACGAACTGGACGCCTACAAGAGGGACTGGCTTTGTGGCCCGAAATCGAGATAAGTAGCGGGGAGGCCTTTGCCCAACAGTGGGACGAAACGGACTATTAGTAACTTCCAACAGTGGGACAAAACGGGCTTACAGTAACTTCTTATAACTTCTAATCATTTTCCAAGTCAACGAAATAGTATACTTAATTAATTTATTTAATAACAATACATATTATATCATATCATCGCACATGCAAACAAGTAAGTTCGGTCACTATAGCCAACTCGATTCCCATTGTGGCTTCGAAGTTGGTTGTTACAATAAGTTTTCTGCAATCCGGCTGCATTCTGCTTTTGTTTGCTACGTAATACATTTGACTGATAAAGATGAATTAACTTGGTTCATAGATGGTGTTATGGTGCAAAAGCGACGGGCGATCTTATTTAAAAAAGTACAGTAGTAAGTTCTTAAGCTCTTAGGACGGTTGCATAACGCTTAAATCTATTAAGCGCCTACATATGTTGAAGAAACAAAAGCTGTTCGTTCAAAATTGTATTTTATTGTGCACCAAATAGAACACTATTTAAAACGAACGTCATTTGTTTTTAAACATATTTAGATACTACTCATAGATTTAAGAGATTTGTGCAATAAATTTTCACAATCTTCTTTAATAGAATCATTTTGTGTTATTTTTTAAAATTCCCAAGACTATTATCTTATTAGGCACCGTAGTCATCATAATCAATCAATGATATGAAATATGTAATATAAGTTAAAATCATTATAAACGTTAACATTATTTACCTAAGGCTACTGCAAAACCGAGATAGTATTACATAACGTAGGTACTTATATAATGTTAATCTACATATTTTACCCAATTTCCTATTTAAAGAAATAACCACCCTCATTTACATAGAAAATAATATTTCGGTGCACACTAAAAGTTACGACTGAAAATATTAGCCGAAATTAGTTTCATAAATCTCCTTATTATATCCTGCAAAATATTCAGTACCCGTAAAACCGGGTACTCGGTAACAAAATCTTTGCCTAATTAAAACGATTGAAATATTTCATAACAAAGTGAAAAACGCATTAAAAACTTTATCGTCGAACCGGAGGCGAGTCGAGATACTTCCAACAAAACAATACTCATAATACGGATTTGAATACAATCTGAAGCGTTGCTTAGTGAGCGAGTTTACTAGCCGCTAGTTAATGATTCAATTAGCCGATAGCCGGTTATCTGCTAGAGGCAGCTTCGGTACAGCCTACAAAGAGTACTAAATATACATCGTCTTCGGCGGCCTCAGATAAAGGCACCGTCTTCACTTGCCTCGGGGCGAGGCAGCCCGCTCAACCCGAGGCTGCCTCTAGTGATAATAGGCTTAAAGCTCGTGCTAAACTCGCCAGGTACGTCAAACATGTCAAATTAATTAAACAATGGAGATTGTTAGATGTAATATTAAAAACAAACTTACGATTTTAAAATTTATTCTGGTTTTTATACTGTTTTATAAAAATCGATTAGTTATTTATGAAATTAGGTCCTTAAAGAAACTTAGAAGTTAGAACTAGAACTTTAAAGTAACGTTAAAAGTAGTAAGTTCATCTTCGAATATTATGTAGTAAAACTAGATGGGTTAATAAAAAAGCGGCCAAGTGCGAGTCGGACTCGCCCATGAAGGGTTCCGTAGCAGCGAGTAACATAATAAAGAAGTTGTTTACGATTTATGTCGTAAAAAAAAAACTACTAACTAGACCTCGTTCAAACCAATTTTCGGTGTTAGATTACATTGTTATGTACATCATATATTTTTTTTAGTTTTATCATTCTCTTATTTTAGAAGTTACAGGGGGGGGGACACACATTTTACCACTTTGGAAGAGTCTCTCGCGCAAACTATTCAGTTTAGAAAAAAATGATATTAGAAACCTCAATACCATTTTTGAAGACCTATCCATAGATACCCCACACGTATGGGTTTGATGAAAAAAAAAATATTTTTTTCATTTCTAAGTATGGGAGACCCCCCTAAAATTTAATTTTTTTTCTATTTTAGTGTGAAAATATTAATGCGGTTCACAGAATACATCTACACACTAAGTTTCAACAACATAGCTCTTATAGTTTCGGAGAAAAAAGGCTGTGACATACGGACAGACAGACAGACAGACAGACGGACGGACAGACAGACAGACAGACATGACGAATCTATAAGGGTTCCGTTTTTGCCATTTGGCTACGGAACCCTAAAAAGGAGTGTGAGGACCTGATAAATCTACAGTTCGGTTTCATGGAAGAATCTTATAATGTTGTTCAAAGTTTTGAAGCTTTTAGTTACAATGTTAGGACTTCCACTATGATGAAGATTCACTGCTTTTAACACGTTCACTGTGCTAATTCCACTAACGAAGTATTTGTTACAAATCATTTCTTGAGGTTCTTGACTTAAAGTTTGGAGGTATTTATCATACTGACATAATAACATATAGTAGTAATGTCAATGCCTTGACTTACCGCATGAACCACACAAACAGTCACCTAAATATAACACCTATATTTCGGGGTGATATCGTCGGTGATAAAAATATGAACAAAAAAAACAATACTATATCAGTGTCATATTATGGGATGACAGTACGATTGAGATTAACAAGATATACCATGTTAAATGTGACTAGTAATATATGTTCTCCAGGGCAAGGCGTTTATTGACCTAAATCAATAAATACACCTGGACAAATTCACACACGGTTAATTAGACCCAAAGCTAAGCGTATTACGGATCCCAACTAACTGATACTACTTACATATAGATGCACAAATACTTAATTTAAATTAATTTACCATACTTTACACAAATAAACAAAATGCCTCCGTGGTCTTGTGATCTGAGTGCCCGGCTCACGATCCGGAGGTTCCGGGTTCGATTCCCGGTGGGGATACCTCACAAAAATCTCTTTGTGAGATTTTCCTCAGTTTGGTTAGGGCATTACAGGCTGAATCACCTGATTGCCCGAAAAGTAAGATGATTCCGTGCTTCGGACGGCACGTTAAGCCGTTGGTCCCGGTTACTTTCTACGGATAGTAGTCGTTACATGAGCCATGTCGGAGGCCTTTGGCGGCTCAACAACTCTGACACCAGGATTGGTCAGGTTGACCATCCACTCGATGAAGAGGAAGAAGAAGAATGAAAGTATTTACTTCCCAAAGAAACGTAACCGAAATCGTAACCAAAAATAAAACAATATCTAAACCACAATACAAAACCAATATAGCAAATCATATTACTCGTTGCAAGGAGTAATTGTTCAAGAAATAGTCTGAGCTCTATATCAAGGTAAACTATTTACTTTGCTCAAGATGCCTGCCTAGTCTAGTTTGCGAAGCATATTTGACCTCAGGGTAAACGTTAGTTTAAACTCAATGTCGTCATAAGCTGGGTAATGTTAGTTCTACGTTTGTCTTACCTACAAGTTTGGTTAAACTGAAATTAGTGACGTCTGCATTGAGTTGAAATATCTTCATGATGCTTTTAGTATATAATGATATTTCGTTTATAGGTTGTTTGGTTACGGTGTGGAAGGTATCTTCTTCTTCTTATCGAGTGGATGGTCAACCTGACCAATCCTGGTGTCAGAGTTATTGAGCCGCCAAAGGCCTCTGACATGGCTCATGTAACGACTACTATCCGTGGAAGGTTTGAAATGTGACTTTTAACTGCTCGTGATTAGATTTTGGTTCAGCACATATTTAGTAAATACCTATTTAAAACGTTCTTAAAAGTTTGAGACCAATTTTTAAGTAATTTGTCCAAGAAGTCACAATAAGTAGCGGCAGGGATCTCGCTCTAGTTCTGCTCAAAGCACATAGCTAAATCCTCTCAGCTTAGGAATCCATACAGCATCAATAGATATCAAAACTCTTTCTATTACTAAATCGCTAACTCAAACGCTTTCTAAATTAAACTGCCCACTATAAATCATAACAAATTATTCATATTAATTCTGGAGTCAACCTGGAGGGGTGCATCCAATAATCCGTTTCGGATAAACGTTTGTGTCAAATTAATTGAATAGGCATTCTCCGTATGGCCGAACAATATGGCATGTCAATGAAAGCAATTACTCACGGCCGTACCTAGATATTGTGCCTCTTGCCATCGCAATATCAATAAACTTGGTGATTATCCTATAGCCAGTGCAAGGGTTCTTAATCGGTTCGCTTGGATCATCTTCCTTACTTCAATGTTACTGAGACGGGCATTACCGTTTTTTGAAAAAGAATGTAAACTAAGTAGATAGTTCATAAACTATATTTAAAAGTTCTTCTCAAATCGAAAAAATGACTTTTACTAATATATGAAGATGAGTTTTAGCTGAAGAGTTGGAAAGGCTATTTTTCATTCCGAAATTCCCACGGGAACGAACACAACGCAGCTTAAACCGCGCTTAAAACTACTGAACGAATTTTAATGCGGTTGTCACCAACAGACAAAATGTATCCAGAAGAAGGTTTTAGCTAGTGTTTATCCCGGAAATCTTATTTCTTACGGAATTTTTTCAAGTAATTTGACAAGCCCGTTGGCACAGTGGCAGTGAGAGCGCTTACTGTGTCGGGGGTTGCGGGTTCGATTCCCGCCCGAAGTCAACAATATGTGCAGACATAGTTGTTGGCGACGATGTCTGGGTGTCATTTATATATTATTTATATATTCTTATAAAGTATTTGTGTATGTATAATATGTAGTAGTATCAGTTAATTAGATTCCATAACACAAGCTTAGAGCTTACTTTGGGTCTCTTAACCATGTGTGAATTTGTCCAGGTATATTTATTTATTTATTTATTATTTAATGTTGATTGACGGGAGAGCGGATCCATAGTAAATAACAAAATAAGAAAACGATTATATTAAGAATACGTAGGCGTAGCGTAGGCGTAAAATAACCGTTGGACTGTTTACTATATTAAATAATAGTCCTAGAGACCTTCGACATGGTCTGACGATTTACAAAACCGGGACTGACACATACTTAATTCACTTAGAAAAAGAAAACAAATTGTTGATACAAATTAAATACTGGTGTCCAAAGTTTGAGAACCACCGCAATAAACAATATTTCTCTATAACTTTGTTTGGAATGATGGATTGCTTAGCAAATAGGCGTTTCTAAAACACTTTTAAGTCTCTCTGTCTACGTATTAAGGTTGAAGTTTGCATAATCTGAAAAAATATTGAACAAAGATGTAAACGCCAGTCGATGTGTCAGTGTGGTATGATAAGGAAACTTTTCATTTCGAGGTGAAGCCAAGTTGTGTTGAAAAACAATTTTCCTTCTATTTGAGAACTCATTTTTAACGTTATTGAGTGGTAACTCCAAGTTTACATTGGTGGTGATGGATCGGTGTATTATTGAACCTATCGCTGTAGGAAAAATGTGCCGTATTGTGGAATTTTGTTTCGAGAATATAGTAGTTGATTATTTTTGGCACGTGCCGGTTTGGTAGAAAGCGCTTATACCATTAACTTATTTTATTAAACGTATTAATTACTTTTTAATCTACTACTCAAATACACTATTTAAAATATCACGATATGAACACATTGAAAGCACTAATCTAGACGGGAGTTAATCGCGAATAAAACATTTAACACATTTGTTTATTTAATTTATTTTTATTCGCAACTAGCGCCCCGCGGGTTTACCCGCGTTGTACCCGTTCCCGTGGGAATTCCGTGATTTTTTATACTTATACAGCTTTCTCTTGAATCACTATCTATAAACAAAACTGCATCAAAATCCGTTGCGTAGTTTTAAAGATCTAAGCATACATAGGGACAGACAGACAGCGGAAAGCGAATATTTTTAATACTATGTAGTGAAAAAGAATCAGCTCATCAATTAACTGAACGATTAAGGTACGATTGACCCTAACCATTTCAAAGAACATTACCAAAAAGCTTGTTATTGGAAACGTAATAATTCGAGGCATTATAATTACGCAGAACTGAATGAAAAAAGCGGCCAAGTGCGAGTCGGACTCGCCCATGAAGGGTTCCGTAGCAGCGAGTAACATAATAAAGAAGTTCTTGAAATAAATGTTTTTTTATTTACATTTGAGTTATTGAATGAATAATCAGTATTTTTTTGCGGTTTACGATTTATGTCGTAAAAAAAAAACTACTAACTAGACCTCGTTCAAACCAATTTTCGGTGTTAGATTACATTGTTATGTACATCATATATTTTTTTTAGTTTTATCATTCTCTTATTTTAGAAGTTACAGGGGGGGGGGACACACATTTTACCACTTTGGAAGAGTCTCTCGCGCAAACTATTCAGTTTAGAAAAAAATGATATTAGAAACCTCAATACCATTTTTGAAGACCTATCCATAGATACCCCACACGTATGGGTTTGATGAAAAAAAAAAATTTTTTTTTCATTTCTAAGTATGGGAGACCCCCCTAAAATTTTATTTTTTTTCTATTTTAGTGTGAAAATATTAATGCGGTTCACAGAATACATCTACACACTAAGTTTCAACAACATAGCTCTTATAGTTTCGGAGAAAAAAGGCTGTGACATACGGACAGACGGACAGACAGACATGACGAATCTATAAGGGTTCCGTTTTTGCCATTTGGCTACGGAACCCTAAAAACGTTCCATTTTTATTGTAAACAACAATCGTAAAATTAACTAATTGGATTTCTGTGAACTTGGTCAGATTTTCAGTTTCCATTTTTGGAGCAACGAACCGTTTTAATATGTTATATTATTCTCTTTGTAAAAGAAAAAACTCCGTTTAAAATATTAAGTAAATTTATTTTGTATGTAACTGTTTGACTTGCGTTTATTTTTACTGTTCGTGGGATTTAGTTACGTAATAATATGAGTAGCAACTTGCAAATATTATTTATAATAAACTATAGCTTAATATACTTCCAGAAAATATTTTTTCAAATTGTCCATCGTGGGTAACAAAGCTCTGTTATACTATGACGCATAAAACAAAGTTATAATATAATACATAAAACATAAAAATACATTAAAAATACTCCCAGAAACAAATTTTAAAAATATGGTCCATTTGTGGTCCAGCTCTTTAGCTGTGATGTCACACATACCTACATATTAAAACTCATAACACTCCTAGCTAGCAATAGGTATTCCTTCTTTTGAGGAAAAGCTAGCCGTCACAACACCGTCGTGGATAAAAAACAAAACATTTCCATTAAAAAGCGACTAAAATATTAACTAAAACTAGTTTACAGTGTGTAATGAATAACTGAAAACAAAATCCGCCCATTACAGACCGAAAACCTTTGTGAATTTTGTGCTACCTGCATTCATATTAATGTAATCCCCATTAAATTTGAAGTTAATCTTTTAATGCTCACCGCGGTTATTGAAATGGTTCATATTACTATCATAATATAACATTACATGCTATTTTAGTTAATTAGTATAATATCCCTATTGGTCTGGCTGGGAATTTGTTTGAATGTGTTAGGACTTTATTCTCGTGGGTAGGTATTGATGCAATGTAATTAAACATAAATATTTTTATTTGTTAAAATAAATAATAATATTATAACACTATTTAGTTTTTTGCCTAAAAAAAATCAACGAGTTGCAATTCGGGAGCGCCGGCAGGAAGTGAAAACTTGAATAGTAACGTCAAAACGTCTTAATCTGAATTTTCGATCAGGCTACGTGTCCTGACGCGAGTTTAACATTTTTCACCCATCACAAAAAAGTGGTAAACGCCGCTAAAGGAGTTTTCACTTCAATAAAGCTGGTAGTGCTGGAACAAATCTCTTGAACTATCAGTCGCCTACCAGTAAATCTTTAACTCATGAACACACAGTTAGTAAACTCGCCCAATCTGATTAACTCCTGATAAAGATCTACTTGCCATTTAAAATAGTCTAACATCATTTTGGGAATCCCTTTCCCTTCAAGTAATTTGCAACACCTGTTCAAACAGTAATAGAGAATGGAGTACAATGTGAAATTCGCATGAAAAACGTTTAGTTTGGCTTTGATCACCCCTTTTCCAATAATAGAGAGAGAACACCCTTTTTGGGTTTCAGCCCGCAGGCACTAAGACTGTAAAGACTCTTGCAGATATTGTCGAGATAGCCTTTAGACTGTCGACGCAGTCAACGTACCTCGACGGCTTATAAATCGTATCTTTTTTTAATATTAATTGAAACGTACGTAAATGTCATTAATATTTGTCATTGATACGGGAATGTCATTGATACGGGAACTTACGACGGAGGTTACTGTTGAGAGTTACTCAACACGTTTCGGTCACGTCCGGTGACCATCATCAGGAGGCGGGCGAAGCGCAAATCGTATTTTTTTCGCCATACAAAACTATGTTTTTTTTGTCAGCTTCTTCAAACGATCGCTAATAACAAAACACTTTTGAAAGACGGAAGAGTCTGTTAGATGTCTCGTCTCTAGTGTGCGGTCTTTCAAACGGTTTCATAGACCAGAAGACAGTCTTAAAGCTGCCTAGAGTTAAGTCTGTGCAGACTCCAACGTGTCCATTAAATTACAATAGTAAAACCCACAAACGATATCCAGCTTTATTTGGACAGCGGAAGGTGCATTACCTTGATTAGTATTGGAAACTGACAGTGAAATAATCGGAACGTTTCGTTTCGTGACGAACTTTTGGAACATTTTACCGGTACTTTTGAGTGCAATCACATAATGGGTTGGAGGCGCGATTTTGTTAGAGAATTGGATCGGAGTGAATATTGGATTTTTCAAAATATTTTGTTTGGTTTTTCAAAAGTTTGGTCTCCATTTCCAATAGTTTAATTTGTTAAAGAATTTTGATGACATATCCATACCTAAAGTAAAGTATAGTATTACCTTGAAATGCCCCACGGCTGGGCAAAAGCCATTCATCCCACAGAAGATATCAGTACAGCGAGGAGGATTAGGCATAATCACTACGCTAGCTAAATGCGGGTTGGTGTTTTCATACCCGAGCCATGTTTGAAAGTAGGAAACATGTTTTCGCTAGACTTAGGAATTATGTTAAATATATATGTATTTTTATACCAAAAAAACCTTCCTACGTAATATCTGTCTACCTCATCAAAACAGTAGAAGTAAAACGACATAATAGAACAAGAGACTAAGAATAAGACAAGACATACAATTGTATGACTCAAACTTCAACCATATCTGAATTTACACACATTGTGCAGCATGAAACAGCTCGAAAATCGTGTAAAATATTAAAGGCTTGACATTAAAAGTATAAACCGGGTTGAAATTTAAGCGTAAAGGTTAAACTAAACAAGAAACTGCGTAGGCTTGCGGTGGAGGCATGCGGGCTCACAAACAATACGACACCGCATCACCTCTTTTTGTCTCGCAGTGTACTAGGAACGAACGGGGAACGAACGGGGTACGAGCCGGGAACCAACCGGTTTGCGGTGAAACCGTTCACAAGAAACGGGATATAGATTTGATAAACCGGTTGTATCTAGGTTTGGGTAGATATTAGAAGCTTGTGGTTATAAGAGTTTAACTCTGAACATTATTTGAAATTGGAACTACTAATTAATATCTTAGTGAAATAAGTGATTATGAATTAAGGATATATAAACAACATTGTTTAAGAAATTTAAGGAATTAAAAAACAGAATACAGGTGTTTTAGAAACGGGCGGATATCAGAAAACTAATGGTAAGAGCCTAATCCTATCCTACAAATATTATAAATGCGAAAGTTAGTGAGGATGGATGTATGTATGGATGTATGGATATATGTTTGTAGCTCTTTCACGCAAAAACTACTTAACGGATTTGGATTAATAAATGACTAATAGTTGAATTTACTTTTTTTTCAGAATATTGAAACTAATTTTAATCCAATTTGAAGAATTATTTGTGTAATGGATACCTTCATTCATCGCGAAATTCCCTCCGGAACGGGCACAACGCGTGTAAGACCACGGGACACTGCTAGTAAAATGTTATATTATTCATAAGCTTTTGTCAATATAATTCTATGTCAGAACTAATTCCCAAGCGTCCCTTAACTAATTCACTATGTAATACAAAACATTAACGTATTCGCAAATGTACAGTTAATATTAGTCAATGCATGATGCACGCAATGTATTAATATTTACATAGCCAATAATAAATTCTGTTTCGTATTCAGAAACGAATATGTGTGTTATCAAAAAGGAATATATCAACAAGTTTGGAATATTCCAATTCATTATTAATGTTATTCGAATATGTTTATTTGTTTGCAAATTATTACGTTTTTTGGATTAATCGCTGGTAATGGTTCGTTGAGGGCGGCTTGTATAAGAACAGTGAAATCGGTTTAGTGCCGAAAAAGGTCTAGGAAACAAAAGCTTTTCGAACAAAATTGTACTTTATTTTTCTCTTAATAGAATGCTATTAAAAACAAATGTGTATTAAGCGAGCATTCAAGCAAATTAGCGAGCTTCAGTAAAGGGGGCGACACACTATAACATTTTATTTCTTTCGTTCGATGCTTTTCAGACTCATTAAATGTAAACAACGCTTATGATCAGATTGTTGTACACATATCTCGATGTTGTAATCGTTAGACCATTTCGAAGGCCTTTGGGCGGTCTAAAATCTCCGGCAATAGGGTTGGCCACGAACCTATTCAAACTTACTTACTTTGTCCATATATCTTAGATGTGAATCTTCCGAATGGTATTGGAGATCTAACTTTTGTAACATTCTAGTAACGTATCATTGTATGAAAATTTTCGAATAAGCTCATAATAGACAAATAATCACTACATAGTATAAAACAAAGTCGCTATTTTTGTCTGTTTGTTTGTCTGTATGCTTAAATCTTTAAAATTACGCAACGGATTTTGATGCGGTTTTTTGTAATAGGTAGAGTGATTCAAGAGTAAAAAAATTCCCGAAATTCCCACGGGAACGGGCACAACGCGGGTAAAACCGCGGGGCGCTGCTAGTAAGTTATAAAGGACTCCAGTAGCTTTTCCTTTCATTACTTTCATAACGTTCTCAGGTGGGCGTCCAATATTACAATATTAAATCTCTAACAAAACCTCTTTCAATACAACATATACATCGAAACGAATATCTATAAACATCTTACACGCTATCTCTATTTGAATGTGTGCCTTATTAATTTAATGACATACCTTCTGCTTACCATTCACCGACATGAGGGTATCTTTTGTGAAAAGTAAATTGTATGAGTTCCCGTCAAAAGGGAAGAATGTATAAAGAATAATCTAGCTACAAAGAGCACGTAAATGAATTAAAATCTTTTGTACAACTGGTCAATAACGTTTGACGGATCGGCTTCGAGATAACAACAGTAATATATGAAAGCTTTTATTAAATTGAGAACGAAAATTAAGGCAGTATTGAAGGATGGGTATTCTCGATTAATTATTCATTATTTCGATTATGTCGGATAAAATCCGCACACACTTCACAGAATACTTAGTCGTATGTAGGTAGACACGCTTTTATAGGCCCATTAAGAATTAATATTTAAATGTGTTGATTTTGTGCGATATTTTCATAAAAGTTGACTACTTATTTAGTGGTTTTGTTGATGGTTTTGGATAATTTATCAAAGGTACATTTGGTTGATAGTATTAAAACTTTTGTGTACCTACATGAATAAGTAATATATTTTAAAACAAGCGGCGACCACTCGGTTTTACGGTTGTAGCCTATGGTTGTAGCAGTTCCCAATTTCGGGATGAAAAGTACCATTCTTTTTCAATGTGGCTATACAAAAACATTTTCCGATTTCCGACTGGTGGTTCCAGGGATAGGAATTTTTACAAAAACTAAAACAAACTTTTCAGTTTTTTTAGTATAAGCTTTAAAGTCGCAATACTGAGGACTCAGATCACCTTTTGTTAACCTTGCGTGTCACCGTTAGTACACTTAAAACGTCTAAGTTGTCTTGAAAAATAAATTGTCTCAGTACAAGTAGACAGCGATAAGAACTCTCCATAATAATAGTATTATTATAAAACTTTAGTCTGAATAAACGAAATACTTTTAACCGCCATTTAAGTCAACTTTAAATGAAAGCTTGCTTATGTCTAAAATTCGGCAGCCTTTATGAAAGCAGCAAAGACGATGGAACCCGCCTGGAGGCGCCCTACTGAGCAGATTTAATTAACAAGATATGGGTCTCTTTTAAACCAACTCTACCTACTTTTTGGAACATTGAAGATTAAAATTCAATGAGCCGGCAAGATATTAAATAAAATCTCGAGACTATAGTTTTACTTACGCAAGCTTAATTAATATAACAAATTAATCAAGTATTCTGGCGGTACAATAAATTCCTTTCGTTTACGCCGATCGGGAACGCGAGATCCCATTTTTAAACTTTGTAATTCGATTAAATTTTCTGATGTAAAATTGTTTTCATTATCCATTTTGTTTGGGACATTGTTTCTGCTTGTGAATCTCGTAAATTATGAGCTGTATGTTTCCCTGCAAGCCCTCAGGCGAAGCTGTAACCGTGTTAAAACGAATTGAAAACCGGTAATCGAATGCGCGCAATGGGAGCTATGTCAATATTTTAAATTTAAATATCAAGTGGATGTATGTACAGTACACCCCCGTTTAATATTTATTCTCAGCGAAGCATCAATCTCTGTGTCGGTTTTAAATAATCGCTCGTTCAAATAAATACTATTTATTACTACTCGTATCTCAAGTTGGAGTTAAATTATTTTGTTTTCTGATAATGTACGGTAATTTGAAAAATGTGTGTTTCGATGTTATTCGCAATAAACTGTAGAGTTACTATATACAAACCCTGCCTGAACGATCTGATCATATTCTTGTCGATTTCTAGTCGATTTTATGAATGTCTCTGAGTACGGTAGTAAATTTAGTATGTAGGATACTTACGAGTAAATCAAACGAAGGGTTGAAGGTATGACAAAACAGTATAAAAAAATACACTTTTTGTCATAAGTATCTACAATGTTTAGTTCAAGGAAACAAGTGTCGTTTTTAAAAATCACGTTTGACACTAAATTGAACTGAAATTAATTTAAACTTGATCGTGTGACGTACCTATAGTTACTATGCTTTATTTACTAAGTAATTGTGGAACATGTAATAGAATCAAAAGTTTTTGTGTCGGGCAATTCTTAACATACTTTTAAAGGTACTCTATCACCACTCCAGAGTTGATAAGGTACTTGCTCATTAGTTTAATTTTGTCTAGTAGTAAATTCTACATCAAAGCTTCAATTTATTCAATGGGTACTCAAATTATCAGTCCAGAAAACCCTAAGGTAATCTTATTTAATAAAAGTAGTAGGAACCTTTTAGGTAGTCCAGAGACCTGGTTATAATGGTCACTTGGTTATATGGTATTTAAGTCCTATTAGGTATACTGGTTTCTTCGTTTTAAGCAAACACTCATTTTGAATTGAAACTAAGTTAACACCTATTCTTTGCTTTTATTAGGTATATCCCATTTGACAATCATGTCACAAGCAAGGCGATAGCTTTAATTGAATATTTTGACGAAGGAACCTACCATTATAGTGTAAGAGTTGATTACCGATATACCTTATAACTAAAACTCTCTGATGACGGCCGCTTTCGTTGCTCTACCGATAGGATATAGAGTTTCAAGTAGGTTTCATTATATGCACTAAATGGTGTACCTTTTATCATTCGACCTGATGATTTGACCAATCCTAGTAAAATAAGTACTTTAATCAACGGCTCAGTAGTGTAGTGGGATTTGCACTAGCCTACCAAGACTGAGGTACCGAGTTCAATTCCCAGGTCAAGCGAGAATTTGTTTCCTACTTTTCAAACATGGCTCGGGTTTGAGATCACCAACCCGCATTAGGCAAGCGTGATGATTACGCCCTATCCTCCTCACTGTACTGATATCTTCATTGAGATGAGAGGCCTTTGCCCAGCACTGGGACATTACTTTAATGCCATTACTTTGAACCATCCAAAAATAATTAAATACTTAAAATTTATTTTCTCAGTTCTTGAATAACTGAACTTTTTATAAGAAACATCTTTAGCGACATCTGACGTCGTTGTCCGTCGAAATTAAAAAAAGAACACCTGTCTCGACTTAATTAGAATTTTTCAAATGTTGTTTAACATTCTTCGCCAGATCACCCTCGGGTCTGAGTATTAAATTATTAATAACTGCATAGTAAGCTCGCAGCTCTCGCACTAGGTACAGCTTTCATCAGGTAATGTGTTATTTTATAATTACATTCTTTCATGTTATGAAGACAAACAATGTGATGTTGAAAGTCTTTTTCTGTGAAATACGAGTATTTTTGTTTATATTATTCAAGTTAATTTAGTCTGGAAGGAACAATATCTTGTGTTGGATACATTATTCGTTTTTCGTAAAGAACAGCTTAAAGCTCACTTTTATTAGACGAATCACTACATAGTATAAAATAAAGTCGTCTCTTTTTCGTGTCTGTCACACTGTTTGTCTGTCTGTATGCTTAAATCTTTAAAATTACGCAACGGATTTTGATGCGGTTTTTTGTAATAGGTAGAGTGATTCAAGAGGAAGGTTTTTATGTAAAAAAATTCCCGAAATTCCCACGGGAACGGGCACAACGCGGGTAAACCGCGGGGCGCTGCTAGTAATTTATATTGTAAGACTCAGGAAGTTGAGAAGTCCTTATGCAGTAAGTACTTCGCTCTTCCGTGGTACCACCATCTTAAAACGATATCTTTTTGTCTTCTGTGCTATTGTCATTTTCTAAAGGCCAGTTTTGACTTTTAATTGATTAAGATTTGGTTTTCGAATGAAGTGCAGTAATTATTTATTTTATTTGGTTCATAATTCTTAAGTATAACTTCTTTTTATATTTTTTTCTTGATATACTGTGGTGTAGAAATAAATGGATAAGATGGTTTAGGTATTACTACAGAACATATTTTGATCAATAACACATTTCAATTTATATTAAAATGTTATTAATTAAATTATAACTACAGCATTGCTTTTATGTTTAATTAAATAAACTGAAGTACATTAATAAAATATTATAACAATTATTCTGTGTATTAAGTTACCGTGACGTATAAACAAGAGCATTATGTAAACAAAATTATTAATGAAAAATATCGAGAGTTTATCGATGTATTTTATATGGATAATATTTTACTAGCATATTAAATAACACAGCGAAATTTAACCTGAACGTATATTGCCCGGTATCCTTTAAAATCTGAAGTTATTTCATTTTTTATACGACCATATAGTTTTATTAAGGAAGAAAACTTTGCCCTTTATAAAATAAGCATAGGCTTGTAAGATAATCATGAGGCCTATGTTTATTATCAAAACGCATTGATATTATCAAAATCTCTCTGTAATGCCTTTTGATTGGTCCGTTGCGCACCGCACCGCTCCGCTTCAATAAAAACGCACCCTTTAGTTAGACAGACAGGAGTACTAGACATACTTTTAATGGACACCGAATTCCTACTAATCACTACATAGTATAAATTAAAGTCGTCTCTGTTTCGTGTCTGTTTGTCTGTATGCTTAAATCTTTAAAATTACGCAACGGATTTTGATGCGGTTTTTTGTAATAGGTAGAGTGATTCAAGAGGAAGGTTTTTATGTAAAAAAAATCCCGAAATTCCCGCGGGAACCGGTACAATACGGGTAATACCGGGGAACGGCTAGTTATATCTAAAGTCACTGTTGACTCACCGGTTCAGTGGACGCACTAGTTCGTCGCATTAACATATTCAACTTCAGTTCAACTATGTAATTTGTATTTCAATGTTCAGTCATTACCTGCAACAAATGGAAATGATATTCATTAACATATCGTTTATACTAATACCTATGTTACTAATTACATGTGGTTTTTAACAGGGGATTTAACGTTCCAATTGTTTGTGATGTTAGTTTACGGTTAGGGTTTTGATTTTTGTTTGGAGTTGTTTATTGGTAATTGCGATTAATAATCCTGTTCATGTACTTGACTAAAGAATAATAGCATTGAGTGCCTCGCCTTACACGGAGCTAAGTTGTTATATCTACTTCAGACACTGAACGTTTACCTTACAGACTGTACTAAGAAAACTTAAGTAGATAAATGCGGTATTTCTTTCAGTGTTGTGATTGAAGCACCGTTAGTAAACAAACATTTTAATGTAGTACGTAGATAGGTTTTGGTACAGTCATTACTGCATGACTATGTACAAAATTATCATATAAAAATATTTTATAGGTCCTTGGGCTTACATTGGGTTCACATACATATCTTCCTAGCATGAATTCCGAACTATATACTGTAGCATGAAATTCTGAACTATATTTAAGCTTAATTAAAAAAAATACGTTATAGCAAATCTGGAACTTTTGTAAAACTATGACCTATTATTTTATGAACAAACACCGCACGTAGACATTGAAACATATATTTTTCAAGCACTATATTTAATAGGCTGGCCCGTACATGTTGATTCAAACAACACGAAATGTACCAACAAATTGAATTGTTTTATTTAGAACAATCAATCATGAAAAGTGGTCGGAATATGTTTTCATTTATCGTGTATATAAAACATTGTACGCAAACATAGTGTTGTGTTTCAATCACGGATATTACCTACGAATAGTGAGCGGAATCAAAATATACACCCGATGCCTTTTTTGTAGGAACTTGTTTTATTTGTATACGTTTTTACAAAAACATTCCTTGTTATATATCTTTAGTATCAATTCAGCATTCGTTGCTCTTACAACTTCAACGAATCGTCCGAAACCGAAGGTAATTAAGGTAATAAGTACGAGTATTTCTAGTATTTACGCAAATAGCAAATGACACTGTAGAGTTAAGACGTTCTAAAATATCCGACTCCACGGTTGACCACGTATTCCAAACTTAAGCACAAGACACACTTAGAGCAGTTGGGGGCGGGGGCAGGTTGCGTGACGATGGTTTCCTAGTATTTGTATAAAAGGCGATGAACTGGCGCGCACTGGACCAGTGTGAGGATGAATTCGACCACAAATGGCGGAGAGATGCCCAACCATTGAAAACAACCTCTTTTTAAGTCTGTAAAATGAATAGACCAAAACTATCTACTGAATACTCAAATGAACATTCAATTAAGTAAAATATAGTGTTCGGAACAAAAACCAGAGGCTGTCAACAGGTAACTGGCGTACAGCCAAAGTTGAGCTCAACAAAATGCTCCAGCTTACAGTCAGTTAGTGGGGTACTTCAAGCACGTTATTATGTAGATATGGAGCCAAGACCTGGTACTAACAATGAGTATTAAGATTTTATCTATGCTTTATCAAATTAGGATCTAGATGCTTAGATTTTAATTGGCAATGTGTAGCTATAATATAATTTTCAATCAGGTTACAATAATTTCATTGGGTCTTTAGCGTAGGCATTTGGTTTCTAGAAGGAGATAGTTGATTAATTTCTGTTTCGTAAACCGTCATCTCAGTCACACCGCCGATGTGAAGTAAGATATACTGCCACATCCATTGACAATTAGCGATAAACTTCGTACTGAAAGCGGGTCAGAGTCATCGTTCAAATTACACTAGGTGACTAACCACTGTACTCAGAGACGCCAAATGCCTCCTTAGTATAGATTCAATGAGTGATTTTGACGTGTAATGTATGAAAAATTACGTCAGTTAGTTAAGTGTCAATTTAATGGACGTATCTGAATACGGTAGTTTGTCCCTCTATTGGGAAAGAGCATGATATTCATACGCTTAGTAATAAATAGTACCTATAACTTTGCGTCCTTTTTTTTGCCTTTTATATTAGTCCCAGTGTCCTTTATTCATATTTACACCCTTCAAAATATAAACAGCAAATAAAATAGCACAAAATTGTATCATAACTCTAGTTCATGAAGCCCATATATCATTAATAAACAACTACTTACAACGAAAAAGGTCGTGGAAACTTTTGAAAAATTTATACATTGACAGGGAAGAACAAATTGAAAATGTAATAAATGAAAGTTAACCGTATTTTGTTTATCTCGCATTATATTGACAAAGGGTGTTCCCAGGAGTAAACGGGACTTATCCCAAACCGGTACTAAATTTATATTTTGCCGAATGGGATCTGATATGTTTACTTGTTGGCTCTTTATTTGTATAATGTTATATTATATTATTGGTGTGGTTTGTTGGTTCGGTGTACTGGTGTTGATGCGGTTTTCTCGGCATTTTATTGAAGGCAATTTGGCGTATTTTATCTTAATCACCTATCTATCTTTTATAGAACTACACTCATATACCTCTGACGCACATTCACATATTTCCAGTAAGAAGTCTGTTTTAAGTCTGTTGTATCTAAGTTTTGCGGTCACCCGAATAGTTCCTAAGTACTGCATTGTAAAACAAAATCATTCGACATGAACTTTTTAAATACGGCGAAATTAATCCTTAGCCGTCCTTTTAATAAAGGCTCTGTAACTAAAACACTGTTATAATGTGTTCTGTCACTTTTGCTCAACTGTAAAATTTCGTATGTCAGAAAGTGACAAACCATTTGATAGCTAAAATGTGCTAAAACGCGTTTTTAATATTTAACTATTTAATACTGCTTTCATTGGTCGTATGGTTAACAAAAGAAGGTCAGGTGACAATCACACTGTATTCTACGAGTATAAAGTAGAGGACATCCAATGATATAAAACATTGGTATAAAACTCTTCAGTCACTAGAGTTTCATTGTAAAGTTTTTGCTCGCAAAGAATTATAAATTGCAGTCGTCATAAACAGGTCGCATTTACCTGCAATGTGGAAATTATACGAAACTCCGTCTAAACGATAGTGACTGCAGTCAGCTTGAATAATTCACCTTTCTCCGCAGAGTGTTTTCTTAATAATAAATGCGGCAAATGAAGACTCCTTTATGTCACCCGTATTTACTCTAAAGAAACTTCTTTAATTTACCTTCTTGAACAGTATATTAAAAATGTTATGTTAAATTTGAACAACTTGTAAGAAACAACATTATAATTTAACTTTGAAATATTTTACCTGTGTGTAATCCAGACACAAACAAAACAAAAAAATGTAATCTAAAAGAAGCGTCTTATTAAATAAAATATGCTTAAATCTTGATATACGCCAAGAAGACACATGAATTTACGTCGCTGGAGAATAACGAGCTATTGTGGCTTCGCTCGGAGACTAATACTTATAATGAATTGTTATTATAAAACAATTTTCTGTTGTTTTTTCCTCATAGCACATGCAACAGTTACAAGCTTATGCGAAGCTTAAGAACATGACAGTAACAACAGGTAGGCTGGCGGGCCGCCAGCTACGCCGTAGCGTTATGCTACGAGCTACGAGCCTACGATCGTAGCCGCTACGATGCACTTAAATGACTTTCACTTTGGACAGTTTTAACGTTGAGCTTTTGTTCAGAGTCGGTCCTTGTAAAAAGCTGGTTTGTAGAACAAGTTGATGTTCGACAGTTGAGATGAGTTCAGAATTTAGTTAACAAAAGGTTGAACGTAGAATTATCTAAATCAAAATTAAATTCTGCGTTCATAATTTAAGGGGCTACTTTTGGTGGGTAACCACACGAGACGGATTGCAGCTATTCTCATTATATTTCTGTCGCAAGAGGCAGTAGGGGTTAAGCGCGCGTATCGTGCGATCGTTTACAAATTTTATTAGCCATCTCCCCTTGTGCTCTGTGCGTACTGGAGGGATCGTAAGTACATAACGTCGGCGGTATAGGGTGTTACGGAACACCAATTTAGATTTAAATTTGTTACGTCTAATAATGGAGTGTTGTAAAACTGTTTATAGTTGTAACTATGTACAAAAGAAAGTTAATTGAATAAAACAAACACTAATCGATGATAATTATTAACTGGAGCTTTCGATGATAACTAATGTGGTATTTACATAGGTTCAGAAATATTATCTTACCAATTCTATAAATTCACTTAATCTTACCATACAATTACTGAAACGATAATGACTTTGTAGCCTTCACATAATCTCCGTACAATCAATTCTAAAACACCGCGATTTGAAACCGAACAAACACCGGTACTTTAAGATATTAGTATTCTCAACAGAAAATGTTTTACGCAGTACTACAAGTTTTTGATCATTCCCAAATAAGTAAGGAGTTCAAACGGAGCGAAGAGATAGACTTACAAAGCGTAAAGCCGTAACGGACGAGGATCATTCGTGATTCAAATCTGGAGACGGCATTGAATAAAATAAATGATAATTAGTTATATCATTATCATTACATAGTACTCGTAAAAAACAAAGTCGCGTCTGTTTGTCGTTTGTCTGTTTGTCTGTATGCTTAAATCTTTAAAATTACGCAACGGATTTTGATGCGGTTTTTTGTAATAGGTAGAGTGATTCAAGAGGAAGGTTTTTATGTAAAAAATTCCCGAAATTCCCACGGGAACGGGCACAACGCGGGTAAAACCGCGGGGCGCTGCTAGTGTATTTATAAATATCTTACTTTTAACTGCGTGATAAAATAAAGTAAGTTCTGAAGGTTAAAGAAAAAGAAAGTAAGTTCGTGTAGGAAGTCAACCCTGGTGTTATTAGACCGCTTATAGACATTCGACTTAGTCTATCGTAGTTATTTCTTATACTTTATGGCACATTTAGTTTTAATTCGGCATTTTATATCGAGAATATTTAAAGCAAATACCATACTTAATCATTTGTAAATGTTTATAAATGGCAATTAAAATAAGAAAATTAAATAAATCATTACATTTAATATAATACTTCATTAAAAAGTAATGCTGATACACATAAAAATAACATATTATATCCTACGATATTTTTTTGCATAAAAGTTTTATAACCAAATAACAAATAATATAATTCATGCCGTGAATGCCACATCTATTGAACATTCCGAAGTGAGTTGTAACAAATCAAACCGTAAAAAGTTTCCCGAAGATTCCTGATAAACGATGGAGTCGACTAACTTTGCACTGGTGTACTTATTTGTACTTCATTTATATGGGAATTGGAGATTTGTTCCCCTGTTTTATTACTGCGATTGATTTGCTTTATCATATTTTTATGATTCAGTTTCGCGCTGTTAAGTTGTTTTTTACAAAAAAGATCGTAAATTCAGGATCTAAAGGGTCTTATGTTTATGTTTTAGTTTTGCTGTAGTTGATTTTTTCAAAGGATTGTTAGTATAGTATTAAGGTAAAGTATTAAACTGAAATGTCCCACTGCTGGGCAAAGGCCTCTCATCTCACTGAAGATATCAGTACAGTGAGGAGAATAGCTCAAATAAATAAATAAAAATAAATAGACCCGAACTTCACACGCTGTTAATTAGACCCAAACTAAGCTCTAAGCTTGTATAATGGAATCTAACTAACTGGTAATTTTCTTATACTCTTATGTACTTTCAACCATAGGCGGTCCACGAACATGAAACAGTAGGTACTGCTTGTTTTAGAACAGCCTGCGGTAACGGACGACCTTCATGAAATTACTTGAAAGACGTAATAAAATTTCAAGCAATGGATACATCACGTAATACAAAGACGATGAGAATCTATGGAGAAATAATTTCGTAAAATAATAAGAAACATACTGAAAAAAAACAAACCGAAAACCGCTCCACTGTTTCCAAGAACAACAAACCTCACTTCATTAATTAGAAAAAAATAAGGAAAACTTATTTAAAAAGGACATAATAAAAGATAAACACAGTCCGAGCTTTGTATTTTATCTGTGAATCAAGTCTCCGGTTTTTATAATAAGAAAAAAGGGTTTTTTTTTCTACAAAGCTACTTTTTAACGAGAAAACTCTTTTTGAATTACAAGATAAGTATTGCTGGCTTATATTGAGGTTATCCGATCGCTGGTTCTGGAAACTCTGTAACGTCATTAGGTACAATGGCCCGGAGCGTTGTGGACGTCAAATGAGCCGTGACGAAAAACTTCATGGAGTCAATTTAAAACACTTGCGCTTGCAATGAGCTATGATGATTTAGCGATTTTTTAATGGATGTCTTTTTTTGTACTTTGAGTATCTAGATACTAATATTACGAGTATAAAGAGGTAATTTTTTTAAGTTTGTATGTTCGAGCTAATCTCGGGATTTACCAGGCCGATTTGAATGATTTTTTTTTTGCAATAGATAGTAATATTCAACAGAAAGGTTATAGGCTACGTTTCATCCCGAAAGTCCCACGGAAACGGGCACAACGCGGGCATAACCGTGTGACCCTGCTAGTTAATAGATATGAATATATCACCGTAAAATTAACGTGAACATGGATTAAATTAACATGAAATTGATACATATGCCGTTGGTTTATCCAATTAGTAAGATTATGATCTGTCGACTGTAACTATAACAATTCGATAATTTGACACTCAATTTTCCGGTTAGCTATGGATAAATTACGAACTTACGAAAAATTGTGCGTTACTAAATGATTTATACAGTTCACAATATTTCGATAATTAATAATCTTACTAGTTGGCTAATAAACCAACAGGTATTTACAATATTACGGTGGCATGCGTATTGTAACATAGGTTTCAAAACATAGGCTTACATATGGTATACAATAAACATAGTTTTTTGAATAGCGAAATAGACTTGTGTATTTGTAAGTTAAACCCAGAACAAATATATGTATGTGGAAAATATTTTCCAAAATTAGTTTATAAATAAGCATAGGTATCGTCAACAATGGAAACCGCCTGAAGTCTTCTCCTTTTCAACCGAATAAAATACACGAGTACGTCTCTCCTCTCAATACACTCTCGACAATACCGTTCGAGTAATACCACAAATCATATATCAAAACTAGTGCAAATATATTCGTTCTATAAAAATAAACGTCAAATGTAAGGCGGAGCGCACACTGGTACGTAAATAGCGTAATCCCGGCGGTAAGAGGCCGTGAGCACTGGCGTGATTCCCGTCATCGCAGCGATATAACAGCGCCTATTGTAACCACCCTTATTGTACCACGGGATTGCTTTCCCACCGAAGAAAGCGACGGAGAATCGATTTAAAATTTTCCTTGAAAGAACCTACAACAATAGGGTCTAATACGCGAGCCGTATCTGGATCATGGGATCTTTTAATTAGGTGTACGAATGAACTTTTAGTGGTCCGATGGAAATCTTTTGTGTCCCCTTCGATTAGCTTGATTAAAGTATTAAATCTTTCCTGAGATATATACGATTCATTTTTCATATAGAAAATACGAAGCTGTCGGTATTCTGTTTGTTTGTTACTCTGTCTAAATCACTAGGAGATACAACTATAGTCAAAGACATAGGCAACTCTATCACAGAGTTCATCCGCAACCACGAGTGGTGCAACCCAGTCGAATCGTCGGGAAGTAAGAGTAAGTATTTTTACTTGCTTTATAAACTTTCTACCGAGAAAAAACCCGTGTTTAAACGTTTACTATCTATCACGGGATCCTTGTTAATGTAGATTAAACTGCTACTAGTCACTACATAGTATAAAATAAAGTCGTCTCTTTTTCGTGTCTGTCTGTCTGTTTGTCTGTCTGTATGCTTAAATCTTTAAAATTACGCAACGGATTTTGATGCGGTTTTTTGTAATAGGTAGAGTGATTCAAGAGGAAGGTTTTTATGTAAAAAAAATCCCGAAATTCCCACGGGAACGGGCACAACGCGGGTAAAACCGCGGGGCGCTGCTAGTAATCTATAATACAGGGAAATTAACAAAACGTGACAATCACAACCAAATGTCATTCATTGCCCAATCACTTTGTATTCACACCAAAACAAAACAGATAAATGTTTATCGCAACTAAGATATAAAGAGCGCATTTATGAAGCCGCCATATCCACACTTTCGTATTCATTGACCGTAAAAAATATTTTCTATTCTTTGAGATTGAATTTTCTCTAACATTGTTTGTGGGCGTTCTGAATCAGGTGAGTCCTATTTTTATGTGAAACGCGCTATACGATTACGCTGCGCTGTTTTTATACAGGTGAAAGGACCTTTATGTTGCCACGAGCTAATGCTGCACGGGGCGTTTAGATCGGGTTTTCTTAAAGAAGATAATTAATATCGTCGATTTAACAACGGCTTTCTCAGATTTAATTATAAATAAGCTGAACATGTTTGAACGGAACAACGAGCTTTTAATAATCTGCTTTTATATATTTCAAATTAAATTGTTTAAAAAAAACAAACTTTAAAAAGTATGTTTAAGAGTAAATTGTACTAATTAAAAACATATTTCATAATACAGTAAACTTTATAAGGTAAGCTACCTGCATTGTATCCGTTTATGTAGAAATTTCGATTCTAAGTCTATACTTAAGTATTCTAAGTAACTATTCTAAGTCTTATAAAGCCTATGCTTTCTGTAAAAAGGCTATACTGATTACTGAGTATCGATTACCTTGATTAACGTATTAAATCTTTCTTATTAAATTTTAGTATCTTTCTAAGAATGATTTGAAAAGGACTGATAGTTCCGTGAATTAGCGCATACAGGCAACAAATCAAACTCTCAGCTTTAGAACCCACAGATAGGTAAATATTTAGTCATTCTCATAGATAATGTTAAACGAAAACAATAAGAGAATACAATGGTGTCACAAGTTAGTGGACAAATTACATTAGATGACTAACCGGATTTTTGCATGAACACTTTAGCAAAGTAGACTGGACCTCTGTCTCAGAGTAATCCCTTTTCTACGGACACCGACTGAAGTGGCAGAGCGTTTCACTCAGTCACTTTACTCAGTGTTTGGTAGAAGCATAGAAGAAGTACTAACTATGTTACAATGAAAATGGTATTTGAGACCTTAGTGGAAGAAAGAGGTTCTTGCCAATTCTTTGTACAATTTATTGACTGGGTGCAATTTATGTCAAAATCGTTAAAATGATTCCAATTTATGATTGGCTGACATTTAACTGTATTATGGTTTAAAAAAAAAACATCAATAATTATTCCTATTACGAGCATTGAGGTATATGGTGCGTTAGTACATATAACTCAATGATTACGAGTCAGCTTTCTGGTAGTGAAGTAAATGTATGTCAAGCATTGATTTAGAATATTAGTAGTATATGGAAGTTGATTATGTTAAAACAAGCTGTGTCTCGCGGTTTTACCCGCGTTGTGTTGTTATAGAAAATACTCTATCGCCTTCCTCTTGAATATGTCTATCCGATACTAAAATAATTATTAAAATCGGATTCCAGAGATTTAACAAAAAACAAAAAATCAAACTCTTCGCGCGTTTTTTAAGCAATCTAGAACAGCAAGCCTTGTGTTTTGATATAATATCACAACGAAAAGTTATGTTTATCATAATTATGTTTATAATACATAGCTGTGCCCCGCGGCTTCACCCGCAGCGCCCCCGTTCCCGTGGGAATTTTGAGATTTTTATTCCTTATTTGTTTGACCTTGTCCTGACAATAAGGAACACATTAAAAAAAGAATCATCCAATTTGGTGCAGTCGTTCTGAAGTTATGCGCTTAGCAACAGATTCAGCGATTCATTTTTATATTATAGATTGTCCAGTTTTTAACATAAATCAATAATAATGACTAACATTTTAAACTACATATTTGTTTTACAATGTTCAATAAATATCGCACTGTTATTTCTATTTCCAGCGACTCAAATATCGTAAATGGAAAACAAATATGTTTTCAATATCAGATATTCACATTTCAATTAGTATAAAATAATATTGTATTACATTTGATAATGGTGTAAAATATTTCGGTTTAATGGGAGTTTAGTAATTTCCGCTCATTAATATGTTAAAATATCGAATACATATAAAAATGCATATTTATATTTATAAATAGCAGCGCCCCGCGGTTTTACCCGCATTGTGCCTGTTCCCGTAGGAATTTCGGGATGATAAATCCTAGCCTATAACCTCCCTGTTGAATGTGGCTATCCATTGCAGAAAGAATAATTCAAATCCGGCTGGTAATTCCCGTCAAATCAAACAAACAAACTTAAAAAAATTACCTCTTAATAATATTAATAAATAAATATACCTGGACATATTCACTCACGGTTAGTTAGACCCAAACTAAGCTTTAAGCTTGTAATATGGAATCTAACTAACTGATACTACTACATATATACACACAAATACTTTATATGAATATATAATTGACACCCAGACGTCGTCGCCAACAACTATGTCTTCACATATTGTTGACTCCGGGCGGGAATCGAACCCGCAACCCCCGACACAGTAAGCGCTCTCACTGCCACTGTGCCAACGGGCTTGTCAATTAGTATAGATTATCGGTCAGTTAGCTAAATTATAGCAGCGCTCCGCGGTTTCACCCGCGTTGTGCCCATCCCTGTGATTTGGGGATGAAAAATAACGTTGAGTGTAAAGAAAACTACAATAAGTATTGTTCAATTTGGATTGTTAGTTTCTAAGGGGCGTCATTAACCTTTAGCAGTGTAAAAACTCCAACAAGGTTGATCATTATCCTATTCCAACTTATTTGTTAATTTAAAGTCCGTTTAGTAATACTAGCAGCGCCCTCGGTTTTACCCGCGTTGTGCCCGTTCCCGTGGGAATATCGGGAATTTTTATACATAAAAACCTTCCTCTTGAATCACTCTACCTATTACAAAAAACCGCATCAAAATCCGTTGCGTCATTTTAAAGATTTAAGCATACAGACAAACAGACAAAAATAGCGACTTTGTTTTATACTATGTAGTAGTGATACTTACTTCAGATCTCTGTGATATTTTAGTGATTATTTGGCAGCCTAAAAACTCTAACACAAGGATTAGCATAAGGTACTTCGAACAACGAGAAGGTTAGTGGCCAACACTTTTGTCGGATTTTTTAGGCCGCCTAAAGACGACATAGCCTTACGATTGAAACAACCGGGACCGACTCCTTAACATGCCCTCCGAAGCACGGTAGCACTCAGACGAAATAAGACCTAAAGCCGCCGGCATAGCCTTACAATTGGAACAACCGGAATTCCTTGACATGGCCTCCGAAGCACGGTAGTGCTCGGACAAAAAAGCCACTTCCGCCTACCCATCCGGTTGCTTAACAACTTCAGTGCACTAACATCGCGTCGTCAAACTATGCTACGAGCGCTTCATCCTACTCATACAAAATTTTACTTACCAATTTGAAATGTGCTATCACTACATAGTATAAAATAAAGTCGTCTCTTTTTCGTGTCTGTCACACTGTTTGTCTGTCTGTATGCTTAAATCTTTAAAATTACGCAACGGATTTTGATGCGGTTTTTTGTAATAGGTAGAGTGATTCAAGAGGAAGGTTTTTATGTAAAAAAAATCCCGAAATTCCCACGGGAACGGGCACAACGCGGGTAAAACCGCGGGGCGCTGCTAGTAGTACAAATAATATTACCAAGTTGCATTTCCAGTAGCTATTATTAAGGTCTCTGATTTCCACATATAACCGCTCACACTAATTGTTAGGATGTATTATTACTATATCTTCATTTGACCTGCTTGTTAGCATGGTAGTAATTAATTTAATTAGCAAACAAGCTTCGTATCAAGTTCGATATAGATTAAATAATCATACTGTATTGTTTGTTGGTGTACAACATAATAGTAACCGCCCTACTCATAAACAGCCTCCGTGGTCTTGTGGTTTGAGCGTCCGGCTCACGATGCGGAGGTTCTGGGTTCGATTCCCGGTGAGGACAATATCTCACAAAAAATGTCTTTGTGAGACTGTCCTCAGTTTGGTTAGGGCATTGGAGGCTGAATCACCTGATTGCCCGAAAAGTAAGATGATTCCGTGCTTCGGAGGGCACGTTAAGCCGTCGGTCCCGGTTACTTTCTACGGATAGTAGTCGTTACATGAGCCATGTCAGAAGGCCTTTGGCGGCTCTATAACTCTGACACCAGGATTGGTCAGGGTGACCATCCACTCGATGAAGAAGAAGAAGACTCATAAACGATATTTAACTAAACAGTGTTTTAAAGTCTTTTGTCTTTTTTGCTCTTTGGTAAATAGCTTATGTCGGAAAGGGATACACCATTTGATAGCTAAAGTGCTGTTAAAAAGCGTTTATGAATAAGGCCCTAAGTGTATTAGTTCTCGACTTTGATTAGTGTTTTCCACTATATTATTTAGTTTTATATTGATACTAGCTGTGCCCCGCGGTTTCACCCACAGCGCACCCGTTCCCGTAAGAAATACGGGATAAATAGTATCCTATATCCGTCTCCTGGTTCTAAGCTTCCTCCCCACAAATTTTCAGCCTAATCGGTTCAGCCGTTCTCGACTTATAAATAGTGTAACAAACACGACTTTCTTTTATATATATAGATAATAAAGGAACTTTGTAGTGTTTTCGTTAATAGCATTGTAAAGTTAAATCCGACAGCTAAAAGTAGGAGGAGCTGCTCGTTTTGAGTTGAAACTAGGATTACAGATACACTTCGCTTTACTTTATACATTTTTATCTGACGTCGGCAAGATAATAAGAGTAACAAGTAAAATTTAAATGTTTGTACTCTGTAAAAAACGGCTTGTTCGATTTTTACCAAACACTAAGAACTATCACAAGGAAACTGGCTTTTAAATGAAGAAAACCGTATCGAAATCAGTCCATCCGTTAGAGAACTACGATGCCTTAAACACATACAACTTACAACACCTCTTTTGCATCGGTTTAAAAATATCATGTTGGCCGCTCATATACAAACATAGAGCCTCAATCTACTATTGCAATCGAGGGTTTTCAATGTCCAGAAATCCGTCAGACCTATTTCTAAGACACAGGTTTCCAATCCCAGAGAACTCCTCTTCAATTTATTGATATTATTCAAGGTGTATTTCTGATTGTCCCCTCAGAGCCGCCTATATCCTTTGACGACAGATCCACTATCAAAGTTCTGTGTCCAACATCTATTTCTTAATAGAAACTGTGGCATATTGAATACGATCTGTCAACAGTATACGAGTACGTATGTACGTACATGCAATCCCTATTGTCCGAGCGATTGATTACAATTCCCATTGAAGATGTACTGTGCGCTAATAGTTCATATAGATGTGGGTACTGGACGTATAATTACAAGAGGCTTTGATCCGATTAATATCGCGTATTATATTGTACTATATTGCAGTTCGTTGTTTAGGGTATTAATATCATTATGGGGATATTGTAATACCTGTTTTGGCACTCATAGTAGTTTCTTGTATGCTCTCATCTTACTTATGCTTACCTTCCCAATGAGTGTGTAGCTTGTGGCATAGTTTGACTAAGCGATGCTAGCTCATTGCAATTGTTAAGCAACGGTCAGCTCAGCCCCAAATTGGATGGGTGGCCGATAGTGGCATTTCTACAGTATATGAGCACCACCGTGATTCGGAGGGCAAACTAAATTGTTGGTTTCGATTATTTTAATCGTTAGACCATTTCGGAGGCGGTCTAAAAACTCCAACATCAGAGTTGGCCACTAACCTACACAAACTTAGTTTTTTGACCATAATTGCTATTATAAACTGAAACTATTGTATTCAGTCTCATCAGGTGACTAAGTTTACTTCAAGTCCTAGGTATTCTATCTTCAAAGAAAAAGTAAAAACGAAACATGTTAAATAAAATAAGCAATAAGGTACAAACTCAACAAAGAAAAGACAATACCGTTCAAAGAATATATTTCCAACATTTTCCAGTGAATGCCAGTGACTAAGTCCTGATATTTAAATAAAGATTTTCTCTCACAACATTTATTTTTATTTGTGAGATAGAATATTCGATAATTTTGCATAGTAATGTGGGAATCTATTATCTATCACAAATAAAGAATTTTATCTACAGTAATGTTGTAACATTCTACTTATGTTTCCAATACTTGACTTATAATTACTACTGTTATAGCGCAGACAACTAAAACACTCAATTTAAGCAATTGCACATGATGTTATAATATCCACATCGATATCGTAAAATCTCATTATAACATCATTATAACGCGACCAATTAACCTGGCGAGCCTTATGTCAAAATCCTCATACTAGTTGTATAAAATTTTGATATTAGGCTGGCTTTTGAAAACAGTTGGGTTATACGTGAAAACTTCGTCGAAACTACTAAACTTACATACACAAAACTCTTTGGTAAGATCTCGCTCGCTCCTGATTGGCCCTACGCGCAGCTGCGCTCTCATTGGTTAGATTTTAATGGCGGCAAGTTCACTGTGACAATACACGTACGCGTGAAAAACTATTGTCAGCTTTTATAGGGCTCCCACACAAAACTGCGAATTCGCATCGCATCGCAAATATCTGCGAATTCGCACGAACGCATCGTAAGAATTTCCGATCTGCTTCGCATCGCACATTCCTGCCATATTACGTCATCCTTGGTGACACCATTTTAGTCCGTTCTGAGACATTTTGTTTTACTTTACCTGATAGTCAGTCCCAGCATTTCCAAAGGCATAACAGGAATTCTTCCCTTGTACGATCGTTTTAGAAGGCATGGTGATAATAAACTCAAAAGCTCTTCAAATTAAGATATGCTCATTCTAAAATAATCAAAAAAATTATCTTCTTCAGTTCTCAACGCATAGTACTTTTGAGTAAAATAGTTCCCATCAGAGTTCATAATTGTAATAAATGGATGAACCCAGAATCTTCTTTTTCTTTTATATATATTTAACAATAACAGCAGTGCAATAATCTTTTCGCGATCCATCTTACGTCCCTAAAAACACGTCCAGTACGGCTGACTACACTTGAAGGCATGGTCGCCCTACCAAACGGTTTGCCGCACTAAATCGTATCGCAAAAATTCGCATCGCAAGTTCCTGCGATGCGAATTCGCATCGCATCGCATCGCAGTTTTGTGTGGGAGCCCTTACTCTTGTTGTTTGATTAATTGCATTAGTGAAGATAAAGTAGTGTATGCAACTGCATATAACACGGGTATTAAAACACGAGTGTGAGTTTATGAAACGAGCGCAGCGAGTTTCATAATAGTAACGAGTGATATTGACTTCCTTATATGACAGTTGCATAAAATACTATAAAATACTTAATACGGCTTTTAAGGTTTTTTTTACTTTACGGAAAGTATTGGAAATATTCAACTAATGCATCGACACATGAACTTTTTAATTAACTTTTATTCAACTAATTAACTTTAATTAACATATGAGAACTTAAAAATTGCCATAATAAAAGTCAAATTTGAACAAAACTGCGTAATGAAATATATAGCTGTAACTTATGTACTTACGTTGCCACTATAATGTTGCATATTAAGATTTTTTATGTTGCTAAATACGAATACAAAAGATTTTGAGTTTGTGTACGTTAGTGGCCAACCCTGGTGTTGGACTTTTTTGACTGCCTAAAGACCTTCGACATGAAACTTTATATTAGGCTTAATATGAAAGAATAGGTACCTAACAATGTAAGAAAGTTCGTGTAGGCTAATAAGCCGTGTAAGCTATTAGCCTGTAATATCCCACTGCTGGGCAAAGGCATCTCATCTCACTAAAGATCAGTACAGTGAGGAGGATTAGGTGTAATCGCCGCGCTTGCTATGTCTGAAAAGTAGGTAACATGTGTTCCCGGGAATTGAACCCGGGACCTCACTTTTCGCAGGCAAGTGCACACACCACTAGACCACCGAGGCGTTAAAAAGCTGTTTTAAAGCGTTGAAATTGTAAAAAGGTTGAATTTAAATCAACTGAAACGGATAATACTAACAACATATTCACTGCAAGTGTAATAAGTATCAACGTATTGGCGTATTTCATAGAGCTTAATGTCGTAATGCTAATCACGAACCTCCGTAATACGATTAACTCAAAGATAACGAGGTTTAAGTAGAGTGTTATTAATATTTGAATCAATAACCTGTGTCTAATACATGTCGATTAATTGCTTATTAAATGGATTAATTGGATATTATAGGAAGCGCGTTTAGATGTCATGTCGTTGAGTTGGCTTTGAGCATGATCACGCTATAGACACTTAGGTTAGACAGTTTGCTGGTCTATGAAAATGTTATTAAGGAGCGCACACTAGACTCTGTCTTCTAAGACGTTTAAAATACTTTTTGTCTGTGACAGAGTTTTTGTCTGTAAGACTTACGAATTTGTTCTGACAATAGTAAAAAGACTGAGTTTAAACAGTTTTGTTCGCGTATTTAGTTTTTAAACTCGCTTAATTAGACCAAAACTAAGAGCTCTGAGCTTGTACTAAGAATCTAACTGACTGATACACTCCGGGCGGGAAGCGAACTCGCAACCCCCGGCAACTGTGCCGGGGGTTGCGGACCGGAGAACCGGAGTGTATAGGATATTTTCCTATAGTTGTGAAGATTACTGAATCTTCACAACTATAGGAAAATATCCTATACACCTATTGTACCCAAGATCGACATTCGAAACTTTTTAGGTACAGTATTAATAATGGGTGTAATAGGTCTCATGATACTGGTTGTCAAAGTTAAAGATACCATCATCCAAATCAATTTGATCGTTCAACCTCCAATCACAGTATAAGGGATGGTTCAATGTCACATTTTTCCATTAGTAAGAGTCGTCAAGACGCGACAAATCGACAACCTGTTGCCGGCGACGTATGCCGCAGTTCTGAGGCCATGCAAATTGTTCCTTAGTTTACTTTACAAGCACCCCTACTGTGTGATCTCGTTTTTTCGCGTAAATTTTATTTTCATTGGAACTTTGGTCCGGTATTAACTTTTTATTGAGAAACTTTTTAGTTTTACTTGTCTTTTTTAACGTATGTTTTTGATTTGATTTTTTATTTATTAAGTGTTTGTGCGTGGTAATTAAAACTTATCGCCATCATCACTATGTAGATTCAGGAAAATAAGGGGCGCTTTCCCAGCATTGGGAAATTATATGTTCAATAGGTGTTGGTGACAAGGTCTGGGTATCTATATACCATATAGATACCCAGACCTTGTATCTATATGGTATATAGATACCCATATGGTTTAAAGACCTCGTATCTAATATATATATATATTATACCATATACAAAATTATGAATTATTTGTGGATGTATATATATTGAATAGGATCACTATCAGTGCAGTATCAGTGTCCGAGATTTAACCCACGTTATAGCCGTTCCCATTATCAACACCTTGTTATCAAACCAATTAAAAAACTCTCCAAGAAATACTTTAGATTTATTGTATCAGTAACTATAGACATAATCTACTGAATATTGTAAACGGGGCAACATCGAGAATATTCTAAATTCTAACAGCACTCTAACGTCCACGATGTAAGAATACATTAATATTTTATCTTGATATATTTTCTCGTGAACAAATATCTACTTGAAAATATTTCACAGTCATTGTTGAAAACTAAGGCGTATTTTTCATTATTTCTCTATAAAAACCTAAGTCCCTCTCGCGTTTATTTATTATTAACAAAAGGTAGGGCAATAATAAAGGAACAAGGTATAGAGAAGCGTATTTCTCGAGAAAGGCAGGTAAGATCCATCGAAAACATCGAATAATACTTATTATAGGGTATCGGTTACAATAGAGCGGGCCACCTCTCACACCGAATACGATAATGAACGAACATTTATAAAGCGATTACTTAATAGTACTTAGTTTAATTTTAGTTCGCTTTCTAAAAGGAGCTCATCTTCAGTTATTCTTGACTTATATATTTTTGTGATATTAATGTTGGTACCTATATTCTTTTTTTCTTTCAAACTTACTTATTTTTAATTACGAGAGTTAAATTCAAATTTTCACGACTGTTTTTTCAACCAAAACCAACTTCTATTGAGGATAAGGGTTTTAGGGACCTTTTTCCTCTTCAGAAGGAATCGTCTTCGGCTGGAAAAACGCCCAGATTAGTCAAAATATTAACTCTCGTACGAATGAATAGATTTATTTATTTTTAACCTTCCTTTTGCCTGTGGCTATCCATTATAAAAAGAATCATTCGAATCAAGATTAGCCCGAACATACAAACAAACATAATCACCAATTTTACCTTTTATATAATATTCTTCGATCAACAATACACAACTAGATGTCGGGTCGGCGCAAAAAACACGTCTCGGTGAATAACGCCTCATTTGAAAAGTGAGGCGTTATTCTCACTTATGTTATTCATAAGATTTGCTACTTTATTGCTATGTGTCATGGTTGTAATTAGGTTGAACTTCGAACTGTTTTATAACTTTTGTTTCAGTTCGGTAGTAAACAAAATAAGCTGTCACACGTCATCCACGCGGACAGTATTTAGCTTTGATATTGTACGTGACCCGATATCTAGTTGTGTATTGTTGATTGAAGATAATATTCGTATCGATCACTTTTATCTATCTAAATTTTTACAGTTTTAATTTACCAACTATATAGTTTTAACTTCGTTTTACAAAAAAATTGTTTAAATATACTATCTAGTCTATAAATATTTGAAACAACGAAGCTATTATTGTTTAAAATATTTATTTTCAAATCACAGTAATTAGCCTTACGTTATGCGTCAGTTTGGTCAGCAACTCATCTGATTAATATTCCAAACAACAGAGAAAGCAATTAAGTAGAACTACCATGTTTCGATTTAGAAGGGACTTTCATATCCCTGGTGACTATCGGTTGTTGTAGCCAATTGAAATGTCACGGAAATTGAGTAAACATAACTATTATTTACATTGTAGATACCTAAACAATTAAGTGTCTTGTTAAATGAAAAAAATCTACTGTGTTTTCTTTTTAATTTTAACCTTAATGGAAGAAATTAATGGTTTATTAAGGCTTAAGGTGTACGTTGCAAAATTCCAAATATCAATTTTTAGTCAGAATTGTCCCACAGCAGGACTAAGGCCTCCCTCTTTCCATTTTTTTTTCTATTGACCGCTAGACTGGTCCAATCTAATACTAACATTATAAAGAGGTAAAATTTGTAAGTTTGTTTGTTTGTATGTTCGAGCTAATCTCAGGAACTATCAGTCCGATATGAATAATTATTTTTGTAATACATAGCCACATTCAACGGGAGGCTATTTTTCATCCCATAATTCCCACGGGAACGGGCACAACGCGGGTGAAATCACGGGGTGCAGCTAGTCCTTCAAATAAAACAAAATAACAATAACACAATCAATTACGTAGTCTATTTCCCGCTTTGAGCCTTATTATACAAGCACAAACAATTCGAATTTATTCAACTACCTACTCAATCCGTAAATACCGAACAATAGTTACGTTGTTACACAACGGTGTAACTCGATTCTGAATACATCTCGACGACCAATTAGACTCTTATATACAGATAGCGGAAATCAGTTCATCACAGCGAGTAAGGGTAGTGTCCCACTTTTACAACGCTTCGTAACTCGAAATAGCTTGACGATATAAAATTAGGTCAGGTTTGGCGTGCTTTTTGATAACCTATAACAGCGTTGTTAGCGTTAAGCTCAAGACACATAGAGTGCAAGTGTGGGCCAGTTGCGAGTCGCGTGACGTTGTTGTATTTGTATTAAAGGTGTCACAAAAGTAACAAAAGCTGTCATATTGAACACATGCAGACTCACCAGGAAAATTTTAAATCACAAGTATTGGCCTCGGCCCAGCACTTGGCTTCGGCCCGTGCATTTCATACCCTTCTAAGAAGGGAGATACGTAAAATGTCGACTAAAACAATAATAACAAATACTACTCTACGAATTGGATCTGTATCCTCGCTTGCCTTTCAAATTCAAAACCCGAGCTTGTCCGTAACTCTAAGGAAAACACTATAATATTAAGGAGCAAAGCTAAGCCAATATGCGTAGCGTATGTGTGTAGTGCGACACCGTCCTACAGTCACAAGATACGCGCACTAATAAGTCTCTAACAAGGTCCTTTGTGTAGCTCCTTCTTCTAAGGTAAAGTTGTAAGGCTTATCGGGATGCATGGCTTACGTAACGATTCAAAGATTAATCCAATTTGTAGTAACTTGTATCTTTACCATTGAGGTATAATGTACTAGTATAGTATATTATACTTTAATGATCTATCTTCTTACATATAAAATTCTCGTGTCACAATGTTCGTTCCCGTACTCCTCCGAAACGGCTTGACCGATTCTCATGAAATTTTGTGAGCATATTGAGTAGGTCTGAGAATCGGCCAACATCTATTTTTCATCCCGAAATTCCCGCGGGAACGGGTACCGTGGTTTAACTGCTCTGAAACGGCTCGACCGATTCTCATGAAATTTTGTGTGCATATCGGGTAGGTCTGAGAATCGGACAACATCTATTTTTCATACGTACAACGCGGGTGAAACCGCGGGGCGCAGCTAGTACTGATATAATAACGTTCAAGAAGTTTGTCTTGTTGTTAGTCTGAACGCGATAATCTCAAATACTGTTATTACGATTGAGTCATTACTTTTTTTGTGATGAATGATATGATCATATTTAACGGGAATGTTATTTTTCATCCCGAAAATCTCACCAGACCGAGGAAGCGTTTTTTTACTATTCACCTCATGGTTGTTACATACAAAAAGCTATGTACTCTCGTATAGTCGATAAGTTATCGTTTAAAAAGATCATTAATACTAAAGGCTAAAGGTTATAGGAAATATAGTTATAGTTGGTTTTATAGTAGTTTATAGGAAATTTTAGGCAAAAAAAATACACTTACAATAAAGGAAAACGAAAAAAATAAAGACCCTAATCTGTGCTATTATAAAACATTTATAATCAGTTCCAAACTAAAGACACTCAATTAAATATTACTGTGTGTAATCCTCATAAGCCGCAACTTGTCAATAAACCAAACTTCAATATCGAAGTCGGACACTCGCTCAATAGATACGTCACAAAGTTTATGAATATAATATGGCTTAGAAGGGACCTTTGATGCGTTTGAGATAACTGCCAGTTCGAGGGTATTAACTAATTTTGGTAAACAATATAGGTACTTATGTGGTAGGTAATAAGATTGATGTATATTATCCGGCTTATTAATAAACAAAACACGGTATAAAGTGTTTTGTCTCTTTTGCTCTTCGGAAAATTGCGTGTGTCAGAAAGTGACAAACCATTTGCTATAACCATGTTACCATAGCTAAAATATTCTAAATACGCATTTAATAATGGCTATCGGTATATTACTTACTAGCAGCGCCCCGCGGTTTTACCCGCGTTGTGTCCGTTCCCGTGGGAATTTCGGGATAAAATGTAGCCTATAGCCTTCCTCGATAAATAGACTATCTAACAGTGAAAGAATTATTCAAATCGGTTCAGTAGTTTCTGAGATTAGCGCGTTTAAACAAACAAAACAAACTCTTCAGCTTTATAATATTAGTATAGATGTATGGTAAGTGAGTGTTAAGTCGTTCGTCAAATATCACAGAAATTGTGTTCGGGTTAGTCTACCGACTTAACACCTTATTAGATGACTATCTTTCGTTGAATACGGACGACATATTCTTTATTAGCAGCGGCCCGCGGTTTTACTCGCGTTGTGCCCGTTCCGTTGGGAATTTCGGGATGAAAAATAGCCTATAGCCTTCCTCGATAAGTGGGCTATCCAACACTGAAAGAATTTTTCAAATCAGACCAGTAGTTCCTGATATCAGCGCGTTTAAACAAACAGACAAACTCTGCAGCTCTATAATATTAGTATAGATACTGTTGCGGTCGTTGCAAGATTCAAGCCCCTTCTGATGATAAATAAAACTATATTACTCTCATTATATCTCATGTTTATATTAAAATTTGCCCTCTAACTTACTTACTAAACTAACCTTCTTATTAACTATGTACATACATCCTAAAACATCGAATGCTTAAAATATTATGTTGCCAAGTATTATTACAAACACTTACACCATCTAAAACATACACTTTCTTAAGTAAATAATTTGTACTTAGAGCTTACACAAGAGAACTTATATCAAAGTAAGTAATTTAAGTAACACAAGTACAGAAGACGCTGCGTGAAATACTATGTTGATTTATGTAACATTCCGTAACAGACTGATGCTCGTAAAAGCTACACCTGGTTCCTTTCCGCTAAATATTCATTTGTCAGTCTCAAATATACGTTAAAAAGGATTGGTAATATCTTAGATGGATCCTGTTATTAACGTTATAATTGCTCTTTTAATATATACTAATCCACACCAATATAATAAATCTGTTTGTTTGTTTGAGTTTATTTTTTGTTTGAACGTGCTTATCACAAAACCTATCCGATTTGAATAATTCTTTTTGTAATGGATAGCCACATTCAATGGGAAGGTTATAGGCTATTCTTCATCCCTAAATTCCCACGGGAACGGGCACAACGGGTAAGATCTCGGGGCGCTGTTTGTTAAAAACATAAACGTTAGTAAGTAGCGAATAAGGTATGAGTGTTAAAGCACGATTACTAGGTCGTTCACCGAATGCTATATGCGGTGACCGAAACACAGTAAAGAATGCGCGACCAACGACTGCAGCTGACAACTTCTGTCAACTATCGATGGACAGCAGTGTCCAGTTGAAATTTCGCGACTGATGTTGATTGAAAAATACGGTGCCCGCATTAGGCAAATGTATACGTATTACACTTAAGAAACCTTTGATTTGTTTAATAAAATGAATATGTATTTTAATTGAAACCTTTGATTTGTTTAATAAAATGAATATGTATTTTAATTAATCTTTAAAATGTTACGTAATTCAGTTTCAAGGGAGATTAGGTAATATATTTTACGTTTATTTATAGATGCGACCCTTTACAATAATTAGGTACCAAGTAATAAGAATATAGGGGGTACTTTACCATTAATATTTTTTTGCAAGGTTTTCATTGCAATTTTCTGTAATTTACTCCTACTGGAAATCACACCATCTTTTTATCAAACACAAAAATCAATCCAACTAGAAACTGAGAAATGACTTGACTCACATTATTGCTTCAATTAAAAGAAAAAATCATAATACCTAATAGGTATACATATGCATATGCAAGAAGATATCTTAACAATAATTACACGTACACAAGTTCAAACTTATATACACACAACACCAGGTAGAATCATAAGACAAACCACTAAAAGAACACGTTACTTCCCGGGTCGCATCAAGACTTATAGTGATGGGACAATTGTTCTTGTAAGTATAATACATTGCAGATATCGATGAATTCAAATGATCGTAGCGTCTTAATTAGTCGTCTGACCAAAGCGACGACTGATTACGAAAAATACAGCTAACTACGTTTCAGGTGAGTTCTGCTCGCCTAGTACTTCGGTTAGTACAACAGCCTCCGTGGTCTTGTGGTTTGAGCGCCCGGCTCACGACCCGGAGGTTCCGGGTTCGATTCCCGGTGGGAATATCTCACAAAAATCTCTTTGTGAGACTGCTCTCAGTTTGGATAGGGCATAGCAGGCTGAATCACCTGATTGCTCGAAAAGTAAGATGATTCCGTGCTTCGGAGGGCACGGTAAGCCGTCGGTCTCGGTTACTTTCTACGGATAGTAGTCGTTACTTGAGCAATATCAGAGGCATTTGGCGGCTTAATAACTCTGACACCAGGATTGGTCAGGTTGGCCATCCACTCGATGAAGAAGTATTTCGGTTGCTATTGTGAATTTCCAAACCTTGAATATGTTCTTAACTAATTGAAATTGAAAAATTGATTAAAAAATACATTATTTTGAATAGGGCGCCATTTTTTTAAAATATATTATTTTAGTTGAGCTACAGCTCTACTTGGTTTCGTATGAGAATGTTTTAATCTACACCTCTGATGATTAATTAGATTCGTACCATCTATAGTCACGAGGTATACGAATTGCTTACTATGAGTCGATAATCTTAAACCCAAGCCATGTTTCAACAGTATTGAAACTATCAATAAAACATAATAGGTCGTCTTAACATCGATAAAACAAAGTCGACAGTGTCACATCTCTCTAGGGCGGGGAGGGTAACGGGCGGGCGATTAGCCGTGGCGTTCCTAGCCGCCCGCCTTGGAAATAGAAAATAAAGGCGCTGTGACACGATCTTTGGTTACGTTTACACATGCCGAGTGGAGCGAGTGCCTCGTTCTATACTAACTTGAACTAACTACTTGTATGTAGTAACTTTTTGTGTTGGTAAGTAAAGTTGATAACGTTCTCGAAAGTAAGAGGAACAATGTACATACAATATATAATTGTAGATAGTAGAATTGTAAATAATTGTACGTTTTGTTTATTTCATTATTATGTTACTCAAGATTATAGGTAATTGTTTTTTTATATAGGACATGGAATCGTCATAAAAAGATGAAAATAATCATTATACAAAAGTGAACGAGTTTTCAATATGTTCCCAATAATCGATGTACTAGCTAAATAGTTTGTATTCTAGTATTTTTATCTACGGAGGTTATTTTTTACTCATCTCTTTAATAACTACTGAAGCACATTTTGTAATCACAGTGAACTACTTAGCTCAAGCAGGATATTTTTTATATTCATAACAACTACAAGATTTCAACTAATAACAGTTCTAACTAGCTACTATTTCCTAAAATGCAAAAAAGACATAAACTTTCTACATATAACTACTTCCTACTGTAGGACTCTACCTCAACGCTGCAAGATGCTACAAGATGATTGACATGTAATCTAGAAGATATAGAGGTCAATTTTCTCTTTTAACTTTTCATTGTAACACTCCCAACTAATCGCTTTACAGTCAAAAGATCAATTCCTTCACTTTTTACTATAATTACCGCCTAATTCTTAAAAGCTCTATAACTATAAAGTGTTTTGTCTCTTTTGCTCTTTCGAAAATAGCGTATGTCGGAAAGGGACAAACCATTTAATATTTAAAAAGCTATTACTAAGCGTTGATGAATAAGGCCTCTAATCTGTTACTTTAGGCAAGTGGCAAGTGCACTCGCCCGTTCAAACTAACTAGTTACCCATGGACGATACAAGTTAAGCGCATGGTCTTATGGTTGGACGTGACTGTTTTGCGTATTTATGCAGATGTCCTCTTAGTAAGGACCCCTTTCCACTGTTTAAGGGACCGATGAAACTTTGAAAGTCTTATTTAGAACCTCTCATTAGGTTCATGTACTTGTCATTTCTAGATATGTATGAGTCATCCCGTGAAAAGTGGTGGTGTCATCCCGTGGTCCAGTGATGTTGATATACTTGTCATCTACCTATTCTAATTGGTATTATAAAGAGGTAAAGTTTCTCACTTTGTTTGTTATTTTGTAAGAGCAAATCTTAGAAAATATCAATCCGATTTGAATAATTATTTTAAAATATTGAATAGATAGCCATCTGTGTGTCTGTATGTCATATATTATTTGAGATGGCCGATTTAGTTATACCTCAGTAATTTAGGTATAACTAAATCGTATGAAATCATATGAAAAAGGTGTATAGTGTTTGTATGTGTGTGTATGGAGCCAAAGCATTGAAATGTATACCAAAAAAGCAGATAAAAAAATACATAAATGAAAAGAAAACACCTTTTTAGGACATGCTGTTGGAAAAATAACTTCTTATTAAGTAAACTGTGATAGTAGTCAGTAAACTAAAACCGTGAATAGCCAATAGACGTCTTATAACGAACGTTGCAAACGTGGCTCACTCAACGACATTTTCTCATTATATTCATAAAAGAAAAATCATAGTTTATGGCGTAAAATATTTTCCCATGAAAGCACATAAGTAGCCTGAAAGAGCAGGCATTAATATTACTTACACTACAAATGAATTACTTTTCATAGTGAATCAAATTTACTAGGCAAGTTCAGTTCAATGGAGAAAGTTTATTTATAAAATTTTATTAGTTAAGTTGGGATCGATTCATTTGTTTTAGTTAAGTAATGTTTGTAGTAAGCTTAATTTACTTGTTGAAGTTTGTGATTTATATTTAGATTAATTTAAAGGTTCAGGCTGGCATGCCTTACTTGCGCAAAATTCCTTAAATAAATATGTATAGATTTTAAAAAGTTTAATTTGCAAACTAATAAAGATTAATATAGCTAAAAATATACAATATGTGTCTTCTTACATGCCATACACTAATGTGTCCATAATTTTGGGCCGTCTAAAAATTTGGGCACTAACATACTCGAAATTACTACTATGGGCGACTTGTTTCCAATCAAAGATTTGTAGCCAGAAGTATATGAAAGGTATACTCGGTGATGACCTTGTACCTATTATATTAAATATTATCGGAAATGAACTGGACCATCTTCCGAAGTAAGAACTTCCTACAGAGATGAGTTGTTCAAGATTCTCAACTAAACAAAACAAAGAGACAAACAATCCAATATTTTATTTACTAAGCACTAAGTACAGTATAATAAATCAAACAGACAAACGGCTAAGATCAATCATCGGCAACGCAAATCGTTTGCCGAGTTAAACCTCCCCTTAGAGCTTCTCAAGGGACCGAACGTTCGTTTGGACAGGACCCCTCGTCACACCGTTTTGAAAAGGGAAAATCCCATCGAATCATTCGGAAAAGCATTAGGAGTTAGTAAATCAGGCAGTGGATGAACTTCACCTGTTGTACGTAAGATAAACCGAGTATGAATCAATCATTCAATGAAAGGACACATCCAGTGATTTGTCGTGTGGACCTAATGTTTCCACTCGGCTAATGTTTGCTCAATTCGGCACTCGGGCTTTAAAAGGTGTTAACGTGGAACTTCCCTTTTATTGTCTGGACTATTTGAATGGAAATTTTAAGCGGTTTTAGTGAAGCGTTCGTTTTATGGCGTTTCATTCGCTGTTTGAAAGGTATGTGGATGGTTTCGAATGCGATTCCGATTATCCTTTGAAGAGCATACTAAAACCTTCTTTAACTTGGAGCGACTCTACAAGATATGAACTGACATGTTTAATAGAGTGCGATTGCCGAAAATAATACGTTTGCCTTTTTTTCCCGGAGCTTGTATACTTGGTCAATGTGAAAGCACTAAGCCCTTCGGAAACTAGCCCCAAAAATAACGTCTAAACAAACATTACAAATATAATCTTCGTTTCAAATATCTTCAAACGCAGCCCTATGATAAATCTTTTTATTTAGCAAACAAACTCAGATTATTCAAAGATTTGATATAAAAATGATAGGTAAATAACAATATTTTATGCAAACAACTTATGTATGCTTGTGCTAACATTGGCGGGCTTTGGGTCTTCACGATTGCTTGAGGCTTCATACTTCGTTACACTGAAGGTTCCATGTTATTTTTTGTACAAATTTTAATGTTCCCTAAAGACTGACCTCTGTGTTATAAATTTATCACACAAATAATAAAATTGAGTTGTTAATATAAATATCACAAAACAGGGAATAACTGAGTTGAAACTTGAATGGCTAGTTGAAAAAAACAATAAATTAGTAATTAATATAAATCAATGAAAACCGATAATTTCTGAGAATTTTCATTAGTTCATATCTCATGCAGCTACACAATATTTAACACTGTAACTGTCACTGCATGTCCCTCACGCCGAACGACTTAATGTTAACATATCTTAGTACCACTACCATAACAATTTCCAAACAAAATATTATGATAAAACCCTTACGTATACGCATTTATTTATGCATATATACCGCTACAATAAGAATCGCATACATTGACGAAAGCAAACATTGTTAGAAACGGTACTGTGTCTTCAAGATATTCTGCTTAAACAGTGAATAAGAAATATTTAATGGAGTCGCTACAATGCTGAATATTCTATTTAAATAGCAGTACATTTCGTCTCAAAGGCTTTTTGTGAGATATTCATAAGAAATGCATAAGGTCACAGGGGACAATGGATTACAAGTGATGTTGGAAGTCTGCGATATCAAATACGTATATGTTTTGATTATTTATCCGATTTGAGTTGCCTTCACGTAGGCACGCGTAAGTAATTTAGTTATCCCACAATTACATTAACCATGTAGGAAAAGACATGTTATGATAAATATTATGTGTTCGTATTTCACTCTCTACCTCGGATAATGACACGGAAGAATTTGTTATTTTGTTTGTTCTAAAACGCTTTTTTCTGGACCTTCTTGTCAAATTCGATAATTCTTATACAGTTACGTTTAAGAGGAAAGTTTTAGGGTGCTTTTTATCCCGAAATTCCCACGGGAACGGGTACAACGGCGTTTTTAGTAAAATATAAAGTGGGTAACCTTTCAGTACTCGTAAAATTAAAATAACCCAGAAATATTATACTCATACAGTTCAATCGAAGCGTAAGGGATTATAAAGGTTTCCATTAAAAATAATTTAAACAATCTCGCTACAAATCCTAAAATAGAAACATTTGGAAGCACCTGAAAAGTACGTATTACATAAATAACTAACAGCGCCCCGCGGGTTTACCCGCGTTGAAGTGGATATCCATTACAAAAAATATTATTTAAAACGGATGGATAGTTATGGAATTAGCGCGTTAAAATAAATAAAAAAAACAAACTTCAGCTTTATTATAAGCTCGTAGTAAAGTATAGTAGGTATAGATAGATAGTACTTAATTGATTAACAGATTGAACGCTGCATTTTTTGACTTATTTTTTGTCTTATCCTCTTCGGAAAATAGCGAAAAAGGGATAAACCATGAGATAGCTAAAATGCTGTTAATAAACGTTTATGAAAGATCCTTATTCGTTAACGTCGATTATTAGCACATTAGAACATTTTAAACCTTCGATAATAAAAACCGAACCCGCAGATCAAAAGTTCCTTTAAAATATTTCAAATTAAAGATTGCCATCATCAAATAAATTTGACGCAATTCTTCATAAAAACTTGTGAAACGGGGCCCGTAATATTTGGGGGACCACTCGATATTAAATTAACGAGGTAACCTCGTTAGGAAGTCGTATTAAAGGAAAAAGCATTAAACGATCATCATTATTATTATTTGCTTGTTATTCTGTGGCTTTGAAGAATTATAATTATTATATTTATGATTTATTTATATTTAGTATGTAGCATTTGTATGGCTCGCAAACGGATTCGTATTTTGGGTAAATGAAAATTTAAAAACATACTTTACAGTTCTAGTAATAATTTTTTGTAGAATTTTTAAATTGCAATTTAAAAAGTCCATTACAAAATGATTGATTACTTGTATTTATAATTATTTTACAAAGAAGCTGTTAACTTGTTTATACCTTTTTAATTATTTTATACAGATATACATTGTAAAATCAATTTCATAAAATTAATTTATTAATTCACTCTTATCTAGGGACTTAAGAATAAGAATATCACCAAAAAATATTCAAAATAAAACATTTATTACAGCGCCATCTCTGAGGTTACGCATGAACTAAATGAACGATAAATCTCACTACGCATTCGAAAACCCAGAAAGCAGTCGAGAGTGGGGTGCCCGAGATATTGCGACACTAGCGCCACAAACATATACGGTAAACTTGTGTAAACTTTAAAAGTTACTTGAGTGGAAAAGAGCGGGAAACTTCGGAAAAGAATTACTTACAAACTTTGTTTCATACAGCGTACCTGAAACAGTAAATGTATATTGTTATAAATTGATAATTATGTTTATTAGGTTTTCATTTATAAGATTTTTTTGGCATAGTTTATCGAAATTATGTTAATTTATTTCGATTGTTAAGCAACGTACACCTCGGCCCATACTTGGATGGTCCATAGTGGTATTTCTATCTGAGCGCTACCGTGCTTCTGAGGGCACGTTAACCAGTCGGTCCCGGTTGTTTCAATCGTCAGACCATGTCGGAGGCCTTTAGGCGGTCTAAAAACTCCGACACCAGGGTTGACCACTAACCTACTCGAAATGAATGTATGAAGGACTTTTTAATAGCATTGTTTGTTTGTTCATCATTTAGAATATCTATGGTGTCTTTAAAACTTAACATAAAGGTTCTACAAAGCATTTAATCACTACATAGTATAAAACAAAGTTTTGTCTGTTTGTCTGTATGCTTAAATCTTTTAAATTACGCAACGGATTTTGATGCGGTTTTTTGTAATAGGTAGAGTGATTAAAGTGGAAGGTTTTTATGTAAAAAAAATCCCGAAATTCCCACGGGAACGGGCACAACGCGGGTAAAACCGCGGGGCGTTGCTAGTTTAAAATACAATAGAAAAAAAGCCAAGAAGTCTAAAGTTGTCTAAAGTAGCATCATGTATACAAAACAAATAAGCATACTTAGTCTAAACTTAAACAGCATGCTTACTAGCATCATTTTAGCTATCATGGTTTGTCCCTTTCTAACATACGCTATTTTCCAAAGAGTAAAAGAGACAAAACACTTTTTAACAGTGTTTTTGTTAAATGTTTATGAATAAGGCAGTTAGTACTTAAAGCTAAGTCTAGCCATTATCATAAAGACACCTGATGACTAAGTCATTAGACCTGAGGTGTTATTTACATAACGCTATCAAAGAAACACAGGAAATCATTAATATGCATTATATTCTGTCCGAAACTCGAGCTTGCACGATTTAACCGATGACATACAGTGAACTTAACACGAAGTAACTATTTATTAATCTGCAACTGAACTTCGATAATGTATCTCATGTTACTAAAGTTAAATCGCGTTTTGGTACGTTGGTTAAGTTGGTTGAAGCTTTGAATTTATGACGTTTGAGAGTATACTCAACTCTGAGTGTTGTGGTTCTTTACTCACATTTGGAATCGAAATTGCGTATTTTGGGGAGAAAGAAAGTAAAGTAAAGAATTCTTCTTCTTCTTCTTCTACTTCAAGAAGCAGAAGAAAATAAAGTATTAGCCTGTAATGTCTCACTGCTGGGCAAAGGCCTCTCGTCTCACCGAATATATTATTACAGTGAGCAGACGTAATCTAGCTTGTCTAATGCGGATTCGTTAACTCAAACCCGAACCATGTTTGAAAAGTAGGAAACATGTTTCCTCTCGACCTGGAAACTAAACCCGGGACCTCTATCTTGGCAAGCGAGTGTCCATAGACCGCCGAGGCGTTTTGGGAAAAAAAGAGATGTTTGAGCTTTCGTCACACAACTTTGAGTTTGGTTGGGTAGACCTCAACTTTAGCTGTGGGTGAACATGTTCTTTAGTTATGCGTTAAAGGACTGCAAACACTTACAAATGCCTTTCAGATGATGTGGATTACGAAGTGGTTAATTAACATTGAGGAAGCTTACTAGCTGCGATCTGGCGATTGTTTAAAGACTAGCAGCTTATTATATCGCTAAATTTTGAGGACGCCTCTATTTTATTTATATTTGACACCAGGATTGGTCAGGTTGGCCATCCACTCGATGAAGAAGAAGAAGATTGAAGTTTTGTTATTTGCACACACACTATTAACGTTTTAAAACGAGTTTTACATGCTTTGCAATCGGTTTGATTGCGAAAAAACCCGTGTTACTTTGAAGTGTATTTGCAGTCTAATACTTAGGTGTATATTTTCGTGAGTCATCAAATAAAGACTAAAGCTTTGTACACAAGTAATTAATATTCAAGCCGAGGAACATCCGCCGTCGCCGGCCTCAAATATTTACCCCGTTTTTTCAATGCAACGGCCGTCATGGATGTCCATAATACGAGATTTTTGTGCCAAAATATTTTTGTAGGTAACTTTAATGAGACTGTGATGTAGTCGTGTATTTTTAAATATTTTCCGGCGTATGTTTGTTAATTTAAAAGTTAGGTACCTACTTAACATATTTGCTGGTTTTTTTGTGATAAAGTTACTTTGGACTTTGGCTTTTTATATTCAGCGAGCATTTGCAATATAGTGTGGTGTGATAAGAATGTAACATTACTTACTAATAATCAAATTTAAATTACTACAAAGTGTCGATTGAATGAAGACAGTAAGTAATGTTTGATGTATGAATCTTACTTGTACTGAAGGAAAACAAGAAAATCACTACATAGTATCAAACAAATTCGCTTTCCGCTGTCTGCCGCTATGTATGCTTAGATCTTTAAAACTACGCAACGAATTTGATGCGGTTTTTTAAGTAGATAGAGTGATTCAAGAGGAAGGGTTATATGTATAAAAAATCCCGAAATTCCCACGGGGACGGGCACAACGCGGGTAAAACCGCAGAGCGCTGCTAGTAAACTATAAAAGTCAACTTGCATAGCAACCACACTTAGTTTGATACCAATATTTACGTAAAGGGGCTCCTAGACGGGCCATATTTTCACGAAAATGTGTGGCTGCAATAGTGTGGCCGGCATCATCAGCCATCATTTACGGCCAGACTCTGCAACACTTTGCAATATTTTTAGCATATCCCGGATATGTTGTCACATATTTTTAGTATGGCCGATGAATGTTTAGGGTCTCGGCAATATGGCCGGAGAGTTCGCTTCGCAATCGAAAATACTGCAATATTTCTCAGCCACTTTTATTGTTGTCTCGCTTTACGGCATAAGTGCGTCCCTTTTTCATGCTACGTAAAGTTTGTCGCGATTCGTTTTTTCTCGGAAATGTTCGTTTTTGTCTTACTACTTCACTCGCACTCAGTCAGTACCCATGGAAACATCGTCAAACGGGTAGTTTGACATTTGACATTGATAAATAAAGTATGCGATTTATTTGATACCTACACCATGGAATTAGTAAGTACTACCGGTAGTACTTACTAATTCCATGACCTACACGTAATTTAATAATACCATGGAATTAGTAAGTTGTACGGTAGTACTTACTAATTCCATGAATAATACAGTAATTCATAGACACATCGGCACCATTCGGGTGTTATCGTTCTTCCGAGTTTTGCCGATAGGAAAGGAGTATTCACTACATCTTTATGTGGCCCATGTAAAGACAAAATATTGAGCCATATACTGCATCAGAAATATTGCCGAAGTAAACATTTTCCAGCCATATGCTGCATTAAAATGTTTTTAGTATTGCCGGGATATAGTTGGCAATTTTGTGGCCACATATTTCATCAAAAGTATGGCCCGTCTGGGAGGGGCTTAAGATAAAGTATGAGAGGCATATCACTGTCTAATGAGCTCGCTCCTCATTGCTCTTAAACTCACTCTATGTCAACGTTGCTTTTTAGGGTTCCGTAGCCAAATGGCAAAAACGGAACCCTTATAGATTCGTCATGTTCTGTCTGTCCGTCTGTCCGTATGTCACAGCCTTTTTTCTCCGAAACTATAAGAGCTATGTTGTTGAAACTTAGTGTGTAGATGTATTCTGTGAACCGCATTAATATTTTCACACTAAAATAGAAAAAAAATAAAATTTTAGGGGGGTCTCCCATACTTAGAAATGAAAAAAAAATTTTTTTTTTCATCAAACCCATACGTGTGGGGTATCTATGGATAGGTCTTCAAAAATGGTATTGAGGTTTCTAATATCATTTTTTTCTAAACTGAATAGTTTGCGCGAGAGACTCTTCCAAAGTGGTAAAATGTGTGTCCCTCCCCCTGTAACTTCTAAAATAAGAGAATGATAAAACTAAAAAAAATATATGATGTACATAACAATGTAATCTAACACCGAAAATTGGTTTGAACGAGGTCTAGTTAGTAGTTTTTTTTTTTCGACATAAATCGTAAACAACTTCTTTATTATGTTACTCGCTGCTACGGAACCCTTCATGGGCGAGTCCGACTCGCACTTGGCCGCTTTTTTATTAATACCATAAAGGTAGAATCTGACGTTCACTTAAGCGAATGTTCACTCAACTGAATGTCTATTTTTCATTCCATGTTGACACGGCTTCGATGGAATGACATGGGAATGAACAATCATCTGCATTTTTTTTAGTATTTTAAAAGTATTGTCAACTTTTCGTTCATTAGGAGACCCACTCCGAAAAGGCGATGAATGGTCCCGAATGAAAATATCCAACAGCGTTCGATCGGTTCACTAATGAATTCATTCGGCATTTTTGTTTCACTTCGCTGTCAGAAGTGACACTTAGTGAAAGATGCAAAACAAAATGAAACATGGAAATGAACGAAAAATGAATCGTCTGTTCCCACCTTAAAGGAAGTTCTGCAATATGTTTAGACGTAATATAAACCTAGTCAAGTCTAATTCCGGGCGTAAACTCACAACGGATATCGCTATTGTGATGTGTTTTGGCATTACATTGAAAGATTGCTAATGCGTACTAAAATTAACTATGAATAGAATTCAAATATGCTCCGCTCTTTTATGCCTAATGGATTTTGATGAAAAGGGTTTGGTCGGGCCACTGTTGTCATTGGGTTTTACGAAATTATGATGTAATGAAACTTGGTAAATATGTTGAATAATTTCGACATTTTCTTTTATAATGATGTTCTTTTTTAAGTGTTATTTTTTCTGTGACCTCTAATGAATCGTTAAACCATGATAGAGGCCTTTTTTGTCATCAAACTTCGATACCAGAATTGACCAGCTGAGTACTGGGTTTCGATTAATTAGGTGTTCAGTTAAACTATACTTAGAACTTTAAGGCCTCTGTAATACCCAATAACATATCAATGAGAATTTTCAAAGTATAACTTGACATTGTAAAGTTCTCTACATGATCACAGACTATAAAGACACTACCAGAAGTAAAGAAGCCTAAATAACTTCATCCGTATCCAGTTTCAAAATCCCGTAAATGGTGCCATTCGAATCCGAGCGCAGTCATCTTCGAAAAATGTTTACTGATGTCGTAACTCATTCTTTGTTTAAAGAACCATTATTTGTATAAACATTATGTACATGAATGCACTACTTGGAACCAGTAACGGTGTGCGTCATACATGCGTGCGGATATTGTAAACTAAACAATTTGCAGCCACCGCTGTGCCAAGTGCAGTTGCAAGCGATTTATGAACTCCTGGTACTTAAGGTTAGTAACAGCTTGGAGATATACTCAAGAATCGCTTGGAGGAGATAAGAGCTTGAGCTAACTATAGTCTACTACTACTACGACTATAGTAGAGTATTGGGTGCCATCTATCACCATTGAATTAACTCCAAATCAAAATTGTATCAAATTGTGGTATACTCAGAGATATTCATTAAATCGACACTTAACTAACTGACATAATTTTTCATACATTACATGTAAAAATTCCTTATTAAATCTCTACTAAGAAAGAGTTTAACGTCTCTGAGTGTGGATGTAAAACTGACCTTAATTCGGATTCGTATAATTCTTTTTGGTATTGATAGTCACATTTAACGCAAAGGTTATAGGCTATTTTTCTTCCCAAAATTCCCACAGGAACGGGTTGAACGCGGGTAAAACCGCGGGACGCTGATAGTTATTCATAATTTATTTTAAGTGGTTGATACTTGACTACGAAACTTGAAGATCTGGAAGCTTAAACCACTTGACTTTATAGATACAGCGTAAGTTTATCGATGTTCAGTTACGTAAGTGGTTCTAGGAATTACGTAGTACTTAGAATTGGGAGCTGATAATCTTGTTGCAAGTTGCGAGAGAATAATCTCAAAGATAAATTCAAATTACTTTTATACCCCCGGCTAGCACAACGAATATCGCATAAGGCGCCAAAACGTGATATAATAAATACTGCAATTTGATTGGCGGAATGTTTAAAATTCGAGTTTTCGGTGAAAGTGTCACCAATCAACACACAGTATTTATCAATCATGTCTTGCTCCTGGGTTTACAAATTGTGCGTTAATTGCAATTGCATATAACATACTTCGTATGCAACGTATGGTGACCGCAACAACGTAACGAACACGATAGTCGGTCGCATTCGGTGAGCGACTTTTAACCAACAATGTTAGTAGGACGATAATGAGAGGCCTTCGGTGAGCGAAAATAGCAATCACCTAACTAAATGATAATCGGATAAACGAGTCATCGACGAAAGTACAAAGAAACAACAGCTTCCACATCTGGTGAAAGCATTTGTATGAATACACAGAGCAACATTACGTCAGAAATTATCAAAAAGTTTGCAAATGTAAGCACAAACAAAACTACCATTTATTAAACAAATTATCTGCTATTATTTACATAAATATTAATGTTAAGCATTACAATGTATTATAAATAAAAGTACTTTGTGGCTAATAATAATAAGCCCCGCGATTCAACACTCAAGGCCCCAGACAATTGTTCCATTAAACATCAATGTCTAGAATAATTTACAGTCTGATTTCTTTACGCTCGACTTATTTTTATTGACTACATTTTTTTAGACGCTTTCTGAATGTTATGTTTTCTTTTAATATTATCAAGGGATATTATTATATCGTCTGTTTAACTAAGCATATAAGAATTCTTGGATATTTTAATATGCAGGAGAGCCTCAATGTTGGGGCTCAAATTCTCATATAACATGATTACGTAACTAAATAGGTACTCAAGTCTTTTAAGCATAAGACACACATATTACGAGTGCGGACCGGTTGCGGGTCACTTGACGTTGTATTCCTTGTATTTATATAAAGGTGTCACACCACCCGCAGGTGTCAAAGCTCGAAACAGGCACACCCGCACTATGTGCGTATTGCGTTTTAACTTTTCTAATAAATCAAGACAAGTGGCAATCAAATACCAATCAATTGTATTTGATTGCATACTATTACAATGTAGAGGAATGAGTCTCCTAACCACGCGATAGTCATGTGCAGTCATTTTGATAGTAGACATCCAAATAGTATGTGAAACGATTGGGCATTAAACAGATACTTGATCTGAATTACTTCAAACTTTTAAGTCTAGGTATCTAAAAATCCCAAGAAAAATGATGTGTGCGATACACGGATATGGTACGACATACATGACGTATGGAAAAAGAATTCCTTTTTGGTTAACCGGCTACCGAACCCTAAATACAATCTAATACACATACCTATAGAAAACCAAAAACCCCAATATAAAATACTTGACAAAATGAGCTACTCAAATCCCTATACCATCATCAAATAAAAAATTCATAAACATCACACGTAATCACGATAAAACCCTGTATAATCCGGTATCATACGACAGTTTATCACTGTTCACTCTTGGTCCCTACAGCGACTACAAAACGGGCACCTACATAAATAATACACAGACGTCAGTGCCAGATCTCGTTTGTGAAGCACATTTGAATAGTTACGATGTATGACTACACGGTGTTCATTCTGTGTCTGACGGCCCTATTAGCTGGGATGATGGATTACAAATAAAACTGCTAAGATTTGATGTATATTTTGCATGTTTTGAACAACAAGTGGTCTGGGACATGAATGTCTAGGAATAGTTTGGACATAATTATTGGATTGTTGTCTTTGATTTTATTGTTAAATTATGTATATGAAACCAAATCCCTCGTTCTTTCTGTATGTATTATGTCTGTATATTGTACGCCATAAATAGTGCCGCACACATATTTATGCTTTACAATATATGGTGATATGCTCGTAGTACCCAAGATTTCTTACAGGGTTCTTAGTTCAGAACAGGTAAAACTAAGCACAACGTCAGTTTTACACATGCTTGCTATCGTTATCTGTAGTTTACATTCGAATCCGAACACATCACTATCCGATCTTGCTCCATACACTTAGACAGTTGACAACCAAACAGATTGCTAATCGATTGTTACTTGTCTGATGGGGCTGCGGAACGTAAGCTACACCGTGAAGGTAAACTCAAAACACTGACAAACGTTCCACTACGCCACTATCCCTATTCTAGGCCTCTAAAGGGAACTACTAGTCATCTCTCAAAGTAAGAGTATATTCAACCAACAATAAAAGTTACGTCGGCGGTCAGACATAAAAATGTAAGCACAAAATTCATACAAAAACATTTACTCAAGATACAAGCCCATAAGATGCCGGGATGAAGATTGAAAGCATTTCTTTTGTGGCGATTCTAAATACGAAGAAATGGAAGCGATTTTATCATCGCGATTTCTGTAGTATAACCGTGATTATAATTTAGACTAAATAAAAAGTCAGTACGCTTTCAAAGTCGACCAGTAAATTCGATTTAATAAACACTAGGCGTGCCCCGCGGTCTTACCCGCGTTGTACCCGTTCCCGGGGGAATTTAGGGATAAAATGTACCCTATGTTATTCAGATCAGATGTTCATCCAATTCTGGTCAGTAATAATGGCGTTCAAAAGTAACAAAAATACATACATCCATCTTCACAAACTTTCGCATTTATAATATTAGTAGGACAGAATAGGATTAGTAAGATGTGGGCACAATTCTTCATTGCCGCCCTCAAACTAACCAAAAAGGTTGTCATGATGCCTTATCAAAAGTAAATGGTGTAATTTTACAAGCTTTATTATAATCGCAGCAATCATCTTGTTAGGGTTCCTCAGACTTTGCCGTCCGTCCGTCCGTCTGTCTGTCCGTCTGTCACCAGGCTGTATCTCAAGAACGGTCAACGTTCTTGAGATACTTGAGATATATAGAGTAGCTATCAAGCTAGACAGTCGAAATTTTCACAGATGATGTATTTCTATTTGCCGCTATAACAACAAATACTTAAAATAAAATAAATCAAATATTCAAGGAGGGCTCCCATACAACAAACGTGATTTTTTGCCGTTTGTTGTAAAGTACGGAACCCTCCGTGCGCGAGTCCGACTCGCACTTGGCCGCTTTTTGTTTTTTATTCCGTCTGAAGTAAAACAAAATGTTTCATATTAAAGTTGGATGGTATGGCAAAGAGACGAGGGACAGGCTGTACTAGAAAAAAGTCGTGTAAAACTAAACATACAGTTTCCTCATTAGCCGAGCGAGTTGTGACCTCTGTGAGTCTGACAAGCGTAAGGGTGACTTTACATATACAGAATAATATGCGACGTTGCTATACATATGTTTGATTGGTGGAACGCAATGGCTATTACTTTGGTATGTCATGTTTATTTTCAAGTTTTTTTGGGAGAATTTTTGATGTATTTTACTCAGGTAATGGGAGATTAAAATAGGTAATGAGATATTAATCCCACTGAAGGGCAAAGGTCTCTCTGCTCACTATAACTATCAGTATAGTGAGAAGGATTATGCGTAAGCGTAATCAATCACTACGCTGGCGTACACCATGTTGGTAGTCTCCAAACCCAACCTTGTTTCTTTAAAAGATGTATACTCTTAGTTGTTCTATTGGTGAAAAGACATTTACATTATTACAGTATTGGTAGAAACACACCCTAAAGACTAGAGAAATAAATATTCCAAGAGTCCGTTTGAATAGAAATATTTGCAAATTGGACGGCGCACTTAAAGCGATACTGTCACTTTGTATTATAATTTAAAACAAACGCTCTGAGACTGGGACCAAATATATTGTAAGAAATATTAGTACTGACATTTTTGGATTGTCTTTTGACTTAGTTAAACGAGTATTTGTCAATAGAATGTATTGGAAGTAAGGAGGTAAGTTTGTATAGGTTAAACAATCTTGGTGACGGACTTATTAGACCGCCTACACGAGCGGAACTTGCCAACTGACCAATCACAATGCATTACGAAAGGATTTTGACAATGTCAATGCGTTGTTTGATAATATCAATGAGCTCCGTATGAATTGAGCTCTGCACAGCTCCGCTCCGCTTCAGTGGAAACGCACCCTAAAGGTCTCCTACATGGTTAGATGATTGAAACTCCTCACCGATTCGTTACTCGCTTACTATTGAAGTAAGTGACTCAAGCCTATTCGTAGCTTGAAACCTACCCAAAGCAACAATACAGAAAAAAAAAGATTCCAACTAATTAAGAATCTCCTCTTTTTTTGAATCGGTCAAAACCTCTTATCAAAAAGACGTATCAACAAATTCGTCCTTGTTAACACAACATTACAACAAAAGTTCCCAAATAAAACCAGTTTAATTAAACTTAATAAAACCATTGACACAATATGATTGCAATAAACAACAACATACCGTACTTAACCATAGGCTTAATAAAGTAACAGGCCTGTCACAGTTACAGTAAATACGAGTAAAAGCAACCCCCGAACTAATATAACATCTACGTCTCATTCGGGAGGTTGTAAATTTTATTATACGTACTATTTGGCAATAGTACAACAAAGTTATACTGTTTACTAGTTCATAAATTATACACAATTCGATTTCGCTTCGGTAGTGCACAATAATACACTCGCTACGTGTATGCAACTAACAATGTAGTAGGAAAGTGCATTTGTACGATTTAAAGTATATGTTTATACCGCATTTGATTCGGTTACGATACTTTCAATGCGAATGGATTCTAGGAAATGTGGTATCTATTGTTATTGTGAACATAGTACCGCTTATTGCCAAGCGAACTTAGTTGCGGAAAGCTCTATATCAAAATTTCAGTAACTGAAACTACGGCACTAGGGTTGGACTAACCCACTCGTTGTGAATGACTGAAACTTTCGTGGAAGAAACTTTTTATGGACACTACTAACAGATAAACTAGTACGAGGATTTGTGAGGTAACGAATAAATATAAAATAAAAAGGGTTCTTTTATTCGTAAATTTAGTTTTTTACGATGTGATGTCGGAAGGACGTATTAGATGAAGATTCAATATGTCGAAGCTTCTGCCCCACGGAGACACCATTAGGAAGTGGCGGTACGTAAAGCCCTCGGAATTCCATGCCTCGTTTACTACCTTTGAACGAAGGTTGGGACTGGAACGGAGGGTTGGCTGGTAACGAATCGAACTTACTCATACTTGTTGGAACGAATCAAGTTGATTGATAAGAGTTATAGATAAGTAATACAATATTATTTGTAATACAAAGGCTTTAAAAGGCCGGTTCACTTTAATATAAGTAAAAAATATATAGGAAAAGCTTTTTTTGGAAATATATTTAGAGTTTTATAAGAGACATTTTTTCAGAGATATTACTAAAAACGTAAACAATTGACAACCTGTTTTGTTTAACTCACGTAACGCTCACTTTCAAATTGTGCAAATTCTAAATCGTTAAGCCTTGCATGTTTACTTTGGGTAAGTGGCGTGAAATCAGTAATTTAATGGTGAAAGTGATATGTCAGTGTGGTGGACAAATGCTAACGAACTTATTAATAGGTTTGTTTGTTATTTATATTGCCAACTAATATCTATCAACTTATTCTTCATCTGCTTGACCCTAAACAAAATATTCAGCCAATAGATTATATAATACGTAAACTTATAAAAAAGCTTAAGTTACATCTGAGACCATCTTCCAAACTCCATCCGTGTCAAATTAGGAGTTGCTTAATTTCATTTTTTTTATTTGTAAAAACTTAATAGAATAAGAACTTTTTCGTTTGAGTACACTGGCATTAATTTTGTTTCGGAGGTGTTTCAGTATAGGTACTATCAGTAAACTAAACCTAGTCAAGTAAACTCGACCGTTCAAACAGAGCACCAAAGTGGATTCCAATGAAATGAAAGGATACGCGCTGACTGGAAAAGCTCTCGACCTTTGCCACCTTCAGAGACAAGGAGCGAAATATTTTATCATTTTTATGTTTAAACAATGGCTAAAGTTTACCTTAAGTTACAAGTGAGCGTGACTTCTTTTACTTTAACTTTGCGGGGAATATTGTACTTTTACAGGTAAGTTTAGATACTAAATACTTATTCTTCTAAGTAAGTAAGTTCCAGTGGCCAACACGGAGACAACAACTTTTTAGACCGCCTAAAGGCCTCCGACATGGTCTGACGATCGAAACAACCGAGACCGACAATTTAACGTGCCCTCTTAAGCACGGTATAAAAACGTATAAATATGAGCTTTGTTCTCTGTGCAAATGTGTAGTTGGATAGAAATATGGGTTTTGATTAATGTATATTACTTAGTATAGGAGAAAACGTTTTTTATCGTATCTCATCTTTTATCCCATGAAAGATGTATAACTATCCCATGAAATGTTCTGTCAATTTCCCCTCGAAAAGGTGTCCAATGATATACAGCAACTCATTTTTAAATAAACCCTCCAATAAATATTGGCAAATAGCCGATGGAACATAAAATAAAATAATATAATAATAAGCACCTTTCAAGAAAACTATTTGATAATTCATATAAAATCAAAATAAACTCTGTTGCTATTCATAATTCGTTTCAAAATAACTTTCGGATATTATTAATAACTATATTTCGTTATGCGGTACTAAATTATTTTTTTATGTTCTTTCAACTTTTGTGTGACTTTTTCAAACAAAGTCACAGATTGTGGTAGAAAAATAGACGGAACAAATACTTGTCATTACTAATGGTATACTTTTCGGTTTGTCAAGATCTTTGTTTCGTAACTCGTTTCCTAACTTTTTCGAACGTTCCTTTCGTTCACATTTTGTTTCGTTACTCAAACAAAACGGTTTCTTCTGGAATCAGTTCTTATTTACTATTTTTTTATATTATGACCCTGCTTATATTATAAATGCGAAAGTTTGTGAGGATGGATGTGTGTACGTATGTTTGTTACTCTTCCACGCAAAAACTACTCAACGGATTCTTATGAAACTTGATAGTAATAAAGGTCATACATCAGAATAACACATGGGATACATTTTATCCCGAAATTCCTGCGGGAACGGGTACAACTCAGTTTACACCGCGGGGCGCGGCTAGTATGACACAATTTACAAAGTAAAAAGCAAATAATTTGTCTATGTATTTTATAACTGCTATGAACTCAAATCAAAATAGAAAATATTTTTAAACTCTCAGTTTAGTGGTAACAAATTGTGGGTAATTTATGGATGTCTCTGATATAACAAATATTTAAAATGGCTCTATTGAGAGATAACAGTCTGTGCTAATGTAGGTTAAGATTGAGTGGATAGTTCTTGTGAATATTTTATTTGATTATTTGTTATACTAAACAGAACAGAGAAACAGAAACAAAAAAGACAAGTAAAATAAAAAAAACCCTCTGTGCTACGGCTCCCTACGAATCTATTTTAAGCAAAAATAGTTAAGAACCACCGCAAGAAAACTGGCTTTCAAAAGTAAAAACTGCATAGAAATCGATCCATCTATTCGCGAGCAACAACGAGACAGACCCTACACATCAACATTTATAACACCTCGCTTTTGTGTTAGAGGTTAAAAACAGAACATTGGCTCTTACACTATAATTTTGTATTCGTTAAATAAGTTGGCAGACACTGTCGCTGCTTGTACTATGTCACCCCATCATCGAATCTATCGAATCCTCTTCACTTCGAGAACATCTTAGAAAACATCAGTTATCTAATTTTTACCGTTCCTCCATAAACTCTCTTTCGAACGAAATTTATTACATTTTCACAGATGAATGAAAAGCGTATTTTCGTAGCTCATTTCAACGCAATAATAATACAGTCATCACCTTTAGCCTCTTTCTAATAAGACATCAATACATCAACAAACGAACGAGTATTCATATAAAGATATTACTAGCAGCGCCACGCGGTTTTACTCGTGTTGTGCCCGTTCCCGTAGGAATTTCGGGAATTTTTATAGGTACTTATAAACATCTCATGAATCACTTTTTTTAAAAACTGCATCAAAATCCGTTGCGTAGTTTTAAAGATCTAAGCATAGGTACATAGGGACAGACAGACAGCGGAAAGCGACTTTGTTTTATACTCTGTAGTGATTAGACAAAGTCTCCAAAAGCTGTATATAATTGTTTTTTTTTTTTTAAACTACTAACGTATTTTGCGGATTTGATTATGCGGGTTTTACCAACATACAGAGTGATTTAAGAGTAAGATTTGTGACTACTTTTCATGCCAAAATTCTGGCAGGGACTGGTACGGGTAAACCGTGAGACACAGTTAGTTTAGTAATATTTATTCTTATTTAAAGCTTAGTAAATCTTTTAGCGGCATCTAGAATATCACCACGATCCTAATTTGTTGAAAGATCATTATTGTATGACATCTGTTGCGCTAAGCATGTTATAGATGTAAAAAATTATCACACGTCATTATGTCATATCATGAAGTCATATTTGTATAAATAGCCAATTTTTTATTTCGATATTGTGAATTTCTTGTAGAGATGAAATATACATTTTTTGTACGTCATTTTGTGAATGAATCTCGAAATAGCTTCGAGACGTGTTTGTTGTAAATATGTTGGAATAAGTATGATCCAATTGGAAGGCAAAGGCCTCTTTGTGAATGCAGTTTGAGTATTATCTTCTTCATCGAGTGGATGGTCAACCTGACCAATCCTGGTGTCAGAGATATTGAGCCGCCAAAGGCCTCTACTGGCATGGCTCATGTAACGACTACTATCCGTAGAAAGTAACCGGGACCGACGGGGCGATTACGAACGTTCTTCGATCTTAAGGCACCACAAACATAAAATTCATAAAATGTATCCAATTTCGATTGGAATTCAGCTTCTTTAAAGCCGAAACACATTAAAGTTAGTAACTAGGTCTTTAAATCGCTAATAGTTTTCCTTGTGAGGAGACCGACACTATGATTTACGATTATCAATAAAAAGTCGTTGAAAACAAATTGATTTCTCAAGAACTTTCAGTATTTCCCAACAATCTCGATACAAATCGAAATATCGGACGTTTTATATTTAAAGGAAACTATAAAACGTGTTTAATCGTAAAAGCAATGTTGGGTGTTCGCCAAATGTTCGTCACTGAAAAATAATTCAACATTGTGTTCAATGGAGGTACAAACTTTTAGAATTTTATTGCTTTCTTTGGATTATTTATGGAGAATGACTACTAATTAGTATGGGTGGTCTTAATCTAAATCTATACGCATTTAGATTACTCTGCTTTCCCTACGGACAAGTGGCAATCGATTCGCATTTATTTAGTATTTGGTTGTCTGCTATAGATATTTAATCTCACAAGCGCCCTTGAGTCACGCTTGTGTAAGTAATTGTACATACAGATTGTCTTAGTGTGCATCATGGTCCGCGTCAAAATCTTAATAAAAATTTCTTGGAAAAAAACAACAGCATGGGAAGCTTTGAGTAAACGGAGAAGTCATTTGATGGTTATTCGCAGTGTGATTTGTGAAATGAATATAAGCAATGATCTTGGCGATAGTACTTATTGTCGTATACGTCTTTATGTGCGTAACATAAAGACGTTTTTCTAATGTGTATACTTATTACAACTACAAGTATGGTTTAGGGCGCTCCCGCTCGTGAAATAACACCTTTACCAATTTGTAAGTGAATGTGACCACGTGACTTTCACGTGACATTCGAATACATATTGATGGAATAGAATTAGAAGCGATTGCCATTTGTCTCGGGGGTAATAGCTATTATTAATATAATAGCTATATCCAAGTAATTTATTTGATGTAGCCTGTCGGGTTTTTCGGGCCAACATTTGCACAAAAATTGGTCCCAACATTATATAACTTAACCCCAATATTTGCCATGAATTATTGTGAATTTATTTGCGACTAGCAGCGCCCCGCGGTTTTACCCGCGTTGTGCCCGTTCCCGTGGGAATTTCGGGATAAAATGTAGCCTATAGCCTTCCTCGATAAATAGACTATCTAACAGTGAAAGAATTATTCAAATCGGTTCAGTAGTTTCTGAGATTAGCGCGTTTAAACAAACAAACAAACAAACAAACAAACAAACAAACAAACAAAACAAACTCTTCAGCTTTATAATATTAGTATAGACTAGCAGCGCCCCGCGGTTTTACCCGCGTTGTGCCCGTTCCCGTGGGAATTTCGGGATAAAATGTAGCCTATAGCCTTCCTCGATAAATAGACTATCTAACAGTGAAAGAATTATTCAAATCGGTTCAGTAGTTTCTGAGATTAGCGCGTTTAAACAAACAAACAAACAAACAAACAAACAAACAAACAAACAAAACAAACTCTTCAGCTTTATAATATTAGTATAGATATAAAATCAAATGGTTAACACTTCAAACATTACGGTTGTCTCAATCACCGGTGACTGAATTTATAGTTTGGCTCTATTAATAAATAACACGCGATAGTTGTCTGGCCATTGTCAAGGCAACGTGTAGTTGTATCAAATTAGAAAAAGATATATACACCGTATTTTTTAAAACTTTTTTTACGCCTCGGTGGTCTAGTGCACTCGCCTGCCAAAACTGGAGTCCCGGGTTCAATTCCCGGGTCGAGCGAAAACATGTTTCCTACTTTTCAAACATGGCTCGGGTTTGAGATCACCAACCCGCATTAGGCAAGCGTGGTGATTACACCTAATCCTCTTCACTGTACTGATATCTTCAGTGAAATGAGAGACCTTTGCCCAGCAGTGGGACATTACTTACTTTACTTTACTTTTTTTTAATTTGCTTTTATTTTTGAACTTAAGATTTTTCTGTTCACCTGAAGAAAATGTCTTTAAGAATTAGTTTTAGCTGATTTAGACGCTGAACCAGTGCGAGTTTTCTTTTAACCACAGCCATGCCACAGGAGTAAAGAAACGGAACAGAGACAAAGCTTCTAGGGAGCGTGCGAAATTCTTACCTATTTTAGTAGGGTTGGCAAAAAATAATAAAATAAAATAAACTAACTTTTATAAACTTTTTATTAAGAAACATGTACATACATAAGGTATGTATATTTGGTATTTAAATAAGATAAGGTAAGATATTAATATTTACAAATTACTGACTCTAAATATTTTTTTTTATAATTTTTCCATTTTAATAATTTGTTGTACCTTTTGATAGAATGGTAAATTCTGAATCTGATAAAAAGTCTTTTTAAATAATCGATTGGGAAGCAATCACATGGCATATTAAATTTACAATCTTGTACTCGTTTAAGAATATCATTACCAACATTTACAATATTTATTTACACATTTACCATTATTATTATTAGGTACTGCATAATTAAATCGATAATAGAGTGAAATTCACCCAATTAGTTATGTAATAAAAATAATAATTACCTACGTAACATACATATCTACCTACATAATGGTTTGTGCGACATATCTAATTTTAAATAGGTTTATTCTGGTATTTAGTAACTTACCTAGTAGAATCCTTCGGATAGGTAAAATACGAAATTTCTTTTCTTTTCCTTGTGTTATTCATACAAACACTACAATACACAACCATTTTGCAAGTCCTAAGTGCACTCCAACCCTAAATATTTACACTTGTATAACTATTTACAATATATTTAACATAAAACTATTTTTATTTGAACACAATCTAATAAAACACGCGTTATGCAGGCCCTCCGTTTGTCAACTAGCCGAGTGAGCGTAAACCGGTTTTATCCAGTGGCGGCGCGATGGCGCGTGTACGCGACACAGCGGCCGGTTGACACGCACACATGCGCCGTATGCTTGTAGTGGTGTACCTACGGCGGCGCGGTTGTATGAAGCTTTGTCTCTGTTCCGTTTCTTTACTCCTGTGGCCATGCTATAACCTTGTGCAAAAGCTGCTGCTACGTGGAAAAGCTCCCTTAAAAGTTTGAACTTTGAACGAAGATTGAAACGACGGGGACCATTCACTGAATATAATGAATTTATTCGATCTTTTCAATGTAATTATTGTCAAACGGAAAATACATTTTGAGTGTCGTACGCTTATTGAAGTAATCATTATTTAAACCGAGTATCCAATTAATAAATTGACAACTGAAGCGATCAGAATAACAGATCCGAATTGTGAAGAGTTAGGGTTGGTACTGGGTTGTATCCTTGCGCGAAAAAGAGGGTTATGTTTTGAGAAAAAAAATCAGATGTTTAAAAGCAAGTGAGCTCGTGTAGGTTAGTGGTCAACCCTGGGGTCGGAATTTTTAGACAATTTAAGCTTACAACATCGTTTTCAAGAAATAATGAGAGGATATGAGTTTTTGGCTGACATCGTAGCGAGTAAATAGGTGAAGATGTGACAATATCAAAGTATTGTCTTCTTTCCGCATATCTTTTTGTGACAATTAAATCATTTATTTAAAAAGAAATGGTAGATATAATAGCTATTTGTTATTGTTTAATTTAATTGTAATATTGCCGGAACCATTAAATCATTGGACTACGTAACTTGCCTACAATAATTATGCTTTCCAATTTACTACACCACTCAATAATTTACGCAAACAATACGGTTGAGATTTTGGTCTTGCTCCATTCAGTTTGCGTTGAATGTGGTTAAAGCTTTCAGTTAACAAATAACTATTGTTTATTATATGTGGTTAAACTGTAAAAGCCCTAAATAATGGGCAACCCTAAACGTTACACAACACTGGAGACAGGGGCGCACAAAACCCAATGCCTTAATTTAATATAAGTCAATTTGGGGCAATTTAATTCCGCGCCCATGCAACCACTTCGCCACGGTACACCAAAAGATATAACCCTCTCTTTCACACATAGGTGTATCCACATAATGTTATTTCGTTTTCAAAGTTAACGTTTATATTGAGTTAGTTGCAAACATAGTTCAGTGTTCACAATATTGAGGCTGTTCTGATATGAGTTATGAAGAAAATAAACTGCAACTTCGATATGAAAATTTGTTCAGAATAACTGGAGGATTGTTATTTGCCTATTCTTGAGTATATTGGATATTGGATTTGGTGTATTTCTAGTTGTTTTATTTATCAACGTGCGCAGAGTAAGTTAAAAATACTATTATTGCTGAAAGAAACTTACTGGACCGGAGTTCTTAAAACTATTAATAGTGAAGCATGCTTTTGAGCTTTCAAAAGCATGCTTCAATATTAACATCACACACACACGTATCACAACACACTGCTCTTTTTTTTCTGCCGAAGAGCAAGCCTGTGCTATGCCATCAGTCAGCGCCGACACTGGGGTACCATTCAAGGCTCCCATTGTTTAAATTCTCCCCATTACCATTTCGGGGTAGCACTTGGCTATCAATTCCTGCTATGCCATCAGGCCATCAGCAACTGTTGGCAAAATATGTATCATAATGATTTGAGCATTTTATGGATAGTTTTAGATTACAAATGCTCTTTCAATTTTCAATTATATATAGAGGATTTGTCAATCAGTTTGATGTACAGTCAACTATAAAAGTTGATATACCTGTCAATATTACCACACACACTTATTTTACGTATGTTCAGGTGTTTTTTGTTTTTGCGGTTAACTGTACCTAGGTTTGATGCTGTACCAAAGCCTTAATTTAAACAGATCAAATGGATTGCCAATTCAAACTCTTATTCAAGCCAAGCACTTGCCCTGAATATTCCATAACAAACCATAAACCATCATCAATGATATAAAGTAAAAAATAAAATGAAGGTGAAAGAAGCCTGGGGCGATTGGCGATCTCATTAAAATCAGGAAGGAGGACGGCGTTTACGTTGCCGTTACGGCTGCTTCTTAAAAAAGGTTTGCCTTTTATCCATTGCTTTTATCTATTTCGTTTTTTATTTACGACTCAAATTATGGGGTCATATTTTGTAAAACACAAATCGACGTGAATTTTCGAATTTTGAAAGTGATCCTGTTGTTTTGCAGTGTCTTCTGATATTGATATTCTGTCTACTTTCTTTGTTTCTTAGAAGTGACGTCTTTGTTGAGGCTTGTGCCGAATTCTATGGAAGTAAGATTTTTTTACCGATCATAGTTATGGAACTTGAAGAAGACATCAAAAGAAATATACAACGAATATATAAAATGCAGTGGCATAAAGGTCTGTTTTCGGTGGCGACCGCAACAGCAGGCGCCAACTACTGACCGCAGCACCACTACAGGTTTGAATCTCTATGAAATTTGACACTGCCTGCTTATCATGTGACCTCAAAGAAGATTAAATTCAATCTTACTCCATATACTTTTTTCGAGAATCGCTAATCGCGCTCGCTCCCCTTCACACCCCAAAAACTCAAACACATCTACCTTATTACATCCATAATTTACGTCGAGGGTTAAAAATGGGTCACTTTATCAGTACATCAAAAACGAAATAAAAATCCATAATTGCACTTCACTTCATATTGAAGACTGTTCATGAATTATGATACGAATAAAAGCATACCATTAAACGTTTCATAGGTGGGCTGCACTGTTTACTGCCCTGTTATAAAATGCATTATACTTGCTTTATGTGGGAAGAAAATGAATATCAGTTTTAACTATCACTCGCTTAAATGTTTATTCTGTTTTTGAGTGCGGTTTAAATGTTTTCAGATAGGGTGGTTTTAATTTGTTTGAACAGTTTTATTTATTTATACTTTACACTGAGTTAATGGGGCTTATGGCACAGTATAACTATCATACAGTAATTCAACTCGGCATGTATAGTATACTGTGCTTATGGCACAGTATAACTAGTGCTTATGGTGTTCAACCGTGTTGTGAGAGTTCTTGTTGAAGATAAGGAAAAGATGTATGACAAAAGACTAGTTAGTTAAAGGTGTATAAAATAGGTTCATTTAGTCATACATAATAGGACATTTTTTTTAGACACATAATAGGAACATAAAAAAGTCATTTATGGTCTATTCAAACAAAATTAACGAAATTAAAATTCGATCATTATTTACGGACTTACTATGCAACACACAGAAACACACACACACGACAAACACTTCTCTTTTTGCGTCCGGCAGCTAGTGAAACAGCAATAAACAGACTTTGTAAGATTCTAACAAAATACATTGAGTGCGGCAGCATTCTTAATTACATTTAGCGGCTAAATATGTTTGATAAACAAATGACGTTTTAAATTATGTTCTATTGGGTGCATAGGGGCGTATTGCACAAGTATTCTTAATTTTATTTGGGGCCTAAATATGTTTATAAAAACAAATGACGTTCGTTTCAAATTATGTTCTATTGGGTGCAATATAAAACAATGTTGTAATAAAAGCTTTTGTTTCTGAAACATATTTAAGTAGTAAATAGATTTAGAAGTTCTTGTGCATTTGCCTTTATACGAAAAAAGTAAGGTCTTATTTGAATAAATTCATTTCGCGGCGAGTTGTGTGGCGATCTTTGTTTAATTGTTCGTCAAAAGTTTTGAAGCGAAATTTTTAAATGAAACGAATGAGAATTGCATTATCTATAGAGCCAAATTGCACGATTTAAGGTGGCAACAACGAAATAGATTCATACAAAATGAGTGCAGTCTACATAAGTTATGAAATAAACTCTTTGATCATTTGCCAAATGTGAGCCCAGCGTTAGACGGACGGTAATGGTGCATACGTGATATCATTGTGGACTGTTTATTCTGTAGATGTTCCTTTGAGTCTATATCGAGTTTTTACACGTGCAGCACAGAAAATGAGATTTTATCTTTAAATAACAACAATAAGACGACTCGTATCGTCATTTGGCACATTGGGACCACCCGAGTGGTATTATTGAGCACATCACTATTAAGGAACCTTTTTTTCCACGAACTCTGTTTATAGAACTCGCTATTCGCTCGCGCTTGCAATATTTTTTTCTCTATGTCAATGACGTTTACTGCCGCACTTAGAGACACACATTATGTTTTTTCATACACTACATTTCAAAATAGCTCATTGAATCTCTACTACGGAAGCATTTGACGTCTACAGCGGTGGTATCACTACATATTATAAAACAAAGTCCCCGGCCGCGTCTGTCTCTTCGCGATTAACTCAAATACTAAGTACGGCACAGATTTAGACGCGGTTTTTTTAAATAGATAGAGTGATTCAAGAGAAAGTTTTATAATTATAAAAATTCCCGAAATTCCCACGGTAACGGGCACAACGCGGGTAAAACCACGGGGCGCTGCTAGTAAGTAATAAGACAAAGGAAGTTTCCCAACACAGGTAATTGAAACAAAGTTATTTATACCGACGTTATTACAACTTTTCTCGGTTATTTATAATAATGGTTCGGAAATAAACACAACTGTGTTGTAATCCGCCCTTTCGTAACAATAACTCAGTATGTTATTGACAAGTTTATTAATGGCAACTTTCAGAATTAATGTTGATATTTGGGTAAGGCATCCAAAATAGTATGTTATGTTTGAATATAAAGTCCTTGTATGATATTAATATAACGGGGGCGCCACTGTGCGAGCAACAACGATCGGCTGAATAGAATTTTGAAAAAAGAACATTGAACACACAGATTCAAATACTATTAAATCTAAAGTAACTTTTAATTTCAATTAAAGTTTGTTTTAAAATTGGAACGGTGACAATACATATTGAAAAAAGTTCCGCGAAAGAATAGCATTGATACGTAAAATTACATTGATGACGATTAGCACGTAAATCATATCGAAATGTTTTCAGCCATTTTCAATTAGAGAAATTGACTCAATTAAAAAGTCTAAGTAAAATCTAGATACGAATAATTCCATTAAAAAATTCGTTCCACATTTCTGTATTTCTTCAACAAGAAATCCAGTACAATTCTAAAAATAATTACGCAATCATTACTCATCGAAATAGAAAAATCGAATCTAGATTTAGGTCAAACAATATAGGATTACTATTTACTATACCTGGCCTGTTTGCGTATTCTGCTCACTGCTGTTGGTTGTTTTAATACTAATAGTACTCGTACAGGCCTTTGGGGAAATTGTGCGGGATACGGGTAAAGATTAAACCAGTAATCGAATTTAGAATGAACCTATGTAATCCTACTATATATTATTATAAATGCGAGTTGTGAGGATGTATGTCTCGTATGTATGTTAGTCTTTAACGCAAAAACTATTGAACGGATTTGGATGAAACTTTACAGTAATATAGGTTATACATCAGAATAAAACATGGGATACATTTTAACCCGAAACTCCCGCGGTAACGGGTACAACGCGGGTGAAAACGCGGGGCGCGGCTAGTATTTTGATTATCCTAGTGCTTTTTATATGAGCACAAAATGACCCGACAAAAATATTACGCATGTTATACAAATTAGGTACTTATAGAAGTGTTTTGTCATCATAGCTCTTAATAATTTTAGTTTTTTTATTAACCGCAATGCTCTTATTACACTACTGCGTTCGCTTTGTGCGATCGGAAAACTTGTTTCAATGTATTTCAGTCAACGAAGTGGTTTTCACGAACGCTGCCGTTCTGATTGCATTCTACTGACACAGTTGCAGCCACTAAATGTATAATGCAGAGAAGAACTTAATGTGATGAAAGTAAAAGTACTAATAAAAAAGAGTATAATTGTTTGTCTCTGAACGGGTTAAAACCAGTCAAAAACTATGCCACATTTAACACAATAGTTATAGGCTATATTTATATCCCCAAATTCCCCCGGGAATGGGCACAACGCGGGTAAAACCACCGGGCGCGGCTAGTTATAATATACTAGATAAAGGGACATTAAAAATATTGTTTTTTTTCTCCAAAAACGAGTGAAAACCCGCCAAAATCCTGTAGTGCTACCATGAAAGTCATTTGCTCAACAAGCTTACAATTTCACTGGCGTTGTTATGTGAGAGTCGTGTTTTGCGAGACCTTGGCCCAGTTACGGAAGTTCAATAACCTTTTGAACCAAAACAATCGGTGGATATTATTTAATCATTGTAATTTGTATTAAATTGAACAATGGCGATATTAGTAAACGAATGAGTAGACGAGAGACAGTCCGCTGAAGACTTAAGTCCGTCTAAAAATAGAACAATTTAAAAAATACGCACATGAAGAAATACTGTAAGAGTGCTTACTGTAAGGCGTTGTCCTAATAGAACGCGAATGCGCGATGCGAGCGATGTGACCATCGCGTGTTTCAAACATTTGAGACCGCGTCGTGCGATTGTCAGTTAGGACACCTATTAGAGTTCAATATGTTTGATCGCGCGTTCGTACGAGTTAAATTCGCGCGAACTTACGATGATCGCGCATTCGCGTTCTATTAGGACAACGCCTAAGTTCCCTGAAAATTCTATATGATAACTGTTTATGTAAAAATGTCCCCCCATAGGCAAGGTGTTATTTTTTTTTAATTGGTACCTACTAAATTTATTGCTTAGATACGTAAAATTTTGATTATGATGTTAAGGTTCGTTCGGTAAACAAGTTCAACGAAACAATCAACATCTTTAGTCTTAGAACCAAATCAGTGTTAAACACAACAGTTACGAGTGTCATAATTAATAATACTCAGTTACATTATAGCGCAACAGTTTTAATATAAATTAATTCTACATCAACGTAATAAACTATATTCAATAACATAAGCCCTCATTAGTCGCGTTACGAGATCTACATCTGATCATAATTTCAGTTCAATAATTTTTGCTCTTAAGCATGCATCGATTGAATTATGCATAATATTATCTGCTTTATTTATGGGAATGTAGTTTTTAAGGGTAGGTGATGTAGAGTCAAATTCGCGTGGGCTATTTGTGTGGTTGAATCTAGGCCATGCCTGCACGTGAACCAATAAAATGCAAGCTATAGTGATAGTTCTACATAGTCGTTACATTGTAATAACTAAGTTGGATGTGATGCCAAATGAACGGTTTCTTTGAAGAATGCAATTTGCGGCAAATGTGGTGGATTATGTCTCTTTAATGATTTTTTATTATTTTAGACATAAACTGTTTCGCGAGAGAAAGCATATGTATACATATATACTTTATATGTGTTCCCATAATTGTTATATGCTTTCTCTCGCGAAACAGTTTACCTATATATTCAATTTTTAATAAAACCTAGTTTTTAGTCTTATTTTAAAGCTATTTATTTCAACTCGATACGGATTGTGATGTATATGTGTATTAAATTGTTTTCCGCAATATGATACATAATAATCCAAATAATTTGACCTACATTTGCTTTCAGTAAAAAAATTAAAAGTGTTTTATGGAGAGTGCACATGCACGTTGAATTATTTAAATTCACACTTGTGAAACTTAAAATACTACCTTTGGGTATCAATACGTCAGTTTAGTATTTTAATAGGTACGTTTCTTTCTTTTTAATTGTTTTTTATTCGCCCTGTAATATTTACCTGTCCTTTTTCTATATAGTGAAGATGTTTTTGGCACTCAGGTGATCAGCATATACTATCATGTTCATGCTTTTTCTTCACTATTCTTGACAAACTACCTAACCAATTTCTAATTTACAAACAAACACATCATAATTACTCCAAGCTAACAATAACCAATACGTTACTAAAACCAAATAACTACAGGCGTTAATTAACTATCACCTGAGTTACCTGCTAATGGGTTAATTTTATATTGTTGCGAGAATTGTCCAACAGTTAAACTTTCTTCTTTCTTTAATGATGTGGCAAATGGAGAGAACTGTTAGTTAAGACCCTGAACACACTAAAGTCAAGACTATAATAAGCCAGTCGTCTAGTCTACGTAAAAAGAGCGCACAACAGAAAGAAGACGTATACTTTTATGTCTATCGGATAAAGGACTTTTATGTCCGACAAGACTTTTGGTCGGTTGACAAAAAAAAATCATTAGACTGACAAAAGACAGTTTGTTCGCGTCCAACAGTCAGTCAGTCAGTTTAAAGACTGTTGTGACTATAGTAGGCTCTGGCTCTTAAGTTGAAGTAAATAGAGAAGCTAATTGCATACAGAAACTGCATTGTTTATTAGTCACTTGACAGTATGAATATGAGCTTTGCTTGAGATACAGTTCTATTGTGCCGTTTAAGTTAATTCATATAAGTATCAAAGCAAAGTGCCATTTTAGAAGCGGTCGGTCAGGAGCAATAAAGACACATGTTCAATTACAACAAGCAAGAACGGTCAGTCTATATAAAAAACATGTTCGACAACAGCAGCGAACGCAACAGTGTACTTGAAGCATTATTTTACGACACACACATCTAAAAAAGCCAGTAATATTTCAATGGCTTCTTCCTTCTTAGGGTAATGCATAACATAGGCTTGCTTAATATTTTATGATACACGGGTACAGGAGTACGCCACACAATATTTTACGGAAGAATTTCACTAGAAATGAACTAAGAATCCGGAACAAAATTCCATTGTCAACCGTAATATTGTGGCAATATAGCAAAGCTAAAAATGTTCGAGAAATACGTCGATGTGTTTAGGTAATAGTTATTTTGTAAGAATTGAACGAAATTTTTGGATGACAGAAGCTCAACAAAAGCTGAGAGCTGGCTTACGGTTGTAGAAAATAATATTTCACTCGTTTCGTATCGGAGTAAGTTCGGGAATGTTAGTGGCCAACCCATTATATATTCATACTAGCAGCGCCCCGCGGTTTTACCCGCGTTGTGCCCGTTCCCGTAGGAAATCCGGGATAAAATGTAGCCTATAGCCTTCCTCGATAAATAGACTATCTAACAGTGAAAGAATTATTCAAATCGGTTCAGTAGTTTCTGAGATTAGCGCGTTTAAACAAACAAACAAACAAAACAAACTCTTCATCAGCTTTATAATATTAGTATAGATTGTATTTAACTAAAGTACTGGTTCTTTTTAGAATCTCTAGTACAAATAGAAAATAAATTAAGAACAAATAAGCTAAGCAAATATACTGCATATATATACTTACACAAAAACTTTATATGAATATATGTATATGTAATATTATAAAGCTGAAGAGTTTGTTTTGTTTGTTTGTTTGTTTGTTTGTTTAAACGCGCTAATCTCAGAAACTACTGAACCGATTTGAATAATTCTTTCACTGTTAGATAGTCTATTTATCGAGGAAGGCTATAGGCTACATTTAATCCCGGATTTCCTACGGGAACGGGCACAACGCGGGTAAAACCGCGGGGCGCTGCTAGTATGTATATGTAATTGACACCCAGACGTCGTCACCAACAACTATATGTCTGCACATATTGTTGATTCCAGCCGGGAATCGAACCAGCAACCCCCGACACAGTGAGCGCACTCACATGCCACTGCGCCTACAGGCTTGTCGGGCAAGTTCGCTGCGTTACAGTTTGTAAACCGCCTCAATCTTAACGAAAGCTTTCCACAGCACGCTTCAAAATCGCATACCTACGGGCTTAGACAAACTTGTTATACAAAAAGTCATATAAAATCTTAATAGTCTATCGAATTTAAAACCAGCCTATATCCGAACCAATAACAGAGCATCGTCGATACCGGGTGCAGTAAATAACAAAGAAAAAACACCTTTTTATCCACAAAGAAATCTTACAAGCAACAAAAGCGAGGTTTCAGGCTCCAAGAAATCTTGTGCATTTGCCGAAGCTAGGAGTAATCCTCTTAGCAATACTGAGCGAACTAGGTTGCTTACACACTTGAAAATAAATAGCGGATCTTAAAAGTGCAGTTTATTAAACAAGATGAACACGATAGATAAACTACCTGGATTATCATACCAAGGAAACATATTATTAGTCAAGCATGCATGATGCATCATCGTGGTAAAAAAAACTTTTTTTTTTAATAGTTGAAAGTGGTAGATTTTACCATAGATATTTTAATTGTTCCAGATGTATTTAGTTTACGTACCTAAACATTATAATGGTTAAAGTAGATTTTAGCATCATTAAACGCGTAAAGAGTCTAAAACACGGGGTGAGTGTTCTGATATTCATTTTAGTGGACTTTTTTACGCGTATATTCGTATAGTCTATTTTGATGGAAAAATCCGACGGATGGAAAGCCCTTGGTAGCTTATACTTTATAAAGTTTATCCCTAAAGCATATAGTATGGGCGCTTTCAAATTATGCGTTTTGTGTCGGACCGCTGCGGTGCCGAAGCGGTGCGTTTGTCGTATTGTGTACGTACGATCGTGTGTTTTCATACAAATCGAGCAGCTCGGCAACAGTGCGTAATAAAATTATTTCGCGGTACTGACGCCGCACTGTTGCCGAGCTGCTCGATTTGTATGAAAACACACGATCGTGCGTACACAATACGACAAACGCACCGCTTCGGCACCGCAGCGGTCCGACACGAAACGCATAATTTGAAAGCGCCCTATGATAGAATCATAGAACGACTTCACGAATGCTAAATGTAGGATATTTTTAGTTTAATTTCTATATTTTGTTTGTCTAAACACCAATCTCAGAAACTTCCTATCCGATTTGAAACATACCACATTCATCACGAAGGTTAAGTATAGTCTATTTTTCATCCCGAAATTCCCACGGGAACAGGCACAATGCAGTTAGAACCAGCACAGCTAGTATCTAATATAATTCGATCCGGCAGTGACATCACTAAGACCGGATGTGCGGACTGGAGTAATACATTTCACGTCACGGCTTATTAATAGCGTGTACTGACGTACTAACTGTTATATTAGTATTATATAATTTACTGTCCTGAGTCCGAAGGTTAGCTTAATGTATGCTATGATTAATCATAGCAGTTGATACTAAGTTAATTGAAATAAGTTTTGAAGCTCTTCAAGCTTCAAAACATACCTTTTTGTTTTATACTATACAAGGCAATGTTCTTCTCTCCCGACTTTTGGCCCGCAGGAGTGGTATATCGTCGCTTCAGGGAAGCATTTACGAAAAAAAAACCCTGACTAATATATTAGGCATAATTATAAGTATAAATGTATATATGTTAGTTTGTAAGGTATGTATGTAAAGTAGAATGTAAGCTATATTTTATTGTTGCTCGGTTTGAGAGGTATCACCTTTCCGTGACACAGTTTACACTAGTATGGGAGGTGATGTCTCGATAACTGAGCGAAATATAATGTAATTACATTTTAAATGAATAAATGAATTTGAATTTGAATTTGAATACTGTCGGACAGTAGAATATATGTATATTCTTTTTTACGACAGGGAATGAAAATCGTCTTCGGCTGAAAAATCGCAGATTTTCACTGTCTTACGAGTAACTAAAAATAGAGTGTACAGAAGCTTTAGGACAACAAAGATATGATAAGACAATTCTTCTTTCTAAAGAAGAAAAAGGTTTATTGATTTATGTTTAGGCAACGTAGCACATACCGTCGGTGGAAAGTCTCTACTAAGATACTCCTTATATTTTGTGTACATTTTTCAAATGGTGAAACTTTTAATAAACTCTTTCTGTAAATAATGTACTAGCATTTTAATAAGATTATGCACTCAATAGTATATACAAAATAATATTACAAAGAATATCAAGATAGGTAATTCTGACTTTAATGAACTCTACGGTTTGTTTCGTTGGATAGCATTCAACTATAGTTTTTTTCATGGTATGAAAAATATTTGAAAATTTCGTACAAGGAAATAACTATAGTGGAAAATCTTTCCCAAAACCTACTCAAAATTCAAATCCAGTATTTACTTATCTGCGGTAACCAAAACCGATACAAATCGAAATAAAACCACACTTAAAACTTAACAGAACTGAATTACAGTCAAATTAAAAAGTTCTCCAAACATTTCAATTTGAGTTTTAGTACTAAAACCAATTTTAAGTTAATGTATTTTTGGAGTAACTGTGCTAGAGACAGGTTCGTCTAGAAACAAATCACCGAGTAACGCCCGAGGGGATTGAGTTTAGCAGTCACTAATAGCAGCCTTCCAGACTGGTTCAGGGTGCCTGTCCATTGACGCGGAGCGAGCTGGCGGAGCGGAGAAACGGACAAAAATTAACCAATAAGATTGCATAAAATATCCGACCAGAGATTTTAAGCAATCCTATTGGTTTATATTTGTCCGTTTCTCCACAGGCACCCTAAATCTCCAGTCAGACATTTTATGCAATCCTATTGCTTAATATTTGTCCGTTTCTCCGCTCCACCAGCTCGCTCTGCGTCAATGGGCAGGCACCCTTAATCTCTTACATTTTTATACACTGTGTATCTATATAAGTATATAGTTTTAATTTACGGTTACTGGAGCAAATAGCAGTTCACGGTGAAGATGGCTTTGTAATTACGACACGTTAATTGAAACTTGTATTGATTATATAGTTTAGCACACGTTAGAGGTTAGGGGTTGGAGGTATTTGTGTTATATTACAGAATAGTATAAGATTAGGTTAGTGACCGCCCGGGTCACTAACCTAATAACGGTTATTAATAGCGCGTATTACATTTATTCGTTCGCCGTATGCAACATGCGGTGACCGCTGCAGTGGAATACAGTAGTCGGCTGCATTCGGCAAGAGACTGCAGCTGTCAACAAAATAATATAAGTAATCAGCGGACAACCTAGTGTAAATATGAACACTTGTTTAATGCAAACGAAGCTGTTTTTAGTCAGTCGTCAGTTGTCGGAACAAATCTATAGTGTAACAGACAAAAAAGGCATGTTAAACGTCTTGTTTCCGCCAGTGTGCGCTTTTTCATGTGAAATAGATAAGTAGATTGATTAACTGCAAAGTCGGAAGCCTTGAGGCGGTCTAAAGAGACTCCAACACCATGGTTAGTCACTAACCTACAAGAAATTCTGATGTCAAATGCATCTACGTAGCATTCAAACGAGCAATAAAGTTTCAAATAAAGCACAGTTTAAAACAAACTTAAATCTTTATAAAAAAAACATTGTCGTTTAAAAATCTGAATAACCGACCATTTTGTAAAAACAAGCATCGGAATAAAAACTTTTGTAAAGAATGTTGTAAAAAGTTGCTTCCGAAAGTTAAATGAAAAAGTTTGGAGCTCAAATTGACAAACCCGACAAGAGGTCGGGGCAACCGAATGAGGTTAATAAAATTGGTTTGTGACATGAAAATAAAGTGTTTTACCCCCATTACTGCAGCAATAAACAGTTTATACAAACTGACCACGCGCTTTTATTTATTTACGAAAAATATTTACACCAAACACTTTGTAAGGAGCGAAATTAATTAACTCTCAGATACTTAATTACTGGTACTGATTTAATTCTGTATGCGACGTAAGGCTGCAGGAAATACAAACTTTGTTTTACACATTATTAAATTATTATCACTACTTAGTATAAAACAAAGTCGCTTTCCGCTGTCTGTCTGTCCCTATGTATGCTTAGATCTTTAAAACTACGCAACGAATTTTGATGCGGTTTTTTAAACAGATAGAGTAATTCAAGAGGAAGTTTTATATGTATAAAAAATCCCGAAATTCCCACGGGAACGGGCACAATGCGGGTAAAACCGCGGTGCGCTGCTAGTTACCTATGTATATAATATCTCTTAATTTCACCACACCCGATCAACGGGGTTACCACCTACATCGTCGTACGTCCTTATTTACGAATCAATATTGTTTGTTATTTACGATCATTATTCGATTATACGGTACCACGGACAAAAAACGGAACCCTTTTCGAACGACTTTAAAAACCACAATAAGAAGAAATTCTACAAAAAAATAAATTCCATTTCCTGATTTAAAAATTGGTTCGATATAAGATATGACATACTTTTTAAACTTACACGATTTGCACTCATCATACTTATCGTATAATGTATACGTTTAGTGTTAGAATACCTATATACCTAACATAACTAGCAGCATCCCGCGGTTTTACCTACATTGTGCCCGTTCCCGTGGGAATTTCGGGATGAAAATATAATCAGTAACCTTCTCGTGTATTTATTACAATACTTGCTCGAGTAGACCCACGTATCATTTAGTATGAATAGTTTCGAAGATGAACCCTAAAAAGTAAAAACTTTACCTCTTTATAATATGTATTAAGATTTAATAACAAACGTACCCGACGTTGCGAGCTGATTACACTACTCATCGACACGGGATGACTTAAGTTTCATTGAATATAATAAAAATAAGTCCCACAAGATCGGAAACGACGTCGCGGAAGACCGAGGAGGCGATGGCGAGACGAGCTCGACACCTTCGCGAAGGATTGGCCCAGTCTAGCACTCAATAGAGAAAAGTGGAAAGAGGGTAGGGAGGCCTTTGCCCTGCAGTGGGACTGCTGAAAATAATAAATAAAATAATATCATTTTCATAAACATTTTTTTTACAAACGACGAAAGTCATTACAAAACACACCAAAGTACTACTGACATCACACGATTGTTATCAAAGCATTGAGTTCATTAGTAAATGTACGAGAGTCCCCGTAAGTTCCTGTGAAGCTACAAGCCCCTATGATATTAAGTATTCATTAGAACCACTTAAGGTTGTTAGTAAAGGAATCGATGTTCATAGTTTCCGGAGTGGATGTCAGCTTGTTAACTCATGAACAATATTAGTTACTAGCAGCGCCCCGCGGTTTTACCCGCGTTGTGCCCGTTCCCGTAGGAAATCCGGGATAAAATGTAGCCTATAGCCTTCCTCGATAAATAGACTATCTAACAGTGAAAGAATTATTCAAATCGGTTCAGTAGTTTCTGAGATTAGCGCGTTTAAACAAACAAACAAACAAACAAACAAACAAACAAACAAACAAAACAAACTCTTCAGCTTTATAATATTAGTATAGATATGAAGGATCACGAATGATCCACGGTAGCTTATTACTTTGTACTGTTTCGTGGTGATCTATTTTCAATATGTAGCAAATATGTAGTTAATATAATAAAGAGGTAAAATTTGTAATTTTGTTGGTTTGTATGTTCAAGCTAATCTCGGGAATTACCAGTCTGATTCGAATAAATGTTTTTGTGTTGGATAGTCACATTCAACGAGAAGGCTAGTATGCCTAAATTCCCACGAAAATGGGGACAACGCGGGTAAAACCGCGGGGCGCTACTAGTGTAGCTTTAAAGTCAAACAATCTAATTGAATCACTTTTCTCATATTATAAAGTGGTAAAAGGCAATGATATATGTCATCCCGAAGTTCCTATGGAACCGGCACAACGCGGATAAAACCTCGGGGCGGGGGTTTTTAACCGACTTCAAAAAAAAAGAAGGAGGTTCCGATTTCAACCCGATACTTATATATTTTTTGTAAACCGAAATGGTTGGTTATATCGAGTTAATATATACTACACATGGTACTATCAATATAAGATTGATACTGTCAAATCTCTTTGTGAGACTGTCCTCAGTTTGGTTAGGGCATTGCAGGCTGAATCACCTGATTGCCCGAAAAGTAAGATGATTCCGTGCTTCGGAGGGCACGTTAAGCCGTCGGTCCCGGTTACTTTCTATGAATAGTAGTCGTTACATGAGCCATGTCAGAGGCCTTTGGCGGCTCAATAACTCTGAAATCAGGATTGGTCAGGTTGACCATCCACTCGATGAAGAAGAAGAAGACTGTCAAGCACTGCCACAGTCGCTGGCCCGGCACTATACGATATCGAAGGCTCGTATGTGTTGTGTTTCAATGTAACTAAGCGTCAATGGATCATCACTACACATTATAAAACAAAGTCCCCGGCCGCATCTGTCTAAATTTTGACGCGGTTTTTTTAAATAGATAGAGTGATTCAAGAGGAATGTATAAAAATACCCAAATTCCCACGGGAACTGGCACAACGCGGGTAAAATCGCGATGCAATTCTAGTTTAATTAAATTTCAAGACATTCAACCATAATTGTAGGCCTTTAGCCCCAATTTCACCGTTACAAGTGATCTCGATCAGTTCAACTTAATCCTAGTTAACTAGTTAAACGGAGATCAAAACTTCGGATTTCATTGGTTAAAACGGAGTTTAGTTGACCGTGGTTCGAGATAAAACGGCGAATTTGGCCTTTAACGTCTATAAATGTCGACGCTAGTTAGCCTATACGCATTGCAATGAACACAAACGATGACAACGGACAAAGCTATGCGTTTCTAAATGCGCGTGAAAATCGCTATAAACATCAACTAGCAGCGCCCCGCGGTTTTACCCGCGTTGTGCCCATTCCCGTGGGAATTTCGTAATGAAAAATAGCCTATATCCATCCCGTTGAATGTGGCTATCTATTACAAAAAGAATTATTAAAATCGGACCGGTAATTCCCGAGATTAGCTCGAACATACAAACAAACAAACAAATTTTACCTCTTTATAATATTAGTATAGATAGGAAAAATTTTATGGATAAAATGGTACGACTTTTCCGATTAAGTAGCAAGATACCTCACCGTTGTTTATTGTAAGGATTTCCTTAAAGTAGTCGAGTAATAAAGTCTTAATACTTGGAGTGAAAGTTAACCGGACGGCAGAAGAGTTTGAAAAATTAATCTCTTAATTAAAAATGTATTCCTAAAGACGAAGTTAGTTCACAATAAACACTTTCTAAGTCGAGTTCGGAATTGTTTAGATTTTAAAGCATTTTTATACAGAATTTTGGTATAACCGTTAAGTTAAAGCAGATTTGAATACTCTACGTATATTTGCGAGATATCTAACACGAATATGATTTAGCTACCAACTACCACGTTACTATTTATTAATTAGCCATAAATGTCCCACTGCAGGGCAGAGGCCTCCCTACCCTCCTTCCACTGATCTCTATTCTGAGCTATTGTGGGCCAGTTATTGTTGTGTTGGTCTAGTTCGTCCCGCCATCGCTTGCGGGGTCTTCCTAGGGGTCTTTTTGTGCTTGGAGTCCAGAAGGTGCCGGATTTCGCCTAAAAAATGTTCTGGCATACGGCTGACGTGACCCGCCCAATCCCATTTTAAACTGGCCACCTTCCGAGTTACATCCATAATTTTGGTCTGATTTGTCATAACATTACTATTTAAAAAAAGAAACATACTAATCATAGAAAAACAAAAAAAGAACACCATTCAATTGATATACTACATACTACAAAAATACTCCAATTGACTCAACATGACAATGAGTAAGTATCATCAACGAATTTCGGACTGCAAAATTTTCCATATGTCAACTGTCAAACTGACACGCCCTATAACCGGCGCGTGCGATTTTCACGTAACGACCATACATCACACTAACAATGACATACGCAGAAATAGAATTGCCATATGACGACATACTTATTCGATTCAGTGAACGTAAAACTATCAGACGTAATTCCAACACAAAACTGTGCTATATTGTTTAGTACGTGAGTGTTATTAGTCAGGCTACATTTAATGGCGTGTGAAGACGTAAGAGGACTCATCAATTCGTGTCTTAGTGATTGTTTTTACAACCTGTTTTGAAACTGATTGTAGTAACAAATAGTATAATTTATGGAATATAGTAATAGTAATGGCGGAAAGAGCTGGACGATTTTAAAAAGGATTGAAAGGAGTTGGCTATGGAAAGAGATAAATGGAAAGAAGTGGAGGAGACCTTTGCCCAGCTAGGGACAGCGAGGTTACGTAAAAAAAATAAAAATAATAATAGTAATAGTATCAGTAAGTTAGATTCCATAATACAGGCTTAGAGCTTATTATCTAACTAACTAACCGTGTGTGAATTTGTCCGTATTATTTACCACCAGCACCCCGCGGTTTTACCCGCGTTTTGACCGTTCTTGTAAGAATTTCGGGATGAAAAATAGCCTATAACCGTCTCGTTGAATGTGGCTATCCATTACAAAAATAATTATTCGGATCTGATTGGCAGTTTCTACAATTAGCGCGTTCAACCAATCAAACTCTTCAGTTTTATTAAGTATTTTACCCGCGTTGTGCCCGTTCCCGTAGGAAATCCGGGATAAAATGTAGCCTATAGCCTTCCTCGATAAATAGACTATCTAACAGTGAAAGAATTATTCAAATCGGTTCAGTAGTTTCTGAGATTAGCGCGTTTAAACAAACAAACAAACAAACAAACAAACAAAACAAACTCTTCAGCTTTATAATATTAGTATAGATAGATATAGAGAAGAAAAAGGTAGTTACAATGTCTTTGTTGAATGTACGCATAGGTTAATAGTAAACCTAGTCTCTCAGTTCAAAGACTACCTTGAGACAGCCAAAATGTTCTTCAGATGATAGCAAAGTAATAAAACTTTCAGAAGTCTATCTGTATTTTATAGCACGCTATCATATTCCGGAGTCCACCCACAAGTGTTTGCGGCAGTAATTACAGTCAACAAACTCATGTTTACTATCTAAATTACTGGACCATCACAAGTTCTCAAAGAAAAGAGACGCGACGAGAAATCGACGGAAAAACCTATCAAAACTTGAGAAAATTCAATAACGGCACTTGGAAGTTTGTTAAGGGAGGTAGCGGGACCATTTTTATGATAAAAAATCTCCTGAAAAAGGTATCTCAGTTTGTATCGCCCTTAAAACAAATGTCAGGTGAAAATGGAGAATGAATATAAATGAAGAGGATTTAAATAATGATTTGGGGTTTACTATGTTTGGACAAGTTGCTGTTACTATCTTAGGAGTCTCAAATTGTGGCTCGAGGTTGCTTAGACTAACGCAAAGTAAAAGTGGAAGGTGGAAGCCACTTTGACAATCAATTTAGGAACTTTCCTTTCAGCCGTCTATTTTACAAAACTTTACAGTGTTTTGGTCAATGACCCTTAATTAGACATGCTTAAAACTAACACGACTAGTCGATTCATTAACAAAATGTTAATTCATTCTTTAGTTAAAACGCTTCTGTGATGTAGTTGCCAGCCAAGGCCGAAGTCTTTGGTTCAAATCAAGGGCAGAGCGTAGCGTAATTATTTTTCAACATGGCGCAGGTTTGAGGTCACCAAAGCAGACAAGCAGGGTAAATATGATTATCTTCGCCACTGTACTTCTCCTGATATCTTTAGTGAGCTAAGAGGCCTTTGCTCAGCAGCGAGACGATACAAAACAGGTCAATAGTAAGTTCTTGTTTATTTATTTTTAGCTATGAAGAACCTCGTTCGTTTCATATAGTAATAACATCTTCATGAAATAATACTCCAGTGACGTAATTCTCAAACATTCTAGTGCTACGATTTTGATATAACCAACAAATCACGAATACTTACTGAAGTAATTCATTGAAACACAAAATAAACAATATATTTAAATTTGAACTCGTTATACCGTTTATTGCGCACTAAATATAAAAATATTAACATAAACATTTGTTTAAATCTCGTATTTGAAAAAGTTTTAAGAAGTATTATCAACAGATTGTTTTATTAGTATTAGAGGAGTGATTCCAAATAAATCTATATATATAAAATTCAAAGTCCTGACTGACTGACTGACTGATAATCAACGCACAGCCTCAACTGCTACATCTAGAAACATGAAATTTGGCAGGAAGGTTCTTCAAGTGAAGTAATTGCACACTAAGAAAGGATTTTTGAAAATTCCTATGGGAACGGGCTCAACGCGGGTAAAACCGCGAGGCTCTGCTAGTATTTTATAATACGAAATAGTAACCATAGAGAACTGTAGCATCTACTATAAACTATATGTTGTGCATCTACCTACGTATGTTACAAAAATTAGTCAACTGAAACCGGTACAAGTAATCTCTAAAATCTCTACTCAACCGCGCGATAACTGAAGGTCGATAGCCTTATTAAAGTCAGTTTCCATTCAAGCGAAGCGGAGCTGGGCGGAGCTGAGCGGAGCTGAGTGGAGCTCAACAGACCAATCACAATGCATTACGAAAAGATTTTGACAGTGACAATTCGTTGCGCTGCGCTATGCACTGCGCTATGATTGGTAAATCGGACTTCGAACCGCTTCGCTCTGCGTCAATGGAACGCACCCTAACACTGTTCTGCCCGTCAACTGTGAATACCTAATAAGGTGCTGTAACAGCTGCTGTAGCTTGCCGAATGCAGCCTAGATTTTTTAGAAATACTTTTGCGGTTACCGTAAATTGCATGCGACTAAAGACTATCATATTAATGTATAAAGGTATGTTTTTGATAGCGACCGCAGTAACAAGCACCAACCGCACTGGTTACTATGAATCTCTATGAAAGCTTGCGTGCGACGGCAACAGCACTGCCTGCTGCTTGCGGTGTCAGCCGCGGTCGCTGGCGAAAACATACCTTAACTCTATAAGAAATAAAATAGCTAAGGAATAAATTAATGAAAACTATGTGCGTAAAGCAGATTAGTTATAATTTCACTCACACGGTTTTCCCGCGATGACTTTTAAAGTACCTGAAAAATAAAAATTACGAATTAGGAAAATACATTAAACTCTCACATTTTCCTTAAGAAGAATCAATCCTCTTTACATATTTTTCTTAAAAACAACGAAAACAATTCTTCCCCAATTAAACATTTCAAAATCTCATCAAAGTACCTATTACTTACTTATGAAATATTGAATTTAATTAAAAGTTTCAACGTATCAAAGTACTGGCGTGGGAAGGAAGTTGGTACATTTGTATTTATTTTGAGATGACTCAGGTTTCCTTTAGATAAACCCAAAGTAGGGTAGCCTTTTCAAAGCAGGTTAAAGTGAGTTAGTGGCACACCTTGGTGGTGGACATTTTAAACTGCTTAGAGGCCTTCGTCAATAACTTAATGTTCAAGGGATGTATTGGTCCGAATTCGTTAACAATATGAGTCGTAGTTATTTACTTTCCAAAATAATGTAATTTTTAATCCGTTTGACATTAACAACGTATCAACTTTGATAATTAGTGCCTTTCCGTCAAAGTTACGCTGTGCTGCGTTTTATATGATTGCCGAATATATAAATAGGAAATAGGTTTTATATACGATTAACACACATATTTTATATAAACAATCCTTTTCCCAACTAAAACCGCTCAAGTAATTCATTAACTCACACCAAATCTTCGCTCTAGTGATGCGACACGCCAATACTGTTTACCGAAAAACAAACGCATCGTCCGAATCAGATGCATCCCGAAAGCCATTAATCAAATCACGACTATGCGGTTTAATGGCAGACTAATTACAGTTTGCGAGCGAATCACCTACACAGTCGCAGTAATTACTGCATTAACTCGACTGCAGAAACGGTTAATCCGAGATAATGCTGATTACATATCGCAATGCGGGCGGTAACCAAAAGTTTGCTCTGTACGACTGTCAATCAATCCCCGTCACCGGTTACGTCAGAACAACGTCATTGATTACGAGTGAGTGTGTGACGTCATAGGTATGTACCAGAAATATCAATTATTGTACGGGACATCTGAGTTATATATGCAAGGCATGTGTTTAATCTAAAGTCTGGTTCGAGTAATGCTTTTTGTGTTGGATAGCTGCATTCAGGAGGAAGGTTATAAGCTATTAATTAACACATTTTGTACAGGTGCGGGTAAACCCGCAGGTCGCGGCTAGTACAATGTATATAGTCTTATTGAATAGAAAAAGTTTAGAATAGTGGCAAAAGGTTCTTTCCCTTTGGCTCTACGAAAAAAAATTGAGGGCTCTACAAATTGAGGGAAACCTTTTTCAAGCAGTGAAACACCACAGGTAAAAAAAGCACAATCCGCTCATGGGATTAAGCATTAAACAATATGATACTAAGCCTTTGAAAATTTCATTAAAATATTAGTAGGTATTGTTAAAGTTTGAAAACGACAAAGTTTTAAATACTCTCAACATTTTCATGGACCGACTTTATAATAAAAAAATAATGAAGTAATTATAATTTATAATGAAGTAGGTATCATTTCCAGCAGTTTGCTGCATCTCAAGGTCGAACTCACCTCGTGCCTTTGTTATTTAAATTATGTTTGGACAAGTGTATTTGTGTTTCTTAATCATTGCAGGTAAATGACCAGATAATTGAAAGAAAATCGATACAATTTCTATCAAATATCTCTACTGAAAACGTATATAATAGATAGATCGCAAGGGAAAAATCGCATATTTATCTTAGCATAGTTAACTATCCCATAGAACTATAACGAGAGGCTTGTTATATAGTATGTTTATCTTACTTTATTGTCTGCTTCTTCATCGAGTGGATGGTCAACCTGACCAATCCTGGTGTCAGAGTTATTGAGCTGCCAAAGGCCTCTGACGTGGCTCATGTAACGACTACTATCCGTAGAAAGTAACCTGGACCGACGGCTTAACGTTCCCTCCGAAGCACGATTGTTATAAACTGACTTTATTGACGGAAGCCTCAGATAAACGGTGATCATTGATCAGTAACGATTACATGATCAAGGAAATATAAACAAGACGAACAAGAAAAATTCCCAAAAACAAATCTCAATTACACAAAAGCAAACCCAGCAGTTATTAAATTAAAAACCATTTCCGCAGTTCTTATCGAGCCCCGTATCAAAAACAAAGTGTTGTACATAAAACCATTCGGAGTTGTAAGGAAACGATTTTCTGAGGCGAGTTAACTACGATGTTATCGGAAAACCAGAGCCGTAACGACTGATAAAGATATTTCTGCAAGCAAAACACAGCGTCTACGAATAAACCAAGTTTTATTTTTCCATTCGAACGTTTGTTTAGTACAATAATGAAATTAAGATCGCTTGCAGGCTATAATGCCTGTCTAGTACATTTATCTATAGTAATATAATAAAGCTGAAGCGATTGACTTTTTGTTTGTTTGAACGGGTTTCTTGCTTCGAAGGGCACGTTAAATTGTTGGTCCCAGTTATTTCAATCGTTAGAATTTGGTTATTTTTATCCTGAAATTCCTCGAGGGTACAACGATCAAAACCATAGGGCGTTGCTAGTTTGGATAATTAGACGGCCTAGTGTCGATCTAAAGCGTAGTTGCTATCGAAAGTGTTTTCAAATTTGGAACGGCTCCTATTTGTGCGGCTCTGATGTATGAATGAAATACCATTCGGTGTTTCCGCTTAACATTTATGGCGTATTAAGAACAGTTTAGCTATCAAATGGTTTGTCACTTTCTGACACACGCAATTTTCCGAAGAGCAAAAGAGACAAAACACAGTATAATAGTGTTTTAGTTACACCGCCTTAATAAGGCGGATAACGTTTAATCAAATTTACTAAAACCAATATTGGTTTTATTAATGTGATAAAATACGGTGTCACCGCAAAATCTTTAACATCTGTTTAAACTTAAGAATTTACACATTAAAATAAACTTGTAGCATAGTTTTCAGTACAATGTTTTAGGTTTTTCAACATTAACATAACGTGGGAAGAATGCAGGATTTAGAATAATAACTCCTTCCTATGGAAGTAAGATTGTTTTTAATTCTTAAGCCAACAAAACCGGTCTAAAATTCGGGGCAAGAAAGTTCGGGTAGGTTAGTGGCCAACCCTGGTGTCGGAGTTTTTAGACGGCCTAAAGGCCTCCTACATGGTTTAAAAAGTCTAAAACTACGTAAAAACTGACTGTTCCATAGACAAGTGCAAATAGTACAGAACAATATAGTTCATATAGTAGAGAACAATATAGTTCATATAGTACAGAACAATATAGTATACGGTATACCGAGAATTAACTGGGCACATGAAAATCAAATAATTCTTAACAAGTTAATTTACAAAATGTTGTCTACAAATAAAACTATTAGCAGACCCATTCAGCTATAAACACAAACTCACCGACCGAAAACAATTACCTAGAAAAGCAATTTAGTTAAATTATAATAGAAACGAACCGTTTAGAATATAAAGCAAAACATTTAGAGAACTAAATATATTAATTACTAGCTTTTGCCCGCGGCTTCGCTCGCGTGGAATTTAGTCTGCCACATTAAGTTTCGTGTTATATAGTTTAAAACATTTTTTTATTAAACCGACACAAAAAGAGGACCCTTTTCCTTTCAAATGGGATAGGTTATGTCACTGTTGAGCGAGAGAGAACACGGTTATGGTCCATAACAAAGCCCAACTCTTTTTTCGGTGGTCAAAACACCGAGTTGGCCGTCGATTTCGTTATGACCGTCAAAGAGTGACTTGTACATAGGTCATGTGTCACTGTTGTGCATTAGGCCCGGGCTCCATAGTATCCTAAGGTCCTTTAATTTATTATTTTATTTTAGTTACTACTTGCGGGCCCGCAGACACGTCACTTGCGGCCCGCAGCCCAATCCAAAATTGTAAAACTTCTATATAAAAATGTCTTAAAGAAGTAAACACAGTAGGTAGAACCACCATTAGCAACAAACTATCGTTTGGTCACCGACATTTTGTGTCTAATGTTCTTCACTCTCCCGCTTCCACATCTTGGCACTCTCCCACCTCCGCATCGTAGCACAGTCCCACCTCCGCAACGTCACTCACTCCCACCTCCGCATCGTAGCACACTCCCACCTCCGCATCGTAGCACACTCCCACTTCCAGATCGTAGCACACTACCACCTCCAGATCGTAGCACCCTACCACCTCCGCATCGTTGCCACCTCCACATCGTAGCACACTCCCAACTCCTTATCGTCGCTCACTCCCACCTCCGCATCGTAGCCACCTCCGCGTCGTAGCACACTTCCACCTGCGTATTTTAGCACTCTCCTGGTTCCGCATCATCGAATTTAAGTTTATTGAATAATGATTTTTTTATTGTTTCAATACATATACCCCTATGTCACAAATGCGGCCCGCCTTAATTTATTTGGCTATTTTGTGACCCATGCCTGTCAAAAGGTTGCCGACCACTGACTTAGTGCGAAAGACAAAGTTTATCTACATTAAATACTTAAAGCGACAAATGTATTGATTTTGATATGAGTTTAATAAATATACTAAAATGTGTATTGTAAAATAGTACCCAATGTAATTAAATTTATGATTATCAGTGTAGGTCATAGTGGCCTCCACTTATGAAGTAGATATATGCTGTCGCGGAATTTCATTTAGAACTATTCAAGACAAATAATCCTACGGTACATCATCCTTGTGTAACTCCAATAGTTTAGGCAGCGCACGCCAAGATAGCTCTTAGAGGGCAGATTTTTCCCCACTTAATTGACATGTATTGTTATATTACGACCAAAAATCATTAAATACACAAAATCATTATCAATGGTAGCTTATATGTTATTCTGATGCATAACCTATGTACATTAATGTAAAGTTTCATCCAAATTCGTTTAGTTAGTTTTTGCGTGAAAGAGCAACAAACATACATCCATCCATCCATCCATCCATCCATCCTCACAAACTTTCGCATTTATCATTTTAGAAGGAAGTAGGATAAAGTTTTATGAGACGGTTTATTTCCAAAAATAGTCAATAGATGACGTGGTTCTTCCTGAAAGAAGAAGCAAAATGGTTCTTCCTGAACTTAGGTTTCATCCACTTATTGCAATGTTATGCCATCGTAATGACACATCACCCGTTGAAATTAACGACTACAATTTAAGACATACGTATATCGGAACTACTCGGCGATGCTTCGTGCTCGTTCGGAGGCCGTCGCATGGCGACCGTGTCACACGTGTCAACCCAGTACGGTGGTGATTTTTCTCCGACTTGCTTTACAAATATGTAGGTACTTATTTATTACTAACAAAATTACATAAAATCATTATAAATTGTAGCCTATACGTTATTCTGATGTATAACCTACATTACTGTAAAGTTTCATCCAAATCCGTTTAGTAGTTTTTGCGTGAAAGAGCAACAAACATACATCCATCCATACATACATCCATCCTCACAAACTTTCGCATTTATAATATTAGTAGGAAGTAGGATGATTACTTATAATTCTCAGGAGCTCTTGACTGTTCGACGATCCGCGCCAGAATGACTTGCGGAGCGTCGAGCAGTTTTATTTATAGACACTCAATAACAACCATTTTCGTACAGAATTGATGTTACAATAGTTTTAGATTGATATAACTTTTTTATTTATGAACCGATTGAAACAAAACAAAGCCTAAATGTTAATCCCAGCAAATCACAACGCATTAGTGAAAACCGCATTCAATTCGGTTAAGCCGTTTCTGAGATTAGCGCGCACAGACAAACAGACAAACAGACATACAGACAAACAGACAAAAAATCTAAAAATCATTGTTTTGGGTTCTATTGCGTTCATAAAGCCCCTCTTATATATTTTTTCTTATATATCTTCTATGTACAGACAGCGATCATTTACAATTTTATTCTCAGGAGCTCTTGACTGTTCGACGATCCGCGCCAGAATGACTTGCGGAGCGTCGAGCAGTTTTATTTATAGACACTCAATAACAACCATTTTCGTACAGAATTGATGTTACAATAGTTTTAGATTGATATAACTTTTTTATTTATGAACCGATTGAAACAAAACAAAGCCTAAATGTTAATCCCAGCAAATCACAACGCATTAGTGAAAACCGCATTCAATTCGGTTAAGCCGTTTCTGAGATTAGCGCGCACAGACAAACAGACAAACAGACATACAGACAAACAGACAAAAAATCTAAAAATCATTGTTTTGGGTTCTATTGCGTTCATAAAGCCCCTCTTATATATTTTTTCTTATATATCTTCTATGTACAGACAGCGATCATTTACAATTTTATTATATGTATTGATTTTAAACAATGTACTAATTGCCGATAGTAGAACAAATGCTGGGATTATCTAATTAGGTAGTTAACGAGATGAAGCCGGGTTTACACTGTCGGATAATAATATATAAGGCAGACTAAAATAGAATGGCTCCTACACTTCGCACTTGAAACGTGGCTTTTTAACGAATTCAAGTAACCACCACGGCTACAGGCTTCAAAATACATACTTATAAAATATTATTAAATAAACTATATAAAACACTCAACAGTACACATCGCATAGTAAAGCATTTCAAGTGGTCCTAATAATGACTTTACGTCCTTACACACATTTTATACCCATTTGTGAAGTGATTAAATCGAAACCTCAAACTAAACTATCAAAGAAAAATAATCACTTTTTTCATTTTGTAGACGTTTTGGCAAATGTTTAATTATCACATTTATCGCACCGATAAGGTTAACACAAATTAATTTTAGTTAAACATTCGGAAGACCACACACCGCAATCAAATTATGAAAATTGATGGTAGATTTAAATGCAGAAATGTGATGTTTCAATTTTAATATTGCTCCTTTTTCTCAAAGGGGGTTAAATAGGATTATGTTTTACTAAAAACAACCCCATTTACTAACCCTACTTTACAGGACAAAAACGAATCGCAAGGCATATATGGGTTAATGTTATTCGAATATGCTAACTTGCTGTGTTTGCAAATTATTAGCATTCACGCTGTTGGTAAAGGAATGATAGTTAGAGAACTATGTATCTTGATGCAAACGATTTTTTTACTATTATTTAACACATTCACTGCCATATCAGGTATATATGCCTGAAATTTTCTTCGTTCGAGTTCTTAACTCCTTACTATTAAGCTGCCTGCCAATCTACGTGTACATATCCCAGCCTTCAGAAATGCCCGACGTGGTTTGTCACAAAATAAAAACTTAGAAGGGATAGTTGTATAAAAGTATGTCAATTTGATTTGGTAGTGAAGGTGTTATGAAAGCAGTGGAATCAATATCAGGCAAACTAATATAATGAAAAATGCTCGTCTGTGCAGATGATGGGCAAGAGTGCACCAATCCTAACTATATTTAATTTTATAAATGTTAAAATAACTCTGTCTGTCTGTCTGTCACGCTTTCACTTCAAAACTATTGATGAAATTTGGTACACAGTTAGTCCAGAGCCTGAGAAAGGACATAGGCTACTTTTTATCACGAAATTCCCGCGGGAATGGGTACAACGCGGGTGAAATCGCGGGGCGCGGCTAATATGTAATATAATATGTTTTTAGATAATTTGCGTTCCACGGGTGGAAAGTACACCGCTTGCTATAAAACATCAAAATACACCACAAAAACTAATATACCAAAAAATGTCCCTAAAAGAACGCGACCGTCAAAATACTCCCAAATTACAATTGTACGGTGAACGTAATAGGTCATATAAAATTCATGCTTTGGCGGCGCAACACACATACTACGTACCCTCGTAATGTGGCTTATCCCTTAGTTACTTACGAACAAAGAAGTTAGAGTAAATAATAAAAAATGGATAGCACTGTGTCTCACGCCAGGACGAAAAGGAAAACCAGCGCTGCATATGGTAAAGGGCTAATAACCGAACCAGTTAAAAATATCCTTAAAATTATAGTAACTTGACTAAGTACATCGATTGAATATTATAATTTAATTTAATTGTATTTCCAAACGCTACTCAAATTAAATTGCCCCAAATACCGTATTTTACAGTCTTAAAAACTGTGTAGGTAATTATGAAAAATATCTCGTATGAGTAATTTTAACCTTGTCTCCTTTGACAGCGAGTGATGGGAGACCGCGAAGGACAGGAAGGGTTGGAAGTGTTATTTGGAAAAAAAATAACGAGTTATTTTTTTGAGAATTCTTATATGTTAAGTATTACTTCTTTTACTTCTTCTTCTTCTTCATCGAGTGGATGGTCAACCTGACCAATCCTGGTGTCAGAGTCATTGAGCCGCCAACGGCCTCTGACATGGCTCATGTAACGACTACTATCCGAAGAAAGTAACCGGGACCGACTGCTTAACGTGCCCTCCGAAGCACGGAATCATCTTACTTTTCAGGCAATCAGGTTATTCAGCCTGCAATGCCCTAACCAAACTGAGGACAGTCTCACAAAGAGATTTTTGTGAGATATTGTCCCTACCGGGAATCGAACCCGGAACCTTCGGATCGTGAGCCGGGCGCTCAAACCATAAGACCACGGAGGCTGTTCTTTTACTTATAACCTTATTATAAAGCTCGAAACTTGATTTCTCTCTTAAATCACATCCCAAGCCACGGATCAAAATTCAAACCCCTAACACCCAATGAAAGCGTTAACTGGGCAGTAAGCCAATATCTTTAACCAATTACTTAAAATCTCAATTAAACGTAATAAATGTCAATTGTTTGAATAACGAGAAATATTTAAAGTCATTACAAACCAGACAGCAGAAAGTCGTTAATCTTAATTAGTTAAAATTGTATTTGGGGCATCAAATTAAAAATATTACATTAAAACTGCCGTTCGAAAACTGTGCCAAGATACTCATAGTAAAGGAATTTCAATGGTCTTGTTAGTGTACACAATTGTTTATGAACTAGAATGTACTAAAATAATTATTACACACAGATTTGCACACATCGTTACGGCTTATTTCTAAATCCGTACTATAATACCTAATTGAAGTAACTTCGCCCGTCTTTTCAGTTTTCTATTAAACTATTTCATTCACACTTATATTCAAAACACTTTTAGGACCTAAGATATGAAAGACTATCTCTTTCATATGTTAGCTTTTTTGTATCCGCCAGTACCTTGAAACTACCAAGAAAAGAGCTGCAAAAGTAATAACTGCTTAGCATCATTTCCAACAAATTGAATCATTCCGCTTTTTGATTAAAATACCTGCGAGATGAGGATGGATCAACAAAGAGCAAACTATAATGAAAACAAGTCTAAATTGAAAAAAAAAACGACGATAAAAGTTGTTTAACTAACAATCAGAACAGGAAGAACTAACGAGAGATACAATAGGTTAAGCCAACACAATGTTGGCTGGTAAGTTCAAAGCCTATCGATTGCATTTCATAAACAGTTTTATTCGCCGATTGTTCCGGCTCTCACCAAGTACTTACCAAACCATTGTTCGAGGCTCAAGTCAGAAAACTTTTATTTATCATCGGTAGCGCTACATCGGTCGCATTGTTCACAGATTGTGGATTTCACTCGGAAATTGCCGAGGAATGTATCAACGTCAGCGGATAAACGGTGGCAGACAATCGCCGCAGTCTGAGGATTTCAGCGCAAAATGAAACTTCTCGGAATACTTAAGTAAAAAAAATAATGTAGAGTAGTTGGGTGTCAGTTGCAACGTCTGTTCTTGGTAAGAGTCTGTTTGAAACTTCGCATGCCAGGAGGGTATCTTGGATATTGTTGGGGGCTATCTTTACTTACTACATTCTTACTTGTAAGTCTTAGAACTCATAGTCTTTTTTAAACTTACACGATTTGAACACATAGTTTAAACGTACTCACACGGGTTTTTTCGTGTTAGAAAGTTAATAAAGCAAGCAACTTACTTTTTATTTCCCGACGTTTCGAGGGGATTGCACCTCTCGTGGTCGCGGGTGAACTCTGTGAGTTCACCCGCGACCACGAGAGGTGCAATCCCCTCGAAACGTCGGGAAATAAAAAGTAAGTTGCTTGCTTTATTAACTTTCTAACACGAAAAAACCCGTGTGAGTACGTTTAAACTATTAGAACTCATAGTCTATTAAAGGTTAGATATTTTTATTTCTGATGGCGACTCGATGGCGGAAAGAGCTGGTCGATTTTTATAAGGATTAGAAGGAGTTGGCATTGGGAAAGCTACATAGAAATAATTGGAGGAGACGTTTTCCAAGCGGTAGGACAGCAACAAGGTTACGCAAAAAAAATGTCTAGTGTTTTTCCATATTTGCCATTAGCTATAGATTATTTCGTTGAAGTTAAAGAGGAATTTAAAAGATCGTTTTATATTAGGAATAATATAATAATAGGAAAACGTAACAATAGCCACATTCATAAAAACAAGGTCCTTATCGTTTATTGTCGGAAATAAGCAATTCGGAGAAAAGTAAAAATAAAATAAGGTCCCTTACTTTTCTAGGAATAACTATTATCTTCCGCCTTATTTTGTTAGTTCCGTATTATTCGTAAATATCGTAACAAATCTACCTATACTATTATGATAAAGGTAATACTATCATGGCTCAAACCCGAGCCATGTTCAAAAATTAGGAAAAAAAAAATTCGCTCGACCCGGGAATCGAACCCGGTACCTCAGTCTTGGCAGGCCAGTGCACATACCACTAGATCACCGAGGCGAATTTTTCAGAGATTCAAAATATAACTTTTCGATTTTACAGCCAAAGACGAATCCTTCTGAGGAGGAAAAAGTTTTGGTAATTTCATTCCATTCTTAACCCAGCCCTGAACCCTTATCCTCAATGGAAGAAGTTGTCTTGGATTGTAAAATCAGTCATGATGGACTGAATTTTAAATTAAATTAAAATTAAAAAATATATATTTTACATGTCTACTTTTCATTTCAAAACCCTCACAGGGAAAAACACGACGTTACATGGGCCATGTAAGAGGCATTGTCAGGTTGTCAGGTCAGCAGAGGACTGGTCAGGTTGACCATCGACTACTCGATGAAGAAGAAGAAGAACCACACAACTAAAGCCACAGGGCACTGCTATTTAATAAATAAAGTACCTAATTTGTATGTAATATTACGTTACTCCCACAGACCATTTCGCGTCGCAAATATTTATTAGTATCCTCATTCTGTATACTTTGCGTACATTTTATTTCATTAGAAATGAGACCGCTATTTTGGTTCGTATTTCCTTTGTTTTAAATCTGGTGGTTGTTACGTTTGCTGAAGAGGTGGGAGGATAAAGTGATGGAGAGACCTTGATTTATTTTTAGTTTATATATTGAATCATGATATAGAGCATTTCTTTATATATTTAGTGATCAGGACTATTGGGCATATTTCAGTTTAATTTAGAACCACTGACATGACTATAATTAAAAAATTATAACAGCCTGGACGTAATCTAAATATTAATGAAAGCAATCAGGTCAGAAATCAATTTAAGGGTAGGATTTATTAATTAAAACAACGCGTGCACCCTTATCAAATGGTCGGTTAACCTCGATACGTCAACGAATATGCAACCTCATACTCATTACCAGTTAACATCATTATTGTATTTTACGCACGCTTCACACACGTACCTGAAAACGTTTTATTAAAATTCCTCATACGCGCCCTACATAAATAATAAACAAGAAGCTTTCGACTGAATCGTGAAAACGTGACATTGAAACGGAACCGAAATGCTCATATAGCGGACTCTAGTTATCTCATAACCGATCTTAAACTATCACCCTTTGTCTTAAGGGAGGTTTTTGAATGGCGTTACCGATCACGCTTATGATGTTTTCATTAGATGGAGAAAAGTTTGTGACGTGACGGGAGTTAAACGTCTGGATGATCGTGTGTTATTGAATTTTGGGTCATGATACTTCAGATTTGGGTTCGGAATCGTTATGGAGCTGTTACATTTATTTTTTGTGTAAAATCCAGTACCCCGTGGCTTTGTCTACTATGTAGTTCTCATAGGAATTTCGAAAAGTACCCTAATGGGCCGAAACTGCGTTAAGCGGGTACCCGCGCGGTTTCATACAAAAGTGAACAGTCACGTGCGCCCGTCGCGTGCGCCCGCTTAACGCAGTTTCAGCCCTAATATCCTTCCTAAAAACCTTACCACCTTCCTATTGAATGTGGCTATCATATAGGTACAACAATATATTTACAAATCACACTGTTACTTTCAAAGATTTGCGTGATCAAACCAACAAAAAAATCTTCAGCTCTATTATATTACTTTATACACTTTCGAACTCAATGCTATGCGAAGTGAGATTTATGGCGGGTGTAAAACAGTGGCATTCTCAGGCGCCAGTAGATGTACTCTATATGCATGAAGGCACTCTGAGACGTCGGAATCTTAATTGTGCTCCATTGAAAGATACCAGTGTTCACCGTCTTTATTTACGAATACGGGAACTTGTTGCTCGAAACACGTATCTCGGAGCATCTCCGACTTTTGTGGTTTTCTGCACTTTTGTCGGCTAGCCGTCTTGGCAAAGCTAATGTTTACATTGCCCCTTCATATTTGATAGCGATCATAACATTAATTCGTGGAAGTGCCCCCATAATAGTGCGGTATTGTCATAAACTTATTAATTTACGATACATAATAAACGTTCCGAAATAACAATTAATGTCTTTCCCGTTTATTAATTAGAACGAGAATACGTTTCGGGATTATTGGTTGTACGAGTAAACGTTGTATTGTCTGGAACAATATGCTTCCTTACCCTCTGTGATAACTATCCATACTAATTCCTATATGTAAATGATGTTCCTGCTCAACTAAATGTATGGCCGCGACCCCACTAAATCTGGGAAAATATTGTAAGAGCGATCTAAAAAAATGGCACTAGGGCCATCTATTGGATCAGATAAATAAACAAACTTACAACTAACGAGATTATATGTATTACTCACCAAGTGCTTGCTTTACCGTGGTATAACTGCACATAGTCAATGAACATTTGTAACAAGCGCTCTCCATTAAATAAATTCAAACAATTAGCTCATTCATAGTCAACTGTATTTAAATCATAAAATCATTAAATTCTTCACATTTTCAAGTCACAGGAATTTGTAGTATGTGGCGTTGCACGGGTTAATAACGACGGTCCCCACAGGAGTATTACGTGCTGCAATGGACGGCTAAGGGTTAAATGGAAATAGCTATTGCAACAATAAAACTTTGAATTCTTCAAACAAATTGTAGACAAGCATGTTACAAACATTAACCCCACGTTGCTTCGACTTGTTCTGTAAAATCTATGACGTTTATAAACTTTTGATAGAGATATAATGCCAAATCAAAGTTACAAATTAGTAAAGCCTAAACAGACTATTGTTACGTCTCGACAATAGTTAGACATCTGGTTTGATAGTCTACGAAAACAAATGATGGAGCGCGTACTAGACACAATAATAGTCTAACTTACTGTTAGACTAAAGAATTTGTGCTAACAAATTGTAAGACTGGCAAAAAGGTAGTATTATTCCCGTCGAACAGTCAAAAACTGTTATGGCTCTTAAATGTACTACAAAACACAATTAAGCTCCCTCTACACGTAAACTGTAAAACGTGTTATTTAAATGAAGCCCAAACATCATATAATATCGGAACTTATCTGCGTTTACACAGTCGCCACCTAGAACAAGCTAATGAAACTAGAGGTGCATAAAACATGTACAACGCCGTGCCAACAAAGCCAATTGTTTTATATTATTTATTTTCTTTCTAACTTTGTTTACTAGACAACTAATTTGTGCAAAGATGTCTGTCTAGAGCTTTCACTTAAAAACTTTTTAAGCTTTCGAGATTGGAGAAATTGTTTAAATTAATTATGTTTTTCTTTCTGAAAGCTCCCAAGAGTAGTGCGATTCATACGAGAAACGTAAAGTGTTTATTACCTAAATTAATAATATAAATCGTTATTGGCAATAGGTAAGTGTTGGAGAACCAGTTTCGAGTAAGCTAACTGTATGGACCAGCTTTGGAAGACATACGTGACTGTAGCGTTTTAGCGTATGAAGGAGCAAGTAACAAAGGGTCAAAAGAGTTTACTTTCAAAGTGAGCAAAAAAAGTAATTCCAAGACTGATGAATTGGCCGCTCGTAGCTATTCAATTTGCTCAAAAAAAGCTTTACCTATTCTTACTTTGTTTAAAGTAAGTAAAAAAATTCATTTAATTCTATTTAAAGTAAGACGCGAGTATTCCCATTCTCCGCTTAAAATGCAGCAGAAAATTGAACATTTCCAAATGAAATCTAGAATGTTTAGTGTTATTTCATCAACTTTGATGTCAAAGACTGGTTGATGACCTAGAGTCCATGACCTCCCCATCTTCTTCAAATACCATCTCAAACAAGGATATAGTACCGAGAAACAAAGACCTTAGTGCTCCTACAATATGGACTGAAGTTGCTTGTACCAACAGATCCATACGTAAATTATAAGCACACGTTCAATTAAGGCTTCTCGGAGTCATCGCAAATACATTGAGTAGTTAACTATTTAGTGTTTACTTGGGACTTGGGACACTGGATTAGGTATTTAAATCAGGTAGTTCAATTACTATACCTTTGGTATAAGGTTTATTTTCACATAACATCACGGTGAATCCGGTAATATAATGTAATGAAAATCCAGTATCATATGTACAGACATATAATATGCCTTATGATATCTTGAAGGTGGAACGATTTTCATAATAAAATATGTAAAGTGTCGTTGAAATGTGAGCTGACGAATTCAAAATACAAAGTTTGGACGTGTGCGACACTTTTCTATTGCACAAGCTTGCGAGTCTGCTTGTAAACTAGCTTAATAGTTATTGTTGACCTTTGAAATGGTATTTAATTGCTATAGGTACTTCGTATTTCATTTCAAAAAAGGTTAATTATAATAAGCAAAGAGTTAAAACAATTTCATTAATCTTCTACAATCTGATATAAATCAATTTAAATAAATCATCAACAAACCACCAAGCTCACGCCACCAATACATAATTCCTACAATATATGAAGTTACTCGAGTCATTTTTCACACCCTTATACCGCCTAATATCAAGTTTCCTTTAAGCCTCCAATAGATTTAATCTAGCAAAGCCATTAGTTCCATATGTTTAAGGAAACGTTTAATTTCTCGCTACATAAAACGATTTGTGAAGATTTTAATCTACAGCAAAGGGGAAATGGGTACCCCTAAGCGTTGGTTTGCGTGAATTATTATAGTGAAATATTTACCGAAAAATAATAACTCAATTAGCTTCAAATGTTATCGTAAATCATTGTTGAAAATATTTATTTCACGTGACTGAATAAATCGTTACCTATTCATAAAAATAGTCTGTAAAAAAGTAAAAGAAAAGGTATGTTCGAGTAGGTTAGTGGTCAACCTAATGTTGGAGTTTTTAGACCGCCAAAAGACAGTCCTGGATATGGCCTAACCTAGATTAAAATAATCAGAACTTACAGTTAAACCTGCCGTCTGTAGCTAACGCTCAGATAGAAATGTCACTACAGGCTACCCATCCACGTGAGAGCCATACTGCACGTTAATTTAAAAACTCGCAGTGCCCGGTAATTTTATCGCGGTTCCGAGGGAATATCGGAATAAAAAGTAAACATAACCTAACCTTGTTCTTGAATATTATGTCGATCATATACAACAAGATTTTTTGACAACCAAAGTACAGTTCAAGAGTTGAAGGCATGGTAACCCCTTAATTCCGAAGATTCTTTTTTAATAGCAACGCGTTTAAATTGGAAAACATATCCTCATTTTCATTATATTAGTATAGACTAGATATATATAGATTCCAAATACAGTCCCATTTCGTGGTTATGTTAATTTAATTCACCATTCAAATATGTGCATCTGCATCTTTGCTCCACCCAGCCCCTGCACTTGTAATGCACATCACCTCATAAACAACGCAGCAATAACCATCAACCGCAGACAAATTTAATACATGATAGATACGGCATATTAGTGGGAGCGGTTGGTCGCACTCAATATGAGTCAATTGACTCCAACATCCTGCCGTTTGTGCAGCAATAAACAGTATGAGGCCACTTGTCGCACTGCATATTGGCCATTGTATCGCTACGGGAATTCCTGGGCATAAAGCTTAATCAATATTAGTACTATTTGTTCATCAACGTATCTAAATATATTGCGCGTGGTGACGCTAAGTTTAAAAGACATCCAGTTTAAGAAACCTGCCGAAAATCAGATCTACCTTTAACAACAGATGTTTGATCATGTAAAGGAACTAAGTATATCAGTTTTTTGTATCAATTTAGATTTTAAAGGGGAAGCTAATACTCGCAATACTAGCAGTTCAGCTGGGTTACTATGTAAAGCCATCGAATTCAAACCAAATATAAATCTTATCAATTTCTGTCAAAACTCAAAATACATCGTTTTAGAATCGTTCGATCAAATAAGTCGTTTTGATGTTGCAAAAAATCGGTTTGAACAAGACCAAATCATATCTTCATGGTAACCCCTCAATGTCGAATATAATTATTTAATAGCATCGCTAACAGGCACATTTCTCCTTGAACAATACAATTACAAATTGAAACATATTTCAACAGTTGAACCTCGAATAACAATAGGAATTCACACATAAGGGTATCAACAAACTTATTAACCTCCCGATTCCTCAATGACCTATCGATATTGAAAGCCATTAGTTTCAATCAAAGCCTCCAATGTGCCAACGCATACATTATTTATGATCGTCCCATTCAATTGTTTAGGGACATTTATATTGGTCCAGTAATTGATAGCCATTGAATGTTACGTTAATGTTCATGTTAATTGGTAGTGTGGTCTATTAGTGTTTATGTGGCCAAGGACTGGTGATAAAGACGTCATCACGACGGTCTATTCGGAGCCTAAAGCCTGATTTAGACGATACCATTTTCTTGTACATTCAAGTGCAATTATTGAATGCAATAATTGAAGTGCGATAATTGCCCTTCAAGAATTGTAGGCAACTGTTTACACGAGGATACAAGTAAAAAAATTGAACGCAATTATTGAATGCAAGTCTTGACTTAAAATAGTTGCAAATGTCCTCTGTTTAGACCAATACAATAATGTTTAGGAGATTATTGCTTTCAAGTTTTGACTTGTCTAAACAGAGAATTGTATGGCGTGTACCATTTCATTGACGGGTTGCTTCAAGTATTGCACGTATTTGCGTTGTCAAATTTTTCATTCAAGTGTTGGGAGGTTTTGTAGAGTCTGTTTATTCAAAAAATGAGTCAAAAAATATTAAAATTTGGTTCTGCTGACTTAATAAAGTTTATAGAGATTTACCGTAGCCATGAGTGTTTGTGGGACACTGAAAATGTAATCTACAAGAATCGTGATGCACGAAATGCTGCACTTGTAGCATTTGCACAAGAATTTGGAGTTGACGGTTTGGGACCTAAGGAAATTACGAACAAAATAAAAAACTTAAGAACGCAGTATCATGCGGAAAGGAAAAAGATAAAAAATTCAATGAGCACTGGTTCCGGTACTGCAGATATTTACAAGTCCAAACTCTCTTGGTATAATTTAATGGATTCTTTTTTAAGGAAAACTTCTGAACACAGAGAAACAACATCAAATATGGTAAGTATTTATTTATGAAAAATATACATTTAGAGCCTGTCCAGAAAGCGCGATTTACGCGCGTGTCCACTCGCGCGAAGGCACTCGCGCGTTCTCGAGTTACTAGAGCTACATACATTCCGTCCAGATGCTCTCGCGCGTCACCTCACACGCGCGTAAAACGTATGCAATGAGCGGGACTCTCGACTCGCTCGTTTTACGCGCGTGCGCCGCGCGAGTCGAGATACTCCGGCGCCATTGTAGCGTCCAGTACTACGCGGGTGTCCGTGGCGAGTGGATGTACTCGGTTAAAAGTGGAGCGAGAAAACTTTGACACGGAACTTTTTATTGACGAAATTGAGAAAAGGGTAGCAGCTATATGGAATATGGAATCATCTGATTATTCTAATAGAACCATTAAGCGTAGGAACTGGGAAGAATTTTTTTTTTCTGAAACATACTATGCGTCAATCTATCACGTAGAATGAATGGGATGCACGTTTATAACTGACTAAATCCGTCTCATCACATGCGCGCGTGATGAGACGGATTTAGTCAGTTATAAACATGGACTCGGATACAGCGGTTGTGTTGTGGCTTGCATACCGTCGATGGAGACGTCGTAAACGAAGAGAAAGTCGACGATTTAACGTGCATCCCATTCTACGTGATAGATTGACGCATAGTATGTTTAAATAAAATAAAATATTTTTTTTTTATTGAAATAATGTGTATATATATTTATTTATTTCTGGTCGAAAACACCAAGTTGGCCGTTGATTTCGATATACATGTCAAGGAGTGACTTGGACAACTCTTCAAGGGCTTTCAAATGACATAAGTTATGTCACTGTCGAGCAATACCATCAGGGTCAACTGCACATACACCCAGTGTCGATCTTCGGTGGTCGAAAACACCGCGTTGGCGGTCGATTTCGATATAACTGTCAAACAGTGACTTGTAGAACTCTTCAAGAGCTTTCAAATGACATAGGTCACGTCACTGTTGAGCATTAGAATCAGGGTCGATACTTCGGTATAGCATAGCCCAACTCCATTCTTCGGTGGTCGAAAACACTAAGTTGGACGGCGATTTCGATATAACTATCAAAAAGTGACTTATAAAACTCTTTATGAGCTTCCAAATGATATGTGTCATGTCACTGTTGAGCAATACGATCAGTGTCGATACTTCGGTGGTCGAAAACATCGAGTTGGCCGTCGATTTCGATATAACTGTCAAGGAGTGACTTGTAAGAGCTTTCAAATGACATTAGTCATGTCACTGTTGAGCAATACGATCAGGGTCAACTGCACATTAGTGCACATACACCTAGTGTTTTTTCTTCGGTGGTCGAAAACGCCGAGTTTGGCGTCGATTTCGATATAACTATCAAAAAGTGACTTGTAAGAGCTTTCGAATGCGTAAGTCATGTCACTGTTGAGCATTCTGTCCAGGCTCCACAGCACCTCCAGTGGTAATTCTTCGGTGGTCGAAAACACCGAGTTGGCCGTCGAATTCGATATAACTGTCTAGGAGTAACTTGTACAACTCTTCAAGACCTTTCAAATGACATAGGTCATGTCACTGTTGAGCATTGGGGCAGGCTCCATAGTTCCCTGCCCGAGGTCCTTGATTTTGACATTTCTGGAGCGTGTAGTTCAATAACGGTTGGGAATATAGAAAAAGTGGATAGAATTAAAGTTATGGAGAATTATGTAAGCTTTCATTTCATCATACACTTTTTTGCTGAATTGCACCGTTTTTGAGATATTCGCGAATAACCTAAAATTGAGACCTTTGTCACCCCCCCCCCCCTCCCTCCGGCGCACCTCCTAGACGTCAGGACTTTTAGTATGTTTTTCCCCTGAGCACCCTGAATACGATTCTGTAGAAATCGCTTAGGTACCCTCTCACGCACTCTATACCCTCCTTTGAGTTGTTCTTTTACGGGATTAGTCAGCTAGTAATATTATAAATGTTAAACTTTTTTTTCGTTAAAAAATGGCACTGTCTTGCCAAGGTACAGCACCATCATTGTTAAAGTAATGACAATAATTATCACGGATTCTTATAGCTTCCCTTGTACTATTCCTGTTGTTCTGTGATGTTATATTTTCAAAAGCTCCGCCTGAAGCATTTTGTCTCCAAGTACCAAGACGAAGACCACTTCTTTGACATTCTTCGTCTATAAAACCTGGTGGGGTGTACGACGCAGGTGAAGTTTTCCTAAGCCAGTTGTGTAAAGCACATGATGTTTTCACTATGACATCTACCTTGTCTATACTTGTAGTGATTGGCTTTTCGAAAATTCGAAATCGGGATGTTAAAACTCCGAAAGCATTTTCAACGATTCTCCTACATCTGCACAATCTATAGTTATAGATTTTTTGTTCTCTACTTAAATCGTTACGGCGAGGATATGGTTTCATCAAATAAGGTTTTAAAGGAAACGTTTCATCTCCGACAAGTACTGCATTACTTGGCAAATTAATGGTATTCTCTTCAATAGCCTTCTTTAAAGTACAATTATTAAATATTCCACCATCAGAGTTTCTACCTTTTGCTCCCACGTCAATGTATGTGAAACAATAGTCGTGATCAACACAAGCTAGTAACACAATACTAAATGTACTTTTATAATTAAAAAAGTCTGATCCTGTGCCAGGGGGACAATTTACGTTTATATGCTTTCCATCAATGGCACCAACGCAGTTGGGAAAATTCCATCTTATAAAAAAGCCCCTTATTATTTGATTCCATTCCTCTTCAGATCTTGGCACCTGTAAAATAATGAAATAAATGTATGTTTTCAGAATGATACGTCCCTGGCATCACAAGAAATAGTTGTTGAATATTTTGAAAATGAAAATACGGAAAATATTGAAAATGTCCTAAATTCAAATATACAAGTCGTCGATGATGTGCTTCCGTTTCCAATGCCTAAAAAAACAACTAAAAGAGCAGGTTACATAGAAACGGCCTTAAATAAACTGGACAATATTGAAAAAAGAGCAAGACTTGAAAAAAAAGACGATGATTTGGACAATTTCGGAAAATATGTAGCGTCTTCATTGCGAATTTTGAATACCGAAAATAGCATACATGCTCAGGACGAAATACAAGCAATATTATCAAAATATAAACTGCAAGATCTTAGAGAAAAAGAACGACAAAACTCTACTCCAATACTAGAATCCCCGTATTCGAAACAAGACAGCGAAGACACATGGTTGAACGTGTAATTTTTTTCTATTTTAATTAAATATCTGATTCCGTAGTTTATATTCTGATAATTAATAAATATTGTTTATTTTTCGTTCTGAGCATCAATAGTATGTCGGAGAGTGGCATCAGTGGCGCCACACCAGATAGCGGTTTATTACGTCACTACATTATTTATAGTCAAAAGCAAAATATTGCTCACCAATTAATAAGTTATTTACTTTTATATAAATTTATTGATTATTGATTATTATCAGTACTTAATTTTTTTTTAATCCCTTATATATAATATATAATATTATATATAATATTATAGTTCATTTTTCATTTTCATTTTTATTAATTGTTTTATTAAGAGTTTATATTTTTTTTCTGTTTAACTTGTTTGTCATTTTAATATTCGTTAACCCATGATATGGAAATGTTATCACTTAAAGTTTGCATAAAGTTCATTATTATTTTTGTTTAAAGTTTTATTATTATTTTAAGATATGCATGTTGTGGCACCTATAGAAAGTGCATCTAATTCATTAATTTAGTCGTCAGTTTTATTTTTAAGTTTGATGTATATTTCACTGGCTGTCCTTAAATAAATAAATAAATAAAGAAATAAGTCTGTAGTCAATTTAATCAAGCTATATAAGTATAAGAGTAGTTTGTAAATTCAGCTGACTGATGGAATCTGTAGTGTTGTTATTCCGTGACGTGAATTCTACCTTCATGGTGTAGTCTGTGGTATGAGAATAGACTATGTTAAGTCTGTGGTGTTACGGACTATGACAGTTGTATTGCGAATCGAGTATAGAATTAGGAAAAGATATTCTATGGCGTTGACAGGACGGCTATGGGGTGAAATCAATTAATTGAATCTAGACGTATCCTGTAATCTGTAATCCATGTTGATTGTGTGTAAAATACAAGCAATGTCATTGTAATGAAGTCCTGTGAGTTATTATTTCAAGATCAAGACCGAGGAATCCTAAGATATCTGATGTTGTATTGACAGTATAATGCTCGTGTTTATCCTGATGTGACACGTCCCCAACAAGTAATTAACAATTTCTAAATATTTTGCTGAAAATATATGATTCTATTATAAAAACTGTTTTATTTTGAACTCACCTTTATAAAATCTTCTAATACAGAGTAAATAGCTTCAAGAACTTCGACCAAGAATGTACTTATAGTACACCTAGGTACTCTAAATAATTGTGACAGTGTACCAAACGAATCTCCAGTTGCCAAATATTTTAATGCTATTTCTAGTTTTGTTCGAGCAGGAATAGCATTACGCATTGTTGTGTTTTGCCTTTGTATAGATGAACCAATTTTATCTAATAAATAATAAAACTGGGTTCTGTTGACACGGAACATGTTCTTAAAGTCATCTTCATTTTCTATTTGTAGTTATACACAAAGATTGTTAGACGCTCCAAGAACTCCTCTTCTTGCTATCCATTTTTTGATCCAACACCTCTTTTTACGACGATTTCTCAATATTTCTTGTCTCAGAAGAGCAGCAACGATTAACACACCTTCACTTACTGCACTCATGTTGGCAATGAGCGCCCCCTCAGGGTGAGAACGACAACTTCCTAAAATGACAACTTCCGAAAACGACAATTTCCGAGAACGTCTATTCTAAACTCGTCAATTTCCTAAAATGACAAATTCCGAAAATGACATATTCCGAAAATGACAAATTCCGAAAATGACAACATCCTAAAATGACAACTTCCAAAAATTATAAAAAAAAAATTACCCTAACCTACCGAATAGTAAGAAAATTGTTTTACTACTCGTAAATACATGCAATTCGGTAGGTTAGGGTTTTTTTTTAGCCGCGAGTGGTAAGAAAACCTACCAGGAAAATAAGCTATTGAAAAATAATAAAGTTGACATATTAAAAAAGTTGTCGTTTTCGGAAGTTGTCATTCTAAAAAGTTGTCGTCTTCGGAAGTTGTCGTTTTCGGAAGTTGTCATTTTAGGAAGTTGTCGTTCTCACCCTGAGCCGTCTAAACTGAACATTTTGATTTTTTGCGCAAGTTTTGCTTGCCTGAGACAAGAAATATTGAGAAATCGTCGTAAAAAGAGGTGTTGGATCAAAAAATGGATAGCAAGAAGAGGAGTTCTTGGAGCGTCTAACAATCTTTGTGTAGAACTACAAATAGAAAATGAAGATGACTTTAAGAACATGTTTCGTGTCAACAGAACCCAGTTTTATTATTTACTAGCAGCGCCCGGAGATTTTACCCACGTTGTGCCCGTTCCCGTGGGAATTTCGGGAATTTTTATACCTATAAATCTTCCTCTTGAATCACTCTATCTCTTAAAAAAAACTTCATCAAAATCCGTTGCGTAGTTTTAGAAATCTAAGCATACAGACAAACCGACAGACAGAAAGCGACTTTATTTTATACTATGTAGTCATTAGATAAAATTGGTTCTTCTATACAAAGGCAAAATACAACAATGCGTAATGCTATTCCTGCTCGAACAAAACTAGAAATAGCATTAAAATATTTTATACACTCATGACTGCGATAAATCTCAATAAAAGTATATCGATGATTAAGTATATATGTACGTTATCTAATAAATTGGTTTGGAGGTTATGTGTATTGCAAACTGCTATGTCTATTAATAATATTAATTAGCCATAAATGTCCCACGGCAGGGCAAAGGCCTCCCTACCCTCCTTCCACTGATCTCTATCCTGAGCTATTGTGGGCTATTGTGTGTTATGTTGGCGGGACGAACTAGACCAACACAATTATAACTGGGTAACTTAGACAAAATAAAAAACAAAAATACTTTCACATTTTAATTGAAAAAAATAAATATTAATTGGAACAGAGATAATCTATTTTCTTCGGGGTCCAGTTTAAGGCATTCATATTTTGTAACCACACGTTTCTTAGGGTGACAAATCAACATCGAGCTGTGCTGCGCTGTACTGCGCTGTGCTATGTTTGGTCAACTCGCTCGTCTAATATTTTAATGAGGATGCAAACAAACCATGCTGTGCTGCGCTGTGCGAGGCTGCGCTCTGTTTAAAAACGCAGCAGACTCGAGCGAGGCGCGCTACGCGCCGTGCTGTGCCGCGCTGTGCCGAGCTGTGCTATGTTTTATATGGAGCTCTGCCATGCTGCGCTGTGTCGAGCTATGCTAGGTTTGGAGTTAAATTAAATTCTCCGTATTTTTCATGTATGGTGTGTGGTAACAAGATACCGTGACTGGACTCTTTTAACGACAAAATAACACATAAAATATCCATATCCGCTTCTTCTTCACTTTCATCTTCATCGGATTCAATTATGTCGTAATGTTTACGTTTTTTGAAAATAGGGTCATATTTGACGAGATAAACGACTACACGAGCTGCTGATTACTTTATACTGAGCTAGATTGTTAAAAAACGTAGCTTAAGACACACAGCACAGCACTGCACAGCACAACACAGCACAGCGCAGTACAGCGTAGCTTCGTTTAATTGTTAAAAAAACGTAGCTTAAGAAACACAGCACAGCACAGCGCAGTACAGCGCAGCACAGCTCGATGTTGATTTGTCACCCTTAGCGTCAACTCGGAAGGAAATCTGCAAAAATATAATTGATAACTTATACATAACATAACATATATTTATTACTGAGCTTATACTAAGTATGTCAACTTTTAGTATTGAATATCGACATTTTATCGATAAGAATTTATCAATCCCTAGTGCATAAACAATAACATAAATAAAACTAATTTTTACATCAATTCTCACGAAATTTATCATTTTAACATCATTATTTTATTAAGATATCATTGCAATCAATTTTCAGATAGTAATCAATGCTATAAACACAATTTCAAGACAAATTTGCATAAAAACAACAATAAAATACACGTACCTGTGAAATGACGTTTTACTCCCTTTTCTGTAGCGAGCTTTACAAAACACACATTTTATCATGTTTATTTAGCTCAACTTTCACAATTAAATATGAAATTTCACTTAAATACCACGAAATAATATTACAATACACAAATTATATTACACAAAAAACTCGCCGTCGCCGCTGTTACGGGGGCCATTTTCTTGCAGTGTCAGTGTCTTGTCAGTGCTTCCAACACTTGAATGAAAAATTTGACAACGCAAATACGTGCAATACTTGAAGCAACCCGCCAATGAATGGTACAAGCACATACAACTCTCTGTTTAGACAAGTCAAAACTTGAAAGCAAGAATCTCCTAAACATTATTGTATTGGTCTAAACAGAAGACATTTGCAACTATTTTTTGTCAAGACTTGCATTCAATAATTGCGTTCAATTTTTTTACTTATATCCACGTGTAAACAGTTGCGTACAATTCTTGAAGGGCAATTAACGCACTTCAATTATTACATTCAATAATTGCACTTGAATGTACAAGAAAATGGTATCGTCTAAATCACGCTAAGCGTGATTTAGGGCCAGCGCAGACAGAAAGGAGCGCAGCGGAGAGGATTTTATTAACGCACTTGAAAATCAACTTTAAAATTATTAAAATAAAGTGCATCGCGGGGATTCCCGCGTAGCGTCGAGGACGCGCGAGCATTTTTTGTCAGGTTCAAACATTTATGCACTTTATTTTAATAATTTTAAAGTTGATTTTCAAGTGCGTTAATAAAATCCTCTCCGCTGCGCTCCTTTCTGTCTGCGCTGGCCCTTAAGCGCCATTTACATGATGCAAGTTTCTTGCCTGTTGCATATAATAAAATTGAAGCAATAAATTACTTGCATGGTCTAAACAGTACGTAACATTTTGATCTTTTGCGCAAGTTTTGCTTGCCAAAATTGTCTTGGTGTAAACAGCACATACAAAAATTTCTTAGGCGATTCTTGCATTCAATTTTCTCTTCGTTTAGGGCCAGCGCAGACAGAAAGGAGCGCAGCGGAGAGGATTTTATTAACGCACTTGAAAATCAACTTTAAAATTATTAAAATAAAGTGCATAAATGTTTGAACCTGACAAAAAATGCTCGCGCGTCCTCGACGCTACGCGGGAATCCCCGCGATGCACTTTATTTTAATAATTTTAAAGTTGATTTTCAAGTGCGTTAATAAAATCCTCTCCGCTGCGCTCCTTTCTGTCTGCGCTGGCCCGGGGAATTAAATACGTTATTGGGTAGTTTAGTTAACGGTCGATACTATCCGTTGGCGAAAATAGTATTTATCAACTATATCATTCTAATATCTAGAAGATGGTAACCAAAAGAGAAGATACGGGTCTTCCTAGCCTAGTCCACTCTAATATAAGTGCCTTAGTCTTCTCAAGCCAGGAGCCGTAATTGTACACAATTTCATTTTTGAATTTGTGTCCAAGCCTTGCCAAATAAAATGTCAAGATCACCAACAATGATGTCTGCACCGCAACTGTGCTCTCACATGCCACTGTACCAACTGCAAACGGGCTTCTCAATGGTGTAAGGGTGTTCAATATTTCCAAAATTTTAAAAGGATCTAAGCTGATGAGTTAAAGATTGGCGCTCTATTAGTGCTTGACATTTCAAAAGACAAAACATTTTACAAACAAAAAATATGAATTTGATTATTCTATTCACTAGGTTGCTACAACAATAGCTAGAACCATATAATCATAAATAGCCGTTAGTCAATTACTATATTGATTTCATTGGATTGTATACGGTATGGCCCGACAATATCATTTGTGTGGAGTAATGAATGCCTAAGCACACTGGAATTGTTTGTCATCACTATGATTTATAGCTGTGGTAATTAATACCTATGATGATACTAGTTATGGTTAATTCAATTTCGAATGTGGGTTTGGAAATAGAAATAAATTTGTGAGGAGTGTCAAGGTAAGGCCATGAAGAATGCAATGTGAAAAAATATAGAATTAATGGGTTAGAGAGGTCCAATGACTACAAGAATTATGTTGAAAAAGAAACACAAAATAATAATGTAAGGGCTTATATACAGAACATTGAATCTTTCATAAAAATTGCTAGAGGCTTTCGCTGTCGCTCCATCATGGACCCACTATAGCGACTAGATTATTTTACTACAATATGCCAAATATCATCCATGATTCTAATCATAAACGTAAAAAGATAACAAAAATACGCACCAAATAAAAGGTTGCTTTGTAAAAAATATAGATCCATTTACAAAATCTTTTGTACCAACATGAAAAGGACAAATAAAAAAGCATTTACATTTTTACTGCATTATTTGAATGTTTGGGTCTATGCCGAAAACGTTAGTAACATACCAAATGGACTTTGGGCCGAAGTAACAAAAGGCTGGACCCCATAATAAATGGAAAACGGCGTCACGGTAGATCGACACTGCGATGGCGTTGGCTTGAAAGATTGGTTCAACCGACTTTTCATTCTTTCTCAATGGAATGTGGGGCGTAATTCAGCCAGATACAATGGCTTGGTCCGCTGTTTTAATGGGTCTAACCACTCCTGGCATGTGATTTTTTTCAACTCAAATTATACCTAATCCGATCAATCAAAATATTTCAATAGTTTAGTGATTCACTAGTTAGAGTTTCTGATTATGCTGCTCTGTCATCTTTTGTCATTTTTTCAGTCAACAATAGTATTGATTGTTTTTGTAGTTTTGATAGCAACATAGTAAGTAAATAATCTAAAAATAGTATTCAATTTTCATCCATGCCTCGTCTAAGATTACGCCAACAAAACTAAGTCTGTTAATCCACAAACTGAATTGCTTGTTCGGATTTTAGGATACACTCTATCTGGGACGTGGTGATATTAATATACGAGAGAGATTTAACCTTATTTTCGGGTTTCTAGGAAAATATTATGATCATTAAAATGTTATATTCATCAAAAATATTTTGGCTCTAAAGGATTCTAATCCTGCAATTATTTTCGTTGAGTCTCCTCCCACATATAGTTATAAAAATGATTCTCACTTTTTTATTTATACATGTTTATTTTCGAAATATATTAAAACTTCAGTGTTACTATCAACAAAATCTTTTGTACGGTCCGGTATTGTTCCTGATTTACGAAGTTAAGTACTAGTACAACGATCTTAACACCATATCCCTTTTATTGATACCAACATTCAAAAATAAAGCCACTTTTCACTCAAAAAAATCCGGACGAACCCGCGTTGTACCCGAAAGTAGATAATAATAATATACCCGGACAAATTCACACACGTTTAATAAGACCCAAAGTAAGCTCTAAGCTTGTATTATATAATCTTACTCACTGATACTACTACATTACATACACAAATACTTTACAAGAATAAATAATTGACATCCAGACGTCGTCGCCAACAACTATGTCTTCACATATTGTTGACTCCGGGCGGGAATCGAACCCGCAACCTCCGACATAGTAAGCGCTCTCACATAAAACAGCGGGATCAACTAATACAGCACAAAAGCTTAACTACTATTAGTTTGTACTGTAATCAGAGAGTCACGAATATCGTATATCGCAAGAGAATTCGTTGTAAAAGCTCTACTGTTTGAGATTCCTCTCGCGTTCGATTCAGAGTGGTCGCCAGAGGTACAATGGAACCGTCCCGGGTTAACACATATTGGTCTACATGTTTCAATTGATCCCCCACACTGTATTATTGAGTTTCCAAATAACATTGCAAATGTTTGAAACTCAATAGTTGGAATACACATTCTTTATAATCTGGTTTATCAATGATACGAGAATGGGAATCGGTAATTGATAACTATTAACATTTCTTCTTATGTCAATGTAGTTATTAACAGCATCGCGTTAGTAATGACATTAATGTAGCATGTTATAATGTTCAAGTAATTCTTATTGGACAAGGAAGTTCTTCGTTCAAGTTTATAAGTTCAACTTTAACCGAATTGATAATTTTATGCACGCGGATAGTCTCCCAAACCGAATTATTTTACACTTTTTACAAAGTATTATATTTAGTATCATCATTCTAAATTCTCAATGAAGTCGATCAATCGCTCTAAAGGCAGTTCGACTCAATCCTACTAATATTATAAATGCAAAAGTTTGTGATGATGGATGTATATGTATAACTACGGGACGGATTCGGATGAAACTTTACAGTAATATAGGTTGTACATTAGAATAACACATGGTAGACCTTAAATCCAGAAATTCTGGCGGGAACGGGGACAACGCGGGTTACTCCGCGGAGCGCGGCTAATAGGAAATAACGTGATATGTTTACCCACCTTACGCAATAGACTACTACAAAGTAACTACTGTAATAAAATCAATCTCCACAGTTCAAAGAAAGGTTAATAATATAAATAGAGAGTACCTGTGAGACAAGATCACTACTCAAACATTATAATAGAAGGCAATCAAAGTTGGTGAAACTCCGAATCTACCTCTAATAATGTTTGAACGCTTAAATGTATATTAACCAGTCCCCGACATTCGATTTAGAACCTATTCGCACGAGCGCATTTTTGACGCTCGTGCGAAATGTAGCAAAACGGTTAATGTTCTATTCCTAACGCCTGGTGTTGAAAATATCCCTATAGGAAAGCATTATGAAAGCTCACGAGTGAACACATACTTGAAACAATTTTGTTTTATGTTACGAGACCAAACATTAGCTTACATAATTACGTTTTTTGAGAAATTTTGGTTTTGGGAATAGAGCATTTTTATTTACGTAACCTCGCTGTCCCACAGCTAGGCAAAGGTAGCATGAAACATAATTTTATAGGTAGCTAATAATTTTAACGCGTAAATAACACGAGCGTTAAAAATTCGATACCGAAAGCGTTAAAAAGCGCAAAAGTTGAAAAGCGTTAACATACGTTAAAAAGCGCTCGTGCGAATGACGTTTTACTGTGTGTTTTCCTCTTTATAAACTTGAAACAGAATATCTTTATCGTAACAAAATAAGGACAATATCAGATAAGTAATATATTTGTACGTTCCGAAGATATCAGTACAGTGAGGAGGATTCAAAGTAAATATAAATAACTAGCAGCGCCCCGTGGTTTTACCCGCGTTGTGCCCGTGCCCGTGGGAATATGTATCAGGATGAAAAATAGCCTATAACCTTCCCGTTGAATATAGCTATCTAGTACAAAAATAATTATTAAAATCGGACAGGTAATTCCCGAGATTAGCTCGAACATACAAACAAACAAACTTAAATTTTACCTCTTTATAATATTACTAGCAGCGCCCCGCGGTTTTACCCGCGTTGTGCCCGTTACCGTGGGAATTTCGGGATTTTTTTTACATAAAAACATTCCTCTTGAATCACTCTACCTATTACAAAAAACCGCATCAAAATCCGTTGCGTAATTTTAAAGATTTAAGCATACAGACAGACAAACAAACAGTGTGACAGACACGAAAAAGAGACGACTTTATTTTATACTATGTAGTGATAGTATAGATAAAACCTTTGTAGTAGCTTCATGGACAAAACCAACAATCTGACTGATCTCCATAGTTTATTCAACGATCATATTCCTCTTTTCAGTCCACTTTAAAATCCCTATTCTATGAAGCGTTAAATAAAGGCTAAAATATGAAAAAGTCGGGGCTTCGGCATGCCAATGAATGCGAGTAGGCAAGTACGAGTAGGTACGAGACTTGAACAGATATTTTATGAATGAACTCGGTTCCCTCGACCCCTCGTTCTTTGTCAGTCAGCCCCACAATATTTGTCAATTGATTCTATTACTAGCCAACCCACACGGAAGAGGTTACAATCATTGACCGGTTAGAACGTCACGTCTTTAGATATTGAATGACCCAATTTATTCTTACCTATAGATGTTTTATCACCTATTCGTTTTATTGTAATGGCTCATATGGGTAGCTTTTTGAGTATTCGCTAGAAAAACATCAAAACGGTAAGTTTTGATGACTGAGAAACGTCTATCAAATCGGCAATTAACGAATTAACTTAATTTTTCACACATTACATGTCAAAATCACTTATTAAATCTCTATTAAGGATCTATACGACATCTCTGAGTACGGACGTTACATGTGTTTGTAATGCTGGGGCTCCATTAGCGGGCGAAGATTCGTGTCGCGTTGTCGCGACAAAAACATCGTGTTCGCCCGAACACGATGTGCCTGTCTACACTAGCGGGCGAAGATTCGTGTCGAGTTGACGCGATGTATCGTGCCGGATTGTGTTGTTCAATTCCCAACTGTGCGGCCGAGACGTAGGTATTAAATTAAAAATGGATGCGATGACACGATGTACGCGGCCACATTATCGCGTTAACACGAATATTCGCCGTAGCCCGCTAATGGAGCCCCAGCATAAGAGTAAAAACAAACGAATAACGCGGAATTTTTAATTTTTTATACAACAATGTCAAACCAAGCATTTACCCTTTGTTTACCACATTTAATGACATTTCTTATAAACATGACCAAATAAATAAATGAGTGAATACCACCACAAAACCTTACTACAAACTTTTGTCTTCCTAAGCCTAATGTTCCAAATTCATGTTCTCATAGACCAACATGTCCTATGACATCAATGAAATATTACACGCAACCACAGCCCAGTATTAATAAACATAGATAAAATAGTTGAGCATAGAATAGTTCATGTGGCAGTAAAGTAAGAGACAATTGAAAGCAATGAATATGACCTCGCTCGCTTAGGACAAGTGTCCAACAAGGCTAAGGCTCCGCGCATACGGGCCAAAAAGACGCCACCAGCAACTGACGTGCGTACCTTTGGTACCATACCGCTACATTCTGTAACTTTCACCTGCTGTAAAGTCTCGTGGTGTTTCTGATCACCACGAGTGCCCTACATAGCTGTATCGAGAACATGGGGTCGCTAGTTGACGCACATGTGCGGTGATTCCATAGTATTAATCTGTAATGTACTGCGAAGATGTCACTACATTGAGGAGGATTAGACGTAACCTCAGTCTTGGCAGGCGAGTGCATATGCCACTAGCTAGACCACCGAGCCGTTGCGCCGTTGAGAAGTGCTAAAAATCATGTAAACTGCTTGTTGCTACACCACTGGTAGCACTTTGCAGCCGGTTTGCGCGGAGCTTAATAGTTATAAAGATACCCGCATCAACATCAATACAAGTTAAGTATATTCCCACTCTAATAAAACTGATTGGAACTTCCCTTTTCAATTTCAGGATTCATTAATAATTTTAAATTGCCTATAGAAATTGACAGGTTTCATTTGAAAATAGTATGCTTGGGCTGATTATTTAACTTTCTCGGATTTACGTAGCTAAAGTTTCAAGGGAATGAAACAGTTGGTCGAAGCAATATTTCTTTAATTATTTAGACCTTCTTCATATTCAACGAAATATTGTTTTAAGAGCTTTCGTTCAATGGACACATCAATTTGAAATTGGTCGTGTTATCATTTTCCAATATAACACAAAAAAGACACGTAAAATTGTAGGTGGTTGTATCAATTGACAGACCAACTCAGAGCCTTTAAACCTTCGATCAACAATACACAACTAGATGTCGGGTCGGCGCAAAAAAAGTGAGCTCTTATTTTATTCATAAGATTTTCTACTTTATTGCTAGGTGTCATGGTTGTAATTAGGTTGACCTTCGATTGTTTTAAAACTTTTGTTTCAGTTCGGTAGTAAACAGAATAAGCTGTCACACGTCATCCACGAGGACAGTATTTAGCTTTGATATTATACGTGACCCGATATCTAGTTGTGTATTGTTGATCGAAGCTTTAAACGGTCTAAAAACTCCGACATCAGGGTTGGTCACTAACCTACTTGAACATATTTTACTTACTTAACATGACACTATGAAATTTACGTTTTCCGTATTACACGAACAAAGTAAGATTGTTTAACTGCTTCATTTTATTTCCCCAACAGTACAAGTTAAGTTATCAATCCGAAACTACGAGTATATTACTCAATAGATAGAAATGCCGATAATACAACGACGATCCAAAACCGCCAATGAATAATAAATGTTCATGCATGTCTACTCAATATCAATATTAGAAACACAATTCATATATTACAAACCTTTTAAATATTCCCGCAACAAGATAAGGGTAAGTCAACTCTCATTTTGACACGTTGGCGTTTTTTTTCTATTTTCAATAAAGAGAGGAATAATTTTTCATCCGGCGTGGGTGCCCCAGCCACGCATGACGTATAACCCCTGGTCCTTTGACATCCGGCAAGGCACGTCTCTCCGTTGACTAGAGAATTATTTACAGGGGTCGACCCCCCCACTTCACGCACCGTTTGCTATTCCTCAATTATGTGATTTTCTTTAAGTGGTCAGACCCTTTTTGCCTTTCATATTCTTTGTATTTATAGTAAGAAATAAAATGGAAAATCTTGTAGATTTTTTTATAAAGTGTTCAAACTTTGTCGTAATTCCTTCAGACACGTTTGCGGTTGCCGCCAAAATTCCAGGTTCAACATTAAAACACGTGGTCACGTAATATAGAGATAAACCCGTCCTTTTTACTGCTTTACCATTTGAAAAGACACGTCAACTCGGTCCATAAGCGTTTTATAAATGGGCATAAAATTCAATTTTCGAGGGCTTATTGCGGCTTTAACATCAAAGATAGTTGTGAACGAGACACAAAGAGATAATGAAAGGGACCAGCCGTTAGAAGACGGAACCCTAAACAGAGCAATGGGCCGCGATATGAAGAATGTTTCAGTCCACACAAACATCCCCTCGTTACCCCACTAATGACACCTAACAGACCTTTTTGCGCTCTATTCAGTCATTCGTCTTCCAACCGCCGACGTGTGCAGACGTTTCCACCGCTGTCCAACTTGCAACTAGATGAATTACCTCAAATTGCCACAAATTCAAACATCGAAAAGAAACACGTTAGAGAAAAGTTGGTAAACTAATTGTTATGAATAGGTACGAGTATTATTCTTTTTATTACAATTTCACTCTGGAACCTTTTCTTTACAATCAAAAATTTAATGAGTTTCCTTTTTCTGAAGAGGAAACGTATTTTTTCTCCGCTAATGTCATTTGAGATGGTATTACTCAAATGAATATTCATCCAGTGCGAAATCGTTTAAGGGATAATAGATTGAGGTTCATATTAACTCTGCGGTGAATTATGGATTTTCGTTTTACATTTTAGAATTTTGACAGTTCCATTGTGATGATTAATTGATCAAGTTAGAAAGGTTTTACTTACGAACTGTAGAGCCAATAATTATCCAGTAATGGAAGTACCTGAAATAAAGGATACGTTTAGTATGGTAATAAAACAGAACTGAAAACCTTCAAACAATGACTACGAACATGTAGTAGTAATAGTATTATTAGCGTGTATGGTCCCACAGCTGGGCAAAACCTCTCATGTAGAACAAACATGTAGTAGGTTGTTAATATTCAATACACTTTCAGTCATGTCGCCAATTGGAAGGACAAAATAATCTGGGCCTAGACTTACGAATATATTCAGCATAATTTCCCTTGAGAGATGAGAAAAATACGGCTCATTGCCTATCCGTACGTAACTACAGTCGAAACTAACTCGCCATTGTTGAAAGTTACAGTTTTCAATCTTGAACAAGTTAGTTCATAATTCAGACCCGTGGGGCGTAACTGGAACCGTAACTTTTGCCACTGGGGATTCGGTAGTTTACCGTCGAAATACTTATTACACGAATGCAGCGAACGCGACAAACATACGACATATTTTTGTAGGCGTTTTACCGAACCTACGCACGCGATTCCCGAGCGACATTAAACTTTTAACAAAGAACTTTTTATGGAACTCTTTCGGTTAATTTATAATTATATAAATGAAACGTTCAACTTCATAAATTAATTTAGTTGTATCAGAATCCTCCATCAACGTCGCCCGTTATAGACCCCTTTTCATTCTGATGAGTGACGGTTTAATTACTTGTTATTTCACATTTCGGTTATTGTTGTAATTTGAAAATTAATTTCGGAAGTCGGAAATGCTTAACTTCTTATCATTATGGACGATCATATTGTAAATATAACGCTGTTTTTAATACTTTAACTGGTTTACAAAGTTAACAACAATAATAGCTGCTTATAAATAAGGACGTCAGTTATCCATAAACTTACATAAGTAGTTTCTTGAATAAACGATCAATTTGACATGCTAAGGTCTGTTTTATAAACAAACACTCTACATTAGTTATGGGTTAGTTAACTAGTAGTATTATGGTTGCGTGATGTGATAGGAACTTGAGAAAAATCGTGAGGTAGATTATGTCAAATGTTGCTAAAATGCTAAACCGTCTTTGATATCAACTGAGTTTACAAGCTGAAGAATCAATAGAACGCAACCGTCATACATAAGTGAGTATCCATAGAAGCGCAGCGGAACTGGGCGAAGCTCAATTGACCAATCACAATACAGACGAAAAGATTTTGGCACCTTCCAGACGTGATAGGTCAAGCTCTGTGTCTATGGAACCGCGCCCTTAGAATTCGCCGGCTCGACGTTTGTAATGCTTTAACACAGATGCTTCAACAATCCGATGATGCCACACAGGAAACTATAGTAACATTAGAAATAGTTACGAAGTACGTCATCGGACACGAAAGAAATCCTGAAGCCAAAAGAATAGTCAGTCTCAAATTCGAGTCTGTTCTCGGCACGTCTCGTACATCACACAGCAATTTATTTTGAGGTTTTTAGAAGTTAATATGCAAAACGAGACCGCGCTTCCTTTCCAAGTCTTTTAATAATATTTTTCTAATGTTACGACTCATTAAAACTTCATTTTATTCAGCGTGTTTGAAATGTTTGACATTATTAAAGTTTTTTAGAGGTTTATTTTTTCGATGAAAATAAATTCCAATGGAAAAACATCGTTAAGTGGCGGCACAAAATTTATATTTTTACTGTTCATATAACCTTTGAGAATGTTATACAATACGTATGTCCATGCACTTGACCTTTACATATCTACAATTATTATTTTACTAGTAGCACCCCGCGATTTTACCCCACGTTGTGTCAGTTCCTTTAGGAATTTCGGGATGAAAACATTCCCGTTAAATGTATTAAGATTGTGGTTTTCTTACGTCGTCATTTTAAACAAAAAAACTTCAATTTTTTAAATTGAAACTTTTCTTTTAACTGGCAGAGTTCTTTCAGTTTTCACAACGGGTTCATTCACCATAGGTTATTGCAGTGTTAGTTCACTGAAGTGTTATAATCAAAGGTATAAGCACAGTATGGTCCGACGTACATCTCCGTCAAATCCTCTGGCGGCCGCGTGTCGCCGGTTGATAAGCGGCCAATGGGAGAGGACTTGGCTGGACAATTCATAAGCGAGTTTGAGACATTTAAAAGTATTAGCCTATAATGTGTTAAGAAAGTATCTAAGTCTTAGCCTGTAGTAACATGTAACTGGTAGGCGACAGCCTAAAACATTAAAGAAGTTCTGAACTTAAGGTACATTGAGGAAGGTATCTAGTGGGATGAAGTTAAGGCGGTTTAGACTATAGTTTTATACGCGTACATTACTAAGTTTGAGAGCTGCCCGATGCGTTTTTAAGTGCGTTTAAGAACGTTTCTGGAAGCGCGTGTAGGAATGGAAACGCACGTTTTGCCACAAAACAATTCGCTTTAACTCGCTTATAAGCATGTATAGGAGTGAGCCTTGAGAGACTACAATGACCAGTACGGGTGAAAACCCCGACCCTATGCACGCGCTTATTCGACCCCGGCAATGTTTGAATAAGCGAGCCGGTTTTCGAAGCGCGAAATATAAACGCGTCCCAAATTACCGTTTATGCGATATTCAAAACGCTCCTTAAAAACAAACAAAAATCAGATCAGACTTCTTCAGGATTAACGTTACGTCTTCTGTAGGTAGATAATAGCAATTAAGTAACTAATTTGAGATAACTTTTTACATATTAAATATTTTCTATAAAAATAAGCACTCATCATCACCGAGGTGACGACAAACACTATAAAACACCATAAATCTAAATACAAAGAGAACTAGGCTACTTCAAATAAACTGACGTATTTTTAGTCCGCGAGGAATGAAAATTGTACCTACAAAGTTTAACGAAAAGGTCAATAGTCGATATTGAACCTCTCAGACTAGCTATGAAATACAGTATAGAGTAGGTATATGATAAAAGGTTTTAATGTCACGTTTACTTAAAATTATTCTTATCCTGTCCTAGTAAATAAGACATCGGTTATAGTTAGAACCGATGTCTTATTATTATATATATTGACTTATTTCTTCAAATCAACATTTCATTTCATTTTGGGTATCTCTAACTTAGCTTTCGTGATGATTCTTGATGATTCTTGATTCTTTCGTAATGAACTTGGTTGAATAAAATATTGAACATTTTCTCTATACCTTTGCTCTCTCTCTCTCTCTCTCTCTCTCTCTCTATTCTCTATGCCCCTCTAACTCTCTCTTCCTCTCTCACTATCACTCCTGCTCTTTCTATCTCTTCCCCTCCCGCTCTTTCTTTGTCTCTTTATCTTCACCGCGTGACTTTGTCATAAACTATTCAAGTAACTTCTTCCCAAACAATTCGTGCAACTTAACACGTAATTCTATGACTTGCACCATAGTGTAGTGAATGCTTCACGATGATAGGCAACACTCTGTTAACTGACCACGAACCAACGACAGTTACGCAGGCTATGTGTTCCCTCTGTCTACTCGAACCGTTCCGATATGGTTACGTTTTGAGTGGAATACCGTGTTTATTAGTCCCGCTTCACCAAATAATAGATCCGTGCCCAACACTACGGTTACAAAGACAATCAATTTAACTTGAAATATAGACTTAGTGGTTTTATAGAAATAATTGACAGACGAAAACGCCTATTCGTAGCAAAACATTGGCAATTATTGAATCCCTATAGTTAGATTTGGATTGAAACGGAATTGACATATTGGATTTTCAATGAAATTGGATTTGTAAGAAAGCTGCCATGTTAGATTGCGATATGACGCAATTTCAATTAAAAACAACAAAACGGCTTGAATGTATTTGTTTGGTAGACAGTCGGCAGCGGCGCGGCGTGGCGGAAGTCCGGTCTTGCCGGCAATGAATCCGCTGCAGGAATGGCGACGGAGCGGCATAACGGAATACCAAGTGCTCACTTACGCCATTATGGCGTAGATTACTAGCAATCACGCCGAGGTGACGCGGTGACAGCTGGGAATCTCTACAAAACTGATTCGCAGATTTATGTCTTACCGCTTACACACACATGTACACCTGACGTCTAACAATATGGGATACATCCAAAGAATTAATGTTGGCAATGGATCAATTGTGTTTGTTTGTAATGTTAATGTCTCTAGCATTTACCCTAGTTAAAGATCGCCCGGAATCGTTGTATTGTTGACAATATAAATAGATTTTGTTATTGGTTCAGACGTTTAAATTAACAAGGCGACTAGCATACCAGTCGAACAGAGAAGATATTTTTATTTTGTCAAGTTATTTAATTGAATATTAAGCAGTGTAGAAATTATCATCATAATAAAGTCCCATCGCGCCACACACAATGATGTGTCACTCAATCATACAAGTCACACGACATGACATCTCAGTATTCATCCGACAAACAAATGTATGATACAAATCTCGCGACAGACACCCAGCAAACATACAGTAGTATCTCCCCTCGTTTCCTGCATCGTAAGTAACACACGTCCTGACTAAGTTTACCACGATAAGTTTTCAGTCGCCATACGAACTTAGCATTGTAAATATAAAAAGATAGGGTTAAAATTCGCATAGCAAGTAGGACGGTTGATGGCAATAAAAAATCGGGTGTTCTAACACTGGGCGTCAATCTAGCGAGAGGGAACGCTATTTCGGTCTGCATGGCATACACAGGCGGTCTTTGAAATTTTAATCGTTACATTCACCCTGCCCCGATGGCACAGTAGGCAGCGAGGCTACGCTCATCGTGACACATGAAAAGGATAAAAAACGACGAACTGTAAGTTAGGTCTTCTAACTGCGACACTCCCTTTATTTTCCCGGCTTCTCGCTTCACCAGAAGTTGTACAAAAACTTTATTGGTTTTCAAATAAACGACTAGAACATATTGAATGTTGTAGCTATAAAATTATTCTCGGACTCCGTATTACAGCGACACATTGTAAAATACACATACACGTGTGAGATTTTATCGTCTTGGTTGGCAATAAAGCCTATGTGAGTGTACATAATTTAGAACAAAGTTATGGCGAGCGAATATAAAATGCAGAACAATCACGCAAACAAAAGAACACTTGCAGTAAGCTAGGTCATAGAGTATGGCCCCGGGTCCGACCTCCGAGCGTGTCTTTACCTGCACAGTAGCGAGATAAGCTTTCGCCGTCAACAAGCGTTAGGAGGGCAATTTGGCAAGCTTTTTCCACCGTAGAACTTATCCTTTATGAGAAAAAGTTGAATAAAAGAAAGCCATGTGGTATTACTATGTTGATTCTTTCAACTTTTCACCTTCTCATTTTAAAGTTTTATTATTGATTTTTCAAACAGTTGTACAATTTAGTTACTAACGTGACTATTGGTTATTACGATTCAAAGATAATGTATTTTTCAAGCAGTATTTTACAGCTCTGCTACCTACGAATTAAAGTTTATTTTAGCAACACATCCACTTTAAAATGTAAGTGATTTAAACCCCAATGTATCGCAATCTAAATTCTACAGAAGCGCAATTGCATTTGTACTAAACAACCTGTTTCGGTGTACACCTTAGGAATTGATTTAGTTAATCCTTACTCAGTGAGTGCACAATCTAAGCGCTAATCAGGAACTTCGGACGTCGAGTAACGAAAGGATACCTTGGAGCTGGTTGAATATACGTAATGGTTACTTTGTAGAAAGGTTCTTCGGAAATTCAATTCAATTCAATTCATTTATTCATTCCAAATGTAATTACATTATATTATATTTCGCTCAGTTATCGAGACGAGACGAGGAAATGTTAATTTAGTTAAGTATATGGGTAGAGAAGTGTGTAAGAACCAACTTTTAGAATTCAGTTTCTATGTTGAAGTGATGAACATACGTTTGACATTAAGCAAGTTTACAAGCTGTGTCAAATTCCATATACAAAGATTGGATTTCCACTTTTCCTTGAAATTGCTGACTCTCAAACCAAAATCTCCTGTCCTGTCCTGGTTTCCACCATCTCCTTCCTTCAGCTACCTCTCCAAAACAAATGTAACAATCAAAATGTGGTAAGTAACTAAGTACTTATATGAAACAAGATATTATTGATTTTTATTCTATAAATAGACAATATAAAATTATGTGGCAATTTAAAATGTGGTTCCAAACCACTTAAAAACTACACGTGTGGTATAAAGCAATTAAATAAACCACTAAAATTAGTACGCATTGTCCAACATATCAGTACGCACCCCGATCGCAGTCACGGTAACACGAAAAACGTTTTTGTCTCTAATTCAATGAAATTATACGTATTAAAACATTTCATAATCATTCCCCGCACGCCACTACAATCCACGAATGTATACATTAACATAACCCAAGGTTGAAGAACAAAAAATAACATAACACGCGAAGTTCTAAAGTGTTCCACTAAACTAATGTGACAGTAGATACTTCCAAATTCAAATCTTATTAACATTCACCCCAAATGATACGAAAATGGGTCTTAACTGCCAAAGTATTCCGAACATTGAGACTATTTTAGTCGCCCCTTTTGGATTGTTAAAATAGAACTGTTCGGACCCGAAATATAAAATTCAATAACCGAAGTATCCCGTCTGTTAACCTATATACCATATTTTGTGTACGTGAGCTCAAATTTAAAGTATTTCTTTAAACTTTTAAGTGGATTGAGATGTAACAGGCTTGAACTAGACGCTGTTCGAATTTGATGTGTGCAGTTTCATGAGAAACTCGTCAGATCAACTAACTATTTAATAGAGTTCCTTTGCAGCAAACATTTTTAACTTTAAAATATTTAACGAATGCACAATATATTTAAGACACCGCCGTGCGCAGTGCAAATTGATTTTAAAGTTGCAAGTTGGTAAAATGTATTTTTTATGCAGCTGTATAAATCGCCTTCTATTGAACTAGCCACGAAAGAGCGAATTACTTGTACTTCTCTATTTCGTGGTACTCGCCGACTAGCAGCTTGTAAGCTCGCTCAATCTCCACGCACTCCTTACGTCCCAGATTTCCACTACCACCAGCTTTTACGTCTATTGGAAACAATCCAACGGTTTTGTGACTGTTTAAGCGCAAATTGAACTATTCCGACTGAAATGTCATCAATCATAGTTCAATAAATATTGGGTCGGGATCGGGACGTGGTCAACTCGATACACCGCAACACGGAATATAGAACACGCTTCGGACCCAGCAATATGGAAATATAAAATGGGAAACATCAAAACATAGTACTGCACTAAATCACGCAAGTCCAATCTAAGTCACACGATGGATACAACGTTTAAAACACATATTCTATGTCCCTTGTAAGTTCAATCCAAATGTTAAAGAAAAATTTTAATGCTCAGGGGAATCTTAACTCACAAATAAGATAGTACAATAGTCAATCTTTCTTTATTTTAACGTGGTCTTTATTTAAAACCCATGAATGGAACATACTTCTACTGATTTCTTAGGTATAAGCGAACGCTACCCATTTTGAATTGAAATTACGTTAAGGGACACATTTCGCTTTCATTTTACATTTATACGCATAACACATCATCAGTCTACTATGACCGCGGTTCCAGTAAAGGACCGAAACCTCAGATAAAAATTTAGAATAAAAACGAAGTGTATCCGTAAACGTACTTCTATCATTTCGAAATAAAACTCTTTTGAACTCGGCAAAATCCGACCAGATCTTAAGTTATTTCAACATCTTTTTTTTAATATGTAGTATATAAATGAACAAAAATCTTGCAAAACCGAATCAAGAATAAACATAGAATATTCACCGTAAGTTACAATCATGTTCCCGACCTACCCTAATGTTGTTTCGTCGCAAAAGGGCTCTGAGGAAAACGAACGCTCTGCAAAAATACCGTACTTGTAGCGTTACCAGCATCGATACGAAAACATAACCCTCACCTTGACACAGTAGGGATGTTTATGGGCATTTCTCTGTAAGCTCGTACAGGTCCATATAAATTCTGTCCTGGGAATAATTTTTAACACTTGCCAAAAAACTGTGTATTATTACAAAGAAAATTAACTTTTATTTTAGTAAGATGAGGAGGCCCACTGAATTTATACGTATATTAAGAAATCGTGACAGGGGACTGTTAAGGGAGACAGGGGACTGTTCTACTTAAAAGAAAAGTCATTTTATATTAATCAGTCATTTATTATTTTTATGGCATAGTTTTGTATCACTAATAAACAAAGTTTCTTTAAAAAAATAACAGAAAATATAACTTTCTTTAAACATTAATATCAAAAATTAACCTTAACTGCTAGAAACACTTTTATACTCACTGAGATCAACATAGTCTTATTATTGTAATATCAATAATTAAATGCTTTATGCAGTATTCATCGCAATACCTATTGTTAAAATATATTAATTTAAAAAAAGTATTTTCTCTCAAATATGTGATATTGCTATCGAGATCTCCAATCAAACCGTAAGGATTTTTTCTAAATCGAATAAGGCACATAAAGTTTAATTACAATTTAACATTGAAAATTATTAGCGCTCGAAAACGTCAATTTGAGTACTTAGAAAACTGATAAAATATTCTCTTTACCTTCATAATCAAGTTTGGATTATCCAACTTTTGGATAACTTGATCATATGACACGTCTGAAATGTCCTTATCATCTATTCTAAAGGTCTGCACTTTTTGGTCACAAATCTTGAGGAAAGTAACACGCAATTCATTTTCATCATCGTCAATCTCATTAATTACGGCAGCATAACGGTATTCTACATGTTTAGATGGGAATTGCACAAGAACGTAATCTCCAGTATTGTAACATGAATTCTGAATGCCACTCGTTCCTGCTATATCATCCAGTCTTTGAAGAGTCTTGTTTGGTGTAGGTGTCAATTCAGGTTCAGCAGATTCAAGATCTTCCGGTTCAGATTCCGTAAACACTTCTTCTACTGTCCACCTAGGTTTTAGAGGAAAATTGATACTGCCAATCTTATAATGCTCACAAGATCCACTGTTACAAAAACAGCTGAGATTTTTCATTGTAATTGTAAGTGTTTTACATTTAATTGGAAGGCCGGGAATGGGTCTGAAATAAACACCTGAGACCTGATGCACATTTAACGTGCCATTAAAACCCTTCTAAAACGGTGTGCAGGCTCAGATGTGCTCGAGATCCACCGAAATATGAACTGAGCTATATGAACTGGAGTGGCGGGTCTTGAAAGTGGAGTAACTGCTTCTAGGTCCGATAAAGGCGTATATTTGCGTACAAAAGTATTAGTGACGCTCTTTAGTCTTATGTCTTTCGGCTCGGTATACGGTGCAATGTTCTTTCCACTTCTTCAAGGCACCTCTATGCTCCGAGGTGTCATATCCTTTACTAACTTTTGCAAACCTTTTTCTTTCTTCTTTTGGTACTTCAACTTCTCTTTTTCTCTCTTTTCAGGGTCATTTTTCTCTTTTGATATCTTATTCGCTCTGCGTCTCTCTTTTTCTGTAGTATTCCTCTCGGGATAACTTTTTCTTTTAGGAGCCATATCATGTGCGTTCGATCTGCCTGTGTAAAATAATTTCAGTTTATTAAAGAAAATAATGCAAAGCAATTACACTTCGATCATTCTTATATTAATAAAACAGACTTACGGTTAAATTTTCACAAACAATGCATGAAAACAATAACCAATACACAAAATATACAGTCCCCTGTTGTGTGAAACAATCCCCTGTATCATTTTCAGACAGAGGACTGTTGCCAGGGGACTGTGTATTTCGGTTAGATTTCACAATATTTACTAAACGAATGTAAAATAGTTTTTTAAGAATCTTCCGATCAGTTATGACATAAATAATACAAACAATAAACTATATATGTATAATTGTTAAAGTAATTAAAACACACAATATTACTTACCAGAGGACTGTTGGTGATACCGGTCCAAACGCAGGTTCACCCTACAAATGACGCTGCAACACTTAACAAAAAGGCGTTCCTTCGCCGCATTCGGCAAGGTTGCCAATTTCATACCAGTTACTTTTCGTTTCACTAATAAAAACGTTTGTAAACATCATAGTTTTATTTTAAAATGGTTTGAAATTTTTGGCAGGGGACTGTATAAAATTTCTGGGGACATAGTTTACAGGAGTTTACTAATTAAATAAAATTCGTAGCGAGACTTTCTTATACCAAAATATTATAGTTTAATTATTTTTCTTTGTAATATTAACCGCCTAATATATGTAGTGTCAATAACTTCTTTGTAAATATCATTTTTAGGTGGGGATGCAGTGACGGGGACAACCAGGGGACTGTATTTTTAGAGCTTCTATCACTTCAAGAAAAAAACTTTTAACAGTTATGGTTCTGAAAACAAAGGGCCTGTAAAGTTTCGAGGTTAAAGTTTTATTAGGAGTGATTATTTTTTAAATAATTAAAGTACTTTTTGACAAAATCGGTCGGGACAGCCAATTACGAGGTTACAGAGAATCGCCCTTATTTGTAAACTTAAGAATATCTGCTGAATTGGTCAAATGATATTATGAATAGTTGGAGGCTATCTCCGGAGGACAAACGTAGACTATAAGTCATGTTAAAATTTAAGACTTAAGACGGACTTCTGCACTTTACTATGCAAAAGTAAGAAAAAGTCTACAAGACATCTTGTCTCTTGCTTTATGCATATGGAGGAGGCGCTCATTTAGGCTCATATATTCATCACACACATTGGCTCATATATTTTGCAAAGAGCAAAGAACTGTTGTGACAATGGTACATTTATTACTTTAATTAATATTGGATACGGCCTATAATATTGAAAACAGAATAACATAATTCTCAACCATTTAAAAGCGACATCATAAATACCTATCGTCATTGTGCAATCTTCTGAATCTACAAATAAGAAGGAAAAAACACGCAACAATTCTTATAATTCCTTACTATATAAGTACTGCAAATAAATAAGAATTTTAATTACATTTGCGATTCAAAGGATTCAAAACAAATTAATGCCACATCCATCAAGTCATCTTATCAGTTATTCTTGGCTAGCATATTAACTTCGGATTATTTATAGCAACGATTAATAATTGAGGGATTAAACAGATAACAGTCGAGATAATGATGCGGTGCTTTTAGTGTAATTGTAGGTTCTGTAAGGTTTGATAAATGAACTGAATATGTACTCGGTTTTATATTAACCTTATACGTTGGTGTGATAAGTATCTCCTGTGCTGATATGGTATTGGTATTTCTGCATGTTTTTTTGTTAAAAACGACTCTATCTTTAACGCTTTCAAGATTATTCTTTGTGTCGTGAGGAAACTGTTACGTTTCATTCGCTTTTTTCCGACAGTGATTAACACTAAAGGGTTCCTTAAAACGTTCGTTTAGTTTGAAGTTTTCAAGTTCATATAGAACGCTATTCATATACCTAACGCTTCTTCTTCTTCATCGAGTGGATGGTCAACCTGACAAATCCTGGTGTCAGAGTTATTGAGCCGCCAAAGGCCTCTGACATGGCTCATGTAACGACAACTATCCGAAGAAAGTAACCGGGACCGACGGCTTAACGTACCCTCCGAAGCACGGAATCGTCTTACTTTTTGGGCAATCAGGTGATTCAGCCTGCAATGCCCTAGCCAAACTGAGGACAGTCTCACAAAGAGATTTTTAGTGAAATATTGTCCTCACCGTGAATCGAACCCGGAACCTCCGGATCGTGAGCCGAGCGCTCAGACCATAAGACCACGGTAGCTGTTGCCTACCTTACCATCATACCTATCGCTCACTAGGTATATTGAACGGATTGGAACTACAATTTCTCAACTCATCCTTTTTATAACTGAATACAGTTAATAACACTGTTAGTTAGTAAACACTCTTAGTTAGTACAATAATTCTTAAATAAAACTTTAAAAGCAAACTATTATTCTTAGCTCAACATTTTTTCTAGCGTTTTCTTTTCCTATTGCCTCAGGTTCAGTAAACAATACAATATTAGTTCTAGGCTCACAAATGAAATATTTACAAAATTTATTGTTGAGGAGGAGTGGCCATTCTTAACTCCTAATAAATTACATTCCGTGATGCTCAACCGGTTAGCCTTGAATACACTCGTTAGTCTTTAAGTCACTGGTGTTTGTCTAAAAATAATATTTGTCATATGTGACGCAACATTTTATAATAGTTTTAAATAGAAAAAGCACTTCAATAGCGATTCGAGATTAACTTCATTAATGTCGAGAAAGTACATTGAGAAATGCTTAAGTGTAAACCAAATGACCAAATGAAGCCGTTTATTTTTCAACTAGCTGTTTCGCTCGGTGTTTTCACTCGCGATCCAATAGGTCGCGCTTACGTTATTTTCCTAGCTTTAGTGGCGTCGCGCCCAAAAATATTGTTGAGCACTGAATTTAAATTTTTAAATTCATTTGTGTATCAATATTAAGTAAAATGCTTTGTAAATCATTAAAAGAACTAATCCATACAGTCAATCCATCTTTGTCAATTAAAAACAATCACACCTAACTATGAACAATGATTCCCACAAACAATGATTAAAAACAAACACTATTTACAGTTACAAATAAAAGGTGTACACTATCTATAATTAAATAAATCATAACACAATTAACCGGGTTGACATATGTCTAATCTTTCATCTTGCTACGGGTAGTGTTGACAGCGCTGTCATCGTATTGAGAGCTGTTTATTTTCGCTTCATTCAAAAGCAGATCATGTGAAGCAAGGTCGTTTAAGAATAAGGATGTTAGTTTGTAGCAAAATAACAAAATAGAGAATGAGTTCGTTGATTTATAGCGCTCTTAAGTCAACCAGCTGTCAAGTTGAGAGTATGGCAAGGAATAATTGCGATTGGTGAGTTCGGAAATGATTGAAAGCATTGCGAATGGTCGTAGGTACATTAGATATTTTACGGTGTTTCATTTAAGTTATTAAACTTTGAGTAACGAAATTATAAATATGAGGAATTCATGCGACAAGTGTCACATGTCACTGTCAAATTAGTGACAGTTTATTTTCCAATCCCTAACTAGTTTAGGTTTTTGCCACTTTTTGAGCTTTACGAGTATGGCAACTTTTTTAGAGTTTGTCATACAAAGAGTTTATTTATTAACTTAACTGACATTTGATTAATTACTTTAGGAGTCTAAGGTGAAGATATAATGATGTCATCTTTTTGGGTTACAAATATATCTGACATTTCCTGTAAGACGAGTAAAAAAGGTTGAAATCAATAAAATATTAGTCATCAGAAAAGAATTTCACAAGTGGCGTTCAATATTGACATCAAGTATATATTATCTAAAAACTCCAAAAACAGAGTTGGCCATTAACCGCAAGTACTCGAACTTACATACTTTATCATATCGACTGACAGGTTCCTTATTATAAGCACGTATCATTGCTGTTAGTCTAGGTCGATTTACATCAAACGAACATAGAGCTAGAGCTAGAACAAGAGCATTCTTTCGTAATCTTTTAGTGTAAACGAAAGCTAGAGGTATCGATTTACATCCAACGAACACAGAGCTAGAGCTAGAACATAAGAACGCTTTGATGAAACCGCTCAGTGGCGCGAGCACGTCCGAACACGCAAGAACGCTCTAAGCAACTGTTCGCGAGCTCTTGCGCCGTTTACATCGAGCGAGCGAGCATTCTTAGAATATTCTATAGAATCTTTGCGAACGCACTAAGAACAACGAAAGAATGCTCTACGCTTGTTTACACTAGAAGAATTTGATGTAGTGGGGATAGAATGAGCATTCGCTCGGTTGATGTAAATCGACCTTACAGAGCTTTTTCACCGAATGTCTCAAAAGATAGATGTCGTCAAAACACATTTCCCGATGGCATTGCAGCGATTGACCGAAATAGGAATTTGTGGAAATAGGAATTCAAACTGACATGTCAGACAGATGTTGAATCAATATTTAACTCCCAATCAATACGTCTCCTATTCCAAATAGTAATAAACGTAAATGATGTCATTAGAATATAATAAACAATGATCGTAAACCGATGACGTAACTGATTGCAAATCGTTGAGGCGTGTGAGCTACATCCGCACAAGTGCATCCAGTGATTTCACAGATTTATGTTTATGGCGATGACCCATATGGAATGCTATTCCCGGGCATTGCTATTGCTATTGCTTCATCTGATTATTAGACATAAATTTATTATTAAGGATACATAAATCATCAATTGAACTAAACCCATATTCAAACGTCGGAAACAAGGGTGATAAAACATACAGTCCAAATCTATTGACGCAATGTTGTTGCCAAGTGAACGTATAGAGACAAGAGTTTGTAAACCAGATTGTTAATAAAAAGACGACTTAATTATGAAATCCATTGAAACTTTTGGCGCCGATCTATCAAGCTCAATATATTGAGTTCAGATATTTGCTAAAAGTCGTAACTAAGTTATATTTTCATCAAAGTTCAGCAAGTCTGCAAAGTTTGGGATCATTGTCATTAGCCCTATCATTTTCTACTTCAATTTCAACTGTTTTGGCAGATCGATCATTCAAGGACTATTACTCAGTTTTATTTAAAAGATCACACATTTCATTTAAAAAAATGCTCAGCATAAAATCATTTAAAACACCTTTAAGATGTCGCTAAGCAGTTTCCATTGCTGTTTCATTTTCAAAATCCATTTTTAAAGATGTGAATCTGTAATAAATCCACGTTACTATAATTAGGAGGAACTAAAAATGTAAGGAACTGAAAGTATAATGTCGTTGGGATCATTCAGTGAGCCTATTTAGAAATCGTCACATCTTTACGGTCGACTCACTCCTGTCATCGTCCGCTTCACACCCGATCTCCATTCATCTGAGCGCATCATGAACCTGCCTAAGGCAATTAACATTTTGTAATACATAGTTAGTAACTTGAGTATGTAACGTTTGAATTGGAGCATAGCGAAAAGTTAGGCCTTGAATTTATGGTGAAGTTGATTTATATAACGTTATCTGATTATTATGTACTTGCGTATAATCGCAATTTATTTTATTATGATATCAACATTTATATACCTACGAAAAAAGAGTTTGAAGAAAGTGTGTCTTTAGCACCGCAGCTGCTGGACGAATAGATCGAATGTTTTTTGTTTGTTTAAAAGGTTTTTGTCGTTTTATTTTAATGGGGAGTATGGGTATGATTAAATGCAAAAAAAAACAGTCGAGGGTAATTGGAACGAAGTTCCTTATCGCGCGTTGCGAAAGGGGGCTAGACAGAAAAAATGGTAACGACATTTTTTAGGCCAGAGAGGGACAGACAGAGAAACTTGCGCACGCCAGAAAGAGACCGACAGAGAAACATGCGCGAAAGAGACAGACACAGAAACATGCGCGGCGCGTATGTTTCTCTGTCTGTCTCTCTCTCTGGCGTGCACATGTTTCTCTGTCTGTCTCTCTCTCTCTCTCTCTCTCTTATAGAAAGCAAGCTAGATATTTTCGTTTCGTCTTTCTATTTCGCATTGAACAGTGTGGTGTCGCGACTATTATTTTTGTTGATAATAAATAAACTTCGTTCCATCCGGGTGTCCCTTGACACCTCTCAAGTTTTTTAACTAATGTGGAAGTCAAAATAGGTAAAAAATAATTGCATAACCTCAAAGTCCTTATTACGAGGCAAACACCTACTTTATCTATTAAAAAGGAGCTTTTAAAAAGAGTTTAAATGTAGCGTAAAAATAAGATTAAACGTGAACAAGTATTATAAAGTTAGATACCAGAATGCAGCTGGAATTTAACCCACCTATGTAAGATGAGTTGCACTTCCGACATGTTCCCTGGGGGCTTATGGAAAGAAAATGTTCTAAAATGTGAAGCTACTTTAGTAGGTCACTTATATTCTATAAAGAAACTCCTATTTTATACGATAATACTTCCGGTGAGTTTGAAATTTTATAAGATATTTATCAGTCAGGTTTTTAACTAAAATTTGAATTTGAACCTTGAAATTTCAGGGTGCTTTTAGGAAAATTTCAGATACCAAATTATTTAGTACTTTTGTAAAGATTTAAAACCATTTAAACTTTATTTTGGATTCAGTTACTACTTGATATCCCATCATTCCCATGGGGGCGGGTACAGTAAGGATAAAACACGATGCACTGCCATTTAAATCATAATCGTAGTTATTATTATTACCATCTGAATCAATATCTCAAAGCAAATGGCGTATTTAATATCGATTGTAACTAAACACTATTCCTGAATTGGCCATAAGCAATCATAATCATTACCCATGGAAAAAAACTTAAGCTAAAAAAGAAAAAAAAGAATAAATAGTTAATATTCATCAAAAAGTAATTTTCAAACGTTGACCGTGCAAGTCTTTTAAAGTAAACAACCAGTGACTGACCTCAGGGATTTAGTTTGAAAAGAAAAGTCACAATAGTCATTCAACTAGCTGGTGGGAAAAGCACTTAAAGAAGATTGGTACAATACTACAATTCTATACAAAACTTAATCTAGCTAAGTAGCAAAGCATTTTTGTACTTGTAGTTAATTTCATATTGACAATGTCAACGGTAGTATAGTAGCATGTTTGCTTTGAAGTGACGTTTCCTAGATTAGGCGTTCCAAATTCTAAAGAAAGAATTGGTCCAAAAATATCTATGCCCAATGCGCCCATAAAGGGTAGAGCAACAGTCAACGGTCCTAAAATCCGTCTGGCGCGTTCGCAGCCAATTGGCCGTGTTTCCCGAACCTCGTTCACCTGGCCAGTTTGAAGATAGAGGTGAAGGTCATGCGCCACATGTACCAAGCGCCAATGTGTGCTCGAGCGAATGTTTAATATCGGTAGGTATTCCCGCCAAGACGGCCATTTTGAAATTCGGCTTGACCGGTTTAGGACGAGCGAGCGCGTCAAACAATGCGCCGGAATGTCGACAACACTGGATTTTATTAGATGAATATTCCTTTAGATGTGTTAGAGTTTATTAATATATATTTCGAATTCTAGCTGATTGGCATCAGAATTAAATAATTTTGAATGGTCATTGAAGTAACGTAGTATATTTGAGGCGTGTTGAAACTCCAAAATGAACGCAATCAAAAATATAATTTCGGTTTGACCTCAGTTAAGGAACAAAGACTCTATCAAAAAGTAATGAAAATAACATAAAACCTGAAATAGCTTGGAAGTTCGGAGTAGCTCCCTGTCTCCATAAACCGGTTAACACCATTTAAAAGGAACGTTTTTAAAACTTTAATCCATTTCCACCCTTCTGCTGCAGAACAAAGCCAACAATTAAGCTTCATAATCGTCGGCGCCATTATAATTAATACTACAGATATTAAAATCCGCAATGAACGTACACTACGAGCTGTACAAAAAATACACAATCGTAGCCTTGTGCTCTACCGAACATTAATTAAGAACAAAAGGATTCGGTTGGAAAAGGCCTTAAGATTACATTTTAAAATAGACTGTAAGTACTTAACTTAAAGACACATTTAGCGAGTATAGAGGAAGCAGTTTAAGACAAGCATTGGTTTATTTGGCACATTGTGGCTTTAGAAAATGTTGGCGGTCGAAGTAGAGTTTATTATGATTTGATAACGTAATGCGATAAGAGTTACGGCGGATTGTTTGAAGTTTTTTTTAACAGTATTTAATATTACTTCACTACAAATTCATAAAAACCTACTAGTTAACTCTGAATTACATTTCTGAAACCGGCTACAGCGTATAATGTCTGTTTCTTGTCTGTTATTATAAAATGTTGGTATTAATTAAAGGTGCTGTCAAACGGAGCGCAATCACAAAACGTTAAGGTTTAAAATCGCTACATTTTTCTAGTAGGTGCGATATAGTTTCGTTGGGTATACGAGAGGCCAGCGGACGAGTCACTAACGAGGGGAAAAGTGCCTATTTCCTAAGCGTAATGACGTCGAGGCACCATCGCGAACGCCGAGCCAAACATATAGTAACGTTGAATAGAATACTGGATAATATTTAGACAGACCCTAGCCATACATACAATGCTTTAGTTAAAGGATATCAGACTTTAGACCTAACAGTCTTGTTAAACGCAAACAAGTCTGTATTTAGTCAGTTAATTAGTTTCCAATACAATTCAAATAAAAAAGACGAAAAATCTGTGACAGTTGAAAATTGTTGGCAAATTGTTGGCAATATTGTCTCTAGTGTAAACTTCTTCAAAACTTTTCAAAGACGATAAAATACAGTCTAAAGCCTGTCTTGACAACAGTCGGGCTGACTTTTAAAATACATATCATGAAATAGGTTAGTTGGAGTTAGGAGCCGTAGTGGGTGAATGTTAATAAGGTTTATAAAGCAACAGTAAGGAAACAGAGTAAGCTTCGCTATCGCTCTAACAATATGCGGTTAGCGTAAGCCTCGGTTTGCTATTTCAGATTATAGTTCGTCTTGTTTTATGTTATTGTGCTTTTATGTGCTGATAAAATGTGGATATTGCGGTATACAGTTGCTAAGGATATTCAATAGTAATTTGAAACGTAGATACTACTCTAATTCTTTATATTTCGACTTGAATCTTTGTATTTAAGAGCTGTTCCCCTGCTGTTCATCAACCACAGTGCTACCGCTCCTATGGGAAATCTAGGATATAAAGTAGGAAGTCTATGGCCCCTACTCAGAGACGTCATATGCTTCTTTAGTAGAGACTAGCAGCGCCCCGCGGTGTTACCCGCGTTGTGCCCGTTCCCGTGGGAATTCCGGGATAAAATGTATCGCATGTGTTATTCTGATGGATAACCTATATTACTGTAAAGTTTCATCCAAATCCGTTCAGTAGTTTTTGCGTGAAAGAGCAACAAACATACATCCATACATCCATCCATACATACATCCATCCTAACAAACTTTCGCATTTATAATATTAAGTAGGACTTTATAAATAACTTTGACATGTAATGTATGAAAAAATTTACGCCAATCAGTTAAGAGTGTCGATTAAATGGACGTCTCTGAGTACCGCATTATGTCTGTTTCCAAGGTCTTATCAATATGCCAAAATTCATCAAATTCCGATGTGTGATTTTAAGAACAGAGACACAGGTACTTTCGCATTTATAATATTACTAGCAGCGCCCCGCGGTTTTACCCGCGTTGTGCCCGTTCCCGTGGGAATTTCGGGAATTTTTTTTACATAAAAACCTTCCTCTTGAATCACTCTACCTATTACAAAAAACCGCATCAAAATCCGTTGCGTAATTTTAAAGATTTAAGCATACAGACAGACAAACAGTGTGACAGACACGAAAAAGAGACGACTTTATTTTATACTATGTAGTGAAGTAGGAAGAACTCTTAACTAGGTATTTTTATTTGGATGCAAAATTTTCGCATTACCTGTTAACCTCCATATTTACAGCAAACGACGAGCGCAAGCGAAACAGGTTAAATGCTGGTTGAACATTTTTAAACTAAGCAAAAAGGAGCATAATTTTAAACGATTCTTCAAACAAAATTGTTCTTTACGACTAAATGTGAAAGTAATAATCAGAAATTCAGAACGCTAATTGCAAAAGTTACGAAAAATAACATAATTTCGTACAAAAGGTCGTAGTGGCAACAAAAACATTCTGCTCCGGAAAAAAACAAAGAAGGTTGTAAATTAAAGAAAGGTAAATTAAAAACTTGGATGAAAGCACGAACAGGGTTACGAAGTGCCATGTTAATGAAAACATTCAGCCCCTTCTCGGTTACTTCGCGATTCATAATCATAAAATATAAGAAAAACCTTTTTTATTCCCCTTATTAAAATATATAGTCCGCGGACGCGTAAAGAATAAACCATTTCATAAACTTGAAAGGGACTTTACTAAAATGTTTTGAGTACTCCACGAGCCTTGACCCCACTTGAACTTAGTTAAGTTGTCTCACTACCAAGATCATAAATTGGGGCTAACTTTTAAAGTTGCCTTTCAAACGTCCAAGATGTTTTACGAAATCGCTAACTCAACGATGCTTACTTAATTGATGTAATCATTGATTTGAATTTAAGCTACGCAACAGCTAAAGCATTCATCTTTATGGTATTCGATGTGGTATTCAATAACCATGACCATTTAGGAGTAGTTTGAAGGGATATATCAGATTTTTAACAAAAAATGTATAGAAATTAGACACAAACGAATTGGCCGTGCCGCCTGCACTCAATGGCGACCCTAATCAGATTTTCCGTCCAACTGTTGAGCCATTCTCCTCTAAAAATGCAAATTAGACGAAGAATCCTGCGTCATTGGACACTTTCAACTCAGGCTTCTTTCTCTGATTATTAAAAATGAATGTTAAAAGATTTAATTTATCCCCCTGAGAGATTTGTTTAATAAACGTGCAAAAAACTTTCTGCACGGGCTTTCAAATAAAATTGTTATTTTTATGTGCATCAGACGCAACCAGCTGATTTAAAATTCGGGCTTCGAAATCGCCATTACCCGTACCGTTGCTACCATTCAGAAAATAATAAATGAAGCAAATTATTATTATTGTTTACTTTAATATGTACAACGGATACGTGTCGTGCTCTTCGAAATTTTTAGGATGGAAGCCGGCTAGTTTCACCTGACAAGCGATGACTTGGATATACCCAAATATAGATTTATATACCCCCGGTGTAAAGTTTTCCGCTAGTCTGTCAGCGATTGTATCTGTGACAAACGCATATAATTATTACTGTTCGCTTTCGCGAACGTCACATAGGCAGCGTTGGACAAAGATAACGTTTTGTAAAACCGAAACTGGCCATCTCCCTCTAGAGTTCGACGAGCAAGACATATGGCCCTCAGCAGTATCTAGGTCCAACACCTATAGCACCAATTTCAAACTCAAACAACACTCAACACCGGATCAGCAATTAGACTTCAGAGTTTAATCCATCAAGGACGGAAATACTTCGTAGAACTAATATTATCTAGCGTTGTATTTAGATTAAGGTAATTTGCTTTAGTTGCTGCGGTGTAAATTATATTGCGTTTGAAACTCGCAACATGATTTCAGAAACTAATGCGTAAAGTTTTCACTAACTTAACCGAGTGTGAACAACAGTTTTCATTGAATAACTTTGTCTACCCTGGATTGTTTTAATACTACTGTTTGAGAAACATCGCAGTGCATTTGAAATTATAAATACGAGGTGTAGCGAGGACGAAAACGTTTTATCTATATGACTTTCGGAATTGTTAGACTTTAAAAATCATGAGGATGGAACTGCGCTGATATTGTATTAAAGTCAAATAAACTCTTTGAGCATAATATTTTTAAACTTTCACGATTTGAACTACATGCTTACTATATTAATTTCTCGGCAAAATTCGAGAACGGCTGGGCCAATTTACCTGATTTTGGGTTTGAATTTTTGTCGTACTTAATACAGGTATGGTTAACTGTAAGCAGTGGCGGAATAAATGCGGGTGAACCCGCAGGGCACATTGGATAAACTTTTCGCACGAAATGAGTTAAGTTATTTTAAGAAACTTGCTTTTCTTATATAATAAAGATATAAATAACCTGCCTTATTTAGACGTATCTCCACTTTAATTTAATTAAATACCTAGGTACTAACTTCCAAAATTATTTTCAGGTAACTCAGAATCACCACATTTTCAATATTTAATAAAGAAACCACTAAAACTAGATTTTGGCTCCTTAACCCGAGTGGGTATCTTAAGTGGGTGAATCCCACAGACATTATCATGAAGCCTTAGACCCTTCCTTTAAGGTGAGCACTTTTATATGGCCATCAAACGTTACGAGTACAATAAAACACGATTGTTTTCCATTAACATTGACGTCTGCGGACCCCGCCGAACTTAAAAGAAGTAAGTAGGTAGATACAAGGTTTTATTCGGATTCTTTGATACGAGTACAGTTAAATTGGTTCCTAGAATTGGTCTTGTTTTCTTGAATGCATAGGCAGTTAATTGAAAAATACTTAGTAACATGCGTATTTTTAGACGTATGGTAACAATGGTACTTCTACTTGGTAGAAGTGCTTTGCTACCCAGATATATTTTCAGAGTGTAACTGCCGCACTCAGAGACGATTCATTGACGTAATTTTTCGTACATTATATGTCATAATCATTTATTCAATCTCTACTAAGGATACATTTGACTTCTCAGTATGGGCGTAATTATTTAATCAAACAAGCAAAACCGAAACGCAATATCCGTCGCAGTATCTTTGATATTGATAAAAATCGATACATTAAATTAATTTGAAACGTAAATAATTACAATAAAACAATTTAAACGACAAGTAACCAATTAAGAGAGGATCAAAACGCAAGTGTTAAAAGAATCGTACTAACAAAGGAAGGAAAACAAATAAAAGACGATCGAGAAGACAACCGGGATCATCAAACAAAATGTTTACTTTGTTGGTTCAAATTAAACAAATCTAGGGATAAAATTAAACATTACATTGAGCTATTATTCGTTGAACCGAATAAAACGAATAAGATGAGATTTTAAAAGACTATTTTGATAATATCAAAGAACCAACTGTGACGTAAAACAAAATATATGTAATATGGAAAATAAATCAAAAGTTTCCATCAAAAATGTTATACTAAAAGAACTCCTACTTGCTCATTCAAGACAAAATCGTTTTTAAATATTCATTATTATGTCCAGGGTGCGTTAGAGTCGTCGCAACGTCGCTCCACGAATTTGAATAACAAATGCTTGACATCTGCATGATTCTAACAGGGATTTGTAATATACCCTCATAATCCTTAGCAGTATAACACATTATTCTGCCCACATATGAACCGTATCATGCTATAAGTTAGCTTCACTCGATTAATCATGCTGAATCTGACGGCACAGCCTCCTGTTGTAACTGAAGTTATTTTCCACTCAAGTTATCGATATTGGCGGGCGAATGATCTTAATTTCGATAGTAAAATAACACTCTTGTATACTCCGAGCCTGCTATGTGAATACTAAGTTGCGAAACACTTCAAGTGGCCGACACAAAAAAGTGAAGGTCACAGTCTACACGCACACAAAACGAATGTTTCTTTAGATAATTTACCATTGCGGGCAAACTAACAGAAAGTGATTGACATCATACATGAGACTGAGAATATGTTTGTTTTAAATGCAAATTCTATTTTTAAACACATATTGGTAGAGAAAGTGCTGTTGCTTACTAAGATCTACATCAGGAAGTTAAAACTAGATGTAGATAGTAGTTATTGTTAAATGATTTGTCTAGTCACAGCTCTGAGGTCATCGGTCTACGCTTGAACATACTTGGACCTTACGTCACCGGCCGACAGACATACGCCACTCGAATAACAATGATTGATATACAGTCCAGAACGATAATTAAATTTTCCACACACGCTGTTTTCGAATTTGATTCTCAAACGTTGTTACTCCTTAATATTCGGGAAAAGGAATAATGGTCCCACTTTAACAATATTTCAACTAGTGTTACAGAAAGGGTCTGCCGGTATCCTCAAGGCGCCGATTAATTTCCATGTTAGTATAGCACTCCGTTATACCGGCCACAGGAAACTTCTTCCTGGAGAACATAAAAAGTATTAGGAAGGTGAAGTCTTTGTTTTATTTATGAACATTTTATTGCTACCAATGTTGGAGCAAAGTTTGAAGATTTGACTCGTGCCGATGAGAACATGTCGCAAGCCAACGCAATTTCGCAACATTACGGCTGTGATGAGACGGCAAATTGTTCATTTGTCTACCGCGACACTTGCAAAATCGTCGCTCAGCACCAGTACTTTTCTTATGTCACAAGAACCTACAAATGTCTTAATGTAGAGTTGGGAATCATGGTAATATTCTAATAGCTCATGCTTGTGATAAAAACGAGGCATTTTTGAATATAGAATGAAATAATCGTAAAACTGTCTTGAATTTTAAATAGCCCGTTTTCAGTAATCTTATCCACTCAGGGTGACGTCACAATAGCCCAGAGCGCTCGTCCTGAAAAACGTTAATTGCACGCCGGCCGACGTGCCTTCACTACGATTGCATCCAACATTCCATTAAAACTGCACGCTAAATTAAACCCTATGTCACCACGATAATATATAGTTTGAAATAAAAGCAGACTACTGAAAATGGAAGTGCATTTAACACCTGGATACCATGGTAGTTTAAAAATATTATCTGACCATTAGGGTCTAGACAGACGGACTGCAATTCAACTGCAATCCGACTGCAAAATGGCAGTTCAGATGCAGTTTGAATGCAGTTGGCCCGACTGCAATCAAACTGCACGTCGACGGGCAGTTGGCGTGCAGTTGGATTGCAGTCTGAGTGCAGTTACAACGACTGCAATCAAACTGCACGTCGACGGGCAGTTGTATTGCAGTCCGAGTGCAGTTACAACCACTGCACACCGACTGCAATCAAACTGCACGTCGACGGGCAGTTGGCGTGCAGTTGGATTGCAGTCTGAGTGCAGTTACAACGACTGCAATCAAACTGCACGTCGACGGGCAGTTGGCGTGCAGTTGGATTGCAGTCTGAGTGCAGTTACAACGACAGACTGCAATCCAACTGCACGCCAACTGCCCGTCGACGTGCAGTTTGATTGCAGTCGAGCCAACTGCATTCAAACTGCATCTGAACTGCCATTTTGCAGTCGGATTGCAGTTGAATTGCAGTCCGTCTGTCTAGACTCTCAGACTGCAATCCAACTGCACGCCAACTGCCCGTCGACGTGCAGTTTGATTGCAGTCGAGCCAACTGCATTCAAACTGCATCTGAACTGCCATTTTGCAGTCGGATTGCAGTTGAATTGCAGTCCGTCTGTCTAGACCCTTACAAACGGGGGTGTGGTCACATTTTGATGAACATTATTAACGTAATATATTTCAAAATACCTATGTTGTGAAAAGCTTTTAAAGGCTCGTACTCATTAACGAAATTGCTTTATACACAACCGCATAATAAGCATTAAGACACACTGCCATTAGTTAAGTGTTAAACAAAGACCGAAGCGAGTTAATATCTCGGCAGGGTTGCCGTTGCCGCCACCATCAACAAATAAGCAACACATAAAACGATCTTAAAACACGCTAAGAAATTCACCAAATTGTAGACAAATGAAACACAACCTAAACACAATTACGGATAGAATCCGTTGTCGTTTAAACGTGTAACCAATAAAGGGAACGAACGACGCAACAGATCCCTACGAATATGTTCGCAGGCTCACTCAGAGTTAGTAACACTCGCAATTCATTTTGTGAACTGAATATATTAGGGTGCGATACCAAATAACGTACCTTTGGCTCTACACATAAGATTGAAAATCGAAGGTGCACAAAGTTGAGGCAATACCAGAGACTTCATCTTTTCGTTCCAATCTCAATTCTTTGCCGACATCAGAGGGATGTATTTCCCACGCAAGAGATTTTCGGTAAATCCTACATCGTGATCATATGGCGGGGTAGCGATAAATATGTTCGGTGTATAGAAATCTTAAAAATCATAAATTGATCTAGAAGCAGACTTTATTTGATCGTATCTTAACGGTTATGATTTTGTTCAAGGTTAACTGGACGAAAGATGTAAGGAATATTTTCTTACTGACGAATTGCAACTTCATTTTATTAAATACTTTAAAATATTACCTAAAGAATAGTGATTTGATAAATTTCGTTTGTAAGATTTCTTTACTGATTAAGTTTTGAGAAAGATAGTTGAAGTAAAAATAATAAGTAGGTAATATGTTACATTATTAGCATTACAAAATTGATTTCCATTTTATGATTCTTGCTTTCCTGAATTCAATCACTGTTATCGATTTTATGATTTTAATACATGACGTAATAGGTTTTAGTTGCATGTCTGATTTTATATCTTTTTTATCTTTCTTTATCTTTCGACTAGATTGTTCTTAAGCTTATTCATATGTAACTTTAGGAAATATGACAACTACGTCACGCCAGGCGTAGTGGTGATACCTAATCTAACGCTAATCTACAAGTGCCTGTAGACCTTAACTAAACCAACTACAACTTCTAAAGCAACTTCCTATTATCTAATTATATGAAAATACCACACTGGACTTCCTCAAACATAAGACATTGTATGCGGAGTGGTACGCAATATCAATCTTATGTGGCACGTTCTCTCAGGCTGACGCCTAGCTGGCTCGGTCTGGTGCTTACTCATGGATCCATGCCAGACTTTCCTAGTTGGTGCCGCGACATTGACACGCACCATTAATGACTGGGTAAGGCAATGATCTGTCTCATCCAAAACTGACAACGACCAGCCTTTGATGTCGCTGATCTTGAATGTCTTGGCCGCCATGTTTTATTTGCTTTTGCTTCCGCAATATATCTTGTTGGGAAATAGGAACGGTATCCAGAGACTTCTTGTATGTCATATGAAACTGGATGTATAAGTCTGGTAGAAAATTGTGCTGATTTGGACTGTTTTTTGATCGAAAATGCTCCTGTCGAAGCTTAATGATCTGCAGATAAAGTAATTGGAATCAACCTTCCTATATTAAGAGAATATAACGAACATTTGATTTCGTTGCTAAGTCTTCATTAGTGCGACCCTCGTAATGCCCTCTCGATAGCCTTTGAATTCCCATAACAACCCTGTTGAGGACGTCACTCAAATATCTGGGATAGGTCATCTTCGGTGTAATTTTCAGTGAAATTTGGTAAATTTTTTATATATCCAATTTGATGTAGATAATGCATTTATGTGTCGCCATATTGTTGCCATATTGGTGTCGCCATATTGGCAGAAATTAAAAATGAATTATTACAGTTGATTCATATCAACTGATATTATTGCCCATCTATCTGTCCATTCATGCCATTGACTTACTTTCTGTATATTTTTCATCGATAAAAATTATCTTTCTTCTTTCGATGCACAATTAAATCCGTCAACAACTTCAACGCCAAAACCAATCTAAATTCAAAAATAAATCTTACAAAACAGATATTTTCGTACAAACGTATCTTTGTGATAAAGAATATAGTGTTTGATATATGAGTTGATAAAATGGACATGGCATAGAGAACTATTCAACATAACTGTGACGGTATGGATTCATTATGAGAGTGTGCGACCGCATCCGACCTACTCCCGTCTAGTTGATATCAACAGCACAATACCACCTAGTGGGCTGTTCACAACGCAATAGAGGACACTACAAACGCTTTTCTTACGGACTTAAACGCTAAGCTTTGTCTAGTGCATGCGCAACCAAGAGACGTCTGTTGGTGGGTTTGTTTTCACTGACAATATTTTCTTTCGTACTTCTAAATATGGTGGCATGTTACTTGGAATATCTCGCAATGAATACAAGACATAATCGAACATGAGAACGTATCGATAAAAGTCAAGAGCACTCGGTTTGTTCATTCATCCCACATTTGGAAACATAATTAAGATACGTAAGTTAAAATAAAATGGGGTACGCAACACCGCATTTGTTAGTTAAATTAACTTTGTTAATGCACACGCATTGAAAGCATAAAGTTTTGGTTATAAGTTAAAACGTGCTTTATTTAGTGAGGGATAGGGAAGATAATCGGGTGAAGTACTTGATTTTCAATTGTGTAAAGTGAGACAATTGAGGTGCATGAATGCATGGATGGTCGCATTGGAGTAGGTGCCCGGGTTGGTTACCCTTCGCAACAGTCGGTAACCATCATATGAATTTACTTTGTAATTAATTGTTCTAAATAATTTGCTTTCCAGACAACTTGACTGATTTGAATTGACCTGAATTTCTGAATAAAACAGAAAATACAACGTATTGAATGCTCTAGTTGTGACTCTAGCCAGAGTGCGCATTGTATTATTTATTATATTGTTTAATCGAGAATATAATACTAAGAAGGTGGTCCATAAATAAATATTGTCTAAGAAATCTCGTATCAGCCATAAAACAAGTAACTGAATAAGGAAAATCCAGAGCGAACACCAGGAAACTTACTTAAAATGTGAGTCTCGCAAAAAAATTCACTCGCCGGCCGTCCCCAACAAATTACCGCAAAAACAGCCCCTCGCAAACAGATTTACAACCAATAATTCTATTATGTACTTACGGCGCGAGTTACAAATGGAGTTACGGACAATTTTCCCACAGTTTGATACTCGAAAAAATACTTTTAAGCACCACTTTTCGGCACAATGTTGATAAAATTCTCAAGTAGGTTGGTAGGGTAGAGATATCGACGCACGCTTTTTTTCTGGTCAATAAATAAGACTAAGTGTCAAGATTAGAACATGAAAGCCAATTATCTGTACTTATAGGTGTTCTCCATGTCCAGTCGAATTGTTTTGACCAAGTTTTAGCAAGTTTCTTGTTATAATTGACGTTATTTTATTGCTGTTAATAAGCACTGCGATGTTTAACTACGGTAAATATCGTAAATATGAAAGTTTTAGAAATTCAACTGCAAATGAATCGCAAATACAATGTACCGAATGGGAGAATTAACGATGAGCTATCGTTTAAAGTTTTGCAAATAAACGTGGGAATAACGATAACTTTATTATAGGCAAAGTTACCGCCAATCACAATCAATTAATCAAGAAATGAAGGCGGCTTGTAGCCAAGGTTTAATGTCTTAGTCCCGGAGGAGCACGGTTCGGATCCTGTTACCAGTGAGGGAATTCTCTCCAAAACATTCCTGGGACGAATTCCTAAGAAAAGTTTGGCTTTGCATCGCTTGAATGGGTTCCCTTCGTATCTCGTATTATTTTATCGATACTGATTATACCTATATGATTCATTTATAGGGATATTGCTGTCCACGATTTCGGCCTCGGTCTAGTTATGGTTCGGTTATTCAGTAAATATTTGTACAAACAATATTTTTCGGTTTACTGTAATATTTTATTTTGGACATTTGAGTTTAAAACGTTAACGTCATAGAAGGTATGGTTACTAGCGTGATCATTATGGGCTCGAAAGGACCAGCTTATTAATGGCTTATTATTATGATATTCATTTCATTGATTTTATTACAAAGCAGTATGGTTCCAAAGAGGCGTAGGTATAATGACAGGTATCAAACAAGACAGCTAAATTATATGAAAAACAAAACTTGTATGTAACGCTATAGTGAATCTCAGAATAAATAGCAAAATTCACAAGTTAATAAATAAATCCTAGACATGTTAACCTTCGTAATTTATCATTTAGCCTAGTAGCCGTGGCCCCTTGTGAGCACGACTGATGATCTCATCACATTATTTTCCACGTAACATCATCAGCTGTTTATTTTAAGCCAACCACTCCAGCCCAACATTTCAACCTTACATTCGCAATAAACCTTTGTCAACAAGACAAAGGACTTTCGGTAGTTCCTCCGTTTTTCGAATAAAGTGTGAGAATTACAGAAACCAAAATTAATTAAGGTATAAAAGTCAGATAAGAATGTTCGTGGCCGCTGAATGGTTAAGTAATAAAATTACAAAATAGGTAGATAAATATAATACACATAGTTATGAAGTGAAGTAATAAGTCGTGTCTGTCCCACGGCTGTTGATTCGTTCGTTCAGATTCATTAACAAGGCCACAGCCGACCATTGTTTATGATTCACAGTCCATGTTCGATTCAATGAATGCTGCATAAAAGAAAATTATGTTCCAAAACCATTAGTAAGACCACTAAGTGGGTCAGTTGATGTTTAAACTGTAACCTTTTATGTATTTTCTTCGGAAATATTTACCTAACTACCGGTTTCAGTTTGTTGTCGTTCGCCAACAAGAAAATATTTCCTTTCCCTAAGGCGTTCTCTCATTTTCCGATAGCTAGGCAAAATTACTGTTTAAACGAATGTAATCGAAACCGAACTAGACGGTTTATTTTAAACAGCACTTAAATATCTCATTGCAAACAAAAACTTTACGTCAAAATAATGATGTATCGTGTTGCTATAAGTTTATCGAGTGATATATCCGTCACATATCATTGATACGTTGACAGCTGCCTCACGCGATAAATAATTCAGAACAGGACCGTTGATATCTCTGATAACATGAGAAAGAGATAAAAGATGGAGAGCGCGTTAGCTGCGATTAAATCTAACGGCTTGGTAGTAACATTCATCTTGAAAAAAGTTATAATAAAAAATTAAAATGTAAACATTTTACGATTTAAAATAAACCACAGAGCACCGAATGTAGAATATATATGATCATTTCCTGTTAACGATGGAGTAAATGTAATCGATTGTTGGAAGACATCCAAACTTTTTTCTCTCTGGCACTAGTTATCACAAAAATTCACTGAATGATATTTGATTCGTATGTACGTAGGAAATTAATTCTAAATTTAGGGGATTACATCTTGTTCCTGTAGACAACTAAGACATTAAAATATCGGCGATTAAAGTCACAGTTATTTTGAAACTGATAGCTCTGTCTGATGCAGCAAGAAACGACTACATAAAAGTTTCATATTATTTTTATGATACCAATATGAAAAAGGTAAATAACTTATTTATTTTTGTTTGAATGCGCATATCTCTAGAACTAGGCGCATTTGAAAAATCATTTGCATTCAAAAGAGATTATAGGATGGCTACAATACGGGCAAAACCGCAAGGCACTGTTTGCTGTAACCACTAGTAGAATTTTGTAATCATACTCTTGTGTATAATATGATTCAAAAGGAGGAGGAATATACTTAGAGAACAACTAAAAAAGCATTAGCCTGTAATATCCCACTGCTGGACAAAGACCTCAGAGCATCTCACCGAAAATATCAGTACAGTGACGAGCAAACCGGGGCACTGCTAGTTGTAAATAAAAGTATGGGCGAAGGTCAAAGACGCAGAGCAATACGTCACGTGGAACCGACAATAGGACATTAACCGATACGCTCTATGGTTCACACACTATATGATCCCCGGTAATTTCGAACAAACGACATCTGTCTGGGCACGTGAAACACAAGATGATGCGATAAAAATCTTAATGACGGTACAATTGATGTTAGTTGTACAATAGCTGCACCTATTTCTATAGCTTTGAAGACATCCGTCGGAATTCATTGATAAAAATACTTATACCGTTTAACCGATTTGAAAAAAGAAGAGGTTTGCTCTATTTGCATGTGATATTGGGAATATTGGGCCACTATTTTCTGAAAAACTTCTAAACTGATTTGGATTGGTATTTCAGTAACTATGAAATTGGTAGCAATTTTGCTCGGATCATCTTATCAGGATAAGTTCTAGTCTGCCAAAAAAGGCTTTAAATTTGGTGTTTTTAGTTCCATAGACCTGTTCATGGTGACTTTCATAAAACATGGCTCGGGTTTGAGATCACAACTAAGGTAGGCAAGCGTGGTGATGTCAAATCCTCCTCACTGTATTGATTTATTTTTTGGACGTAGAGACTTTTGCCTTACAGTGGTACATTACGGTTGACATACCGTTGTTTACTTGGCATAGCTAGACATAACGGCTCATAATAATAATTAATTATTTATTTCTCTCTCAAATAGAACAAATTAGTTTACAATTCATCATTCCATGTGGGAGCCTGGTATCTGTACTAGACCTGTATACTGCTAATAATACTTCTGTTTTCATTTGTGACTAGTATTTTTTCGTTTCTTCCTTGGAATTTAGGTTAATCCTCCTGTCTAAAGAACATTATAATCCAGGATTCACCGTCACATAATCGAATTAACGTTATACTCGAACCAACTAGACGTATGCCGTCAAATATCAGTTTAGTAGTTGGTAACTAATTTACGTCACAACCATGAGTGGAGCGCGAACTTGCGATCGCTTATACCCCAATTATAACTTTGGACGAATTATATTTACACCACTATTAATGGATCGTGAAGACTAATGGTAACCGTCTTACTATAAATAAAAAAGTTATGAGGATTATACCGTATCTGTGGTATAATTTGGTCATTGCTCTTTGTACATTGGACATAAGTTTTCTTAGCTATAGGATCTTATACTAAGAATAATTAATTGTTAACCGAGATTTTGTATGTGTTAGAGTAAAATATATGAGATAAAAGTTAAAATCCTCGACCGATATTTGTATTCATTAATAAACTAATACTTGCCCTAAAATAACTATTCTACCAAAAAACGCATCAAAATCGGTCCGTACAGACACACAGACAGAATCCTCAATCTTTAGTTCACCTCATTTTCCGTCGTTTAAAAAAAAATACATCTCGTTTTAAGCAAAAAACGCATTATTGCATCAAAATCGGTTCATACTGACAGACATACAGGTACGGCAAACTTATAATTCCCCCTTTTTTGTCGGGATAAAAAAAAGTTGTGCGGCATATAAGCGGTAGAGTCACTAACTTGTTTATATACATAAAACACATTAACTAGTATTTAAAAAAACCCACTGAGTTCTTAAGTAGTAAGTTCGATCTTTCTGTAAAAAATAGTTAACTAGAATGTTAGTTGTTCAAGTGGGGTCTCAAGTAGGTATCGTGTTAATGGGTCCTTTAATTTAATAACCATTTTCCTTATTAATTAAAGTCTATACTGTAAAAGCTAGTTGTTAATAACTTGGTACTAAAACAGTTAAAGAGTACTAACATTTTATAAGAATCTCAACAGACTATTTTAGACCAATTATAAGTTTGGCTGCATTACAACCCTCGTTTTGGATTTAACCATTCCATCCGTGATTCACAGATATTAAGGTTAATTAGTAAGCATTCAACGTTTTCAACTTTATATTTAAAGTCGTTTCAAAATTCTATCTTTACGGATTCCAGAAAGTTTTATTGTAACATTGAAATTTTAATACCCTATTTACTTGCACCTGTATCTTTAGACTTGCCTCGATCAATTAAGTATTTTAAAAGTTGATTTTGAACGAGATTAAGATTTAAAAAGAGGGTCAAATATTGATCTTGTTTCTGAAGAGGGATTATGTTAAGAGCTTGCTTCCTAATTAGAGATAACCTCCTTAACCGCCCACCGATCCTATGTAAACAAACCGAAATATTAGGTAGTGGTATAACGTAGAACCAATCCTTACCGTGGCCGTTGATTATAATCTTTAAGGGTATTAGTTATGCTAAATATTGTTTAGTATTCGAATGCAGGCCACGATAAAAAATAATATTCTGTTTTTCTTCATTATAATTTTGAATAATAACTATGACGTTCAAAGTGATTCAATGATAAAAATTACAATCACGGCGTTTTTTTGTATTTCCACTCATCAATCCATTCGAAAACATTTAAAATTCAAAAGATAAGAAGGAAACTCGCGACTTTCTTATACATTTTAAGTCCAAGAAAACGTCAACCACAATAGAAAAATGGCTAAACTTTAAAAGCTTTGCTTGGTTCACTCGAAGTAATATCGGTTAGGTACTTGAAACTCGTTGGCCCAGCAAAATTGTAATATGCTATCCGATTTATGGGGGTATTGCGGCTGATGCCACACTGTCTGGCACTAGCCGGGCCTTACGACACTGATAGCATCATTAATATGCCATGCACCGACAAAAACGCGACTATTGCCTTGGATATATTATATTATCCAAATAGAACTTAATTCAAAATCCAAAAAGTTTTCTTTGACACCAATTAGTTTACCCAATTTGATATCGCACGGCTCAACAGCAGTTCTTCACATCACAGCACAAATGCCGGGCTGGGCTGTCAAGTGCGGCTTCTCCCAATATGTGTGCGGTTCTTAAAGGCTGGTATGGCATTCATGTCGGACAACGCTAAAAGCGTACCTGTAATATTCACCCGATCCAAGCCATAACCCGATTTCCCAAGCTATTACCGGCAGGAGCTTATAATCTACGTATTATAACTACCAACATTGTATTTTATCAGATGTATGAAACTTCCAACATTGTCGGAATAGAAGCACAATATTAGGGGCTCTACCTATAACAATGACTAGAAGAGTATGGTAGAGTAAATCGTCAGAATTGAAATAAGAATGAGCAAATCTCCCATCAAAGCATTTGTAACGTTCGGTAAGTTTTTAACTGGGCATGTACTCGTAGTACTGAGCGGTAGAATTACTTTGTTCAATGAAATAGATCCAACTACTGAATAGTTCTAAGTTGTGAGCTGTCTCAAATCGTTAAATCATACCTATCACCATTCCAGTGATTCACATCAAAATAAAAGTTATTTCAAACAATTTCTAGACGACATTTTTCTGAAATCCCCATTCCGTATTTCCCTAAAAGATTTCATTCACAACAAAGGCGTTTTGAAAAGTCTGCCCCACGGGTACCGTCTCGCCGCACTAACAGAACCTTGTTTCAGTGCCTTGCCTATGCTTCGCGAATAAATGCGATCAGAATATATTATCGGGCACATTACGTACGACTCGCTTGAGCCGCGCATCTACTCCGAACTGAATTCAGATGCACTTCCCTAACTTCATACGCTCTTGTTAAAGATATCTTTATTCACTTCGCGGAGGTTTATTTCACAACAAATCTTTTTGAGGATAACGTAATAAAATGAAGGCGTATCTAGCGTATCTATTTACTTGGAAAACTGTCCATTACTGCTTACAGCTGTGCCATCATTGGTGCCTTTGCCTATACCATGGTTATTGGGTATTTTAAAATGATTACTTTATGCGTTAAAATTACCTGATCTGTGATTGGTTAACGATCGTTTCGCTGGTTTTGTTTGACCAATAATAACTCATGAATCATAACACAGTAGTGTCTGAATTAGTGAGTTTGGCGACACTGGTTTCCATAGAAATTCCACACATTGAGTCCGTTTACTCCTCTGATTTTCGTGTTCAAGAAACAGCCAAAACAGAGAAGGTAAGAAACCATCTTCCTTACCTTCATATGCAAGTAAATGTTTTACCATTAAGTCGTGTTGCAACAGTTAAGTAAATAACTATTAATTATATAATAATTTACATCTCAATTTAGACTCAACATTTAACTGCACACAACAATTAGGAACACATATTGTAACATTTAACGATGTTGACCCTGAGTCGTTGGAAATAGGCATCCCCAAACAAGGTCAAACTTCTCTACTCGTAGCATGAACCATCCTTTAAATATTCGCGTAACGAACGTAATGTAAATAAAATCTTTTATCAGAAGCTCGCGCGTTGGCGATTTCAATGGCTTACTAACCTACATCACTGTTTCTGACATTGACAATTAAAAAGGGAGATTTTATTAACGCTGATTTGTTTTTTCTTCTGTTTCGTATTTTTGGGGGAGATGAGATCGATAAACTCGATTGGAATCAGTTCACTGTGGTAAGTAGACAGATGGTTCTGTGTCCAATTCGGACCAAGAAGGATTTTCCAGTACGAGTCAGAGCTTTTAAATTAAGAATACTTCTGAGCAAAGTTCTCGCTCAAATCTTCCGAATTTTGTGTCCTGGGCCAAATTTGGCCCATCCCTGTCGAGATTGTCTTGATCGTCACGCCATCTCCTCCTGGGTCTGCCTCTACGCCTTACACCCTCCGGCACCCATTAAGAATTATGTAACTAATAATTCCCATTTATATGACCTACATTTTCTCAGCAACTCATTCGTTAAACGTGAAAGATGCAACAACCCCATAAATATACCGAGAACTAGCTTTACCATTGAATAGAAAGTCATAAACTAACCTAACCAACAATTTGATTGCATGATGCACGAAGTATCATAATAATTACTGTCCCCATTTAAGGGCATAATTATTTAAACCTAGAACTATTATTAAGGGGAAGTTTATGTTGGATCACCGGATGTCAAAAACGGAGAACGATCCATGGTTAGTTAGCTTCAATCGGGGGAGGGGGATGCCGAAGAGTAATTAATTGCTTCTGTGACTGACAACCCTTGTTAACGTTACGTTCAGTTGGTATTAAAAGTCTTTATTATATATTTTATTATTAAAAGTCGTCTATGGTTTAATGAGTCTCTAGTATAACTATCTTATCTAATAAGTATCTATGGTATATATATATATATAATACAGGCAGCGCCCCGCGGTTTCACCCGCGTTGTGCCCGTTTCTGTGAGAATTTAGGGATAAAATGTATCCCATGTGTTACTCTGATGTATAACCTATATTACTGTAGTTTCATGCAAATTTCAGTAGTTTTTTGCGTGAAAAAAAGTTGGTAAGTATGCTATTCCCTTTGTACTTAAGACTTTCCGCACTCAGAGACGTCAAATGCGTCCTTATTAGAGATTGAATGAGTGATTTTGACATGTAATGTATAAATAAATTACGTCAATTAGTAAAGCACCTATTTAATGGGCGTGCGGCATTTAGTAAATAACCAGACAAATTAAATTCTCACCAACAACAGTAACCAGATATCTTCGATACCTCAAACGCTCATAATATCATGTTGTAACTAATAACAAAATAAAGCTCAGTTCAATTCCCTGGAGCACGAATTGACTAATAAACCAAAGAATAACAAGCGTCTTGAACCTCAATCAGCTGCCAATAACGAACAACGATCAACATACTGCCGCCGACTGATTGACCGAATGGCTGACCGAATGATTGACCGAATGACCGTGGAGCGGTGAGCTACAAGTTTATGAGAAGATTAAAGTGATTGGGCGCCATGTTTAATTATTAAGAATTAATAAATGCTTAATATTTTTTTGGTGTCTCGATTTTATTGAGCAAAGTATCCGTGGCACCATGGGACAGTGGCGACCTGCGATTGTTTTGAAGAGAAGATCACTAAACTATAGGGAAGATCTAGGACGTCAAATAAATTGATAATTAACTGACGTATTTCTTCATAAATACATGTGACTTAGCATTCATGAACCTCTTTCGAACATAGATTTTAAAGCCCTTGCTTTCGAAGGAATTGTTTGACGTCTGGAAATACGAAGGTAAGAGTTCAATCAATGTTCCAAAGTTCCTTCTTCAAAAAAATAGTAAAAAATCTTGTTGTTAACATTAGTCTTCCCACAATGCATGCAACCTTACCTCTTTACATCTTAAAAAATACAAAAACAGAAAAAACTCTTCAATCTCCCTAATTTTTTTTTCCGTTTATGGAAAAGGAAAGAATCATAGACACGAAATCTTTCTATACTTAAGTGGGTGGTCCGCTTGACCAAAGTTGAATGACCGATGTTGAATAAATAATGTGACACGAAGATGTCTCAACATACGCTGGTTTATACAAAATCTTTCGTGTTTGTTATCTACAAGGGGATATTCAACAATACGCAGGTATGACAAAAACATCTACAAATTTTTTTATACGGATAATTTGTAGTCTTCGTAAAAAGTCTCTCGTAAAAAATATCAGGGCACTGTTAGTATGAAGGTAAATCTCAAAATTGTACTATGGAAACTTACTTCGCATAACTTTTTAATATCAAAGCCGATAGAGTCTACGTTTATTACATATAGGTATTACCTATTTAATTTGAAACCTATTTAATGAATTTTCAATACAAAAAATATAAGCTCAATTAATTCTACATGCTAAACTTGTTTCGTATTCGTCTTTGAATATTACAATATTAATAACAACACGTTTTGAATCATCAATTCGGTATTAGTTTTTATAGATACGACATAGACAAAAGGAAAATTTAACATAAACAAGAATTTATCATAGTTGTTAGGCAAGTTATCATATTTCTAAACGTTAATTAATCTTAAGCAGAAGAACACATAGAGGCAAAGAGTGGTACAGGAAGACCAAGAAGGGAATATATAATAAGGTATAGTAGTAGCGTTCGCTTTAACTTAAGATACCAGTAGGTATATGTAAATTAACTAATAGAAAGAGCGAAAGTCGTGTCGTACGAACAGCTGAAGAGGATGGCAGAAGACAGAGAAAAGAGGAAAGAACTCCACCGACAAGAGTCCAGCTCTTATGTTCAAGAAGAAGTTGATCCAAAAGTAAAATGGGTAAGTTCCTAACTAAACCAAATTACTTATTATCTATCAGAGCACTTAGTGCTTCGGAGGGCACGTAAAATTATCGACCCCGGTTGTTACAATCGTCAGACCAAGTCAGAGGCCTTTAGGCGGTCTAAAAAATCCGACACCAGGGTTGGCAACTAAAGGACTCGAACATACTTACTTACTTATAGCAAATCCTTAAATTTGCATCAAACATTTTTGCTTCTAATGTAACCCTACCAGCCCACAAATCTATGATTGAACAGTTTGTTCCAAACAGTTTGTTGTCAGGAAATTCTTTTAATTAACGTAGTTTTAATGAAACTGTGCTTACATGGAGGACCGTGTGGACAGCTGAAGCAATTATCTACCCTGGTACAGTGTGCTCATTGTTCTCAAGTTTTCAGTTTTCAGTTACATTCAGTGTAATTTCATTCTTTTTCGTGATATTTTTCGTTAGGTACCTACTTACTTCTTAAAGTGTGAAAATATTTTGTTAGATTCAGTTTTAAGGTTAAGTGTGAAGATAAATTGAATAGATAAGTTAAAGCCTTTCATAAAAATGCAAGTAACACAATGTCACGTGACCCGCAATCGGCCCGCACCCGCACGTTGAGGTAATTGTACTATTCTAGTAATTTAGGAACACCTGTATTTCTGGATGTCCAATAAGAAAGGTAAGATTATAGAGGTAAAATGGTGCCTATTAGGCAGTGCCTTAATACACGCCAATACTTTCGTAAAATAGGGCCAACAAAGAGAACTAATAACAAAAGAAACCAAGCGTTCTGTATTTGTTAGGTCCAGCTCTATATGGTATTTTAAGCCCAGTAACTCTTTAGTAAACTTTGGTTACTTTGGACTAATAGAATAGAGACAGGACTGATTAATTGTGAGTCTTTTGTTTTGGAAATAAAATTTAATTTCGAACACAGCACACTGCGATGAGTAAAATGTATAAAGTAACTAGCAGCGCCCCGCGGTTTTACCCGCGTTGTGTGGGTTCCCGTAGAAATATCGGGAATTTTTATACATATAAACCTTCCTCTTGAATCATCAAAATCCGTGCAATAGTATTTGAGTTTATCGCGAACAGACAGATAGACAGACACGGCCTGGGACTTTTTATACTATGTAGTGATATGTATGTAGTGATAAAAATTAGCAAAAAAAGAAGCCTGTAATGTAAGTTGTACCATGGCTGGACTAAGGCAAAAGTAAAACTAAGTTAACTTTTGTTTACATCATCCTTAACTACCATTGTAGGTTAGGTGCCACTTTTACCTATTATTCCAACTCAATTGAAATAACAAAAATGTTATTCTTGTTTTTCAACTATCAATGACGTACATACCTAAGTACAAAGTTGAAACAAGAATTTTATTTTAACTAAATGGTCAAAGATGAAAAAAAAACCCATGATTAGGTAAAATATTTCTGAAAGCTAATAGTGCCTATGATATGTATCGTGGTCCCCAATAGAAGCACCAATGGGGTATCATGTTGGCAATTGACTCGTTTCAACAGCTCTTTGACACTATCAAGGTAAGTAGGTACTTCTTTATCAAACTTATCATACTAAACGCTCAGAGCCTGGGTAGAGATAAGGCTCCTAACCCTTGTTAAGCTGATGATACAATCGTCATATCAGTGGCCTATAGGTGGTCTAGAATCTCAAGACACCTGATTAGGGCGCTAACCTTTTAGTATATACCTACCAATAGTAATCTTATAAGCCGTAGGTATCACTACATAGTATAAAACAAAGTCCCCGGCCGCGTCTGTCTGTCTGTCTGTTCGCTATAAACTCAAATACTACTACTGCACGGATTTTGATGCGGTTTTTTTTAACGGATAGAGTGATTCAATAGAAAGGTTTATATTTATAAAAAATCCCGAAATTTTCACGGGAACGGGCGCAACGTGGGTGAGACCGAGAGGTGCAGCTAGTATAATATAACGAATAAACCTGAACAAATATAACTACGAATACTACGATTAGCAGCATCCAACCGGTTTGAGGCAAACTCGTTATGGGTTAGGTTATCTTCTCGCTTTTAAACGTTACGTCATATTCCCGGATTTAAAGGTTCATCATTCGGTCATCTTTGAGTGAACTTCATGTTGTTAGCTTACTGGTTAAGTACCTAGATGCTGTGTCATTTTAATATTACTTTGTAGCAGGTACCTAGTAAGTAGGTACCACATAAAAACAGTTCCATAGGTATAATAGGTATATCTATACTAATATTATCTACATTATACTAGTCTATATCTAATACTATTGTGTATATATAATTTATTACTATTGTGTTATTAGGTATAAAGAGGTAAAATTTCTAAGTTTGTTTCTTTATTTATTTGTTCGAGCTTATCTGGGAAATTAGGTAATCGAGAATAATTCTTTTCACAATGGATAGCCACATTCAACAGGAAGATTATAGGCTAATTTTCATCCCGAAATTCTTACGAGTACGGGCACTACGCGGGTAAAACCGCGGGGCGCTGCTAGTACTAAATAAAACGAGAGTGCGGGGTAAAGACCTAGGTATAATAATTATTGCAAATCGTATGAGTTTCAAAAGTGTTCTAGGTACCTACATATTATGTGGTAGTAGGTACCAAAGCGAGCTAGTACCTAGCTAATTACTCACCTATCTCATTTGGCTCCTAGGTAGCTCAGACACCTTAGTAGGTAACCTAATTTATTATGTGTATTATTGCTGCTATCCAGCTTGTAAAGTTGCTCTGTTTAAAGGACTCCTTAACCTAGATATCTGTCTCTCTAGACAATCATCAGGTTCCAATCAGCTGTTCTATATTTTTGTCAACTGATCAATGCAGGATTGCTTGTAATGTAGAGAAGAGTGCAGACCTACGTATAGGTATAGCTCTATATACCTATGCCTTATACCTATAAAGGTAATGAATGTAGAGTAAATACCTACCTTACTTACATTGTATTTTTTTGTATCTATGTTGATAAGTAGGTAGGTACTTAGGTAGGCAACTGTCAGCTGTCACTTGTCAGCCTCTGTCAGGTAGTCCACGAAAGAGTAAGTAGATAGGTATCTCTATTTCGTGATTTTCGCCGGTAGGTTGATGGTAGGTAGTAATTTGTGTTTCCGCTAATTTCTTCAAAACCACGAAATGGAATTAGATACGGTTTTCACTGTCGTTTAGAGATTTTTTATGGAATGTTTAGTGTTTACTTACCTATTTGTACATCCCTGTAAGAATGTAGAAAGACAGAGGTAGGTATTTAATTGAGATATTGAAAAAATAATATTTTTTTTAAGTACCTAGGTACCTACCTACTGTATTATTACGTAGATATTTATAATATTTAATTACTTAGGTATTACTGATATCTTCAGTGAGATGAGAGGCCTTTGCCCAGCTGTGGGACATTACAGGCTAATACTTTTACTTTAATTAAGTAGGTAGGTAGGTACTTATTGTCCTAGAAGTGCGTTAAAACAATCTAATGCTTCCCACTATTAGGTACTACCTGCTATTAGGTAGTTTAGGTATTTACCTACTTTTATATTGAAATACATAAATCATAATATGTAAAAGTATATACCTAGGTAGGTATAACTAAAATACCTACGTAGCAACCCAAATAAGTACCTACTCATGTGTTTACAAAAGTGTTTTAATAAAAGTTAAAATTCCTACCTACACTTAACAAAAACAAATTCAGTTTCACTACCAAAATCTTCAAGGACGCCAACCCAAATAATTTGTGCGTGTGAAAGAGACAAAAAACCGATCCCCAAAACAAGACAGGATTGCTCCTTCGATGACGTCACACTAACCTACAGACCCAAAAGACTCTTCAACAAAAAGTTTAAAATTGTTCCGTAATAAAAACTACCTACCCCAGACAGTTTACGGTAGTTTTTTAATTTGCACCTGTCTCGGGTAGTATAATATTATTGTGATTGTTTTTTTTATTATGCCTAGGTCAGGTGCAATAAGCTTACAAGCTTAATTTGCTTAATTTTAAATCCGACTGTTAAAAAAGAAGTTTGATTAGTATTATTATTCGTTTGTAGCCTACAAATTGTAGGTAAGGAAATACTTGGTAGATATGTAGGTATTTACTTTTCTACCAACTATTTGAATTGCTATTGCAACACTTAATTATCTGGGACTGGGACCTTTCAGTTTCCTTTAAATAAATTGTAGTAGAACTTCTTTAGTAGTTATAAAATAACTGTGTAGGTACTAGCACGAACTAGGTAACTAACTAATCACTCATTGCATTGTTTACGCAAGCAAGCCAAGTTCAAGTGAACTCACCTGTGTATAAAGTTGCAATGCGCGCGCAGGTAAAACTCCAAGTCCCACAGGTGAACGTTAACTTCAAAAGGCAACTTCCAAAATATTCAAATGGTCAACACGAGAGGTACCTAACACCCCGATCAAACAATCGTGCCTCCCGTATTTACAGTCGCACCACAACACAACACTTCACTGTCACTGTTTGTTTATAAAATTATCAAAGGCTTTATTAATAATTCGGTTGACCGACTGCGCATGTCCGTGCAACACGCGCCACTCTTTGAATAAGGTTATGTTTAAGTTACGAGCACCTTCAAACTTCACTGAACACGGCACCAGCCACGCACTTCCCACTAGTTTCCGAGAAGATTCCTATAAGAACCAGATCCGTGCGAACTTTTTATGAGTTCGCGAAGGCACGATCCAACAGACGGACAGTTCTGTGGCTGTTCCCACGATGTATTCTTATTAATATCACTTAAAACCGACTCTGTCGCATCTATTTAACAATTCACCGGCTCTACCTGAGGTTTATGAAGGCCGCGTACGTATAATAAACACTTTAAAACTCCGGAACCGGCAACAATTCGATTCCGCACGTGAATTTGACACAGTCAAAACAAATACCGGCGAGATAAATTCACCAGAAATTCACTCAGGAACAACGACACATTTCATGTTTGAAGCGTCGAGAGGGTCCAAGTGACAAATTAAACGAATAGAAAAAGAAAATAAACGAAGAATACGAAAGTCGCCGACAGCAAAGCCGAGCGTCCGACACTCCTGCTGAGCGGTGTACTAAACGCGTTACGCGAGCGAGAGGCCGCGCGACCCGCCCCGCCCGCGCCCGCGTCTCCCCCGCCCGCGCGCCCTGCGACCCGCGCTCATACATCGCATCGCATCAAAATAAAGTCACACGGACAAAAAATCTGAATTGCAAGAGAAGTGAAGACCGCAGGCATGGTTCACTGGATAAGTAAATATTCCGCCGGTTTGTTTAGGTAAGTTTGACGGAGTCGGCGACGGCGCGCGGCGAGCGAGCGCGAGCGTGCGGCGCGGGGCCGGGCGGGAAGGAGGCGGGCGCAGGCAGGCATTCAATTAATCTGACAACACGTGCGTAATGCACCCTCCGTAAATGTTCTGAGGTTATCATGCGATCCATTGAGCACAGGTGACAGCGACCATTACCTAATTTCAGTGATCTTTGATTAACTTCTATTCAATAATTGATCCCGGCGACTCTTGTTAACTGAACTTTGCACGGCGAACAAACTTTGTTTGCTCAATAAGTGTCTTCGTGAAGTTCGCGGGCTGGACTCTCCGCCAGTTAATAAACCAGAAGCTATCAAACGACTAACTAAAATCTAGGTACCTACTCGAACTTTTTAGTGCTTTTAATTAAGCGACTAGGCACTTACCCGGATACTTAATTAATTGGATAAATAAATTTACGGTGTACCGACCAAGGTATATGTCGATTTATGATTAATCTTGGGTTCAGTTCCAATGAAAAATGTTTTAATGTTTATATACCTAACTTATTTGATTATTTGATAAAATTAACACTTAGCTTAGTATTTAGGTTCCGAAGGTGCGATAAAGTTTGAAAGTTGCTCGTTCTCTATTAAACTCGCCGCTCGCAGCTTGTAAACTCGCAAAGTCCACAATGCTGGCTTAACCCACCTACTACAATACAATCGTCCCCATCTATTTCTACAAGTACAAGTATTAGCCTGTAATGTCCCACTGTTGGGCAAAGGCCTCTCGTCTCACTGAAGATATCAGTACAGTGAGGAGGTTTCAGGCGTAATCACCACGCTTGCCTAATGCGGGTTGGTGATCTCAAACCCGAGCCATGTTTGAAAAGTAGGAAACATGTTTTCGCTCGACCTGGGAATTGAACCCGGGACCTCAGTCTTGGCAGGCGAGTGCACATACCACTAGACCACCGAGGCGTTCTACATCATGATAAAAATAACTAGTGTTAAAAATATCTTCACCCATTTTAAAGTTTTCTAACTTTTGCTCTAAGTTCGAGAGTTAAGTTTAGTAACTAATGTGGTTACTGAGTAACACTCGTGATGTAGTTGTAAACACTAATCTAGACGGGACTTAATCGCGAATAAAACATTTAATGCATACCTCAACGTTTCGGTCGTGTCGCAACGGCCGTGTTCACGAGGGTACTTCATCGCAATTGTTAAGCAACGTTCAGCTCGGCTACAAATGGGATGGGTGGCCGAAGCCGTTAGTGGCATTTCTATCTTAACGCTACCGTCAAAGGGCACGTTCGAATGTCGGTCCCGGTTGTTTCTATCGTTATACCATGGGTCCATGGCAGCCTATGGGCGGTCTATTAACTTCTATTTGAAGTTCCTTTTACATGTTTTTAGTAAGTACCTAACATCGAATGTGTAAAGGCTTCCATTTTTATCTCCCTACGAAAAACAAAGGTGTTGTGAATTTGACATGTGAGTGTATGTTGTTTGTGTCTCTATGTGTTTCTGACTGACATCACCAGACCCATCGTACGTGTACCTAAGATATCGGTTTTGGTTAAGTTTTTTTATACATATTGTACGTGACCGAGTCGAGAATATAATATAAGAAAATAATTGTTGATTGATTATTGAATAAGTCTAGATATTTTTCTCTAAAATACTACCTTTATTTCCTTCATGACCTACTTGATAAATAAAATGTCCTTAGGTATTCACAGAACTGGCTTTTTAATTTACACTTTACGGACTCCGATTACGTGTCGGCGCCGACACCCGTCCACAAGTAGGAACGGACAATAAGGCCTTTATTCATAAACGCTTATTAAAATAATGTTAGCTATCAAATGGTTTGTCTCTTTCTGACATACGCTATTTTCTGAAGAGCAAAAGAGACAAAAAACTGTATAACAGAGTTTTAGTTATAGAGCGAATAAGGTGAATGTATAGGTAATTATTACTCTATTACTCTAGATATCTATATTATATGCGGGCACAAGGTATACCTACACTTCTGCCTATCACGTTAGATATCCATTTGCTATATGCATGAGTTATGTATATTATATCTAACCAAATTATCGATATAGATAAGTATTTGATAAGGTCAAGAGAGGCATCATTGAAATCGAGATAAGTGGGAAGCTGTGTAGTGTATTGTTTACGTACTGGGTTTGTAGCACACACACAAGACGGGATATTATGAATGATTCATACGAGAGAAATAAAAAATCGAATGACGAATGATCATTCTTAGAAGACGTGTGAAATGACGTCGACAAGCCCGTTGGCACAGTGGCAGTGAGACCGGTTACTGTGTCGGGGGTTGCGGGTTCGATTCAACATTGCGGAGGATTGCGGGGGAAACAACAATATGTGAAGACATAGCTGTTGGCGACGACGTCTGGGTGACAATTATATGTTCTTATAAAGTATTTGTGTATTAGATATGTAGTACTTAGTATAAATAAAAAAATAAAATTTTCACTCATTTAAAGTTGAAATCGAACTTAATTATTAATACGGTTGATTTTTCCAACGAAAATAATTCCTTCTTTATAGAAAATATTCAATGATAGGTGTGAATGGAATTCAATTGATCGTTTCCCTACAGGGGGAGATTCTCTAGTCGGAAATTGAGCCTTATTTGTTTAGATTTTGTTATATTTTTCAGATTTTGTCATAGTTAGTAAGTTTATATTAATTTGTAAATTTTTTGTATTACCAATTAGTGGAAACTTGATTGGATTGTGTTTTTTTAGTTTAAGAGTTTGATATATGTATTAGGGGCAACACTGCGTTAAGCGTGCGCCCGGCGCACGCGGCGGTTCACTTTTGTATGAAACCGCACGCGGCGGTTCACTTTTGTATGAAACCGCACGCGGCGGTTCACTTTTATATGAAACCGCAGCGTGCGCACGCTTAACACAGTGTCGGCCCTTATTGTTATGTTTGTTTCCCAAATATAAATAAATACATATACATATTATAAAGTACCAATGTGGGTAAATTAGATGCTTTCAAAAACATTAATTGTAAATAAGCTAAATATCCCAACTCAATTCTTCCGGTTAGTTTCGCTATGCTCGATTCCCGCTATGCACTGATCATAAAATACCTACCAAAAAGTGCCGCTTTGCTCTGAATTTCTCAGTGCTACCTTAAACAATGGAAGGTACAATTCGATAGAAAAGTGTTTCTAAAGTATACTCTTAAAGCTAGCCTGGGACTGCATAGTTTGAGAGAAATTGTTTTAGTAAATAAAAATCTAATTTAAATTTAAGAATTGTGTATATTTCGATTAAAAATATAAAAACACTATGAAACATAAATCAACTCAAAAACTAGCCAAGAAAATATATATTTTCAGATTCCAAAGTTACACTTCCACTGCATTTAAGATCACTTCTTTTGCCAGACACATTGCCAGACAACAGTTCTTTTATTTTATCTTACAAAATGGTAATTGTGTCCGGTATATAACAGGGTCTTTCCACCACGTCTACTATCAATTATTGTATAATTTTTAACCGGACCACGGGAAGAACTTGCGTCCGACATGATTGCAGACGTACTAACGAACTAACCTAATTACGCCTTATCGGTAAAATAAAGATGCACCAAAACCGCAATCCTACTGTCTCTTTCTATTCAAGGACAAAAGTTAACACTCAGGTACAAATTCCCGGAAGAGGTAACCCAAAAAACTCGTTGTTTTGGTGTTGACGGTTTAAGCTATGAGTTGATTAACACAAATACTGATTATTAATTATAGTTAGTGAAACTAGTAAGAGAGTATTTATTTAAATTTTTATTTATTTAAACATAAGCATTTTCCTTTCGTCAGTCCAAAAATCTGATTCCGTGCATAGCGGCACTTTTTGGTAGGTATTTTATGATCAGTGCATAGCGGGAATCGAGCATAGCGAAACTAACCGAATTCTTCTACCATAAAAATTTGTAAGATCCATGTAATACCAAATCGATTAATTTATTCAGTCCCTACTTAAGGGTCCTTCTTCCTTAAGTTGTAACGTAATTAGCTAATCAAACATCTTATGGTGGCATAAGATGTTTGATTAGCTAATCAATATTAAAAATATTCTATGTTTTAATAACCGCATGAATACACAAAACAAATAATTTATTAAATTCTTTCGTGGGTAAAATTCATATCATTTCATAACTGATTTCCAATTTTAAGCGTTGTAATGACACCTCTTATATCATCGTCCTCTCTGTGATCAGGTCTTCAGTAAGCTGATCCGAGAGGCCCTGCAGTGAGACATAACATTTGTCTTTAATCTTCAAAAACGCTGCTTGATACCAAGCAGCATAAGCTGAGTTCTGCCCCTTGCCCTTTTTTCTCAACTCTTCCATCTTTCCCTGTCCTTCGCAGTCTCCCACCACTCGCTGTTTAACATAAACGTGTTTTTTTTTATTTAGATATTAATAATTTTGTAATTTTTAATGTTAAGATCTAGTTGTAAAATGGCAAATAAAAAACATTTTCTTATTTAAAAAGGAACAGCTTCTATAGAACGTATATTCCTTGTACTATCTCTTCGTAGTTTTAAGAACATCATTGGGTGTCGTTATGCGTGTCTCGTTCGCAATTCGATACGATATCATTTCGACTGTCATATGACACGAGGAAGCTAAATTGGCACTTTTCAACGCAATAAATGTCCCTTGATATCGTATTAAAGTGTTATTTATAAAGTCGAAACGACGGGGAGTCTGTAATAAGTCGATTTCCAGTGTGTTACGTATAAGGCCTTGTTTACATACAGCTCAGTAGTAGAGTACTAAATCTATTGAACATTACTATTCTTTTATCCTACTTGGATGGGTGGCCAATAGTGGCATTTCTATCAGAGCTCTACCATGCTTCGGAGTGTACGTTAAATTGTCAGTTCCGGTTGTTTTAATCGTTAGAGGATGTCGGAGGTCTTGGCGGTCTAAAATCTTCGACCAGGTTTGGCCACTAACCTACTCGAAATGAACGAAATAATGAATATTTACATTTTACAGAATATTAAGGAACTAGCAGCGCCCCGCGGTTTTACCCGCGTTGTGCCCGTTCCCGTGGGAATTTCGGGATTTTTTTCACATAAAAACCTTCCTCTTGAATCACTCTACCTATTACAAAAAACCGCATCAAAATCCGTTGCGTAATTTTAAAGATTTAAGCATACAGACAGACAAACAGACAGACACGAAAAAGAGACGACTTTATTTTATACTATGTAGTGATACATAAATGCTGCAAAATTCGACAAATCTTACTTACTATGCACAATCATATTCTTCAAATATCATCGACAACATTATTTTTTAAATACGACCAGCAGTGAGTATCAACGAAACTTTTTAGTCTTAACTCTGCGTCTTAGACTACCAATGTGAACTAGACTTAATCGTACGTGTTCGTGTAAGTTAAGTAATTTACATAAGTGTTGTTCGGTGGCTGTCTTTAATTAACTGAACAATAATTTGAAGTCATCGCTCGTAACTTGGAGTGTGAATTCACTCATAATTTTTATATTTTTTAATTACCAAGGGGGCTCTTTAGTGAGCTCGGTGCGTTGCAGACAGACACGGACTTATGATTATAGTTGAAGTATACATACTTATAGGTGTATCTATTTCCTAGTTGACTGCAACATTTTTCCTGTCTGGTAGACAGAACTTAAGCTTAGACAAAACATATTACTGTTTCACCTCAGTGTTTATCACTAACTAGGCTACTTTTATTCCAAAATTATCGGCAACGGGCACAATGCGGGAGAAACCGTGGGGCACTGCTAGTAATACACAGGAAAGATCGCCGAAAGGTCAACTAAAATAACTTATTAAATACTAGCAGCGCCCGCGGTTTTACCCGCGTTGTGCCCGTTCCCATGGCAATTTCGGGATGAAAAATAGCCTATAACCTCCCTGTTGAATGTGGCTATCTATTACAAAAAGAATTATTCAAATCGGATTGATAATTCTCAAGATTAGCTCGAACAAACAAACAAACATACTTACAAATTTTACCTCTTTATAATATTAGTATAGATGGCGAATAACTTGAAAATTAAAATACAAGTTTGAGTGAACATCTTTTGTTTCTTAAACATATTTAGGCTAAATAGATTTAAGAGTTCGTGTACAAGTGTTTATCTTAAAGTATTCTTCCTGCTGATACCAGATTATCCACTCATTACTCAACATCCTACTAATATGTATTATGAATGCGATGTATGTATGTATGTTTTGTGTGGATGTATGTATGTTTTGTTACGAAAAACCTACTGGACGGATTTGGATGACACTTTACAGTAATATACGTTATAGTATATCAGAATAACACATGGAATACATTTTATCAATGCGCGTAACACCGCGGGGCATGGCTAGTCCTGTATAAGTATTTTTCCGGGAAACCGGAATTTAGAAGGCTTAGAAGTGGTATTGGTGGACTCAGCGAAACCAATTTAATTCCGATGCTTAAAAGTGTGGAGAGTGATCATGGAGTGTTACTCAAGTTTAAGAGCCCTCAGGTGCTGTAGGGTCTTGCACGGACGACCCAGGGTCTTTTGCATTAGTGGAATTGTATAGGATTTTATTGTTGCACGTTTGGTTTAGCCTTATGTGTTTACAATAATACAATATCAGCATTTTCGAAAAAATGCTCTATCAATTAGTATGTTTTTTATTAAGATTCAACCGATTTATATAGTTACGACCCCTGCACATCAAAAAAATGAAAGATATGTTATTTTTCAAAGGAAATTAAAAGCTTAATTAATATTTTGATTGACGATCAAACTTAATTGAACCCCATCTCAATCAATTTTCATTAAAACATTACTTATGTCAAGTTAACGTAAATAGGACATAACTTCGAACTTGGAGTTGTGAACTTGATATGTGCCTGAGTATTAAACTCTTGAACAATCTAGAGAACGCAAGAACCAATAAATTATGAAGGTATGGTAGTTTAAGTTTCAGCGAGCTTACACGTCAATAAATAATCCAAGGTACACTACGACTCCACTTAATTTACGATCCAAAATTCATGTCACATAGTTACTATTTAGGAGTTACGGCTCCCACGAGATGGAATCCGTCACCAGCGAAATGTATTCAATAACCATATTGGAATAATCCGCGCCATTCGCTGGATACTGGCGGACGATTGGCCAAATTACACCAGCATGCAGCTCTCATGCATCGGCCTAAGGGAGTGAAATCGGAGCGGGATATTCATTACGCTGTATTTTCTCCCTAGAGAAAATCGCGATGAAGCGTATAGAGGGAAAAAGCGAACTTCGTTTCACAAACAAAGCGAGCGCCTGAAAGGGGCCTGCGAAAAAACATTTTCATTGTGTCTGCATCGCTCGATTTTTAATCTCCCCGCGTCCCTCTGTAAGTTTATTGTGAGCTTTGCGAATCAGTGGCAACTGTCACTGGATCCAGCGTTTATCATTCTCCGCTGTGCCTGTGACACCGTGAAGGGCGATGCCATTTTACATCAACAATTGTCACATCATTGTTAGGAAGGGCAAAACGTTTTAACTTGTCGCCGGAGCGTTCTGTAATGCCGATAGTCCTTTGAATGGTGAACATTTACAACGCAATTTATACTTGGAATACTTCTTTGGAACTTTATATTACTCTACTTAATCCATTCACTCATTCATTCATTCATTCATTTCAATTAGATTAGGCGATCCCTGGTCTCAGAGTTTTAAGGGGCCTGAGACGTTTTATTCAACTAAATATAAATATTTTACAATGATAAACTAAAAACACGGTCAAACTAGAGTAGTAGCCCAAACTTTACGCTTTGTTGCGCGCACAAATACAAACTATCAATCAAACGCATACGGATGCAGTTACTCAAAATAGAATCGAGCTGAGAAACAATCCATTAGTTAAACATTACTGGTGATGTTTCCTCATACTATGCCAATTTACCATGAAGCATGTAAAGCCATGAGTGTACGTTACGATGAAAATCACAGTAGTTTGGCGGGTGTGTGTGAATAGAATGATCGTTGATCATGTTTTATTCAGCGCTTTCAAGACTAGGATGGGGTGGGACATGGTTTTAGGATACCCAGTCATGCATTGATCAGTAGGTGTTGCCGCTATTGTTTGTTTATACAATGACTTTACAGGGATTAAAATGTGTAGTAAGTGGGCATGTAAAAGTAAAATAGTAGTAGAAGAAAATTCTGCTGTAGTTTTAAATGTCAATGAAAGTAAGTTCATCATTCGATCAGATTGAAAGATCATGTGGCCTGGTGATTACATGTATATAGGCCCTTAGACGCAACTTTAATTATCACTCTTAGGGAAGACAATAATTTAAAAAATAGTAGATAAAGTACAGCAAGCTTTTACCATACCCAAGTACCATATACTTCGAAACCGTAAATTTTATTTTTGACATGTTTGCATAAATTTAAAAGGTGTCTACAAATCTCTATACTCTATCGCGTGCACACTATTATGTTAAAACCTTTAATTAATGTGATACAATAAATAACTACATATAAGTACTTGCATTTTTAGTTTAAAAAAGCTATTTTTAACGGGTTTAATATCACAATGGCGTGTGAGGTTTCACTAATGCATCATTTGGTACGTTGGGCAAGTAATTTAGTTTCACAGTTTTTATGTGAAACTTTTTATATGAAACTACACAAACTAAGCAAGCTTCGCGAAAAACTCTAAAATGAAGGTTAATTTGACGACTAAAGATCTATACTAATATTATAAAGAGGTAAAATTTGTAAGTTTGTTTGTCTGTTTGTATGTTCGAGCTAATCTCGGGAATTACCTGTCCGATTTTAATAATTCTTTTTGTAATAGATTTCAATTACATTCAACGGGAAGGTTATAGGCTATTTTTCATCCCGATATTCCCACGGGCACGGGCACAACGCGGGTAAAACTGCAGGGTGCTGCTAGTATATAATATTAGTATTCTTACCATTAAATCGACACTTGGTGTAATTTTTCATACATTACATGTGAAAATCTCTGGGTCATAATGGCTGATACGAAAATCAGTTTGATAATGTTTTAGCAATTTTATAAAAGGAGTCGAAAAATAATAATAAAGGAAGGTTAAAATGATGTTCAAATCCGATCGGTAACTCTAAAGATTACCGCCATCAAACAAACAAACAAAACACAAACTCTTATAATCACAATTGATGCACAAGTACTTTCGCCCGTACTCAGAGACGATCATTAAAACGACACTTAACTAATAGAAGTAGTTTTTCATACATTACAATGTCAAAACCACTGATTAAATCTCTACTAATAAGCATTTAAAGTCTCTAAGAAAGTGCGTTAGTATTGTAATACAAATAACGCCGAAGTAAATTCATTCCAGTTGTCATGCCAGTAAGCCCATCCAATAAGTAAGCAATATATTTTTATGAGAAGGAGAATCTCTTGCAAACTTTTATTACTTCCAAGCTATTAACCTAAAAGAAACGCATAAGCGTTTTAAGAAATAAGTTTCCAGTAGCACTTGTCCTTGTGAGTTATGAATAAAACATGACAGAGTTGTTGGGACGAACTCTCTCACAATGTAACTCTAGTGGCTATCAGAAGAGATGTATAGAATTGGTAGTTTTTTGGTCTATAGGTATTTATTGGCTTTGGCTTTTGGTTATAGTTATCTAGGACACATGCAAGGTTATTTAGGACTCATGTAGGGTCATTTAAGACTTAAGTTTGAACCTGACAAGCCCGTTGGCACAGTGGCATGACAGAGTGTTTACTGTGTCAGGGGTTGCGGGATCGATTCCCGCTCGGAGCCAACAATATGTGCAGACATTTTTGTTGGCAAGAACGTCTGGGTGTATTGTTATTTTTGGAAGCGGTGCCAGCAATGGCCCACCTCCACATCATAGCACACTCCCACCTCGGCATTGTAGCACACTACCACCTCCCCTTCGTAGCATACTCCTACCTCCACATCGTAGCATACTCCCACCTCCGCATCGTAGCACACTCCCTCCTCCGCAACGTAGCACACTCGAAAAGTAGGGTAACATAAAATTACCACGTGACGTGACACATTCCTACACATTTTGGTAAAAACTAATAGAATGCGAAGCGATTGCTAATTATCTTAAGAAAGCTTTTTTAAATTGATAATTATCTTACTTGGTGATATCTATGTCATGGCCCATATAACTATTATCCAAAGTAGCAATTATTGAAGCAATATTTACGAATACAGTTACAGTTAATTTATTTTCCGTTTATAAATGTATCTTTACATAAGAAGGTCTCCACCATCAAATCTTATTTCCAATAGAAAGGTTGAACCTTTGCATCATCCTCTGAAACGCATTTGAATGAGAAATAAATTCTGTTTCTGTACACCCAAATTCAAAGTAGATATCTACCGGGCTTCAATTCCATTATCAAAATTCAATTCTCTAAATTTGATCCCAAATAATCAAGGTATTCTCGAGAGCGAAAGATTTAGTAGATAAATAAATTAATTTGCGATGTTTCATGTTTTAAATGAAAGTATACTGTCTGAAATGTCTTCAAAATGTGTGGAGCGTTTAAAATATTCAAGATCTTCGTAAATCCTCTCAACACTTTTATTTCTAGGTATTGATTAATATTTATTGGAGTCGGGAGAGGGAATCCGCATGGGACCGGGTAATTTACGGTGCCGGTGGCGGTCCCGACAATACCTACCTTATTTACGATTAAATAAAATACGATCATTGGATTATTGATAAATAGGGTGAAACCAGACTCAGTTGGTTTCTTGACTACTTTGTGAACTGAAATAGGATATAAATGATCGATAATGGTTACGGAATGAGACAATTTTGGTTATAGATTCCAATTTGATCGATTATAAAATATATTGTCTTTTTTAAATTGTATTTAGTATCGTTTTAAGTTTTTTTTACAAACTGCGAGCCGGCGAGTTAAATAGACCAAAAGCGAGCAAATGAATTGCTTGTCATTTATCTTGCATTTATTTATACATACCTACTTTAAACGGTATGTATAAACATTTATAATATATCAATTTATGCCCTTAAACTGGTCAGATCCCTTTTAGCATCGTGCGTTATTTAAACATACCGTATCAAGATCTACTAAGAACTTACAGGAAGAAAATTCTATATAAGTATAAAAAGCCCTACCAAAATATTAGCTATTATAAACCGGCTAAGAGGGAGTCGGACTCGCCTATGAAGGGTTCCGTAGCAGCAAAAAACTTGTCTGTGAGGCACCAGGCAAAAACGATAAAATAAATAATTAAGTTAAATTTAATGGTGCACATCTCGTTCACCGCATGTAACATTAGGTGACCGCAATAACGTATAGAATACGGCATTCGGCAACCGACTACAGCTGTATCCCAATTTGGATCCGATACAACCAGTGACTGTAGCGTAAGAACGATGATTTTATTAGCCGAAGTATTGAAACAAGTTCGGTGACCGAACTAAACGAATGCAGTAGTATGATTGACGTATACGTTTGCGATCTACATTAAAATACTTGTAATATCTAAATATTAGAATAGTCTTTCATAAATTCATGAATATAATGAATAAAAATGAATGGGGGTTAACTTATGAATGGCACTTTGGAGAGTTCCGAGAATATGTTCACGTGAATTTCCCTTTCAAATATTCAGGCTTTTCAATAAAGCAATTTACCAAATACTTTACACATTTCATTTTAATCATATTTGCATAAATAAATTGGCATTAAAATGATTTAAAAATGCCAAAATAGTTACAACTTCATGCTAAGTAAATTGAATTCGTATTTTGGACTGACCTAAATGTTTATTTGTGTTAAAACAGTGTATTAAATAATCGTGACATTTATTGGTGTTACCGTTTTCATAGTCGTAAAAACCGGAGGAAAACATTCTCCAAAGAATTGACCCCGAAGTTTACACAGTATCACTTTGAGATCTATTAAATCAATTCAGTGAGCCTGAAATGATTGGTGTACATTGTGGAGTACACAAGATATGGAAAGTTCGTATCTGTTGGAAAATAAAGCGTAGTGTTTTGTTTGTAGCGTTACATACTAGGTATGTTATTAGGTGTGTTTTTTTTTGTTTGGACGAGTTATCTCTGTCTGTGAAAATGCACAACAGATTAAAATAAATATTTTCTTTATGATATAGAGCTGAGAGGCCTTCGCCCAGGAGTGTGGCTGATACTTTATACTCACTAATAGCCACATTTCAAGTGGAAGATAACCTACCTTTTATCCAGAAATTCCCTGGGGACGGGTAGTATACGGGTAAATCTGCGGGGAGCTGTCATAGTATTAATACAAATATTACTTAATAGTTAATATTAATATTACTTATAGTGCTAGAGTATTACCTATAATATTACTAAGAAAACAAAACAATTATGTGACGACACACCTGTGCCCAGACGTGTTAACCGTTAATTGAATAAAACTGTACTAAAAGCTAATTTTGTTCTTCATAATACATAATGTCAGAAACTCGTTACAGGTGTCACAATCTTACGACCTGTACTAATATACTTAATAATGTTATTTGTTAGTTTTACCGAAATAACATCGAAAGAAAAAGTAAAAAAAGAAAATCTTTACATTATCTGTATCTTATACAAAGCTGATATTTTCTGTTTGAAAACGCAAATCTCGTGAACTATATTTTATCCCGAAATTCCCGCCGGTCGCCATTTGCCGGTAGCCGGTAGCCGGTCGCCATTACAGTCGTATCACTCCTTGATATACCCGTAAATATAATACCCGAAATACTTACAAAAAACGGGTAAAACTGCCTACCACCGATAGTGACTAAATAAGAAATATTGTTCATCTAAAGGATTAATTGACTCTCTAAGTTAAACGCCTGTAAAGTAATTTAAACTTAACTTGAATTATTTGTATAATGATCGACAGTAGAGTAAATACGGGGGGGTAGTTTTGTTAATTAATCAACTGTATTTAGTACTAAGGGTGAGGCTTCACTAACGTAAATATGAGACGTGCCGGGGTACAATTAACACGATCGAATTGAATCCAAATCGATCATCGACATCAGTAGTACTGATTCAGTACACGATTTAGCAGGTGGCTCTAATTTGAACTAAATATATACATATAACAAACACCTTATTAGTATTTTTTACGATATGCTCTATTCGGCCTACAATTTGTGGAACTTGTAGGCAATGTATTAAGATTTTTAGGAAATAGACACATTAGGTACGTTCCTATATAAAATACTAGCTGCTACCCGCGGTTTTACCCACGTTGTGCCCGTTCCCGTGGGAATTTAAGTGGGAAGAACCGCTCGACCGATTTTTCTACTAAATAGTCCAAACAAAGCCTTAACATTTCGTTTGGATAGGTGAGCCCGTTCTTGAGATATAAAATTGCAACTATAAGTGGCATTGATTTTTATATATTATAACTTACTTATCTTATTACTTTATTTATCTCAGAGGACTCAAACTATTTTGACAAATATATTTCCTTATTTTCGTACCCTGCGTTCATCTTCATTCATTCAAAAGGCGATTATTAAAGTCGAAACTGTTACGACTGAAACTCGGAAAGGTATTGCAATTATACGAAGTTTGAGACGGCCCGAACTCGGCTACAGTTCCCACTGTCTAATTGATCGTATCAATTATTCAAAGTACCAACTTCATGGTGTATAGTTTGGTACTGTCACAGGTCGATGAATAAATCAATCAATTCATTCAAGAACATTGTTCGGCTTTTGAACTTAGATGGTTCTTGAAATGTTGATGGATTAAGCCGGAATTGATTAATCTATTGAAATTAGGAAGATAGAGTGGCGATAGTCAATAATTTGTTCAAGCTAATAGATAAGTGAAGTGAGCTCACAAGTATCAAAGGGCACCGGACTATCAAATCAAATTAATTTGTAGTGGGGTGACTTACTGATACGAAACAAGCATTAAAGAATACAATGAAAACAACAGAATAACGACAGAATTAAAAGCTTTAAAAAAGGAACGAACGTTAAAAAATCTATAAAAATAAAAAACGACATTTTTGATGCACATCCTCACAGTAAGTTGTTTGCAATCAACTATGTTCAATAATGAACAAGTCGATGCGGCGTTTATCCGGCGCCGGACATAGCGTCCGGTTTTAACCGGCGGCGGCTTGCATTATAAAAGTATTTTTCCATTAGCACTAACCGCTCGCACAACCTCGCTTCGGAATCCCCAATAAAAAGACTTTTACGTCCATTAGGATTTTGCTGCCGTGGAAATTTACGCACATCGATAATTCAAACGAAAATATTCCGGTACATCTACATTTTAACAATTGGCATTCTGCGAGTTTTTAGTAATAGAATATTCAAAACGTGAATCCGATTTCACGTATGTTTTCGCTTTATAAAGAGCTGTTTTTATTTGGTTTATATTTTAGATGCAGAGCTTCTGAGTAAAACAGTATGAAGCGGCTTTATATTGTACATAGGAAAAAAGAAAATGTAAGATCTTATTCATAGTGTCTTGTTTGTCAAATAAGTGCCTTGGTAACTGCAGTTAAGGGGATTAAAAAAAATCTCAAAAGTATTCCTATTGCTTTTTAAGCTTAGATATTCTTGTGTCTTTATAAGTAACAACACTATTTGTGAGACTTGAAATAATATGTATTTTGAAATACTTCAATTATTTAATTTACCATGCCCCAAAATATTTAACGTATAATTTTAACGTATAATGTCAATGACATTGGTTGCCTTTTAGTATGACATTATGTCATACTAAAAGGCAACCATAAATATTAAAGTCACTTCTGTAAACCCAGCATTGTATTTCATTCAGTTGAAAATGTCTCACCCAATGCAAGCGTTCTAAATTAGAACAGCAATGCAGTTCATTCTCTTTATTCAAAGTCACAGTAAACTTAATTTAGACAGCGCGCTTACGTAAAATGATAAATATTTGATTTTGTATACAATTTGCATTTTATTCGTATTCATTCATGGATTTATTCGTTTACATACGAATAACAAAACGTTGTTAGGTAGTTCTAAATTAAAAATTAAATCGTTCGATAGGGTTGACACTTGGTCGTTAAATTTTTTTTCGTTCTACATTGACACAATATTTAATTATCTTCAGTATTTTAAGAGACATCACAGGTTGATAATAATTAATAATGCTTAAACATATCTTAAACATATTCAAATTTGCATGCACATTTCCACCATATATTTCCTCATTGTAAAATATAAAAAATAAATAACTTAAAAAATGTGTATTTTACACTAAATAAACTTCAAATAACCAGCCCTCGAACAAGTAACCACATAAAACATTTGTAAAGTAAGTCTAGTGGCTGCATTACGTAGAATGGTGTGACATCAACGCACGCTCCCTCAATTTCACGAGCAATATCACAGAATAACGCCTCGAAGACCCTTGACACGAATATCTATACATATTATTATACACACGAATAGAAATCACTTATTCATAACCCGTATGAAAGGGTTAAGGCGTATGGTATTGGAGTAGCCAACTTTTTAAGTGGTGATATGTTACTGGAGTAGCTGAATGTGATTCAGATTTGTGACCTATTTTTATACTTATGAACGGGTTAACTTTTTTAGACATGACACTAAATCGGGTGTATAACTTTAGGAACTTCGCATAAATTGAAGAATTTACCGTCAAATTCTGCCTTTCTAGTCAAGTGGCTAGAGTTTTGCATTCTATTTGGCTGTCTACTATCAACATTTTTGGGTATGACATTTTTGGGTATGGTGTCATGACGGTTGACCATGTAACTCACATGGTCAACCGTCATGACACATTTTCTTGCATTTAGACAGCCATTGCCATTCGTCTATAGGCTATTTGTAACTTGTCTATAGGTTATAAAAATAAGAAAGCATTGCTTAAAGTTTTACCCATAGTAGTAACTAACATTTTCACATGAATAGATGAATTAACAATATGTACAATGCAATTTATTTTGTATACAGAATTTGCACCAGCATGTGTATTGTACGTAACTATGTGTGCACTCTTTCCAAACATTTATTAAAATGTGTTACATCTCGCTACAAAGAACTGGCTTAACATGTGACTGGATGAAACGTACGTAATTTAAACTAGTTCAAAAAACAATCCAAACAAAATGATGCTACACAAAATAAAGTTATTTAGTCCGGATACAAAGCCCTACAGTGTAAATAACGATGAGAAAAGTTGTGACGTTATAAAACTTTTAATTAGTTCGTTCTTAGTACAATTTTTACAATCACAATATTGCACAATCGATATTTTCGCCCGCCCTACGATCGGTCGGACATGGGCGGGCGGCGTGCTGGATTAATGTATTAAAACTTTACGCTTTGGCTTCTCGATGCCTGTTGAATATTTACAGTTACAAGCTTTTAATGGACGTGCAGTTTATTATAATCACTTCTGAACTATTTAAATTGGAACCGAAATTACATTACAGCTATTGGCGTTTCATAAAGACTGCATGTTTAAACTTTCGTTGCGGTCCAGCGTTAAAAGCTTTTACTTGTTATTCATTATATTATGGAATTTAAAATGTTCAATTTGTGTATATTAAAATGATCGATAGCATATGAAATACTTTAAGCTGACTTTGTGCTCGCTCGCGTGGTCTTAGCAAAAGTCTAATCAACACATTACCTGATCAAATTCTAACAAACTACAACCAAAAATCTTCTTCCTTAATATAACTATTAAAACACTTAATTGTTGTTCCTATCCTTATCCATTTATTAAAGGAAGTGGGATCCTTTATAAAGAATTCATGGAACAAAGCCAATTGTGTTCGGTTACAGGGGTCCAGAGAGAAAGAAACGTAATTATTTAGTCAAGATTTATTTGTATTGTGGCTTTACTCTTATTTTTACTAATATAAGTATGTTATATAGGTAAGGGAGAAACGTCTTCCTCGTCGGGCTCGTCGGGGTTCGGAGGGAGATTCTTCTTCTCTTCATCGAGTGGATGGTTAACCTGACCAGTCCTGGTGTAAGAGTTATTGAGCCGCCAAAGGCCAAAGGATGTATAGTTATATGCAGGTTTGTAGAGCGCTATCTTTTTCACACTCTACAAATTTCTGTTTTTAATGTTTGTTTGAACGCGCTTACCTCAGACACTACCAATCGGATTTGAATAATTTTAGTTGTAATGTATAGCCACATTCAACGGGAAGTTAGGCTGTTGTTCATGAACAGCTTCATTTTATTATATTAGTATAGAGGCCTCCTTACTGTACTGATAACTTCAGTGGGATGAGAGGCCTTTGCCCAGCAGTGGGACATTACTGGCTAATACCTACTTACTTACTGACTTTTAGTATAGATTACCCCGACAATCATCATTCAAAAAAGCTTCGGTTTGTTTCGATTAACCGACTACCTTTTTAAAGAAAACGAATAACAAGACATTTCTTCCATACCTATACTTAAGATCACCTTTAAGATAATTGGCTATAATTAAATGTGTTCAGGTTGTTCTGATCGATAAGTAGGTGATTTTTTGTGGCGGCATAATTGAAGGTTCTTCTTACTTTGTATTTATTTCGATGGAATTCACAGTCTAGTCTAACTCAGAAATTTTACATGATATTCACGTTTTCCTTCACCTTAATACTCGTAGAAGATAACCAAATAGAAAAACGATTGTCACTAGACTAGAGAGGCTGAAAAGAGACAGCTCTTTCCTTAGAGAGTCTGTATACTTGCTCACTTATATATTTAGAGTCCGAAAATACTTATATAATAACCATGTCAAAGGAAAATTTCATAATTCATAATACGAAAAAGTAAGTGCTCAAGATTATCATGTCTTAACTCTACAGTTGTTAGTTTTCAAAATTATGCAATAGGAATACAATACCTATTGAACTTATTCGTAAGTACCTGTATGTAGTACTGTGGCACACAATAGCCCTACGTTTTCATTCAGGTGTGTGAGTAGGGCAGAATAACCTCTCGTGATTTCTCCAGAGATCTTTGTGAATGCCGCGGTGCTTCGCAAAGGGAGTTTAGAGCTGGGATCTTGTGGAGAGAGACTTACTGTTAACTTCTGCTACTGTTGCTGTTAGCCTGTATCATCCCATCATCCGGCAAAGGCCTTCTCATTCCCGATACTCTTCTCGATTTGAAGCCAGTCTCTCTTTTCATTTGTAACCTCTGTTGCAAATGAAAATTAAAGATAGACCAAATAGAAAAATTAATTTTGTGGGGATGCCACTGCATCACGGACAGCAAATAATAGCGAATTTATTGACGAAATACTTTTTTAAATTAGTCCGTATGGCAACTTAATCAAAAAGAAATACAAGTAAGGCAAGCGTGGTGATTACGCCTAATCCTCCTCACTGTACTGATATCTCCAGTGAGACGAGAGGCCTTTGCCTAGCGGTAAGACATAACAGGCTAATACAACCTATTAAGTCTAAAAAAATTATTAGTCAAGATGCAATAGAATGAAGGTCTCTTTTGTCTAAGTTAAACTATTAAGAATCAAATATTGATTCTTATTAACCCGGATTTACGTCACCTTGAACTTATATTAGAATAATTGAATATGACAATTAATTTTTATTGTAACGACAATGCAATGTTAATTTTATATTATAAATATTTTAATGAGTTTGGATCTCAACGTAACATAAAACGAAGCTAATGGTTCTTCTAATTTCTATTTCCTATTTATATAAAGAACGATTGAGTAGGTTAGTGGCTAATCATTTTTGTAATCAGTGAAATTTTGTATTAACGTTAACTGGTCCGTGAACGTAATCGTAAGCAACCCGCCCTAAATCTTTACAATTTGCCGACTGGCATCGTAAGCTTGCTCAAGGCCAACACTAATAATCATATAATTAGAACTTTTCAATCACCGACTGTGATAAAAAATAATGTCCAAAAGTTATATCTGCATTTGTTAATCGAGAAACAATCGTTAGTAACCGTCCAAATAAACCTGATTTCTAATATTTTGCGATCAAGAGAAAAGCTTTCTGAGTTTCCAACAGGTGTGAACAGTGAAGCTAGCATATGTCATGTCATGACGACTGGTTTTATTGTGTTCGTCTCTTGCCCACAACAGTACACCTAGCATTCGAGAGTCTAGAATAACCCAGTCGCAGTACATCAGAAGCTTAGTAATTTGGCCGCCTACCTATGTTTTAGTACCACTTTGAATAAATGCTTGGGAGGAACTACTATTTGTGAAATCAGTGTCCAGTGTTCGTCTGCTGTTCGACTGTTCGAAATTTGCTGAGGAAAATTGCCAAAAAGAAATTTCGAGGTTAATGAACAAACTTAATGCCAACAGTTTTAAGGCCGCCTAAAAGATATAAATAAGAAATAAATGGTACTCGTATCTGTACTTTTAATTTTCTGACTAACTAATTCGGCCTTTCTTAATTCCGATAAGTAAGTTCGTGCAGATTAGTAGCCAACCTTGAAGTTGGAATTTTTAGAGCGCCTCAAAGGAATCATCCTTCATTATTAAAACAACCGGGAGCGACAATTTAACGTGATCTCCGAAGCACGGTAGCACTCAGATAGAAGTGAACTGATTTTGATAAAGGAGACAGAAAATTGTCCCGAAATTTCACCTGACACTTGTACGCTGCGGGTAAAACATATTGTAAATTTTCAGGAACTGGTACGCTTCGGGTCAAAGATAAGTATCTTTCGAGGGACTGGTACGCTAATGTAATAGATTAATTTTATATCTTCAACATTGAGTCCGATTCCATACTAACCTACCGGTAAGTAAATGAGACTCCGATTTCTTTGTAAAGTCCTACATATTAAGGAAACCACTAACAGGCACTTAATTCTGGAGTAATTTTATAGAATTTCATTAGGTTAATGAAGTACGTTCCGGCACATATTGAGCTTCACATTCCAGTTTTGAAAAGAGAGTAGATCTTGTACTGGCAAAGGAGATATTTTGCTTTTATTTATACTTAAGAAGTTTTAGTTCAACGTGGGTGACCTTTTCTTAATAGATCTTATTTTATCTTTTTACTTAATAGATCTTATTTTGTATTTATTAAAAAGACAACCAGTGAAAGACAAATTAAAATTTATAAATATAACTTAGCTGTGCCGGCGACTTCATCCGTGTGGGCTGCAGCGTTTTGTATAAAACATTCAGTCTGGTTAACGTTCAGATTAAGCGAGTTTATAATCTACTGTATGTTACTGCTTTACATTCGTTAGTGATAGTTATGTAGTGTGTGTAGTATTTTCTTTTGACCTCGATGGTTCGCAGCTTAGAAGCTTGCACTCTAAGACCCCATACAAACTAAACGCCCAACAAATTCTACCAATACTGAGTTTTATTTCATATCTTACCAATTTGAATCTGAAACTTATAAATTGATTTGTTGAGTCGACTCACGATTTGTCTATACCTTCCGGAAATCTGTTTTCCTTTGGTTTAACTCAGATCATAGGTCTGTGGCAGACGTGCTTTGAGCAGAAACTAATTGCAAGAGAGCTATATAACAATGACGTAAATCTTTTAGATGCGGCAAAATTTCTTAACTTTCTAAAACTATTATTATAAAGAGGCAAAGTTTATAACATTGTTTGTTTGTAAGAGCTAATCTCAGAAACTACCAATCCAATTTGAATAATTCTTTTTGTAATGGATAGCCACATTCAACGGGAAGGTTATAGGTTCTTTTTCATCCCGAAATTCCCACGGAAACAGGCATAACGCGGGTAAACCCGCCGGGCGCTGCTAGTAATTAACAAAGTAAATGTTTTACTACCTCTTTCGACTATAACTACGAATTTCCAAGAAATGGACTCACAAAGAGCATATCCAGTGAAGTCATCTTTAACTCCACGATCCTGTCCCCTGGATTAAAGCCAACGAAGATGTTTGCTTTGCTCTTGAATAACTAGGCGGTGGTGTTCCATCTGCAATAATCTGGTAGAGAAGACGGACAAATTACCAGGTTCCCTCGCATTGGACACACGGAAGCTTTGACGGCGACCTTCAATGGAATATAGGACTAGTAATTAGTTCGTGGTCTAATACTAACGTTGAATAGTTCTGTCTGTAAACTCTGGTTTCCATAGATTTCGATGAAAAGAAGTTATTCACCGATCTGTGATGTCTTAATTAATGTAAGGTGTTGGGTGAGGATTTACCTGGTTTTACATTTTTGAAGATATGAGCAATATCCTATTAATATTATAAATGCGAAAGTTTGTGAGGATGGATGTATGTACATATGTATGTTTGTTAGTCTTTTACGAAAAAACTACTGGTAAGATTTGGATGAAACTTTTCAGTCATATAGGTTATACATCAGAATAACACAAGGGATACATGGAACGGGTACAACGCGGGTAATACCGCGGGGCACGGCTAGTCTATTGTATTAGATATATATTTTGTTTTTCATTATGGTGGCATTGCAAAAGATTATACTTTTATATTTATTTACATTGCGATAATACCAAAAATAGTCTGCTATTCTAGATTGCCGATCGGGACAAAATTTGGTTAACAGAAACGGGAAACGGGAACGGGAAATCAAAGGAAGTTTACTTGCTAAAACAGTCTTTGTGCCGCGAAAAAAACCGTAACACGTTAATAAAATATTTAACAGAATTTACTACTCAATTCACAAATCTTTAAATATAATTTAAATAATATTTAAATCTTTAATACACGATTCAACCTGATTATTCAATAGTTTACAAAAACCTAAAAACTCTTTCTCCGACCATTTATTTTCATTTTGATTCGAACACAAACAAGCGCTCTATTTTGTCAACCTTATCCTATTCAACCATAGATTATAAACTAAACACAGATTACCTACACAAAACGGCAATATTTTCATTTCATATCTGAGTTGTATGGAATCCCGGTCGCGGCTTACTCTATGATCCCGGATTAGCTTGCAATTATAAAGCTGCAACATGCCGCTACTCTCAGTTCCAGCTTACACGTAAACTATACGCTATTAGGATTGTACGAATTAGAAGAGAAGAACTAATTTATATTTTAATGTTTAGTGTAATTTTGTAGTCTCAAGAGTAGAGTCTAAGGTCTAAGAGAAATCGTCAAAGCTCAGATTTTCTTTAGTATTTCGACTTTTAGTATTGAAAACAATATTTTTAATTAACACGTTACACCTTTTTTACTATGACATGTTTACCTATTTGTGACTACTTTTTTACTACTTTGTTTTTTTACTACTAACGATACGAATAGTGTAAAGAAATTCATTTAGTTTAATAAGTCAAATAAATCTGATAAATGCGCTTTTATTATATCTCACGTTTTTTTAAAAAGAACCATCCAAAATACATCATTTATATGGAAATTGTGTTCAAAATTGTGCGTTAATATTTAATGTCGTTAACTGCGTACAAATAACACAATATCTCGCACGTTGACAAAGTTACACAATCAATTAATAATGCAATTTATTCAGCTCTTTACGTTACGCCATATTGTTTGTTTAATAATGTTCAAGTGAACTTATATGAACCAATTTTTAGGGTTAATCTACGGAATGGAAGGCATTAAATTGAGTGGTGCTTTTTAATAATCATAAAAACACATTTTTATGACGTTTTTATGCATATGTAATAGTTAAGATTATTAGGGATAATATTACAGGAAAGAATAGAGTAGTATGCGTACATTTCACACAGCACAATATGATGTTAAATATCTTCCAATACCCAACTCTCCAAGCTCCAAAAGTTATTGCACAACAAGTCCTGAATTAATCCCGAATCAATATCCCAAATAACACACCAAGCTTTCATTCTTCTGATCTGTCTCCTATCGCGTCAATCAGAAAACAAACCGCCTCCCAGTGTAATACTTCTCATACATCGCAAAATAAATCATACATTTCTCCTCTCTCCCGAGTCTCCCAATTTCAACAAAGAGGCCGAAGATGTGTATCACAATAATGAAATTCATGACACGTTTTAAGCACACAAGTCAACAGACGTGTTGTGTTACAAAGCCAGCTCAGATGTGTGTAATTGGTAGTTAATCCTTGCCTTCGTCGGATCGCATATACTTCAGTTTACCTTCGTAACAGTATATGTTTGTTTGCATGTATGACTATGTATCGCTGCGAATGTTCACGTTCACGCTCAACGGAATCATCTTAACATAGCTCTCGTATTCTGTTACTTGTACGTTCTTGGTAAGATTAATGATTTCTTTGAATTAAACATAAGAATTGTTTAAAGTTGAACGGAGTTTGAAAATGATACGCGAACGATTCAATAATATTAGCTCTGAGTTTTGTTCAAACTTAGCAATCATATGCAAATTGTGATTCACTGTCTATGACAAGTTTTAATACGGATTTCTTGGATCATTTACTGTGTTTATTGTATTTCTGTACTGCTATGATATGTTGAGTGACCGTACTGCCTAGTCCCAGCAGTGGGACATTACAAGTTAAAATACTGTTTGATACTAAGCTTGTATCTCTGAGGCAAATACCTATACTCCTGACAAGCATTGAGATAATTACAGTACTAGCACTGTAATGAGAGTAAATAATATTTAATGTTATTAGTACTGGTTTCATACGTTTATTAAATGGACGTTTAACTAATTGACGTAATTTTTCATAAATAATCTGTTAAAATCCTTCATTGACTCTAAGGAAGCGTTTGACGTATCTGAGTACGGGCGTAAAGTTAAATCGAACACTTCTCATTTAGAATTGAAACGATTTAGTTTTTAGAACAAAAGAGGAAGGATATCATATCAAGATATGACACCTCCAGGTGCACCACTTTAAGCCAATATTTCCACCACAAGTTCGGCAACATGCCGCCGTATGGTGTAACTCATAGCAGCCGCACTTTCGAACATAAAAACCCGCGTTTATTCCGAGAAATTTTCCTGTGATCGAATGGCAGTCTCGGTAATTTGGGACAGGCTAATGTTCTTTTTACGAGTTGTGTAAAAAGCAAACACTTTTGATGTGCGACCAGATGTTATGCTCGTCGATATATACATAAAATTACATTATTGGTTTACATAGTTTACGAGCTAATGTGTTGGTCATCTTCCGGTTTTTTTGTCGGTATGAACGCATTAAAAATTTACTGAACACTTTACATGTGTGATGTGAACATGCTGTTGCTATATGTATGTTACTAGATAGGTGTGCTTCTTGTTGTTCGTGTGGTTATTAAAATTTCATTCATGAGCCAGTTGAGATACATTCATATTAGGTATACAACATAGGATTGTATACCTAATATAAGATATACAACTTCGGATTGTATACCATTTTATAAGCACACTGTGAACAATACATTTGGATCGTCAACTGTAGTCTGTTGTTTAATTGTCCATATATACTAGCAACGCCCCGCTGTTTTACCTGCGTTGTACCCGTTCTCGTGGGAATTTCGGGGTGAAAAATAACCTACCCGTTGAAAGTGGCTATCTATTACAAAAAAAATATTCAAATCGAACTGATCATTCCTGAGATTACCTCGAACATACAAACAAACAAACTTACAAATTTTACCTCTTTATAATATTAGTATACTTAGATGGGTTAGCGGCCAACCCTGGTGTCGGAATTTTTAGGCCGCCTTAAGGTCTCCGACTTGGTTTATGGAATGAATAACTGGGACCGACAATGTACGTGCGCTCCGAAGCACGGTAGCGCTCAGACAAAAATGCAACTATCGGCTACCCATCCCGGTAGCTGCACGTTGCTTAACAACCGCAATGAGCTAACATCGCAACATACATACTCTACGCTATTAAACAACAAGTATGCATTTATTTTATTTATCTAACTAGCAGCGCCCCGCGGTTTTACCCGCGTTTTACCCGTTCCCGTGGGAATTTCGGGAATTTTTATACATATAAACCTTCCTCTTGAATCACTCTACCTATTACAAAAAACCGCATCAAAATCCGTTGCGTAGTTTTAGAAATCTAAGCATACAGACAAACAGACAAACAGACACGAAACAGAGACGACTTTATTTTATATGCCCGTTCCCGTGGGAATTTCGGGATTTTTTTAACATAAAAACCTTCCTCTTGAATCACTCTACCTATTACAAAAAACCGCATCAAAATCCGTTGCGTAATTTTAAAGATTTAAGCATACAGACAAACAGACAAACAGACACGAAACAGAGACGACTTTATTTTATACTATGTAGTGATATGTAGTGATACAATATATCCACTACACAAAAATTGGTACTTCTTTCTAACTTCTTAGATTTCAACCAATCCGCGGTCAAAAGATATCAATCGACAGACTACTGCACGTAATAATGTGTCAGCAACACAAATTACGTAGACATCTTAACGGTTGTGTCACACGAGGTGATTGTAAAACTCGGATATTTTTATTCTCATTCATTGTGCTACGAGCGTAGGCTGTATCGAGTGCGTAGGCGACTCTCGCGTAGCACTTATAAAGTTGTTTTACCTGAATTTAGATACAATTTGTGCCTGATTCCTAATATACAAATGTCATGAATGTTTATTCAATAATATAATATATTTTTATTTATTTAAAATATATCCTGTATATTCATAAGATAATTGGAAGGATTGGCCCAGTCTAGCACTCAATAGAGAAAAGTGGAAAGAGGGTAGGGAGGCCTTTGCCCTGCAGTGGGAAAATAAATAAATAAATAAATTCATAAGATAAGTCCATAATAAGATTACCTATTGTGGGCTTTACACACTTCAATCTATCTCATATTCTAAACGTATTTCCACTATGACACTTACAATCTGAAATAAAATACGATTAACATACAACAATCCCTCATAATAAAATTAGAGTCACTAACGAGTAATCATAAAAAATCGTCCCGTGTGTATCAGCCACTATTCTATACATATAATGTAGGTTTGTTTGGCGGTATCCAACTGTCTCGTTAGGGTGGGGTAATTGAAATCCGTCATACTTCCTCGTCTGCTGTGACAAATGACAGTATGACGAGACTCTAACCGGGCCGTTGTAACATTATTTAGTTGCCTGCGATCGCTTGAAGATACAAAGTCTTGTAATGTAAAAACAACTTTATTAGTTTGAACAGGTAACTTTAAATTCTCATAATTTAATAATGTACTTACATATATGTATCTTTGTCAGACGTATATAAATTTAGCTCGGATATACTAAGTGAGTGTAACTTACGTAATCAGTACACGCTGAAAAGTGACTTTTCATTATCAGATAATGAAAAGTCACTTTTCAGCGTGTATTATATTATAAAGAGGTAACATTTGTAAGTTTGTTTGTTTGTATGTTCGAGGTAATCTCAGGATTGATCAGTCCGATTTGAATAATTCTTTTTGTAATAGATAGCCACATTCAATAGGAAGGTTATAGGCTATTTTTCATCCCAAAATTCCCACGGGAATAACGCGGGTAAATCCGCGGGGCACTGCTAGTCTTAAATATCTTTGTCGTTACTATATTAGCTTTGTGCCGGTTCTTATCTGAAGTTATAACAAGAATAACATAACCCGTCCGTCCGTAGGTCAGCAGATGTAAACATAAAACTATACGACCGTTCGGTCCGACAGCGACACCGCCTATCATTTGTCAAGTGTCCTCATACCTTCGTACGAGAAATGTATCCTTTTTGTCGTTGTATTTCAACTATTTGTCACTTTTATATGAAAACAATTGTTTGGTGTATAGAAGCCTTAATGTCGATTTATCAGTCGGCTTAAACTCAGAAAGACTACTCAGAAAAGTTGCTATCAATAATTCGTTCATGTTGTTTTTATCTTCTTCATCGAGTGGATGGTCACCCTGACCAATCCTGGTGTCAGAGTTATTGAGCCGCCAAAGGCCTCTGACATGGCTCAAGTAACGACTACTATCCGTAGAAAGTAACCGGGACCGACGGCTTAACGTTGTTATTATACTCGTAGATGATATACAAAAATATCTATAGTTTTACTTAAACTTATGTTTGTGCAAAAATCCCTAAATATATATAGATTCAAAAAAGGCGTAAACTTGTAATACATAGGTGTTTGGGTTCAATTTCTTGATTTTTTGACTCGAGGTTGAAATCAACAGTTCGCTTGCTGATTACTACTAATACACACTTTAGATCTACTCTAAGATATTACAACTAAAGCTCAAGACACAAATAGTGCGGTTGCGGGTTGCGTGACGTTGTATTTCTTGTTTATTATATGAAGGACTAACCGTGCCCCGCGGTTTTGCCAGCGTTGTGCCCTTTCCCTTGGGAATTCCGGGATGAAAAATTGCCTATAACCTTTCCGATGAATATGGCTATTACAAAAATATTTATTCAAATCGGACTGATAATTCCCGAGATTAGTTCGAACATACAAACAAACAAACAAACTTACAAATTTAACCTCTTTACACCCGCACTATGTGTGTTTTCAGCTTTATCCAGGCCCCTTCATTACTTAAGGTATCTATGTATTAGTTATAAGTAAGAACCTATATAGTACTGTAACCAGCATAATCATACGTGTGGTCGACAATAAGAAAACAGTCAACCAGTCAAATAACCACATCGGCTTACAATGATTATTGTTGGCAAATGTTTTGAAAAATGTTTGGAAAATATCCATTGTTCTTATCAAACGTTTTGTGAGAACAGTTTTACATAGTAAAGTACATAGCGAGAAACAAAGTGTTGTGTACTAAATACTGAGCTAGGTTCGGTAAGCACTAGCAGTGCCCCGCTGTTGTGTCTGCTTAATAGCCGTTTTTGAAGGGATTTCGGGATGTAGCCGAAAGACAGCCAAACCTTTCTCTTGAAAGGTATTGTATGTAAAAATATCTTGTCTAACCCGTCGTTTGCTTGAGATTAACGCGTTCAAACGATTTAAAAAATCAAACTTTAGTTTTTTCATATTACCTAGTATTGATAAAATGTAGTTTTTCCTCACGGTTTTTTTGTGTAACTGTGTTAATATTCAACTTTGAATTAATATCTACTAGCAGTACCCCGTGGATTTACCCGCGTTTTACCCGTTCCAGTGGGAATTTTGGAATAAAACAATAGCCATGAACCTTTCTCTTAAACCACTCTGTATGTTGGTGAAAACTGCATGAAAATCTGTTGTGTAGTTTTTGAGAAAATCAATTATATGTAGTGAGGCGGTTATTTAGTAACTTGTTTTATAAGAGTTACTAGTAAGGTGTGAAAATGAATAGAGATATAAAAAAAATACGCCGCTTACTAAAATTGTTTACAATTATAATTTTGCAATGCCCAAAATTAAAGCTAAAATTAAATTTAATGGCTTAATGTTGTTCGTAATTCAATACTGTTATTAAATAAATCACACAAAATAACAACAAAGTGCCATCAAATTATGCTTTTATAAGACAATTATAAATCCAAAGTGTCTGTTCAATTATAATAATCTGTGTAGCATTAAGTTTACAATGTACATTGTTTAAAGCAATGTTGTTTAAGTCTCAAAGAAAACTTTTAATAGGCATAAAGTTACGAAGGATTGAATAGAACTCGGTAATTGTAATATCAAGCCCGTTTCAGAGGTAATAGCATCGTAAAATATCCTTATAATATTATTTTGGAAGATTTTTGCTTGAAACTTTAACAATTTCGCCACTGAAGTGCGAACTTGTAAGTACTTTTGAATCAGCTCAAGGGACTTAAATAAAAGTTTTTACATAGGATCTACTTTATTGTAATGTTGGTGGTTTTGTAACTTTTGACCTTTGATTAACTTAAGTTGATGGCACTTAGAGCGGATTGCACATGAACACTAAAATCTATTAGTGCCTAAACATGTTCAAAACACCGAATCTGTACGATTAAAATTGTAATTTAGCTTGCACAAAATAGAACTCTATTTAAAACGAGCGACTTCTTTCTTAAACATATGTATTTAGGCTATGCGGTCAATAGATTTAAGCATTCTCGTGCAATCAACCCTTATTGTCCCAATTAGTGCAAGATTGTTTAGCTAGTGAAACAAACAAACATCGTGTAGTGCGTTTTGCCTTAGTGTTCCAGACTAACGTAAGTATGTATCATTTTGAGCAAATACCCGTATACTGTACAGTCAATGTTCAAAATGTTTGTTAATTGATCATAATTTAGAGTTGTTCCAAGCCTAACATTATTGAATGAATATGTTCGCTAAGTCAAGTATTTTGTTTATCGTCAAGTCATACTCGTACACAGTAAGAACGGATTTCTCGCTAACTCATACTTTTGAAAACATTAAGTGATTACAAAGTGTTAGAGTTTGATACCAGCTAAATGCCTTAACATTAACTTCAAAATAAAATAATCCGTAACCAAATTATTAGGTAATATGTTTCAGAGCATGATAGCGCTCCGATAGAAATGTTATTATCGGCTGGGTACTAATTAATTATATAATATATACTATGAACATCTATGAACATCATCAATCAATCATATACATCAATCTTCACAAAATGTACCTTAGTACCCATGTATAGGTATGTAGGTATATGCATCTTCCTACACATATTTTGCTTTTTAATGATACAATAACGATGTAATATGTAAGACAATTTCCTTAGTAAATATTAGGACTTGTCAATTTATCAAATGAAATCATTTGATAAATTGACAAGTTTTCTTCCTTCTTAGTGAACGGAATACGGATAGTGGCATGGGAATTAAGGAAGACGAATAGACATTTGAAGATAAACTGTATCTCATTGCTTTATTACGGAAATTAACGAATTACCTTATATAAAGTGGCATTTTATTTTGTTTTGAATAGATATTTGTTTTAAAAAATCCTATTAGACCTTTAGAGTAAAAAATCACAGGCATTGTTAATAATTAAACAAAAAACTTATTCAAGGGTAAACACATTCATATTTACATAAATAAAATAAAAATGTTTGATATTAATTATTGAGTGGCTTATTAAAACTTTTATTAGACACACGCTTCACGCACTGTGATGTTTATTTTATAAACTTTAGACTCTTAGCGCCATCTATCGAAATACTTCTCATTACAAGATAAACTTTGCTTGCCCGAAGAAGTTCAACCGTTTGCTCACAGATGGCGCTTATATTAACTTAAAGTTTATAATTTTATTTTATTATCATTGTTATAGTTTTTTATACATTACTAGCTGCGCCCCGCGGTTTCACTCGCGTTGTACCCGTTCCCGCGGGAATTTCGGGATGAAAAATAGATGTTGGCCGATTCTCAGACCTACTCAATATGCTCACAAAATTTCATGAGAATCGGTCAAGCCGTTTCGGAGGAGTACGCGAACGAACACTGTGACACGAGAATTTTATATATAAGATTATAAAATACATTATAAATAACATTACATTATACAAATACATTATATAGTGTATCGAATTTTTCACTATCGTTAAAAATACATAATAGGGACATGTTTGGCGTGAAAGCGTAACAGACAGACAGAGAGTTACTTTCGCATTTATATTATTAGTTAGGATAAGTACCTATAGCTAGATCTCCCTACAACCCCCGGTCATCTCCCATAACAAAGCAGACTGGCACCGCGATATATTATAAAAGTTGCCAAACTCACCGTGTCTGGTGCACATTGCACTTTATTTCCTCTGGCTAACAATGAGTTGGGAGACATTGACGGATCGCTCGCGTTGAACTAGCAAGGAACTAGAGGTGTACGGTGTACCTAATATATTAGAGGGTATGATGAAAGAGGTATATTGTTCTTGAGTGCAGCTTCTAATAAAATACGGGCAAGATGGAAACGAATATGTTGGGGGAAGCTTACATTCAAAATGAGAGAACTAGACTTTGTGTGGGTTTGGTATGCTCAGGTTTTAGGTAAACCTTCTTTTACCTCCCCCCAAACCACTAACAATATGTCTCTGGTACATTTTTGAACATTTTCAATCGCGTGAATCACAAATGAATACGAAACATGTTAATCATCTCGTCGTCTACTACTTGTGTTATCAAAAACAATATATTGGCATAATTTCACAGTGATCGAATAGTGTGTACTGGACTATTTAACACACTGTTTGCAAGATGTATATTGTAAGCCCATATACCAATTTGTAAGACCCAAAACTCAGTAAAATTAAGCTCAATAGAAAATTAACAAATCCCGCTGTTATCTATCTTTTAGTAGCAGTGTACAGTGTACTTTGTCTTTTTCGTAATGGCTCAATACAATCGTTTCTGTTATTTTATGTCCCATCACGTTTATTTACATAATTTTTTATTTTTTTATGTTTATTAATTTAGAACTCAAAAAAAGCTTTCTTTCAAATTCAAAGCTTCAAAGTCCTTAATTGCGTGTTCAAATATTTAAACGAATAAATAAAATATGAGTAAAAAACTCGTGTATCTATACTAATATTATAAAGCTGAAGAGTTTGTTTTGTTTGTTTGTTTGTTTGTTTGTTTAAACGCGCTAATCTCAGAAACTACTGAACCGATTTGAATAATTCTTTCACTGTTAGAAAGTCTATTTATCGAGGAAGGCTATAGGCTACATTTTATCCCGAAATTCCCACGGGAACGGGCACAACGCGGGTAAAACCGCGGGGCGCTGCTATTACTTATAAAGTGGCGTCGAAAGGTCTGCAGCTTAACTAAGGGATGCCTACTCAATCATTCAACATCCGTAATTGCTGCCTCCTAAACTTGGATCATCCTGTCTAAAGCTTTGATAAAGGTAATGACAGTAAAGGCATGTCTAACCCCAACCACACCACATCGCAAACAAAACGCGGTCGCGTGTGATTAGTGTCGCTGCAGCTTTTTGCAGTTGCGTTGTGATTCTGACAATGTTCGATGTGGCACAGAAGTTCGCGGTGTCGCTGGTAGTTGCGATGTGCTTGCGTTGTGGCTGCGATGTGGTCAGTATTATTCGTATGTGATCGATAATGACAACAAAATGTGGTACGTGTAATATTGTACTATTCTTTTTCAATACAAAATACTCGTATACAGCTGCCCACGTTTGCAGGTTACAGGTTGAGATTAGGTTTGGGTATTTGTGGGCACGCCCTAAGACTACAAATAATAGATACACGTGCCAATCACTTATCAATTATAAATTCCAATTTACGGGTCGCGACCTATTGGTCTCGATTTACCAAGTTTTTGAAGGACCAGCTAACGGTCGGTTCTAAAGCTACTTTAATATTAAAACACCACGAAACAAAAAGTTGTGACCACAAACAATTTTCCCAATACTTTCAAACGAAACATTTGCAATAAGTATCTTACCGCGGGGATAGGTAAGCTCATTATGCGCTTAAAAACGGCAACAGAAAACAATTGAATAATGAACAAACGCAATTTATTGTGAACAAAGCGAATGCTGTAAATAAATATCGAGAGACGTCCCCGCAAGCCTCTTATCTGACAATTGAAAAGTTCTAGCGGGAAAACTATCGAACCCTTACCACTGGTTCTCGATTCATTTTCTTAGTCATTTTAATAAGCGATGAGGTCTCATAATTCGAGAAATCAATTACCTGGGCCTTACCTAAAGTCTTTATCTTCTTCTAAAGTAAGTAAGTATGTTCGAATAGATTAGGTGGCCTACCCTGGTGTCGGAGTTGTAAGCCCGCTTAACCGTTTTTTAACGTTTAACGCCATGTCGGACATGGTTTAACGATTGAAATAGCCGGGAATAATTTGCAAGGTACAACTACCTTATGCTGTTATCTACAAACCTATAAGGTAACTTGTGTTTTTGGACATATATTTGAAAAGAGTTATAAATATACCTAAGCCCCTTTAAGACAGGATTAGAGAAATGCTAGTCTCTTCATTAAGATAAGAACATCGCGATATACCCGCGTTGTGTCCATTCCTGTGGGAATTTCTGGATGAAAAATAATAGCCTATGTTACTCGTGGATAATGTAGCTTTCGAATGGTGAAAAATTTTTTTAAAACGGTCCTGTAGTTTTTGAGCCTATTTATTTATATATTATTTTATAATATTAGTGTAGATAAAATAAAGTCCCGAAAAGCTATCTGTCTGTATGTAATCGATGTTCTCAAAAGCTACTGAACATATTTTCAAGCTGTTTTCTGCAACAAACAGAGCAATTCAATAGAAAGGTTTGTGGCTACTTTTCAAATCAAATTTCCCACAGGTATGGGTACAAAGCGGGTAAAAGCGCGGGGCACTGCTAGTAACTACATAACAAGCATCGCAATATCCAGGAAACAAATGACACCAAAACAAATAATAAATACAGAACGATAGAACAAAAATAACAAATAGTAGGGGTCAGTAAAGGAAACGGGTTGGCCGTTGGAAGCAATCGAGTCAACCGTTTAGCGTGTAACCGCGACGGCCTGAGGCGACACAAAAACGCTATTTGTACGGAACAGATTGTTCTATCGTATCGTTAGTGGAGGGTTAGCTACTGGCAACTTGCAGCTTAGGCTTCGATAAGTATTGCTAAGCTTTTAAAGGGTCAACTTTAGTTGAATAAAACGTAGTTTTGACTTTAGGTCTGACTTAGTTTTTTAGGTATATCTTAAGCGCAATACACATAAAATGCCTTCCGTAAAAATACAACGAAGAAGACAAGCGACCCGCAAACAGCCGGATCCGCACTTTGTATGTCTTGTGCTTTACCTACCTATACATAGTTGAAAGTTAATTCATATAAGTTACAGTAGTTTGGTAACTGACGAAGCTAAATTTAAAAAATACCTAATTGATAATAAATTTGAACCTCCTCCGTTCTGATATCTTAAGTGAGATGAGAGGCCTTTGCCCAGCAAAGGGCATGACAGGCAAATATATATTTTTACCTTACTGGGGAATCAAATAAGTGATTAGGTAGACCATTTTTTTGTATCTATTGTATCATTATTTAAAAAGTACCGGAGAAATCTTTGATTAGGTCTAGGTAGGTTTACACCCTTAACCTTCTTTGTACACCTGCTTCAAGTATTACTTAAACGTATTATTTTTATAGCAACAAACTGTAGACGGCGACACGCCCAATAAAATACCCACGTAAAGCATTTAGAGAGCCTCGTGCCAATCCTTAAAGCGTTTTAAATTTCAACCAAGTCGTAAAATTCACGTAGAAACCTTCAATTTGTAGGTTTTAATATTACGTCATAAAATTTCGGGTTACTACAAATAGCTACCGGGTTTAATGATTCTGTTACAATGTGGCTAGCTTTTCTATCAATACATTTTAGTTTTAAGAGTTTTAATATACAATATTCTTTATTTATTATTTGTATAAAAGCGGCGAAACGGCCCACAAGTGTAGAACGGTTTTTTTTTGCGAAAGTACCATAGTAAAAATAACCCATAGTATAAAATACCATAGTACGATGTTTAGTTATTCACATAAAAGGGGCTCTATCTAGGGTACCTTTAAAATCACATCATCAATCATTAGCAAATATGCTGAGGGCACGTTAAGCCGTCGGTCCCGGTTACTTTCTACGGATAGTAGTCGTTACATGAGCCATGTCAGAGGCCTTTGGCGGCTCAATAACTCTGACACCAGGATTGGTCAGGGTAACCATCCACTCGGTGAAGAAGAAGCAAATATGCACCATTTTATATGAATATAAAATTCTCGAGTCGCCGTGTTTGTAGTTAAACTCCTCCGAAACGGCTTGACCGATTCTCATGAAATTTTGTATGCATATCGGGTAGGTCTGAGAATCGGACACATATATTTTGCATCCCCCTAAATGTTAAGGGTGGTCCACATTTACTTTTTATACGGCATAACAACATTTACCGGGACAGCTAGTTCTTAATACGAGTTGATCTTAATACAGAAAGAGACTCGTCAACGTTTCAGGTTGTTAAAGACCAGCCTCTTACAAAGATTAGATAATAGCTATTACCTACACCTAACCTGCTAAACATCTATTATCTACATACCATTCCTATTACAACTACATTAGCTATTATGTACAGATAAACTTTCACTAACACGTCATGTCATAAAGCACATGTGGAAAGCTTCATGAATAATCATTCAAATTACGCTAATGTATCCAGTTAATAGTCTCTCTCTGTAGACTAATCGCATAATGGAACTTGACCTCGTATCCTAATCCTAATTGGTAAGCTTGCCGATCGATGTATGTGTTGCAGAGTCTCTGAAATTAATCTCACGATATATTCGGGGTATTCGGAGGTACTCGCGTCATAATTAAGCAATTATTTTTGAGCGTCAATATGAATGTATACTAGTTAAGTGCTTTGGTTAACTGTGGGGGTCTTTTAAGTAAAAGTATGTATTTGCTACGGCCACGAAGGCGATACGTACTAACATATGCAGGGTGATTTTTTTTAAACTTACGCGATTTGTACACAAAGAGGAAAAAAAGTAAGTAATTACTTGCTTTATAAACTTTCTACCGCAAAAAAACCCGTGTGAATACGTTTGCTATAAAGAAGTCAGTATGGGCAAGTCTGAAACTTAAGAGATACGAAAATCTTTTCCTAAGAAACGTGTCACCGATTTTAGAGATAGCCACAATATGAGAAAAAGAAGGACATCACCACGACTGATATTTGGATAATTTACTTTGCAGATTAGTTCTCTATCAAATAGGTATTAGGAAACACGCATAAATTCTTATTTTATTCATGAAAGAACCTACATAATATTTGGGTCAACATTTCAAGTACCATTAAGTCAAAATTAAGTAACATCTTGTATGTTAAAGTATACTGTTCTACCACGGATAAATTTAACGTTAACAAATTAAAACATTTTTATTAACGTACGTCAACAAACGGCTTACGTTCTACTCATACGTTCCAGAGTAGAGAGAGTCATTATTTCGATTCCGTTACAATTGAAATTGAAAAGTTTCCAATTTTATACGTCACATTATACGTACGGTCGATTCGTTCATTGTGAACCTCGTCGAATGCCGTGTGTTTGAATTAACTTTAAAAACAATGGCCTTGTTTCAATATTATTGTGAAATGCCTTTTTAACGAACGTTTCAGTTAAGCTCACAATAGTTTTCTGCTTCAACTCATATTTCAGTTAACAAAACGAGCTAATAACTTACTCAATACAGTAGTGAATACTAATTTTAAATTATGATTCGTAATTTCTGTTTTTTGTTCATTAAAAGCAGCTAGGTTACCATCGAACACGATCATGTTTCAACTACAATCAAACCGAAATTCTCTTTTTAAAAACGACACCAGCGCACGATTTTCATGGTTTAGTGACAATTAATCATTATATGAAAAATAGGACATGGTCGGGATCGACATAGCGTGCGATCGACTTAGATGGTATGGTAACTAGAATTTAGTGGGGATACCTAGATGGTACCCCCACTAAATTCTAGTGAGAATTTCTATTACATTCAAATTAAGTTGGTACCGTTTCCGCAGATTACCATATAGCTGTTTCGCGTTTGCGGCCCTCAGATTGACTTAGAATTAAAGGATTAACCACCTAATTAAATATCTATAAACAGACTTTAATTAAAGGAGCCTTCATTTATTTTTAAAACAGCACTGAAAAACTTTAAAAGTACAGTGATGTTACCGAAGTTTTATAAGTAATGGTGCTCCCACACTGCTGTTATAGAATGTTAAGTAACGTTAGTAAACATTTGTTAGCTAACATTTAATCACCAAAGTTAAAAAATGTTTTCATGTTAGTAAATGTTAATTAACATTTTTGAACAAAATTTTGTTTGTAAACATTTTATACGGGTGACGGCGGGGTATGCAAACTCACCGACTCACCGCCGGTGAGTCGGTGAGTTTTTCTCTAGCTTTAAGCGTTCGGCGCATCCAATAAGAGCGCTTTTTCTTTTTTTTTAAACAAAAAATGAAAGCTATCCCTATTAGCAAATCTTCTTCCATTTTCGTGTAGACGTCTCAGAACGCAAAACCAAACTGCGAGCCAATGCCAGATTCAAAATGTTATAAAATGTTAGTAAACACTTTCCATCAGTGTAGGAGCACTTATAACATATAACAGTTCCTAACAAAATGTAAGAATTGACAACATTTGTTAGTAAATGTTTTCGTGTTCAAAAATGTTTATAAACATTTTGTAACAGCAGTGTGGGAGCACCTTAAAATCAACTTTCTGAATGATGAAATGATTTTTGATTACTACATTAAAACTTCTCAAAACATTTAAGCTTTTGTATGTACAGTTGAGAATTCTCCTCCTTTTTGATATCGGTTTCAAATATCGCTATTCGTAAAATCTTACATTACATATAAGAATGTACAGATAGAAACGTATATTATATGTATGTAATTAATAATTTCGAATGAAATCGTTAAAACAAATGAATAAGAAACATGATGTGATTTTAGTGAAAGCATTGTACATCCCTATTCAGGGATTTTGCTTTAAAACAACAATGGAAAGTTCACGGAAACATGTTATTTCAAATATATATTTCAATTAGCCGAGTTTACTTTTGAAACGTAAGTTGAATTCACAAAGCATTGTTTGAGGTGAATCGCCCGGGGCGGCGGCTACTCCGACCAAACTAGAAACAACCTACCCGAACGGTACCCATTATAACATTAATAAAATCACTGAACCGGCTTCAAGTTATAGTTTTAGATTATAGATATAATTCATTATATTTATTATTATACTAGCAGCGCCCCGCTGTTTTACCCGCGTTGTGTCCATTCCTGTGGGAATTTCGGGATGAAAAATAGTCTATGTTACTCGTGGATAATGTAGCTTTCGAATTATATCTAAAACAACTACTAGTCACAAAATGTTATTACACAGTTAATTAATACCTGAATGATAAATTTGAAGCCTAACATACACTATATAATTATAAATAAGTTAAGCAATAATATGTTATGTTTTGATATAGTTTAATTTTGATAATTTATGGTTTCTCTTATAGTTGCAGTGCCCCTACGGGGTGTCACAACTTACATTGTAATTTTTATTTTGTAATATGTGATAAGCAATAAAGATATTTGAATTTGAATTTGAATGGTGAAAGAATTTTTAAAAACGGTCCAGTAGTTTTTGAGCCTATTCATTACAACCAAACAAACAAAGTTTTCCTCTTTATAATATTAGTGTAGATAAGCTTTCAATATATGACCCTACTTCATTATATTATAAACGCGTGAGTACGAGTAACGGTAACTGTCTGAAGCGCTTTCACGCTTTTGAAAAACTTTGATATAGACATTGAGTTACATGTAAGTACATATAACTCAATGGATACAGAACAATATAGATTCAACCTAGAACGTAGGATGAGTACGTTACAGGCGAAGCCGAGGGAAAAAACTAGTTATGAAATAAATCAGTAAATAGAATATAAAGGATTTTCCATGAAGTCAGATTCATAAAATGTACTCACGTCTTTCGTGGTAATAATAGTGAATTCTTGTTGGTTTCTTAGGTTTCACATTTTCAATTGAAACTGCGTTCACGAATACACTTTACTTTTACTTTAAATATTGAATTGAAACGACTTTCACTTCACTTTTATTTTTTTGTAAATATTAACAAACGTTTCTGCCCTCCACAGAAGACAGAAGATTTTTTTTTCTTGATTGTCCCAAAATGTAAGTAAATTTTCCAGCCGAAGACTGAGCTTCTGTCAAACGAAATATGGGTCAATCTAGAATAGGAAGCATATAAGGTAGCTACTGTTACTGTTGGTACGGTATTAATAACAATTTATATTCGAGTTTACAAGATACCCTGCGATTGTGGGAAGAGCTATATAGGTGAGACAAAGCGGAATGTGGCTACGAGGCTTACTGAACACATTCGAGCGCTGAAGAATATTGACATCAACCGGTCAGCGGTGGCGGAACACGCTATAGCTTCGGACACGACTCATTTCATTAGGTTTGACCAGACGAGGATCTTAGCCCGGGAAAAACGGTACGTCACCCGAAAGATTCGCGAGGCCATTGAAATAAGTCGCTGTCCGAACTTTAATCGAGATAGTGGATGGATGCTGCCTGCGGCCTGGAAACCATGTCTTCAGTTATGTTCGGAGAGAGTCACAAACGGGGTTAGTGAAGACACCGTGAGTTCGTTCTGCGTTCGGCCTCTACACGTAACGGACTCCGGGAACACGGACAACTCCCGTGAAGGCTCTCTCTCGCCTATACAGCGCGAGCCCACTCGTGCGCCACCCCCACCTCAACAACCACAACAGCAACTCTCTGCGCGCGCGCTCCGCGCGGCGGCGCGCGAGGCGCGATCCGCGGCGGCCGGCAGTGCGGGGAGAGACGCTGTCGCGAGCGCTTCACCCACCTCCTGATGAAGGCCACCGTATGTGGCCGAAACGTGTCGAGGAACTCTCGACAGTAGTCTCCGTCGTACGTAAGTTCCCGTTTAAATAAATAATAATGACATTAACGTACGTTTCAATTAATAGTAAAATTTATATTCTAGTTAAGTATGGCTATCTCGCTAAAAGGGTTTTCAAGAAGACCCTATTGCGTGATAACTCTCAGAGACCTAAATAAGCTGAAACAAATGAAATCAAAACTCCACCATCCCAAAACTAAGCTTCAAACTTTAATTAGATAACTCAATATAATTATATAATTAGTAGTTTAAATAATCCTATCCCACTATAATATTATTAATGCGATAGTTAGTGAGGATGGATGTATTTGTTGCTGTTTCGCAAAAAACTTCTGAACGGATTGGGAGGAAACTTTACAGTAATATAGGTTATACATCAGAATAACACATGGGATACATTTTGTCCCGGAATTCCCGCGGGAACGGGTACAACGCGGGTAACACCGTGGGGCGCGGCTAGTGTATGCATAATGCTTATGTTATTTTTTTATTATGCAAAACCTTTAGTAGGGGTTCAGAGGATCAAATCTGCTGAATCATTTGTTAAATCAATTGTGTGTCAATTGACTCTTAATTGTGTATCAATTGAGTCTCATTTGGATCGCAACGAAATGAGTTTTTGAAACGTCAGCATCAAACTTAAAATTAAATTGAGTTTTTGTATTTGAATGCAATATATATGATTATCATTCAAACCACGAAATAGAGATTACGTAGTAAGTGCTTCGCTCTTCCATGATTCAAACAAACATCGCTAGATATGAAAAAAACAAACTAATTAACTAAAACTTCATCCTTAAAATTTACACGTAACAGTTTCAGTCATTACAATACATTTCAGCATTACGAAAGCTGTTATTCCTCCGTGCCCACATAAAGACGCACCCTTTCCGTTGGATTATTAAAATTAAACCGTTTCTAGATGAAGTCTCAAAGTCGTTTCAGGCAAGAAAGTTGTGAAATTCATCAAAAGGACAAAGGAAGAGAACTGGAGGCCATTTGCTCAGCGTTCGTATTTGTTCGTGCCTAATTAAACAAGCCACTGTGTAGACCTTGTATTGCGGGAGTCATGACTTAGTTTCACTGTGTGATTTTAATTTAATTATGTAGTTTGTGCTGTGTGTTTTTCGTAGTTTTAAAGTGTTTTTCAGTAGAAAGTTTTGGGTTGAGAACGATTTGAGAGTAAATGACATTCTGAGTGAGTTATCACATTGATACTCGATTTATTACCAAATAAATTTGATTTTACTTTTCTTGATTATTATAAACAATATAATATGTACTTGTCTCTTTAGTGTTTTAGTTCTAAAATTTAACGACTGCATAAAATAATTTTGAAAACCGAAAAAGAAATCGCTACCAAAAATACACCATCAAACTTAAATACCTATACAAAAAATATACCTACCACATAATTGGCCCCCAAACTACTCACTACTAAAATGGAATAGCTCCCGGCCTAATTGTAAACATTTACAAATCCCCGCAATTCGGGGACGTACCGATTGATATTAGCGGGTCCATTCCACTAATGAGAGCAATCTGCAAACATTTGCGTTGCTACTATTACACTTCCTGCGTTTATGACTCTACCACCATTCAGCACTCAACCAAATGTGAATATTTAACGTACCTTCTAGTTAATACATCTCTCTAAAAGTTCTAAGAATGTAGAAGTACCTACAGAAAAGAAACTCGTACTACGATTTAATCTTACTTTTAACATCATAAATATTAACCGCCTTATTGTCAAAAGCTTAAACAAAACACTGTTATAAGTAAGGTTTTGCACTGCAACTACTTTTATCTACACTAATGTTGTAACATTCTACTTATGTTTCCAATACTTGACTTATAATTACTACTGTTATAGCGCAGACAACTAAAACACTCAATTTAAGCAATTGCACATGATGTTATAATATCCACATCGATATCGTAAAATCTCATTATAACATCGCGCCCTGCACGGCGCGCGCCCTGCGGCCCTGCGCGCGCAGCCGCGCTCTCATTGGTTAGATTTTAATGGCGGCAAGTTCACTGTGACAATACACGTACGCGTGAATTTAATGTATCGCAATGTGTTTTGTTTTTAAAATTTTGTTTGATTAATTGCATTAGTGAAGATAAACGCTTCTCTTTTATTTTAAATTTTTGTGTCTGAAGTTGCGGCGGCTCCTTTATAGGAACCGTGGTCACAGAAGACTTAAGAAACCAGTACTGTTATAAAGTGTTTTGTATAAATTACTATGTCGGAAAAGGACAAACCATTTGATAGCTAAAATTTTTACCAAAAAACCATTTAACAGCCTCCGTGGTCTAGTGGTTTGAATGCTCGGCTCACGATCCGGAGGTTCCGGGTTCGATTCCCGGTGGGGATATCTCACAAAAATAACTTTGTGAGACCGTCCTCAGTTTGGTTAGGGCATTGCAGGCTGAATCACCTGATTGCCCGAAAAGTAAGATGATTCCGTGCTTCGGAGGGCACGTTAAGCCGTCGGTCCCGGTTACTTTCTACGGACAGTAGTCGTTACATGAGCCATGTCAGAGGCCTTTGGCGGCTCAATAACTCTGACACCAGGATTGGTCAGGTTGACCATCCACTCGATAAGAAAGAAGAATAGCTAAAATGCTTAATAAGCGTTTATGAATAAGGCCCTTAGTAAGTATAGTAACAACAAATATATATATTACATACGTATATTTTAAAATGATGTGTAATGAGAAATCAAAATTATACTAGGGATACTATGACAACTTTTATTAGTTAAAGATTTAAGATGACTAAATTTAGGCATTTGAAAGATTCTACTCGAGGCTGATCCAGTTTCGGGTCTTACGTTTATTGTTTACATTGTTTTTGAAATTGGTCAAACGAAAGATGTACGAGTACGTCCATCGTAGTACACCTGGTCTGCAACATCCCAACAAAGCCGCTTAGCCATGCGAGTAGATGAGCGAAATAAAATATTCTATTAGCAAAATCCTTTAGCTCATAATTCACTCAGAGCGGACGCTCTCTCGTGGCAGGTGGTCTTAATAAATACGAAAATGGCCTATCTCGGAGTTAGTAATAAATTCAAAAGGCAATCAACGCTACCGCGGATGGTAAAAATATTAATAGCTGAGAAATAATTATGTATTCATGAGTTCCGCCGTTTTCGGATGAAGTGGGAAGCATTGAGTAAACTAAATCCGCGGGGATTGGGACCCGCGCCGGTCGCTGGCCAGCTTTCTATTCCCATTTTAAGTGCTCGGATTACTGGAATTAATTACTCTATTGACTTCCATTACCTTTCGATATAAAATGGGTTTCATATTTTGTGATCTTTCTAGTGTGACGTGACTTCTGTTGTAGTTGGCTTCTCTTTCTATACTTTGGGAAAGAGCATTTAAGTTTCAGAACGCTCAATCCTTTAATAAATAACTATTGTTACTCTATAATTCAAAGCTATCGGTTTCTTTCACATAACTCAACCCCCACATTTACACAGCGTAACAAACAATTTACCATGACTTTTACAATAACCGCTTCTACCTAGATGAAAGTAAAGCAACATCCACACCAGCGTCACCAGCTGTATTGGGAACAAAACAATCCCAAATCAGTGTTTCGAGTCATCAATCAATCGTTAATCCAACGATGCAATATCCATAAAATGAATCGTTGGCGGACGGGCGCAGGGCGGTCGGCGGACGGTAATTCTGGCAGAGCGAGCCGACGACAATGCCGCAATCGGCCCAGCAATCTGCATAATGGATTGCTCGGCCGAACGCGCCGTCCGGTCGCCACGGTCGCTCATTCAATTGTCGCGGTCGCCGATGTGTCGCATCCCTACGTTATTATGGAATACGGAATTCATTTCATAGGACACGCGTTTTTTGTATCGACGGTATTGGCTAATTATCGGTTTTAACATGGTATTGAATTAGAATCTTAAGCTTGGAAAGTCCTGGCTTATGAAGCAACCGCTTTTTATTTCGGCCCTGTTGAAAAAATAATAATATTTTTTTTTTTCAATATGTCTTAGTTCTAGTAGCTTGTTAGTAAGTACTTCCATGCTTTAGGGTCCAGGCAAAGTTGAAAGGCCCAATAACAACATTAAAACCTCACCAGCTATCGTTTACTATTGATTTCGCACTAAACTAAGAATTGGCACATTAATAAAACTGAAACCAGTCTCCACGGACAGCATTTGGAACATGAATACCTGTAAATTACGAATTTAGTTAGTTTTGAATTTGAAATGCTAAATATGAATAGATGTGACCACAGGAGTTCACTGGGCCATCACCCCCGAGACTTCTTTGCATATTTGATAAACTGTTTTGTCAAATTCGTATTGTTTATTCAATAATCCACGCCGGACTCTGCGACGGGTCCTTCAAATATTTATCCGAATACACAGTGTTTGAATTCGTTTGTGCTGATACCTTGGACAACAATGAAGTATCTTCAATTCTTAATTTTCCTCAAAAATCTTCATTTTTCTATGGGATATTACTTCGAGGAGGCGTTTTGTTACGAGATATACGAGTATCTTTCATAGTGTACATTAAGAAAAGCATACATTCAAATCCAATAAGACTTCGTATTTGGTTATACATACATAGATGTGCCGTCCAGTAACGTCCAGAGTATAAATCTCCAAATAAAAAACATGTCAGTATAACCAGTGCTGTAGTAAGAATTTCGGAATAAAGACAATTGACCTACGCATTCCTCTAGAATTAGGCTAACACATACATACCATATTTTGAACCCCTCTTATAGGTTTAGGGCCTTATTCATAAACGCTTATGAACAGCACTTTACCTATAGAATGGTTTGTCCCTTTCCGACATACGCTATTTGCCAAAGAGCGAAAGAGACCAAACACTTTAAAACACTGTTTAAGTTAAATATCGTTAACTAGCAGCGCCCCGCGGTTTTACCCGCGTTGTGCCCGTTCCCGTGGGAATTTCGGGAATTTTTTTACATAAAAACCTTCCTCTTGAATCACTCTACCTATTACAAAAAACCGCATCAAAATCCGTTGCGTAATTTTAAAGATTTAAGCATACAGACAGACAAACAAAAGACAAACAGACGCGACTTTGTTTTATACTATGTAATGACTATGTAGTGATGAGTAAGGCGGTAAGAGACTTGTAGAGAGCACGTTGGTAAAACAACCAAACACAAAATACAATTTCAGCTTTATTATATAGGTAAAGATGATGTTATTCTTATATCCTAAAGTGTTATAATATCCTACGGTAGGTAGCGAGCTCCGGGCGGCCTCTCGCAAGACGTACGGCTCAATAATGTGGTCTAATCTGAGCCGCCTCCCGAGGGACATCCCAGATTTACTGCACACACATAAATATACCTGGCAACATTATTTATAGACGCTTATTTCGTTTTTCATATAACGTTATATGAAGAAGTGATTTTAAAATAAACTAATTGTATTTTCTGTTATTTAATTAAGATCCTTCTTCGTCAAGATAGATGTTGAATATGAAAATTAGATTGATTGTGCCCGTTCCCGTGGGAATTTTGGGATGAAAAGTAGTCTATATCGTTTCCGTTTTATGTGGCTATCCGTTACAAAAATAATTATTCAAATCAGATTGGTAGTTTTTGAGATAAGCTCTAACAAACAAACAATCTAAGAAACTACCTCTTTATAATACTAGTACACAAATAAATATAAATACACCCGGACAAATTCTCACACGGTTAATTAGACCTAAGCTCAAAGCTTGTATTATGATATATAACTAACTTAAACTACTACATTAAAAAACTTTTCTTTTTTAAGTCGTTTAAATACAATTTCAGTTACCTTATAAGCTGTACTTATGAGCATACAAATATAAGAATATTGTTCGCTTCATGCAATCCATTAGAGAGTTGCAATCAGATAGGCTCTCTCTATAGTCAATTACGAGTACTAGGCCTGCTCCATTAAAAATAACTAATCCGGCTATTCGAGTTACAATGTCAGTGCAGTAATTGGAATCCACGAACGGCAGCCATTTCTCGTATGAGCCGCTTCGCTCCATACAAAAACACAATAGGTCCAGCACAATGGATCCCATTCAATGGTCTTAAACGATCGCAACCAAATGGAAATTTTAGAGTGCGCGAAAACTAAAGCGTCACTTTTCAATTTTTATGAAGTATAAAGTTAACCTATATAAGAGTGATTAAGGGTTCAAGCAAATCTGTTATTTCAAGCTAAAAACTTCACTACATAGTATAAAATAAAGTCGTCTCTTTTTCGTGTCTGTCACACTGTTTGTCTGTCTGTATGCTTAAATCTTTAAAATTACGCAACGGATTTTGATGCGGTTTTTTGTCATAGGTAGAGTGATTCAAGAGGAAGGTTTTTATGTAAAAAAATTCCCAAAATTCCCACGGGAACGGGCACAACGCGGGTAAAACCGCGGGGCGCTGCTAGTTAACCTATATAAGAGTGATTAAGGGTTCAAGCAAATCTGTTATTTCAAGCTAAAAACTTTGAATAAAAATTGTAAATAGGTTTGGGTTGAAAAGGTTCTGAGAATTGGGGATGGATTAGTATTTACCTAAATAATAATCAGTGGGATTACTAACTACGAGTTCACGATTCGGTCTTGTTCCTGATTTGTAAATTCAAAACGGCACTTCGATTCTACACTCTATTTGCTTTTAAATGTGAGCTAATGTGGTCGATTTTATTCATTTTACTAGCTGCAGACGGTTCCTTCTTAAGAGAAAATAATTATGATATAATTCCTTGCTTACCCCATCACTTAACCCAATTTCGTCAATGGAAGAAAATGTCTTCCAAAATCGGTCCAGCCATTTCAGAGATTACCCGAAATTAACAGACAAACAAAATTTAAAAAAATATATATATGTACCGTATATATTCATACGCATGTAGTAAAAAGCAGTTATTTCAATACCACCAACAGACACTCCAATTTTATTTATATGTATAGATTCACACACTATACAATACCATTATACTCAGAATCATAGCCACATATTGTGACCTAATTTCTAGTAGAAATGGCTATTTCTCGCTCGCATTATTCCCATTACTTAATGCATGAGAGTAATCAACACTGTATGGGACCATATCTTACTTCAGGTACGAACGTTGCAGTTTAATGGGACTTCTGCTCGAATGGAATTGAAATATTTCTGTACATTCTACATTACGTGGTAATATACTTGTGTTCCAATTTCAGATGTTTGTTTAAAGATAATGGTTGTAAGTTTTTAGGCTTTAGTAAATCTTTACCGCCTTAAATAATAATAAAATAATATAGTTGAAAAAGGTTTGCATTATTATATTTTTTATACAAAGGACGGATTGATTATATTTCCTTAATATTAAGACTTTACCCGCTTTTGGCAAGCGCGTCGATTATGCCGTACTCTCCTCACTGTACTGATATCTTCAGTGAGATGAGAGGCATTACAGAGACATTACAGGCTAATATTTTCTTACTTTACTAAGAATTCTTCTACCTATCCTAATGAACTAATAAAATAAGATAACAAATCCACATAATTGTCAACGAACACAGGCAAATTACGTGATTCCCTGTAAAAATAGTCTGAAATTGTAATGAGCAGCATATCATGTCTCACATGTCTCGATGCAAATCCAACTGGTTGCTTTAACGATGTCAGCCATTGTTTACCGATGCGTATTTTGTATAGATACGTGCTTTTGTAGAGCTGTGAGGCAGGCACGAATTAAGGTTGATATAAAGAGGGCGAAAATGGCAATATTACTTTGAAAAAAGAAAACTAAGCTTGAATTTAAAATTACGTTTCCGGATACGTTTATGAAGTGTATGTAAAATTCAAAATCAGTGTTCGTAGTAAGAAAAAACACATTATCAACAATTACAAAAAGTTTGAGTAATAATTATGTAGTATTCTAAGGAACCTAAAGTTAAGTAAACGAGTTGAAATGTAATAAAACAATCTAAATTCTAGCATTATAGTCGTATAGTTTAATATCAGAGAAGGGAAGAAGAGGAAGAGCAAGGCCTGAAACAACACTCATTTATGACTTATCTTTGAGGCGAAAAACTCACACAGATTTTTTCGCGGTAGAAAGTTTACCCGCGACCGCGAGTGGTGCCAAACGTCGTCAAACATCGTCAAATAAAAAGTAAGTATGTACTTACTTTACTCTCTACCGCGAAAAAGTCGTTTGAGTACCTACGTTTACTATGTATTCAAATCGCCTTAGTTTAAAAAAAACTATATTATCTTTGAGCTTCCACTTTATAAATCATGTTGCTCATTCAAAACATCCCTTAGTAAGTCCCTTTTTTTTTTTTTTTTTTTTTTTTAATTAGTAGGAGAAATGCGTTTATGCATCCCCGGCAGTTCGGGGAAACGACCGGGGTATGTGGGACTCGTCCCGACGCGATCAACGGGCCGGGAAATACCCACTAAAACTCCTACTGTGTTCCGTCGTCAGCGGCTCACTGACAAGAGTCGCGGGGCTACCTTGCGGCATTCCTCCGCTTCTCCAGTCGCGCCGACAGCTCGCGTTGATGAGCACGCCTCGGAGGAAAGGGAGTGCACCAGCACCTACCCCCATCTCTCTCAGGCGGCGTGCCTGGAACACTTAGCACGCCGCCTACCTTCGTAGGGCCTCGCTCACAGTAAGTGACATCCATCTCTTACTGCGAGGAAGGAGTCAGACTTCCCACATCTTACTCCCGAGGCCCTGGCGGTGTATACATCGGGGTCAAGAGGCGACCCCGGTGCCTTCTTCGTGCTTGGCGGAGCGGGAGAGCAAGAGGATTTGTCTCCCTAGCCCGTTCTGCGACTTCTCTTTCAAGTATGGCCTGCTCCGCAAAGGAAGAGACCGCCTCCCAGGACTGCTCGTCGCCAACCATCTTGGCTAAGACGGCCGGCAAGGAGAGGTCCTCTCCTACCACCGCAACCAGCTCGGCTCGCAGCCCGGCTGCCCCTGAGCACACCTGGAGTAGGTGCTGCGCCGTGTCCTCAGCGCAGTCACAGTGGTGGCACTGAGGGGTGGGCTCCCTTCTGGCTACTCGATGCAGGTACCTCCCGAAACAACCGTGTCCCGAGAGGACCTGCGTCAGCCTATACGATAGGAGCCCATGTCTCCGTTCTACCCATTCTTTTAGAATTGGCTGAACCGCTTCTAGGAAGCGCAAGCGGGATCCCGGCTCGCCTCCGGCTACGCTTATCTCCAGTCGTGTGCTCCATGTTAGGAGTGCAGTTTCGCGGGCCTCCGTTCGCCAATGCGCGATTTCGAGGAGGGCTGGGCGGTTGCCCTGGGCCTTTTCGTCTGCTCGGCGCCAGTACACTGAGCGTAGAATCTCAGCTTCTAAGTCCCACGGGAGGGACCTGGCGAGGACGCTAGCTACCTCGAATGATATGGTGCGGTAGCCTCGGCTGATACGGATCGCCATCATTCGCTGAGGTTTCCGCAGCAGTGCGAGGTGGCGGACTGGCGCGGTCTCAGCCCATATCGGTGCACCGTACAGGGCCATAGCCTTCACTATCCCCGTGTATAGTTTGCGGCAAGTGTCGTCTCCACCTCCGAGGTTCGGCAGTAAGCGGCTAAGAGAAGCCGCCGTACCCACTAGTTTCGGAGTTAGCCCACGGAGGTGGTCTCCGAAAGACCATTTGCTGTCGATCACTAGCCCAAGGTACTTAAGTTTACGACCAACAGCAATTGGTGTTCCACTCACCACAATCTGTGCTCTAGCGGGCGGTGCTTGACGGGGTCCGTAAAAGCAAATAGCCTCAGATTTGTGGAGAGCTACCTTGAGTCCTAGCCTCCGTATTCTTTCGATGACTGCTGCCACCGCCGCTGTTGCTAGCAAGGCGGCGCTTCTGTAGTCCCGCCCCCTGACTAGCACTAAAGTATCATCGGCATAGCAGATGATGATTATACCCAGAAGAATCTCCACCATTCTGAGCACCCAGTTATACCCAAGGTTCCATAGCAAGGGCCCTAGGACGGACCCCTGAGGAACCCCGCAGGTCATATTGCGCAGCTGCCAGCCATCACGTCCTAGAAAAAGGATCTCTCTCTCAGAGAGATAATCTTTGATGAGGGCGCAGAGGTACGGTGGGACACGGTGGTAAATTAGCGCCTCAAGGATAGTTGCCCACGGCAGGGTGTTAAATGCATTTAATATGTCTAGAGACACTGCAATTAAAACTTCTCCGCTCGCAATCGCTTCCCTCCAGAGACCACGGAGGTAAGCTATGGCATCCACCGTAGAACGTCCTTTCCGGAATCCGAACTGGCAGTCGGCTAAGTCGGGGCCTTCCGTCTCTAAGTGGTTGATGAGGCGAGCAGCTATGATGCGCTCTAATAGCTTCCCCGCTTCATCCAGTAAAACAATGGGCCGGTAACCTGCTGGCTCGTCTTCTGGGCGCCCTTCTTTGCGGATCAGTACTAATCGACCTCTTTTCCATTGACGCGGGAAGCGACCTTCTCTTAGACACCGGTCAAATAGGCGTCTCACACGGCGCTCGAGGATCTCCATAGCCAGAACCCACACTTTTCCCGGGATTCCGTCTGGACCGGGAGCTGTGTTTTTGCCTTTAAGTTTTTGTACTGCGTCCGATAGCTCTCCTGCAGTGATTTCTGGCACTTCCTGGTCAGTTGGCTGCGAAGGCGGTGGCATCGCAGGAGGAACAAAGGTATGCTCTGTCACGTCGGGGAACAGACCGTCTATGACCCTTGATAGGATGTGCGGCTGCAAGGTGCTAGTCAAAGGTGGCGCCCATGGGCGCAGTTTTTGCCTTGCCATCAGATATGGTCTACCCCACGGGTCTCTTTCAATGGAGTCTAACAGTTCCTGCCAGGCTGCTGCTTTGGCGTTAGAGATAGCTATCCGCAGGACTTTTACCGCTTCTCTGTAGGAGCTGTACAAGGCGTCTCCAGTGTCGGATTCCCGGTGTGCTCTTCTCCTCCATCTCTGAAACATGCGACGTCGTCGGTGGCAGGTGCGTCTGAGCTCTGCAATTTCCGTCGACCACCAGTAAACCTGCCGACGAGGTGGTTGGGCTTTCGCTCTTGGCATGGCGGCGTCGCATATTTGGGACATAATACTGCATAATAGCTCTGCGTCCGTGTCTACGCTATCGTGCACTGTTGGCTCTGGATTCCATGCGGCTATTAGCGCCGCTACCTTGAGGGCCTCTTTATCTAATCGCTTGATAATCCAGCGAGGTAAAACATTTTGAAGGCCTTGCGTGGTACTACTGGTGGGGGGCTCTGCAGAGGGTAAGACGTTGAACCTAATATATCTGTGGTCCGATAGTGTCTCGACATTCGTCAAGACCTCCCAGCCACTGACCCTGCGTGCTAGAGAGGGGGTGGCGAATGACACGTCAACCACCGACCCCCCATTGTGCCGGACACAAGTGTGAGCCGTTCCGCGATTTAGAACTATTAAGCCGTACTCTACCACCCACTCGAGCAGGGCCCTACCTTTGGCGTCTGTTCTTGCTGACCCCCATGCTGGATTCTTGGCGTTAAGGTCGCCCATTATAATCACCTGTTGAGGGTGGCTACGGACGATAATCTCCCCTACTTCCACGATATATCGCTCAAAGTCACGGAGGAGCCTGTTCGGGGAGAAGTAAACCCCTATGACGACAATTTCGTCCACAGTTGCTGCAACCCAGCCATGGCCCTTTTTGATCTCCCTGAGAGGGTAAGTAGCGGAGGGTGACTGCGTCGTTATGGCAACTATTCCATCAATGTCGCCAGCCCAGTCACTTCGTGGTGGAATCCTATACGGTTCAGCCACTACTGACACATTAATTAACCTTTCTGCCAGGCTTTGGAGAAGCAGATCCTGCGCCCGGGCGCAGTGGTTAATGTTTGCCTGCAGAAACCGATATTGGTTACTATCCATTATTGGTTTCTGCAGATTCCTCCAATGATCGGTTTTGGCGGGGCTTGTGAGTCTGTGACTCTGCTCCTGCGTTTGTCGTTGCCGCGCTGCGTTGTTTGTAGCCTTGCGACTTGGCACATGCCGTGCTCCCGGACAGGTGGTTTGCTCGTTTCCCTGCTTCTGCGCAAGCAGGACAATGCGGTGGGGCCGAACACTCCTTGGCTTTGTGCCCTGCCCTACCACATCGGAAGCAGTTTTGGCTCCTATCAATTTCGGCCTTACACTTAGCACCTATGTGTCCCGGCATCAAGCATCGGAAGCATTTTTTGGGCCTCTCTTTAAGAACCTTTACTTGGACCTCGCCCCAACCTATACGAAGAGGTATTTTTGCCGTCTCTGCTACTACCTTTTTAGCTACAGCGATGGGACATTTGACAAATGCTGTGCCCGCGCCTTTGGTGCCTGGTCGGATTTCCCCAACCCTTACGGACTCTGTTAGACACCCGCCCCTGCACGCAATCTCCTTTGCTACGTCATATGGTTTTATTGAGGGTCCAAGGCCAGACACTTTTAGATCAACTGTGAGGGTCGGTCTTGCAATGCTAACCCCTTGGTGGGCCCGAAGCACCTCCTTGAGCTGTCCAGCGAGGTTGTCTGCCTTTTCTTCTCGCCCTTCGCCAGTAACCTCGACCATGGTGGCACCGGTAGCGGCCTTACGGTATCGTACCGATGCGATGTCAAGTTCGGCCAGACTAATCTTGGCCTCCGCCTCCTCTATCACTTGTGAGTATGAAAGCCCTCTTTCTATGGCCTCTGGGCGGAGTGTGATAGTGACCGCAGCAGTTTTTGGTGTACGCAGCTTCTTAGCCTTGTTTTTCTTCATCGGATTTTTTGTAGGCAGTGAAGCTTGACCAGGGGTTGTACCGAGTCTGCCGTTTTTCCCTTTTACTACTGTGGACCAAGTAACCGGAGCGAGAGTTGCATTATCTGAGTTGGGGCCAGGTGCAGGGACTGGCTGCAAGTCAACCACTGGGGGACAAGTTGGTTTTTTGCCCTTTCCTCTGTTTTTTGCCTTCTTAGCGGCCTTTTCCGCACTAGTGCCCGCCGCTGGCACTAATACCTTTGACGTTGGCTTTGCAGTCTGTGAAGGCCGCTCCTTAGCGATCAAGACTGCTTTGTCCCCTGTTATTGGTGGTCGATGCGACCGCTCTTCTAAAGCTCGCAATCGTGCCTGGACAATGGAGCCCACCTCGCTCATTAGGTTACGCGCCACTGCAGAAATATCTAGGGCAGGATCTATGAGGCTCGATGTAGAAGCGTCGCCTTGTGCAGTGGGTGTTTTTCTCATTTCTGAGCGGAGTTCTTGAAATTCTTTACGAATTTCGAAGATCTCCGCTTGGAGGCGAGTGTTTCTTTTTTCCTCCGTAGACGATCTATGAACAAGGATTTCCGTAGCGTGTGCCATTGCTCGTGCCGCCTCTTTTACGGCGCGTTTTAGTGGGCCTTCGAGCTCGGTCAAACCTTCTACAACATTTTCAATAACTCCAATACTTTTTACCATTAGGTTTTGTATTGAATCTATGGGTTCTTCTTCCAGCCTTGTTGGCTCTGATTTTTTCTCAGCTAGGCGCACCTCTTTCTCTTTTTGGTGAGACTCTTTCTCTGAGTCAGAAGTTTGCTTTGGTTTCGCTCTTACCTTAGCTCCGATGTATTTGCTGTGGGTAGCAGGTCTGCCTCGACCCCTTTTTGAGTCCCTTTTAATATTTCGGAGAACTTCCGAACCACTATCAGAGCTGTCTTCCCCTCTGTATCGCTTACGCGCAAGTATTCGTCTTGCAGCTGGACGGCTAGAGCAGACCGACGTCGTCGAGTCCGACTCCAGCACGCTGTTGCTCGCGCTAGCCTCCTTGTACACCGCTGACGAAGCCCCATAATTGCGCGTATGCCTTATTTCAGAGCCACGTCTACTGCGCGTATTCTTACTTGGGGCGCTATTCAGCTCCATCGACTTTTCTCTCTCCAAACCAACGGACGGAACCGACGCCGCGTGATAATCTCCGCCCGTCGCGGGCACCTTAAACAACACACCATCCTTCTCGGACTCTTTCTCCATCCCCCCCTCCCCAGACTTAGGCGATTGTTGCCCCCCACGTATTACGATGGGGCAGACGGTAGCCGAAGCCACCGTGTGGGATTCCCCGCGATGCGCGGGACCCACCCGTGGAAAAGTATCACAATTCGCTTCCATCATTATTTTTTTGGGGCTGATCCACAGCTTTGGCTGATCCACAGCTTCGTGTGTGTGAGTTACAGTGTTACTGTGTGTGTATACTGTAGTGCTTTGAATGTGGTGTGTATTGTGAGGGTGTGTAAAGTGAATGTAGTATTACCCTGTCCCACCCTGTCTGATTATTGGCCGTCAACCCGCGAGTCACCACAAAGGCGTTGAGACTCGCGGGTTCACGTTGCCCAGGACGCACCGCGTGGAGGTTATCTGACCAGCGCCCCCCCTTAGTAAGTCCCTGTTAACAAGCGGTATCTTTACTAATATGCGTTGGCCATATCCAGACAGCAACAGGATTTTGAAATGGTATTAATTAACGCAACTCTTCGATATCGCGTACAAGTATTTCAATTTATTGAATCCTGCTTACAATGAAATGTTGTTACTGAAAATATGAACACGAATGATTTCCAATGTTAATTGGGCGCAGGATTAATTGACTACATGTATTTTTTCAATGTGAGAGTGATTCCCATGTTTGTATGCAGATATACTCGTATCACTACATAGTATAAAATAAAGTCGTCTCTTTTTCGTGTCTGTCTGTTTGTCTGTCTGTATGCTTAAATCTTTAAAATTACGCAACGGATTTTGATGCGGTTTTTTGTAATAGGTGGAGTGATTCAAGAGGAAGGTTTTTATGTAAAAAAATTCCCGAAATTCCCACGGGAACGGGCACAACGCGGGTAAAACCGCGGGGCGCTGCTAGTATTTATTAAATACTTATGACGTTGCTATATTTGGACGTATTTTATGAACCTTCATCATTAATTATGAATATGATCATTATGAAAAGCTCTGTTATTAAAAGGGCCAATTCATTCATTAACAGCATATTAGCTTTCAAATGATTTGTCCCTTTCCAACATAGGCTATTTTCCGAAAAGCAAAAGAGATAGAACACTTTAGAAGTGTTTTAGTTAAAGATCGTTTATAAATAATTATAAATATATGAAAAAGATAAGAGATACTTACAATTTTTTTTCCTGAAATGAATGTTCTAAATGTTTATTTATCTTTATACTAACAGCGCTCTGCGGTTTTATCCGTGTTGTGGCCGTTCCCGCGGGAATTTTCATTTTTAAACGAATTATTCAAATCAGGTTAGTAGTTCCGAAATTAGCGCGTTTAAACAAACAAATAAAAAACTTGAGAGGTGTCAAGGGACACCCGGATGGAAATAAGTTTATTTATTATCAACAAAAATATCGTCGCGACACCACACTGTTCAATGCGAAATAGAAAGACGAAACGAAAATATCTAGCTTGCTTTCTATAAGAGAGAGAGAGAGAGGGACAGACAGAGAAACTTGCGCACGCCAGAGAGAGACAGACAGGGAAACATCTCTCTGGCGTGCACATGTTTCTCGGTCTGTCTCTCTCGCCCATGTTTCTCTGTCTGTCTCTCTCTGGCGTGCGCAAGTTTCTGTGTCTGTCTCTCTCGCGCATGTTTCTCTGTCTGTCTCTCTCTGGCGTGCGCAAGTTTCTCTGTCTGTCCCTCTCTGGCCTAAAAAGTGTCGTTACCTTTTTTTCCGTCTAGCCCCCTTTCGCAACGCGCGATAAGGAACTGCGTTCCAAAAACAAACTCTTCAGCTTTAATATATTAGTATAGATAATGCCATTTAAAGCAATAGATTTAGAGCGGAAGTACATTATCAATCTATGTGCCTATACCGTGTGAAAACACATACAAAATAAAGGTGCATCACTAATAACGTCTCAATTATTAATTCTGAAATACTACCATAATTGTTCAGCGAGCAATCATTGTAAAACTACTGTAATTACCACTGAATCTAGAATGTTCGAATAAATTATGAGACATTTACGTGTGTTATAAATTATAGGTATGGACCGGTATGGGTTTTTCACTCTGCCACGTATTTTTGTTTTATTTTTGAAAAACTTTTCAAAAAAAAGAATTTCAATTTTAATCTATAATGGACCAAAGTATATTATCCTTTCACTACTATGCTTGCTAATGATATCAATAAAATATTAGCCTTTGTAGGCTTTTACATACCCCATTGACCTAAAACGTATTTTTTAGGTAATGCTACTCTCATTTTTTCTTTCCCTTTTTCACGTTTTGATACCAAAAGAAAATGTAAATGGGACTCTCAATCTAAAAAATTCAAATACTAAGGCGAAGAATATGCAGTCCGAGAAGCGAAGTAACTCAGAACCCTTTGATTAAAAATAAATAAATATGCACGATTTTTCACGCACAGCTAATACACAATGCAAATTTGTGAATTAGCTGAACTAAAATTGTCAATGTATCTAACTAAGGTGTTCAATTTGTAAAGTCTGAGTGAGATGAATGGATGATAGTCATTTTTTTAAATCGAATAATATGGAACCAAACACATTAAAACTTAAAAACACAAACTTAAACAACTTACTTAACATTTTTAATAAAAACATTGTATTAAACAACTTCAAATTAAGTAAATAATAAAAAAAAATTACCAATAACGACGAGAGAGAGATAGGCGAGAGATATTACTAAAGACCATGGAAAGCTCTTTTCGTATCTATCAACTGTTTTTATAACAACAATTGAAAAAGCTGTGATTGAAATCGATATATTCAGTCTCGTTGCGTATTGAGATTGATAACATACGTATGTTAAATTGTCGGTACGGTTACAGGCCTTCACGCGGTCTAAAAACTGTTACCAAGCTAACCTACTCGTATTTATTATCTTTTTAGATCAACTAGCCGCGTCACGTGGTTTTACCCGCGTTGTACCCGTTCCCGTGGGAAGTTTGGAATAAGATGTATCCCGTGAGTTATTCTGATGTAATATGACCTATATTACTGTCAAATTTCATAAAAATTCGTTGAACACTTTTTGCGTGAAAGAGTAACCAACATAAATACACACGCATTTATAATATTAGTAGAACTAGTAGGATCCCTTTTCAAATATGAGTTCTGAAATATTAACCTAATTTTTCACTGACCAATTGATTACTGTAATTAACTGAACATTTCTAAAGGTATAAATAATAGGGTGTAGTATATGTTCGAATTCTTATTTCATTGTAAAAATATATTTTATGGAACAGACATCTCAATATTAATTCAAAATAAAATGACGAAATATTACAGTCCTTTTACTAGTCTTGCGTTAATCAATAAAATATTAGCATTTGTTGGTTTTTACATGCACGATGGTCCTAAGAGCAGAGCTAGATGGATGCTGTATCAAATATTAAGAGTATATGTTTTTGTACAGATGAGTATATATATTTTAGATACTGCTATATATGTTGTGCAGGTATATATGAAGGTGAGTAATCAATATTATTTTTATAGTTCTACATTGCAAAAGTTATTGTTGCAAGCAGTGACCACAGTCACGGTAATATTACCGTGCCACAGTTTCGCCGCGCTTAGAATGAGGTTCATAGAGGCCAGTGGAGTCAGCTGCAGTCTGCAGTTGCCGCTTAGCTTGCAACTGCGTTAAGCGGGCGCCCGCGCGGTTTCATACAAGTGCTACGCGCGGGCGCCCGCGAGGCGTCCATCCGCGCAACGGCGTTCGCCTCCGTGCGACAGACGTCCGCGCGGGTCCCCGCTTACCGCAGTTTCAGGCCTTATTGTTCGCAGTCCGGCTTCGATTTGTGTCTCATTCGAATGGTCAGTAAAATTAGAATGCAACCTTGGCAATATCAACGATATTGTAAGCTCGGGAGAACATTTTTTTTAATAAAAAAGGCAGTCAGTTAAAAAAAATTGATTCACAGAACGTTACAATTTAATTCAAATTAGCTAAAAGAAAGGATATTTCAGATTGAAGAAGATCTTTATAGGTTTATAGAAGCTACGTTATCAGTGCTTGCGTCGTTAACAGCACTTTTGAAGTTTTTGAATATAATATTGCAAACCAAACGGATTGATGAACTGAACTTCTGTTTGAAAAGTAAGTTTATACTTGTATGTACAAATAAATTACGCTTTTCTTTACCTTGGCTATTAATTTAATTGACATTTGAAGAGGTATCAGCCTGTAATAGGACTCTGACACCAGGATTGGTTAGGTTGACCATCCACTCGATGAAGAAGAAGAAGGACTGTAATGTAATTAATACCTTTTTTTATGAAAGTATACCAGCATAAATTCGACACTTTACACTAATTTATTTTTGCAGGTGATGAATTCAAAGCAACTGACGACGAAGAAAACGAATATTTTCTCAAAAATGCTAAAGTTATGAGTCGTTTATCCAAAGCGATCATTGCAGAACTCGTTATATTTACGGGTCAATGGTACTTTACCAATATGAGAGTGAGATATCTCGACGCGAAATGGTCTAATGGGGAGAGCACCATATTTTACCCTTACAGATCTGAGACATGGACCAAGTATACATTTATTTTTTCTTCTACTATTTTATATTAAACATACCATATATATTATGTTTCAAATCATGTTTGCTATTCTAATATGTCTTTTATTACATCGTTTTATGACCCTTTTTCAGATTCGTGATCTCTCTTTTTTATTATTTCGGACCTATGATGTGGAATGGATTGGGTCATTTCCAAATAGAGGCTTTGATCGTCAACTACTACGCACTTATAGTTGCGCAGCTGAAAGTGATCAAACATCAGGCGGAGAGTCTGGTTCAGAATGAGACCGAGATGTACTCTGGATCTGAGAGATATCATTACAAAGACGAGGCTGATGAAGAATTAAAAAAGAGTTTTGTGAGGATTGTAAAGCGATATGAAAAGATTGTGTGGTGAGCGTTGATGTTGCCATATCTTTTTGTATAGTTTGGTACTGACATCTTCTTCTCCTTAGCCTTGTCCCATCGTCTGGGGTCGGCTCTCCTTGTCTGTCTTTTCCATGTTTCTCTGTCTTTAGCTGTTACAACATCGATATCCATCTCTTTCAGTTCTTTCTTAACTGGTATTTTTTTTCTTATAGTGTGGTACTGGCATGAAAAAGCAAGTCGAAATAAATGTGAACATTTTCCTTATCTATTCTACTACTCGTATGTGATGATATTCTTAATTCCTTTATTTATACTTAAAGTTATTATTTCGACTTTGCAGGTTTGTAAAGCAAGTGAATATTACATTCAACTTTTCATTAGGAGCGCTCTTTTTCCTGAATCTTTTCGAAATCTGCATTGTTATATATGCATTGTCTATAGTAAGTAGCCTTTTATCACCTATTACCAATGTTGTTAATATTGTAATGTGAAAAGTAAAGATCTTCTTTTTCATCGAGGGGATGGCCAACCTGACCAATCCTGCTGTCAGAGTTATTGAGCCGCCAAAGGCCTCTGACATGGCTCATGTAACGACTACTATCCGTAGAAAGTAACCGGGACCGACGGCTTAACGTGCCCTCCGAAGCACGGAATCATCTTACTTTTCGAGCAATCAGGTAATTCAGCCTGCAATACCCTAACCAAACTGAGGAAAGTCTCAGAAAGAGATTTTTGTGAGATATTCCCACCGGGAATCGAACCCGGAACCTCCGGGTCGTGAGCCGGGCGCTCAAACCACAAGACCACTGAGGCTGTTAAAGAAGAAAGAAGTAAAGATGATAAGTGTACAAATGTCTTTTTATTATTTTCCAGTTGGATGCAAAAAGTGATAAATTCTATTTTATGCTGTTAGGTTTCTGCACGTTTAGTTTGCAGATCTATATGCAGTGTTACTTCGGGAATCTTGTGGTTGCAGAAGTAAGAGAATGAGACAAGTTTATCAAAATTCAAAGGTGGAATTTTCTTAATCATGCTTTTTGAATGTCTGTGTTATAGAGTAAACAACTAACCACCTGCCTGTACAGCTGCGACTGGATCAGCCTGTCCCCTCGGTTCCGACGGCTGCTGATCATTGCTATGAGCAGGTGGTCGCAGCCTCTGGTGCCTCATGTCTATGGATTGATACCGGTCACTTTGGAGACTTTTGTTGTGGTTTGTTATGTTATTTTAGTGAATTGGTGATAGGTGACAAATTACGGGCCTATTACGAATTAAAATGAACATGACAGATTAAAAATAAATAGGTTACAAATATTGATCTCCGAGTTACAGAAAACCTTTGAAATTTCGATATTGCCATTTTTAATGCATGTTTACCCACCCAAATGTTTTTTGTTTCAGGTAATGAAGTCCTCATTCTCACTGTTCAACGTTTTGAAAGCAAGACAAAACGTAAGAGGAACTGTGAAAGAAATGTAGTCATACTGAACTGTAGTTGTTATATCACATGTAGCATTAAATATCATGTTTGTAAGAGTATCAGCATTTTTTTTAAATGGACAAAAATTTAATTTCTTAAAAATCTAGTAACTAAAAAGATAGAAATAATGTATTTAGTTGACTTCCTGTATATTTTAAAGTTTAATAAATCGGAGACGATGCTATCAACTCCTTAGCTAAACCCAACCAGTTAGAGGCTCCAAAGTAAGTAGACCTTCCTGAGGCACCATCTCCAATTTATTCAACTTTAAAATTAGTCAGGAAGTATCGTTGAAGTATCGCACAAGTAAATGAACTTAGATCATATGTTTGATTATTCAAATTTAATTAAAATAAAACAATTTACTTCTTTCATTTGTTTTATTCAGCACGTAAACGAGCATCACACAACTCTGGTTACAATCACATTTTGTAAACTCAATCAATGTAATGGACGCTATGCTTTGTAGTACTGTTAATTAAATCTTTACACTGCTTTGACTTTCAAATTAACTAATACTTTTACGAAAGCCAGGGTATATTCAATATCTACAAATATGTCTAGTATATGCCTTGTTCCTGACCTTACAAAACATACAATTACTATAGTTGTCATTACAAAATGATTCGTTTAACCAATTATTTTTCCTTTGCATTCGTAATGCAATAAATATGCCTTCAGGGCTCTTTGCGACGAAACTTCAATTTCTCTGTTAATTGCATCATGACTGTTTTTATTTACAGGTAATTCATTTTAAAGTTTCTTTTTATAATAAAGTATACAGAGAGTATGATGACTTGACTATCTAAAACAAATGAAACCGATGATAGAATGCACACTACCGACAAGACGTTTAAGTCTGTCTAAAATATTTTAACTGTACAATGACTGTTGTTAAACTGACTAAACTCGGACAAGACTGCGTCGGACAAGTCAATGATTGTCTGGTCTTTGATGACCCTTACCTGCACAAAGGTATCCAGTGACAGTGGTATAACGAACCCCACTTTAGGTCGCAGCGGATGAGCCCAGCGACACATGGCGATCAGAAGAATGCGGCGAAAAGACGGAGAGAGACACAACCAGTCGCTCAGGTATAGAGAAGTATTTATTGTTCGGCTCTGGAATGGCGTATTAGGCTATAAATTCATTCGGCGAAGTATCAGAAAACGGTTATACGAGGATTACGTAAAAAATATTTTTATGCTTCCCAACACACTGTCATCTAACTTACTTCAAACTCAACAAGGTTTCCAAAGTAACAATATAGAAAGACTTGCATCAGCAAAGCACTTATAATAAACAAAAGGAATAATATAGTTACACCCGACAGATCTTTCTGAAAAGAGAAAAGATAATTTAACAAAGATAACTCAAGATACTAAAGCATTATGAGGCCTTACCTTGGTTATGCTATAGATTACAAAGCATCCTATTCCAGACGATGTTATGAACTGTACCATCAATGGTATATTGAATGTTAAGGCTATTTCGTTAATGTACCTGAAACAGGTCAGTACAGCTAAAGTTTAATCATATTATTTGTTAGTAGGTATGTGATTTTGTGAAGACTTCCATAAAGGTAGCAAATGTGATAATATTCGATTAAAGTCCCCGGAATCTGGATTATATTGCCGACAAGTAGGACAAAGCTCTAGAAAATAAATCTCTTACCATACGACTTTATCATAGCGCTTAACAACCGCAATAAAGCGCTTTTTAATTTTTTCGTCAGAGATATCCTTGTAAATAAAGTGCTTAGTTAAATAATTATCTGTATCATAATTTATATTCACGCGTGGAACCAGATTTTCTAGATGATTCTTCATGATTTCTATCTGCGTTTGCGCTTGTGCGTAATAAGTAGCGATTAGTATGTCTGAGTATATGTGAGCAATCCCAATCCAGAAATATGTGCCGTTTTGGTTTAGAAGTAACATGAGGAATCTGAAACAAAGATTAGGGAATGGAATGTTCATAGTTCATCACATGATGTTTTACTTCTGGATGCAAAAATAATAAATTTAATTACTTCTTTAACGTGTACATACATCGAATGAACCCATCACAATTATTCTCCTAAACGGACCGACAGACCTTTTCTTTGAAAGGCGATGCAATAGTAGTTGTTCAGTATGTGTAAATTGTAGTCCCGTTTTTTCGATATTTAAAGTATTTTTATAGCCTAGCGCCTCGGTGGTCTAGTGGTATGTGCACTCGCCTGCCAAGACTGAGGTCCCGGGTTCAATTCCCAGGTCGAGCGAAAACATGTTTCCTACTTTTCAAACATGGCTCGGGTTTGAGATCACCAACCCGCATTAGGCAAGCGTGGTGATTACGCCTGAAACCTCTTCACTGTACTGATATCTTCAGTGAGACGAGAGGCCTTTGCCCAACAAGTGGGACATTACAGGCTAATACTTTTTTTTTTTACTTAATATATTGTCTATGGTACTTACTTAGGCCACGTATCGGTAGCATACGGTACATAAATAATGACTCCTCCAGTTATGTCTCTATATCTCTTTACCAAACAAGCAAGTACCCAAAGCACACCTCCAATAGAAAAACTAATGTTGGTGACTAGGCACAGTCGAGATATTAATCTTTTGTTTTTCTCCATAATCACTTCGTCTTGTTCGTTTGTTGGGCAAAATTCACCATCTGCAAAAATTGAGAATTTATAATACACGCCGCGCCTCCCGATTTTACCCGCGTTGTGGCAGTTTCCGTGAAAATGTCGGCATAGAAAATAGTCTATAACGTTCATTTTAAATGTAGCTATCCACGACAAAAATAATTATTCGAATCGGACCCGTAAAGCCCGGAAGCCCGTAAATACAACCTAAATAATACAAACTAAATTTTCTACTAAACTTTTACCTCTTTATATACATCAGATAAAAATGGTAAAACTAATTGATTTCATTTCATTGAAATTGCACATTGCAGCTTGCCTACAGAATACTTAAGAAACTTTCCAACGATTGAGGATCTTAGCTTCACTTTCATAACAAAAGCCAACAAGAGTAAAATATAAGTTCTTCACTTGTATCAAGCCTTACCTTTGAGGATTTCATCAATTTCAGCCATTTTGGGTGCTTTGTAATACATTGTTGTTACCTTCACTATCAGATTGACATGGGGTATAAATAATATCACAGAATCAATCACTCTCGGAATGTTATGATGGAACTAAAATATATACAGAATAAGTTCATACAGGGTGGCCCATTTGGACCGGTAAAATCCATGAATGCAGTATGTGTGATTAAAGGGGTAGTATGGATCATATAAAAAAAAATCTTATAGTTTTAAGACTTACCCATACTGACAGATTTAATGGGCCACCTATTATTATAATGACATAAATGGTGTAAAAATTAAAGATAGTTAAAACCTTACCTGTAATAGTTGTAGGATATAAATCAAATACTGCAAAGTGTACACAACTATAAACACAATTATAACCACTCTGTACACATTGTGCAAAATTTCTTTTTTTGGACTCAACTTATTCAGCGGCTTATGGTATCCCGCCCAAACGAGCACATTATAGACAGGAACTAAGGAATCGTATGGGAGGACTTTAGAATAAGTATACATTTTCGAAAGGTAAAGATAGCTGTACCTTTTGGGATATTATTTATGGAGTAGATAAGATATTAATGGACACAAGAAACCATTGAAAAATATTAGATTTTTTGTGTATATATTTATTTCGTTACCTATACAAATGTATTTTTTGGAATATTTTTTATGGATTAGGTTATTAGCGGACACAGGAAACCATAGTATGAAAAAAGTACATTGTAAGCTTGTAGTGTCTCAATATAGCGTAAAGTCTGCTGACTCGAAATATGAGAACGATACTAAACAGGGCTAAAATAAACTATCCACATACTAATCGGTTACGTACTACAAGTGTCAACACAATTACTTAACCGATTCATTGCGGCACCCATTTTTTAAAACTTTTCGCCGTGGCTGTGAACAAATTTTCTATGACACGACTGGCGTGTCAAGCGCCATAGAAGTTGATGGCACGCCTATTGTGCCATCAGCCATGTATATAAACCACATGTTTTTTCTTGCGTTTTCACGGTTTATCAGGTGTTTCAAACCTTTTGTGTTGTTTTGTTAATTTTTAAACTTATTTCTACAAAAAAATATTCCGACTTAGGGTTTATTTATTTACAAAAAATAATTCGTGGGGAAGGTAACATTTGAGTGGGATATCTTGCTTATAATTTAAATAATTACAATTAATGGACAAGATTAGTTTGTAGCTCGTCATAGCTGTCGGAAGTGCATAAAATTAAATATTCAGATTGTTTGTTAAATTGACTGTCTTATTTTAGAATCGACACGAAAACGTAAATACATTCCGGAAACAGAAGACTATGACAATGATGAGACTCAATGTGAAAATGAAGAAGAAACGATGAATTATATTTTTGAACAAAATTCACAATCATACTCAGATGATGGAACTTTCAAGCCTCAAAAGAAGTTTAAGGACAGTGGTACATGCACAGAAATTGCTGATCAAAAAATTGATCAAGTGCCTTCCATATTTTTTCTCGTGTCATAAGCCATAAGTTAACACAATTGATGACACGCCTGTCGTGCCATCAGCAACGTTAAAAAATAATTCAATGTAAATTTAAAAAGGTTGACAACCCCTGCAACCTCGAAATTCACACAATATCCGGAAACTAATACAACAGACTAGATTTTCGTGGAAAAACCTGATAGTTTTGTCCTGGGCAGACCCTTCTAAAACTTAATTTGAGGCTGTTACAACCGATGAAAAAATGACACGCCTCTCGTGTCATAAGCCATAAGTTAAAACAATTGATGACACGCCTGTCGTGCCATCAGCAATGAATCGGTTAATATCTACGTTTTTTTGTCGGAAATGTAATTACTGAAAGAAATTACTTGGCCAGTCATTCGTCCATTACAACTTCATTAATCACATTTTCCCTATACGGAATAGTTATTAAGTTAATTTCACATTTAATAATTATACACGGACGTGTTAATTTGATTAATAGGTTATTACATATTTGTAACGTAGATTGTTCGTGAATGTTTATGTCATACTAGCCACGCCCCGCGGTGATACCCGCCTTGTACCCATTCCCGCGGGAATTTCGGGATAAAATGTATCCCATGTATTTTTCTGATGTATAACCTATGTTATAGTAAAGTAACACCCAAATCCGTTTAGTAGTTTCTTCGTGAAAGAATAACAAACAGACATACATACATCCTCACAAACTTTCACATTTATAAAATTAGTAGGAAGTATTACTATGTCTTACGTAAGCGTATCAAATAGTATCAGAATTAGCTTCCACCTTAACTTTAGGGTTTCCTTTTAACTTCACCAGACAGGGCTTAAATAGACTTCCAAAATGAAAAGAAATTATATTTGATCAAGCATTTATTCAGCTAACTACAAACTTTAAAACTTACTTATGTATAATTAACAAGCTTTATGCTTAATAGTAAGTAATCAGTATTGGAAAATTGTCTCTTCGATTCTGTTGACAAAAAAAAGACAGCGGCCATTTTTATAATATTTGCTTATAGTTTCTCTCTCATGTTTATTTCAAGAACAACTATAATAAAAACAAATATGGTTCATCTGGTTCATCAAATTATACTTGGTGTTTAAGAACAGTTTAGCTAATCGTTTGTCATTTTCTGACATACGCAATTTTCCGAAGAGCAAAAGAGACAAAACACTTTATAACAGTGTTTTAGTTATACAGCCTTTATTATTAATAAGGTGGTAAAGGTCCACAACTAAGCATAAACCCTGTTAATCATTAAATTGAACACATTAGAAGGGGGGCAGCCATACTTCGAAGTCTGACCACTCCAGTTTGGCTCTGAGCGCTTCCTCGAAGGTGTGGTCCAGTGCAGCGTCCCGAGGGCCTACCGCTTGAAGCTCCTTGGCGCATTCCTTGCTCACCTCGCGCGCGGCGCGCATCAGCTTGGATATCTGTTGGACGCTTTCCCGAGCGTCTTCCATTGGTATCTGAAATGTAAGCAATAACAATTTAACAATCTGTTTTTTAAGAGACAGACAGAGACACACAAACCGGGTAAACCCCTGGGGGGTTTACCCGGTTTGTGCCCGTTCCCGTGGGAATTTCGGAATAAAAAATAACCTGAACGTAGGTATCCATTACAAAAAGAATTTTAATTCAAATCTGATTGGTAGTTTCTGAGATTAGCGCTTTTACACAAACAAACATAAAAATCAAAGTTTACCCGTTACCCACCTCATCACCCTTGGGCAGCGTATGGGGGTATATCCGCACCCAGTGGCCCACCTTGCCCACGGCCTTGTTCCACCGGACGCCGTTGCCCCACGAGCACGCTGTCATCATCTTCCGCCGGGACGCGGCCGTAGCGTACCCTCCGCGCCATGACTCGTCCACAGGGTCTGCAGCCTGGCTCGAAGTGGACTGACTTGACGACTGAAGACAGTTTTCTAATTTAATAAGTTACATCATGTTTTTTTTTTGCACCGAGATAATATAATAAGTTGCGTAGCAAGATGAATTAAATATATAATTGTTACCGATTAAAACCAAGTTTGTGGCACTACTGGACATTGGGCAAAGGTCTCCCTTAAATATGCAAATCCCCAGTATTCTGCTATCGTTATTTGGTTTGTGTTTCTTAGTTTTTTTGGGGAGGAGTAAGGGTATGGGTCAGTTTTTGTTTCAAACTACAAGATATAAAGATCAACAGCTAATTCTGGTTATTAGTAATAAACATCTTCAAAGTTCAACAATTAACTTTGGAATATTCTGCTGCAAACAAGTTGAAATCAAAACTTACAATAGTACAACAAAAGACTGTCGAAAATAATATTTTTTATTTACATTATTTACAGATCCAATTGAACAAAATTTTGATATTCTCTCGAAAAAAACGGGGTCGTTTAAACTAAAATAATACAGATAGAGTCTTTGACTTAGTACCAAACGGAGTAGTCACTCAACCCTTAGCAAAGTCTTGGAACTGACTTCAAGCCAGCACTATCAATCATACCTGCACGTCAGAACTGCCGTCGCTGGTCTCTGTTGACGAAGCCGATTTCAAACTCCGCCCGGGATTGTTCTCCTTGGATTTCTCATTTAATTCCTGAAAGATTGTAATTGTCATGTAACCCTGTATTTAGTTATGTATTTCACGGAGTTGGGGTTTCCATTGAAGCAGAGCGGTGCGGAGCCGAATCACTACATAGTATAAAACAAAGTCGCGTCTGTTTGTCTGTTTGTCTGTATGCTTAAATCTTTAAAATTACGCAACGGATTTTGATGCGGTTTTTTGTAATAGGCAGAGTAATTCAAGAGGAAGGTTTTTATATAAAAAAATTCCCGAAATTCCCACGGGAACGGGCACAACGCGGGTAAAACCGCGGGGCGCTGCTAGTTTACCAATAAAGTGCATTGGGATTATCATATAACGAAACGCATTGATATTGCAGTTGAGCACCGCAAAGTTCCCGTCTGCTTCAAGGATACGCACATTTAAGGGTTTCAAAGCTCTAAGTCCGTATTTTCCCGAAATCTTTGGTTTATCCACCAATTTAATCACTATTTCGCCAAAATGTGCAAACACCCGTTTAAGGTGCTTATTTAACCTTAAACGATCTGAATCTTACTTTCGTTAAGGCTGAGTGGAAAATTAGAGTTGAGATTACTATTTTATAATTAAGGAGAGCAAACAAAGAGGAGCCCAAGAATGTTCAAACTGGTTCAACAGTCTGGTCAGTGGACTAATCACTTAACTATACTTGGATAGTCTGAAATCTATCTACTCGTATAGTCGTAAATCTCTTAAAATTACCTAAATCAAATCACTTACCGGATACTTCTCAATAACTGGCGGATTCAACGTGACGCAGTGTATAGGCATGGCGCGGCGGCGGCGCGGGCGTGTGCCGCGGCGCCCGCTGCCGGGGCCCCGGCTACTGCTAGCTGACCGCGGAACTCCGCTCTCATCTTCAGAATTGTAATTCACTGAGGAGAAACTGAAGGAAGAAACAATTTCTAAAGTTATTCTTATACGATCAGTTTGACGAGACTTGATGAGATTTGAATAATTAAGGTTTTTTTTTGGCTTGTTAATACCAATAATAGCTAATTAAGAAATGAAAAGTAGCTCAAAACCTTCCTAGTGAATCTCTCTCTCGACTCTGTCTATCGGAAAACCCTCTTAAAAATCTATTCAGTAGTTTTTGAGTTTATCCTTAATAGACAGACGCGGCAAGACACAATATCTATACATATAATAAAATTGTAGAAAAGTGCTGTCTGTACATTGAAAATAAAAATAAAAAAAATAGCAGGGGTTATTGTTATGTCGATGTCGAACCCAAAAATGTAATCAACTTTTTTTTTGTCTGTTTGTCTGTTTGTCTGTTTGTCTGTTCACGCTAATCTCAGAAACGGCTGATCCGAGTTGGATGCGGTTTTCACGAATATATTGTGGTATGCTTCAGTTATGCTTTAGTGTTTGTTTCATGTCAATCGGTTCATAAATAAAAAAGTTATGTCAAATTAAAGAATCACGTCGAACACTATTCTATGCTTATACATAGGCACCATTAATCTCCGCAACTATTTGACGGATTTGGTTGAAATTTTGTACCGACATATTTTAGAGCCTGGCGCAACATAAAGACTACTTTTTACCGCGGGAAAACATCCGTTTCCCATGGGAATCGGTAGTTTATTGTTTTTTTAACGCCTGTTCCGGTCAACGAACGACGTCGATCATTGTTACTAGATAGGTAAATTACAATCATTAATAGAATATGTTATAGCTACTTAATACCTTGGAATTGACTGGATTACCATGGGAAAAAAATTAAAAGGGCTCATCTAAATTCTTTCTACTTAAGTTAGTTTAGGCTGATATCATAAACTATAAGAATAATTTACCGAGGGAAATCATAGTACTCCCATGGGAATGAAAAAACATTGTTCTTTTACGGCTGAAGGTAGTTTGTAAGCTGTTGAATTTTAAGAATAATGTCGAACGGATTCCTTCCAGTTTCCCGTGGGTCTGAGATGTTATCCCGCGGTAAAAAGTAACATAAGTGTTGTTATTTCCAAGCCTAAACTAACTGTTTGCCAAATTTCATCCATATCCGTTCAGTAGTTTTTGCGAGAAAGACTAACAAATATGCGTCTATACAAAGTTTCGCGTTTATATTATTAGTAAGAGTTAATTCTATTATGAATAACTACTTTTTTTCTCTGTTAGTAGAATTTACTGAAACTTTATAATAATTTTAATTTAATAATTAATTAATTAATTAATTTACAACGAAATCTGATAGAAGCAGAGATTTTAACAGGGTGCGGAAAAGGTGATAGTGTTTTTATTCCTCGGATTCCTCTCATTCCAAACAATTTTCCGTTTAGTTTTAAACGAATTCAGTTTCCAGTGAGCCTATGTTTCGCCATGACAATTAATAAAGCTCAAGGTCAGACTCTAAAAGTTGTGGGCGTAGATCTAAGTATCAGCTGTTTTTCGCACGGTCAATTGTATGTGGCTCTGTCCCGTGTTAGCAATCCCAGCAGCCTGTATGCTTTCACCCCCGATGGCCATACGTCTAATATTGTATATAGAGAAGCATTACAGTAAAGTAGGTTTTTTAGCTACCCAAAATGACTGTGATTATGATCCAAAATAAAAATAAGTATATATTTAAAAAAAAAACGCTGCTCATAGTCACTATTCCACGCGAACGAAGTCGCGGGCACAGCTAGTCCATAATAAATATATAAGGAAGGAACTTTATAGATATGTAAGGAAGCACAAGGATGCCAATGTCCCACTGCAGGGTAAAGGTGTCCCCTTTATCCTGCAGTGGGACATTGACGTCTCTTAAAAAATGGAGGGAGGGGGATGTGCTGAATTTCTATGCAAGTATTTACGCATTCAACGGCGTGGAAGGAGGTCCCTGCAGCAATCCAAGTCCAGTATGTTTCATCGGCAGGCCCAGCAGGTCGAACAGCTCATGCAGCATCGGCTGTTTCACCAGGATGTCCGCCTCGCAGTTGGCTCCCAGCGCTGGTGATAGATTCACCTGGAAACGTTGAAAATGGAAGGTTAGGTTGGATAGTGTTAATGCGCTTTTATGCCTTACCCCGAATTAAATACCATGTAAATTAATAGGTTAGTTCCAAAAATGTTTTACTACTATTTGTATAAAATTCGGGACTGGTTAATTCTAGCGTTTAAGTATTCAATCATTGATTATATTATGTGGTTTTTCACTATTATTTTAAGGTCGTACAAAGTCTCAAAACCCGGTCACAGTAAGGGAAACACTGCGCCATCACCCAATTTAAATTCGGATCCAACTGCTGACTAGAAAGTAGCTCGAATCCAACAGTTCCATTATCCAAACCAAACCCGTACTTCAATCAGCCAAGGTTTCAACGCGTCGTCAAGCAGTACATCAAACCCGTAGAACTCGAAGCAGTTCCTTGCTGGCGGGGTGCCAGCAGCTTGCGCCAACAACGTCAACGTCACTATTGCTCGGATCCTTTGCCAGACCAGCCACTCGGCGTTGCCCCAGCGACCGACAAGCGCCCGACGGACTTGCTTTAGCGTCCATTTGCAACCTGGAATTCATAAATGTATGGTTTTATGAGAGCGTTCAGACAAGTTTTTTTATTTTTATATACTTATTCAAATGTTTAACTTGTGTACAGCAAAAAATCATTACAAACAACACGCTTCGCTGAACTTACCACTCCCGATCCTGTCTTTGCACTCGGCAAACCGAGGCCCGCTCTTGTTGAGAGATGAATTCGTTAAATGTCGGTATGGATTGTGTATGTCTGTCAACGTATACTTGTCGGTGCCTGAAAAGAGAGTCATCATAAATTAAAATAAATCAGCTAAGTGGACGCATCAAACTAGATACATGCCTGCAACATAGAATTAGATTTTACAAAAACTAATGCAAACGCTTACTCCGTAGTTATGGAAAACAACCAGGGAATTTGGGTGCATTAAAATGATTACACCCAAATGACAACGATCAATCTGTACTAGGTAATGCACAGATAGAGACAAAAGTAAAAGTTTCTATACATAAAAACACGTTATCTAAGGTAGAAAATGCAGCCTTCGATTTCATGACATTTTATGCAAATGCAGTCGACAGCTGCAGTTGCCTCTACAGTTGACAACATATCAATCATACCAACAGAATGATACGGTAACACGATATTTCTGGACAAATGTGAAGTAATTTACCAAATCTCGCCAGTCCTTCAGCATACATGTACGCAGTCAGCGGTCTGTAGCCAGGCACGCACACGTACAGTCTTAGATCGAACTTGTAACCCGCGATGAGCAGAGGCCGTTCAATGTACCGCTGCACTACTGCAGCTGTGCCGCAACTCATCTCGCAGATGCTCTGGAATCGTAAAATAGATTATTTTTGGAGACTGGGCCATATATCAGGAACCTTGATTTTTGATGATGATATGAAAAGATTTGGTTTTGATGATAGTATCAAAAAGTTTAGACGAGTAAGGGCCAAAGAATTATAATCCATTGTACAATTAGATATCATTTTTGTCTATTTTGTAACATGAAAAGTAATTTTGTGTGAAGGGGATAATTAGAGTGGAATTGACTTTCAGTAATAATAAAAATGAATAAAAATTGTTTATTGAAAACCATATAACATGACTACTTGAACACTATTGTCTAAACTGGGCCGAGCCTGTATCTTAGACAATAGTTAAAAGTAGATACGAGCTTTGCTATGTTTTATCCTCATTTCCGAGCTCAAGAGCTGAAAGGAGGAAACGGGCTTTGGTATATAAAGTCAGACACTTTACCCGAAACAGGAATATCCCTCTCCCCTGACTCTGGGCGACTGGTTTGTGGATCCACACCACATTCGCACCTCCATTGGCAGCCTCGTCGCGGCGCAGTCGGGAGCATTCGGACACTAGCTTGGCGTATTCTAAGGGCAGGTGGTAGCATGGCGGACTGGAAACATGAACGGTATATAATGGTAACATGGGAAGAACGATGGAACGGAGTTTGCTCTAGAGTGAGACAGGTGTCATGTTATCTCTTACTTATAACCTGAAACTATGTCTTTTGGAGAAGAGATGTTACAGTCTAACATCAGTTCTAATAAATAATGCTGAAACTAGAGTCGCCTTTGCTCTAAGTCTCACGTTATCTCTTATAATAGTTATAATATAGAATTTGAAAGAAGAAAAGATAACAATGGTCTAAAATACCTTACATACTCTAAATCAATACGTTACATACTGAAATTGAATTTATTTCTGATTTCAAAATACGTATACGGATACACTTCGTATTTTATCCAAAACAATGTTTTGTCTATGTTTTGTCTATGTTTTGTCTATACATTATTTCAATTTCAGTGTCACTATTTAATTTATTTCAAAAATGTCAACTCACTGCGCCGTTATTAGTTTTGGTATACCTCTGACAAGGTTTTACAAACTCCATAGGTATGTACATACATATGTAGCAACTCTACCGTTATTTACCGAATTATTATTCTTAAGAGAGTTAATATTCAATCTAGCATGGATTTTACAATCAAAGACTTCCTCCATTGAGGAAAAGAGTTTTGGGATGGGGTGAGAATGGAATGAGACTTCAGAAGTATCGTCTTCGGCTGGAAAATCAACCACTAATTCACAGGCACATACCACCTCATTTATAAACGATGTGTTACTAAAACACTGTTATATCGTGCTTTGTCTCTTTTACTCTTAGGAAAATTGCGTAAGTCAGAAAGCGACAAACCATTTGATAGCTAAAATGTTCTTAATACGCGTATATTAATATGTCCTATAGAGCGTGTACAAACTCTAAGCACTTAATGGCGATAAACCTGGCACACACGACACATAGCTTTATCTATACGGAAAAGAAATAACGTAAGTTTAACAACTGCCAATAAAAAATTCCAATAACATCATAATTCATAACGCATTCTAAATATAAATTCCTAACATTTACGTGACTGAAATTTTGCACGTACCTATGCTAAAAATATTGTCCTTGCACCGGAACGTTTTACGATATCCGAACAAGTTACAAGTAAATTCTTATCGGTAATCTGAACCGGCGTAACTTTATAGGCAGGGTCGTTTTAGACAGTATGAGTGTGCCCATAGCATTTACATAGGCTATTATCCGCACGACAGGCCCTGCAGCCTATACGAGTAGATGTATTGACTATAAACAAAAGTTAACCGCCGTATCGTACTAGTTCCACGTTAGCGAATTGCACACGTCAAACTACAACCGTTTAATGTACAAAGTTCCCTTTATAGAGACTTATTCAAAGTTATAAGGAAAACGGAACCAAGTTGTCGGAGTTTTATTTTGGGGCCATATTGTTTTTTTAATCTGGGTCACATAGAAACTATTTCAAAGATATAATGAAGTCGATCACGTTAAATATCTATGAAAGAATAGATATTGAAATACTGAAATGTAACTATATCATACCTTTCACTCTATTTAAAAATGTGCATAATACAAACATTTATTACCTCATTCGACTAATAAATTCATAACTTTACAACACAAATTACTTGAAACTTAAACGAATAGAATATTAACAATCTTGAACAACGTTTTACTAGTTTGTTGTTGAAGGCATTCAACTCTGGAATTTAGTAGAAATGCAACAATAATCGTTATTACAGTAAAACATTAGCATAAGAAAATGCATACCTAGTTTACAAGCTAAGTTCGCCGATGTCGGTTTACAAAGGTCATCATAAAAATAAACTGCAGTCGTGATTGGTTAAGCGAAGGTGAAAGTTCACGGTAATATTATAAATTATAGTTCTGAATATTAATTGTGGGCAATTACCTCGAAGTGGTACCGCGGCCGTCGCGTGACGATTGCACAAAGAAAAAGGAATCAATGTTTTGTTCGAAGGGATATTAGCATTCCTCAGCAGAAAGACAGGCGACACCCCCGGCTTCACACTTTTATGTCGGTAGCACATTGGTTCCGGGACAGGGGCACATAAAAACCAAGGAACTCACCACAACTGGTTAACCTCTTTTAGTACACTGAAAATTTCGGAGGAACATGCATACTTTGTACCCATTCGAATTCGCCAAAACATGTATGTATGCGAGTCTCGTATGAAGCCATCGGCTGTTTCGCGACACATTAACTCGCACACGCTGGTATTTTTGGATGAATTTCGTTATTTCTCTCGGTAACATTGCTGTGGAAGTACCTTATGTAATGTAGTGTCGTGGGGCACGCGAGAAGGCGCGTGGGTTCATTCAAATAAACTATGACGCGGGGCGATTGTCTCGGGCCCCGGGGCCCTGCGCCCTGAACATCGATAATACAATCACTGTAATGCACATTGTAGGTACTTATTATCATGATTGTTCCATTTTTAGGCTACTTACTTTTATAGAGGGGAATTTCCATAACTATTTTGGGCTGGCTGACTATTTATACCAACTTTATAATAAAGAGCAATGATAGTCTGATCGGAATTTTCAGTCACGTGAAATTGATACTTTCCCATTAAGTTATGATTGAAATGTTAAAAAGATAAATATCTAGATTTCGACAATATTTCTAGTCATGTCTTTGTCTAGACTATTATAACGACTACAAAAATGTTAGTATTAAATCATTTTTGTTGCTTCAATCCGTTCTGACTGAAACTAAGTAGTCTATACAAACTCAATACAACACAACACAACATACAATTACGTTACCAACGAAAAAAGTACCTGAACCGTTAAATTATTCAACGTATTACATTGCCTAGAACTATAAATAAACAATATAAACAGAAAACAAACAATAATTTCGTAAATAGCAGTAAAACTGTATCATGTAAACTTTACGAATGATGCGATACGTAAAACGAAAAATTCAATCATCGATTTGTTTCCATTCAGTACATTTCCATGATTGATGTCGTAGAACTTTTAAAGTTCCTCGTTCTGTGTGTTCTGAACAAAACTTGTGTTTCACAATATTTGGAGACAAGTAATTTTATCGATTGCAGGGCGATTGTAAACATTCACATTCGTGATGTGTCGCTACTTACAACCTTTTACAATATTTAGATGGAGCTTTACCTATAAACACTGCTTTTGTTTCAGTAAATTATTTCAGTATCTAGTACAATTTTGGTTGATAAATAAACATGAAGGGAAAATTAATGTTTTAATCGAACATACAGTTTCGTAGATTTAAACTGAATTTGAACTATCTATGGAAACTTAAAGCTTGTTGATGGATGGGAAGTAACTTAAGGTGTTAGAAAACTATTTTACAGCGAATGACGATCAATTAAAAGTACTAAAGACACATTTGTTAACTAAGCAGTTAATTACCCTTAAATTTTTTGCATTACTTAGTACAGCCTGCATTCAAAACCGTTCGTGTTTTTAAATTGGCATTGAAATGGCATATTTTTTATGACGACCCTAAATCACTTTTCAGAGCACGAAATTCATCGTCGCAAAATTACCATTTGATACAAAATTAATATTTATTACCGTTTCGTGTGGCTGATGTTATTGTTTTAAATTCTTTTTATCGTTTTCAATTATTTAAGTAAATAACAATTTTAATGGTTTCTTAGTTCGTTTTAAAGATATCTTTAGATTCCGTGACAGTATCGACGAACGGTGCTCCCGTTTCCGGAAAAATAAATCATTAAAAATAAGGTTGATGCTTATTGTTAATAGTGCCGTGGATAGAACGGTCGGTTACCTTAAATAAACACGAACCGTTCATTCAGAACAAAACGAATATCGTTTAATTTATTCGCTGTAAAATCGGATTTGAATCCACGGATGTTACCTTGGTAAAGCGTGCCGTTTGAATAGAAGGAGTTTCCAAAATGCGTGTTCTAGCATCTTGTAAATTTTTAAAAAGGCATCTTGTAAATTCGCCTAATATAAATTTAGCCAAAATGTTAACACACTAACTTGTATTCATTTCGGATAGGTCAAGAACATCTATTAATAAAACAACATATTCACCGCCCATTCACACCACAGAAAGCTATTCACATAAATCTGTACGCCAATGTTGCATCAAAGCAATTTTGTCCTTATTAATAACAATTCAAGAGTCATTAGAAAACTCCAGACGTGATCAATTTTCGTTCATTAATTCGGTTTTCATTTGGTTTCCCCTTTCGGTAATGTAATCGTTTACGTCATACGTAATGGATTGAATAACCAATCGGGGCTCATGAATGACTTGCGTACCTACTTTGTAGCTAATCGAACTGACTTTTAGTATAGATATCAACGTATCACTACATAGTATAAAATAAAGTCGTCTCTTTTTCGTGTCTGTCTGTTTGTCTGTCTGTATGCTTAAATCTTTAAAATTACGCAACGGATTTTGATGCGGTTTTTTGTAATAGGTAGAGTGATTCAAGAGGAAGGTTTTTATGTAAAAAAATTCCCGAAATTCTCACGGGAACGGGCACAACGCGGGTAAAACCGCGGGGCGCTGCTAGTGATGTAATAAATAGTGGTGACTGACTACTGTATTAGTTTGAGGTAAATTATTAAGTGTTGAGTTTGGTTTCTGATTTAATAATCAATTATATGGTGTTTTGAAATTGCAATACTTGTAGAAATCTCCAGTTTATATTTTTTCAGACGTTTTATACAATTTTATCAAATGAGGTTTATTTACCCCATATTCACTTTACTATCTAAATTGATTATGGTGTAAATAAACCTCATTTTCCATAATCTATTGGTCTATTGGAAATAGCATCAATTTACTCGAGCGTAAAGGCTATATTGAATAATAGAAAAATTTACTTTCCATATAGATATTTGTATTAACATACGCATTACACGTTATTGACAAATGTCTGCAGACAAGATTGCAGACAATATGTCCGCCAGGCCACATCTATTCTATGACTTATTCGGGGAGAACAGAAATAGACCCGAAAGATAAAAATCTTTATATTTACAATTCTACTGTACGTGTGTATAGCTACCTGAAGTCCTCCTAATCGGCTGGACCGATTTGAATGATTTTTTGGGATGCGTTTGGGTGGCACCCTGGATGGTTTAAATTCACACTAGCGACATCTATTAGGTCGTGGGTGGAACTAGGGATAGCTAGTATAAGTATAATTATATACGAACTTGATATTTAATGTTTTACCTGAAATCATAAATAGATCCGTATATCCTCCTCATACATCGCAGTAATCTTGATAAGTTATCTTTCCTACAAATGGAGCCTCCTTTAGGTATGTGGTTCATGAACTGAAAGTGAAATATTAAACTATCGTTAGCGCAAACTTTTGGACCTAAATCTGCGACCGAAATGGAACATATTTACGTATAACAAACGAATGGAAATCCGTACCAATTTATCATGATTGTTTTGTCAGTTTGATTTAGATAGCTAGTTGTTTTTGGATATGAAAATGATTAATGTGTGTCTCGGTTATTAAGAAGTGGGGTGTACTTAGTAACTGGGGTTCTATGTATTTTTTTTAATTATTGGTGTATGTTCTTAAATCTATAGTCCTATAATAACGTTGAAAACTTAGATTTTTTATGTTTTTGTTTCTTTGAAAGTGATAATTTCAGGAACTATTTTTTTTTTAAATAATTATTTTTGTATTGCTAAATTCAAGAGGATAGTTAAAGCCAATGTCTTCTTCTAATCCGAAAAACCCCCGGAAATAGGCACAACGCAAGTAAATCAGACGCTGATTGCTAGTCTATACATATAAAACAAAGCCCCAAAAGCTGTTTGTCTGTATGTAATTGACATTCTCAAGAACTACTGAACGGATTTTCATTCGTTTTCACCAACATATAGAGTAATTTAAGAGGAAGATTTTTAATTACTTTTCATGTCAATATTTGTACAGGGACGGGTACAACTCGGGTCAAACCGCGGGGTACTGTTAGTTATTAATTAATGTTAGTTGTTACAGCTATATGCAGTCTAGCTTTGCAGTAAACATGAGCTTTGACCTTTAATAGGTTGACGACAAAGTCGAATGCCATAGAACAGTGTCTTCAAACATATACCACTAAATATATGAACCTGCCAGTCTCCCAGGGTCTTGTAGCATCCCGCGGGAAACCCTCCGGATCGCCACCAGAGGTTCCATCTATCGTCAGCACCGTTCAAACCTTGGTATATCCTCCATCCTCGCTCCGCACACACCTACAAAGACGTTTAAACTCAATTTACGAGTACACATACATGTAGCAGGCAAACGCAGCAATAAGACCCAATTTGCAGTAGCACTATAACAAAGGTATGTGCAAAGATAACCTATATGTACTCGGTATAGATATTTCCTTTAAACCCAAAGTGATTGCAGGAAGTGTTCTAATAGTAGTGGGCAACAATTAACATAGCTCACTACACTAACCTATCATTACACTAGCATGTGGACAAATTATATAGCAATAAATATATACTCCAGCCAGTCAGTATCACTATAAATATTTATTAGTTATTACTGAGACTTCCCGATAAAGTCTTGGCCTGTTTGATAGATATGTTTGTAGATGATGATAATTAATACTTAATAAAATAATTGACGGTTATGTAAGTAATAAGGGACTTATTCATAAATTCTTATTTACAGCATTTTCTATCAAAATGATTTGTCCCTTTCCGATATACGCTATTTTCTGTGGAGTAAGAGAGACAAAACATTTTATAATAAAGTATGTGAAAAAGAAAATAAAAAGCGCCTCTCTCTCAATCAAGCCTCGAAAGTTTTTTCGAAATAATCAAACTAATGCAATGGTAATACAGACCTCTAAAATCGTCCTTCTTTACTAATATTTTTAGTGAGCTGTGACACCCTTAACTTAATATTAGTAATTTCCTTCACCTTCCTTGCTATTACAGCATAACAACTAAGGGCGCGTTTCCATTGAAGCGGAGCCGAGCTGTCAACTGACAAATCACAATGCAATACAAAAAGATTTTGACAAATGTTAGTGCATTGACAATGCGCTTCTTCTTCATCGAGTGGATGGTCAACCTGACCAATCCTGGTGTCAGAGTTATTGAGCCGCCAAAGGCCTCTGACATGGCTCATGTAACGACTACTATCCGTAGAAAGTAACCGGGACCGACGGCTTAACGTGCCCTCCGAAGCACGGAATCATCTTACTTTTCGAGTAATCATTCGGCCTGCAATGCCCTAACCAAACTGAGGAAAGTCTCACAAAGAGATTTTTGTAAGATATCCCCACCGGGAATCGAACCTGGAACCTCCGGGTCGCGAGCCGGGCGCTCAAACCACAAGACCACGGAGGCTGTTGCCAATGCGCAGTGATTGGTGAATCGGACTTCGCACCTCTCCGTTTCGCTTAAAATGGAAACGCTCCCTGCGAAAATGGGTTCAAATAAACGAGCGAGACATAGTCCGACTAAATATTCCCTTCGTCTCATATTCGTACCACATGTAAACCCGTAGTTTGTTTACCGAGCCTCTGTTTGTACACATTCCGTATCATAATAAACCTACAAAAATCGCGTAAGGCATTACTGCTCGCGATCGAACCGCAAATAGCCCAGAGTTATGTCTGGTTCATGGAAAATTTTAGGCCTTATAGTGCTATATCTACACTTAATACTATGTAGGTCTGTTTGATTTGTCATAGCAGTTGGTGCCTACCCTCGTATATCAACATTGAGAAGTAGTGCATATGTTTCTATTGTAAAATAGTATAAAGTGAAATAAGTGTCACTACCACAACCTAATTATGTAAAACCTCCCGTGGAAAAGCAGAAAATCCAAATACAGTTATATGTTTACTTAAAGGATTTTCTCCAAAAATTTTGTAGTACATATGTTTTGGTAAATAAAATAAATATCTTTATATTTAAGTTATCTATTTGTGTATGTGTAAGTATTCGTGTAAGCTTAGTAATCTAGTTCCAATGTTCATATTTTATATTATCTGTCATAAACACGTGTTTTCATTAACTGAGGAAATCACAGAACGAACATGTTCACAACAAGTGTTTTCAAAGAACGAACTATTGTTCAGATCGATTCGCCACATTTAGTAGCGCTCGTAGCGTATAATAGCTATTGTAAAGCAACGTGCAGGCATACATACAACTACTTGGATAAGCATTTATATCTGATCGCTTCGGAGGGCACGTCCCGGTTGTTTCAATCATAAGACCATGTTGCAGGCCTTGAGGCGGTCTAAAAACTCCGACACCAGGGTTGGCCACTAACGAACTTACTTTTATTCTAAGTGTGAATGCAGCTTTATCTGACATGCAAGCTAGGTACTGACCCAATATCAAGCTTGTGTATAATATCAAGCTTGTGTGTAGCCTTAAGGTCAGTTAAGGTCTTAGCCCACTTATACGACTCCGCCCCAACACCGCTCCTGAACTAAGGCAACAGCTAACTGGCACCCAGCATTCCACGCGGCGACAGCTAGCTGGCACCCAGCAGTCCACGCGGCGACAGCTAGCAGTCAGACAGCGGTAAGCGAGCTGTCTGCTAGTTTAAGTTGCCAATGTAAAATATATCTAAAGAGTAATACTTTAAGCCTATATTTGAATTATATTATTTTTGCCGGGTGGGGGCGGAGTCATATAAGTGGACTTTTATCAGCCCGCTTGTGAAGTGTCATAACAACTCTGCTAATAGAAATAGTGCTCAAGATTCAAAGAAGCGTTAATAACAGCGTTAGTACCTTGACTAATAAATTAGGTCCAGTACCATTATCGTTCAGTCTGTATATAAACGGATCATCATTTTCATACCCTTCCATCGTTTGGCAATCTTCGGACCTTAAACATGAAAACAAGGTGAAACTAACTGAATAAATACGTACAAAACAACATTAATAATATTATGATGTTAATAATAAAACACCTCTTAGCTTCTTGTTTCATAAATAACATTGTAAGATAAAATAAGTCAAATTTATGTTTTAATAAGGATATACAAAAGTTCCAAGACAATCGTAAAGTTCTTAAGAATCTGAAATAAATCTCAATGCGAAAAACTCAACTTCGCCATAGAGTTTACTGCTGAACCAACAATCTACCAAAATATACAAAAACAAAACTATAATACTAATAAAAACAGTGTCAAAGTACCAGAAAACCTTACTCCCATATCACAGTTGAATCATGCTGCTTTCGCGAGTGAATGAAATGTTACCGGCACACGTGGCGAAGCGCATCGCATGTCTCGTTAGTATCAACGCATCGTGGTAACTATGTAACGTAGAAACACTACAAACGATGGCTCAAATATTCGTACAAACGTTGGTGCGGCGCCGGGCGTGCTCATCCGCCGGCCGCCCGCCCTAAACTGCTGTTTCCAAGTAAGGCGAAGTAAAGAAACCCCAGCTATTTAATATCAACTGTTCGTGACGCGAGTTTCCTATAAAAATGTTGTAATGCATTTTCGGGACGACCGTGTCACTTGTTTAGGATTTAATGGTTTACCTGGTACTAAACTTATAACTGCTATAAAAGAGATATGTACAGTTGGCCCAAGAAAATATTGAGCATAGATACTTAAAGCCTTGTAATGTTCAACTCCTATAATATCATACAACTAATTGTATGTACTTATACCTAGTACAAACTCAATGAATATTTAATTGTTTTGTAATTGACAGCTTACTAGTAGCTCAACATCGTCGTAAGTACATAAGTACGGTACATACTACATATAAGCATCAAGATGTTAATTACATTCCAAGAAATGAGTACATTTAGTGGAATAGCAGTATTAGCCTGTCATATCCCACTGCTGGGTAAATGCCTTTCATCTCACCAACGATATCAGTACCATGAGAAGGAATAGGCTTATAATAACGACGATTACCTACTGCGGGTCCCAAACTTGAGCAATATTTGAAAAGTAAGAAACATGTTTTCTCTTGATTCGGGAACCTTTGGGATACTCGGGAAGTCTTGGCAGGCGGATGCACATACTAATAGTCCACCGAGTCGTTACTAAGTATGTTATTGAAGTTACAAGTATATCAGAATCTTAAAACTATTTTTACGAACTATCTTCTACGGCTAGTAGTCGTTACATGAGCCATGTCAGAGGCCTTTGGCGGCTCAATAACTCTGACACCAGGATTGGTCAGGTTGACCATCCACTCGATAAAGAAGACTTACTTATACTAATCTTGTACACACCTAACCTATGTATAAACAGTATTAAAAACGATCAAAGTAAATTAATATTCTACTTTCCTATCTCTAAAAATATATCAGAATAACTTATTACAAAAGTAATGCAATACAATAACAGTCTGAACCCAACATTCCACGAATGAAAACCAAGTTAGTTTCAATGAAACCTAATCCTTATTTCAATGAAGGTTACTGTTATTAGCAAACGAAAGTCATTTTGCATGAAAATTGATACTAATAACTCTGTTTTCGAATGCGCTATGCCAATTATTCTAGTAAGGAAATTTAGATAGGTATCTTATTAAAGGAAAGTACTTTCAAGGTTTTTTAATGAAGAAATCACTTTTTATGATAAGATATTTACGTACCTACTTTGTATTGTACTTACACTGCTATAGTTAAACTTGATAAAGAAAGTCGAATGATAGAGGTATATGAAATGGTTAATTACCTTTATCAAGAACTAGTCGCGCTCTGCGGTTTTACCTGTGTCAATTTCGGAATGAAAAATGGTCTATAAACTCTTCCATTGAAGGTGGATATCCATTACAAAAATAATTATTCAAATCTGATTGGCTGTTTCTGGTATTTTGTTAGTATTAGCGCGTTCAAACAAACAAAAAAATGCAATCATTTCAGCTTTGTTATATTAGTACTAGCAGCGCCCCGCGGTTTTACCCGCGTTGTGCCCGTTCCCGTGGGAATTTCGGGATAAAATGTAGCCTATAGCCTTCCTCGATAAATAGACTATCTAACAGTGAAAGAATTATTCAAATCGGTTCAGTAGTTTCTGAGATAAGCGCGTTTAAACAAACAAACAAACAAACAAACAAAACAAACTCTTCAGCTTTATAATATTAGTATAGATTGACGTTCCTTCATGTATCTATCCTTAAATCAGTACTAAGTCAGATAAGATCTGCTACATATGTTATGGAGTTTGTTAAAGCGCTTGCTGTATTATGGATGTCTCCATCGTCAATTACAATACGCTAAACATTTTTACGTTAGACTCTACTAAATAGCAACGCACTGATTCACAGAGAATACTTGATTTTTTGCATCCCGATGTTGAAACTATGTGAGTAAGTTATGTAAACTTTAAATGTTTGAAAATTATAAGATACCTATTACCTACTGATTGGCCTCTTATTCTTTGTACGACTGATCGCTGGTCGCTCCAATATAGGAACCGCTGTAACAGTGACCATGGCTGAATATTATTTGATAGTTAAACAGTCCTTTATTTTCTTCTACAGTGTAATTCTTGCAAGTTTTCTTTGTTATGTTGATGTGTTGTGTTGTTGTTATTATTCAAAGAACAATGTGAAGGAAAGAGTAGAATAGCTACCACAACTACCAAAATAATTTGAATTTGATATCTATGATCAAAGATAAGTATTTGATTATGATACAAAGAGTATGCGTACTTCACCTATGCTTCTCCTTCGTATCGTCGGAACTCCCATCAAATTTTCTGATCAACCGTCAACGACAAGTCTACCAGTTCTACGTTTACAGTTAGGTTCAATCTTAGATTATAGAAAGTACTAGATGTAGCATTCAAATGTATTTACAAGCTACACGCTGTGTCCAAAAACAGAACAAAGTCCCTCGCGTAGTGTTGTTAGCTCTCGCATTATTTGCCCATTTTTGGGGTAAATTTTGGGAGTTTCGAAGGTAATATGATAATAGAATAAAAATTGTCCTTTTCTTTATAACTATGTACCTACCTGATTATCTCAAGAAATAGATAGGTATATTAAATAAAACACGGTGTTAAGGTGGATGTTTGCACACTTTTATCGGGTGATGGAAAAATTATATATTTTTATTTTATTTTAAAGTATTCGGAAAACTTACAGCTAGGTACAAGAGTTACATAAAAAAAGAATAATAACTTAGGGCCAATTACAATTTTTCACTATCTAAGATGGCTAATATAGAAACATAATTTTATACCCGCTCCCCCTCTCCCCTTCTACCTCACACGCACACCAAAAATTTGTTTAGAAATCCTATAGACTAACATACTTACTATTTAATAGGATTGTTAGGTTAGGTACATAGGAGCCGCACTTACGCTTTATACTTTCTTTTTTCAAGTTGGTTATTTTTTATTATATTACTTATTAATATTCTACAACGAATTAAAGCCCTCAAAAGGTAATAAAAAGAAGGGTAAATCAAAACTCTTATATTGGCAACACTAGCATAGATTGACGCATCACTCTCTATGACAATTGAAATCTGAGAAAATAATTAAATATTTAAATAAGACGATACCTAAATGCGATACTTACACGTGAAATGTGATCCCATCCTGTTTCTTTTTCAGACCCACTGCATTTTTACAGGTCGGAATGACACAAGACGGCATAGTTTCGTGAAATTGGTCACGGGTAAAACACGTTAGCGCGTTCCGACGGTCACAAAGTGACTGATCGGTTGCGCATCAAACTACACTATTTAAGGCTAGTTTGAGTAGCTACAGTATTATGCGCGCTCACGGGTTCTGGTTATTCTGTATTCTGAGGGTTCAATGGTATGATTTACACAATACAATGTAGTGTGTTAATAAGATACCTCATGATATATTAGAAGCAATGTTTACGTAGATGCTCAATAGTCTACTTAGTACTGTAGGCACTGAACTCACAATAATCTTGACCTATCCTACTTAATTTTTCAGAGAATTGTTTTCAGATGTTCAGGGTCTCTGGATTTTTGTGAAAATTAATAATTCATTTATCTAGGTACCTTTAGTGAGGATAGAGGTTACAAGATGTTACAGCTTAATACTGTTAAGCTCGCATTGCCCAAAAACCTATGCGAAAACATCATAGCAAGCCATAGCTTTACATCATAGCCTTTTTGTAAAGCCTATCTTTATATAACCTATTTTAACATTAGCTTTATCTATAGCCTATTTTATATTATTGCCATCTAACTCCAAAAAGTGCTTAATTAACATTCAAAACAATATACAGATCTAATAATTCTAATAAAGTCTTTATGAAACGTTTAAATTCTAAAAAAGACGTGTGGCACTCGGGGACTGCCGCGGTAAAGCTATTGCATAGTTATTTTTTGTATCACTAGATGGCGTTAGTGGGGAGCGTGAGGTTTTTTCATTACGGAATTTCTGGATTCGGTCCCCGCGCTCAAGGCCCGCGATAGAAGCTATGCAATAGCTTAAAAATATGAAATAAATGGTAGTAGTACATTATAAGCTAACCATATTGTTTTTGTCCGTAAAAAAGTTAAATGAGTTTTGAAATGTCCCACTGCTGGGCAAAGGCCTAACACAAAAGATATCAGCAGTTTTAAAGTATAACTTCATTCATATTTTTTCTAATAGTACGAATACCTAGTTACTTGTAAAGACCAATTAATAAAGGGAAGTACCTTTACGCATTTTATTACGTTAAAGCGACCTTGTATGATAGATAATTGACGCAGAAGTCTTTTAAACCATAGATTTGAACTAAACTGGACAACTCAGTAAGTATTCTATGCCTTTCAAAGTTGTAGTCTATGGGGATTTCCTGGTCTACCCACAAATGGTTGCATTACATATAACATATTATAGTTAAATACGTATAGACTTATGGACATGAGTACGTATAATAGTATGTATAGTATGCTTATAATTGAACTTGTCCGTAGACAAAGTTAATTCTTGTGTCATTAAAAAATTAATGTCATAATTGTTCAGATTAAGAACAAGATTCAACATAAAATTGTTCAATTATGTAACTTTGATTACATTAATTAAAATAACTTCGATTACATGTCTATATGTATATAATTATATGTCACTGCATTTTATACAAACTGTGTGGGTTTCTTTGTAGAAAATTATATAAAGAAAAATAGATACATTTTTCTATACAGGGTGGAAACATTAAGTAGTCTCACCAGTACATTTTTAAACTATACAAGGTATTGAAAAACTGAATACTGATCCTGAAAGTGTTTCATGAGATCTATCCAATGGTACATAGTTTAGAAATAAACGAGTGAAACCACTATCCATCAAGTATATTTTTTATCTAGACTGTCTCTTAATGTTCAAAGTACAAATTCACTCACGGTTAATTAGACCCAAAGTAAGCTCTAAGCTTGTATTATGGAATCTAACTCACTGATACTACTACATATATACACAAATACTTTATAAGAATGTATAATTGACACCCAGACTTCGTCGCCAACAACCATGTTCACATATTGTTGACTCCCGGCGGCAATCGAACCCGCAACCCCCGACACAGTAAGCGCTCCCACTGCCACTGTGCAAATGGGCTTGTCAATTACAAGTAAAGCTGAAACAGCACTTGGCCAAATTAAAAAAAGGTAATAAACATGGGGTCATGGGGTTCAACGTATTGCAAGATATCAATACTGGGATCCCAAAAATTAAAAATTAACTACTCACTATTCATGTACTCATTTGCAAATTAATTATGTAGAATCTTACAGCCTTATTCATAACCTACGAGTATATTTAACTTAAACAGTGTTTTAAAGTATTTGGTCTCTTTTGCTCTTTGGCAATAGCGTAAGTTGGAAAGGGACAAACCATTAATTAGCTAAAGTCCTAACAGCCTCCGTGGTCTAGTGATTTGAGCGCTCGGCTCACGATCCGGAGATTCCGGGTTCGATTCCCGGTGGGGATATCTCACAAAAATCAGAGGCTGTCCTCAGTTTGGTTAGGGCATTGCAGGCTGAATCACCTGATTGCCTTCGGGTAAGATGATTCCGTGCTTCGGAGGGCACGTTAAGCCGTCGGTCCCGGTTACTTTCTACGGATAGTAGTCGTTACAAGAGCCATGTCAGAGGCCTTTGGCGGCTCAATAACTCTGACACCAGGATTGGTCAGGTTGATCATCCACTCGATGAAGAAGAAGCTAAATAAGCTAAATGCTGTTAATAAGCGTTTATGAATAAGGCTGTGATAAGGCCCTTATTGTTAGGAATATATTCGCGAGGAAAAGTCCTTTTATAAAATAAAACAACAGTTAAAGTATACTTAATTAAGATTCTTTATTTTATGTCTTATTTTATTTTCCATCACACGTCAAACACTTCCTTGTACTTTCCAGATTACAATACAAGTATATACATAGTAACATGATTATAATTAATATTTTATTTTTATTTTTGTACTTTAAAAGGAATGGAATTCAATGGAAATGCCGTTATATATAGTCGTACATATACTAGCAGCGTCCCGTGATTCTACCCGCGTTGTGCCCCGTTCCCGTAGGAATTTCGGGATGAGAAACAGCCTATAACCTTCCCGTTGAATGTGGCTATCCATTACAAAAAGAATTATTCAAATCGGATTGGTAGTTTCTCAGATTAGCGTTTTCAAAAAAACAAGCTCTTCAGCTTTATTATATTAAGTATAGCAGCGCCCCGCGGTTTTACCCGCGTTGTGTCCATTCCTGTGGGAATTTCGGGATGAAAAATAGCCTATGTTACTCGTGGATAATGTAGCTTTCCAATGGTGAAAGAATTTTTAAAAACGGTCCAGTGGTTTTTGAGCCTATTCATTACAACCAAACAAACAAAGTTTTCCTCTTTATAATATAAGTGTAGATAGAATGTTATTTTTTACAATAAACTAAATAAAATATGCAACTATAACATCTCTACAACAGAATACTCCTAACAGTCCTCTCCACAAGTCGTCTATCTCTGTTTAAAGCCTTAATTACTTATAGAATCTTATAAACTTAATATTAATAATAAAAGTCTACACCGGAAGAACTAAGATGCCCGCCAAGACAAAGGTTTGTTTTTCTCTTCTCTATATCTCTACTAGCTGACCCGGCAAACGTTGTTTTGCCATATAAAAATTAAGGGGTGGACCACCCTGATCACTTTGAATTGAGATAAGCTATCCTATCTTTCAAGTTGGATCAAATTGCACACGGAGTGCAAATCAAATTCAAAAGAGGTTCAGTAGTTTAGGAGTCCATCGCGGACAAACACCGTGACACGTAATTTTTATAAATAGATGTATTAAGACGCGGTTATTTAGACCTAAACTAAGCTCATATTAAAGAATCTAACTAACTCATAAAAAAAAACTTTGTATGGATATACATGACACTCAGACGTCGTCGCCTACAACTATGTCTGCAGTCTGCACATATTATTGACTCCGGGCGGGAATCGAACCCTCAACCCTCGACACAGTAAGCATTCACACAAACCACTGTGCTAACGAAAAGAAAAGGGATAGAAGATATTGTCTATGGCGAGCATCTGAGCCCAATTGGGCTTTTGAAAAAAAAATTTTTTTGTGATAAATGGAAAGATTATATATTAGTTTTATAACAAAACTATTTTTATTTTATTTTTTTCGCAATAATTCAAAAGTTATTTCAAAATAAAAATTAATTTTTGAATCCAGTACCGAAAACACTCGGACAACTCCCGAACAAACCCGAGCGGCGTGTGACGTCATAATGTATAGCCCCATTCGGTTACACGTGTAATAGCCGTAAACGCTGTACGTACTTATGGTTAAATAGCTATACATTATCACGTCACAACCACGGTGACCAATTATGGCGCGTTTATAGTCACGTGATTTTTATTCAATTTTTAATTGTTTATAATTAATTGAAAAAATCTTTTTTTTAAGTTTTTTGCATTAAATATCAATATTATTAATAATAAAGTTTTAAAATACATAAAAAAAATCTTTTTTTTTTTTTTCAAAAGCCCAATTGGATTGACTCACATTTACTTTGGGAACAAACATTATTTCGAGCTGATAGATTGATCATGGTTCGAAAACGTTGAATTTCGACCTTAGTACCCAAAATCACCGGTTCTATCTCGAACTAGTGCCAAATCAGTTTTAGTGAATCAATTTTGAAGTTTTGCTCTCAGTTTAACTCTTGTACTAGGATTAAGTTGAACTGATCGAGTAAGTTGTAACGGGGAAATTAGGGCTTAATATAAATGACGACTATCCTTGAGCAGTATGCTTAAACCTGGTCCTTCTTTCCAAAGCCACTTCATAACCATCAACTGCTTTCAGCATCACATCTAGTTTACTCCGGATGTGAGGAATGGGCGTCGGTTCAGGCGTGCCAACTACACGATACTTACGAAGCATGGTGGATAGGACTGTTTTGATTGACATCATGGCGTATTGGTAGCCTGAAATGAAAGGAAAATCGATTTTCTTATCAATTCATAACAATAAGGATTTTCTGAAATGAGGTCCAGAAATCTGTCAAAAGTGTCATTTTCGTGAAAAACCTCACTCATTCATTATCAGAGGCAAAAGGTTCAGTGTGGGGATATATAAATCAGTAAACCTTTTTCCTCAAAGGAATTGTCTTTCGCAATAAAATTAACCATATAAGTTTACATTAAGTAATTACAAGAAGAATTATGCATACCTATTTCATGTGCAGAACAGCAATAAACTTTGAACTTGAACTTGGCTATCAAGAACTACCTAACTACGGATAAGATTATTAATTACAAACTACAACTATTAATCGTTTAATGCTCAGTTTTATAATTGACCTCAACAAAACCTGACTAGTCATCTCAAGTACTAATTACGGGCATAGCTGCACATAGAGGCTATAAATAAAACATAAAATAAGCAGGAAATTTATTAAAATATGATTAAATTAAAAAGTAGACAAAACACATAGGAAACCTAACACACAACCTTCAGTGTCTTGCAAGGAAGAAGAAAGGAATTATAGATATCAATTTTAATTAGGTAGGATTTTAACTTTATTGAAATTGTGTTGAAATGACATCTATCGTAAACGCCGTCTCCTGTTGATGATAACAATACCATCCAAACATCAACCTTAATAATTGTAATCAAGCCTCAAATTCCTTAAAGATGGAATGCTCTTCAATGCACTCCGGGCGTGACTTCTCATATTCTTACTAGCCGCGCCCCGCGGTGTTACCCGCGTTGTACCCGCTCCCGCGGGAATATCAGGATAAAATGTTTCCCATGTGTTATTCTGATATATAACCAATACTACTGTAAAGTTTCATCCAAATCCATCCAGTAGTTTTAAAAATAGCCACACTTCCTTACAACCTTTCAACCCCTCTTTCAACCCCTTTCAATCCTGTGTCAGTGTCGGGTCTAACTGAGTACCAAATTTCATACAAATCGGTTCGTAGATCGGTAGTTTTGGCGTGAAAGCGTGACAGACAGAGTTACTTTCGCATTTATAATATTAGTTAGGATTAGGATTATTAACGTCCTTTTGTTTGCTCCAAAGGTCAATTTTTTTTTCCAAATTTGTATTTATATTTAACACCTTACTATAATATCATTTATTAACAAAACTATAAATGAAGTATTAACAGCATCCTTAGCGGGAAAATCCGGTAATAAACCGCAAGTCACTTGAATCTGTATAACTGATTGAACGTTTTAATTGACATGTGTCATTGGGACAATTGCGATGTAGGAGGTTGACATAATTAAATGATCATGTATGGATTAAGACGTTATTGAGCAACCATTTGTTATAGCTGTAACAACTTTTCAACCCCAAACGTATTTCCTATTTATTTATTTATGGATGTATAGATGTTTGTTACTCTTTCACGAAAAAACTACTGGACGGATTTGGATGAAATTGAACAGTAATATAGGTTATACATAAGAATAACACATGGGATACATTTTAACTCCAAATTCCCGCGGGAACATCGCGGGTAACAACGCGGGACGCGTTAGGAAAATAAGTGCCGACTTTGGCTCCAAAGAATTGAGATCAGAACCAGAAAAAATGTAGGCAAAGTCGACACAAACACGGATATAGTTTACTAAGAAAATCTTATAATTTTAGATACAAAACATGTTTTTCAAACTCCAGACTGACCTAAGACAATTATAGATATATGATATAAGTATTCCATTAATTCTTATACCAGGTCAAAAGGCATAGGTCTCAATACATCTGAATACAGGAGTCAATTAAAACTATTTTAATTAAATAATTACAGTACAATTTAAATTATACCATAAGGTTAATAAGAGGCTTTGTGTTTTGCAAAAGTTTTTCCATCCATTGTTACAATTTGCTACGTCATATAAGAGCAAAGGGTCAAGTAAGTGCATGTAGTTGAGTGGTGGACGTCAGTAAATGGGCAATTTGTTCATCTTATTGTCTCAAACATGCAAGCAGGCATGATATTACCATATTTGTACGTTCAATGTCCAAAGTTAACTGGTGGGTTTAGATCTCGCGTGTATATAACATTTTATGGGCGCCTTAAAAAAGGCAAATTCTATGTCTTTAAGCTTTTCTGTAATTTTTCCCTTATATTATTTAAACTAGCAACCCGGCGAACTTCGTACCGACATTTGTTTTCAAAATATTTGCAATAATTTTCATACAAACCTCCTGACGATAACGAACACATTAAAGCAAGATTTATCCAATATGGTGCAGTTTTGAAGTTACGCGTAAAAACATTTCAGTTATTCATTTTTATTTATAAAGATTGATTTTACGTCCTTCATTTCTAACACCATAATCTTCGGTTCATCCGTAAAATAGCTACGTTGCTATAATCATAAACACAAAAATACACGGTTGATAGACTTACACCATTTTACTTATATAACACTTACCTAGACAAAAAAACACTTACCTAGACAATTCCTAGGGCCACTACTGAACGGCATATAGCTGCAAGGATGTTCTAGATTGAACCTCTCGGGCAGGAATCTGTCAGGGTCGAAGTGCTCGGCGTCGGGGCCCCAGTACTGCGGGTCGCGGTGGGCCCCCCAGATGGAACACACCACTCCGGACCCGGCCGGCATCACCACGCCACATGCTGGTGAATCGAAAATACGAAACTTATATGAGAGATTATTATTTATTTAAACGGGAACTTACTTACGCGGAGGTTACTGTTGAGTTGTCCCTCAACACGTTTCGGTCACATATTATGAGAGATATATATTATACTAGCAGCGCCCCGCGGTTTTACCCGCGTTGTGCCCGTTCCCGTGGGAATTTCGGGAATTTTTTTACATAAAAACCTTCCTCTTGAATCACTCTACCTATTACAAAAAACCGCATCAAAATCCGTTGCGTAATTTTAAAGATTAAAGCATACAGACAGACACGAAAAAGAGACGACTTTATTTTATACTATGTAGTGATGAGACAATAGCAAAGCAGGCTTTTCACAATAAAAAATATTTACTTTCGTCCAAAATATCTAGAAAGGTAAAGAAAATGTTTATTAAATCATATATTTGGAGTATAGCTTTGTACGGATGTGAGACGTGGACGATGACTCAGCGGGATAGAGAGAGGTTGGAAGCATTTGAGATGTGGTGTTGGCGTAGGATGGAAAGGATTAGTTGGACCGAAAGGGTGACAAATGAAGAAGTATTAGAATTGGTGAGAGAGAGTAGAACATTACTTGAGACAATAGAAAATAGGAGAGGGAAGATGATAGGACATCTCATACGACATGACAGATACATTAATAATATCATGGAAGGAAAAATTGAAGGAAAGCGAGGTAGGGGAAGGCCTAGAATCAGTTACATGAGTCAGATTAAAGAAAAAGTGTCTGTCATGTCGTATAGAGACGTGAAGGAACTTGCACTGAATAGGAATAGATGGAGAAGTCTGCATCGGACTCACCGACAAGAGCCTTGCTCTTAAATTTATGATGATGAGTGATGAGAGAGTTGGTAAGTAAATGTGAACCTTCCCGTTGAATGTGGCTATCTATTGCAAAAATAATTATTCATATTGGACTGGTAATTCCCAAAATTTGCTAGAGCATACAAACGAAAAAACTTATACCACTAAATAATATTAGTATAGAAATATATAGAAGTAAACTTTGTAAAACGAATTCCAATCAAACATATTTTACCTAGAAAAGTCATAACCCATTAGGTATACTATAGGTGCATATTTCCGCAATCTGTTGAGATTAGCGCGATAGTACAGAGAACAGACATGTCGGTTACCTAATCGTTGTTTACGATCAGGACAGGTTGAAGTCATTACTAAACCAGTACAGAACACGTGTTTGAACTTATGTAGACTAAGTTCATTTACTGCTTTTTGCAGAAAAGCAGTTTTGCAGAATTAGTAGTATAAATCACTACATAGTATAAAATAAAGTCGTCTCTTTTTCGTGTCTGTCACACTGTTTGTCTGTCTGTATGCTTAAATCTTTAAAATTACGCAACGGATTTTGATGCGGTTTTTTGTAATAGGTAGAGTGATTCAAGAGGAAGGTTTTTATATAAAAAAAATCCCGAAATTCCCACGGGAACGGGCACAACGCGGGTAAAACCGCGGGGCGCTGCTAGTTAGTAATAAATTAAACATCGTGTAGGTCAGCGGCCAACCCTGGTGTCGGAGTTATTAGACCGTCTAAAGGCCTCCGACGACCGACCGACAATTTTACGTCCTCTCCGAAGCACGGCAGCACTCAGTCAGAAAATGCCCCTGTCAGCCACCCTCAAAGAAGAGCCCGACCTTCACGTTGCTTAACAGCCGCAATGAGCTAATATAGCTAAGTCAAAGTAAGCCACGAGCGCTACTTTCTTCTAATGATAGAAATTTAATGTACATTCCTATTGTATATGTAATATGTAGTATCAGTTGAATTCCATAATACAAGCTTAGAGTTTAGTTTGGGTATCATTAATCGTGTGTGAATTTGTCCTGTAATTATTAAGCTATTGCATAGCTTCTATCGCGGGCCTTGAGCGCGGGGACAGAATCCAGAAATTCCGTAACGAAAAAACCTCACGCTCCCCACTCCGACGGGCAAGGAGGTGTGGCTTGAAGGCCGTGCATCGTCTAACGTCGTTTCAGTTCGGCAGTCTTCGACACGGCGTTGTGTGCGATTAGACGTATTGTAAAATAATAAAAATATTTTAAATAAACAATATTAACGTTTTTTATTTATTTAATAATAGAAAAACAAAATTCTTATCGGTCACCACGCTCAAAAAGTGTAACTTGAATTAATATCAAAGAAAAAGCAATACTGCATGAATAAAAAAAAATATATATATAATTGCATAAGTTGATACAAAATGCTATGCAATAGCTTTACCGCGGCAGTCCCCGAGTGCCACACGTCTTTTTTTTATTTATTTTTTGATTGAACATACCTACTATTTCTAATCAAGGTTTTAATGAAGTATTATTAACTTTTTCAATCAGCTTTTTTGATCACCTTTTTATAGCAATACCTACTTGTTTTTTTAAGCTATTGCATAGCTTCTATCGCGGGCCTTGAGCGCGGGGAGCCGGGGACCGAATCCAGAAATTCCGTAACGAAAAAACCTCACGCTCCCCACTCCGACGGGCAAGGAGGTGTGGCTTGAAGGCCGTGCATTTGGCATTGGCGAGTTGGCGAGTTGGCGAGCTGGCGAGATTGTTTATATTGAGTTGCGATGTTGTTTATATTGAGTTTCGAGCTGGCGAGCTGGCTATTTGGCGAGTTGGCTATTGCATAGCTATTTCTAATCAAGGTTTTAATGAAGTATTATTAACTTTTTCAATCAGCTTTTTTGATCACCTTTTTATAGCAATAGGTACCTACTTGTTTTTTTAAGCTATTGCATAGCTTCTATCGCGGGCCTTGAGCGCGGGGACCGAATCCAGAAATTCCGTAACGAAAAAACCTCACGCTCCCCACTCCGACGGGCAAGGAGGTGTGGCTTGAAGGCCGTGCATTTGGCATTGGCGAGTTGGCGAGTTGGTGAGCTGGCGAGCTGGCGAGCTGGCGAGTTGGCGATCTGGCGAGTTGGCGAGCTGGCGAGCTGGCGAGTTGGCGAGTTGGCGAGCTGGCGAGTTGGCGAGTTGGCGAGCTGGCGAGTTGGCGAGCTGTCGAGTTGGCGAGTTGGCGAGTTGGCGAGATTGTTTATATTGAGTTGCGATGTTGTTTATATTGAGTTTCGAGCTGGCGAGCTGGCTATTTGGCGAGTTGGCTATTGCATAGCTTCTATCGCGGGCCTTGAGCGCGGGGACCGAATCCAGAAATTCCGTAACGAAAAAACCTCACGCTCCCCACTCCGACGGGCAAGGAGGTGTGGCTTGAAGGCCGTGCATCGTCTAACGTCGTTTCAGTTCGGCAGTCTTCGACACGGCGTTGTGTGCGATTAGACGTATTAAATTATAATTGCATAAGTTGATACAAAATGCTATGCAATAGCTTTACCGCGGCAGTCCCCGAGTGCCACACGTCTTTTTTGTTTGTAGGATAATCTCAGGAACTACTAGTCCGATTCGAATCATTCTGTTTGTGTTGGATAGCTACATACATTCAAGAGAAAGGTTATATAGGCTATGTTTATCCCGAAATTCCTACGGGAACTGGCACAACGCGGGTAAAAGAACGAGCGATGTTAGTCGTAATCTATAAAGACTTACCTAATGAAGTGTCCTCTTGTACTTTTCTTATGATGAAAGGCACTGGGGGGAATAGCCTCATGGATTCCTTTATGACTCTCTCCAAGTATTTCAGTCTTGGGAGGTCGTCTTTAGCCAGCGGACGATCCGAGTCGCCGAATATATCGTATATCCTAAAAATAAATGGAGTTTTTTGATAAAGATTACAATAAAAAAAGCTCTGTACTTTTTTCTCTGCTAATTATTTTGTAATGTAATTTTGAAATATTTACCACGTAAAAATAAAGAGCTATTCAAATGTAGAATTTATCAATCTAAAACCCTTAACTATTTAATATATAATCAAAATATATCCTGAACTTTATAATATACCATCAAGATTTAATTTAAAGGATGCCTTTCCATCAGCACCATGTCATACAGCCTCCGTGGTCTAGTGGTTTGAGCGCTCGGCTCACGATCCGGAGGTTCCGGGTTCGATTCCCGGTGGGGATATCTCACAAAAATCACTTTGTGAGACTGTCAGTTTGGTTAGGGCATTGCAGGCTGAATCACCTGATTGCCCGAAAAGTAATATGATTCCGTGCTTCGGAGGGTACGTTAAGCCGTCGGTCCCGGTTACTTTCTACAGCTCTATGATATCCACCAATCATATCAAACGAACCATAGCTTATCTCTGGTACCTAAAGTAAGTTCAAGTATTTTATATTTAGGCATTAAATCAAATTAATGTTAATATGCAGTCCGCCCTTAAAGCTCTTACACACTAATTTAAGCATCCACTACTGTTTTAATTCGAAGCTTGGTTTGAAAGCACGTAATGTATAGTGTGTTAGGTTTACTTTTGCTTAGTTTAGTGTCTGCATCTCCCCTTAAAGAGAAAAATGAGCTGTTATTTGTCTTGTTACTTACTCTTGGAATGCTCTTTCTTGTATTTCCGGGTACTTAGCCAATAGCTTCAAGGTATACCCGATCGCGACCGCCGAAGTGTCTGTCCCAGCTACAATCAACATCAGGCTTTCTTCCCGAAGCTCAATGTTCGTATAGCCTTTATCACCTCCAGAGAAAGATATTATCAGATCCAAGAAAGACTTTCTTGTATATGAACTGAGATCTAGAAAAAAATCGGCATTTAAAACTGATTGTACATGAACTTTTAAGTCTATTTATTGCCTAAAACAAAAGGTGTTCATTCAAAATTGTATATTATTGTTCACCGAATAGAACACTATTTAAAACGATTGTCATTTGTTTTTAAATTTGATCCGCTAAATCAAATTAAGAATCCTCATGCAACCTACCCTTAATGATGAAAAACCTTTATCGGTATTTTTTAAACCCCTGGTAATTCCAGAAATGAATGAAATTGAACTTACTGATTCCATTGTCCCCTTCACTCTTCTTTTCTTCAGATTTTATTTGTCTTCTCTTGTTTTCTATTACCTGCATTGAATACAGTCATGTTTTTAAAAATATAATCTATGTTAGGTGAAATATGAGAAAAATAACTTATTAAGTACCTCTAAATGAGGAAGTGATATACATAGTAAGTAAGTTATCGTGTAGGTTAGTGGTCAACCCTGGTGCCAGACTTTTTAGACCGCCTAAAGGCCTCCGACATGGTCTAACTATTGCAACAATTGGAACCGACAATTCAACGTACCCAACGAAGCACGTTAGATAGAAATAGAAATAGAAATCGTTTATTCACAACATAAAAGAGACGATATACAAAAAATAATAAAAACAAATGCCAATAATAGATAGAAATGCCATTATCGGCCACCCATCCAAGTATACCGCACATTGTTTATCAATAGCAATGAGGTAACATCGCTTATATATACTACGGACGTTAACAACTGAGTCGTGGGGCCATAAACGTCAGTTGAGATAGATAGATAGATAGCCACGTGAAATGGCAGCACTTATTTGTGGTGTCAGTAGAGCAACGATAGACCGAATAAAGACTGAAGTATCGCAATCAGGCAGTCCCTGCCACCCACGAGCAAATTTTAAGAAGGCGGTTAGTGTAACTAATTTTGACAACTTTGATAGAAGTGTATTGAATATCACGATTGCTTCATTTTATGAGAACGGAGAGTACCCATCAGTAAAAAGAATAATAGAAAAATACCAAGAGCGAATGCCAGACTTTAAATGCGGACCAACTTCAATGAAAACCATTTTAAAAGAGATTGGCTATAAATTTAGAAAAAATGCTGAAGGACGAAAATTCTTAATGGAAAGAAGTGACATTGTTTGTGCTAGAATGGACTTTTTGAGAAAATTAGACAAATTGCGGAAAACTAATGATCAGAGGCCGCGATTCTATCTCGATGAGACATGGGTGAATCAGAACCACTCAAGAAAACGCATGTGGCTTGGAAGTAATGATGAAGGTGGCTTCAAGAACCAGCCAGTGGGAAAAGGGCAAAGGCTTATTGTTTGCCACGCTGGATCTGCGAAGACTGGTTTTGTACCGGAAGCAAAAATGGTGTTTAAAGCTGTCAAATCAAATAATGCTGACTACCACTCGGAAATGGACGGTGAAACATATATGGCTTGGTTTTCTGACCTATTGAATGTTCTCGAAGAGCCTTCGGTTATCATCATCGATAATGCAAGCTATCATTCGATACAGCTTGAAAGGATACCAACATCAAATACGAAGAAAGGAGATATACAAGAATGGTTGAAGAAGAAAAATATACATTTTGAAAATTGGGAAATAAAAGAGGAGCCATTAAGAAGAGTGAAAGCTAGCAACCCACAGAAAATATATGTTATAGATAACTTGGCAAATGAACGGGGCCACGAAGTCATCAGATTACCTCCTTACCACTGTCAATACAACCCGATAGAATTGATCTGGGCCCAGGTCAAGGGACAAGTGGCTTCGGAAAATAACACGTTCAAGATAGCAGATGTCGAAAACCTCCTTCACAAAGCCATTGATAACATTACACAGGAAACCTGGATTAAGTGTGTGAGGCATGCCGAGGATCTTCAAATCGCAGACTTACAGAAAGCCACTATAAGAGACCAAGCACCATTCATAATCAATTTACAGGATGATACAGAAGATGAAGATTCCGATGAAGAAGAAGAATAAAATTTTATTTAAATAATATTTATTGTTAAATAATCTTAAATGTTAATATTAACCTTTATTGTTAAGACATTATTTGTAAAATATTTGTTTTTCAAATGTTTTTTTCTATTAATTATTCTTAATTCTCATTTTTTTGATCTCATTTGACAATTATGTACGTAATTATACCATACATAAACATAAATATTAATATAAACTTCTTTAGTTAAATTGTATTATTTTCCTTGTCCTTTCCTTTCCTTTTTATGATAAACATATCATATATAATAACATTAATGACAAAGGGCACTTTTCAGAGCCACAATACGATCTAGTATGTTTCTATTTGATTTTTTTTAGTATCGATATGCGCCTACAACCATCTTACGCACATCACTATGCTGCTCCATAGGACCTACGAGTGCGAGCGAGAAAAGAATAGACAAATGATTTATGGCCTGACGACTCAGTTGTTAACGTCCGTAGTATAGTCAAACTGTGCTTCGAGTGCAACATAGTGCAGGGATTTCGTTTCTTTACTGTAATAATAATAATAATACAGCCCGCAGGGCAGCATGTGGCGAGCTGTTGGTGAGTAGCGACACCACGGGCGATTCCCGAGTGCCCCAGAGAGTCGGTCAAGGTCAAGGCTCTCCGGCGAGCCTTCCCCGGCCGGAGTGGACCTCAAGGGGGCCCGCAGGACTCTCAGCTCTGGCTTGCCTTCACCGGCCGGCCAGAGGGGGTCGTTAGAGGCACGGTCGATTTCGGCTCTGTGTGATCCGGGGGTGGAAGTGTTAAAGGGCATAACGCCGCGAGTAACGTTTAGAGAAAGCGCAGCACACCTCTCTACACCCCCGAGTCGCCCGCACCGATGTTGCCCCCTTGCCGTCTCTACGTCGGCTGTTTTGGGGGGCCCATCCAGCGGGCGGCGAGCCACGGCCTGCCGCCGATAACTAGTTTACCACTTGTTATGGCAGGTGCCGACCTCTTTGCAATATCCCATTCCCAGTCCATCCAACCTTCATTTCCATAGCCCAGTCTTTTTCTTTCATTTTTACTTATAATAGTCCCTACTTCTGCAGGTACACATTCCCGGACACGTTGTACTGATGTGGTCGGGAGTGTGTCCCTGCAGTTGTAATCCATTACATTAAACATCTCCAAAGGGCCTCTACGAGTTGGATCTGTATCCCCTCGCATGCCTCTCAAAAAGACCGGGCTTGTCCCGTGACTCTGAGGAGAAACACTATAATAATACAGCCTCCGTGGTCTTGTAGTTTGAGCGCTCGGCTCACGATCCCAAGGTTCTGGGTTCGATTCCCGGTGGGGACAATAGCTCCCAAAAATCTCTTTGTGAGACTGCCCTCAGTTTGGCTAGGGCATTGCAGGCTGAATCACCTGATTGCCCGAAAAGTAAGATGATTCCGTGCTTCAGAGGACACGTTAAGCCGTCGGTCCCGGTTACTTTCTACGGATAGTAGTTGTTACATGAGCCATGTCAGAGGCCTTGGGCGGCTCAATAACTCTAACACTAGGATTGGTCAGGTTGACCATCCACTCGATGAAGAAGAAGACTGTAATAATTCTTGGGTGAAATGACAAATAGAGATATAGCAGTGCATACACTCGTATCATGATTTTTAACCATGCCAAAGCGAATACAAAATAGCATGTACGAGTAGCATGATCGAGTGTATATCATCCATGTAATGAAGATGGTAATAACCGAATTAACTTACTTTTTTCCTACATAAGTAATCATTGGACATGACACGCGACAATTTCGGCAATTTACATTAATCGTCATAAAAATTAGTGTCATTTGTTGAAATTGTCGGTACCTATCTGATTGATGCATCATACAAGTATATAATGCAGTATGCTACTTTAATTGTAATGATTTAATACAAGCTTCGAAGTATCCAGATTCATCAGAATGTGGTCAGTAATTTTGCGTGAAATAAACGTCTGTTGTGTTACACTAAACACATGAAAAAATTGCTAGCATAAAAACATCCTCACATGCTTTCGTGTATATCTATATACAGATTCTTTTTTAAATTTAAACTATAATGACTGATTTTTCAACCACAGACAAGTTTTTCCATTGAGATAAAAGGGTTGCCTGGAATGAAAACACTAAACTTTATTCCTGTTCAGAAGGAATCATCTTCGGCTTGACAACCAAACACATAAATCCAGATTTAGCTCTCATATGAAAAAATATAGTGTATGTAGTAAGTAAACAGTGTTAACCTGTAATGTCCCACCGCTGGGCAAAGGCCTCTCATCTCACAAAAAAATTGTGGGCCTTCATAAACGCGTATTAACAGAATTTTAGTTATCAAATGTTTTGTCTCTATCCGACATACGCTATTTTCCAAAAGAGCAAAAGTGACAAAACACTTTAAATCAGTGTTTTAGTCAAATAACGCTTTAATTATAACTTACGTTATCAGCAAAGCTATGCATTTCATTGATACACTTCTCGTGTTCGTTGAATGTTGGAGTGAACTTGTACAGCCAATCCGGTTGGAGCCACAGATGGAATATCCTCGCCGTGATTAAATTTAGAATTCGATTCATTGACATCAGGAACTTGTTGCCAGGGTTCCCCTGGGCGTTCACTTGGACACCCATTGCTGTTTCTGTAATAATATAATAATAAAATAAACAAAGTCAACATTCGACATCGAGGTTGGAACTTTTAACTAAGGTACTTATTTTAAAAACTGTCGTGGAATCACTGACTTCGATATTACAGTTTATAGTTTCGGAGTCAGAGCTTCTTACTTAATTAATTCAATACCCTAGTTTAAGCACCCAATGTATTCAATTACATAAAACTTTCTGACTAATATATGGCCGCAATTCTACAAACTCTATTAAAATAACTATATCGTGTTCTAATTTGCATTCTAGAGCAGTGGCTCTGTATTTAAATATATTATTTAAATATATTATAAATATGTTATAATATGTTTTAGTTGGTATTGATAGTGATCAATAACAACTAAAAACGTGGGAAACGGCTAGTATAATAATTTGCTTTATTATATTTTAGTTAGGACTAACGGCTCTCCTCGCTTCGCATCGAGTGAAAGGGCCACCCCCTATTAGGGGTTAAATTGCTCAAAATCCTTACTTTTTAAATCCTCTAATACTCATATGTTTAGTGCTCACTTACATCATGAAAGGAACCCCTATACCAAATTTAAAGTTTCTACTCGTACATACAGTAGTTTCGGATATGCGTTGATATATAATATACTAGCAGCGCCCCGCGGTTTTACCCGCGTTGTGCCCGTTCCCGTAGGAAATCCGGGATAAAATGTAGCCTATAGCCTTCCTCGATAAATAGACTATCTAACAGTGAAAGAATTATTCAAATCGGTTCAGTAGTTTCTGAGATTAGCGCGTTTTAACAAACAAACAAACAAACAAACAAAACAAACTCTTCAGCTTTATAATATTAGTATAGGTAAGTCAGTGAGTCAGTCACTCAGTCAGGTTTACCTTTTATACATATATAGACAAAATAAAACACTATGTAGATAAGTTTTCCTTAAACGCAAAACCAACAGACGTTGATTGTCGTCTCGTGGCCTCTAACTAATTTGCCATGTACCAAGAAATAGGTTAGTAAAAGCGAAATTACCCATACAATAACTTATGGCTTGCGTGCAGATCTTGTGACAAACAAATTGAGACTTATTTAGTTATATTAGGTTTTACTTTGTTTCTAGACCAGGATTGAAAGGGTTGTCATTTTGGACTAATCTAATTGTAATGATTCTGTTTACGGAGGCATAATAAATCAATTGTATATTGTACATATATAATGAATTTGAATGATTATTTACTATGTTTTATTTAATTATAACTAAGATACGAGTTCGAGTTTCGTTACGGTCAATCGAGATTTCCTAGTAGAAATTCGGGATAAAACAAAAGATCATATATAGCTTACTTACTGATACTATTACAAATACATACACTAATACTTTTAAAAAATAAATAATTGACACCGTTGCCAACAACTATGTCTCCTCATATTATTGGCTCCGGGCGGGAATCGAACTCGCACCCCCGACACAGCAAGCGCTCTCACATACCACTGCGTCAACGGGCTTGTCAACTAGTATATAAAGTTTAGATATTGATATAAATATTAGTAATAAAGAAAAAGTTAACTGTTTGCATATACGACTCGTTTTAGGACAAATGCCTCTCATCTAACATTAGGGATCGGTAAGGAGTTATTTGCCCAATTAACTGATATAAATATATATATTTAACTTACCACACACTGCATCTAGGGTATAAGCACTAATGTACGGCCATATCTTGAAAGGTCCTTTGCTAACCCGACTGTCAAGATGCTTCGTCAATTTCTGACTTTGTTCAGAAAATACTTCAACAAAACTGTCAAGAATTTTCGGGCTGAACGCTGGAACCATTATCTTTCGACGTCTTCTCCATATTGATACTAAAACATAAATAATCCTGCCTTAAGCTACGTTTTGGCCAAGTGTTCAGAAAAGTTGTGATGTGAGCGAGCGGTACCAAGCGGTTGACAAGAAAATCTGCTGATTATTTTCTTAATTAGTTTACAGTATAATTTAATACTTATAAGTATAGTTTACATGTGAAAATCAGATTGTGTTGAAGGTGCAGGAATTTGACTCCAGACGCCATTGTCCTCAATGTAATCAGTAACTTCCGGTTAGTACATCCAACTAGCTACCATGACATCACCAACGTAAGTATTCAGTAAAAGGTATAATAGACCACGCACCGTTTATTATTATCGAATTAGGTACTTTATTTGTCTGGGAGTAATGTGAACATGAGTCAGTAAAGTAATTTAACTTGAGTATTGTGCCAAAAACATTTATCTGCATGAATAAGGAAATAAAAGTATAATAACTTTTTCACGCGGAAAATATAATTAACTAGAACTACCACCGTTTTGTAATCGGTTAAAAATGAGAGCTACCTTTGAGTTTACCCTTTAATATACCTACTGAAATAATTTTTGAAATTGCTTCATATCATAAGAGACGAAGGTATGAACAAAAAACATGTATCCTACTATAATATTATAAATGCGAAAGTTTGCGAGGATGTATGTATGGATGGATGTATGGATGTATGTTTGTTGATCTTTCACGCAAAAACTACGGAACGGATTTGGATGAAACTTTACAGTAATGTAGGTTATACATACCACATGGAATACATTTTATCCCGAAATTCCCGCGGGAACGGGTACAACGCGGGTGATACCGCGGGGCGTGGCTAGTATTACTATAATATAATAACTAGCAGCGCCCCGCTGTTTTACCCGCGTTGTGCCCGTTCCCGTGGGAATTTCGGGAATTTTTTTACATAAAAAACTTCCTCTTGAATCACTCTACCTATTACAAAAAACCGCATCAAAATCCGTTGCGTAATTTTAAAGATTTAAGCATACAGACAAACAGACAAACAGACGCGACTTTGTTTTATACTATGTAGTGAGTAGTGAAGCTGAAGAGTTTGTGTTTGAACGCGCTAATCTCAGAAACTACCAATCCGATTGAAATAATTATTTTTGTAATGGATACACACATTCAACGGAAAGGTTATATATAAAGTATATATATAGCCTATTTTTCATCCCGAAATTCCTACGGGGACGGACACAACGCGGGTAAATCCGCGGAGCGCTGCTAGTACAATATAATTGAGAACGTCCTTCGGTTGTGATGTCAGTTAATAGATATCACATCAGAAAAGTTATATTTTATTAAACGATATATCTATCATATAATGTAGTATGCGGATGCGTAAAATAATAAAACCGGCCAAGTGCGAGTCGGACTGGCGCACGGGGGGTTCGTACTTTAAAAAAACGTTTGTTGTATGGGAGACCCCCTTGAATATTTGTTTTATTTTATTTTTAGTATATGTTGTTATAGCGGCAATAGAAATACATCATCTGTGAAAATTTCAACTGTCTTGCTATCGCCGTTCTTGAGAGGTGCCTGGTGACAGACGGACGGACGGACAGCGAAGTCTCAGTAATAGGTTCCCGTTTTTACCCTTTGGATAGGGAACCCTAAAAATGGTGCAATACACCCGCTAACCCGCTATGCATGTTCAATACATGTTAATCGGTCATTACGCTACGATAATGTGACACATGTGAATGACCTAGAAGCTACAATTTCTATAAGAAGTACACTTCAAAGTATTTCCTTAATAGAAACTAGAAATCCTTGTAGCAAAAACTATTCGTCACTTATATTTCGAAACGCGCGATATTAATGTTACTTAAATGGGGTTAAAATGTCCTTTATATTCAAGTAACGTCTCTACATTTTATAACAACGCAAACAAGGTCTCTAGAGAATATTGTTTTGATTCAAAATGACCTTATTTAGGCCCATCGCAGACGACAGACTATCCGTGACGCACTTTTTAGTCTGTGAAAATAGAACCTATGTAATTATATGCAGTAACGCACACGACGCGCAAAAATCCGCGACAATCCGCGACCGAATTTTTGTGCGCCGCAGACTCGATCGCACAAAAAGTCTGTCGTCTGCGATGGGCCTTATTTAGCAGTTCATTTTTCGTAAGGCGGTCACATAATATTAGGTACATAGTAGATAATACATTATACATGTTCATGAGACAAAGTACAATAATGCATAAGTGAAAATCTTTTCAAAGATAATTTTCAGTTGATGTAGTAAAAAAAAGATAACCAAAAATGTAGTAAAAAAATAAAAAGTAATGTTCCACTGCTGGGCAAAGGCCTCATATCTCACTGAAGATATCAGTATAGTTACCACGCTTGCCAAATGCGGGTTGGTGATCTCAAACCCGAGGCATGTTTGAAAAGTAGTGTATGTTTTCGCTCGATCCGGGAATTGAACCCGGGACCTCAGAGGTAGGCAGGCGAGTGCTCATACCACTGGACCACCGAGGTGTAAAAAAATATGTAATGACAAGTTATTTCTTAACCAATCTTTTTAAAAGTCTGTTATGTTCCACTGCTATACAAAGGCCACTCATCTCACTGAAGCTATCAATACAGTGAAGAGGAACAAATCCAATAAAGAAACCTTACAAAAATAAGAATCAACTGCAAAGCAAAAGCCTCTCACTAGATATCAGTAGTCTTCTTTCATGTGGTTCATCACAAATTTATTTTTCGGCCCAAAATAGAACGTATACTAGTCAAACGACATACCTGGTGCAAAAATAGCTCCAAAACCGATGATATTCCTGATAAACCTGTGAAGATCGTCCTTCTCCATACAAGTCTTCAATACCTTTCCCAAATCGACTGGGTCCGTTGCCACTAATAAAAAAGAGGTGATACGTTGACATTTCATTACATGGCAAAGTCCTCGAATTAATAAAAAAGCTTGTTTTATCACTGCCCACGCAATTGTGCCGAGAAATTTCGAGTGGGGTAAACGATTCTGAATAATTTTGAACAAAAATCGCACAAGAATTATTTTTGGTAAATACTGTTTTATTTATTATTAGTTACTATTACAAGTGGTTGTTCAAAGTTGCGAATTAGAAAGGTTAATATAATCCTTTATAAGGTTATTTATTATTAAACATAAAAAGTACTTATGTTCAGCCAGTCTATTAAAATATTAAGTATAATTAGAACCTTTTCATATTCAAAGTTCTATAATTCCTACTAAAATACTAAGAGTAATTAGGATAATTGTAAAAAAATATAATATGACAAAGTACTAAAGTGATTAATGGGATAAACATCTCACATGTATATAAAATATGAGCGAGCCACCCCTTCAACACACCACCCTGGCCGTGAGCTTCGTAGCTATACCTCTGTAGAGTCGTCAGTATGTCTAAAACAAGTAAAATATTACAACTAATCTAATGTAATATATAACATGTAATAAATAAAGCACATAGAACAAAATTACATTTATTACCTCATTCATAACATTTCTATTAACTTTAATAACAGTTGTTCAAAGATTTCACGATGACAAAACTTTAAAATTAATAACTTAGTTATGTTATTTTTAAATACAGGTGTATTTAGAAGGTACATATTTTAGGAAAATCTAAAATAAAGTGGCGGCAATGAAAAATAAGTTGTACTTGACTTAAAATCATTAATTCTGATCTGAATAGTCTAATTGTATATCTTAAAGGCTATCAAAACAGCTTCATGTTTATACAATTATGCTCTCTTGTTAACTTAATCAACGTAATATTATCAAAAGCTTTTTTCATGTTATAGTTTTCTACAATCTATTAATCTATACTTAACTTTCTATTATTTAGACACCTTGTAGGTACTTCAGAAAAAGGATAGAAATGTCACAAATAAAAAATAACAAATTTTTGAAGCAACAATTAAAAAGTTTAAGCAAAAAAAAACATTTCTTTAAAATAAAGGTCAAATGTCAAAATATTAACATACCCTCTGTAGTCCCAATCAGCGCGTGCGCAACTCCAATCACAGGCAGTTCATCCTTAGATCCCGGAATACGAGCTGCCAACTTGTACATATGCCTTCGTCTATATCTGAAGAGCACAGTCCACAGAGAAACCACAAGGAAAAGTAACCACAGGATCATCTTGAGTATAAACTTTCTACCTTTAGTACAGACTGATATTTTGAATGAACAAGTAACCTATGTTGGAAGTCCTGATCTATATAATTTTTTGCAATCTTCACGCTTGCGCGTAAATTGACCCGTGTCAATCTGACGCGACTGTGTGCGCACGCGGCGACCGCGTCCTAACGCTTGTCGTTTATAAAATCAACATGTTTATATACAACTGTTTCCTTTGGCTACTATTGTCGACGAACTAATTCTCTTCGTAAGCAAGCGGGTCGTAAGTTCACGGTGTGGTTAACGTAAACACCTTGGGATCAACGTGCAATTATTCTTAGATTTAGAACAAATTATGTTTTGGTGTTTATGCGATCCTAGTTTCAATTTATGTTGGGTGACAACTGCTGTTGATAAGCACCTATTAACTTTAACGTTTTTGCAAACAGAACACTTAAAACATATTATAATTGCAAAAAAGATAACTAGCGTCAGTTTTTGGGTGACGCTTCTCGTTCGTTAGTTTTTGGGTGCCTTTAATATGATTGGTGGATAACAAAAGATTGTACCTATCATAGTAATGTAGCTCTGGTAGAAAAGCCCTAAGACCTTATTCGTTATAGAAACGAAGAAAAAGAGAGAGCAAATGGATGTAAAAATGTCCCAAAATAGGTCATTTTTTTAAAGTGTATCTATATCATAATGTAAAATTCAGAGTAAAATCGTCAGTGCGACTGGCTGTATAACTTTAAAATAATTCATTTAGTATGCGAATGCGTTATTATATAAAATAAGTAATTATGAAGATATCTTCATTTCATTACACAACACTAATTATAATAATTTTAGGTCTAATACTAGTATGAACTAGGAAGCCCCATAAATTACTTCCGTGGTCTGTTTGTCCTTTGAGATCTCGTAAGCTGTCTATTAAACGTGTGTTTACCTAGTTTTAAAGAAACATTAAGTCCGCCGCGTCAGTCGCTAATGATCGGTCTTACCTATGGCGTGAACTATTTGCACCGGATGTACATTATGATTAATTAAATGTAATGAATTAGAAAATTGTTACAAAGGGTAAGTACTGGGTTTTTCTTTTATTCTTCTTCTCGTTTCAATGAGCCGAATGTTAATTAATTTAGATTTGGACCAGTAGAAGGTAGCCACGCTTACACGCCACGCGTCCGTGGCTTTCTTTGAAGTATTTACATCAATTAATGTTTTCATATCAACAATTATTGTAAGACATACTATTTGCTAAGGTGACTTTAGATATGAGTGGTTAGTGAACTCACGAGCTCAATAAGTATTGTTATTGTTACATGTTTTGTTCAAAGTTCTTACAAGACCCTAATTGAAACGTACGTAATTGAGTAATGTTGTAAATTACAACTTACTTTGCAATAAATAATATAATAACATGTCTTATTCACAGAGAGTATTCATTAAAAGATAGGTACTACAGGGGCGTTTTAGGTACTTATACAACTTCTATCGAAAAAAATATTTTAACTTAAACAGTGTTTTAAAGTGTTTTGTATCTTTCGCTCTTTGGTAAATAGGTAATGTCGGAAAGGGACAAACCATTTGATAGCTAAAGCACAGGCTAAAGTGCTGTTAATAAGCATTTATGAAGAAGGCCCTAAGAGGTAAGTGAAAAAACAATAATGGTGAATGTTTCTTTGTCATTTTTAAACTACTGAGGCACAGTTAACACACTTTATATCTATAAAATAATGTAACTTTAATATACATACTATAAATTTAATACAATATCAGATACCTACTGAATACTGGACTAAATAACTAGTACAATAAAAGATACAATTAAGCTACCTAGAATTGCGGTTTAATTACAATATCCTAAACGTTTATGAATAAAAAATAAAGAAATCCTATAATAGTATACTAAGAAATACTATGAAATACGTACAAGCTTATGTAACGTGCAAATTGAACTAACTAGATTGTTCTTTCAAACAAACAGATCAAATGGAATAAAATATACATCAGTTAAATCACTACATAGTATAAAATAAAGTCGTCTCTTTTTCGTGTCTGTCACACTGTTTGTCTGTCTGTATGCTTAAATCTTTAAAATTACGCAACGGATTTTGATGCGGTTTTTTGTAATAGGTAGAGTGATTCAAGAGGAAGGTTTTTATGTAAAAAAAATCCCGAAATTCCCACGGGAACGGGCACAACGCGGGTAAAACCGCGGGGCGCTGCTAGTGTAATATAATTGAGAGATCACACACGTGAAGGCTGTATCAGACAGGGAAGTAATATAATGTTCTGTATAAGCTATAGCTCATCAGCTCGTTGTTTCCTCTCTTTATATTATGTGAGCGAGATACATTATCCCTGCACTAGTACAACTATTTTGTTTTCCTCATAAATAGATATTAAGTAGTCTATCCGTTAAGTTTTAATACCACAATTACTTCAATAAAGTTAATTCTTCGTTATCTTTGTTATCAGTTACAAATTGTAGTAGAATAATCAAATAAGTCGTAACTGTCTTCGCGCCCTGAAATATTAAAAGATTCATATAGGTAAGAGTAACTCTTTGCAAATCACTTGAATAAAGATTGTATAAAAAAAGAGATAAACGATTACCGCCTTCAGGGCTAAGGAGGCCCCTAGACCTACAATAACATTGTACAATATATTTAATTGTGCAATAAGATTGAATTGCGTTTGGATCCAAACGGTCAATTATATTGCACAATAAGAAAATTGTGCAATGTTTTCTTGTTCAGTCGGAGAATAGTTTGACCCCGAGCATCATGTCAAATATTGCGCAATACTGACCCTACACGAAGCAATATTGTTCAATATTAAATATTGTACAATAAAAATTAAACTCGCTCAAACTTTCGTTCAATCATTGCGCAGTCTTCAATATTAGCCCTAGACGGTTAATTATATTGCACAATATTCAATATTGCGCAATATAATTGATCGTTTAGGGGCCGCCTAAGATACAAGCTAAGACAAAGGTTTTGTCTTCGTTTTTCTCTTCTTTAAATACATCTATCTCTCTCACTCTCAAGAAATGAGATAAAAGATAAAAGAGATTTTGTCTTTGATGTATCTCAAGCCCGCTGGATTCAGTGGCAACTTCGTGGTCGTCGACTTAAAGGTGTTTGGGTAACAATTAAATTTGCCTACCAGATAAGACTCAGTGCAAAATCAAACAGATATTTGAATGACGCAATAAATAATTCATCGACCTTTGAAGGGTGATAATCAAACTAACGGCTGGTCTCAATAACTCTAACGGCAAGCCAAGATAGGAGATCATGCGTCTACATTGACAACTTTTCTATGTATCAAATGTTCAGGTTGATTGTTCAGGTCGCCAAAAAAAATTACTATAAGCTGTCGGTAGATATCGTTTATTGGGTTTGGCTCTCTGGTTTGGCCGAATAAGCCTACTGTGGTGAAGTTAACTCGCTCAAAATGTTTTTACTGCATTTACCTGTAAAATCAGTGAATAATCCAGATCATAGAATCCCATAACCATAAACACCGGTTTTTCGTGTAACAACTGCGTAGAAAACTGCATCGCCTGCAATTAAGAAACTTGCATTGTTGACTGCCTTAATTAGGAACCTAGATTAACCAAAAAACAACTTTCGTAGAAGGAAAAAATTGATTAACAATAGAGTAAAAGTATTTAACTTTCTTTAACTCCTTATTCATATGTGAACTAAAAACTGGCCAAGTGCGAGTCGGACTCGCAGACGAAGGGTTGTACCATTATCTATTAAAAATTATTAGTATTGAGCAAGAAACGGTAAAAAAATCACGTTTGATGTATGGGAGCCCCCCTTGAATATTTGTTTTATTTTTAGTATTTGTTGTTATCGCGGAAATAGAAATACATCATCTGTGAAAATTTCAACTGTCTAGCTATCACCGATCTTGAGATACAGCCTGGTGACAGACGGACGGACAGATGGCCGGACAGCGAAGCCTCAGTAATAGGGTTCCGTTTTTACCCTTTGGGTACGGAACCATGGTTTCTTCTAAATATACCTAATGCTAAGTAAAAAGATTATTTTATTACCTCCATAGTGATACTGGGACTCAAATCTTCATTTATAATTTCATGGACAATCGATGATAAGTTATTTGCCTGAAAATTCAGTTATTTATATACGTAAGTAAACACAAAATAATTGTATAATAATTATAGGTTTTTTTACTTTACAAAATTATAATTTATAAGAAGTTTCTCTCTAAAAAAAACTTGAGAGGTGTCAAGGGACACCCGGATGGAACGAAGTTTATTTATTATCAACAAAAATAATCGTCGCGACACCACACTGTTCAATGCGAAATAGAAAGACAAAACGAAAATATCTAGCTTGCTTGTTTCTCTGTCTGTCCTTCTCTGGCCTAAAAAATGTCGTTACCATTTTTTCCGTCTAGCCCCCTTTCGCAACGCGCGATAAGGAACTTCGTTCCAATATCACTACATGGTATAAAACAAAGTCGCTTTCCGCTGTGTGTCTGTCCCTATGTATGCTTAGATCTTTAAAACTACGCAACGGATTTCGATGCGGTTTTTTAAATAGATAAGAGCGATTCAAGAGGAAGGTGGGAGGAGAGGACAGAGGAAGGAACGGGCACAACGCGGGTAAAGTCGCGGGGCTCTGCTAGGTATTAAACAAAATTACTTACTTCTTTCACAGTAGTTTCAGAGTAGTACACAATCAGCAATATGACTCCAAACGCCAGAGCCACTCCCCAAAATCCGTACACAAGAAAATTAATATACGCGTCGGCATTATGAAACAACCCCGTAGCGGTCGCCTCCATGAAGTAGAAACAGTATAGAATAATGTAGTTGAGGCATTTGAACATCGTCATGAACAAAGCAAGACCAAAACTACGGTTGATTGAAAACACCGTTTGATACAACGAACCGTACACTTTAGCGCAAGTGCGAATCTTCTCGCGTACCAGCTTATCCTTCTTATGACAAAATTTTCCAGAGTTGATTTCTATGGAGCTGCATATATACATCTTATGCTCCCAACAGTTTCTATTCTTTAACTCTTTCAATACTTTAGCAATCCATCTGTACCGATCTCTCACACCGACGATGTAGAACAGAAATATCGAAGTCAATATTATCGCCTGGCCTTCAGAATAGATTACTTGGAACATTTTCTCTGAAGGAAAATCAACGTTGTTTCTCAAACAAATCCATATGCAAAGCATTCTAAGCGCGCATACGAATACTCCGGCCACAGATATGACAATAAACTTTACAGCAGTTTTGTTATAATTGAGTGAATCTCCAGTATTCTTTATAGTTTTGTCTATATCTACTATATTTTGTACGAGAAATTTGTTTCCGCTTATTTGGAATGGGATGATGATCATTATGACGCCGACGTATATTGTGGACGTGAATCTTTCGAAATCGTCGCCGTATCTCTGGAGTCTGGTTTGATATATTCCTCTGAGTATTGTTTGGTCGTAGATTTGCGCTATAACAGAGCAGTAGATGAAAATGGAGCTCCAGATGCAGAAGAAGAGGAATCCAGCTGGGGTGAACTTCCTTTCTATGCGGCAGCCAGAAGAATCCTGATGGCTGATTAATTGCACGACTGCAGACCCGAATAGCTTCCTCATAAACATTGCCCACCATGTCGCCTCCACCACATTGCTATACTTCTTTAACTTAAACATCCGCCCCAAGAAAGTGACCGCCCTGTCAGGTACCACGTGCATCGTTCAGCAACTAACTGTAGCTCTAACGTACAATTACCTTCAACACTAAACGGCACTTAGTTGATTATTTTTTATCAAAATACGCATCAAAATTAGTTAATTGAATCGACCAGGACAGTAAGTACCGTGAAGTAATAAATGTAATAAAACAAAGTGATGGTATTCGCACTTATCCACCGGATAATCAGTAATTTATTTCTCTTGAACGTTTCACATTTACAGTGATAATAATCTACATTATGACCATAGTAGGCGTTATATTATATTGTCATGAACAATAAAGAAAAATAATTGCAAGTTATATACATAGGGATATTTGTGAATAAAATTCATGGGATTATTTATAAGCAATATACAATATACATTTTGATTTTACAAGCTGTCAACACCTAAAGACATTATGGTAATATTTAAAATAAATGTATATAATTCATATAATATTGTAAATATACCTCCTCAGACTCGGTAACATTTGGTCTACTTGCATGTTAGAAGCTACCTGTGCAATTATAATTACAATAGGTATACAATTGATAAATAGCTAACTAATTAATGTACAACAAAAATAAATTGTGCTCTTTCACTTATCTAAATATCGGAATCACACGAATAAACATAGTTGAATATTTTGCATTATCTCAAACTTAACCCTAACAATAGTGTATATAGTACTTAATGTCGAATGCGTCAAAGGTTGGCAAACAAGTGTAGGAAAAAATATGTTAATAGTTACTTCTAGCCTTCAATTTTACTTAAAAACCTTAACGCATGTCACGTAAATGGTGGTAATGTTTAAAATGGCAATAGTGATGAATAAAATGTGGAATAACATCCTTTGTACTAGCGTGACCCGTCAGAGACGGCGACAAAAAGATGACAACTTAATGAGTTCGGCAGTTCAAATAACTAGCAAACAAAAAATACACCTAAACTCGTTTATGGCACTCGCTAATAGGCTATCCATCCGTGTGTATACATAGTATATTATTCACTTTCTGTAAACCTTTTAACGTATTAAAATCATTATTGCTTTCACTGCCATTTCTCTCTCTAATAAATTCTTACAAGCAAATACTAATTAAAATAGCTTCATAAAGTTAAAAACCGAATTCAAATGTTGATGCAAAGAGGACCATAATGAAAGTAAATCGATTCATAAAATAGCGAAAATCGATTCAAAAATGAGTTATGATATAAACATAACATACTAACGAATAAGAACCCTCTTTTTATTTGAAGTCGGTTAAAAGGCATTGTATTGAGAAGTCGATATATTGAGATCATAATATAAAAGCAAGTACTTTGAAGACAATCAATTGCTTATCGTTAAGTCTATAGTGCAACAAACATCAACTTATAAAAATATAATTTGTGACAGTAAAAAAATATGATCGATGTATATCTAATACTACATACTCGTAAGTATAATAAATATATTATTTCGTTATACTATACAATGTTAGCTTCAGTTGGAGTATATAAAGGTTCTTGATCGCATATTTCAATTAGATAATACAATAATGTCATAACAATCGTTGCTTTCAGTTTTATTATAAAAATCTTTAACAATTCGAAAGGCCATGCGTATGTGAGAATCGCTTTAAATATTTCGTAAAAAATGCTTTATTTAGTAGTTATAATATGTAATCACTTTATATTTATATATGTAGTCCTTTAACTTTCATTAATTTGATGACTACGTTCAATAAACTATTTTAGATTTTAATTAACACTCTAGCATTTATTAACTTACAACGATTTACGGAGATATCTTTTGTAAACCCCGACGCAACAATATTGGTGTCAAAAGTTTTACAGGTGTAATTGTGTCTGTGGCAAAATAGGTCGTACAATGACACTAATTAAGTCTAAATTTGATTGACATTAGACTTCGTTTTTCGCGACGTTATAAGAAAATATTTTTAGCTGAGGATCAGTATAATTTTATAGTAACTTTTCCTTTGTGTCAAGGCTATCAAAAAGTAATTGAGTTTATAAATGAAAGTGTAAACGATGTTCAAAGGAATGTTATGATTTTATTAAACTATTTAAATTTTAATATGTACTAATAAGTATAAAATTTAGCTGTGTTGATGAGATTTCATTCATAAGCCTTGTTTAATATTCAAATATCCATGAGCTAAAGATGATTAAAATGTTTAATCTAAAGTAACCGTTATACTATTTATTTCAGATTATCTATAACAATTGTTTCGATACAAGCTTGTCTAATTTAAAGCTGTTTTATTACTATACTAGAATATTGTAGTAACTTTTTATTTAGAAGTTTATTTCATCAGATCGTTAAGCGTCCGTTCAAAATGGAAGGAAAGCAAAGATTAGAAACACTACGGTAAGGATTCTTCAGAGATTTTTAAAGAATATACTAAACTAAATTATACAATTCCTAAAATAATTGTGATGATTGCAAGGGGTAAATATAGCTACCATACATCTAAAGTAATATTACTAGTTCCGTGTCTAATGTTCTAAACAGGGCAACTTGTAAATTAATTCGAAGTTCACTGAAACATAATCACTCATTGCCATTTGAATATATAAGGAATATATTTTATCCATCAAATATTCCAAATATGTCCTTATATAATTTGATAATTGATATTCTAACTAGGTCGCGTTTCGAGAAAACGTCACGTAGCAATTAATATTTTACTAAGTTTTTAATGTTTTTGTTTCGATTTTTTTATTAAATGACGAACTGGGTTTTTCTCGGAACACAATTATAATCTTAATATAGCTTCGAATGAAAAATAATTCGCACAAAAACCGTCAACTAAATAACAAACACTTGGTCAACAACTCATGAAACATTGCATTACACTTTTTTAAAGCTTAAATATAAAAATCACATATTTAAATATCTTTGGATACAACCAAAATAGAGTACAAAAATACAAAAAAATATACAAGTCAAATTTTAATTGAGGAAAGATATGAGTGGGGGATACCATAAGAAGTATAATTCGGATTGCTTCCTTCATGGTGTAGACTAGACGGCGAAACAAACGTTTATTGCATCGATTGCGTCGGACACTCACGGCGAAGGGTGTTGTCACATCGTTCGATCTTAGCTCATCGGTGGTATCGATCGATTGATCGATGATCGTAATGTCATCAACTATAATATCAATCGCATAGTAGTTATGTTTGGTCGACAGAAACATTCGATACAATATAGATAAATCTAACCAATCTATTGAGGCTGATATATCGTTATAGTAACTCGTTATAGACCTAATGTAACTACATTCAAGCAATAATAAACATTTCATTTCATTTCATTTCATAACATAGGGTACACCGACGTCTCTCGATCATTATCGTAACATAGCATTGAGCGACGCAGACATTATAGTATCATCTCATCGATCAACATAGATTGATCGGCATGAAAACACCCTAACAACCCTATAATAAGCGTAATAGTGCCCGACGTACATTAAAGCCCTACCTAGCGGCGGCGTACTAGAACTCCGTTGACCTTAAATTATTGTTGAGATTCGGTCACAGAAGATCTTTAACATGTGAAGTGTCCAGATTGGTGATTAATGTTTTTAGAAACGTCATTTCTTTCCTAGCGTTTTCTAGTATGATGCGAGGATCTTGCGATGTGCAGCGAAGGCAATTCGGCGCGAAAACCATCGCCAAATTAGCGGAATCCATCTTGGTTTGACTTACTACTTCCGGAGCGGTAAACTGTTGTAGGAAACTTATTAGGTATGTTAGTACCTGAAAATAAAGAGCACGTTAGAATATTTTGTCTTATTGAAACTTTCAGAAAGACACACAAATATAGATCTAGGTGAAACTTAGAAAACAAAGAGCGCACATTCTATGAGTATTGTTCATCTCGATTAACCACAACAAATTATATGGTCCTATTACTTTGTAGGATTTGTACAACTCAAACTCATTTAATGTTTTATGTAGTAAATATTTACAAGTCTATTGATGGGTGACAGACGCTGTAACGCCCGCGTACACGCGGCGTAATCGCTGCCCGCGGCGACGCACGACGCGTACAAAGCGTCAGGTATCAATGGCTCGTACAATTCGCGATACCACAACTTTAGGAGACTGGCTGGTGCGTGGGCATCTAAAACAATGAAAGTGAACATTTAAAGATTGAACGAAATAAAGATCCACTGAACATGTTAAAGAACTGATTTATCTATAACATACACCATAAGCTACATTTTTACATAATGTCCTCAACCAAGTCATCAACATTTGCTCACTCACTCTTTAACTAAATGAAAAAGCGAGAACGTCAAAACGTCAAAGTAGTTAAAACCACATCTCTCTTAACCTTTAACATCAGGGCTTATCTTACAAAGTCCCTTATCACCAATTTTAAAAAAAACTTGAGAGGTGTCAAGGGACACCCGGATGGAACGAAGTTTATTTATTATCAAGAAAAATAATCGTCGCGACACCACACTGTTCAATGCGAAATAGAAAGACGAAACGAAAATATCTAGCTTGCTTTCTATAAGAGAGTGTTTCTGTGTCTGTCTCTCTCTGGCGTGCGCAAGTTTCTCTGTCTGTTCCTCTCTGGCCTAAAAAATGTCGTTACCATTTTTTCCGTCTAGCCCCCTTTCGCAACGCGCGATAAGGAACTTCGTTCCAAAATATTCAATAATTATCAATCATTTTCTTACCAGTCAGCGTGGAAGCGTCAGGCAGCTCCCAGTTATCAATCTTCGCCTTCAAAGCGTTCACTTCATCGACATCGGCCGACACTCTAAATATCCCTTCAGTTTCTCTTCCGTTCAGAGCCAACACTTGTTGGGATAACGCCACTTGAACCCACGGCAGCTGGCGGTTCGGAAACCGTTCCTTCTGTAACGCCATCACTTCGGATAGCGTGTTGCCGAACATTGATTGGCGGAATATTTGTATCTAAAAATGTAATAAGATAATTATATAAATTATCTGAATAAGAGGTAAAGATGTTCATTGAAACTGATAAATTTGACACAGTATTTGAATATTCATGATTTAAATAATCAGTCATCAAATTATGGGTAAAGTAAGCCCCCGATCGAAATTAGTTTGTTAACGCGCTGGTGACGCTAAACAAATCCCAAAATAAACGGCTAGATGTATTACATTAGCTAGAGGTAGATAGATTAGTTAAGTCGCTGTTTCGAATGGCAACTTTTTTGGTGTAGTATCAATCTCACGTCATTCTGACCAAACCATAGACTACACTGCTAACAAGCCAATTTTTAATTATCGTAATATAAAGAGGTAGTATAAAGTTCTTACCCTAGCTTGATCAATATCTTCAGTGGTAGGTTTCCTAGGTTGTTTTTTGCCACCAAAACCGATCCGCTCGAGTCGCTTGCACGCGACACCCGCGTAGTGCGACACTTGTACGTGGATAGGCCACTTTCCAACCTGTAAATAGTTATTCCGGTTAGGTATATCAAAAATAGTGATAACAAAACTTATTATTATTACTATTATCAGGTTTACTGTTAGTAGACATGTTATTGTCTTAAGGTTGTTTTTAATTATGACGTAATTAAGTAGCGGCGTATTTGTATTGTGGCGGATGACGCATCAATGATAGAGTGCTTTAAGCACCGTTTTCTTTTGCAGCGTTGACGCAGACGCTTATATTCAATTGAAATCACTAAATCTAAGATAACAATGTTAACAAGAATGACTATATCTTATCAATCATACCTCAGGGAAAGCGTCAGCAAACGCCGGGTCGCGGTGTCTATTCACGTAGTTGGTTAGCGCTGGTTGGAAGGCTGGTGAAGGCGGCACGAACGACAGACAAACGGCCAACAGTTCCCAGCCGCGGAGTAGAGAGTCACGTAGAGGGTTTTCAGTCGTTTGACGGCATAGCTGCACGTAGAGTTCGTCGCGGAGTCTGAAAGGAAAAGGACTTAATAAATGTAGTTATTTTATGAGTATTATGTGATAGAACGAAGATAAACTTATGTCAGTATATCGCTTTTCTATCTATGTTCTTTTTAAAAGTTATGAAATGTTCATGAATATGACCGATTTTACCACCAAAGATGTGAAGGAGAAAAATTTAAGCTCGATCTATCGTGCTTTGGACGGCACGTTAAGTATTCGGCCCCAGTTGTTTCAATCGTTAGACCATGATCGAGGCCTTTGGACGGGCTAAAAACTCCGACGACAGGGTTGGCCACAGACCAGTCGAAATGAATAACCTAAGAAAAAGACTAAAGCAGTGCAGTCGTTTAGACTGCACTGCTTAGACTGCAGTCAACATAGAGTCATACAGACTGAGGGTAGACTAGAGTGGAGACTGACTTGTCGTTGGAGTAGGTGGCGTGCAGGATGTCCTGCGCGACGGAGTTGAGCGTCATGCCGGGCCGCGCCTTGCGGTCGCCCATGTAGATCTGCACCAGCCGGAACATACAGACTGAGGGTAGACTAGAGTGGAGACTGACTTGTCGTTGGAGTAGGTGGCGTGCAGGATGTCCTGCGCGACGGAGTTGAGCGTCATGCCGGGCCGCGCCTTGCGGTCGCCCATGTAGATCTGCACCAGCCGGAACATACAGACTGAGGGTAGACTAGAGTGGAGACTGACTTGTCGTTGGAGTAGGTGGCGTGCAGGATGTCCTGCGCGACGGAGTTGAGCGTCATGCCGGGCCGCGCCTTGCGGTCGCCCATGTAGATCTGCACCAGCCGGAACATACAGACTGAGGGTAGACTAGAGTGGAGACTGACTTGTCGTTGCAGTAGGTGGCGTGCAGGATGTCCTGCGCGACGGAGTTGAGCGTCATGCCGGGCCGCGCCTTGCGGTCGCCCATGTAGATCTGCACCAGCCGGAACATACAGACTGAGGGTAGACTAGAGTGGAGACTGACTTGTCGTTGCAGTAGGTGGCGTGCAGGATGTCCTGCGCGACGGAGTTGAGCGTCATGCCGGGCCGCGCCTTGCGGTCGCCCATGTAGATCTGCACCAGCCGGAACATACAGACTGAGGGTAGACTAGAGTGGAGACTGACTTGTCGTTGCAGTAGGTGGCGTGCAGGATGTCCTGCGCGACGGAGTTGAGCGTCATGCCGGGCCGCGCCTTGCGGTCGCCCATGTAGATCTGCACCAGCCGGAACATACAGACTGAGGGTAGACTAGAGTGGAGACCTACTTGTCGTTGCAGTAGGTGGCGTGCAGGATGTCCTGCGCGACGGAGTTGAGCGTCATGCCGGGCCGCGCCTTGCGGTCGCCCATGTAGATCTGCACCAGCCGGAACATACAGACTGAGGGTAGACTAGAGTGGAGACTGACTTGTCGTTGCAGTAGGTGGCGTGCAGGATGTCCTGCGCGACGGAGTTGAGCGTCATGCCGGGCCGCGCCTTGCGGTCGCCCATGTAGATCTGCACCAGCCGGAACATACAGACTGAGGGTAGACTAGAGTGGAGACTGACTTGTCGTTGCAGTAGGTGGCGTGCAGGATGTCCTGCGCGACGGAGTTGAGCGTCATGCCGGGCCGCGCCTTGCGGTCGCCCATGTAGATCTGCACCAGCCGGAACAGGTCCGCGGCCGCCTTCTTGTGCGCCTTGTCCCACTCCGCGCCCACCATCGGCAGCGAGATGGAGGACGACGTCCACGACAGCATGTCGCGCACCGACGCCTGCCGGGGGAATACGTTAGGGTGATCAATAAGAGCTCTCTTCTCTCTTATGTGTAGGAAGAAAAAGGCGAGATTACTATACCACGGCGTTAACTTCAGTTTTAGGATACGCATCAAATCACATTTTTCGGTTCGCTGAATTGTAAATTATCAGAGATTGTGCGAATGTTTGCGCGAGTAATTTTACGACTAACGATCATGGGCGTGAACAGTGAACATGGGGGTTAGGTCTTATAAACACAAACGTGACATTAGTGTTATAAAAATAATCACAAACACAAAAATATAGTATTACTTTTTAAACTTTTATATTACCTTTCTCCTAAATATGCCCTTGTTGAAGTTAAGGTTGTCCTTGGCGAATATCTCGATGTCTTGTTCGAGCGGCAGCCGCGGCGCGTGCGTCCGCACGGGGCTGTAGAGCGCGCCCGCCTCGTCCGCGCCGCCCGCCGCGCCCGCGCCGCCGCCGCCCAGCGACGACGTCTAACAACAATCGGAACTCAGTTCGTGTGGAGTAGTGATGGCCAATCCTGGTACTCCCTTCAAGGGGAATAATGATATCTCTTTTGGGGGACAACGTCCAACAGCCAATATTAATTTTCAACCGAAAAACAGAATTCAAGTCAGGGTTTGAGAGCACCTAATTAATCGGGACTATTTTGTAAGTATACTGGTAGAGGAGCTGATGTAGGGCTTGCTCACCCGGTGTATGGTGTTGGCGTGGTGGTGCGCGTCGTGTGCCAGGCTGTAGTAGGCGGCGTCGGGCGCGCGCGGCGGCGCGGGCGGCGCGTGCGGCGCGGGCGGCGCGTGCAGCGCGTGCGGCAGGTACACGCCCGAGCCGTCGTCGTCGTCGGGCGTGCGCGCGCCGCCCTCCGACGACTCGTTGTCGGGCTCGTGGCCCGACAACGACGCGCCCGACCCCGCCGACGACACCGACGACCACGACCCGCTGCGGCACCGACCTGCGCCCGCCGCTACGTTAACATACGGACTACACGTACGGCCCCAAACGGGCTCATGATGTTGACTACACATACGGCCCTCTACGGTCAGATAATGTCGGCTACATCTTACATAGCACACTGCTGCCAGATAGGGTCGTATTTATAGTCAAGACGTATGGACGGAGTGAATGACACTCGGATAGATCCCTGGTATTATAAATAAATATTAATCAGATAAAACAATATTGTTTCCATATTGCTTTTTGAATGCTTTGCTCGTCCATGTCCAGCCGTCAACCCTAAAAATGTTAGCATGCAGTTGTTACCATAATCGGCGGCTGACTTTTTTTATTATTTATGAATGTATGATAATGTAAGTGAAACTGACTGGAGAGCTTGGCCTGCTGCAGGATGTAGTCCTGCAGCGGCAGCAGGTGCTGCATGCCGCGCAGGTCCCAGTTGCAGTAGAGCGGCGAGCCGCCCTCCTCCTCCTCCTCCTCGCCCTCCAGCTGCGGCTCTTCCTCCACTGCTCTCTTGTGTCCTGCGAAACAAATACAAATCATGGTTTATGGCCCGATCAACACGACTAGCGGTTTAGCCGCTGCGCCTGTACACACAGTAATCACGGACACTCACCATAGCGGTAAAACTACTATTCCAACCATGCGGCTAAAATAGCGGTTGAACTTAGGCGGCTGTCCGTTATTACGAACAGGCACAAACTACCTGGCCGCAGTCAAGAGCAGTGCGAATTGCAACGCGGTTTGAGGCGCAGCAAGCGGTAAGCGGCGAAAAGAAATTGTAGACAACCGTCAAAATACGTCAACCGCTGATTTGTTAAGTATTAATAAGGTACTCACGTCTGGATTTAGTCCGGTCCCGTGGTATCGTATTCTTCTCGGTGCGCTCGAGCCTTTGATTGTGCTTCTGAAGGTTCGGCTCGGTCAACGGAGGCTCTAGGTTCACGCACTTCAACTTGTAGTTCACTGTAATATACAAAATTAAGTATGAATTAAAGTGACATTTAGAAAGCGCTTGGACGGATGCTATTGAAACTAAAATATGGATACAAGCAATAAAATATTTTTGACATGGTATGTAAATAAATATCAAATTAAAATTTGGTGTCTAAAGTTATTAAAGTTATTATAAATTATTAAAGTTCGAGATTTTTTACATAAAACAATACAAATAGAGATTGTAACTGACTTGACCGTAAGCACGCGACGCCACTGTCAGTTATGACCGGCTTAGAAATATAAGCATACAGCCTATATTTTTATCGTAAAACTATTATTGAGAAACAATTATTACCCCGAAACTATGGTCATAATGAACATACCGGCGGCGATATTGTCCTGGTCGTTGGCCGACGACAGGCGCAAGTAGTTGTGGTGTTCAGGGGCGCGCGGGCGCGCGGCCCCCGCCCGGCCGCCCGCGCAGCGCTCGGGCTCCGCCTGCTGCCGCCTGTGGGCCGAGTTACTGCACGCATCATTATCGAGGCCTCCCACTCATACATTCACCAACAAAAGTAACTTAATAGATCTCAGACTTTGTTGAGTGAAACAATAGGGACCGACAATTTCACGTGCCCTCAATAGCACGGTAGTGTTCAGATAGGTCGGTTGTTTCAATCGTTAGACCATGTCAGAGGCCTTTAAGTGGTCTAAAAGCCCCGACACCAGAGTTCGCCACTGACCTACGTGAAATGAATGAATAAAACAAAAGTAGGAACACACACCTAGTAAAGTCCCTGGTGGGGTGCCAGTTGGGCGTATTGTGCCGTAGATCCAAACTGGTCTGTCGGAACGGCTTGTCGACGCTGTACACCGCCTGCTTCTCGGGGTACCGGTCCATGCGCTCCAGTTCCGCGAGGCGGTCTTTATCTAGGTGCCTGCCAGGGAAACGTTTTCATAATTTTACGGCGAGTGGTGGGAGACCGCGAAGGGCAGGGAGGGCTGGAAGCGTTTGAGGACCTTTGCCCAACAGTCGGACGATACAGGTTAAAGAAAAAAAACTGACCTGTCTGAGTATCTCTCCCGCGCGTGGCGGGACAGCTGGTGCGGCCGCTCCAGGCTGTGCATCACTCGCCCGCCCGCCGCGTCCGTCGCCAGCGATATCGAAGACACCAGGGAAGGGCGAGCTGCGTTCGTCTGGAATATTATACATAATTGAAAACCATTTCAATATATTGTTTGTTGTCCTGGCTTTGGTATTCATTCATGTACAATTTATGTAAAATGTAATATTTTCTAAACTGTATGTTCATATAGATTTCATACATAAACAATTATAGACATAAACAATTGTATAAAAAATTTAGTATCAATTTTCTCAATTTGATGGGGTCGTAATCATATATTTTTATGGTAAGGATTATTTAATTTAATCTAATTTCTTACATACTATTATATAATTACCTGTAAGAACGGCTGCGGCTGCGGTTTCTGCAGCGGGCTGCTGGGACTCTGAGGTGACGCGGATTCACACGAAGAAGCGCCCGCCGATTGCTGCTGCAACTGACGCCATTAATATAATGGAACCAAGGCTGTGCCATATACAGTTCCAATGTATGAACTTAAAACAAACTAAATAAATACAGCCCAGAAGGCCAACAATGCTACATTTCTACTGGGACGTAAGTTTGAATGTGTGTGTTATAGTTCCCAAACAGGTGAATCGATTACGAATATTACGATCGAGAGACCTTAAGAGGAAGGCATAAGTTTCAAGTTTATACTTGTTTACATGTATACCATATTTAAAATAGCTTTTCAAGGACGACAGGTGCAATCCCCTATAAACGTCGGGAAATAAAAAGTAAGTTATTACTTGCATTAACTTTCTAACGCGAAAAAACCCGTGTGATTACATTAACTATTTCAAGGACATGTTTTGAATATAATAGGGTATCTATTCGACAAACAAAACAACAGACATTTTAGTAAAATCTATAGAGTGAAAATATCATTACCTTACGTCTGGTCAACGGCGTACTCTCAACGGATTTGAAATACTTTTCGTGCATTGAGTCGTCGGAAGCGTCCTTACGGGGGGAAATGAAGCTGCCACTGCGATTCAAGCCTGTTAACAAATAAGAGGCATATGGGTTGATTGGTGCCTAACTCAAGAATGACTGTTTGTTACGCTTTCGAATTAGATAACAACAGGACCAATGGGAATGTTCACAGCATGGAACAAAAAAGAATCGCGTAAATCGGATGAGAAACCCCAAAGTTTTGTATTATGTATGTAATTGGTACATACATACCTAATACAAAATATATATATGTAGATAGCGGCCGAATATATATTATACATATTTTGTTTTATGTTTTAGCGAAGGTTCTCACCATCACCTTCGGTGTTTGAAGTCAGTAAAAAAATGGACCAAATTGATGATATTGGATAAACTCGATGCTGATACTGGTGGGAAATTACAGACCAATTTTTTTTAAAATTATATTTTCATTAATATTTTCACAAATTCCCACGGAAACGTTTACCCTGCAGTTGAAGTCGCGGGGAACAACCACTTACAATATTCATAAGAAAAAAAAATTCTAAATGGTCAATGTTGACCGGTGTATCGTCATATAATAACTGACCTGTATGCGGCGACCACTTGTCGCTGTCATGTTGCGCGGCGCTGCTTCGTTTACGGAGCTGGGGAGTGCACACGGGCGCGCTGCAAGCGACCGCGTTTAGTTCCTGCTGTAACCAAGAACAAGTTAGTTGAATTTTACTGGTTTTGAAAAACCTTTTTATAGGATTTTATAGGAAGTTGGCCACTACATGTCCTAAACGAAATAGATGATAGGAATAGCAAAATAAGTGTAATAATCCTGAAGTGAACCATGAACCGTCAAAATATTCCAATGGGAACTATTATAGTAGTTTATGCAACGTCATATAAAGAAGGGTATTAAAACACGAGTGTGAGTTTATGAAACGAGCGCAGCGAGTTTCATAATAGTAACGAGTGTTTTAATACCCGTGTTATATGCAGTTGCATACACTACTTTATCTTCACTATTTAATGCAATTAATCAAACAAAATTTTAAAAACAAAACACATTGCGAAACATTAAATTCACGCGTAGGTACGTGTATTGCCGCAGTGAACTTGCCGCCATTAAAATCTAACCAATGAGAGCGCAGCTGCGCGTAGGGCCAATCAGGAGCGAGCGAGATCTTACCAAAGAGTTTTGTGTATGTAGTTTCGACGAAGTTTTCACGTATAACCCAACTGTTTTCAAAAGCCAGCCTAATATCAAAATTTTATGCAACTAGTATGAGGATTTTGACATAAGGCTCGCCAGGTTAATTGGTCGCGTTATAATGATGTTATAATGTTATATTATAATGATATTATAACATCATGTGCAATTGCTTAAATTGAGTGTTTTAGTTGTCTGTGCTATAACAGTAGTAATTATAAGTCAAGTATTGGAATCATAAGTAGAATGTTACAACATTAGTGTAGATAAATATCTTAATAATCAAGCTGATAATATCGTAACCCTGTTACCTGTTTCCTCCTCTGCTGCGCGCTACTGATGCTGCTGTCCGAAGACCTGCCGGAGTCCGTGTGCCGACACGCTGGCGTGGTGCCATCTTCACTCAGACGCCCGCGCCTATTCTCACCGCTGTTTCTGTGAAGAGATGTACTATTGTTGCATATCAAACATTGGTTCCATACATTGATAGTTGTGTCCAAAAGTGTCGAAAGTTTTATACTATTAAGTTGCCTTGGTTTTCCCCACCACACCCCTTTCATTGCTTTGATGTAATCATAGTTGTTCTATTGTTGCCGTGGTTGCATTGCCTTATACATTGATAGCTGTTAATATTTTTGAGTTCATTTCACTGCTAAAAGAAATCTAAACACATTTAGAAAAAAAAACATTCATTCACTTCTAATAGGTCAGTGGTCACTACTGGTGTCGGAGTTATTAGATCATCAGCTGAAGGCCACCGACTAGGTCACTCATCACGAAACTAACAGTGCTATGAGCCTCAAAATTTGCATGAACGTTCCTTTAAGGACGTAGATGCTCGCTAAGAAGGGGCTACTTATAGTTTACGCTATTTTTACTATAAATAGCAGTCTGTGTACTAGGAGTGTGTGATAAAAGAAATACCCTGAAGAACAATTATTTATCACCACTTCATAATGGATCTTCATCATTATCCTTGGGTGGGGCCATTGGACACAATGGCACTGCATTTAAATATTAACGACTTATGCCCATAAAATAGTAAGAATCATTTGGATATAAAACTATACTTGGTCAGATGCTACGTGGCAATGCCACCATGAATAAATGCATACTCTACAAACAGTACAATTACTAATATGAATGTATTACTACGGGCTTTTTCGCGGCACAGCATGATGTTTGAGAAAGACTAGTACAATCACTGTTTGTATACATTATGCATATAGTAAATAAATCTATAGACAACAATTCTTGTCTCATTTTGTTTATATTTTTTCATAGAACAACCTGTGTTCCTGTATCAATTTAATATAAAAACTAAATTGTTAATCTGAAATAATGATTATCAATATCCAAAGTAAAACCAGAGCTATTTTACATAAAGTTAGTCCAGTGATTCCCAGTCCCCACGCAAACAATGAACAGACATAAACTAATTAGATTTACAATTCAATTTCCTAAATTTAAAAAGAGTTGCCTGTTTTGGTATTGACATATTTGTGGAAGTCCATGGAAGATTTTAAAAGATAAAACTAATGCGATTAAAGCCTAGCTGCTATAAAGCTAGTTTGTAATTTTATACTTGCTGTTCCACCCGCGATCCATTAGATACATGACATATGTACATACTGATCATATCAGAAGTCACAAATCTCACCTATGATGATAATGCGTTCTTCTAGTCCGCACGGGGCTGGTCTGGGACAGGGTGACGTTCTTCGCGTTGCCCGGAGACAGCTTGCTGGCACTCGCGACGGTACTGTTACCATTGCTGCTCACAGGGTCTATGATAGGTGGTGCCTATGGAGAAAAAACTGTACTTTAGTATAGTTATAAATAAAAGTAGCAACCGATTTTTGGCTAATTAGTTTGGCCAAACATCGTTTAGTATTTTTCTTTTTTGTCAATTTAGTCTTTTCATTGTAATATTTGCACTTTGCACTTTACGACGCTTATTATATTTTTAAAAGACAAGTATATATAGAGGCGAAGTAAACAATAGCACGGTAGCGACCTCTCTGATAATGAGCTCAGGTAATGAGCATTTCCATTCCTTTTTTTTACTACTCTCGCCGTTGCGCGGCCCCTACAAGTGCAAAGCCCCAGGCGGCTGCCACCTTAGGCTTGGAACCCCTAAGAACCATCACTAAGTAGTTTTAATATTATAATACCCATAATACAAATTATAACCTGAGGAACAGCTTGGTTTGTCTGCGTGGAGGTTTCCCTTCTCTTCTGCGGGTCCGTATTCTGCTTCAAGGTCTGGAGTTTTGCTAGTGGTATGATGTCGCAGTCGGTAGGCCTATGCCACACAGTAGTCTGAAAGAGTGATGATGTTAATATTTTAGTATGTATGTTCGAGTATATAAGAGGCCAACCCAGGTGTGTTTTAGGCCTATAGGCCTCCTTTGGACCGAGGATGGCATGAAATCCTGTCGGTCATGGTTGTTTAAGATAAATTTTCTTGCAATATTACAGGAAATATTTGGAAATTTAACAATTCCTTTCATACTACAGATTAATACTTCTAACTGAGTCATTAGCCCAAAATAAAGAACACACATTTGCTAAATAAACAAACGAGGGTAATTGTAACTATGCATGCACAAAGATGAACTTGTACTGACCTGTGTAGATGCATTATAATAATAAAATCTGTGTGTGTTGATATCAAACAGTTCCCACCACTGTGATGAATCAGTGCGCTTCACTTTAACACCCTACAACAATAAACAATTGTTTTATTACATAGTAAATATTAAATGTTTACAATGCACCAGTTTACAATAGTGTATGCTTCATTAATGATATCTGTCTCAAGATGATTTTAATTGATTTAGTAATTTAACACAACTGTATTTGTTACAATGGAATCAAAGAGGAAGGTTTATAATAAACATCCTGCTTATTATGAAAATATAACTCAATCTTGATTAACAAATGCAAAGCAATGTTGGGTTGCTGGTATTACACATTAATGAATACTAAGTGAGGAAAGGCCTATCCTGAATTCTTTGATTCAGCTCTGTAAAGAGCTACTTGACAGCAACCGAACAAGTAACCTCAAGTCGAGCTTGTTGGTCAGTTATTATATAATAAGGCTGAAGAGTTCGATTTTGTGTATATATTTAATTTGCTTTAACAACAATCAACACAATTTGAATAATTCCTTTTGTAATTCAAAGAGAAGGTTATAGGTATAGGCTATTTTTCATCCGGGAATTATCTCGAGAACAGGCAAAATGCAGGTAAAACCACAGGGAGCTGTTAGTGCTATAACATAACTAATTTGTTATACTGCTATTAGTAACTAGTTGTTCAATTTACACTATGCTAATTGTAGCATTTAGTCCAATTTACACAACGTTTAGCACATTGGTAATAGAGCATTAATTTGCATGAGAATTGATTTATTACTTTAGTCTTAAATTACTCCCGTTGTACCCGTTTCCGTGGGAAATTCAGGATGAAAAGTAGCCTATAACCTTCCCGTTGAATGTGGCTATCTATTACAAACAGATTTTTTCAAATCGGACCAGTAGTTCCTGAATTTCCTGATTAGCATGTTCAAACAAACAAACAAACAAACTCTGCAGCTTTATAATATTAGTATAGATTAAGTAATTGGTTCTTTGAACTATAATTAATAATTATTAAAAATTAACTAAAATAAAATCTATAAGCCTTACTTATTAAGTTTTTACAAAATAAATAGATATCATTGGTAAAATATTAATATTTATTTCCATACTTTGTTATTACTGACAATCTCTGCAATAAAATTTTCTTGTTCAATAAGAGCAAATGTTAGTTTCCTATTTATAGATGTTACAACATAGTGTAACTGTTTGCTACAGTAAATAATAAACTACCATCCATGAGTCACTCCAATCTAAACTTTACGAGATAAAATAAAGTGGTTTATTCTCCACTTTCAAGAATTTAGGCCACAATAAAGAGAATTGTTTTATATTGTGTATTGTAAGTGGTGATATTGTAAAAAATAGATAATATTATATGATATAGGTACATGAACTTTGTGTTATGTATGTTACTGGAACATTGATAAAATATATTTGTTATATTAGATGTTTTAGCTTAAAAGTTGAGAGTTGAATTGAGTATATTATATTAGTACTTTTATATTCCAGTCTAGATCAACTATCTAGGACTAGGATATTAATCTATTTCCAATAACTGATGGAAATGGGTCACTCTGTTTATAGATTATGCTATTTTGGACTCTGTACTTTCCTAGGTTTGGTAAATTCTTATTTATCATATATGCTGGTATATGCTAGGTTTATATATAATATGTATTGTAAAGCTATAGCCATAGAATTAAGCCATTTAAAAATATATCAGCCATTATTTTATAATTCAGGTATCAAGATTATATACGGTGTAGAAGTCCTATTTCAATAGCAAACAGACAGTAATTTCATGCATCTTAATTTTGCTAGTTGCTAGGCATGTTTAGATTATCTGAGAAGAGAATAGTACAGTGGCTAGGAATGTTGAACAGGTCTACTAGAACTTGAGATTATAATTCCCAGATGAAAATAGGAATAGTTTGAGTTACTAAGTGTAGATAAAATATTGCAAAGCATGAAAAACTAATGTTACAAGGAAAATAAGATGTTCGATTTCACAAGTCCACCAAACTTTTAATTTAGACTTTATAGTTCTAAATTAAAAGTTTTGTGAAAACTTTGTGCAAATCTTCGAGAAGTGTACGGCACCCCCCAGGAAGGAGATAACCGCAGTCACGTTTACAAACCTAATTCGGGCAATGACATTACCTCGGGAGGGTCCCAAACGCACTCTCCGGTGGTTAGGTTAGCATACATATGCTCCTTTGTCTTCGGCTCGATGATCTCCACCCATTCCACCCTAGAATAAAACATCGCACACTTGTAAACCTCCACTCAGCCACAACACACCATACCAACTCACTGCTGCTACTACAGGGCGTGACATTAGCGATTTCCGCGTACTTTATTGATTTTGCAACTTTCGACCACGGATATCGGAAGCGATTTGTCAACTTTTGAGTAAAACTTTTGTCCATCAGATTTACCTTTCAGAAGACATTTTCACTAATTAACAACAGCTTCTACATAACACTAAAAACACATTTGTACACAATTTATGACATATAAAATTTAAAACTAAGGATGAGAAATAGAGGAAAGAAAACCATCCATGTTGAATGTTTACTTCATTGAAGATTGAATGAAATGAATGAATGAGGGAAATAAATCGAGAATGAAATGAAAAGAATGGGGCAAAGATAAAAGACCGATAAACCAAGAACAAAATTGATAGATAAAATATATCACTTGCAAGGTGCTTGCAAGTTCCTTGCATGTTTGGTAAATGTTTACGGAATATGTTATTTTTAAGAAGTTATTCACAGACCAGATGTTGGACTTGGACTCTGAGAAACAAATCCGACAATACCTGTAGGATTCCACTCGAACTAAGGAAACACTTAAAATGGTTTTAATGGGTATTTTAGTCATATGATCAATGATTACTAACGACCATTTCCAATAGCCTATCGACGTTCTCAGATATCAGATAAAATGTGAACTGTGAACGTATTATATGGCTTTATTTGTAATTTATAGGTCATGGCCGTAACAAAATATAATAACATATTTTTTACACTCAAAAATATGTTTCTCAAATTAATAGTGGCGATCGCTCACAGAGCTATGGTAATATGGTATGGCCCAAATTAGCCCAGCTCATACATTGGCCCACATCTTAGTTCGTGGTCTGTCTGTTCCCACATCCTTTAGCGTGTAGTAGTTTCGGAATTACAAGAGCTTAAGCGGGATTTACATTACGAAACTAATGTCATGCATGATGAAACTAGTTTCGTGAAACTAATTTCAGCACATGTGAAACTATTATCGTTTAAATTATAGTGTCGTGAGATTATCAGTATCGCATCGCGGAGATAATGGCCCTGTCAATATCAAAGCTATTGCTGCTGCTGTCTCTGAAATGCTGTCGCGACACTAGTTTCGCGTCGCATTTACATGATGAAACTAGTTGCATGACACTAGTTTCACAAAAAATATGCGCATAGCACGAAACTACTTTAGTTTCATGAAAGTAATGCATGCATAGTGAAACTGAACATTTACACGTGAAATTACTGTTGAAATTAGTGTTATGAATCTAGTTGCATGCCACTAGTTTCGTAATGTAAATCCAGCTTTATAAACGTTTTTTTATTTTTTATTTTGGTGATTGCCTAGGCCATGCCTAGGCTATAGGTATATTGACTTTGAAAGATTTTTGCTTCGATGGAAAAACATGACAGTCACAGTTTGATTGATGACAGTCATACATAGACCACGAAAGTCACGTAACAAGATGACAGTTAAATTTTGCTGACTGGGCTGGTATCAATCAAACCAATCCCAGATTCCCAGATTCTTTTTTCTCAATCCAATCCAATCCAATTTTGAAATTTTTGAATTGTATTGTTGAAATTTTAGAGTGAATAAGTATTTTTTCTTGAAATTTTAATAATAAAGTAAGTATACACTCTATACCATACAAACCTGTAATCGTTATTGTTTTTGTTAATTCAAAATACGTTATCAATGCTGCGGACTCTGACTGTTAACGTTATAAAATGCCGGCGTCTCAATAATGCTGATTCATATATTGGTAAATTCTGCTGCAGACACACGTCTGGATATCCACAAAAATCTCCAAATACTGTTAACGGTCAGTATCTGTTTGTAAATAAACTATTAAATGTATTTCATTCATATAATTATTGTGATTAAATTATCGGAATAATTTTTTTAATTTCTGTTTTGTTTTTAGCCATGGCTGTTGATAAATCTAATTTTCTACTGCCTAATAATCAACGATTTGTTGAGTTGGACAGCACGCAGGCTTTTCATAATTTAAGTAATGAGGAGAAACTTTATGCCCATTATCTTAGCCAGGTAAACATAACCTTCATTTAGTCATAAACATCATAATTACCTCTATTTTTTATGTTTACAACAACATAAAATATGTTTATTTCTCTCAGTATAAGACAATGTTTGAGATGTCCAAAGCTATATTTATACAATGACTCATCAACATTTCTTTTACAAATCTTTTAGACCATACTAATATACCTAATAAAGAGGTAAAATTAGTAAGTTTGTTTGTTTTGTATGTTCGAGTTAATCTCGGGAATTACCAGTCCGATTTGAATAATCCTTTTTTTAATAGATAGCCACTTTCAACAGCTATTTTTCATTCCTAAATTCCCACGGGAATGGACACAATGAAACCGCGGGGCGCCACTAGTGATATTATGGATTTAATTTCAGGCTGCGTGGAAAGGTGGTCTCATTGTCCTCATCCAGACCAGTCCTGAGTCCCCCAAGATTTTCTCTCTGCTCCATAGAGTGTTCAAAACTGAGCCTTTGGAACAACTCAAGAGTAAGGCGTTGAAGGAAGTCTCTGAGGATGATTTTCAGGTAAAAACTTAAATCTATACAAATATTATAAAGCTGCAGAATTTGTTTGTTTGAATATGGTAATCTAAGGAACTATTGGTCCGATTTGAAAAAATATTTTTGTAATCAATAGCCACATTCAACGGGAAGGTTATAGGCTATTTTTCATCCCGGAATTCCTACGGGAACGGGTACAACGCAGGTTCAATGCATTTACATTAACAAAGAATTTAATAATTAACTGGCTAAATGTATTTAAAAACAATGTTTTTATTACCTTATTGTCATCATGCATTGTCATTCACAGCAAATATATGCCAAATTTTGTCTTGTTTAGTCACTGAAATGTGAACAAAAGTTTGTAATACAATATAATTATGATGTTTTGTCTATTCAGTTGTAGATGTTGTTTCCATTCCAGTCTGCGTTACCAGTTACATAGTTGTTTATTGGTTTGAGTTACAAATCAATTTTAAAATTATAGAATTCTCATGGTTTTATAACATGTGATTATTTTTATTTGTTTAGATATTCAATTTATTCGAAAGTTTTTTCATTATTTCCAAAACCTGGCTAGGTACTTTGTTATCAAAAATTTCACAAATTATCAACAAAAAATAGTTCATTACTATACAATTTCTCAGGTTCCAATTAACTATTCAACCACATCCTGTCTTATCTTTCGTCTATTTGTGGTGATATGAATCTTATCTCAACATTTTGGTGGTTTTAGGCTTTCCTGGTGTATGCCGGGGGAATATTTGCCAATAGTGGCAATTATAAAGGATTTGGTGATACCAAGTTCATCCCGAACTTGAGTAAAGACAAGTTTGAATCTATTGTGAAAGTGTCTAAGGCGTATCAGGAAGATAATGTGCATATTATCAAGTTGTGGCATGATGTTGGGGATGCTATCTTCAGTTTGGTACCACGGCTGACTAGTCTAGGACTGGCTGATAAGGTAAAACTAGTTTTGTTATTTGTTTCTTTTTTACAGGGACAAGACTTAAAAAGTTATCTTGATCTAGTTATAATCAAAAGTGCTTTACGCATTATTGTAGAACAATAACCATTCTAAATACATATTTCACAATGGGACTTCACTTCATTAGATTTTTGCTACCTGTGAATTACTACCTTTTATTACTACTTCCAATATAATAGCTGTATTGCTTTTAACATAATTACTAAAAGTTAGCTTACTTTCTTATGTATTCCTTCCTTGTGTGAAACTTACATGTATTAGTATGTTGTGTTTCACTTTGATAAGTAATTAACTTTATGTATAATTTAGTCTTCAGAAGCATGATGTAATGTAACTATTTATTGGGATAACTTAAATATAATTTCCGAACTACAGGGTGTTACAACGTACTTCTCTAGCAACTGCACAGAAGAGGATTCAAACCTGGTCAATGACTGGTTGAAGACAAAACGCATTGAAGCATACATCACTAGAGCTTGCAAGACTATTGAAAGTGATGGATGTAAGTATTGGGCCGGTCACAGTCAGGGCCGGATTTAGACTCTTAAGGACCTGGCAATTACCCATCAAGTTGAAACCAGTAGGTCCTTCAAAAGGTCACTACTGTGTGTCTCTTGGGGGCTAAGAAGGCACTTAACTAGTCAGTGCCTTTTTTGCCTAAAGGTAAATCCGGACCTGTTTGTGGTATGGACTTGTGATAAACTTATATTTCATAGGCAATAAAAGACATATTAAGTAGGTTAAAAGGTCAGTTTCTTAATTTCTGCAACTTTTCGATGTTGTAAGTTCTTAAAAAATATTCTTGCTTCATTTTGATATGGTACATAACTTTTATTGAATATTAGATCATCTCTAACACTAACAAGAACATTGTTTTCTTATGTTATTTTATGAATCATTTTTATCTCTACAGTACCACTCTACACAATCCGTTACGCCAGCGTGGAAAAGAGTGCCCGCCCGCCCCTCACTATGGAAAAAGAGAAATACAAAAACGCCTATTTCCAAGTAATCAGAGGTGACTATTCACCACTACTGCAACTAGCTGTCGAAGAACTGAGCAAGGCAAAGGACTATGCAGCCAATGACAATGAAAAGAATATGCTCAAACATTATATTAACAGTTTCAAAGAAGGTGATCTTGAAGAGCATAAGGAAGGTAGCAGATATTGGATTAAGGATAAGGGACCTATTATTGAGACGTGAGTAATTGTGTTATCAGTAATTGTTTATCTATACTAGCAGCGCCCCGCGGTTTTACCCGCGTTGTGCCCGTTTCCGTGGGTATTTCGGGAATTATTATAATTATAAACCTTCGTCTAGAATCACACTATATATTTTAAAAAACCGCCTCAAAATCCGATGCGTAGTTTTAAAGATCTAAGCATACATAGGGACAGACAGCGGAAAGCGACTTTGTTTTATACTATGTAGTGAGTGATTCAATGATGAAAAAATATATGTATGTGCTACGTGGGTTAGATTATCACACACGTCATACTTTACTATTGTTTAGTATTCTTACTACTGCACTCAAATACGTCCATTAAATCGACATTTAGCTAAAATTGCCTTAATTTTTCATACATTACATGTCTAAATATCTACTAAGCAAGCATTTGAAGTCACTGAGTACAGGCGTAAAAAAAATTGACTTAAAAACATTCCCCCTTTTAATTCCCAAAGGTACCAAGGCTTCATCGAGACATATCGTGACCCAGCGGGAATGAGAGGTGAATTCGAAGGATTCGTCGCCATGGTTAACAAGGAAATGTCGAAGAAGTTCGGCGCGCTCGTCGAGGGGGCCGAGGATTTCGTCAAGCTGCTCCCCTGGGGACCGGATCTAGAGAAGGATACCTTCCTGCGACCGGACTTCACCAGTCTGGATGTACTGACGTTCTCCGGTAGCGGCATCCCGGCGGGAATTAATATTCCTAACTGTACGTATGTTGTAAATGTACTCACACGGGTTTTTTCGCGTTAGAAAGTTAATAAAGCAAGCAATAACTTAAACACTAATAACTTTAACTTTCTAACGCGAAAAAACCCGTGTGAGTACGTTTACTATGTGTTCAAATCGTGTATGTATGTCAATAAGATTTTCATAGTTACTTCAGGGAAGGTATTTGTTCAGTGAAGGTTAGGCGTTTGTTTGTATATAAATGAAGTATTTTGTTTCTAATATTGTCATAGTGCTGGACAAAAACCTACCCGAAGCATGAGATGGTAAATTAGTATGACATACAAATACCGTTCAAGTTAGACTGGATTTTTAAAAAAACTAAATATTCCAAAAGCATTTGAAGTTTAGTTCTAATAACTGAGTGTGAATTCGTACGCAAATATTTTTTTATTGAATGTTTATTTATTTTTATTTTCTAGACGATGAAATCCGTCAAAACGAAGGCTTCAAGAATGTATCTCTCGGTAACGTGATCTCTGGTGCTTACAAAGAATCAGTCGTTCCATTCCTGTCTGAATCCGATAAATTATTACTAGAGAAATATAGAATACCATCGTTTGAGGTAGGTCTGATAACTGTATTTAGTACTAAGCACTTGGAAATTATCTTTTTATCATCAGAGTAAAGCGCTATAATTATGTTCAAGATAAGGTCTGTGATTATAGGGTATTTAACTGATATTTAAAGTGTACAATTTGAGAGATGAATTTAGTAAAATAACTGAAATTATGATCAAAACTGAAATCAGAATCAAAATCGATTAAAAAATAAAGAAATTATAAGCTCTGAAAGATTCTCTCCCGTCCCTTTCTTGCAAAAGATTTTTTGTATGCAACGTCTACGGCGCTACACGCTTGTGATGCCACAGGCCTGTAGTGCTGTCTCTGTCTAATCAGCAACTTTGACCGCCCGTAACTCTGGAAATAATAGCGATATAAAAAACGGATTTTAGTCTCTTAACACGTGATAAAAAGATCAGTTAATAGAAAGAATTAAAAAAACCTGTGAAATACCCTATTGCTACATACTATGTTATGATATAACACTTTAAATATTTGATCTATAAGTATTAAGTATAGTTTTATCCTTAGGTTCAAGTCGGTCTTCATGAACTGTTGGGCCACGGCAGCGGTAAACTATTGCGCCAATCGGCCGATGGAACATTCAACTTTGATAAAGAAAAGGTCAAAAATCCACTGACTGGTTAGTATGACTTCAATGTACTATTATTTTCATACTTATCCGTGTTGTGTCCATTCCTGTGAGAATTTCGGGATGTAAAGTACCTTCCTCTTGAATATGGAATATGGCTACTCAGCTGAATAACATTGAAACAAAAGGATTTTGCCAAGTCCTACAAGTACTTTAATAGATGAACACCTGCATACAAACTTCAGTTTTGTTCTATCAGTACCTATAATTCAGATTTATTTTTCAGGCGGACCCATAGAGTCGTGGTACAATGAAGGCGAAACATACGACAGCAAATTCACTACTTTAGGATCAGCGTTCGAAGAGTGTCGCGCAGAGGCCGTTGGACTGTACTTATCACTGAACCCGCAGATTTTGAAGTTAGTTTAATTATTTATAACTAGCCGCGCCCCGTGGTTTTACCCGTGTTGTACCCGTTCCCTCGGGAATTTCGGGATAATATGTATTTTTCCCATGTGTTTTTCCGATTCCGACCTATATAACTGTAAAGTTTCATCCAAATCTGTCCAGTAGTTTTTTCGTGAAAGAGAAACAAACATGCGTACATACATCCTCAAACCTTCGCATTTATAATATTAGCCAAAAAACTGTTCCTGCTTCAATATTCATGTTTATTTTTAGAATCTTCGGGTACACAGGTGAAGAGGCTGAAAATGTGACATACGTAAATTGGATGAGTTTACTATGGAATGGCGCGGCGAAGGCGACTGAAATGTATCAACCTTCTACTAAGACATGGTTACAGGTAAATTGTTTTAACCAGCAGCACAAACTTCGAAGTTTCTTCTGGAAGCAGCCAGTTGTCATTATAATGAATTATCTTAGAAAATTAGCTTCACGCTGTCCCGCGGGAATGTTGGGGTTAAAATACCCCATGTGTGAACTCGGACTTTCAACCGATATCATTTCTTTCAAAATTGTTATAGCGGTTTAATCGTTGAAACTAACAGACAGACTCTCGCATTTATAAAACGGAAAGTTCGCACACAAATTCATAAACAGTTAGTTAGTATTGAGACTACGTTTACGGATACACTTCGCTTTTATTTTACACTAGCAGCGCCCCGCGGTTTTACCCGCGTTGTGCCCGTTCCCGTGGGAATTTCGGATTTTTTTTTACATAAAAACCTTCCTCTTGAATCACTCTACCTATTACAAAAAACCGCATCAAAATCCGTTGCGTAATTTTAAAGATTTAAGCATACAGACAAACAGACACGAAACAGAGACGACTTTATTTTATACTATGTAGTGATTGTTATCTGACGTTTCGGCCCGTTTACAGGAACCGTGGTCACAGAAGTCTTCCAAAAACGTAGTTTCAATTCAAAATGAGTAATGTTCGCTTAAACTTAAAAAACTAGTTAATTAGATCCAAACTAAGCTCTAAGCTTGTATTATGGAATCTAACTAACTGACTCTATTACGATATGTATGACTAATGAAGTAATCTGTATAATCAAATGCATTTTACTATCATATTTATTCACTTATTTCAGGCTCACGCAAGAGCACGGTTCGTATTACTTCGCCTCCTCGAGCTGGAGGGCAACGGGATCGTGACCGTGACCGAAACGGAACCGGGGAAGAATCTCTTACTCACCGTGCAGAAGGACCGCCTCGCTACCGACGGGAAGAGGATTATTGGTGAGATGTTTCCTACGTTTGAAGTGTAGTACGTGGCTCCGTTAGTTTATCAGCGTCTAGGCAATTGTCGGCTAGTATCGGTTTTTGAGAGCTATGAATCTGTAATACTACTGGTATGAAGTTTGTCACTGGGTACTACCTAAGTACCTACCCACTTATTATAAAGAAAACTTTTTTTTAATATATCAAACATTAAGTTTTACACATTATTAACGTATTACTACGGCTTTATTCGGGCATAGAAGGTTGTTTTAGTCAGTAAAAACACTTACTTTACTTTCCCAACGATTCAAGTAGATTACACCACCCGTGTGTGAAAAAGGGGTGCGCCAAAGTTCACCTAAATTTTCAACTCCGATAATTGGAAATCCGAAAATGTTCTTCCTAACATTTTTCATCCTAACAATCACAATTCCTAACTACTTTGTCTCTAATGTTCATAATCCGAATGATCACTCTTCCTAAAATTTTTCATCCTAAAGTTTTCATTCATACTATTTGTAGTGCTACCGGCGATGTTCATAACACTCATGTTTCTTTTATACTATTATTCAAAGTCATATCTTTTTTGTTTAGATTTCTTTTTATAGGTTAGGTTAGGTTAGAACTGTGACCAACTACGCGCGAGCCGAGCGAGCGAAGCGAGCGGTGCCGCGGCAGCGGCCGGCGAGCGCTACAACAAAATTATGCCATGTTATATTATGTCTAAAGTTTTTATGCAAATGGATAGGGAACCGTTTTGTAATCACAAGAAATAGTTTAAAAACAAACCTTTTCCTTTAAAGCGTTATGATAAAAAACAGTAGGAGTTTAAATATATTTACATTAATGATATTATTAATTACAATTTTCGGAAACATGAGTGTTATGAACATCGCCGGTAGCACTACAAATAGTATGAATGAAAACTTTACCGCTCGGTTGTCCCGGTCGCCATTTTTTGCACACTCAAGTTGCCCTTGACCTACTTACAACACCCCCCGGCCCGCGCCGCGCGGCTCGGGTTTCACAAAAACATTAATTGTGTCTCAAGTGGTTACTAAAACACATCAAGTGTTATGTTTATTATGTTAAGTATGAATGAAGCTGTTTATTTAAGTATTTTGTTTATGTTATGTTAACTACGGTGTAGAATTACGAGTCACTGAACATAAATATAGCTCTCGTTTTCGAGCACCACTTGTGTTTAGACGATAATATCTCAAAAATTGAATCGATGACATATGGTTTTTTATTTTAAATTACAATGTTTATTTTAAATAGATTAGGATTAAACATAAAACCATACACCTGCCCATACAAAATAATGTACTTACAGTTATTTAATTCGGCACAAAAGTCGCGCCGCGCGCGAAAAAATGGCGGCCGTCGGCGTCGTTCAACTTTTTTAACATATCACAGATGCACAAAATACCACTGTTAGGCTTCATGTTTTTACTATTCCGTTTGGAGATTACATTGATCTAACATATTAATCGCACTTGGTATCATAAAACAGCCAAAATATATAAAAAAAATGAGATTAAAATTAGTCACCGAGCAAAACAAACACCAACATGTACTTCAAAATGTATCTGGTTTAGAAAAGGCTAAATTTTGTTTCCCAGGGTGAAACCTTTGTTTCTATGTATTAGTCACTGAATTTATCTAATTAAATGACAAAACACTACGTAAATCTAACCACCGACAGTATTAAAAATATTGAAATGAAAATTCACAATGTCACCCGTAACTGACGCTGTCAAAATTTCGCGACATTGACAACTTCAACCTGTTTTTTCTCTATAATTTCTCATGCCACAGAGTAATGTTTTGTATTCATTGTATAGACAATTTAACACAGATCATACTATAATAGTACGAACAGACCATTGACAAATAAAAATAAAAGTATCTCTCGATTGCCCCGACTCCATGTTCTGTATGTAGGATGTCATGTCCTAGTTGACACGGACAATTTAAGGGTATGGCTCATGTCATGTCCTAGTTGACACGGGCAACCGAGTTATTACCGGTTATGATGAAAAATTTTAGGAAGAGTGATCATTCGGATTACAAATCGTTAGGAAGAACAATTTCGGGTAAAGAACTTTAGTTGAGCCAATATGGACCCGTTTGACACTATCTCACACCATGCCTCGGACTTAACATGACTTAAATGCTCTCAGAGTTCCGTTTTACTAATAGTTTGTTTTGTCTCTAGGGGACTTCTTAGTGAAACTTCAAACAATAAAGGCGACCGCAGACGTGGCGGCGGGAGAGGCGTTGTTCGACAAGTACAGCAGACTCGACGCGCCCTGGGACAGCTGGCGGAACATAGTCATGTTGCACAAACAGCCGCGCAACATATTCGTACAGGCCAATACATTTATTAAAGGTATTTTACGTCACTAGTTTGATTACACTCACTGTACTGATTGCGCTCACTGTACTGATTGCGCTCACTGTACTGATTGCGCTCACTGTACTGATTGCGCTCACTGTACTGATTGCGCTCACTGTACTGATATCTTAAGAGGCATTTGCCCAGCTGTCGGGCATTATAGACAGTTTTTAATCAAACAGCTAGACAATGTCGGAGGCCTTTAGGCAGTGTAAAAGTTCCTGACACCAGGGTTGGCCACTGACCTATTGGCAATGAATGAATGAAAATTTTGACTTCCGAAAATCTCCGCGTCGCGAGCTTATCAGAAATTGATCGACCGATTTGGCGAATATCATAAATTCATAATAAACTATGAGACAATCAATTGGTATTCCAAGTAAATCAATAATATTTTCGTAAACCAAGACTTGTTTAAAAACAATTCTATTACACAAGTTCACGATGTGATGTATGTAATTTGTTGCAGATGGCAAAGTGGAACTGAAGCGGTACCCGGCGAGCGCGGAGGGCATGGTGCTGTCGTGGGTGGAGCGGTTCCCCGACACCGCGGTGGACGACGTGCTGGAGGGGCTCAGCGCCGCCGACCAGGGCTACTACGAGGACCTCAAGAAGACCACATAGTGTACACCACACTTTATCATAACAATGGTGTATTACCTATTAATTATTAAATATTCCTAAAAGTCAATTTTGGGTTTTGTTCAATGAAACCAAATAAATTTTCCAACTATATAATTTATTCACATTCAATACAAAACGTGTGTGATAGAAACTTTAACATTTCCTTCTGAATCACAGTCCATTTAAACTATGAACGTTACGATAAAATATTAAAAGTCACCACACACCAATAAATAATCTCAATTCTAATAAAATAAATAAGTTGAATTGATTTACATGAAGTCATATTTGCGTATAAAATTATTGCTTTTAACAATATTGCGGACGACATAGTAACGCCAAAGACTTGAGATGTAACTTCAACAAATAGTCGATAACTTCGCATACTAAAGTGAAACAAAGTAGTTAGCGGAACTTAAATATAAAATTAAATGAACGCATATCTATTTGGTAAACATTTACACTTATGGGAGACTATATTGTATCTGATCTATAACGTATAATCTAGACATTCTAAGCACCATTCTATTCGATAACTGTTACTTGACTTAGCATTCAAATACTATTTCATTACTGGATAACATTTAAAATTGACTTAGGGTCTCATTCGAAAACGTAAATTAATAAATATGAAAAAGATGTTAAAATTAACAATATCAAGTATAAATAATTTGTGCAAAACACACTAATAAAATGTGTCATTCATTGTTTCTTCAATACATTATGGACTATATCAAATCCAGTCACTCATATTTCATAAAGGCACATAAGAATCGATTTTCAATAAATACTGGAGCGTTTTCACATCGTTCACTTTATAAGAGTTCAGGGCGGCTTCTTTTATGTATAATATGGACTAAGCGCTGCACTGGCCTGTAATATTTCAATAAATATGACAGTTTTCCATTGATGTGAAAGCGCCCCTAACAAAAGTACACTCTGCAAAATATAATCATTACAAATATGTACCTAAAGTTTAGTAACAAAATGTTTTCAGCTTGAGAAGCTCGTTATAATAGTACACTCGTCGCAGTCACCTGCAGGTTACAATAAATGAAGCTATACAATTCGTAAAACACTGATATTACTAACTCCGTAACGCTCACACGAGGGACAAACCAACGCACTCACGATATGTTACTAAATCTATCTAATCAAGTGAGTTGACGACTTTACTTATTTTGGTGTTCAGCAATTTCGCGTACGTACTAGTATATTTAATTTAATTGAATTTCATCTATTTAAAAATCACTCCAAACATTCTCGCACTAATCGCAGTTTACAAATCTAAGAAATTGATATCTTAATTAAAAATTTCGTGATTTTAATTTAGTAATAATGATTATAAAATACTTTAGATTCAAAAGAAATACCTTTTTGTATAGGTTTGCCACTAGAGACAGTCTTACAATAAGCATTCGTCATAGATGAGATTCTACATTTACCATGTAATGTAACTCCTTAAGTTAAAAGCGATAAGATCTACGTTTTGGCAAGAATATAAGTACAATCCATCAAACCAACGGAATAGTGTGAAACAAAACAAGTGAAATCATTGGACTACTTGCACCAACTGTCAACAAATGCTTACTTAAATCACAAAATCAAAATGATATCCGCCGAAATTAATAGTTCCTCTCAGTCAACTTTCTCAGAGCATTCTGTACCGTCGCTTTCGCCTTTTGGTGGGACAGGGGATCTGGAAATAAAATCGTACCGGTTGTGTCCGTTAGCGGGTCTACAGCGACAGATACCCTCCGGGAGGGCTCATCTACTCAGTGTGACATTACGATGACAGTGCTCCATTAGAAACCAATCTACTCCTGCATGTTGCGTTAAATATCAAATATTCTGACTCAGATAGTCTGTCGCATTTGAAATATAGAATGAACAAGATAATAATTATGTGATGTGTCAATATTAAGTTGTAGTACTATCTACAATGAAATCTATTATACAAGTGCTGCATTGGTATTTTATATCTAAATCTATAGGATTTTAAATCTTAAAGCATTAGTGCTGTAAAATTTAATTCAAAAGCATGAAGCGTGCACAGAGTATTTTATCTGGGGAGTTATTTTTAATTAATTACGTGACATGTAAAAATAAAATGTCATACACACCTTGGCGAGGATTCTTTCTCATGATCGGGTTTCCTTGTCACGCTGATAGAAATCTTTTTCCTTTGTCTTATTTTCTCCAAAATATTTTCAGGACTAGGTTCTTTTTCGCTCTCTTTTAGTATAATCGCGGGGTTGTGTGTTCTTTTCGGTCTGTACGTGGCGTAGTTACCGGGCGAGTACATGGAAAGCGTTCTATTATATTTAAGCGGATCCCGGAGCGAGTGGGCGAGGGTGTCCTCCGTCCCGTCACAACTATCCAATAACGACTTAGTCCTCGAATACCTGTTAGTTCCGTACGACAAAGGTTGATCGTAGTCTAAGTAACTCCTGGTACCTGGGTACCGCCTAAAATCGTTTCGGTCAAGAGATCGGTACGTGTCTATTTTATCGTTTAGATTGTAGCTATCGTATTTGAGGTTGTTTCTGGTGTCGTTCAACAGAGCCCTATAATGTTCTGTGGAGGGAGACAGGTCTGAGGCGGCGGAAAGGCCAGGGGAGAGGTCGAAAGTAACCGGTGAGGTCGGAGACAAGTCATACTTGTTTTCAGTCGGAGGCGCGTGTATCCTCGCCAGCGGATCGTATTCCACCGCGCCAGGACCCACTAGGCTACTTTTTCTCCTTTGTTTCTTCTCGTTAAATCTCGAATAGAAACTTTTCCTTCGTATTCTGTCGACTATGTCTTCTTTCTCAGGAGAGTCGTGGTTGCGTAGCGGGTGCGCGGTGGAGGCGTCGGCCGGCGACTCGGGCGCCTTGTCGGGGCCGGGCTCCGACTTGGCCTCCGAGTTGGACACGGTCGACCGGCTCCGCGACCGACTGCGACTCGTCTGCGACGCGTCTCCGTTACTCACATTACTATCTAACAACGTCAACGACTTGCGATCGCGGATCTCTCTCTTTTCAGTCTCATCGTCGACGGAGGAAACATTCATTATTTGCGGTTCTATCACAGGATTAGTAGGAACTATTTTTTTAACTCTTGGCAGTCTGGAGAAGTCTAATTTTAAGCTATTTCTCGAATTTCTATTTTCGTTTTCTTTATCTCTTTTAAGTACGTGCTGATCATCGTTATCGATATTGGTAACGCTGTCGCTGGAGGTTTTGGAATATTTGTTTCTACGTCCTAATCCGTTAAGGAGTAACGAGGTAGGTCTTCGTGGCTTATCTTTGTCCGAGATATCTGTGCCAGAATCCGTCCCGGTTGGACTTAGGACACTAATATCGGCTGTATCTACACTTAAAGACTTCTCCATGATAGGTTTAGTTTTCTCTTTAGGTTCGAACTTTTTGAATAAGCCAAGAACTTTAGAGACGGTTGTTTTGTTGGCGACGGGTTGATCTAACGCGGCTACGTCTGTCAACGTGACCGCTCTTTTAATAAGATTCGACTCGGTGGTGGGAGCGATATTCACAGGCACAGATTGCTCCCTCTGAGTTCTTTTCAGTTTTGCAGCTTCTTTCTTTGCATCAATAGCACTTTCACTCAGTTTCTCTGGTGAACTAGACTTGCTAGATGCGAATTTCTCTAATTTCGACCCTATGGTCTGCAAAACAGATTTCTTTTTAGTTACTACAGCGGATTTATCATCATCTACAGACTTATCTTTGACTTTCTTTGTGACTTTTTTCTTTTCTGTTTTGACTTCACCGTTTTCGTTTCCGCTTCCTAAATCAGTCTTTGATTTTGATGAAACTTTCCTTATAATTTTTTTCTTTACCGTTCCTTTCTTTTCAGTAGATTCAGTATCGAGAGCTTTCTTTGAGTCATCTTTCTTTATCGATACCGATTTCGATTCTTCACTACTATTTGGTTTCGTTGCATCAACAACTGCGCTGCCGTTCGTGACAGCACTACCGTTTTTTAGCTTATGTCCCGTTTTCTCGCCATTATCTTGGGAGGCGTCGTTCACAATTTGATACTTCTTCAGTACCAAAGTACTCGTAATCGACTTCTTATCACAATCTTGTTTAGTGTCATCTTTATCATGAGTAATACTTTTTATAGGTTCCGTTCTGGACAATACTTCTGTTTTCTTTCTAGGTAACGTAATACTGAAACTGACTTCGACGTCGGTCTTTCCTTCCGGGCAAGGGACCTCCTCCTTCGGGAGGGAAGTCCTGTCCTCTTTTTTGTTAATGCGAGGGATGTAGACCTTCTCGGGGGACGGGCTGCTGGCGGGGTAGCTCTTGGGCCGGATCAGACGGGACTCCTTGCGCTCCGCGGCGTCGGGCGCGTCGGCCCGCGGGCTCTCCGCCGGCTCGTCGATGGCGGCCAGCGTTTTCACCGGGTAGCTTTTCGGGCGGATCAATCGGGAGTCGCTCGAGGAGTTCTCTTCGAGCCGGCCGTTTCGCTTGGAAGGAGCGGGCGCGGGCGCGTCGACGGCCGTCTCCTTGATGTTGTCGAGGCTCGGGAAGAACGGCGTGTTGGACCGGCTCCGCTCGCGCGCGCCCGGCGACCGCTCCGCGCCCTCCGCCGCCGCCGCCTCGGCGCGCGCTCTCTTTTCCCGGATCTCGCGCAGGATGCGCTGCGTCTCGAGTTCCTTTTCCTTCCGGTGGCGGGCGAACACGCTCTCGTCGTTGGGCGAGTCGAAGAAGTCGGAGCGGAGGAAGCGCGAGCGCTTGCGCGGCGCGTCGGCGCGGGGCGGCGGCTCGTCGGGCGCGGGCTCGTCGGGCGGCGCGGGCCGCTCCGACAGGTACTTGCTGAGCAGCGGGCGCTCCAGCGAGCCGCGCCGCGCGTCGCGCTCGGGCGTGTGGCGCGGCTCGCGGCGGCGCGGCAGCGTGCCGCCCGCCTCGCCCGGCTGGCTGGCGGAGTGCGCGCGCGCGGCGCGGGCGGCGGGCGCGGGCGCGGGCGCGCCGAGCGACAGCGTGCGGCGCAGCGAGCGCGCGGCGGCGGGCGGCAGCGAGGCCAGCAGCTGGCGCTGCAGCCGCCGCGACAGCGCGGGCGTCAGGCCCGACAGCGCGCGCACCTCGCGCTCCGAGAACTCGATGGCGCCCAGGTCCAGGTCCGACAGGTCCAACGCGCTCTCCTCCTTCTCATCCTCGCCCTCCGGCGGGCCCTTCGCCCGGTTCTTCTGTTTCTTACTACTACCTGGAAATCAATCGAAAAACACACGTTCGATCATGCAGAACGCTCGTCGGGATGGGTATGTACAGTGGCGCGGCCGGGCTCGCCCGCGGCCCGACCGGGACAACATACGGCGGTTAATTGTTAATGAGATCTACGACGACTGTATTAGAGCAAACTAAGCTTTATTTAGTGCCAAACCAAATCACAAATAATGCATTAAAATGTTGCTTTTGACTTATCATATAGTGCGAACTAAAATGGCTTTAGCAAGTATTTCAACAGTGGAGGCATCTCTATTCTGAACAGCCGCGGCGATCCGTGCGGAACACAAAAATAAAAATAACACATGAAGAAATAAAATAATATAGTTTAGTACCTATTCCTGTGTGGCGTTTGTGGCGGGTTTGTGGTTGGCGCTGGTGCCGCTGTGAAGTGGAGATTTGGTCGGAGCATGCAGTGTAACGCGCAACCCCACTGCAACCACACCAACACAAGCTCACTACCGCTGGAGCCCTTCAGACTGGTCAGTCTGGCCGCAGTACCCCCCGCCCCGCTACCAGTCGAGTGCTACCACATCCACTAAGTATCTACACACTTAGGTGATCCACAATATCCTTCTAAACAAATTAATTAACTTTGCCTTTTGTCCTAGTCTAGTAACTGATGACAATAATTTTGAATTTGGATAATGTTTTCAAACTGCAATGCCAAACGATATGCGAACTGTGAAATGCCTTTCATGATGTACACGACATGCAAATACAATAAAATTCTAAATAATGAAATTGAATTTTATCGAGAGCAACGCAACATTTTCCTGCTATGTGTTAGCGGGTAGGAGAAAGTCAACACCTGCACAAAGAATGCAAATTGAATACAAATATAACGCTACAATGCAAAAAAACTGTTAAGTTATTAATAAATACGATGTTAATGAAAATCTAAAATACACACATTGCAGTTGACTAGTATTATGACTTGTATTGTAGTCTACTGCGTGTTATTGGACACTATACGTACGGTGGAAAACGTCACTAATATTGGGTCTATAAATGGTCTATAAATGTTTGAGGTACTCTTAATATCTGGCGTCGTATGATGGGTAGTTAATTGATTTGTTATAGTCGAAGCTAGCTGTTTGTGAGTATCTGGGCCTGTGCTGAGCGGTGACCTCTAACTACGAGCGTGGTGGTGAGCGCTGACATTTTGATTTGCTTCTATATTAGGTATACATACATGACCAATGCGCGGTCATTATTTTGATTTATCTTTGATTAAAGTTTGGCAACATGATGTGTCATTGTTTAGATGTGACAACAAATAAATAAAGAATAATATGTTTGACTAAAAAACTTATTTAACTATGAGTTATTGAACGTTTAATTTCAGTAATATTTGTTTGGAAAATTTATGTTGAGTTCAAATTCATTACCGAAAATATGATGAAGATTTGAGTACGAAAAGACTAAGACAAATCCTTTTTTATGCATTATACTAATTAGAGTCTTCCTTTCTTTTTGATAAGAAAATAAAGATAAATTAATCAAAGATAAACATTTTTTCGCTTTATTTCGGCGACTATTGTTACAGAGTGCTACATTAGGCATATAGCCAATCCCGATGATCTAAGATGGAGGGTTAATGAACTCAAATAATCATATTTCATGCTGCAATAATACGCCAATTCATAAGCCAAAATAAAAACTGCGTTGTAATTTTGAATTTTGTCACGTCTCGATACGTTTTTCAATAGACAAAGGCATTTTTTAAAGGATTTTATAAAGAATCGTCCAGCAAAAAACTCAAAATAAAAATAAAATAGAAATGTCGATATTATTTTTTTCGATTATCTGTAAGAAAGAAAAAGAAAATATAATTTTATAGTGTTTGTACTTTATGAGATGGTTGCTTAAATATTGTGTAAATAAATAAAATTTTATCGCGAGAAAGTTTAGGTATGTTTATTTAGATAATTTTATATAGTGTTTATGTATAAATGTAGTGATTTTACATTAATTAATTATGTGATAGTTTATTTTAATACAGACTTGTATCTATGGTTTAAAACATATCATCATACATCACTGGTTTGAGTTGCATACTGTATAAACAAACACCATAATTTATTATGACTCATATACATAGCTCTCTGCTAGGTGTATACACAATTGTTTACAGGGTGTACACACGACACGATTGTATTAAGTGTATAGTTGCTGATCGTGACGTACTTTTTACAGTGTGCAGTGTCTTGTGCAGTCATTTCTGACGTTATAACGTATACATATTCACCAGTGAAGTATATACGGTTGTGTGTGTGTGTACTCGTGGCGTATACATGTGCCTGCGTGCGTACTCATTCGTAACGTATATATGTTACTGCGTGTGACATTTATGACGTATAAACGTGTGGATAATTCGTGACGTATGTGTATGTATCAAGCTAGTGTATTAGCAACGTTTCCCCCGTGCGAGTGAGTGAGGTGTGAAGCGTGCTGAAGCGACTCACCTCGCGGCATGGACTGGCGCGACTTGTTGAACATCGAGTCGAGGTCCGCATGCAGCTCGCGCCCCGACCAGCCTTCACGTCTGGACAGGAACATATAGTTACAAAAGTAGCGTAATTAATAAAATAATTGGTTATACACTGTGTTTACTGAGGTAAATGGTAAAGGTTGGCCAAAAATGGCCAACGACACTATGGAAACCATACTCACGGCGTTTAAAATTTCAAATAAGGCTATATTTATATAGCAAAACTCATAGATAGGTGTTGGGAATGACGGTGAAAATAAATTAAAAAAAATGACTTTCTTAATAACACAATATAATTCCATAAAATACCCTCCCCTCTTCTTTAATGCTTTCTATTTATTGGTGGATTTTTACTATTTCCATCGTTCCTTGCCAATTTGTAGATAATCGTAAGAATAATAGTTTTTTAAAATGACAAAGAAGAATAAACATTATAAGTTTATAATTCAGTCCAAATTTTGGTTGGAGCATTTGAAAATGTATTCAACTTACGTTTCCGATACGCTTCTTTTACTTTCCACATATTTGTGTGTGCTGCGTGTAAAGTAGAAATAAGAGTAGACAAATAAGTGTGTGTGCATTCCAATTGATACCGTCAACTTCAAAAAAGGTGTCACTGAGTGCAGCGAATAGGATTTTATGTGTATGGTGTCACTAGTGGGACAATACACTGAGGAAAAATGGGAACATTCTATGTGGCTTAACTTTCTTTTTGTTTTGGAAATAAGTCAAGTAAAAGTATTAGCCAGTAATGTCCCACAGCTGGGCAAAGGCCTCTCGTCTCACTGAAGATATCAGTATAGTGCGGAGACAGATTTTGGAAGACAAATAAATAATTAATTACTAGTTCAGTCTAGAATAACTTAAATAATAACTCTTCAGCGTCAACAGAACTGCTGAATAATATTTAAATGTGCTAGAAACGTAATTAAAAGTTATGTGTGTTTAATGTGGTAAAGTTATGTTGTCTGTCAGTTATAATGTGAATGTAATGAATATTACGTCGATAATACTTACAATAGATGCCGCCGTGGTAAGTGTGGGCTGCATGCGTAAAATGAATTACATATTAGTTCGATAAATCAACAAAAAACAAGTTCAGATTCTCATTATTATAAAAGAAACTCTGCTAACACTATTGGTAGAAGCTTAAACAGTTAACAATGATAAGGCATTAAATCATCGAATTGAAGTAGGTAAGTAAATTTTCAATTTTTATTTATTGACAATTAAAAAGCATTTTAAGGGACATAATTATATGATCGTACGGTAAGTGATGAGTAGTCTTTTCTTGAATTCTAGAGATTTGGCTAGGTCTTATTTCGTAGTCATCTGTCACACCGCAATATTTGTCACACTACGTCACTGCTGACAAACAAGCAAAAAACGTACAAGATCGAAACTAACCGACTATCTTTCTCAGAGATCTACGAGCAATAGCAGGTTCCAAGGCTTCCAAATCAAATATTTTTTTTTTAATTTTAAATTTAAATTTTTAATTTATGAATATCAATAAATCTAAGGTTTTGCATTGAAATTTAAGTTAAGAAGACTACCCACTACTTACGGTACTTATTTGTTCTATAAAATTGTAAGCCAAGCGTCTGTTGTTATCTGATCGCGTACCTGGTAAAGAACGGCGACTGCAGATTGTTGAAGAGCGAGTGAGGGTGCTGGGGGAAGCCCGGGCCTTCTTCTCCGTTCAGACGGTTGGTCAGAGCGCGGACCTGGAATGAGGCAAGAGATAACTTAATGTTGTATGTAGGAAAATAACAAAGAGATATAGATATTTTGTCTCACGAGCACCAAAGAGGCAACAAGAAAGGAAGCAAGTGACAAAAAAGTATTTGCCACTTGCTCGTACTCAACAAACCAGAACAAACATAAGCGTACACGTACATTAACGCGCGCTAACACTTATTTTCGTAATCGCCTCAGACGTTTGTTAAAACCCTGCCAAAACTCGTGAAAGCATCTATGTGTGCGTGTGCTTGTTTTCAAGCGTAGATATCTTTTTGTGTGTTTATTTTGGGGTATGAGAATGTAGTATTTTGGTACTAACCCGATGCAGCAACGTGGAGAATAGGTTCTCGGCCGTGAGCAGGTGGAAGGCCTCGTCGTCCTCGTCGTCGTCGGCCGAGGAGCCGGAGTCGGCGCGCGCGAGGCGCGACGGCCGCAGGCGGTGCAGCGCGCCCTCCTCCTCGTCCGACGACGACCCGCCCGACACCAGGCTGCTGTACATGAAATGTATACCTTCATTTACTACTAATGTCAAATTAGTTTTTACTGTTAATTTTGCCAAAAAATCCTACCCTCTGTCCCAAACGCCTGAATAAGGCGTCGTGCCAGATGCGCCATTTTTGTAGGACGCCTTATTAAGGCGTCTTGCCAGACGTGAGGTTATGTTTTGCAATAAGAATAATCGGACGCCAGTCCGAACCTCTTCAATAGAACTTTGTACTAAACATAAGAAGTTGGCTCTATATTGCTCACTGAGAAGGTTTTTGACTTTGAACCACTTAACTATAGTATCGTTTCCTATCAACGTTTTGCTAATATGGTATGTGTGTTTGAGTCACCTGATCCTGCGGGGGCGCAGCGCGCGGCCGAGCCTGGCGGTCGGGGCGGCGGGCGCGGCCGGCTCGGGCTCCAGCGAGCGCTGGCGCGGCGTCACGAAGCCGCCGCCCTCCACCGCGATGGGGATGATGAACTCGCGCGCCGACTTCTTGATGGGCTCGCCCGGGCTCGACGGGGCCTCGCTCGACACCGACTCCGACGAGATCAGGCGTCTGCGGGGGACAGGCAAGTGGTTAAACAAGAGACTATAGTTACCTTTAAGGTATCGTGATCACAAATATGTGATCAGTACAACAGTACTGGTCAACCGTATGCGTCGTTGGTTAGTTTTTAGGACAAATATTCACCCTTTCTTTTGACTTGTCTCTTATGTTGACACAAATCAGAAACTCAACCTATATTATACATCGTATTGTAAAACATTTGGTCTGAAGATTGTTTTTCTGCATAACATAATATGTCAGTGAACATAAACTGAATAATGTTACATATCCGTTTATTACCTGACGGGTGCAGTGACAGGTGTTCTCGGTGCAGATGCAGGTGCATGTGCGGGTGCGGGCGCGGGCGCGGCTTTCTGTGCGGGTGCGGGCGCGGGCTCCTCCGCAGACATCTGGATTGGGATGATGCGCTCCACGGATACGCCTCTGTGAGAGTACAAATTACATTTTGTTTTTCATTATATTTTTAAGAGTAAGAGTAAGCCGGCCCAGGTTTTGGAGACCAGCTAGTACCTTCGAATAGTAGCGTAGACTATAGAGGTTGGTCAGTTTAAGTTTTGCAGACATTTCTATCACAGAAATTAATGTTAACAAGTCTCATCTTTTAAATTTTTTTCGTCTCAAACCCGGTCCACGTTAAAAAAGCATAGAAGTACACCGCACCTGTTCCTGTGGTCCTCGACGCGATGCTGCGCCTCCGTGCGGAACAGCCTGCCGTGCGGCGGCGTGCCGGGCGGCGACGCCAGCGACGCCACGCCGGCGGACGACGAGCGCCCGTACGGCACCGGCGGCTTGCCTGCGCCCGGGGGACACGATACAATTATACAGTCAAAGTTAATTTAAAAAATACCCTACGCAAAAATATCACGCCCGAATTTACCGAACATAGCTAAGAACCGCCGCAAGGAAACTGGTTTTAATACGAAAAAAAAAAGCATCTAAATCAATCCATTCATTTGAGAGAAACGATAGCACGGACCGACACAAAAACACACACGCTACATCGACACAACATTGCGGGGTGGACATAGTAATAATAGGGACAAATAAAAAAAAATTACAACAATGGTTTTCCTTTTAATATAATATGCTGGTTTGCGATATTTGATAACTACGATTATTTCTGTAAATAAAACTTCAGATCTATTATATTAGTATGTATTTTTATAACAAACTGACCTGTTCTAATAGCAGTGGAGATGATGTCGCGCGCCGCACGTCTGCGGTTCTCTTCTCCCGCCTTCTCCTCAACCAGCTTAGCCATCGAGTTCTGGAGACTCCTGCAAAATTAAAAATACAGATTTAGTATAAGTATTAGGTAAACCGGCAGACGTTGTTTTGCCATATAAAAATTAAGGGGCAACTTAATCACTATAAATTGTGATTGTGATAAAATTGCACACGGAGTGCAAATCAAATTTAAAATCGGTTCAGTAGTTTAGGAGTCCATCGTGGACAAACAACGTGTCACGTATTTTTTTATATATAACTAGCAGCGCCCCGCGGTTTTACCCGCGTTGTGCCCGTTCCCGTGGGAATTTCGGGAATTTTTTTACATAAAAACCTTCCTTTTGAATCACTCTACCTATTACAAAAAACCGCATCAAAATCCGTTGCGTAATTTTAAAGATAAGCACACAGACAGACAAACAGAAGACAAACAGACGCGACATTGTTTTATACTATGTAGTGAAGAGGTATCAGACGTAGTTCCACTACTATAAAGTGTTAAAAGAACAAAGTACTGAAGACTCAATGAAAAAGAGTACTGGTTTCTTAAGTTTAAGCGAACACTACTCATTGTGAATTGAAACTACGTTTACGGAAACACTTCGCTTTTATTTTACACAAATTTTTATCTGACGTTTCGGCCCCTTTACACGACCCGTGGTCACAGAAGACTGTCTTCTGTGAACAAGGTTTCCTCTAAAGGGTGTTCAATTCAAAAGAAGAGTACTGTTGAGTTTACCTTCTAGCGTCTTGCAGCAGGACCGTCGGGTCGACGGCGGCGGCGCCGTGCGTGGGCTCGCTCTCCGTCTTCTTCACACCTCCGCGATTCGGCTCCGGTTCCATCGGTGGAGTCTAGTAACAATACATTGTAATGAGTATACTGTAATTCTTATTTTATTTCGGAAACGTACATCACTATGAAAAAGCCATTGATAAATTCTACGTTGCAATATAACGTAACGATTAATACACTCTATTAGAACCATATTAGAAATAGCCTCTTTTTTGGCCAACCATATATACAGTCCGGCAAGTATAAGTTGGCGATGGCGATTTGAGGAACTAAAACGGCCATCTTGAAAATTCACTTTGACCCTTCCGAGTTCATAGTAAACATCGTTACGAATATTTTGCTAACTACTGTGCTATCATCATGCCTAAAGTGATAAAAAGTGGTACAAGAGAAGCAGTTATAAAAGTACATTCGTATTGAACACAATGGCGCACAGCCGCGCCAAGTTATACTTGCCGGACTGTAGTTGAAACATGAAGACTCATCGACTCGACAACAAAAAAATTCATTCGGTCAAATCGGTCCAGCCGTTTAGGAGGAGTTCAGTGACATACACACGTACAGTAGAAGTATATATGTATAAAGATGGTGTCATAACTCACAGGTGAGGGCTCGATGCCGATCTGTTGCAGCCGCACGGTGCCGTTGTCCGACACCTTGTTGGAGAGCTCGCGGTCCTCGCTCAGCGCTTTGGGCTTCGCGATCTTAGACGGCGCTGTGGGAGTGACATTGATGGTTAGAAATGTTACTCGCGTTGTACCCGTCGCCAACGTAACCACATACTGCAGCACGAATATTCCTGTGCCGTTTATAGTTGCAATATAGGTAACATCAGGTAGTTGAACTATTTTTTTGTATTCGGTAGAATAAGAAAGAGGGAGGATTTTTAAAAGGGTTTTATATGTACCCCCGATGTACCGTTAAAAGTTTCAAACTTTCCTCTTGTATATGAACTAACATGCGATGTTTGTTATTACATAATACGATATTAATTTTGATGTTTAAGTTACCTGGTTTAGCGATATTGCGTTTAATTTCTGGTGTTGTTGTAAGAGACGCTCGTCTTTCGAATTGATCCTTGAAGCTTCCAACATTGCCTCCTAGAAACAGAAGAACATCACGTGGACAACGGTAACACGGGCGTGTCTACGGGCTTACACACGCAACGGTTGCCCGTTGGGAGCGTCCGCTTAACGTAGTTTACGCTTTCAAACTTTAGTTATTATTTATTGTTAACTACAAATAAAAATTATAGATACAATAAATCAGTATCTGTTACCTGGTATAGACAATTTCTTGGGTTTGACCGGTGTCTTAGTTTCGGACGAGGATTGCGCTAGGGATGTCAGTTTGTCCGCCGCGGCCGCTACTGCGTTAGGTTTAGGGTCTTCTGGCTGCTAAGAGAGAATTGAAGTTATAAGTAAAGCTGATTCGTAAGATACAGCTATCATTGCTTATTATCATTTCCATACAATGTCTGTTTATGAGATTCAACAGTAAGTTTAAATACATCTTACCACTCTGCAGACGTTTTTACTGATGATTTGTGATCTTGTATTGATAAAAACTTAACGAATATATAAAAAAGTTGTGAGACAATTTTATCTACTTTAAACAAGAGCGTAGAATGAATGGTGGGGTACTGCTGTTTGTATTTACAGACAACACGCATGAAAAAGACTATGCGCTCTAAGCCAGGCCATTGACACGAAAGAAGAAGAAGCTTTAATAAAGCGCCTAGTGCCAGAATATATATTTCTCTTAAAATAGAAGTAGGTATACAACATAGCCTCTTTTTTACAGTTAAAACAACTAAAGAGTCTTGAAGAAACAAACCTTGAGTTCCTCTTTCTCCGGCAACTTCTCCGCACTCTTGCTGGGTGTCGTTTTCTTCGCGCCCACTCTGGGCCGCGCGCCTGTCTTCTCTTTATCTTCTTCTTTCGAAGGAGTCTTAACGATTTCTCTGGTCGCCTCGCGAACTAGTTCGGGCGCGGGGGACGGTGACGGAGTGATGGTCATGGTGGCCGAGGATCTTAGTGTGGGTTGAGTATTCTGGAAGAGGTATTTATATTTTATTGTTAATTTAACAATTTAATTAAAGTATAACTTAATTTAGTCACTGAAATTTGGGCAACCTTGGTGTGTTGCAACGTGTTTCTAGACTACATAAAGTAGTCCGATGTAGTTCGAATATCGAAAAACTTAAATCGAGAACTTTTCTTGCGAGACGACTAAATGTCTTTAAAGTGGATTGCGACTTTGTGCCTCGAATAAAACAAGTATTTATAAAAATATCCTGCGTTTACTTTTTAGATAAAGACAAATTCACACACGGAAATAATTAGACCCAAACTAAGCTCTAGCATGTATTTAGCTAGCATGTATTTAGGAATCTAACTAATACTGTTACAGACACATAAACGAATACTTTTTATGAATATATAATCGACACCCAAACGTTGTCGCCAACAACTATGTCTGCACAATTGCACATATTGCTGACTCCGAGCGGGAATCGAACCCGCAACCCGCGACAGAGAGAGTGCTCTCACATACCACTGTGCTAACGGGATTGTCAAGCTATGTAAGTATACTCGTATGATTGATCCTAGTGATAATGTTACCTGCACGTCTGCGTTGTCCATCGGTTCTTCAGCTGGAGGCGAGTCGGGCGCGCCCTCTTCCGGGACTGTCGGGGACTGCGGGGCCATGCTGGCCATACTGATGACAAAACAAACAGCTTAAACATAACAATGACTTTGGATTTGAAAATATATTAGAGTAAGATCGAGTAGGTGAGTGGGGGTATATTTAATAGGCTTATTATTATTAGCGTTCAGAAGTGATATGGATAAACATACTGAATGGCATATCCTATTTAATAGTAATTAATTATATATAAAACACAGTAAAGATTCTTAAGGAGAGAAGTAAGTGGTAATCTAAGGTATTTCTATATTGGCAGAAAGTGTCATCAAAACCGTACAGTCATGTCCTTTTATAATGGAGGACCTGTGCAGAACCACCGTGCTTTGGTCTCCCTCCATATAATTTTAACTAGAACTATATTGACACGAAGAAGAAGAATAAAGTAAGAAACCTCCACGAATCCTTACAAATTTTCTTCTCTATAAGGGTTGGTTACGGATCCCGGGATCAGATTTAATTGGTCCTTGTATCCACCGATACCGGGATCCGAATACTAATAGACTGGCACTAACGAACACGATGAAGTCGTGCGCTGAACAAGTGGCGGTACCTGGCGCTGGCGAGCGCGGGGCGCGGCTTCCTCTTGTCGACGAGCAGCGTGCGCGTGGGCGACGGCTTGATGGCGTCCTCGCCGCCCTCCGCCACCAGCTCCAGGATGCGCTTCTCGGCCGACGAGCTGGCCTCCACCGCCGCCGGGGCCGACGGCGGCAGGTCCGCGCAGCTATCCTCGGGGGGCAGGTCGCTCTGAGACAAAGTAAGGGGTAAGTACAATGTGGGTAGCTGAAGCGGTGATTTAAGGGGTGAGTACAAGTATAGGTAACTAGGACCGTGATTTTATGTCTACATGTCTAACTGTTCTTGGAAGAAATTCAGTATGAAAGTAGTCTATAACTTTCCTTTTTATGTGACTGTCATATAAAAAAGGTTTTTTTTTAATCTAGTTAGTAGTTCCAGAGAAGAGAGGGTTCAAGCAAACCCTTCAGCTTTGTACAAACGTACAAATAATGCTACTTGAAAAATTGATGAAATGGTGTTGCAACTTTGGGGACGATTATCAATACCTACGTCAATTTCTAAGATTCTTTCGAATATGCTAGCGAAATGGTTCCATACAAACATTAAAGTCAATAAACGTTGTTTTTAAAGTCCTTGTTACTACACAAAGATAACTCACCTCTCTCGGCACCACAACGGAGTTGGAATTCGAGGGAGCCGCGGGCGCCAGCGACAACAGCAAGTCGAGGCGCACGGGAGTCTCCGCCGCCAACGCCTCCGACATTTCGAGACATGAAGTCTCGCAGCCAGTGTTCACCCAACTGTTAGTAAAGAGGTATGAGTTATAATACAAGTCACATTTTAAATGTAAACACCCCTTAGGTAACAACGGGTGGACCAATTTTTATCAAACATAGCTGAAAACAATGCAAGACAATTGTCTTTGGCCTATGCCAGATTTCGATGCGTTTCTAAAGGGTCTTTCAAAATGGACGGGTCGATGTTAAAATTGAATAAAACAAGATGTGTGCAAGATATTAACGAAATTTATGTTTTATTTGAAAGGCCCATTTATGCCATTTCGGATGGAATATGACATCGTTCAAATATCCGTCGCGGTTTCGTATGGTGGCACGAATCCGAGAGGTCAAATTTTTAATGACTCTGCTGCATAGATCCGGCTGAATCTGAGCGATGGCCTGCGTTATGTTGGTTTTCAGGGCAACGGTCGATTGTGGCTTATTGGCATAGACCTGCGACTTCAGAAAACCCCACAAGAAAAAGTCTAGCGGAGTCAAATCACACGATCTTGGGGCCAATTCACGTCACCTCTGCGAGAGATAACCCTACCCTCAAACCGTTCATGCAGAATCTCCATTGTGTCGTTCGTTGTGTGGCAAGTAGCGCCATCTTGCTGGAACCACATATCGTTCACGTCCATATTGTTCAATTCAAGCCAACATAAATTGTTTATCATTGATCTGTAGCGCTCGCCGTTGACGGTGATGGCCTCGCCAACGTCGTTTTCGAAGAAGTACGGACCAATGCGCCGCCAGACCAAAATCCGCACCAACAGTAACTTTTTGTGGATGCATTGCCACCTGGTGAACCGGGTTTGTATCTATAGGACTTCGTCTCGATATGACTAGGTAGCCGATACGACATAATCGTAGTTTGACTAAATCTCGATTGGACTCGATCTCGATTGGACTTGATCGTTATTGGACCAGATCTTTTTATGACTATTTATCAGATTGACCACATATTTATATGACGTACAATTGTATCAAAAAGTATTAACTCGATCGGATTATTTGCCTTCATGGTCATCTGATCCCACATAAAAATCGTCCCGCGGGCTGAATGACCCCTTTCGATTTTTTGCGTGGGTGAGTCGTTCCACCTGTCTGGCCAACTGAGCCCGCGGGTTCAGTCGACCACTCTCTACCGCTAAAGGGTTTACTGAGCCCGCGGGTTCAGTCGACCACTCTCTTCGGTAGGTTAGGGTTATTTTTTTTTACGTTACTGATACAAAAAAAAAATAACCCTAACCTACCGAATAGTAAGAAAATTGTTTTTACGTACTATTCGGTAGGTTAGGGTTATTTTTTTTTGTAGTAGTCGTCTAAGCCCGCGGGCCGAGTAGACCCTTTAGTTGAAAGTAGTAGTCGTCTGAGCCAGAGAAATAAAATATTACATATCATATTGAACACACCTGTACTCCCACAAAACAATACACTGAGTAGTCATAACGCTATCTAGTCATACAAAGATCTGGTCAAATAACGATCAAGTCCAATCGAGATCGAGTCCAATCGAGATTTAGTCAAACTACGATTATGTCGTATGGCTACCTAGTCATATCGAGACGAAGTCCTATAGATACCAACCCGGTGAACCTCATGTGGTTTGTGGTCATCCCATATACGGTAATTTTGCTTATTAACAAAACCATTCATCATTAGCCGCGTACCATAATGCATAAGCTGCAGCTATTTTCCTATGCATAAGCTGCAGCTATTTTCCTAGCTTCGCGCGCGAGCCAAAACATAACTGTACCCACCTAGCGCACAGGCTCGCGAGCCAAATGCTCGGCTGGTGTGGACGTGCCTCGGGCTGCCTCGGGCGCGCGTTTGCTCGGCTGAGCACGGCTCGGCCCCGAGCCATCTGTTGTCGGTAAACTTGACGCGCTCAAAGGTGCCTCGGTGAGCGCTGTGTGTTAGGTGGGTACGGTTATGTTTTGGCTCGCGCGCGAAGCTAGGAAAATAGCTGCAGCTGAATATACACGACTTATGATGGCTCAGCCTGCCTCGCGAGGCGGCCTCGTGTAAATTGAACAAAACTATTGAGGCTGGCTCGCAAGCCATGGCTCGCGAGCCTGTGCGCTAGGTGGGTACGCGGCTATTCAGCATAACGCAGGCCATCGCTCAGATTCAGCCGGATCTATGCAGCAGAGTCATTAAAAATTGGACCTCTCGGATTCGTGCCACCATACGAAACCGCGGCGGATATTTGAACGATGTCATATTCCATCCGAAATGGCATAAATGGGCCTTTCAAATAAAACATAAATTTCGTTAATATCTTGCACACATCTTGTTTTATTCAATTTTAACATCGACCCGTCCATTTTGAAAGACCCTTTATAAACGCATCGAAATCTGTCCATCCGTTTGAGAGCTACGATGAAAACTACAGATACACACATACAGAGACATTTTCATTTAACTTTTATCCCACTTTTGCGTAAATATAAGTCTTAAATCACAAAATATGTAAGTAACAAGTGTTTTTGTCATTATAGTGTATTATCATCGTGTCTAAAAGAATTTCAAAAAAGCTCAATCTTCGGGTATAGAATGTATCTTTAGCTTGCAAGCTTTGACCCATTTTAACAAGTTGTAACACAGGAGGATGTTAAGTTTAATATTGTACATAATGTATTTTATATACTGCACGTTTAAAATGTGAAAGAGATAGCACTCTATATTTTTATTGTGCCAATAAATATAGTCGATAAATGAATAAAAAAAATCACTAAATATTATAAGACAAAGTCCCCGGCCGTGTCTGTCTGTCTGTAAGCGATAAACTAAAATACTACTGCACGGATGTTGAAGCGATTTTTAATAGATAGATTGATTCAAGAGTAAGGTTTATATGTATAAATATTCCCGAAATTCCCACGGGAACGGGCACAACGCGGGTAAAACCGCGGACGATGCTAGTTCAATATATTTTTATACTTTATGAGTCTTTTCCACATTGTAACACCGTGACACACCTTTTATACAATTAAATATTCAATTAGTGTACTCATACATAACAAAAGCATTCTGAAACCGACAAACAAAAGGTATACATTTAATAAACAACCGAGCGACACCTGAATCACCCATTACAGGACGTAAACAATTTCTTTTTATTTGTATAACACATTTCACAGTCCGGTAGAGCAGATCATAGTCACTCACTACGCGCGTTATGGTTACTTTCATTCACGCTGGATTCTATCACTTGATCTGGTTTTGTTCGGGATAATGAGTAAATAAAAAATAGTATCTATTCCTGCGTTTTAACCCTCAGGTTCCCAGCATACACGTTTTCGTTGGAATTTATTGATTAAACCTATGTCAAATATTGTCTCAAAGATTAATCTAGAAAATATACAAATAAGGGTAACTTTAAAATTCTAACTAACAGATACTTTGAGGGAAAACTCGAATTTTAAATATTATTTTATTACGAGGGCGGGTCAATAAGTCCGTGACTTTTGCAATAAAAGACAGATTTTTTTATTAAAAATATATTTTATTTTTCAACGTAGTCTCCCTTGAGCTCTATACACTTTGTCCAACGCTTCTCCAATTTTTTTATCCCTTCCAAAAAATATGATTTGTCGAGGTCGTCAAAATAGGCCTTTGTTTGCGAGATGACTTCATTATTGGAGTCAAATCTTTTTCCACCAAGCCATTTCTTCAGGTTTGGGAACAAGAAGTAGTCGCTCGGAGCCAAATCTGGAGAATAGGGCGGATGAGGGAGCAATTCATAGCCCAATTCATGGATTTTGGCCATGGCAACTGCACATGTGTGCACCCTTGCATTGTCTTGGTGGAAAAGAACTTTTTTCTTGGCCAAATGAGGTCGGTTTCTTTTTAAATCGTCATTGAATCGGTCCAATAAGTTGGCATAATATTCCCCATTGATTGTTCTTCCCTTTTGAAGGTAGTCAATGTGGATTATCCCGCGTGCATCCCAAAAAACAGTCGCCATAACTTTATTGGCCGACAATCCCACCTTGGCCTTCTTTGGCGCCGATTCACCCTTGGAAACCCACTGTTTTGACTGTTGTTTGGTCTCTGGTGTGTTGTGATGGATCCACGTTTCGTCCACGGTTACAAAACGGCGCAAAAACTCCTCCATATTACGATTAAACAATGCTAAACCTTCCTGTGAAGTTGTTACACGATTGCGTTTGTGGTCGACTGTGAGCAAACGCGGCACCCATCTTGCGGACAGCTTTCTCATGCCTAAGTGATCATTCAAAATTGAAACCACTGAGCCATGCGAGATCCCTACTTCTTCCACAATCTCTCGCACTTTCAATCTTCGGTCGGCCAACACCATATCGTGAATTTTTTCGAATGTTTTGGGTGTAGAGACCTCAACTGGGCGTCCAGGACGCTCGGCATCTTTAGTGCTTGTACGGCCACAACGAAATTCAGTAAACCACTTTTTTACCATGGAAATCGATGGTGCAGAGTCCCCATAGTATTTATCAAGCTTTGCCTTGGTCTCGGTAATGGTTTTTTTTCGCAAGAAATAATGCTTAATAAGCACACGAAATTCACTTTTGTCCATTTTCTCGTCAAATTAGTGAGTAGTCTGATAAAGATAGCTGTAAAACACAAACTAACTGACGCAGCAAGTTCAAATTTTCAGACGAGTCAACTTACAGATGCCTGTTGACGGGACCAGTATTATTGTTTCAGTAAAGAGGTCGGAAATTCAAAAAGTCACGGACTTATTGACCCGCCCTCGTATAAGTATTACTATTTATTATATCGTGTCTTGTTGCTTTCTGTGACATTAGTTGTGTTAATCGGGGTGATGATAATAATACTTTCAATAGTAAAGGACACCCTCAACCAAGTCATTTAAACAATAAATATGGCTTCCCACTTTTTAGGACTCAATACCATAGATAGACAGTCATTTTAAATTGATAGATTTTTAGTATCTGATTTAAATTGTCCAGTAAAAAGTCCAATGAAACACAAGTAATACTTTATGATATCAAAGTCTCGATACTTACGGATGATCGCAGATGTAAGCAATGTCGGCACGCTTCAGTGGGTCCACTGTGAGCATGTCTCGAATGAGCGGCGACGCGGCTGCGGGCAATTATACCAGTTAATCACATGCCCAGGAGATAGAACACACCAGATAATGGACGTTATTATTAACAATTACCATATTCACTCATTAAAAAAATAATTATCAACAATTACCATATTAATTTACAATGTTTTTTACAATAGCGGCGCCTAGACTCTTTCGGAATTTAGGGGAGAAAAGCTCCATTGAGATGACGTTGTATTTAATACTTCTTTCAATTTCAATTTGAAGTTGTATAAACGGAATCGGAATTGCATTAGATCTTCTTATTCATTCAGTGGATGGTCAACCTGACCAATCCTGGTGTCAGAGTTATTGAGCCGCCAAAGGCCTCTGACATGGCTCATGTAACGATTGTATTAGATTAGTCAATGTGTATTTTTTTTTATCCAACAGATAGTTAAAAGATTTGCACTCAATTGAAATTTGACAAAAAAGGCAGTAATGAACTTTTGGCTTTCGAATATTCAAATTAAGAGGTAATTATTTTTATACATTTTGACAACCAATTATCCAAATTCTGAACTGAGACCTTCGTTTTAATGACTTTGAGCATAATGAAATAAAGGTATTATTATTAGGAAGGTAAAGATAACTCACTGGATGGGTTCCTAGGTTCATAGTAATCTCCGTTGCTGATCTGTCGCACTAAACGCTTGAAGTTTGATCCGTCGAACGGCATCGCGCCGTAGACTAGAGTGTAGAGGAGAACGCCCAGAGACCAACAGTCCACCTGGAAAAAGGTGAATAAAAATGTTTATAATTCTTGTAATAAGAAACATTGTGACAACAGGCACCCAGGACGGCCTCCGGCTCGATGGCGGAATGAGCTGGACGATGTTAATAAGGATTGGAGGAGTTGGCAGTGGAATGTGACACATGTAAAGAATTGGGGACCTTTTCCCAGCAGTGGGGGACAGCGGGATTCCGTAAAATAAATGTGTGATAAGGATAACATTTAATAATATTATACTCCTTTCAGGGTAGGTTAAATTGGATAGAACCATCAGAATTTATTATTCCACATATGCATTACAATACATTGATATTCGTATATATATTTTATTTCTGTGTAAAATAACAATATTTTGGAGCTGAAATGCACTCCGTCAATCACATACCGGTCTATGTGTTACTCGGCAAGCATTATTTTTATAGCTTTTCCGTTTTATATCGGATTTTTTCATATTCGTCCTTCTTTAAACGAAACAAATACGATGCTCTATGATTAGAGGCGGTACTCCTAAAAGGTCCTAATAAAAGGACACAATTTTTTATTAAACATTGCGAAAGCCAAAGGAGCTCATATAGTTTTCAATAACCCTCATAACACCTACAAATAAAATTACGTAAGCTACTCGTATAAATATCCACGGGTAGTACCTCCGGTCCGATATAAGGCGTTCCTTTAACGATCTCCGGGGATGCGTAGAGAGGCGACCCGCAGAACGTGGACAAAAGAGATGTCTCTTTGAACACGTTCGAGAGACCGAAGTCAGCAATCTGGAACAAGGTGTCATGTAAAATGGTAGTAAAACCTTATTAATAAGTTCAACCTTATTATTATTAATAGCCGCGCGGTGTTCGCCACGTTGTACCCGTTCCCGCGGGAATTTCGGGATGATGAATAGCCTATACTTACGACCTTCCCGTTGAATGTGGCTATCAATTCGGATTGGTAGTTTACCGCGGTTAAACCGCGGGGCGCTGCTAATCACTACATAGTATAAAATAAAGTCGCCTCTTTTTCGTGTCTGTCTGTTTGTTTGTCTGTATGCTTAAATCTTTAAAATTACGCAACGGATTTTGATGCGGTTTTTTGTAATAGGTAGAGGGTTTCAAGAGGAAGGTTTTTATGTAAAAAAATTCCCGAAATTCCCACGGGAACGGGCACAACGCGGGTAAAACCGCGGGGCGCTGCTAATGTATCTAATAAGATATCATTTGTCTTACATAGGCAATTGGAAAATGTCGACAAGACAATTAGGAATAACTTCCTTTTTGTGAAAGATATTGGCAAGAGACAGTGCCAGCTACACGTCATTTGAACAATCAATGAAATAATAGTTACATAAATATTTCCTACTGCGAGTATGTATTGTCCTATTAACCTACTTCACTACATAGTATAAAATAAGGTCGTCTCTTTTTCGTGTCTGTCACACTGTTTGTCTGTCTGTATGCTTAAATCTTTAAAATTACGCAACGGATTTTGATGCGGTTTTTTGTAATATGTAGGTAGAGTGATTCAAGAGGAAGGTTTTTATGTAAAAAAATTCCCGAAATTCCCACGGGAACGGGCACAACGCGGGTAAAACCGCGGGGCGCTGCTAGTATAATAATAAACCGAACAAATTCACACACGGTTAATTAGACCCAAAGTAAGCTCTAAACTTGCACATATGAGGAAATTTAACTCACTGATAATACTACATATAATATACATACAAAAACACATTTTAAGGACATATAATTGTCACCCAGACGTCGCGTTGTCGAACAACTATGTCTTCACATATTGTTGACTGCGGACGGGAATCGAACCCGCAACCCCCGACATAGTAAGCGCTGTTACTGCCACTGTGCTAGCGGGCTTGTCAAATAAAACCATAATAACTTAAATATTAATACAAAAGTTTATGAGGATGTATGCATGGATGTTTGTATGTATGTTTTGCTTTCATGCCGGTTCCAATACTGATCGGATCTACAAGATACAATTTTCTCATGTAGACTACTTTTGTACAGAAATTCCCACTGGTACGGCGTGGGAGGTTCCAACGGGCGCTGTTATAGTTATGATCATATTAATGTTATTACTATAAGAACTGTCAATAGTGATGGGAAATATTAACATATTCAATTTACCCGCGACCACGATTGGTAAAGTCTATTCTTATTTATACTAATATTATAAAGCTGCAGAGTTTGTTTGTTTGAACGCGCTAATCTCAGGAACTACTGGTCCGATTTGACAAATTCTTTTTGTAATGGATAGCCACATTCAACGGGAAGGTTATAGGTTACTTTTCATCCTGCAATATCCACGGGAACAGGTACAACGCGGGTAAAACCACGGGGCGCTGCTAGTTGTTCATATACGTTTGGTAAACAAATCCTTTATAATTAATACAATACTTTTTAAGTACCGAGAAAAATTTCATAATAACGCAATATTATTACAACCTATTGCTTACCTTAGCACTACCAGTATCATCTAATAATACGTTTTCAAGTTTCAAATCTCTATGGCAAATTTTATGTATATGGCAATAATATACAGCTGTTGCTATCTGGCGGAACAATCTGAAACAAACGCATACATTTTAATTTCTCTATGGATTCAAAATTATATTGTAATCCCACAGCTGGGCAAAGGTCCCCTTCAAAACTACAAAGGTCATACTCTCCGGCTCCGGGAAACTGAGGTAAAGAGTTTTAAATCCATTTACAAATTCCAAAATTTTAAAAAGTATACCCATATTTATAAAGGAATAAATCATTTGAATTTGAAACTATATTGACATTTGCGGGACTCTCCAGGAACGTATTTTAAAGCCCCTCGGACTGCTTGCCTCTACAAGGCCGACTTTGCTCTATCAGCTGGTATATGTCTCATCTTTGGAGGCCTTTAGACCAAGTCCCATATCACATTGCCCAATGCTGTTTCTTTGTGCATCCGTTGATTTAATTAATAAATAATAACAACATTGTAGTTTTAATCATGTGCATTGTTCTTATAATACAATTCAATAAAACAATAAACAGTATTTATTAGTCAGTGTAGTGAGTATGCATGATACATTTTTTCTTCAATGAGTTACAATTAATGTATAATAATAAGCCCGGTTTTCTTGCTAACTTGCAGGGAAATTTCATTCCATTCCTAACCCATCACTAAACCACTTACTCTATAGACGGAATTGTCTTTGGTTGGGAAATCGGCCATATTGGTTTCCATTTTAAGAAAGCATAGAGTATATTTGAGTATTTGGTATACAAACCTCCGCGCCTCATCCTCCTGTAATACTTTCTTCTGACTGAGGTAGTCATAGAGCTCGCCGCCCGAACAATATTCCATCACGAGTATCATCTTTTCACTGTTTTCAAACACTATAACACGCATAAAAAAAACAATATTAACATTTTATACTACTTAACGTATAATTACATACAGTTTTGTCTTAGCATTAAAATAACTTTTTTTTATCTAACATTTACTGTCCCACTGCTGGGTAAATGTCTCCCCCAAATAAATAATAATATTTTATAATAGTAATATTTATTAAATAAGATAAAATCGTTGTCCAATTTCTATAAATTTGGATTTGTAGCAAACTATTCAACCACTGTAGTGTACCACAAATAACTTGGATTAAATACTTTATACAGAGTGGTTTGGGGTGCCGACAAATTGTTACGGTTACGGCACAATAGTATCGAAATAGACACAGCATTAATAGGGCAGATTCAATTTAGATATCCGTGTGTAAGCACGCTATAGAAAACGGAGCCGCGTCGAGTATAATGACGCTGGGAAGTTATCTAGGATGTTGGCTGAAGTTTACTTTAATAGCTTTTATACAAACGTACATAAAACCTAAAAAAATATAATTCAACTACTGCGAACCTTTAAATATCAAAATCAGTATGGGTTCATGCTTTATTTATTAGTGCAGTAGAGAAATCTTGAAGTTTCTGTTCTTATAGCTTCTTAGGATTTTTAATGTCTTCTAACTGAATTGCTAACTGCAATTCTAAAATGAAGTAACATTTTTCATAAAAGTTCCTATTGATCGTCAGATACAAAGTTCCCATTGAATGTTCCTAAGTATGTTTTTAGCTATACTTTTAAAGCTACAGAGATTTATGATAGAGATTATCTGGACCAAAACAATACCGATAACATTGCCAAAGTAGTATTAGTATTAGCCTGTAATGACACTACAGGTCAAAGGCCTCTAGTCTCACATAATATATCTTTTAATCTCAGTACAGTGAGGAACATTGCCAACGTACCTTCATAAATATGTACAATGTTGGGATGTCTGACCGAGGACATGATCTGGACCTCGCGGCGGATCCTCACGAGGTCCGCTTCCGACTCGATCTTGCATTTCTTGATGGTCTTTATAGCCACTTCTTGCCCCGTCTTCTTGTTGATACCTAGTTGCACTTTGCCGTACGTCCCTTGGCCAAGCTTTCTTACTATGTCGAACCTGATAACAAACGTAATAAAATTAAACGTATATCAGTGTGAGCAGCTTCAAGTATTATAAAGCTTACTGACCACGATGTCTGTACAGAAGTCGAAACAACGAAAAAATTAAAACAAAGGGCGTTTGTGGACGTTCCCGAAATTGTAAATTGTTCAATTGTAAACATTGATTCAACCTTTACAAATTTGCCGTTGCAATTTGCCTTTCTCTTAACATGGGATATGCAATTAAAATGCAATTAATATTATTGTAGCTACGATAAACTACAAAAGGATATATTATTAAGTTTTCCATTCACCAAACAGTAACGAAAAACTAAATTAAACTAAAAGACTAATTAGCGAAAAAAGACATGAAATGTTTCGCAGAGAATCTGATTAACTTCACCAGTAATTAACTAATTAGGCGTGACTTTATAACGCGACAGTTACTGTCCGATACACGCATAGATAAGGTACATAAAAACTTATTGGAAACATTTGCTGCGAGGTGTAACTTTGAGTAGGCGATCCATATTTAAAAAGATATCGACGACTTATTAAGCCACGTGGAAAGCTCTGCTCTTTCCGATCAAATATGTATGACCGTATTACTAATACATGACTTTGTACATTATACATGGATAGTCATTACACCCTGTCTATTTATGGCTAAGAAAAAAGTTTTGCTGTCCAAGAAGTAAAGTTGAAGTTATTAACCATGAATTAAACTTTTAAAAGCTCGAAGCTCTAGTTATCTACAGGCCTAACTTATTGCCATAAGTCCGATGATTTCAATGTTTAACCATCTTTCAAGTTGTTAGAATCAATTCAAAAGCGATTGCCTTCGAATCGAATCAATTAGCCGCATTATTTAGCGTTGAGCCACAAATTATAAAGTAAATAAAGATGGGACGCGACGCATTCACACTCCCGCAATTGGAGTACAGGTTATAAGTGGAAGCGTTCATACATCTAATATATACATATGTATTAAACAAACCATTGTAAACTTAAATTATTGACACCTCCAAAAATGTAAGAAGATATAAAAAGTATATTAATATTCAAATAGTTCTTTTAATTACTAGATTATATTGCAAAGATCAAGTAATTATTTGATGATACAGCTCGGTTAAAATAATAGACTCAAAATATCTGAGACAAGATACCGCTAGTGCCAAACAATGAACACCGATGTCTGCCCACGCGAGTCTCCAATGCTATGGGCCAATGTACGCGTTGGTGCACGCTAACTCGGCACATAACATACGTATGTATCGTCGGACTAGCAACATCCCGCGGTTTTGCTCAAATTGTGCCTTGTTCTCTGGAAATTTCGGGATAAAACTAGACTATAACGTTTCTTTTGAATTTAGCTATACAATACAAAAATAATCACTCAAATCCGATTGGTAGTCTCAAAGATTAACGGGTTCAAACAAACGCGCTTCGTTATATTACTATAGATTGATCGAGTCAGGCATCGACGAAGGCATTCACCCACATGCAACGTCTCGATCGATTCGCAAAATATGTTTTGGTAATTGAACTGGTTGGTAACACGCTATGCATTGTTTGATTGTTTCGTGTTTACGAAGACTCACCGTTAAGACAATACAGAAAGATATATGTATATGTGATTAATAAATATGTTTATAATAAATGTATCGATAATAACTATACATATATATGAGCAATCGGCAAACTACGAGTATGTAGGCAAATTGTAAGGAAGTTAGAAATCATTTTAAGAAATATGCACATAAACATTTAAGTCTATAAATATTAAGAATCCCATTTCCTCCTATTCCATATGCATTTAGTTGCCGTTTTCCTCTCAGTGAAGTGAGTTGACTATAAACATAATGCAACACATATATATTTAAATGATACATTTTATTATTCAGCTCGAATCCGGAATGACGTCATGGCAAAAGGAAACTCTTAGCACGTGTTACCAAATTAATGTGTCATTTTCCGGAAGACACAAATGGACTAGTGACGAAGTATACTTCTTGCAAGAATACTGTTAATGCAGCCCACGAATTTATCTTAAAACTCTCGCATGTTTCAAATTTGAATGCCCTGAAAAGTTACTATTATTTACATTCCATTTCCCACAAATAAATGTAAACTGTACATATACACGGATGCAATACAAGTGGCAGAACAAAACGTTGAATGGTTAGCCACCTACTTCCCACCGGCTCATTCTGCTCTCAATGAAGATAAGAGAATGCATTTAGATTGTGAGGCCATCGTGTTCAGGCCATAACGTTCCATTTGCATCATGACGTACTTTGAATTAACGCTATAATATAAGATACGAATTTGCATTTTATGACGTCGTCATGATGTAATACAAACCAACATTAACGCCTACGACTTCCGAGGATTCCTTCATGTGGGAGATTGCCCTTTAATAGTTAACCTATCGATGACGTTAGATCCATTCACTAATTAAACCCATCGACGTCAATATTCGTTATTAGGTCACTTGCTTTCTGTTTACATTAAACATTAGTAATTTATCCATCTGTTTACAGTCGAAAAGTTTCATTGCAGTTTTACGATGTTTTTCTTCGAAATGTGAGCTGGTAATTATTTTGGAAAAACGTTTAAACAGCTGCAGTGTATTCATAGAACGGGCGGCAGTGGGGTAGGCATCTAGGCTTAGTTAAGTAGTACATCTTTTGTCATCTATTTCAGCTTTGTAGTTCGAGTGAAAACGCGCCACCTACACGAAGATATTTGGGCTAAACTAAAACGAACGATCCGACCTTATTTCCGAAATAACGATACGTTACGTTTATTTCAAAAATTAGTGACTTTAAAATATAGACTGTAATTAATTTTAACATTTTATTACAGGGCGGATGAAAACTACAGTAAGCAACGTACCAGAATTTGATTTTATTGTATTGTGTTCTTATTGTATTGTAAAGTTAGCCAGCTGGCCTCGTTTCATCAGTCATGGCTGACGCAGCGAAAGCTATATAATTCTCAAGAACCACGTAGTAGGTAGAACGACTTACTTTCCCCTTCTATAATAATTATGTAAGTAACAAAAAATCCAAGAACTCAAGGATTTATTCAAAATGTTAATTAGTTTACATATTTGATCGCAATCTTAGGAAATTACAGGCGGTTTAAGTGTTCATTTAGTTTTATTATTGCTAATGCGAATTGCGAACGTTACTTGTGGGTAATTTATAAGCTTTTATTCAAATACTGTTCATATTTCAGATAGACATTACAAATATTAACACAATATGCGCAATTACATAGGAAACGAGATAAAAGCTCTATTAATACAGTCTCGATATTCTGACACCTCATATCATAGCAATTATTATCAAAAAAAGCGATCTCTCCAAGAATTCTTGCCTAGAGCCTTGACACCATTGGGATTTCATGTCACAACATTGCATAACTAGATAATTCGGGATTCCCGTAAAATGGACCCTTGTCAACGTACAATGTACACTTTTCAGGTACAGACATATCACAGCTCTCTATTCACATGCAAGTAAGCACGTGCTTTCAGCTGGTATGCCAAAATGCCAGTTACAGACATGTTTATTCCGGTCTTATTTATATACCTTATTAGGTATTTAAGTTGAGGGAGTAAAATCGCCTAGATGTTAAGATATACTAAATTGTATTCAACAGTCCTGGCCATCGTCCGATGCTTCAGTGCCGAAAATTGCTCAATACTAAAAGATTTCCTAGAATTCATCCGTCCAGTGGTTTGTACGTGAAAGAATAATAAACATACTCGTACATACACACATCCCGGCAAACTATCGCATTTAAAAAATAAATTAACTAGCAGCGCCCTCGGTTTTATCCGCGTATTGCCTGTACACCCGTGAGAATTTCGGGATGGAAAAAGCCTATTTATTACCTCCCAGTTGAATGTGGCTATCCATCGTAAAAATAATTATTAGAATCAGGCCAATGTTCCGGAGATTAGCGCGTTCAAACTAACAAAAAATAAACTCTTCAGCTTTATTATATTAGTATACTAGCAGCGCCCCGCGGTTTTACCCGCGTTGTGCCCGTTCCCGTGGGAATTTCGGGAATTTTTTTACATAAAAACCTTCCTCTTGAATCACTCTACCTATTACAAAAAACCGCATCAAAATCCGTTGCGTAATTTTAAAGATTTAAGCATACAAACAAACAGACAAACGACAAACAGACGCGACTTTGTTTTATACTATGTAATGATAGATAACACATATACATCCTCACATACTTCCTTATTATAGTACATTACAATACCTCTGTTTCAGCCTGAGCCGGTGGTCGTGCATGCGCACGTCCCCGGTGTTCTCTATGCCGTCCATAATGTTGGCGGTGCGTTTGTTCTCGCCCACCACCATTGTTGCTGAAACAAAACAACATACATTAATAACTATTTATGAATTTTACTTCATTAGTATCTGTTATTGTGTGTTAGGGTCCCCAATCGTGTTTCTAACATAATGACTGGATGTAAAATCCAAAGACGCGATAAAAAGCATATTATGAGCTTTTGGTCCAGTGATTATGTAATAGGTCTTCATATCACTTTTGTTGTGTATCTATATGTTTTCATTTAGTATATTATTATTGGGGATACATTGACAAATCCCAAACCATCTGTGAATGTGGAGAATCATTCCAAACGATGACGCATTTGCTGACCTGCTCTCTATGCCCTGTTAGATGTACTACATCCGACCTCAACAGGGCTACAGATGATGCAGTCACCCTGGCCAAGTTCTGGGCTGAATCAATTTAGTGCCAGTGACACGCAAAGAAGAAGAAGTATATTACTTCTAAGATCTAAACTAATAAAATACTCAACCCACTAAAACTAAGCATTTGGCGTAACTTATCAAATAGCTAACCAAAATTACATCGCAATAAGATGGATGGTAACTAGATGATCGCAAACACAAATGTTTGTTTCGTAATTTCTTTACTACCGGACAGATTTAGGTTCCGAACAGACAATATCATATTAAACTGGCCAATAGATCGCCTCTACTCATTTAACTTTTAGACGGTTTTGCGCGCCGAGATCAGTACGGTTAGTTAGACACATGTTTACGATTCTGTTTAGATGGAGCATGATTTATAATAGCACGTGCATTTGTATTATAGTTCATATCTACTGACGGCATAAGCATATTAATCTCTAAATAAATAAATAGAATATCATTACATACATTTAGTCAGCAATGTTAATTAATTTCCGCAGTTACAACAATGCTAAGGAATTTTGTTTATAATTGGATAAAAATATTCAGTAAACACGAGATAGAATCGGGGAAGCACATGTCGGTATTCGGAAGAGATCAGCCAATTAGCCAGTCGGCGAGGTGTGAAGACTTATTAGTCGTCATCGGACGTCTGCTTCACTTGTTTATACGCTGGCAGAGCGCCGTTTTCCCGTCAAATGGGACCTCGTGATTTATTCATGCAAACGGTGCATGCTAATAAGCTGAGCGGTGAACAGGGTGGTGGACGATTCGCCTCGAACATCCGCTCCGAACCATGAGACACGAGACTATACAGTCATTAGTAGCCGGAACACGTGCGCCCAGCTTTCCATTGATCGAGAAAGTGCTGTTTTTACACGGATCAATAAAAAAGGAGCATTGGGACCGCATGATACTTACGACTACACTCTAGAGAGTAAACTCAGGTCATATCCAAACGTCAAAGTCGTTTATACTCCGTATCTAAAACCCCGCAGACTCACTTTGATTTGTTGTTTCATATTTGATTTATCGTGTCCCGGCCCACATCTGTGTGTTACACATTATGTGAGAGTAGAATAACATACACTAGTCATTACCGATGGATTAGTAAGACTGATACACCCTAATAAGTACATGCCCAAAGGTAGACAATAATATAGCCAAGAAAGGGGAAGTGTATAAAAATAAAAGCGTGTTCGAAGTAGAGGTGGTAAACAAAGTAGCTAACGAAGGGCGAGATATCAATTACTCGAGTATAGTTGTTATTATGCTCTGTATTTAGCTGCGAAAAATCTTTAACAAACTCATTACGTTGCGAGTACAGATTTACCGTAGAATAGCTTGATTTATACGTATGTCGCCTCCTACGTGTTGGGTGGGTGACGAAAATATCCGAACAGTGAACACGTACGCAGCCGTACGTATAAAATCCACTACGGCATCACCTAACCTACATGATACGAGGCATCCTCCTTTTTCAAGGAAATAATCTCTCATTCTGATATTCCGAGAACTTTTACATGCCTTTTTAAAATTTTGCAGATTTATATTTGGAATAATCATAACAACTTGTTTTTATTAAAAGTTTCTTTAGATTGCAAATATCGAATGATTCACAAAAAGAAAGCCGTTTGTAATTGCCGTTTCAATGTTATTTCATTGTCAATAAAACGCAGCCAAGGGGAGCTTGCATGTGTACGCACAGAAGTTAATACATACATCAAAGTGACATCAAGTCCAATTAGCAAGAATCCGAGACGAAGTCTTGACCCAAATACTGGAGAGAGTTTCCCGATCGACCCAAAAACAATACCTTTAATGCGAAGCTGGCTTGAGGGACAAAGTATGTACTCAATGTAGAGCATACTTGAGAAATGTACTTTTAACAGAAGTAAATCGGACATGTGGGTGGAGTTTGACCCAGAATTGTAGGCCTACTCAATATTAAAAGGTTGTTTTACTTTGCATGGGATATTGGATTTCCGATCCACTATTCCTGGGACAAAACTAAAACTATGTGTACGTAATATGTACTATGTAGCTTAGGTTGTGTTGTGTCATAAAGACCTAATTAAATTTGTATGTAATTTATGCCCTATGTAAGTAATTAAAGTTTTGTAGTTATTATGTATTCTACACGTGTGCGTAATTAAAATGTTTCGGCATTTCACGCACTTTCCGCGTGATTTCTGAATCCTGCGGCTGTTTGCATCCATCATGTCGTGTGTACATTTACAAGATATTTTTTTAAATTGTTGTTGGTTGGAAATAAGCCGATCCGAAACAATTCAAATCTCAAACTATTCGACATTGACTCATCGCTTATTTCTCGGTCATTTGTGTTATTTCGGTCCACCTTGACAAAAAATAATAATAGAAGCCTCTCTTTTTATAAGAACATGATTTCATTGCTCTGATCATGTCTCGATATAAGTCAAAGTGACTGTGAGTTCGGTAGGTTGTCATTATAACGCGACATACAAAGTACATTGCACGTAGGTGGCAAGAGCTCTACGTACGTACGTTTAATCAATTGATTAAGAGGCATCGTATGAAGATAAGTGAGTATAGTTATACACTGAGGTTATACAAGTAACAGTTGTCGCTATTAGCTTCAATCACATTCAAACGCTGCGCACACATCTCGCACAAGATAACCTGCGTAGAATATAAGAAAATATTGTCCATGATCGTGTTTTATTTCGACTCGGTTGGTATGCGAGAACGCCCGTGGCCGTCCCGCATCGTCCTTGCTTACGTTAACCGAGAGAGTAACTAGGCCAGTTACATAGGTGTCAATGTTTGTCGGTCGGAAGAGCCGCGATCTCTCAGCCCGATGGCATTGACGTGTGAGCGTGAACGGTCACGTCCAGAAAAATGTAGCGCAAGTAGCCAATTAACATGTGGGATATAGTGTGAGGCCGGCGTCTCGACGGCTCTATAAATATCTCGCCCCCTCGCACCCCTCGGAGCCCGAGCGGCGAGCGCCGCAGCCGCCGCGCCGCCGCCGTCTCCGACCGGCACCACCGATGCCGCAATCATATAAAAGACAAAACATAAATCTCAACATCAAACTCATGACGTCATATTACCATGTCAAACCAAAGAACCACGGTGATTTTATTGACGAAACATTGTTTTTTTAGATTGCAAACAATCACGAAAGCAAAAAAAATATATGAGTCAATAAAATGTTGGCATTGGCAGAAGCGATCGCGTATTCTTTATAGCAGAGATGACCTTTCCATTTATTTTTGGTTAGCAGCGGAAGAAAGTTTAGGAGAGAGAGAATACATCAGCTGTCGGAGCAATGTAGGTAATTGAATGAAGAAGATAAAAGTGTAACATGTGTTGTGTTTTAAATCGTGTGTCGTAGAGGCGATGATGATTGAGAGTTGGACGGATTCGGAGTGAATCCCGGAAGTGTTGAGAGGGAGTGGAGCCGGCAGTCGGCGGTCGTTGGAGCTGAGAGAACAGCCGGCAGTCGGGCCCGGGGCGCGCGGCGTGCTGCGGCGTCTCGCTCGGACACAGGCGGCGTGGACGCACCGAACAATCTATTTTTGTTCACACACCAGTTGAATAACCTCCAATCAACTATTCGCACTTGCCTCCAAATCCATCTAGAAACAGATCATCGTTCATACGATCGTATGATCTCTAAAAAAATATCATCCTTCTCAGATATTTTTTGTTGTTACTAACTTTAAACTAGTCTTTAGAATTTAATCAAGCTTAACCGAATGTACTTTCTTAGTGCTTATAACTACTTTCTGACGTTTTGACTTCTGGACGTAAAGCGCCTAGTTTGATTAATTTGTGTATTCTACTTACTTATACATTTTGAAATCTTTAGTTAGTTAGGTAGTTAAGTAACTAATTCGGAATCTGAACGAGTAGCTACAAAGGAAATTCCCAAAGTAACGCTTTCGTTCCCGCTTAGTTACTAGATTAAAGAGGTACCTCTTATCCAGAAATTCCACTTAGGCACGGGCTCTAACGCCGCCGTCGTTTCAGCTGTTACTAGCATTAAGTATGGCCACAGTACATAATGGAGTCATTTTCGTGGTATTGTTTACTATTGAAGCAGAAACCCATTTAGTATCCTTCTTGGAATCAGTTTGAGAGTAACTTTGAACTGCAAACGGGTTCCAAATGTAATTAAATGACATCAGGTAGTAATCAAAGGTTACAGCCGATTTTTATGGAATAAAATTGTCTACTATTGACCGTTTAACACTTGTAAGTGTAACATGTCGTCAATACAACTACCGAATAAGATAAACAAGGCATACGCATGACGCAGTTCTATGCATATTTTTGTCGTAAAGTTTATAATTTGGCAAAGAGTCTAGAATTTGTACCGATGAACGTAACTAAAATAGAACAATTCCATGGTGCTGACTCAACACAGCACTTCACACTAAATCACACAGATATAGGTTACAGTTTTAATGAACACTAGACGATTACTCCTACTCATTATCTGACAGTACAGACACTATCTATTTAAAGAGGACCCAGAATAACTTTTTAAAAGTGTTCTTTGGTGAGATGTTAAGCCAAATGTTCAATGCCTCAAAAGAAACTTTGTCAAATAGACATCAATTTAGCATCTGATAGAACACTTTGCATTGGAAAGCCGCCAGATAAACAAATCGTGATGTAGCGACCTATTGAAACTATTCAAAACAAGGAACGATAGTTACGACGAGTAAATAAACCTCATTATTTTAGGTCATCGCATAAAATTATATTTTATCCGTTAAATCAATTTAATTAGCCACTGTTAATTCGGGACGGCCTACATTCGATGTTTTTGTTGCAAATACAAATTAACAAACCGTTTTGCCGACTTACAGCAAGGAATATGCAACGCAACGAGTTTCATTGATGCCATGATAACATGCACATTAACTACTTAGATATAAACGGTGCAATAACAAGGTAGTCACCTCGTTAGCCCTGCTTATGTTTGCTGTAATTTAAGGCATAAACAAATTAATTGGAGATACTGTTACAGCCAATAGTTATTAATTTCAACATGGAGTAGGTATTGTTAGAGAAGTATAATGCCAGAACCAAAAGTTTATAAACATATTTCTATTCTCTATGTAACTCTATAACCTCTATAACCAAAGCTCACATGGTCCAGGTTCTTAGTTGTTTACTCCCATATCTAGGTAGAAACGACATTTAAGTTAGGTACCAATCCAAAAAATAAACCAACATAAAAATATTACGCCGACCCAGCTTACAATTTTTTTCGAGAATCTGTTAAGAAATGCAATTAGTTAGTGGAGAACAGTCGGACATCCGGACAGACTAACGAAATAATTTCTGGAAGTTGAACCGAAGACGCTTTGCGATCGCTTATTCAATAGTACATTTTTTATCTAATACGTAAAGATATAGTTTCGGGATAAAAAGTAGCCTTTAAGGTACTTTTTCAATGTGACTTTGATAATACAAAAATATTTTCTCTATCTAATCAAAAACTCTTCAGCATTATTATTTTAGTACCTACATCTTTACAATATTTTACAGTTATTGCATGTAAAATAATCTGTCTGTCGTCTTTCAAAAAGGTCATGTCGATGTCCTTCGTCCGAATCGATTTTAGTACTTACTTGGAAGGTCAAACCGAAGACTGATTTTAATGATTTATTCAGCTATTTATTGACTGTTTAGTTTAGATATCAATTCTTGCATGCCTAGTCTAGGAACTAGGTATCAATGCATATGGGAAACATAAAGGGGGATGCCGTCGGTGGCGATTTGGGCAGGGGCTAAGTCCTCAAAGCAAAAGACAAAGCAACCATGTTTTTACAGGACGACACGGATGATTCTTAGCACCCCTGGCCCCCTAAATCCGCTAAACATCATGGTCGAGTAAGGCCCCAATGTACAAGGAGACGTAAGCGATCATCATTACAATGATAATTCAAAATTACTCCTTTGTAGTTTCTGTTACCTAAACCAAGGAGCAAGCGGCGTATCGAAAGAAATATCTGTTTGATTTTTGATGATTATTTTCTGCTGATGTCCTACCAAATCGGTGATACGTTCTAAAGTAAAAAGACGGAGAAAAAGTAAGAGTGAAAGACAAATAAAAGCCATTACTTAAATGGGATTGTATTTTATAAAAGTAAGTTTGTGTAGCCAACCCTAGTGTCAGAATTTTAATATGGTCTAATGGCCTCTGATATGGTCTATTGATTGAAACAACCAGGACCGACAACTGGACGTACCCTCCGAAGCATGGTAGTGCTCAGATAGAAATGCCACTAGCAGTCACCCAACTAAGTAGGGGCTGAGCTGGATATTGCTATCACAATGAGCTAACATTGCTTAGTCAAACTACACCACAACCGCTACATTCGTCTAAATCCTTCAATATCAAAGTTCATATAATACACATATTTTTTCCATCAGGAGATGAATAGTGGCAAAAATATGTACAAGTTACCTAGTTATTACCTTCTAAGTTGAAAGAAAATTACTCTTAATTATGGGTACACATATTATCAACAAAACTTTAGTAAAAGTGAGTAACTTGGTACTAACTTATTCATTAACATTCTGTATATAAGCAAAATTATCCAATAAATTAAGAAAGTAAACAATTGAAAAACTGGCTGTGTTTAATTTAAATAGGTAAATAAATTACTATGGAAATTCTGATATTAGTATGCAGGAAAAAATACAATAGGTTTCATATTTATTTATGACTAGCAGCGCCCCGCGGTTTTACCCGCGTTGTGTCCATTCTTGTGGGAATTTCGGGATGAAAAATAGCCTATGTTACTTGTGGATAATGTAGCTTTTGAATGGTGAAAGAATTTTTAAAAACGGTCCAGTAGTTTTTGAGCCTATTCATTACAAACAAACAAAGTTTTCCTCTTTATAATATTAGTGTAGAAGTGTAGAAAAATTAACATATTGCTAAAGTGAACTTAGATACTACTCACCCATTTTCTTGTTAATAGAGATCGGTAGTTAGGGTTGATCTCAGTAACAGCTAGGATTATTTTTGGGTCAAATTAAATGTTCTTTACATTTTTATTATACAAGTTTATACAACCCACCCACACAACACACACCAGAAGAAAACCTACTTTCTAGAGAGCTTTTAGTAAGATTTTGCTATTAGAAGCTGCTATCTTACCTATATGATTATTTTGAACAAACTCAATCAGATAAAATCTTATTCAGTAACAAAACAGCTATGATTGATTAATGATTCTCATTTATCAATCTATCTTATTAATTCAGTGATTCTATGCCACTGTGGGGCAATAACCTTTAATAAATTCTAAATAATCTAAATTCTAAAATTAAAAAATTAAAAATGTTAGCAACAAAAAAATTAAATTAATTAAGCAATAAGAATGTGGGATCGGTTTGATATTTATTTACCATTTTATAGCTATTGACCGTTCTTATTAAATATTAAAATCCAATAAAATATTCTATACAATAGGTATAATATAAAATTATTGGTGCGAGAGTCTGCTTCGAATTATGATTCATACTCAAGTTTACAGTAAATTCAGTACCTACTGTCGGTGTGGCGCCTGCTGATGTCATATTTTGCCTACTTCACAATCAAGCTGGGGAATACTCTAACATAAAAAATATGACCTGTCAGAATGCGATAACCCCGAGCTTTCAAGAGCTATAGGTTTTAAATATAAACCTAGAAAGACCTTCGAACAACAACGAAATAGTCTAACCAAGAACATTTTCCAATAAGTCGACATTCTTATGTAATATAAGCATTTTTTTCAGTCTCTTGGCAATTATTATGACTTCTCTTACGTTAATCTACCCATAAAAATACTTAAAATGTAACAAATCATGCGTAGGAGGTATAAATACCTTTATTTTATGTGTAATCCAATATCCAGAAGAAAGTTCAAGTCCTGTTTACACACAACTGCACTGTCATTCATGAAAATTAACACACTATCACAATGCAACACTACACAAATTTTCACTTAAATTAATATTTTTATGTGAAAATATCACATAATGCGCCATTTTCGCAATAATACGAAGGACGGCAATCGTGAATCGGCATTCGCTGCCATCTTTCAATCTTTTTTGTCAAATGTCTAAAAACTAAATATAGCGCTTGGAACGAACTCTGGTGTTATTTTTAGAAATTATTAGAGAACATTTCAACTTTTAGCGCCATCTGTACTAAACTATTCTTAGCAAAATGTTGCTAACAGAGGGCGCATTCGTCCTTTATAATCAAAATTTTCAGCAGATGGCGCTGTTCCTAATTTTTAACTATGTACTTTCAAACGATACTCAAGACTGTCCGAATATTTAAAAAAAACGTACACCTGAATTGAGAACCTCCTCCTTTTTTGGAGTCGGTTAAAAAATAAGAAGCCCTTTCCTGTAACTAATCAATCAAATAAGGGCAATGCAAAGGGCCATTCTCCTGACCCTACCCGCGGTCGCACTGTGGGCTGTTGAGAGAAAGAGGGATGAAAGAGGGATGGCAACTACTTCCTGATGACCGAAGTGCTATTTCATGATGGTACTAGGTACTCATAGGATGTTATTAAAAAGAGAGAGGAATGGCAACTGATTGTTGTACCTTACAATCTAACCTGCTTACAATTCCTTCAGCTTTCTGTATAAGTTTATTAATAAATATACCCGGATAAATTCACACACGGTTAATTAGACCCAAAGTAAGCTCTAAGCTTGTGTTATGGAATCTAATTCACTGATACCATTACTTATACATACACAAATACTTTCTATGAAGGAATATATAATAATATTTCTGTATAAGTAATAAGTAATTGTATACCGTAATAGTAATAATAGTAATAGTAATAGTCTCTAAACCTTTTTCCTCTGCAGAAGCAATCGTCTTCGGCTGGAAAATTGACGACATTTAAACACATTTTGTGCCAATCCAAAAGAAATAGATATTAGATACCTACTTAGCTAGATATGAAGTACGAATAATAGGTAAGTAAATACTCGCCTCATAAATAATAAATACAAGACCCAACCCAAATAAATAAAAACCGGACACTGCGAAATTTTCATCTTGGTTACATACACGTGCGTTATGTGGGTAGATGACCCAAATCCGGTTGACGTCATAATTTGGTTGATAAATAAGTTGGTATGTCTTTTAACTTTCCTTTTCCACCTATTGTCATAAGCGTTCATCTAAGTACTTAAGTGTCTCTCAAATAATACCTAGCTTAGATTTTTAAGTCATAATAGTATCATACTGCCTATAATAATAAATTAGTATTTCTTCTTAGGGTAGTTCTTAGGGTCAGGTATGAGGTAGTTAGGTATGTAGCGGAACTAACAATATTATTATGTACTCGCTCATAAATGTACCTTAATCTATATAATACTTATAGGTATATAACGCTGAAAAGTTGTATTATTTTGAACGCGGTTAACTCAGAAATTACATATCCAATTTGAATACGAGTAATATTCTTTTTTGTTATGGATAGTTATATTTAACGGGAAGGTTATTTTATAGGATATTTTCATTTTGAAATTTTGACGGGGTCGGTCAGAATGTTGAAAGTGCAGGGCGCTACTAGTAATTAAATAACATTTTCCGACGGACTTTTAGGCTTCTGTTCTGTTCGTGATTCGTGATTCGTGTAGCACCTGTTTTGAGTTTATCCAATCTCTGAATTTTTCGTGCAGTTTGCGACTAAAGTTAGAGTTTGTTTAATCAGTTGATTACTTATCACGTATACGAGCATATGGCTTTTTATTTTCCCAGTTAATTACCTCTGATTCAGTCCTAGTGTTAATAATTAGTACTTAAAAGTTATTTTTTTGTGAAACGGAATAAACATTCGTTAAGAAGTTGTTCCTGTGTTCATTGAACTGCTACAGTGGTTCCCGCCTCATACATTACAGGTATTTTCAAAATACCCAGGTATACGTACTTTATTTAAGTACTAGCATTCTACATACAGCCGTCTATCACTTAAGGTTCTGGGCACGGCCACAGATTACCAACAGTTACTAAAGTGAAGACGGTGAAAGTAGTTGTGCAACGAACTGCACTCCACAGCTGCAACATAATATTAGGAAGTGTTCGATCACCGTTCTGAACCAGTGCCTTCATTAACGGCGGTTTAGGTAATGATTTGTTTAATCTGTTGGTGATTCAATTTATGAAAGTAGGAGACTATACGTGGCTAAGTACGTAAGTATTACGAGCATATGTACTTAGTTACTTACTAAGGATCTATGTAGATTATCTAATGCAGTCACAGTTATTTCGTCTCTATAAATGTTCCGATTGATTTACAAACGCTCTTTGAGTAAAACACTTTATAGATAAACTAGCCATGCCCCGCGATTTTACCCGCGTTGTGCCCGTTCCCATTGGAATTCCGGGATGAAAAATAGCCTAAACTACTATAACCTTCCCGTTGAATGTGGCTACCTATTACAAAAATAATTATTCAAATCGGACTGGTAATTCCCGAGATTAGCTCGAACATACAAACAAACAAACTTACAAATTTTACCTCTTTATAATATTAGTTAGTATACATAAAAGGGGTTTATCTAGCGTGTGTTGGAACGGAAAACCATTTCAAAGCTAAAATGTTGCATTTATGAATAAGGCCTTTTGTGTCTAACTGTAGGATACCAAACATGAAAAAACCCTAAACTTATACCTCCTTGTAGCTCATGTAACGTGTGTTGGTTATTGGACAACGGCCGACCTTTGCTTCGGAGCCTCTTGAATTTTTTTGGCATGTTTTTACAGAACCAGTTTTTTAATTAGCCAGTCAGTTCAGTAATAGGCAATCTACACTTGTCGTATATCTAGAGGGGCTATATTTAAGTAAAAGTAATGGAAAATGAACCTAAATGGTAATGGAATGAGGATAGTTTTCCTTACAAAATCCATTAAATCTTTAATCAAAGTGATTTTGATGTGATTTGATATAGCCTTCCAATTTCTTGGATCCAAAGGTCATTGGACAAAGAAATTCGATGAGTGGAATACCACCTTAAGAGCTACAATAAATATCCAGCAGCTTTTTGTTACCTACCTGTGTCTGAATTATATATTGCAATACTTACACAAAAACTATTCTATTGTTGGTGTAAATCTTGAGTAACATTGTAATTAGGTTCCTATGTATTTTCTTACTTTTTGTAAATGGGTACCTACTAGTTATGTGTGTAATTTCACAAATCATTTTCCGGTACGTTTAACTTACAAGGCCAAAATAAGAAGCACACTAAGATAGCTTATCTTAAAAAGTTCGCCAGTCCTAATAGCCTAACAAATGTCTACCAGCAATCTTCACTACATAGTATAAAACAAAGTCGCTACTTTTGTCTGTTTGTTTGTCTGTATGCTTAAATCTTTAAAATTACGCAACGGATTTTGATGCGGTTTTTTGTAATAGGTAGAGTGATTCAAGAGGAAGGTTTATATCTATGTATAAAAATTCCCGAAATTCCCATGGGAACGGGTACAACGCGGGTAAAACCGCGGGCGCTGCCAGTAATATTATAAAGCTGCAGAGTTTGTTTGTTTGTTTGAACGCGCTAATCTCAGAAGCTAACAATCCGATTCGAAGAATTCTTTTAGTAATGGATATACACATTTAACGGGAAGGTTATAGGCTACTTTTCATCGCGAAATTCTTACAGGAACGGGCACAACTCGGGTAAAACCGCGGGGCGCTGCTAGTCTCGGATAACAGATCATTTGATATTATTTTAATGTCAGTAAAAGTCTTCTAATCCATTCTGATAGCCTTCAGAATTTGTCAAAAAAAACAAATATGTCAAAACTTGATCTGCTATTATTTACACAGACATTTCAAATACTTGATTTGGTACCTGAGATTGCACATAGGCTATCTATAGGGACCGACTATATGTGACAGAGGCTTTATGTATGTTATCATTTCATCATTTTATTGAATTTCGTTGCAGACATCGCTAATGTTAGACTTATTTATTTAAATCACTACATAGTATAAAATAAAGTCGTCTCTGTTTCGTGTCTGTTTGTCTGTATGCTTAAATCTTTAAAATTACGCAACGGATTTTGATGCGGTTTTTTGTAATAGGTAGAGTGATTCAAGAGGAAGGTTTTTATGTAAAAAAATTCCCGAAATTCCCACGGGAACGGGCACAACGCGGGTAAAACCGCGGGGCGCTGCTAGTACATTATATTCAGGAATTGCCAAAGAGTTGAAATGCAACCGCAACATCGATCGGTTTCGTCCTAAAGTTTCATCAGCTTGCAAATGAAAATTATCGACAATTATCGCCGTAACATTATGATTACAAACAAACTTATTATGTCTTGAGCAAAATATATCTGAAATCGCTCGATTAAAATATTTAGGCAATACAAATATTCAAATTAATTGATAAATTGTCCAACTATACAACATTGTATTTATATACCCAGGTGAAAATTGGATGATTGTGTAATCGGTTTTTATATAGGTAGGTACTAATTTTTGGAATCAGATATAACTAGCCGTGCCCTGCGGTGTTACTCGCTTTGTACCCGTTCCCGCTGGAATTTCGGGATAAAATCCCATGTATTATTCTGATGTCTAAAATACATATATTCCTGAAAAGTTTCATCCAAATCCGTCCAGTAGTTTTTTCGTGAAAGAGTAACAAAAATACATACACTCACCCTCACAAACTTTCGCATTTATAATATTTGTAGAATAGTTCCTACCTACCTATCCAAAAATTCTATCATCACTTATGGGTAGCTGACTGCTGAATGGACTTTCATGGATGTTGAGCTTATTTTAATTGAGTATTTCTCCTTGATTAGTTATTTAAATAAAGTTATCTGGAAGAGTATTATAAATATCAATGAACATAAGTTTAGATAGGTAACTTTATATTTCGCGACTCAGTACCAAACTACATAGTTGCATATAAGTTCAACTAACTCAATGGTCAAGGATATCTTAATTTAAATTCATCGTGAAGAGGAATTCGTTCCTGATTCAGACGTAGGCAGGACACTAGTAGAGACCAGACTATCTCTACCTACAGGATTTGTTATCTCCATGCAATTTACACAGACATACGTATAATAAATATCGTTGTATAGATATAAAATATTATGTGCTATTATAACCATAAATAAGTACTCCAATTAAATATTGTTTACTATTATACCATTGCTTTTTAATAATATACTAGTCCTTTTAATTAACGAGGGTTTGTTTGCGTCATATCAATTTAAATTGTTAATTGCTGTATCGCGTAAAAATGAATGTTTAAGGTTTTTATACCCTTTGATGTTATGCAAGGGACCTTGTGTATTCTTATAACTTTTGTTGCGAAACTCGTGTGAGTCAAATGGAGATTGGGTAAATATTACCTTATGTGGAGTGGAATCTTAAAGTTATTTCGTGGTGTCAATGTCACCCCTTTCTCTTTGCTCTAGTGTGATGCTGATAATGTCTTTGCGATTAGCCAACTTATCATCCATCATTGTTTGTTTTTATTTACTTTAAACCCAAATGTCGTAACACTTATACAATACAAAGCTGCAATACAAAACAAGAATGCAGCAAAGCGGAAGTGACGAATCCGCGCTATTACATCTCTTGTTAGTTACCAAAATCTGTCTAGAGTTAAACAATTTAAACATTCATGTAACAGCGGGCGCGCGGTTGGGGGAAGCCACTTTTCTCTTGGTTTCTCTTGACGTTGCGCCCGCGCAGTGTTGGCTTTGTCGCGAGGAAACGCGCGCGCATCTACCTCTCACTCGTTCGAATTACGATATCGTGCAAAGGATTTATATATTGATATTTCGTGTGTTCGAATAAGGAAGTCATCTTGATACAGTGCTGTGTTCGATAGAAAGTTTGACAACTTGTTACTCGAGTGAACATTGGTAGTGTGCAACATATTTCTCCACACTTGAACACCCGGCGAACATTCGAATACCTGTAAGGTTAGTTACCAGTAATTATTGATTTGAAATTAATAAATATTAATTAAAGTTAAACCTAGTTTATAGAAATAACTGCAATATCTTAGAATCAACTTATGAGGTAAGTTTAATTATAGAGCTTACTTTTAGGGAACTAAGTATATTGCAATAAAATTGTTTAGGACCGTCGTTTGGGTTAATTCAGTTTCAATGAATGTAAGCAAGCTTTCACTTTAAATTAGTGTAAAAATAAAATGAGCGATTAAAGCTTTTGAGTATATATATCTACTGAACTTATTTACTGTGAAGGTAATACTGAATAATTGATAATGAATCTATTAATTAAAATATATGTTGATCTTTATACAATCTTCTTACAGTAGGTACTTATACATATATATCTTCAGTGAGCCCTAAGCTCTAGATCATAAATAAAATAAAATCATATAGTTTAGAATCAAAAACATATAGACAACTAAATACGTAGGATTCATAAATATCTAGGCTTCAATATAGTAAAACTTTTAGAAAATAGTACTTTAGTACTTATTAGAAAATCATGTTTGTTTTTACGCCCTATAAACTTACTATAGGTACATTGTAAGTAAAGTGACTATTACTTAATCAATCATAAAACTTGGGATCAGCTTACTTAACTTTACCTCTTGATAATCTGAGGTACTTAACCAATCAATTACTTTCTATACCTACATGACTTGGGTTTTATACCAATTTCACTGCAGTACTGCTATAAGATACGTACTTACCTACTTACTTACATGCATATATACATATTATTTGACATTCACGTGAGGGAGTTTTTTTTAAGTTTTATATAGGTTTTGAAGATCTATTCCGATCTAATACCAAAAACTAATACCATTTGGTATTACTTTATTTCCGAATTTATTTTTCATTCCCAACGAGTACCACGTTTTTTTAAACAAAAAATGTATTCCTAACGAATACCAAAACATTAGTTGTAAGTACAGTCAGCTAAAAAAAAATAACCCTAACCTACCGAATTACTTACTATTCGGTAGGTTAGGGTTATTTTTTTTTTACTAGTTCCATAGTTATCGGTTAACATTAATTAACATTGTGAGAAAATTAACTAGTGGTTGTAATAACTGCAAATTTCTTCTATTTGATTGTTTATAAATAGGTAGGTAATATTGTAATTATGTTGGACTTGGAATGGTTAAATTTCTGTTAAATTTCTACAATTGTCTAATTAGAGGAAAAGAACATTTTGTGAGTTATAATATGTATATCAAACCATAATATTGATTAAACATTAACTGAAATCATAACTCAAAGCATTTTAATTTTACTGAACCTGACTGTACTTTATTCCTTCAAACTTATTTTGGTATTGGTTTACAATGTGGTACTTGTTGGGAATGGAAAATAAGTTCAGAAATAAAGTAATACCAAGTTGTATTAGTTTTTGGTATTAGATCGGAATAGATCGTTTTGAATTTGGCTAAAGATCTTGAAATAATGAAAACAACATTGTCTCGTCTTGCAAACCACTTAAAGCCACCAAATAAAAAGTTTATTTATTTATTTTAAAACTAGCAGCGCGCGCGGTTTTACGCGTTGTGTCCATTCCTGTGGGAATTTCGGGATGAAAAATAGCCTATGTTACTCGTGGATAATGTAGCTTTCGAATGGTGAAAGAATTTTTTAAAACGGTCCAGTAATTTTTAAGCCTATTCATTACAAACAAACAAAGTTTTCCTCTTTATAATATTAGTGTAGATAGTGTAGACGAGCATCACTCTACGGTTTTACCCGCGTTGTAGCCGTGGGAACCTGTCAATTGATTGTGGCTACTAGCTGTGACTTGAAAAAGTTATCTTTACTGGTAATAGTTACCGCATCCTGAAGATATTCATTAAACGTCGGGAAGCATACTGTTACTGTTACTGTTACTGTTAGCCCGTAATGTCCCATAATAATAATAGCATAATCTATCATTATTAGTTTTCAACTTTGCAGCTTAAATCTTCATTTAACCTCATGATCACAGTGTTTTGAACATATGACCGACGCTCACTTAACTAAAAACTGTTCACGATGACCGTTACACCGACAGGTAGATACTTAAGTAGGTATCTAATGAGCGAATGTCTTGCTCTTCGACCTCTGGAGAGAGATGGTCGGTCAGTTTCAGTTTTGTGAAGCGTTATCTCTATCACTACTAACTCATGTGAATTGTCACTATACCTTTTCGTAACTGTTCCTATGGAGAACTTGGCTCCGGACGGCCTTAGCTCTTTTATCGGTCATCGAGGCGGCGCGGCGGTGAGATACAACCTCCCTTGTGCCTAAACACCGGTGCCCAGTGCTCCGTGCATACGGAGAATTTTCAGTCTCGCCGACTAGACTGGTTTTGGTATGAGTGACAACTGTACCAAGATCCAAAGAGGGCGTTTGCATGTGCGCGTACCTACCTTAATGTCCATTCTCGGTCAGATCAGGAGAGTTTATGTCGAGTCCAACCAAGCAGGAAGAGTAAGAGCGTTTGTCCACCGCCACCGGCACCGGACCGTCACCGGGAACGAGATTATTTCGGGCCGAGTTTATTATGACGTGACGGCGATCGTTTGTCCACCGCGACCGATTTCGCCGGCTCAGTTTGTTCCAGCTGGCATGCGTGGTAGTCGCGTTTTCGAAGAAATAAAGTGATGGCTAGGTTAAACCGGCGACAACTTCTTCTACTAATTTTGTACCTTCGAAGGCGCAGGAGATGCAAAGAATTTTGGGTTCATCCGCTAATACATGAACGATACATCACAGGGACGTTTTATATACACCACGCCAAGTTGCGGCAGCATGACAACAAGTTTTTCAACTACTATAGGATGTTTTTTGTAATAGGTAGAGTGATTCAAGAGGAAGGTTTATATGTATAAAAATTCCCGAAATTCCCACAGGAACGGGCACAACGCGGGTAAAACCGCGGGGCGCTGCTAGTCTACTATACAATGCTACGAGTATATAATGATAATTGATGACAGACAAAATAATAACTGAGCTCGTGTACGGTGCGACGGCGACGGCAGTGTGTGGACAAGTTCATATGTTTTGTATTGCCGGCACATCGGCCCATCAAAATCTCGGGCCCGTTTTAGCGGTCACGCCGATTTACTCGCAAATTCGGCGTCCGGGATGACGGCGCCCGGTGACGGATGTGCGGTGGACACGCGGCTAAAGCAAAACGCTCTAAATGTATCTACCGCTACTTCGGCGCCGTCATCTCGTTCCCGGTGACGGTCCGGTGCCGGCGGCGGTGGACAAACGCTCTTACCGTAACAAAATCTACACCGGTAGCGAGACAGTCTTGATGACGGACGCGACTTTAAAACCGAAACCATTCGACTCCAGAAGCCGACGGGCAAAGCTTGTCACCCTCTGCTACCTATTATTTGCCCCACTAGATGTCGTTTATCGGGCAAATGATAAGTACGGATTGTTGAGTTTGCACGAAACGATGTTTTGCCGATTACTCATACATATTTGACGAATTTGATAAATTAGAACAAAAGGTACAGAATTACATTGCCTTTGGCAAACTATTTACTTTCCGCTGTTGCTCGACTACCGGATTTAATGAAATAGTGTGGTTTTATTACATGCACAGATAAAATATAACACAATATGCTAAGTAGATTTTAATGTTAGTAGAGTTTTTGTTTATATAATTAAAAACAACACAATATTTCACAAAGTATACGCAAACTCATTAAAAAGTGGGTTACGATTACCTATGTCATGAGTTTAATAATTTAAAAGTCCATTAAGTACGAGTGTTTTAAATCTTTTTGATAGTATTAAATATGGACTTACTCAAAACTCCATAAACTGGATCTATAAAAAAACTTGCTTACGTATTACGTGTTTATCAAAAGTATTAGCCTGTAATGTCCCACTGCTGGGCAAAGGCCTCTCATCTCACTGAAGATATCAGTGCAGTGAGGAGGATTAGGCATAATCACCACGCTTGCTAAATGCGGGTTGGTGATCTCAAACCTGAGCCATGTTTGAAAAGTAGGAAACATGTTTTCGCTCGACCCCGGAATTGAACCCGGGACCTCAGTCTCAGTCTTGACGGGCGAGTGCCACTACCACTAGATACCACTAGATCACCGAGGATTTTAAAAGTATAATTATTCCTAAGCTGGCCTAAGTTCATTTAGTATTTGAAGTTATTATTTGATATCAATTTCATAAACTAGCAGCAAAAGTACTCACGAGTTGTCTCATTGATGAAATTGCGAGATAAATAAGCAACTCGGTACAGAAATGTCCACTTTCGTGTTCATTGTTCAAGAACAAAACTAGTCTCACGGCACGAATTGTTGGTATTTTCGTAACCATACACCTATAACTATTTTATATGAATACATTTTATTAGTAACTTTCATTCGCACTATAGTTTGTTCGATACAGGGTGTTTTAGAAAGTTACTTTCAAAATAGATGTGATTTCAATCGAAGCGGATTATATCGGAAAATACAGCTCATTTGTTTAATTAATTAAGGTTTGATTATTTTATTGGACTGGCCATTTATTCACAAACTCTTAACTATTAACTCTGCCTCATATTAATCATCTTACTTACCCTCAAATCCATAAGTAAGGGTAAAAACAAACTCTCATAACCATTGATACCATTGCTTTCATAAAAAAATACTTCTTGGAGATAATTGGGTCAATATTCGCGTGTACATTGCACAAGGCCACTCAAAAACAATGAAACACGATTTTACATGAGATCAATTTTACCGTCATTCAAATACTCTATCAACACGTAACGCTAAAGTTCTTCTAATTAAGTCTCATTAATTAACAGATTCCAATTTATTAGATAATAATTATGTTTATTTTAACCACTTCAGTATCTTAATTAAAGAGATTACTTACCCTATCCTATCCTACTTAATATTATAAATGCGAAAGTTTGGAGGATGGATGTATGCATGGATGTATGTTTATTGCTCTTTCACGTAAAAACTACTGGACGGATTTGGATGCAACTTTACAGTAATATAGATTATACATCAGAATAACCCATGGGATACATTTTATCCCGAAATTCCCGCGGGAACCGATACAACGCGGGTAACACCGTGAGGCGCGGCTAGTATTTTATCAAGCGTTATTGATATTCCCCCCCAACAAATCGGCCGCCTAAAATTTGAAACAACCGGAATTGATAATTACACGTTCCTTTTTAGATGAAACTTCAAGATAAGCAAAGGTATTTAGCACTGAGCTATAGATGCCTCGCTCATGTCCTAAGTAAGATGCATAATGTAGGATTTTTAATAGTAATACAGTAATTTGTAACTAACATAAGTAGTAATAATTTGTTTATAATATGTAGTATAAATGATCACGCAGTATTTACTATCTACGTTTTGTTGTGATGAAGATCTTATACTGTTGTCTATAAAACACTTGATTAACCGAAGCAATCATTGCAAGAGAATCGGTATAAGGGTCCGTTCACACAGACCGGCTCGGAGAGGAGAGCAGATTCTTATCACGTTGAAAACAGAGTTTTTAGTATTTGTATTAAGGTTTATTTTTGCATGTGCACTGCTTTTGTGATTAAGAATGCTTGAAGGCGCTTGGTGTGAAATAATAAGAGGAGCTTACCGGCTCCGATCGCGTAATTTTTCTCGATCGTGCAGCCGTTTGGCTCCGATTGCATGCTCTTTAACGCTCGCACAGCCGATCGGTTCCGATTGCGTGCTCTTTCTCGCTCGCGCAACCGATCGGCTCCGATTGCGTGCTCTTTCTCGCTCGCGCAGCCGATCGGCTCCGATTGCGTGCTGGATCGGAAGACTGGTACTGCCTTTGTAGTGTACCCATCCGGCTCCGAGCACATCCGAACGGCTCCGAGCGCATCCGACCGGCTGCGAGCGCATCCGACGGGCTGCGAGCGTATCCGACCGGCTGCGAGCGATTCCGACCGGCTGCGAGCGCATCCAACCGGCTCCGAGCGCATCCGCTTTCAGGTCGCTTCCAGCCGGTCTATGTGAAATAGTTGGCGGCTCCGCTCCGACCAACTCCAAGCGCATACGATCCGGTCTGTGTGAAAAGAAAAATGCGCGCCGATGCTCTCCGAGCCGGTCTGTGTGAACGGACCCTAACTGCCTATAAGTAAATCAAAGTCATTGCATTGTTTGTAAAAGTTCCTATTTACTTTTTCAGAATGACAGTGTTTTTGCACTAAGTGAATGGTTGTCTGGGTGTTGGCTTAATAACTATATTCTAGTAAATTCTACAATAATCTGAGAAAATCTTAAACACCACTGTTGCTGTATTTTTTTCCCTCTCACATTGTACGTTTAACGTTCAGTTCCTATAATTAGGCATCTATTCAACTGTTTTTCTCCACTTCCTAGCCAGTAAAATGGCCAGAAACACTTTTCCCACCGCAGTTTTCTCACAATATTTTCGCAATTTTATATAGATCATTGACAAGCTTCTTGTGGTACGAGTACAGTACCTTTTCAATAGTTCTTTAAAAACTTGTTTCACAGTTGTACGCAATCTGTAGGGTATATACTTAGTACTTATGTGTATGCAAGTGTTCGATGGAAACCACTCGCCGAATGCCAATAGTGTCGAAACTGCATAAACGTGATATAGTTTACAATCAGTGCGAGTATTTACGAAAGCGTGTGGTGGTTGAGGTAACGGTAGGTGTACCGTAGTACATGACACGACACTGAGTCTATTGTCTTATAAAAGTAATTATTGTTTAACATTTTCCTAGATTATCGTCCCATTAACGGCTATAACTAGGCTTAGATTCTCTAGTCTATGGGCTTCAATAAACGCTTATCATCAAATAGTATGTCCCTTTCCGATACGCTATTTTCGAAAGAGCTAATGAGACTATACACTTTATAGTGCTGTAGTTATGGAGCATTTATTAATAAGGTGGTATATATATTATTCCTTGTGTTTCTTGTATTGTTTCTATAGCTCATGTGGTATCCAAAGAATCGTCTAGATGAACGTGAATAACCGTTTTAACACGCACGTAAATGAAATAAATCATCGTAATTATTATGCATTTGTCAAGCGTAACCATGTATTGGAAGATCAATAATTATAGCGATAAGGCGAATTTCATATTTATGGGCGTATTTATTTATTTATAAGGACAGCTAGTGAAATATACATCAAACTTAAAAATAAAACTTACGACTAAATTTTCATATAATGTGTTAACGAATATTAAAATGAAAAACAAGTTAAACAGAAATAGAAATATAAACTCTTGATAAAAAAATTATAAAAATTAAAAATGAGCTATAATATTACTAACTAGGGATTTAAAAAGAAATTTAAGTACTTATAATCTTATATATAAAATTCTCGTGTCACAGTGTTCGTTCGCGTACTCCTCCGAAACGGCTCGACCGATTCTCATGAAATTTTGTGAGCATATTGAGTAGGTCTGAGAATCGGCCAACGTCTATTTTTCATCCCGAAATTCCCGCGGGAACGGGTACAACGCGGGTGAAACCGCGGGGCGCAGCTAGTAATCAATAAATTTACATAAAAGTAAATAACTTATTACTGTTTGACAGTTAATATAAAATCAATAGAAAATCCTAACGCAGGTCATTAAGAACTTAATAATTGTTAATACAAGGGTCCATCTTTAAATATGTTATTGAAATCAAGACCCTAATGCGAAGTTATAGGTTATAAATTAGTAAACATAAATCAAATAAAGTTACATAACATGGTTGTTATAATTACCTATGTCACATAATAAAACTAACTGACCACCGTAACATATGAATAAATCATTGGTTCTAATGTGTGCATAAATGTTTGTCGGTCGATATATTAAGCTATAAATTCAACATTTGTATCAAAGTTTCAATAATATTACGAAATAGCTTTCAACTGATCTGTTTTCATACTTTCTACCTGCTGATTTATTATAATACATATAATTTATAACTCAAATATAACAGAATTAATGGACGTATTTAGAAGCGAGTGCTTGAGGGTATGGACTTCCCACCTTGGGTGCCTTTCAATATAGCATTGCTAGTTGCATAAAACTTTAAATTTTCACACGGTTTATAAAATATATATATTTCCCTCTAAATGTTATATCAATAATATGATCATTAGTTACTTCGGGAAAATAAAACATTGGCAAAACAATTGACATTGGCATAGCTCAAATGATACTGCGGTAAATGTGTCTGGTAAAGTGGGCTTCGGTTTAACTTACCACCGTAAAATAAATATAACATCTGCATCACAATATGTGTCTGCGGAGTCAAAACATAACATTAACTAATGAAATAATTAAATATGGCACCTTACATAAGGAAAAGCGCGCGTTGATGTCTTTTGTATGAAGGCGTTAGTTTTCATGCAGAACGGTGTCACGACCTACATTTTTAATAAATTATCAAAGTTATAAATATAATATGCATAAATATGAGGTAATTAAGTTAGTAACAAAATAAATAAAAACATATTAGGCTGTTATATCCACTGCTGGGCATCCACAGAGGCATTTAAAAAAATAATGAAGTATGCGCCTATAATATCCCACTGCTAACCAAAAATCTCTTCGCTTACTGACCAGTATAATCAAGACGATTGCCTAGTGCGTCCAATTAATGTGTAGTTCATATCATGTACACAAACTAAACCATTTAGGAAGTAAAACAAAAGCATAAGGTTGTCAAACAATATTGTAAAAGGCACTGGTATCCATTCATTGCTAACAATACGAAAACAACATTTTCTTTTAATTATATTTACAACGTTTCTAATTGTTAGTAACAGTATTGTAAATAAAAATTGTACAACAAAGCAGTAGTATACAATCATTATGTGCATTTCAGGCTCTGGTGGCGTTCGTAATAACACTCAGGGGGTAATGATATCATTGTATTTACTAGTTTGTCATTGTATACTTTAAACTTATTTATATTGTTATAATATTCGCTCTGTATATGAGTATAATAAAATATGGGTATTGCGTTTATAATTGACATTTAATTATTAGATATTATTAAACAAAGTCCCCGGCCGCGTCTGTCTGTCTGTTTGCGATAAACTCAAATACTACTGCACGGATTTTGACGCGGTTTTTAGGGTTCCGTAGCCAAATGGCAAAAACGGAACCCTTATAGATTCGTCATGTCTGTCTGTCTGTCTGTCCGTCCGTCTGTCTGTCTGTCTGTCCGTATGTCACAGCCTTTTTTCTCCGAAACTATAAGAGCTATGTTGTTGAAACTTAGTGTGTAGATGTATTCTGTGAACCGCATTAATATTTTCACACTAAAATAGAAAAAAAATAAAATTTTAGGGGGGTCTCCCATACTTAGAAATGAAAAAAATATTTTTTTTTCATCAAACCCATACGTGTGGGGTATCTATGGATAGGTCTTCAAAAATGGTATTGAGGTTTCTAATATCATTTTTTTCTAAACTGAATAGTTTGCGCGAGAGACTCTTCCAAAGTGGTAAAATGTGTGTCCCCCCCCCTGTAACTTCTAAAATAAGAGAATGATAAAACTAAAAAAAATATATGATGTACATAACAATGTAATCTAACACCGAAAATTGGTTTGAACGAGGTCTAGTTAGTAGTTTTTTTTTTACGACATAAATCGTAAACCGCAAAAAAATACTGATTATTCATTCAATAACTCAAATGTAAATAAAAAAACATTTATTTCAAGAACTTCTTTATTATGTTACTCGCTGCTACGGAACCCTTCATGGGCGAGTCCGACTCGCACTTGGCCGCTTTTTTTAAATAGATAGAGTGATTCCAAAGGAAGGTTTATATGAAAAAAAATCCCGAAATTCTCACGTTGATGGGCACAACGCGGGTAAAACCGCGGGGCGCTGCTAGTGTATTATCATTGTGTAAACAAAAATCATAAACTAAGTTACGATTATAAGTAGAGAGTATAATTGTTAGATAGAGAACTGAAAAGTAATAAAATATGATAATACACTCAACATGAACAAAGTCAAGGAAAAGCTAACAGACATCACTAATCAAATAACGTTCTAATCGGAAGTGGAATCAATAATTATTATTTCTTGTTATTGAGTAGTGTAGACAGTAATTTATAAGAACTGTTTGTAAATAAATGAGAGACAGACTAATGAAGTTACCTCCTTCTTAGTGCCTGTAATTTAATTAAAAAAAATAGTAATACGGTTAGCGTAGTTTGCAATAGACCATAATAATGCGCAACAGCGTGTATGTGATTATATGCAACTACAGAAAAACAAACATAAAATATATAATTTCTGTCGTGTAAGGAAAAATCTGGTCGTTAGACAACTTTTTTAATTGTACGTTTGTTAGGGCGAGGCCCGCAGTTAAATACGCTTATTATAATGAAGTAACATATAATAACTTCCAAGAAACGAACCAATACATAACAAAGGTGTTACGAAGTGTTTATTAATCAAATGTCAAAGTGTATCGTAACGCGCAACGCCTCATAGAACGCTTTCACTTCTTACACATCATCTACTTATATCATTTTTCCTGTTCCGTTTTCTAACCATCGCTACGTGAGTTCTAATTACAACAGTCCTGCGGTATAGAAACAGAGCAATGGATTTGAACAGTTTTTTCCTACGGGTACTCGATCGAGCCGAACTCTACGGGGTCAAACGAGATGGAATCAAGTGAAAGTCATACTTCACAATGTAGGTACCAAACAAACTTTATTCTCCGTATGCTCGCTTTATTCGACAATAATTTCAACTTTCAAACTACCAAGTTTAATTATATTTTTATAAACGTTTCCACTTATAATAATAGTAATTGAATAGGTTAATGGTGTCGATCTACCTTTAATGTAGGTAATTAATTAATATTGTATTAAGGCGAAACATGTTAACGGAAATAGCTTCAAATAATGTAGGTTAAAAATATAATGTGAAGTTTAATTACACATTACTCAAACCAACTTAAATATATGATAATGAGTATAGAAGATACGTAGATTCTATGTCAATTTCATTACTTTTTCTTTTCATTTCATTTTCACTATGGTTTTATTTTATTTTTCAATGTTACTTTCGCAGTAGGGTGAATAAATTTATTAACACAACTCTGCTACGTCACAGATTTCTGTTTCACACTGTCTGTAATACGATTCTCAACGCTAATTGCGTCGGCTAACAAAAGAAAGTCCGGGTGTAATTTACATAATACCAAAACCGGTTGAGTGATATTTTGACGGGCAAATGTGGAACACTATCGAGATGTTGAGACTGAGTAGAAGCCGAAAAGACGACACGTCTCGTTGAGGGCGCCACTTACGGATTCCAAGATAAAATGCGTTGGAAATGTATGAGTTATTCATTAGTTCCGATTACATCTACCGACACACTTTATGATGTTTTTTAACAAATGCGAAATATTTGCAATAATTTACATTGCAAACTTTTATCTTTAGCATTTTTTGTAAATAATAAGACAAGCAGAATATTAAAATTCGATCGTTTTAATTTAGCACCCTGAAACTTATACGACTACACCTGTCTAACAGTCATTGTACAAGTTGGGACTTTGAGGCTTAGTTTATCATTAAAATAGTTAAATGTAGGTAACATTAGAATCGTTTTGTGGTCGATGAGAAAGCATTTCGAATCGATTCCTTTTGTAATACGTTTCTATACAATTCAGTAAGTGTGAGCCTGGCCTTAATGATGAGTATGATCAAAGACCTAGACCTCACAATGTGGCCTAGGTGGAAACACTTCATTGGGACTTTAAGGTTACTGCTGCGGTCAAGGAATACCCGATCCATAAAAAGAATGATTAACGAGTGATCCGTAAAGGAGCAGACACGATAGATGATGAGGTTTGCCTCTAGGCGGGAATCGAGGTTCAGCCATTCTTGATTCTACAAAATGCCGAAAAGATAAACGACACAAAGCAAAGACTAACTTGATTACTAAAGCACCCCTAAAATATATATCAGCCCAAAATGTATGAAAATAAGTAATTATCGTGTCGTTCGTTACTCGCTCTTGTAAATATATTAAGTAACGTTAAAGTGAAGTAAGTAACGTATTTTAATTGCCTCTGTACATTTTTAAATTTTTGAAATTTATACACAAAAATACACCGCACTCCTAATATGAAAAGAAGGCTATAAAATTCATTCTAAATTCATTTCAATAGTAAATAGGTAGACACATTAAGTACAATCCGAATTTTATTGCTTTGACATCAATTAAAGTGAGACGACCTAAATCCATAATCATTGAACTATTGGCCGCTTTCTCAAAGATTCTATTTCGTTGGTTCATGTTACCGCGCCGTGCTTTGTAAAATTGTAGAGTTTTCCACCTGTGTGTACTACAAATTGATTCGAATAACCACCGGAGTGTGCAGTTTGAACTACATTACTGAATGTTACAGGTCAACGAATACGGTTGTATTGTTTTTTAAAAGGCAATGGTTTTCTTGTGAGTGGCTTGGAAAATGTAGGTAGCTACAAAGTACTACGTACCTAGTTGTCGTCAGGTAGAGTACTCGCATAGAAAGAGAAAAACAAGAGAAATCACTCGGGTCCTTTGATATTTGGTTATTCCTAACAAGTCTAAGCGACATTAACTAATACAAACAGACGACAAACTACATATCCTACTAATATTATGAATGCGAAAGTTTGTGAGGATGTATAGTTTTTTACTCTTTCACGAAAAAACTATTGGACGGATTTGGATGAAACTTAACAGTAATATAGGTTATACATCAGAATAACACATGGGATACATTTTATCCCAAAATTCCCGCGGGAACGGGTACAACGCGGATAACACCGCGCGCAGCTAGTTAAAAATATTGGTGGGTTCTAAACTACACAATTGTCTACTAATTGTTCAATCAACATTAGTCAACAGATACGTAAATAATATGATTTATTAAACCTGTTATTGTTTAAGGCGAGGATATGTGAAAATAACGCGCATAGTCGCTACTTTGACGATCAAATATTAACACTTCTATAGATTCTATCAAAAAAATAAAAATACCAATTAAAAGAATATATCCTCAATAAAATACTAAATCGAGTAGAATTTTAAAATTCATTATAATAATGTAGAAATAAGATGCACAAGATTATGTAAAAATATTTTTTTCTCGTCCTAGATCTCGTTATTTGAAGCGATATTCATCGTTTTTTTTTTTGGAATATCAATTTCCTAATACTCACTTAGATTCTAAATCAGTTACATTTTTCATTAGACCCGCCAATTTCTATAAAAACGCAAAAGAATTCAAATAAAACGAAATATTCGCCCGCCATGTTTCACGCACTTGAGTCTTGCTTCACAAATCTCAACCTTATTTTATGGAACGCAGGCATCGCATCAGATTGTTTACTAGCTTCAGTCGACGAGCGTAGCTCGTAGTGTACGGTTGTGAACCGGACGCTCTGCTTCGTGAGTTCACATCTATAAAATCGACTATTGTTTACATCATGGTAAAATAAAGTATCAATAAAATCAGAAACTGTTGCACAAGGAAGCGGAAAAGGAAGGTAAAAAGACATGCTGGTATGTTTAGGTAAGTATGTAAAATTAATAAATATAGTCAAAGCTCAAAGTAAAAATAATAGTCAAAGCTGGTCAAAGAGTAAAGTTTCAAAGAGTAAATTAGTAACTTATAGCCTTGTTTATTTTTTTAGGTGTCAGAATAAACAGTCAGATAATATACCAATAACACTAACTGAACTTGTTCCCGTGCAACCAACTCATGCACAAAACGAGTAAGTCATAAAAATACCTACACTTCATATTGCCTAATTGAATGTACCTACATACTACACATACTACTAGGAAATACCTACTCCAGTTAAAATAGACATTCCAGTTTGCATTAATTCCCAACAAGCTGGATTTTTGTGCAGACCTTGAATACGTCATTACAAATGATATGTCAAAAGTCCCTATCGATCCCGCTTGTGCGTTGTTTTTAATTCGAGGTCAAAGGTCACAAATTTGTGTTTTTTGCGTATATCTCTGAAACAATGAGAGCTACCGAAAAATGGTTCAAACAAAGTAATCCAATCATTTGGTAAACAAAAGGGGGTTACCTGGAAAGTTTTCCGGGAGTTTTGAAAATTGGTTTATTTATAGATTTGGGTATGCTCTTTTCGAATTTCAACTTTGCCACCTCGTACCCCCGCCGCTCGCGCCGCCATATTGAAAAAATGGCGCCTAAAAACGTTTTTTTGGAAATATCTCTTTTCCGACGCATTTTACGACAAAAATATCTATGTACAAAATTAAACTAGAGAAAATTTCCTACAATTTATGTATTAATAATTTTTTTCATAAAATCAATAGCTTTTGGCGTACGAGCGCCGCAAAGTACACTTGAGAGCATAGAAATCGCACATAGGGGAATTTTCCTGCATTTTGATTTTGATACTTGTTTTTTTTTTAAATTAAGTGTTGGTTGCAAATATAACTTAAATTAAATTAAAGTACACACTGTTAGCTTCCTAAAAACCCATAATGTCTGGCCTTGACCTTCCAAATCATAGCAGTGGTGGCCTAACAATGGAATGGGCTAAATTCGCTCGTTACAAGTAGCGCGGTTTGTGGGACTTTGAGCAGGTATAAAAGGTTAAAAAAGCAATAAATCCGTGAATGTAACGATTTTTTAATACGAGGTATTGCCTCCCCTAGCCTTAATAACAGCTTCCAGTCGAAGATTCATTGAAGAAATCAATGTTTTTACGAAATCCTTCGGTATGCTGTCCCATTCTTCCTTGATCGCGGTTTGAAGCTCTCAGAGACTCGTAGGCACTGCGTTTCTGGCTCTTACTCGTTTCTTTAGTTCGTCCCATAAGTGCTCAATGGGATTGAGATCTGGGCTTTGAGCAGGCCACTCCATAACGAGTACTTCAACCTCCTCCAAGTACTGGCGTACTATAGCAGCGGTGTGTGGTCTAGCGTTGTCCTACATAAAAACGAAGTTTTCGCCGATAAATCCCGAAAAGGGCACAAAATGTTCTTGCAGGATATCCCGACGTAACGTTGGGAAGTCAATCCACGCGATCGATGATCGGTATCGGGCCCTGTGATGAAGACAAGTTCGGTTTTCGCTTCCAGTGAAATACCTCCCCAGAACATACACGAACCACCCCCGTATGCGACCCGTTCGGAGATGCAGCATTGAACAAAACGCTCACCGGATCTTCGGTAGACTCTACCCCGTCCGTCGTTACCAAGGAGACACATCCTGCACTCATCGGAGAAGAGGACTGCCTGCCATTGATCCATAGTCCAATTTACGTGATTTCGAGCAAACTGAAGGCGTGCTTGTCTGTGTGCTGGGGTAAATTTTGGGCCAGTTGCGGGACTGTGCGCTATCAGACCTCCTTCGGCTAGTCTTCTTCTAACTGTCCACAAACTGACTTCCACTTCTCTAACTTCCTGGAGCTGCTGTCCGAGTTGAACTGCAGTCAACCGGCGATTTCGTAGTGATGTATTCACAAGAAAGTGGTCATCGCGCTGTGTTGTCGCACGTTTTGGGCCTGTTCCTGGTTTCCTGGTATAGCCACAAGTTTGCTGATATCGCAGGTAAACACGTCGAACAGCATATCTGCTCAAATTTTATTGACGAGCCACTTGACTTTGGTTCTGTCCAGCTTCGATAAGTGCAACCACTTGAGCCGCTACTTCTGGTGTGGTATCCATTTTCTTGATTAGAGAGATGACGTATTCGTTAAAGAACCTTTCTGACTGGGAGTTGGTATGCAAATGATGTCATTTTAATCATCCCTTGTCGTTTTATACCTGCTCAAAGTCCCACAAACCGCGCTATTTGTAACGAGCGAATTTAGCCCATTCCATTGTTAGGCCACCACTGCTATGATTTGGAAGGTCAAGGCCAGACATTATGGGTTTTTAGGAAGCTAACAGTGTGTACTTTAATTTAATTTAAGTTATATTTGCAACCAACCCTTAATTTAAAAAAAAAACAAGTATCAAAATCAAAATGCAGGAAAATTCCCCTATGTGCGATTTCTATGCTCTCAAGTGTACTTTGCGGCGCTCGTACGCCAAAAGCTATTGATTTTATGAAAAAAATTATTAATACATAAATTGTAGGAAATTTTCTCTAGTTTAATTTTGTACATAGATATTTTTGTCGTAAAATGCGTCGGAAAAGAGATATTTCCAAAAAAACGTTTTTAGGCGCCATTTTTTCAATATAACGGCGCGAGCGGCGGGGGTACGAGGTGGCAAAGTTGAAATTCGAAAAGAGCATACCCAAATTTATAAATAAACCAATTTTCAAAACTCCCGGAAAACTTTCCAGGTAAAACTACCAAATGATTGGACTAAAGTTTGTAGATCGTAAAATTGTCTACAAAAAAGATCTCAACACTTTTCTTCTACAAAGCATCGCTTTCGAGATATCGTGACTTTAGACCGCAGGAAAGTCGTATTTTCGACTATATAATATGCACACATTTCCGCCCCACCTCTGAAGTAGTGTACACGGCGCTTTTTTTTAACGTGGTTTCCCCAGTAATGTAATGGGACACTATTTTTATGATGATTTTTAAAAAATTTAAATTTAATTAAAATTAACTACTTTTTTGCAATTACAAAAAATTGTATTTAGTAATTTTTTGGAGCAGGTGACAGTAAAGTCTGTATTGGCTCCAAACTATTATTCATCAGTTTCCAGCCCCAATCTTCAGGATTTAGATCATTGCCTAGCCACACTTGCACTTGGTAGAACACACGAAATAAGTGTTGATAAGCAGAAGCAGATGTTGGAGGGAGACAAGATAACTGCACTCTCTTATTGTTTCTTGTATTTATCACAAAACTCAAATATCTATACTGGCCACGTATGAGTGCATATTCGTATTTTCTATGTTTAAAATAGCCATAATTCAAGAACTGTGCACCGTAGAAGAAAAAGTGTTGAGATCTTTTTTGTAGACAATTTTACGATCTACAAACTTTGTTTGTACCATTTTTCGGTAGCTCTCATTGTTTCAGAGATATACGCAAAAAACGCAAATTTGTGACCTTTGACCTCGAATTATAAACAACGCACAAGCGGGATCGATAGGGACTTTTGACATATCATTTGTAATGACGTATTCAAGGTCTGCACAAAAATCCAGCTTGTTGAGAATGAATGCAAACTTGAATCATAATTTAGTCTAACATAAGTAATAACATAAGTGAGAATAACGCCTCACTTTTCAAATGAGGCGTTATTCACCGAGACGTATTTTTTGCGCCGACCCGACATCTAGTTGTGCATTGTTGATCGAAGGGTATAATAAAAAAGTTTCAACGGTAATTTTAATTTATTCAGCGCGCTTTGTGCGATGTTTTGTAGCGGGGCGCGCGGGCAGCGCCCCGCTGATTGCCCCGCACCTCACCACCTCAGATCTGCCCGAGCGCCACATATCCTCGCCTTAAGATAAATACTAGTATCTATTATATTGATTCATTCTTTGATTATAATTGGCAAATATATACCTAAGTTGATAAACACTTTGTTTTGACAACTAAATTGGGTACCAATTTGTTTAAACCAATTAACGTGACGTAATCATACACATTAATAGACAATCTGTGAAAACAAGTTATAATAATGATTATTTTTATAAGGAAGGTCTATAAATGATAATATTTAACAGGTAACAGGTAGAAATACCTGTTACGATACTTTAAATTACAGTCCGAATGCGGTTTCCGTCCATTACAATAACATCCATGATACATTGCATGCTACATTTGAACAAGTAGAGTACATAATGTTAGTATTGCCACCGGTTATGAATAGATAAATGGGTTTATAATTCACTTTTACAATTTCACTGTGATTTATATTATGATTTTGCTTTTTTATAGATAAGTAACTACATACAACTCTTTTTGCTACATATAGTCCATTCATTCGATTATTACTACAGTAGGCTACTAAACTAGAACCAATGAAGGATAGAAAGAAATATGTAGATAGATATGTTACGGCTAATACCCGAAGTGCGGCTACACCTAGTTCTAACCGGCTAAAACTAGGTGTAGCCGCACTTCGGGTATTAGCCGTAACAGATATATGATATACCAGACATACATGATTAAATTAAGTTAAAAACTTGAGTTATTCAAAAACCTGTAGGATTTCTTTACAGGCAGATACTGGTCGGGACACTCGAAAATTAATAAAAGCTTGTAAAAAGCAACGGACATAAAATATAATAGTAGTAATACTATCTGTAATATGACAAGACTATACAAGCCTTCTAGACTAATGATATTTATTAGAAAACTAGCAGCGCCCCGCGGTTTTACCCGCGTTGTGCCCGATCCCCTGGGAATTTCGGAAATTTTTATACATAATAGCCTTCCTCTTGAATCACTCTATCTAAGTATATAAAACAACCAGGTCAAAATCCGTTGCGTATTTTTAAAGATCTAAGCATACATAGGGACAGACAGACAGCGGAAAGCGACTTTGTTTTATACTATGTTGTGATTAGAACCATAAGGGTATGCATTTTTATGTTACCTACGTACCCTACGTAGGTAACATAAAAATGCCACACAACTCAGTTGACTATACGTATGTATGTGAAACAAAATGAGCATGTTTCAGCATAAGTGTACATATTATTGCATGAGCTCTTTGCAGTACCTTTTCAATACTCACAAATTCAGACAATACAAACTTTTTTGGTAATGGATGACTCTTCACAAGTTTTATGTATACTCTCGACTCTCCATTGTTTAAAACACATAAAAACTTTTAACCAAACCCTTGACTTGCGCATTGTAGAAATAAACAGCTATTCGCTTTATGAGTGTCAAAGTACGCAATAAATCATACTTAATAACGAGGAAATCCTTTGTCAAATGGTTTTGTAATTGGCATTCAATACAAGTTCCATACATCAAAACATAGCGCGTCGATTTCGTAATGAGGATGGCAACCACCGAAGGAAAACACGAAATGCTTGCTTGCTTTTCCACAAGAGCTACGTTGGGCATCTAAAAATGATATCAAATGTAACATAGCTGTGTAACATAGCTGTGTAACATAGCAACGAACATCTACCCTTGTAGAAACGTATATAAACGATTAATTTGTTTTATTTTATCTCAATAAAAAGTGCATAAAGTATTGAATAATATAAACACACATATGAGAAATGCCATAAATTATATAGATAATGGACGTATACCATGTAGCCATGACTATACGTGATAATTTGACAATAGCATTAACAATGCCGTATGGCGTAGGCGATAGCTCGAGTGGCGGTACATCAAAGAGATTATTTGAGAATTAATGCAATGAAGCGGCCACACTACGTATTGTCAGTGTGCGTCGAGAGCGCAACGGGTTCGGACGTATTTGTTTTTTACGACGGATTTGCCTCAAAATTGCACGTTTTTGTCTATACGTACTATGGCGACAGAGTGGAGTAACGACAAAGTAATTACTTTTCTTGAGATTCTGCAAACATGGCCTCTTTATTCGATAATGATTAAATAAAGTCAAATAATATAAATTTACACTCATGAAATATAGAGCTCAGTCGACGTCCATCTTGCCTGAATTGAAGTAAATTCAATGCCGTTTTATTGCCAATTTATGAGCATTGACATTGACAGTTTAAGTGTAGCCACCCACTTTAATGCATTAAATATTATTGAGATAATGGGCATTGACATTAAGCGTAAGTGTGGCCCCAGCATAACAGTAATTACTTACTGGTTTCTTAAGTTTAAGCGAACACTATTCATTTTGTATCTATACTACGTTTACGAATACATTTCGCTTTTATTTTACATTTTTATTCAGACGTTTCGGCCTCTTTAAAGGAACCGCTGGTCACAGAAGACTGAGTTATTACTTAGTAGGCATGTACCAGTAAAAAATAGCCTTTACCAACCAATGACTTCTGTGGAAGTTCGAGAATTGCCACTAACGCTATTTCTTCTATACAAGTTCTTCAATATACCTATCGTAATAAAATACATTTACAATACCTTCGTTACTTTTGTCAATTTGTAAGATAGACCCGTATAAAGCCTCTCTAAATTTGCGTGGTAATATAAAAATATTTTATATTACCACGCAAATTACAGAAGCCAGGATCTCCACATGACAAGATCGCTAGGATATTGGCAGTACTTAATGACATAATTATTAGCCCATAGCGGTATACAACCTATTGTTTTGAATTGTTGTCGCGATTTATCAAATTAATTGGCCAATCGGCGGAACGTTTGACGTTATAACACTCCTTTTTTTACAATAGGATTTATATTTTTCTGTTCTAATGAGGTCTAGCTAGTCTTAAACAACTGAGCCAATAGCAACAAAGATTCATCACGAGTACAATAATTAATAGTCGGATTATACAATATTTTTCTATATGATAGCGACACCAAAGAGCTTTATATAATTCCCCTAGGAGTGGAGTAAAACTACGGGGCGCTACAAGACTACTACAGATGACATTGTCTATAAAAAAAACTTGCTTATTGCCTATTAAAATCCGGATAACCTTTTGGTCTAAGAAAAAGTAAGGCCGGTAGGAATGCAACTACGATAATAGTATTAAATATACTTACTTAGTTGTTACAATGCGTTGACAAGGTGATCTTGTTCGCAGGTCGTGAATGCCGGGCCGCATGGATGGCGACGCAAGCCTGGCGCTCGCTCGCGGTGTTACTCGCTGTAGTTACACTAGTGGCAGCTAGGTGTAAGTATAACTTCACATTATTAAATAAATACCTACGAACACAAAAGAGAATGCGCAGTACCTTAATATTTACATCAGCCTTCCGTACCTACGGGAGTTTGGTGCAAACCACATACCAAACGGCGTGGGCGAAAAGCGATACATCTTTTGAAAATAGAACATTAAATATTAGCTCATTCACTGTTCTTGTCCCATAATTCTACGTTCTGTTAAAAAGAAACATTAATTGCCGTTACTGCAATGTGGCATATTACTGGGTAGATATATTCCTTCCCTTATAAAGATGTGTAACAACTGTCGCATTATATTTCCCTTCGAACTAACGCAACAAAGGTGTCGTATATATATTTTCAATAGAGTCTTCATTTTGTAATCTTGGTAAGATGAAGACAAAGTCCGCTTCAGTATTTTTCGTAATGTATTTTTGCTATACTTACATAATTTAAAATAACCAAGATATCAAATTAATCTTATGGCAATGAACAAAAGAGAATGTACATAGTATCTTAAGATAGACATCTTTAATAACCGGCGATAGCATTGGAACTATTTTAAGTATAAAGTGCGAATTATATTATGTACCTTGTAATATACGTAACAAGGTGATTTGTTTTCCTACTTGACTAATATCAATGAGATATAAATAAGGATATTTTAAAAAAATATGACCCTGCGTCAGGTATCAATAAATCTAATTATGTGTCAATGTGGTATAATTTTAGGGTCAAACTTAGTGTTTCGAATAAAATATTTATTATTGATGTTGTGTTCAATTCAAAAACATGCAGGTCACGCTTGATGTGAATAATATCTAATAACATTTGAATAAAAAGAAAGTTATGTTCATCCATAGTTAGGTAACGAGTCGCCTCGCCAGTGGAACAGTGATTCTGTTCACTTCCATATTTGTAAGACAATTTAGGCAGCATTACCCAACCTCTGCCCAACTGTAAGCGAGGCATCTTCCCGCATACAGCACAAACAAAGCCGGCTCTGTGTGCCATCACTTACGTAATCCACTTACTTTGTCTTGACAAATTCCGTTTTACTAAGGACCATCCCGCGCGGTTACATAAAACAAAACTTACTACTTTACACTACAATGTAAGTAGGTGCTGCAAAATGTAATCACCACCTTTTGATGCTTGCATTCGACTGACACACAGTACAAGTATTTGGCACACAACATTACGGCAATCATCAATAGACTAGAAACGACCGTGCTTGGTACGAAATCCGCGTTTGGTATCCGTTTAAAAATACGACGTTCCCAGAAATTAATTGGTATGTCGAGCGCATAATTTAACGGTCGTCATAATTGTGAAGGTATCTTCCGTCTGTCTTTATAAGGAGTTAGCTTTGTCATTGAAGTGGGTTGATGAGTTTCTCATCATATACTGCCTGGGAGTGGCCTGCTTTCGCAGTGCGCTGCCCTACAGGCCGACATATCAAGGTCACTCTACTGAGCAAAAAGTGGAGACAAATACCCGGAGACACCATTCAGGTTACTACGTGAGTTCTAACTCGTTAAGATGCGCCTCACATGCCGCGGAGGACTTTAACTTACCCAACATTTTATTTACAAACACATCACCACATCTTTATTCAAGCGTTTGCATGCATTATGGACACTATTGGATTTATCGCTTACAATACGCGACTTGCAAATTGATTTCTACTAATAGGTATTGTCCATATTCAGCGGTGTACCCATTATAATGCAATTGAAATCTTGTTGACCTATTAAACTGACTGGATTTTGAAATATAACTTCCAATTACGGTAATTGATTTGCATGATTTTCAGACATACACTTAACACCTCTTGTGTATTTAATACATAACACAGTATGGACGTCAGTCAATCCTTTTGGTGTTTGATCGGACACACAGTTTTACCAAAACGATAGATAAAGATGGATAAAGGTATCTTATGCAAAACTGTCCACATTAAGGCGACATAATAAATGTTGACAGTCAACAGCTTAAGCTGTTTTTCCTAAAGTTAAGTAATACTTTTGAGTACTTCCAGTAAAACAAACCTACCTACCTTTTAATTTGGGTTAAAAAATAAGGTAAAATTAATGTCACGTCATTCATACATCATTATGTCAATACGACGACACCTTCTAACAAACCTAATGTATGTAACCCTGCTCTTACTTGCAGTTACGTAATTTTTTATGTAGCTACATAATAAACATAATATACAATTATATACTTTCGTCATAATTGTTGACACTGTGGGTTGGGTTGTGTGAGCGATTACTTTGTCGGGAGCTGCGGGTTCGACTCACACCTGATGGAAGTAAACTATATCTACACTTTATTCAGGGTATCAATATAATATATTAATAAATCTAAAGTCACAAACCTTTAGGTCGGCCCCCGAATTGTTGCGGAATGAGCAGTTAGCACAGGATAGAGAGTCTTGGACTAGGAAGTGAGGGAGACCTTTGCCCAGCAGTGGGAAAATGAGGATACATAAAAAAAATATTTTAAATAGTATGACATAGTTTGTTACATTCTATTATACAAACTGAGAGGTGAATTAAGGAGGTGACATGTGTGAATTAATCCTATACCTACATATTAATTAATTCATTAATTTCGAATGGTGTCAGTGGTCAGTGGTCAACCCTGGTGTCATGAGTTTATGAATTAATATTTATTAATATACTTTTACCTTTAGATGCAGAGCTAGATGCATGGCGGGGGGCGGGGCGGCCGGCGACCGTCCAGCAGGAGGCGGAGGATGAGAGACATGACGCCGAGATGCTGGAAGCCATCAAGGCTTCCATGAAGCAATGGGAACAGAAGAAAGCAAGAACCAGGTATGTATTGTGTAACTTATTCATCATTCATTTCGAGAAGGTTAGTCGCCAACCCTGGTGTCGGAGTTTTTAGACCGCCTAAAGGCCTCTGACATGGTCAAACGATTGAAGCAACCAAGTCCGACTGCTTAACGTTTCCTCCAAAGCACGGTAGCGCTCAGATAGAAATGCCACAGTCGGCCAGCCATCCAAGAAGGGGCCGAGCTGCACGTTGCTTAACAATCGCAATGCTGCTGGGCAAAGGCATCTCACCTCAGATATCAGTACAGTGAGGAGGACTAGGCGTAATCACCACGCTTGCCTAATGCGGGTTGTGATCTCAAACCCGAGCCATGTTGAAGATGATAATTCTTTGTTTAAAATCGCAGTCAAATCTATAACGCAGATGACTGTTGCTTTAAATATATATATAAAGATGAATAATATATTATGAAAGAGTTTAGCAGAAAAATTGTATACAAGCAGTAACTAAATCGTTTAGATGTAGAACATAGTTTGAATAATTAATTTTAGTCATGTTTATTCTACACATTTTGGACGGTATATCTTTCCTAGTTCAGCACAAAACAAATATTGTTATAGTCAACTTTGTATAAAAGAAGCGTGTAACTATTTACTAATAGACCGCATTAAACAATTTGTTACAACCATAAACGAACAAGGTTACATACTAGTTATCTCAAAGCATTTAATTCCGTATCCTTAGTTTGTAGTTTTACTGTATTTATGGAATACTAATTACGTTCCATGGTTACACTCTTGTTGAACCCATTTCCGTGGGAATTTAGAGATAGAAAGCAACTTTTGTTATTTATCTGCCGGCGAAAGTTCCGCAAAAGTAAATAAACAGAAATTTTACAAAGCTCGGAACTAAGCGCTATATATATGTTAGACTAGCAGCGCCCCGCGGTTTTACGCGTTGTGCCCGTTCCCGTGGGAATTTCGGGAATTGTTATACTTTTAAACCTTCATCTTGAATCACTCTATCTATTTTAAAAAACCGCGTCAAAATCCGTTGCGTGGTTTTAAAGATCTCAGCATACATAGGGACAGACAGCGGAAAGCGACTTTGTTTTATACTATGTAGTGATGTACTACATCCGACCTCAACAGGGCTACAGTACAGACGATGCAGGCACCCTGGCAAGTTCTGGGCTGGTTCAATTTTGACCAGTGACACGTAAAGAAGAAGTGTTATATAATGGTTATATACTCAATATATTGTATTTTCACTTTATAACCATATTCTCACTTCAATTTTATTTATGTGTACCTAAAAATAAAACTATAAGAAATTCAATGAACGAGCATTACACCGCTTATACTTAATTGATATTTTCAAGAATTATAAAAAAAGACAATAATTTGAGTCACGATCAATATTGTACTAATAAGTAAAAGTTACAATTAAACTTATTACTTTCACCGTTGATATCTCTTCGTATTGAACTTTCTATTGTGCAAATTCATTTAATTTGCTACAGTTTTGTTTACTTACTTCTCAAATGAAGTGTTTGCGTTACGACTATTTATGAATACAGCATGAATATTCGTAAAATTCCGTTAACTTTCGTTCGTAATAAGCCGGAAACTTCCACTGGTAGATATGCAAGCAGACAACACAGATAACATGATAAATACCCACTCAGCCTATGCTACTTACATAATGTTCTGTGCTGCATTATTTATTTTCCAATTTACATGGCTGTGCGATCACCACCCGGCAGTAGGCAAGCGCGGTGATTACGCCTTATCCTCCTCACTGTACTAATAAAAAGTAACTTACTGTATAATCAGTGTGATAACGAGGCCTTGCTGTGAGACATTATAGGCTAATCAAACACTTTTTTAGACTAGGTCTTATGTGGTCAATGAATTGCCATGCTAGGCAAATTTCAGCTTAAATACGATCTAAGTAAACATACATTTACTTAGCCATAACTACGCTCAAAGTAGAAAACCAACTCATCTATAAATAAACTAAATAAAAGTAGGTACGTATCTACACCAACAATCAAAGGCAATAAAGAAAGTATTCGTACGTTTATAATACGTTATTAGTCGCACACTTTCAACGAGAACATGTAGGTGTAATATTAACATACTTTCGAGTATTCTTCGTGTAACCTAACCTTTGTTAACAGGACCAAGAGATCTCAGGGCAGTGTGTGCTACGGCGAGTTTGGGTGCTTCGAAGACGCAGGGCCCTTCGCCTATTTGGAAACCTTGCCCAGTTCACCTCAAGAAGTTGGCACACAGTTCCTGTTGTATTCTACTGTTAGCAGGTGAATATTATTTTTCACTAATTTTATTAATAAATATATTTATTTAAGGCCTCTGTCCCATAATACGGTATACCTAGTTAAACTGTTTTTAACGGGTAGCATGTCATGAATGATTAGCAATTACCTTTGTCCTTCTGAGTTACAATTACTTGATGCCAAAATGAACAAACATTGTAGGTACTTCCCTAATGTATTATTGTGTTTTTGTCGCAATATTGTTCATATCTATATACAATAAATAAATTGCTATGTACAGACAGAACACATGAGTACACACAGTGATTTTGTAAACCTTTGTTTGACCTATAATGAACGTAATACGTATTTGCAGTGGATGTTTGACTGTCGATTAAGGCGAAGGATATCTCTATTTTGAATAGTTAATTTAACCATCATTTAAAATTTCGTACCATGTATGTTTATACGTAATACTTAGTTTGTGTGTATGTCTGTCTATACTTAGTACCTACCAACATTTATCTCGCGAGAACAACATGGGATTACACATCATAAATATCTAGTCCCCAAACGTATATTATTGATTCCACTTTTAAAATTAACATCAAGATTGTTTTAATGTGCAAGAAAATATTTTTCAGTCATTCATCATTATTCCAATTTGTATTGTCTATTACAGAGGAGACCAGCCTCTATTGGCAGTGTCAGCCGGTAACATGTCTGCCGCTTGGCCGTGGGCTGCACGGGCCTTCGACCCGAACCGCCCCACCAGAGTCATAGTCCACGGGTTCGGCTCCAACTGCGACAACGTATGGGTCTACGAGATGAGGTCGGCTTTGATGGCAGTCGTAAGTTCAAGGAATCTTTAAAATAATTGTGCAAAGTTTTATCTTTGTAAAAGGTTCTACGACCCTTGTAAGGTAAAAAAATGCTATTGGTCTAAGATTACTGTGAGGTGAGGTAGAAAAGGGTAGAAGTGACTTCATTCACAAAATTGATATGAATACATTGACAAGTACATCTATTTACAGTAGAAGTAGAAGAAAAGGAACGGCCAGTCAGATCTGCGAGCAGAGGCTTGTCGCACACTAGAAATATCAGTAAAAATCTATGAAGAGCTTGAAGAGGGTATCCTATGTGTGCATCTGTCAAGTCAACCAAAAATATTTTTCTTATTATGCAAATATTTTCTAGACACTCGTTAACAATTAACCGGTTTATGTTAATTTATCTTGTTTAATTTGCCGGAAGACTGTTCAAGGTTTAACGTATTATGCAGAGTTCTAGCCGTTCTTAAATAGTTTTTCCTGGTGCCATATCTATACAGATAGATCATTACTAATGTAATGAGCAAAGGTATTATGGTCTTTTCATCATCTTCATAAATCATAAAGAGGTCTTGTCCATTAATCCGATGTACTTACATTTCTTCACTCTTTTCAATTTAGTGCATGCTCCATGGCATTAGGGACTATATACTGTTAAATATTTGAGATTAATCGTTAACCTCATAGTCTCAATAGGCGCCCGCTACTCATGTAAGGGAAGGTTCCTGTGTGGTTTACTTGTTCCATAAAATGTTAGTCTACGCTCCTAGTCAAAGCAATTAAAAAAAAACCTTTTTGATACTGCGGTTACTTTGTGAAATCACGCTAAGTGTATTTGTTATCCTACAGGAAGAATGCAACGTGGTATGTGTAGACTGGGAAGGCGGTGCATCAATGCCGAACTATTTGCGAGCAGCCGCTAACACCAGACTAGTGGGAAAACAACTTGCAATGTTGTTACAAGGTGCGGTATAGTTTAAGAACTAACCAAGACTGAAGAATTACATAACAGTATATATAGTCCTAAATATTGACGTGATAGTAGAACAAGTCGTCTTTAAATGCTCTTATTAATTGTAGAAAGCATTTACAACTGTTCGTACCAATTTGAATAATTACTGCGAGTTTATTTGGAACAGATGTTATCAAAGTAATTTAACAAATTGAACGTTTCCAGGGTTCGAAAAACACATCGACTTAAGGTTCGAAGACGTCCATCTAATAGGATTCAGTTTAGGAGCCCACGTCGCTGGTTTTGCGGGCTCCGAGCTAAGAAACATAAGTCGTATAACCGGTAAGTGCGCTTACATCAGAAACCTTACTAACTGTTTTATGTAAACGAAAGCATAATATGTTTTGCAATCATTCGTAAGTGAAACTTCTTGGAAAATAAGAAGTGTTTCGTGCTTTGTTTGTTAAACATGCATAAGTTTTACGCTCTCTACAAATATTTTTAGTCGGCTGAATATTTTGAAAAGACAAACATAAAAATACATTCCAAGGACACACCTTACGGAAACACTAATTATACTTAGGTTAGGTTACATTACCTAGGTTCAGTGGAATCTTTCCTTCATCAGGGCCATTTTGAAAGAGATAAATTTGTTGGCCCATACATGGCAAGAATACAAATACTTTACAAGCCCGTTGACACAGTGGCATGTGAGAGCGCTTACTGTGTCGGGGCCGGGGGTTACGGATTCTATTCCCACCCGGAATTAAATAGCAATATTTGCACTTTGTGCAGGCATGGTTGTTTGAAACGACGTCTGGGTGTCAATTATGTATTCCTAAAATGTATTTGCTAATAGTTATTTAGATACCATAATACAAGAATAGAGCCTAGTTTGGGTCGAAGTAACCGTGTGTGAATGTGTCCAGGTGTATTTAATCATTAATAACCTCTTTAAAACGATCCGTTTTCATAACCACAGGGTTAGACCCAGCAGGCCCGCTATTCGAGTTCCAAGACACTCGAGCTCGTCTGGACCGGTCGGACGCCAAGTTCGTCGACGTGATACATTCTAATGGAGAGACCCTCATTCTGGGGGGGTTGGGCGCCGCGCAGCCGTTGGGCCATGTAGACTTCTACCCGAATGGGGGGAGAGTGCAGAGTGGGTGTTCTAACTTGTGAGTTTCGTTTTTTATTATAAAAGTTGGGGAAATATTATAGGGTCAATGTGCACCGAAGGAAAAGTTTATTTGCTTTAAAAATAATACTAAATTATAGTGCAAGAGCGTTTTCAATGTTCTTATTCAAAAAGTGGTCGCTAGTCGTATTGAAAGATTAGCTTTGAACTTACTTTATATAATTTTTGTTCCATTTCTAGGTTCGTCGGAGCGGTGTCTGATCTCCTACCATGGGCTGCAACATCAGCCGAAGGTCGATCTTTGTGCAACCACCGCAGAGCTTACAAGTTCTTCACGGATTCCGTGTCGCCGAAATGCCACTTCCCTGCTTTCCCTTGCAACGATTACGACACTTTCTTGGAGGTGAGTTTACGTCAGTTTTTAATTTTAATATTCCAAGTCTTTTGGGATATAGTCCAAGATTTGTGGTTGGTGACGTCTTTTCTATTATAAGCACCTTAAAGCAAGCTTATTTTCAGGCAATAGGAAGGAATATGAAGCGATTAATAAGCCCAATTAAAAAATAATAATTTATTGTTTTTCCAGGGTCGTTGTTTCCCTTGCGACGGTCAAAGGCGATGTGGAAACATGGGGTACTATGCGGATAGGTCGCTAGGCAGAGGACAACTCTATCTGCTAACTAGAGAAGAGGAACCGTTTTGTGGTAAGCTAAGAGAATACAAAACAATGTCTTGCTCGTGAACTTTTACTGTTTATGGTATCTTTAGTTGCCATTAACCAAGTTTATGACTTAAGTGGGTTTATGGTGACCAGAAACACTCTAGATTTAAATTTTTGCCTATTTTACCCAAAGCTAATAGTTACACGTGTTTATAATTATTATTTTATCATGTTACAGCCCACCAATACCACGTAACAATCTACGCAAGATGCCAAGCGGGAGAGAAACCTAACTTTGGCCGAGTAACGCTTACTTTACAGGGAGATTCTGGACTAAACGAATCATTCCCAATGACTAAGTAAAAATGTTTTAAATTACACCTTTCCTACCTTTCGAACAAAAATTGTACTGTGTCTTCAAAAGGGTATTCTATAGAGTAAAAACTTAGAATCTTTTTGTAAGAACTTAATTTTTTCAGGCAAGACAACACAGGAAATTGTGGTGCTAAATTCACGCGAGTAATCGTGCCTCATCCAGCGTTGGGAGTGCCGCTTAGAGCTACTATCAACTATGTGGCGTATACGGGATGGTTGAGCGCTGGTGCCAAGACTATACTCGTGGAGAAACTGCTCATTGCTGATAGCTTTTCAAAGACGTAAGTTAATACAACGGCTCAAACAAGCAAGCACTTTCAACGTTAATGATTACGATTCTTAGGTATTTTTTACGGGTTATCAAGTATTACAATCTAATACGATCATGATGTGATTCGTGTTTTTACAGATCTTCATTCTGCAAGAAAAAACTGCAACTCTCATCTGATGAATCAGTAGAATTACCACTATATCCTGGCGATTGCGCCATACCAGAGGTAAATATAACAGCTAATTACGTGTTATTCAAATTAATTAGAAGTAGCAGCCAGTTATTAACTTTGTAATAATGTCAATGTTTTCCAGGAGGAGCCCACGAATTCAACTTCTCTAGACAACATACAGAAGGACAATACAAAAGTAGACACGATAATAGATCCACTAGACAACGAACTACCTGAGGAATCCCCTCAGAGACCTTTCGTTCTCGTGGACAACTTCGAATGGACCAGTGGCAGCGAGAACACGCCGAGAGCCGAAAACACCGGACGAGCATTTGGTATGACTAATACCAAGACTGCTCCAAGTGGATTAGTGGAGATAGCGGAGCCCGTACTGCGACCACGTTTGCGTAAAACGCCGCGTCAAAGAGCCGACTCTCCCGACGACCACGAAATATCAGAACCACTGCTAAGGCCCACGCCAGCTCCCAAAACAACACAACCACCGATCCGTAAAGCCAAGAACTACGACTTGTCCACAACACCAACTTATGAAACAAATGATGAGAGAACAGAAAAAGAGGAACCCAGTTTCGCTGTGCAGTTTCTGCCGGCTAGGTTGGCGTCCTTTATTTCAAGAGCAGAGCGGTATGCCAGAGATACGTTACTACCATTAGTGTCAGCTTACGCTCCTCGACTACCCATCTTTGGTGCTCGTGATCTACATAAACCGGTTTCGCGATACATTCCCATGGAAGATATGAATGTTACGAGCTCGGTGCCAGTTCCGACGCCGACTTTAGAGATGAAGATCGAATCTTTAAGAGCGGTTGGGCCGCCGGGGGAGAAACGACAAATGGAATCGCCCGAGGACCCTGAGATCCCTATCACTACCACTACAACAACCACAACGACGACCACTCCTTCTACGACCACTACAACAGAGAAATTGCGACCCGCACCGACTGAAATGTTGAAGGTAGTGGCTGGGCCGACAGTATCAACAAGTACAGCTTTACCGCCAGTAGCCTTACGCAGTGAAGGCAACGAGAAGATAATGATAGTGTACCCGAGCAATGGCCGCGATGAGCGTAAAATTAAGTCGCATTCGTACCCCGAGGAGCTGCAGTTCGAAGCGCTGTACCAGCACACGGCCGCGCCCAATGATCTCAGAGTGGACTTGCCCACGTTCACTCCCCCCACCACCACCCACACGCCCCCACTACAGAACAAGAGCGAAGCCAGATACGGACAGTGGGAACCGATACCAAACAAAACGTAACGCGACTGATTCGATTTATATGTATTGTATTGTATCATTTTTGAATGAGATTTGTAAATATGTGTTGTTGGTGAAAACCGTCAATTTTTGACAAGGTGGTGCTAGTAATGTATGTATGTTATGTACCCAGTGAAATATTGTCGATTTGCCTTTTGTTGTAAAAATGCCTCGATTGGAACGATCTGTTGTAATGTAAATAAAATTAGGAACTAAACTAGAATAAGAATCGATTTTTATAATAAAACCTTATTTATTACTTATGACTTTTTTTTCACGACTTATTGGTAATGTATTATAACTATTACTAACGTAAAACAAAACTGCTCGTGTGCAAAACAAAAAAGAAATTGTCCTCCTTAATTACAATTAATTAAATGTACACAATCCATACAAAATATCACAATAATTATAATTTGTAAACTGAGAAATGAAATAAGGCGATTCATATTGTATTTCCAAGTGTTATTTGATAACAGTATAAAATAAAGGTGTGCTACAAACTTAGGAACAGTGCTAACACAAGAACACAAGTGATTTGGGAATCTATTTGAATTCACCGGACTACTTACGAGTGTTTTATCAGAGATTAAACATCAAACTGTGCTAAAATGCGATGACAGGTTAACGTTTAATTTCCAATTCAAATAGATTTACGCTACTTAACGCCTATACTTGTACGGCCATCCATAGCAAATCAACGCACATTTATCTATAATACTATCATCATTACATACAAGTATGACCTTTTTACGAAACATTCAAGGAAGATACAAGGAAGATTTGAACAAAATAACATGATAGTGCAGACATTTTGCCACCATAAAAAATACCGAAACAAAAAAGTGATTTCATAATCACAAGTCAAGCTTCATAATTTTCAATACTATTTTTTAAACAAAATAGACTTATTTTTTTCAAAATAAGTAAAAGGGCAACCTCGACAACTGAACGAAAATAAGTCAAGATGCGATTTCGAAGAAAACGGCAAATAGCAGTTACAGACTGCAACAGTTTATAACATAACTAAGTAGCAATTAACTTCTATAAGGCCGATTTCAAGAAACTTCTGCAACTGTCACAATAAAACGAGCGGCAGTAACAATAGTATATTCAACATCCGAATCGATAAGTGTTATTTAAATTAATTCATATAAAATCAAACATTATCTTGCAGTTATTTAGTAGAAAAATAACACCATTCTACCGTCGCAGCAGTTCATTCCGAATTCAGTCACCGTTTCCTACGAAATCGCACCTTTACACCGAACCTGCCATCGAACTACTAAGTACATTACTTCATATACTTATCGGAATGCTGCGTCAGAATGCGCGCGGAAGACTTGGCGTCTAAGAACAGGGTGTGTACTGATTGTATGTGCGCTGGTGTGATGCGCTGCGCGCCGTCGGCGCGGGACGCCAGCATGGCGGGCGTGAGCAGCTGCGCCGCGTATCTGCAACGAGCTTTGGGTGTTAGATAGATAAATAAACAGATATATAGTAATTACTAGCCGCGACCCGCGGATTCACCCGCGTTGTACCCGTTCCCACGGGATTACGGGATAAAACGTATTCCATGTATTATTCTGATGTATACCTACATGCAGTTTCATCTAAATCCGTTCAGTACTTTTTCCGTGAAAGAGTAACAAACATACATACTTCGATCAACAATACACAACTAGATATCGGGTCACGTACAAAATCAAAGCTAAATACTGTCCGCGTGGATGACGTGTGACAGCTTATTTTGGATACTACCGAACTGAAACAAAAGTTTTAAAACAGTTCAAAGTTCAACCTAATTACAACCATGACACCTAGCAATAAAGTAGCAAATCTTATGAATAACATAAGTGAGAATAACGCCTCACTTTTCAAATGAGGCGTTATTCACCGAGACGTATTTTTTGCACCGACCCGACATCTAGTTGTGTATTGTTGATCGAAGCATACACATCCAGCCTCACAAACTTTCGCATTTATAATATTAGTAGGATTTCTATAACGTGAGTCGACTATTTATTTCTTATGTTCGTGTACCGAACACCTACAAGAACAACTTTACAAGATATCGAAAAACAGAGTAGTGGTCCTGAAAGTGCTTCATGAGCTCCATCAAATGGTAATAATACGATAACATAGATAAACCTTGTATAATGCGGCCAAAGCGCAATCAAACAAATTAACTCTTCCCCTATATTATAATGTCCATTTAAACAGCTATAACTAACCTCAATGTACTATTAGCGCCTACTTCAGAAAGGGCAATCAGAGCGTCTTCATCTATCGCGATGCCTTCAGTAGTCGCGCGAAGTTTTAATATCTGAAATGGAGAACAATAAACAATATTTTAAAGAACATAGAAGCTTTTAGCATAAAGAGGTAAATCCTGTTTTAGTTTTGGTACTGAATGGTTCATAATTTATGAAACTCCATGCTTTCTCGAATTAATTGATATACCCATTCAAGTACACACACGGTTTATTAGACCCAAAGTAAGCTCTGAGCTTCTATTATGGAATCTAACTCACTGATACTACTACATATATACACAAACAGTAAGAATATATAATTGACACATTGGCCCCATTACTTAGACTTTGGGAGCATTACAACTAAACCATTTGAAGATGTGAAGTTACCTTTGAAGCAACGAATCGCCAGTTAATAAATAAAATAATACCTGAAGAAGCTCAGCCTTGTTGTATGGAAGTGTGCGGATGATAAGTAATCTATCTAGAAGGTCCAGTGGGATACCGTGAGGCGAGATAATGTCTTCGGTGCCTCTGTAAACATAGAATAGTAACTTTAAATTTTCTACTCAATCATATAGTAAGCTTTATAGCTTTTCTTAAAGAAAATACAAGCTAACTGAACAAATTTGTTTAGATGGTACAGCAACATTGTATTGCATATTGTTTTACCTAATTTGACATTTCCCTCTGTTGGTGGCGAATATGACTATCGGCGCAATAGCGGACTCCAGAGCTCGGTGTAAATATGTGAATGTTTCTATGTCTAACATGTGTACCTGAAATTTAATATAATTAAGATTTATAAAGTAACCACTTTGTTAACTATTATCCCTACATTATCGGGTAAAAATCCACGGAATAGAAAAGTTATTTTAATAATTACTCGTAAAAGAGGTAATTATAAGTTAATGAGGTTATAAACTGTGTTTTACAATTAATTTTTTATTTTAAATATTAGAAAAAAAATAAGATACTTTACCTCATCAATAAAAAGTACTCCAGGCACTAATTCAGCAATTCCTTGGTCAATGTATTTGTTAACTACTTTGTTTATTTCCTTTCTCAGTTTATCTGTAACAAACAAATTAATATTGTTACTTTTCATGTTGATGTAAGCCATGTCAGAGGCCTTTGGCGGCTCAATAACTCTGACACCAGGATTGCTCAGGTTGACCATCCACTCGATAAGAAGAAGATGTTGATGTAGGGCTTCTATGGATCCTTCCAATTTTGATATTTCTAAACGCTATTGTGCTTCAGCGGGTACGTAAAATTGTCGGTCCCGGTTTTAGTATTCGTAAGACCATGTCGGAGGTCTTTAGGCGGTTTAGGGCCGGCGCTCACTGCCGGCATGGCACGGCATGGCATGGCAAAGGATTTTATTACTAATCAAGTTATTTTGAATCTTATTTCAATGAGTTTAGAAATTATGTTACTTTATTTTGATACCACGATGACGTGACGTGCCGCAGGATGCTGCGGCATGATGCGACACGCCACAGGATGCAACGGCATGACGTGTCATGCTGTTTCATTCCACGGGATGCCCCGGCGCGCCATTGCATCCCGCGAGACGTATGGGTCACTTTGGGGTCGAGGAATTATGATTGCTAGCTAGTTGAAATAAGGTTGAAACTTATGCAGCATTTCGGTGGGGCGCAGTGATGGATGCCAGAGTGGCTGGGCTTTCAGCAGGATGCCACGGCATGCCACGGAACGCCGCGGGATGCCGCAGCACGCCGCGGGATGCCACTACACAACCTGCCGTGCCATGCCGTGCCATGCCGTGCCATGCCGGCAGTGAGCGCCGGCCCTTAAAAACTCCGACACCAGGGAATTAAGGTATTTTAGTTGGAATCGGAACCTACCGGTAATTTCAGTCTTCTTGGGCTTCATCAGCTGTCCCATCATGGACATGATGTCGTGTCCGCCCTGCGGCCGCGCGTTGGCGCAGTCCAGGTCGTGCAGCGTCACATCCTGTACCACCTCCTTCTTCTTATGCACGTCTCCTTTGGGCAGCGGCACGTATTCCTCCGCCTGTGTGGTAGATTACTTGGTTAGATTGTGGTGTGATAAAGATGTTGTAGATGGATGTAGGATGTTAATTTAGGTGATTTCGATGTGATTTAGTTTTATTTGCTTGAAAAAGATCAACAATGTACTTAACCTACTTCATTGAATACCCAAAATATGTAATATGAAAAAATAAAATTAAGGCGCGAGCGAATGTTTCTTCAGCCAGTAACAATGTGCTCTATTTTTAGTATCGACGACCATCGACTTTGAGCGAATTTGTTTTATTAGTATAACTTACTTCAAGATCAAACTCAGTAGCAAATGTGTCGCTCCGTCCCTGACGTTTGACGGCGCCCGAGTTAGCTTCAATATAAATCACATCACCAACTTCCACTTTCTCCTTCTGCAGTGATTCATAGATGGTGGGGTCGAGCTTCAATTGTTTTGTACCTTTGGCCGTTTTTAGGCCAATAATTACGTGGGAAACTGTCTTTCCATACCCTGTAAAGTTCAAGTATGTCAAAGTAAATACTTGGGTCATATTTCATACCATTTAGTTGAATTTAGAATTTTTTCTGTAAAGTTGTATCAAAATAAAATAAGAAATCGAAAATGATTTTTATTTATAGTGAACAAGGAATCATGTTGTTAAGAGGCAACACTGGGGTGTCTCCCTCACTTTAACTACATGCAATATGATTGGTGGATACCATTACCCCATATCACCCTTGTTTCGTTGCTATCATCATTATTAGGTTACGATAATTGGTAAATCACAATAATAGCAAGCAATGCAGCATAGCAAAGATCTGACTTGTGACCATATCAGAGGAAAGTTTGAATTGAACATTTCAGTTTACCTCCAGCGGGGTTCTCAGTCTCAACAGGAGTGAGTTCAGTGACCTCTCCCTCGTAAACTTCTTTGGTCTCTCTGATGCGCAGCCCGATGGCCCGACGGAAGTTTTCCATCAACACCTCCGTCTTCTTGATCTCAGTACTGTACACTTCACTGCCTACCATTGGGCAGAATGGCACCTATAACATAGAAAAATGAATGTACAAGTCTGAATTTCTGATAGTGGAAACAAAACTTTTTTGGGAAATTAAAAAAGGTAGTTGCTGATAGCCTAAAAGGAGTATTTTGTAATAAATTCAGTCTTTGATTATCCAATAACAACATCTCATGGTAATCTTACCTTATTCCCAAGTTCCTGGGCTATAGCTAAAGCAATAGCAGTCTTGCCCGTGCCTGGTGGTCCAGCCAAAAGCAAGGCCCTTCCCGCCATTTTCTTACTTCTGATCATGTCAACAACAATACCCGCTGCCTGTAAACATTACATTTAAATTGGAATTAAAAAATGTAATCTGGTTGTTTTCAAAGGTTTTACACGCGGCAATAAGAGGAAGGGTATCATTGCCATTGAGCAAAATCAGTTCAGGTTGTAATGGTTTAGAGGTGAAAGCATAACCGACAGTTTTTAAGCAATTATTATTTAGGTAAGCTGTAATAGATAAATGAAGACAATCAAGCTTCAAATTATAAATATTTTAATCTAATAAATAATCATATTTTGCGTCCAATTTATAGATATGTATAAGATAATCAATAAGTAATTGGACTTCTATTCAGTAAAAGTAGGGGAATAATGTATAGAAAACATCGGAAATGTAATCATAAACATCGCGTTATCAGTGTCCATGGTAACCAAACATTTATAACCTCAATGTATAATCAATACATAAATTTATAGATTTAACACTTCTGGAAGTTTCTGGAATCAGATTCTTCATACTAATAATGGTGCATTTAATATTTATAGTGGAGAAATAAACTATATTCACCTCTCTAGCGGATTCCTGGCCCACGAGACCGGCTGCCATTTGAATAGGTATTCCATTCTCATCAAGTCCAAGGCCTTTTACATGAGTATGTGCAGATATTCTCTGCGTTTTAGCAGTACTTTTTACTTCTTCGATTTTCATAGTGTTTTTTCAGAATGGCTAATATTGCTAATTCTCAATAAGTTATTGGAAGATCTTTTACTTTCTTTCACAAAATTGACCAACACACACGGGCGAACAAACAACAAGTAATGAATGAAATGAATGAATGAAAAATAATGGTTAAATAAATGACATTGATTGAAATCAAAAGAATGAACTACCAATGATTGAATGAAAGACTAACACGGTAAATAAGACCCAAGCTAAAAGCTAGCACGGTAAATAAGACCCAAGCTAAGCTCTAAGGCGTTGTCCTAATAGAACGCGAATGCGCGATCATCGTAAGTTCGCGTGAATTTTACTCGTACGAACGCGCGATCAAACATATTGAACTCTAATAGGTGTCCTAACTGACAATCGCACGACGCGGTCGCGCGACTCAAATGTTTGAAACTCTATTCGCGCGAACTTAGTTCGTACGAACGCGCGATCAAACATATTGAATTTGAATAGGTGTCATAATTGAAATTCGTGCGAAAACGTCGGCGTGGTATGATTCGCGTAATCGCCTATTCGCGTTCTATTAGGACACCCAGTTTTTGACGTCGCGCGCGAACACGCGATGGTCGCATCGCTCGCATCGCGCATTCGCGTTCTATTAGGACAACGCCTAAGTTTGTATATTGAAATTCTAACTAACTGATACTGATACTAATACTTATTATACATACATACGCAGGTACTTGTACAGTATAATTGACACCAGACGTCTTGTTTCGTGGTCTGTGCCAGACGTCGTTAGCGTCGCAAACAATGCCTACACAAATTATTGACTACGGGCAGGAATCGAACCCCCAAACAAACTCCGACACCATATGCGTTCTTTCACGCCACTGTACCAAACGCGATTGTTAGATAGTTTCGCGCTAGGTATGTACGTATGTCGTAAATTTTCCAGCCGAAGAGGATTGCTCCTGAAGGGGAAAAAGATTTAGTGATTTTATTTCATTCTTACCCTATAACTAAACCTTTTTCCTCTTCAGAAGCAATCGTCTTCGGCTGGAAAATTGACGACATTTAGTCCACATTTTGTGCCAATCAAAAAAAAAATAGATAATATGTATTTAGCTTTCACTGGGACACCCTTCGATCAACATCTATTGTTGATCGAAGGGGACACCCATTATATTCATGCAGGTACATACTTTTAATCTCAGTCAGACTGTGCCTGATCTATAATATTATAATCTGTGTCTGCATGTTGTATGGCTGCCAAATTTTGCAATGAGTCAATTTCATTTGTCACATGCTCTCAAGCAAGCAAATTTAACTTAGGTATTAGGGATGTATTATCCAGAATGTATCGATATTGTAGTCGATGTTAGTACCTAGCGTTTAAACTAAAACACGCCAATCAATAAATAACATGCATTAGAACTTTCGACATCGCATACGCCGCATCTCTATAGCAATAAATAGATAAAATTCAACACGGATTAGCTGAACAGAATTAGCTGAACTTGCTCCTACTGCTCAAATAATTTAGGTTTTATATGGTTCTAATCGCATTTTTCATTTTATTAACAAAGTTCCGTTTTGATTGCAGGGTATTACTAATTACTAATTGTACTACTAACTAACGTTACGTGACCACTATCGATACCGCTCAACAATCGATACATTTTTGTATCTGCAACCTCCCTAGTAGGTAGGAAGCAAACAGTATCAATCAATCAGCGAAACAATTAGTAACTAGCAAGCAAGCAACAAAAGTAAAAAAAATGCCTCGAGTTTGAGCTGAGTTCGGATGTTCGGTTTTCGGATTGTTAAAAATAAATATAAAAATATTTTATAATCTGACAATCATTGTAGTGATATAACTCGAAGAGACAATAAATCAAAATAAAGTGTAAAGCAATGTAATGTTGCGTTAAATTTAAAAATTTCGTCGTGTGTGATCGAACGTTTACATCTTGAGCAATGGAGTTTACAGCTCAGAATGTCGAATATGCTGTGTCTGTGTTTTATAACGGGGAACAGAATGACCGAGCCAAGGCCCACACCTGGCTGACGGCAGCCCAGCGAGTTCCCGAAGCCTGGACATTCTTGTGGGAACTTCTTCAACCTACCAAGGTACTGTAAGATGACATAAAAATAACCATCTAAATCTATTTTGGGATGAAACATACAGATGAAGGCATCTTATTGCGCAAGCACGGTAATATTTACCAACTACTTGTATGTAAACATTTTGGAGACATAACAAGACCTGTTTTTCATTCCCAGGGTACTGAGGTGCAGTTTTATGCAGCAACAACACTACACACTAAGATATTGAGATGCTGGAGTGAGATACCGCCAGAGAGCCACGAACAGCTAAAGGAGAAGATATTACAGGCTATATTTACTTACTCAAAGGGCCCTAAAATTGTGACAAATAGGCTTTGCATAAGTGTGAGTAATTTTATAAACAAAACATTGACTAAAATACCATGTTATGGTTTTATTGTGTATGAAACAAGTCATTCTATATTGTTATTTTTTTATTATGTTACTTTTTGATAGTGTTATGGTGAAAAGTATTTCATATTCACAAAGATATTAAGAAATTAAAATGTGAAATGAGGCTATATACCATATAGTGTTAATTTAAAGCAATTATTTTTTAATAATTGAATACTCATTGAATCTCTCTTCAAATCACAGCTAGCAGCATTTATTTTGCAAAAGGGTACAGATGATCTTGCTACGATATTGCGGCCATTATCCAATGTGGAGAACACCTCACTACTGATGGAAGTACTAACTGTGATACCTGAAGAAGTAAGTTGTTTTTGATTCCTTTGTGGTATGTCCAAAATTGCCTCTTTGGGCCCAAAACTGAATAAAAATATTTGACTTTGATTTTGGTTTACTTTAATAAGTATCTTTATTCTTTATAATCCAATCAACTCTCTTGAAAATCATTGCTTGGTCTCCCTTTTAACTAAACATAACTTTTTTAATGGTTTGTTTACTTTTATAATAACTCCATTCATAGTTGGTTTATTTATTCCATATTGGTCATGTTTGTTGCAGTATAATAGTATGACAATGGGGTCTGTTTTGCGGTCTAAGAACAGAGCAGCACTCCGGCAAGCGTGTCCCGCAGTTTTAGATGATATGATGAGATATCTACAATCTATCAATAAGTAAGTTTTATTCTCATACCATACAATATTCACTTAAAAAGTAAAATTCCTTTTTTAAGTACTTCATGTCATGAGGGAGTAGAAAATACTACACAGCAATTTAAAAAATGTTTATCTTGCCCATTTAAAATTAAAATATCTAATACATTACATTATTTTTGTACTTCTTTGTATATTAACATAGATAGAACATACTCAGGGTTTAGGATATTTTTGTACTATAAATGTAAGTAATTTCAAGTAGTGGCCAGCCCTTGTGTATTTTGTACCAGTGAATAATATAAATTTCATCCACAGTGACTTCAGCAAAGAGCCTCCATCGGAAGAATTGATAGTAGCTTGGACTACAGCAGCCACCTGTGCCTCCAGTTGGTTGACAATAGACGGAGAAGATGTAGACTTCGGTCCTCCCCTGCCAGAGAGACTACCGTTGTTCCGGATGCTTCTGACAGCTGTGCATATATTATACACGTAAGTTTTGTGGCTAATAACTTTGTTATTAGTTTTCATCAACTATACATCTTTACATCATCTTAGAAAACTGGTTGAAACAGGGTAATACTTTTTTTTATTTAGAAATGACATAATATCCCATGTTTTCATACAAGACGTTTTAAAACAGTAACCTTATGATCTAGCTAGCCATATTAGTGTGTGAAAAGTTTTTAGGGTTCCGTAGCCAAATGGCAAAAACGGAACCCTTATAGATTCGTCATGTCTGTCTGTCTGTCTGTCCGTCCGTCTGTCTGTCTGTCTGTCCGTATGTCACAGCCTTTTTTCTCCGAAACTATAAGAGCTATGTTGTTGAAACTTACACCCATATTCTAAGTCGTTTCCTCACACTCCACTCAAACTCGACTCAGACTTGAGTGAATAATCGGTATTCTAGGTTGCAAAAACTTCCCTCGACTTGAGGTCCCTCAAAATATTTCCTCACTCGAGTTGAGGAAACAACTGTCAAACTCAAGGTAGGTTGCTAGGTACCTTGAGTAAACACTCGAGTGAACTCTAGCTACTCGAGATGTGCTGTGGCTGCCATTGTAGATGATTGTTTATTTGTCATTTACGATTATTTGTGTTTTTAAACATAGTTTGAAATGGATTTTCAAGAATGCATACGTTATCTTGATGGTAAACTGAACGGCGGTATATTATACGAGATGCACAAAACCCAATGAAACTCAAGGAAAACAAAGAATTCCAATACAAAGACGCTATCATTTCGGGAAAGAAAAGATCATGGATTTATTTACATATACAAAGAACGGTATTCAATAATAATATGATATTATTTTAGGTAAATCATTTACAAATTAAAAAATAAAACTATATATGAATTAAATTATTTCTTGTTTATTTTATTGTATTTTACTGAAGTGCCCACTCCTATTATAACTGGTTAATCTGTTCCTGGCCATGTGTCCCACACGTTGGTGGAGACGGCATTCCTAGTTTTTCTTCTCCACTTCACTCTATCGTCGAGTTGTCTTCTTATTTTGGTTGATGATGAATTTAATTCACGTAGGTACATTCGATAATGTTTATTTACTCTTGAAAACACAACTTCTCCAATTGACTAATGACTCGTTTTCCTGATAAAGCTAAAAGTTTACAGCTCAAACTGATAAGTTTAGGAAATTCAATCGTCTTGTAAAATCAGTACACCATACAAAAATATTTGTATTTACCATGTATTTACGTTTTTTTACTTTGATTTGTTATGACAGTATTTTCATTGTCAGGAGTGACAATGATAGATAAGATGCGAATCGGGGAACGACCACAGATAAAAAGCTAAATTTTATGCATATTCTATGATTTTATGACGTCATCGATGACGTTTTCCCTCGACTCGACTTTGCTTTTTCCTCACTCGAGTGTCCTCAAAGTGAGGTAGAGATACAACTAAGAATACCAATTTTGAGGAATTTTTGAGTGACGTCTCGAGCGGCCTCTGTTGAGTCGAGTGTGAGTGGAGTTTGAGGAAACGATTTGGAATATGGGTGTTAGTGTGTAGATGTATTCTGTGAACCGCATTAATATTTTCACACTAAAATAGAAAAAAAATAAAATTTTAGGGGGGTCTCCCATACTTAGAAATGAAAAAAATATTTTTTTTTTCATCAAACCCATACGTGTGGGGTATCTATGGATAGGTCTTCAAAAATGGTATTGAGGTTTCTAATATCATTTTTTTCTAAACTGAATAGTTTGCGCGAGAGACTCTTCCAAAGTGGTAAAATGTGTGTCCCCCCCCCCCTGTAACTTCTAAAATAAGAGAATGATAAAACTAAAAAAAATATATGATGTACATAACAATGTAATCTAACACCGAAAATTGGTTTGAACGAGGTCTAGTTAGTAGTTTTTTTTTTACGACATAAATCGTAAACCGCAAAAAAATACTGATTATTCATTCAATAACTCAAATGTAAATAAAAAAACATTTATTTCAAGAACTTCTTTATTATGTTACTCGCTGCTACGGAACCCTTCATGGGCGAGTCCGACTCGCACTTGGCCGCTTTTTAAACTTTGAGAGATTACAATATAATGTTTACTGTTTGGTGTCCAATTAAGAGTGAGACAGATTGTAGTGCTCGTTAAAAGTAAAAGTATTGCTCGTAATGGCTAACGTAATCTAACTTGAAATATTAGCTTGTCAGTACTACTAAAACTTTAATATAAATGGTATCGGAAACTTCTCAGAAACCACTATTCTTTAATTTCCTATACTACTACTGAAAATTTCATTTCAGGTGTAACGAAATAGTATCAGACTCGGCCCTGGACGCGTGCGAGGCCTGTCTCTCGGCCGCGCGCGCCGCCGGCGGGACGGCGGAAGCCGATCGGTTCCCCGTCGCGGGGCTGGAAGTATTGGCCTGCCTCTCTACTCTGGCCGTGCCTATCATGGCCAGGGATAATGTGCCTAATTCGGCCAACGAAGTGAGTTCGTATTGGTGTGGTTTTATACTTGCTTAGTTACTTGTTCTTTCTTCAGGAAATGTAATGTGTCCAATGTCCACTGCGAAATGCTGTTAACATTAGTTAGAAAGTTATTAAAACATTTCAAAGTTATTGTTAGTTTACATAAATCTTGTTCACTGTTTAATCAGTTTTTTATATCCAAAAAAGTCAATATTTCATCGACTCAACTTCTTATTCCTACAAATCCCTACTTAATCTTTACTAAGTTTTATGCAGGTAGTGGCCAAACTTATTATTTTCACTATCAAGCACTGTCACCAATCATTCTCCCCCTTTACAGGAGCTCCTATCAGCTCTTATAACGTGCTGCGTAGCGCTAGGCGAGACGCACGCACGCCTCATAGTAGAAGCAGTGGAGAGTAGCGAGGTCACTGAACAAGCGGCCAGAGCGAGACAACTGCTGGAAGTATTGCTGCAGGGGCAGGGCGCCCCCGGCCGGTATCCCGTGCACGAGACTAGGTCTAATCTGGTGTTTGGGTTTTGGTATACTTTACAGGTAAGCACGAGAGATAGTTTAGTCTTATTTTCTAAGTTTAAAATAGTTCAGGTCTATTCCTTCTTTGATTTAGGAAATAGGAAATAGGGTTATTTTGTTATTATTGTTACTGTTATGTTGACTTTATATGCTGAATATAAAGTCAACATAACAGTAACAATAATGGATCTCTATACCAAAGGAGAATGTTTAGACTTATATAAAAACTGCTATCATTTTTAAATGAAAACATCTACATATATCCTCCTATCAAAATCTAAATAAGCTGGAAAAGTGAAACATCAATTCAATATTGTACACAGGATGAAATTATTCAAATATCGGAACGTAAAAGCGAAGTGAATCCAATATGGAAGGAGGTGTTCTGTCGACTTCTGACTACGTTGGTTCAGAAGTCTGAAGCTATGCCGGACTCAATGCTGTCCAAAGACGACTTGGAGCTACTGCGGTGTTATAGACAAGATATAGCTGATACTGTGGTGAGTTTGGAAGGTGTTTGAATAAATGTAAGATTAGTGGCCAACCCTAGTGTCGGTAGTTTTAAGATCGTTTTTAGTTCTCCGAAATGGTCCAACGATTAAAACAACCGGGGGCCGACGATTCATTTTACCCATCTAAGTAGTGGTCGAGCTGCACGGCGTAAGAATGTCTGGATTCGATTTCGTAGCACGTAGTCGTACGTGTATTTAATTAGCGCACACATTGACATGTCATATTCCACTGATATGAGCACTGACCGTTGCAGATGTTCTGCTACGGCGTAGTGGGCGAGTGGTGCTGGTCCGTGGTGGAGGGGCTGTACACGGGCGCGGCGGAGGGCGGCGCGGGCGCGGCGCGGCGCGAGGCGGCGCTGCACGTGTTCCTGGCGCTGGAGGACGCCGCGCCGGCTGCGCGCGCGCCGCCCGCGCTGCCCGCGCTGCTGGCGCACGCCGTGCTGCAGGTGCAGCAGCCCGACAACATGCGCGCGCTCTCCACCGCGCTGCACTGTCTCGGTACGTATCGCTGGAGGACGCCGCGCCGGCTGCGCGCGCGCCGCCCGCGCTGCCCGCGCTGCTGGCGCACGCCGTGCTGCAGGTGCAGCAGCCCGACAACATGCGCGCGCTCTCCACCGCGCTGCACTGTCTCGGTACGTATCGCTGGAGGACGCCGCGCCGGCTGCGCGCGCGCCGCCCGCGCTGCCCGCGCTGCTGGCGCACGCCGTGCTGCAGGTGCAGCAGCCCGACAACATGCGCGCGCTCTCCACCGCGCTGCACTGTCTCGGTACGTATCGCTGGAGGACGCCGCGCCGGCTGTCTCGGTACCTATCACGTCACAATATGTCACTCAAAAATGGTACAAGTATAAAAAGTGTTAGTCTATAATGTCTCACTGCTGGGCAGAAAACCTCTCATCTCACTGATATCAGTACATTGAGGAGGATTACGCATAATTACCACGCTTGCCAAATGCGGGTTGGTGATCCCAAACCCGAGACATGTTTGAAAAGAAGGAAACATGTTTTACGCTCGACCTGGGCATTGAACCCGGGACCTCAATCTTGGCAGGCGACCACCACCACTAGACTACCGAGGCGTTGAAAAATGGTACATGCGGTAATAAATGCTACAAATCTTTCACCTAGAAACGAGTTGTCAAGTTAACGTTGTCATGACAAAACTGTATAAATACCAAGTAGCCACTACCATAGATAAAGTCTAACCAACCCCATGAATCACCCCCAGGTGCGTACGCGTCGTGGATATCCACGTCGGGCTCGTTGTCTCTGGGTCGCGAGTGCGTGTCGGCGGCCGGCAGCGCGCTGTCCCGCGCGGCGCCTGACGCGGCGCTAGCGCTCAGGAAACTGTGCAAAGACTGCAGCCAGACTGCGGCCGCGCTCGCGCCCGAAATTGTACGGGCCGCACAGGTATGAAAACCGATATTCTTCATTCATATTATATTTTATTTGCATGCAGCTGGATAATTTTTGAGTGTCTTTTATGACAATTAAAAAAAAAATATATAGAATTTAGATATCCAACGAACTCCGGACGATGGATTCTATGTCCTCTAGATTCATTATCGACGGCACCGACATAATGTCTCAGACTACCTGATGGCTGCGAATTCGTCATTCGATTTGCTTTGCCGCTTCGTCCGAATTTCACGTTCACACTACGAACGGGAGTTGTGCGAGCGGGTATTTGACGGTCGCGGAAGCGTATGAATTTAAAAATAATATAATAAAGTTGTGTATCCACAGAACAGCACGTCGCAAGACGCGTGGACGCGGCGGCAGCTGGTGGGCGCGGCGGGCGCGGCGCTGGCCGCCGCCGAGCCGCACGTGGCCGCGCCGCTGCTGCGCGACCTCGCCGCCACGCTGCACCACGACCTCACGCTACAGGTGTGTACATCCACAGAGATAGACGCGTGGTGCCAACCGCCGAGGCGTAACACATTTCAAATCCAAGCATTAAAAACTTACTTACATTCGACACACCGCGGATCACATAACGGTAACGATATGCCACTATACACATGTGACAGGTAGTATATGACGTATTAAGCGTTACTCCAACTATGTCTCTCGTATAATAAATATCTCTGTAATAATTTGTGTCATGTTTACAGGGTGCATCAGCATCTACCGACGGCGGTACGTCGGGCGGCGCGGCGGAGTGGTGCGCGGCGTTAGTAGGGTCCTTATCCGCGCGGCCCGCGCTCGCCGCGGACCTGCTGCGGGCCCTCGCGCCCACACTGCCGGCCTTCGCGAGACATCCGGCACTAGTCGAGGTCGGTACCGAGTCGCTGGTAGTCTATAATAGTCGTAATATAGGCAGTTCACTACGGGGTTCAAAATAAATACATCCGTAAGGGCAGAAATGCCCACCGAACACTTCGGATAGTCATCTGAAAAAAATAAGTAGAAACAACGGTAATATTATCGTTTATCTGTCGAGAGGCTTTGGCTCGTGGATACACTATTTAATTAATAATTTATATATTATAAGTCTATCTTTTCAGCCAATGTTCAGTATACTGAAGCAAGCGGTGTCTACCTTCATGGGCGAGTACGTGGCTCTGATACAAGACATCGCTCAGCTGACGATGACGGCGTTCGAGTGTCATCCGTGCGCCTCGGGGTTGGATGTGGTTAAATTGGTAAGTTCTATATATTTCTGAAAAGCGCCAAATATAACCAGAACTGAGACACGACGTTGCACTAGGTTAAGCTTACTTTGGCATTCGTTTGAAATATGCTGTAACTTGGGTCTACGCGCATCAATGTGAGTGTTGCACATGATTGCGAGCTTAGTTGTTACTCGACCTTGTAGATGTATTATAATTCCGTAAGTGGCATGTTCCAGATCGTGTTGGCGTACGGCGGCGAGTGGGCGGGCTGCCCCGCGCTGCTGGCGGGCAGCGTGAAGGCGGCGGCGCGCGCGGCCGCCGCGCCCGACGTGGCCGAGGGGCTGTTCGTCACGCTGCACGCGCTCACCAAGAAGAAGCCGCTCTACCTCGACTGGATCGACGACGACCTGGACGACCTGGTGCAGCTAGGTCGGCACAACACCGACTATAATTTGAGACTTTATATTAATACTTTAGAAATGAAATAAAAACTCCATTTCTGGTATATGGTATATCTAGTGGAGCCTCGCTGAGTGTGCGTTGTATGTGCAGGTTGCTCGTGCGTGCGGCGCTGGGAGTCGGCGGCGGCGCGCGCGGCGTGCTGGTGGCTGTCGTCGCTGGCGCGCGCGAGCCCGGCGCGGCTGCAGGGCGCGGCGCCCGCGCTCACGGCGGCGGCGCTGGCGGGCATCGGCGGCGCCGCGCCGCGCAACCAGATCGAGCCGCTGGCCGAGCTGCTGCTGGCACTCAACCGCGCCGACTGGCGCGGCGGCGCGGCGCTGGCCACGTGGCTGCGCCGCGCGCTCGACGTGCCCGGCTTCCCCACGCACCACGCGCACAACACGCACAAGCATAACTTCATTGCCGCCGTCGTCAAGTAATATTCTTCCCTATTTAGTACACCACTTTTCTACGCCCTAGAATGTCGCTTATAAGTGACGTCACTAGAATTTTGTTATTGGATAAAAATAATCTAGAAAGATTTAATGAATTGTTACTTTTTATACAACTTACAGTACAATAAATGTTTAATCGATATGATTATATATATTTATTTCCAGAGAGAAAAGTAGCAAACGAAGACTACTGGAAACAGTTCAAGAGTTCTCTCTGGTGTGTCGCGGACTCATCGGCACAGAGTACGGGCGGCAATGCATCGCGACCAAACAGCTTGTGGCGTGAACGATGTCACGGCAGACTAACGGAAAGCAATATTCAAACATTTCCTATTAATATATAGGTAAAAATCAACGGTATATAATACCGGAAGGACACCAATGTTTAAATAGTTTCTCAGAATAGTTTCAAAAGCTTTATATCAAATCTTGTTGTTACCTTTGTAATTAGCTAGGTAATTATGTATACCAAAAATACTGTATTACTACGGAATTTGCAGAGCTATTATTTTAAAATATAATAATTTTAACCAAATAAAGTAAAACATGTTGCTACTCGCAAAAGTTTTCAAATTATATTAACCGAAATGATAGCTGTAATTTCCTTGATTATACAGTAATTTTGCTATACCGTTGCGTATCTATTGTTCAAATTAACTTTATATTCAAACAAAGTAAGCATTTATGGAATAGACAGCGGTATTTTGTAAAACTACTGGAAAAATAAGGAATTGGACATTCAAATAAAATGGGGTTTAATGGGGAGGAACTAACTTAAATACGTACGAGGCTTTGATTTGGTTATAAGTATTACAATTACACTAATTCTTCCATTAATATTAACAAATTATGGAACATAAAATGTATAATTAGGTATGTATTTTAGTAAACCTAAATTATTGTGATGAAAATTTAAAAATATTGGCATTAAAGTCCCACTCCTGGGCTTGAATCTCTAATTGTTGGCCTTAGGGTGATGGTATAATGACACATACTGTTTTGAGATTTTGGGTGAAAATTGTGTTTTTTTATATTGACCGCGCCGACTGTGGGTTCAGCATGCCTTGCCCCTTAAGATTTGCAGCGAAAATAGAGAAATAATCAAACAAATATTAACTTGTATAACTTCGTATTGAAATAATAAATCAGATAAACCAAATTTGGTTAATTGACGCATGTGATAGCTTTCTTATTTATCAATATAAAGCTTAATTTATAGTCTTTCAATAACTTTATTTAATGCTCAAACTAGACGGATGTAAATATTGTTCAATCAACTTTAAATGATCTCATTGTTACATCAAATCAAATAATTGTTTAGTACTTACTACTAAATATATTTATTACGCGATTATAATGTTTCCATAATGTTTTATATGTTTACTGTTTAGTAACATGTATTTGTAAGTAATGATAGACGAAGAAAATAAACAATTTTAAATTATGTTCATGATTTATTTTTATATTTAATGACAATGGATAAAACGGGATGGTTAAATAGGTGTATAATGCATTTTCTGCTTTTATAACGTACAATATGAGACCAAGATAAAACTAACCTTATTTATTAAATTATTCTAATATAGATTTTGAACTATTAACATAAGTCCAAAAGGCAAGTTAAATGTCCTTTATAATATTCTTACATTAAATATTTTAACTACATTACAATAAAATATAAAACTAAATACAACTATAGATATTTATTTTAACATCGACCGCTCATATTGAGATCTTTGGTCTAATTATGACTTAATGTATTATAGTCGTATATCTGGTGTAAATCAAATTTATAACTCGTTAGAGATAAAGTGATGTAAATATCAAAAATTCACTTAGAATCATAGTGCATTGTGAATGTAATTGTAATTTATGAAGTTTTCGGGGTATATAAATATTTGGCTCCAAAGGCAATGTAACCTAACCTCTTGTAGAATGGTTTGCCTTTAGACGGAACATTGGAATTGTTCGTTCAGAATCAGAACTCTTTTATGTAATAGATTGTACACATTTTTTTTCTATTTCTTTATCAGATGACTTAAATGTCAAAAATTTGGTTACATTTGGTAGGCAAGTTATCAAATCCGCGTCTGCTCTCGCAGTTGCGTCACGAGCGCGCACCACTGCTCGCGTACGCGGCTTCGCCTCACAGCCCTCACCAGACGACGTTTCATCAACCTGTATACAAAATTCAGTATTAGAACGAAAATATCTCTAAAAAAGAAGGAATATTTTTTTCACATGTATTTCATGCTGTTATTTGTGGTGATGGAAAAGTAAGTTTTACGAAGGTTCTTGTCATTAACCCTTGGGTAATGCTAACCTCTATTCTTTCCCTGAACACCTCAAAAGTGTGGGCTAATAAGTCCCACTGTTGGGCAAAGGCCTCTCACTAAAGATATCAGAATAGCGGGGAGGATTAGGTGTAATCCCAATTACAAATATTCAAAAAATACTACTGCACGCACAGCAGAATTTACTCTACGTCTGCTTATACAAAAAATACAATATGTAAAAACAATCAAAGATCGGAACCTCACCTGTCGGTACACTTTCAAGAGTCCGAATCATCTTTAATCTCTGCTACTTCGACCTTACTAAGTTCCACAGTGAGGTCAATCAATTTGTCCACGTTTGAATGCCTGTTCTTAACCCGTACGAAGGTGAGAGCTTGTTCGCGAGATAAATGGAAACAGTCTTGTTTGGCCATGTTGAAAGAACTTTCCAGATCGCTGTGTGCCGCGCGGGAATACACCATCTTGCGGTTGTGGTGACCGTCTACTGTCACCTGTAGGGAAAAGTTAACCTTCTAGGTAAAAAGGAATCTGTTATAGAACTCTACTAACGCGTGCCCATGAAAGTATTAAGCATACTTAGAACTTTGTTACATTCAAGCTTGTGTAATTTATATTTTCAATCAGTCAATCGGCATAAAAAAATATAGGATCTCGATTGATAAATTCAACATAAGTAAAATGTAAACAATCGTTACCTGGTACAAGTACCGCTTCGCATCGCACTTGGGCCCGATGAGGGCGACGCACACGATGACCCTCAACCCGACTTCCACGCGCAAGTGGAAGTATTGGTCTAACGCGAGCAGGATCCAGTGGTCGTGCTGCTCCGAGTTCATCTTCATGGTGAACTTGTGGCGGACGCCGATCTTCAGCAAGGGCAGGTGGCGGCTCTGGAATAAGATACAGGTTGATAAAGAAAGTTTATTTTATTTGTTATTAGTCGTTGAAGTGATGTCACGCGCGGCGCGGGCACGAGTCGACTCGCCGTAGTGTGTGTATGTACCTGGAAGTGTTCGGGCAGCATGTCGCGCTGCAGCGGCGGCGCGTCGCGGCAGGCGGGCGCGGGGCAGGCGTACGCGCGGCGCGGGCACGAGTCGACTCGCCGTAGTGTGTGTATGTACCTGGAAGTGTTCGGGCAGCATGTCGCGCTGCAGCGGCGGCGCGTCGCGGCAGGCGGGCGCGGGGCAGGCGTACGCGCGGCGCGGGCACGAGTCGACTCGCCGTAGTGTGTGTATGTACCTGGAAGTGTTCGGGCAGCATGTCGCGCTGCAGCGGCGGCGCGTCGCGGCAGGCGGGCGCGGGGCAGGCGTACGCGCGGCGCGGGCACGAGTCGACTCGCCGTAGTGTGTGTATGTACCTGGAAGTGTTCGGGCAGCATGTCGCGCTGCAGCGGCGGCGCGTCGCGGCAGGCGGGCGCGGGGCAGGCGTACGCGCGGCGCGGGCACGAGTCGACTCGCCGTAGTGTGTGTATGTACCTGGAAGTGTTCGGGCAGCATGTCGCGCTGCAGCGGCGGCGCGTCGCGGCAGGCGGGCGCGGGGCAGGCGTACGCGCGGCGCGGGCACGAGTCGACTCGCCGTAGTGTGTGTATGTACCTGGAAGTGTTCGGGCAGCATGTCGCGCTGCAGCGGCGGCGCGTCGCGGCAGGCGGGCGCGGGGCAGGCGTACGCGCGGCGCGGGCACGAGTCGACTCGCCGTAGTGTGTGTATGTACCTGGAAGTGTTCGGGCAGCATGTCGCGCTGCAGCGGCGGCGCGTCGCGGCAGGCGGGCGCGGGGCAGGCGTACGCGCGGCGCGGGCACGAGTCGACTCGCCGTAGTGTGTGTATGTACCTGGAAGTGTTCGGGCAGCATGTCGCGCTGCAGCGGCGGCGCGTCGCGGCAGGCGGGCGCGGGGCAGGCGTACGCGCGGCGCGGGCACGAGTCGACTCGCCGTAGTGTGTGTATGTACCTGGAAGTGTTCGGGCAGCATGTCGCGCTGCAGCGGCGGCGCGTCGCGGCAGGCGGGCGCGGGGCAGGCGTACGCGCGGCGCGGGCACGAGTCCTCGTGCGGCGCGCGCCTCCTCTGCCGCACGGAGCGCCCGCAGCCGTGCCGGCACGGGTAGCGCAGCATCTCCGCCACCTGCAGCACCCGCACGGTTAACACTAGGGACGCAGGTTTACTTCGGAAGGTAGTATTGCGAGCTCGGCTGCATTCTGCAACCGCAGCTAGTTCGGGGCCATTGTTGACGCAACCACAGACTGATCTCCGCGATTCGCCGACCGGACTCGGTATGCTTTCTACGGATAGTAATCGTTACATGAACTATGTCAGAGGCCTTTGGCGACTCAAGAACTCTGACACCAGGATTGGTCAGGTTGATCTTCCACTCGATGAAGAAGAAGTCAATATAAATAACATTTCCAAAATGATACGAAAATAACTAGTCAGTAACCTAAATGTCAAATAACTGAAAAACAAACAAGCAAGTTACTAACCCCTTCCATAGCCCGATTCCTCACAGACGAAAACGTTGTGCGACAAACAGGGCAGGCAGCGAGTCGCGCCCGACACCGCGCACAAACAAGATGGCCGCGGCGACACTGAGACATCGGCGGCTCCATCCACTCCAGGCAAACAGGACATTCGAGAAGGCGGAGTAGGTTCTAGAAGAATGTGGATTTGAAAGGTTATGTTGTGTCATTATCTTCATTGCATTCCAAAACGTTACTGCAAAATGTATACCCTTTTACCGGGGAAATGGTCTTTAACATGCAAGAAATGATTCGTTATGCCAAAAAATGTATGTCTGCATAATTTCCAATCTGAATAAAACTCCTTTCGGACCTTTGATACATTTTTTGTGTATTAGTACATATGTAACATTGAGCTTGTCAACTTACTTGATTGAACTCCTTGACTGTGAAGGGCTCTGGATTGTCATCAGCTGTAAAAAGTATGTTTGCTTAAAAAACAAATGTATTGGTAGGTTATTTTCAGTTTTGTATAAGAAATAACGCTGTACAGAACTAAAACGAAACTAAACATTTTCATTTCAAAGGCTAGAGGTTTCGTTCGTTACCATACTTACAATTCCGCCTCTTTCTTTTAACCCCTTGATTCGGAGGCTGTTGCTCTTGTGCCTCTGCATTGTCACTGCTTGTTGAAGCCTGAAAGATATTAAATATTTAAATTATGTTCGTATGTACAGTCAACCACAAAAGTTGATGAACACATTTAATTTGACAAAACACCTGCACACATTTGTTTTTTTTTTGTGATTAAGTATTTTGTAATATTCATTCACAGAAAGAACATAATCACAGTCAATCCATGTTAAGAATACTAACCAACTAACATGACAATGAGAACGTAAGAAAATTATGTGACAAAGTACTAAAGTTCTTAACTGTATCATGGGCTTACTGTACTTATGTTAGACTGTGCAGCTAGCATACCACGTTAGGATCGCCAGCGGGCGGTTGGTAGTCGAATCGCTGTGCATTGTCGTCGTCTAGATCAATGGTTTGGTCCGCCGGGGCGTCGTCGGCGTCTATCTCAACTATTTCTTCCTCCAAAGACATTGCTGACGTGTTCATAGGCGGTGTCAGGGGCGGAGCTGGAATTATACACAAGGTTTATAAAATACGAGTAATAAATAGTAAGTAAAAAAAAAAGTATTCGCCTGTAATGTCCCACTACTGGGCAAAGGCCTCTCATCTCACTGAAGTTATCAGTACAATGAGGAGGATTAGGCATAATCACCACGCTTGCCCAATGCGGGTTGGTGATCTCAAACTCGAGCCATGTTTGAAAAGTAGGAAACATGTTTTCGCTCGACCCGGGAATTGAACCCGGGCCCTCAGTTTTGGCAGGCGAGCGCACATACCACTAGACCACCGAGGCGTTAATAATAAATAAATAAAGAAATATAAAATACCCGCAACGCGAAAACTGCTATTCTGATTTTTATCACACATTGAATGGGGTTCGGTCAGACATAGAGCAGCTTGCTCATTGAACTATTTATATTAGACTAAATAAAACGGGTCTGTATCGCGTTAGATAATATTACGTATTTTTGTAAAAATACGTACCCGACGTCGAGCGAATTACACCGCTCGTGGTCACGGGATGACACATTTGAGGGATGATTTAAAAAGTATATTTATATAAGAATTTTTAAATCATACTATGCCTAAAAATGTTCAGTGCATAAATTTTATTACATGAATTGTGAAAACGTGACATGATGAAGTAACAAAACATACAATTACCATCTGGCTCGTCGTTAGTGAGGTTGACTTCTTCGGTAGGAGCATGGTTAGATGTCGACGGGCCAGGGTTGTCCAGATCTAGAATAATATATCAAACAATCAGCGCCATTATGCACTTTGGAGACAAAATGACTGTTATTTAGAAAATAAATTAAATATATGCTCAAAATGCTTTGGGAAATACATACAAGTATACAATTATTAGCCTGTAATGTCTCATTGAAGATATCACTGAAGATATCAGTACAGTGAGGAGGATTAGGAAATGCATAATAATAATTTATTCAAACAAGCAGAATTCTGCCACAGAGCAAGATGTTTGAAGTTACTGCTTGTATGATTTCGTAAGATAAAATGTTTTATTTGTAAATTCTGATAGTGTGTCAAATCTATTCTAATGTACTTAATAATCATAATCATCAAATCTATTATAACCTGAAGATTTTTGTTTTTGCTTGTTTGAACATGCTATCTCGGGAACTACCAATCCAATTTGAATCATTATTTCTCTAATGGATAGCCACATTAAACGGGAAGGTTATAGGTTAATTTTTATCCCAAAATTAGTGGGTAGAACCGCAGGGCGTTGCTAGTTAAAGAAGCAATACAAACATCCACACAAACATTCACATTATTAATATTAGTAGAACTAACCATCTTCTGAGTTATTGAAGCTGATGTTATGATGTGAATGTAACGAAGGCATGGGATGGTGATCTCTGTTGACACCGTCCCGAATTGTTATTGGAGCATTATGAGTTGTTAACGCCAGCGGTTCGTCCGTGGTTGGATCATGGCTTACTTGCCCTGAAGGTAAGAGAAATATTTTCAGAACAAAAATAGTTTCAGTAAAAATTTAAGTTTTTTAATATTTAATAATAAGTTTATTAGTTAACATTAAATATGATCAAAGTAAACAGAAGACTAGATTAAAAGGTTAGAGGTTATGTTGCTACGAGTTAGATAAATACAATTTATTTTCGTCTTGGTAAAGATGTAAAGTAAAACTGCATACCTCTACCAGTTCTCGCAAAGCAAGCCAGCAAATTCCGCGTAGTGGGCGACCTCCGGAACGGATAGTGATATTTCTTCGGATAGTATGGTCTTGAGGGGTTCTGAATATTAGCAGATCCACGTGGAAGAGGGGTGCCTGAAATTGTTAACTTTGGAAAACAGATCCCCAAGCAGCGATGTGATGTTATATGACATGACTTGTAAATTTTTTTGTAAGAATTTTGCAATGAAAGCATCCTTGTTATGACGCCATATAATCTTTCTCTTGGAAGTCTTCAATAAACAAAAAAGTTTTTGTAAATCTCAGTGGTAGGATCAGAGTTAGAGAGTTTCATCGAACTCTTCCGTCTTATTATATAACAAACTAGCAGCGCCCCGCGGTTTTACCCGCGTTGTGCCCGTTCCCGTGGGAATTTCGGGAATTTTTTTACATAAAAACCTTCCTCTTGAATCACTCTACCTATTACAAAAAACCGCATCAAAATCCGTTGCGTAATTTTAAAGATTTAAGCATACAGACAGACAAACAGTGTGACAGACACGAAAAAGAGACGACTTTATTTTATACTATGTAGTGATACCGATAAAGTAAAGATAGAAGCTTAATTTAAACAGCTTCAATACTTTTCAACTTTGTAAAGGTCGGCAATTTTTTGTTTATAATTCTTACCGTGAAGTATGTTATTAAGAGTGGCTGAGGTTGCCAAGCGCTCGTCCAAGTCACGCGTCAGCCGTCTCAGCGTTATAATCCGCTGTATAGCGTAGTGTTCCCGTTCAGAAGGGTTTGGTGGCGCCACGGGAATGCGCGGCATTTGCACTGGTTCCATTCTAGGACTGGAAAAAACTAAAGTTATGAATAGGTACACATAGATTAGACAAGCAGCGCCCTGCGGTTTTACCAGCGTTCAGACCGTTCCCGTGGGTTTTTGGAAATTTCAATATGAGAAACCACCTTCCCGGTGAATATGGCAATCCATTACAAAAATAATTATTCAAATCAGATTGGTAGTTTCCGAGTTTAACGCGTCAATAAAACTTAAGCCAAGTTTGTCTCTTGGAATAGAACAATCATTAGATAGTTGTGCTTTTGTTTATATGATATATTTCACCCGAACCTAAATTACTGAACTGTCAGAGTACTTACCGATTTACAGTGGGAGGCGGATTGGGTGGCACTTGGTGAGGACTGTTCAACATGGACCAAAACAAGTTGCGGTCCATTTTGGAACACGAGGAGGATCGTCTGGGAGGAGTCTGTTGGGAAGTGCTCTGGGATTGAAGTCCTGAAATCAATATGTTTCTGGTTTTAAAGGACACTTGTTTAGTAAGAGATGTAATTACACTAGTAAGATATGTAATTACATTATATAAATATTAATTTTGCGGAATTGCGACGAAATATCAGCACAAGCCAATACCAAAAATTGAATTGAAATTAGAATATTAAGTAATTTGCATGAGAGTAAGTACCACTGGTTCCAGGCATGTCCGCTGTACTCGTTCTGGGTTCTTGCTGTCTCCTTAATGAACCATGATCCGTATTTGTGGGGTTAGTAGACTCATCCAAATCATCATCTGAGAATAATATTTAAAAGGACATTCAAATACATATATAAGTTCAGTTCGATTCCTCTATTCATTGATCATTTCATGCTGGCAATTACCTACTTGAAGTATTCATCAAGGTAATAATAATATTATTCATCGGGCTACACACAATGACTAATTCGTAGAAAAGTACCTACAATACGGGTTACAAGTAATTTTGATTTTATAGTTCTCTAATAGTACTGGACCATTGTATACAAGACCATATGTTCAATAAGTAAAGTCCTTCCTTAGTCATTAACGATGTATTTTAATAAAGGTACAGGACTTGATTTCATTGATAATATATAATTTTATATAACGCGAGAAGTCGAGTACCTACCTGAACTCCACGGGTACTCGGATATTCCGAGAGATTTCTTTAGTATCTCCTTTCTACTACCCATATTGAACAATTATCCAAACTTATTCACATTAAGCAAACAATTACTACAACTTTACACATAACACAATATTTATTTTTCAAAGATTTTCTCGAGATTTACATCGCTCGCCGAAATCTTCGACTTATGTTATGAATTTGACACTTCTGTCTGACAGGACAGACAGTGACGTTTTGAGCACAGACCACGAATTGCATTGATTCACATTGATTGAATGAATGACAGATAAGTTATTAACTACGGCTACGGCACGGCTACGGTTATAAATAATTTTAAATTTATTTTGTTTTGTTGGTACGTAGAATCACAGACCACGGACCAAAGACCTAGAATATCTATTGCAGCATTTGATATTTTAGTCTATGCTTATAAGGCTGTCCATGGTGAAAGCACAGACCAGGAATGGGTGAAAGTCCTTGGGCTGGCTGGGTGCTGGTCCATGCTGGTCACACGAAGGTCTGATCATTCATTTCATAGTCTTAAAAACCTTTTCGCTTTGGTTTCTTTAGGCTTTCTTTTTCTCAAGTTCCGTTTCTGGTCGGGCTTCAACCAACCAACCAAACTTCATTCAAAATACTTTCTTTAGGGGGTGTGCGTGGTAATATTGGTTGAATTAAACCACAAAGATGAATTGCCAAAGTTTATTAGCCACACACAACACACACTATTTTAGTTTTTAGAAGGATAGCAAGACAGGATCAATGTAGCACATAATACATATCATGTAATTAATCAAAGTAGTAAGTGAACAGTTCACGCGTGGGCAAAACGCGAGTGCGCGTGAGAACGAGTTGTATGTGTCTCTCGTAGCATACGCTGTGATCGACTGCGCGCGCGCGATGCGCCTCCGCGTGGCTTCACATTCCACAATTAACTTAAATGCAAGATTTGCACAAATTCGGAACAACGCATATCGCGCGGGTTTGCTTGCCGAATTATTGTTTGTTTACATTTGGTTAGAAATTATTTATTTGTGTTATGAATGTTATGTTACTGGGATATGAATGTGTGATGTATGTAAGTGGTTTTTAATATATTATTGTGTGTAAATAAAATATAATTATAATGTATGTTTAAGTGGAGGTCACCTACATCATCCCCCTCCAGAGACCGACTAAGGGCGATAAAAGTCAGGGAACCGTACTGTACGACCTGAACGCGTAGTTGTTAGCGCGGTCTTTTCCTGCGGTGGATGAACAGGGACACGTTCTGGAGTTGCAGTGTAGGATCGAGGAACGGGTACACGAACGTCTAGTATATAGGCTGGCTTAAGGCGGTCTATAGTTACTGTGAGATCTTTGTTCCTAACGCGAATAATAAATGTTTTACTCCTTCTTTTGAGCACTTCGTATGGACCAGTGTAAGCAGGCTGGAATGAGCCACGCATCACTTCTTCCCTAAGGAATACGTGACTGCATGTAGCTAGATCTTGGAATACGAAAGCTCTGCGATTTGAGTGGTGTTGGGAGGGAACCGGACGAATATTTTCCGCAAAGGACTTCAACCGAGCCGCGAAATCGGTGATGTCGGTGGTGTAGTACGCAATATCGTGACCGAAGAATTCGCCAGGGAGACGAAGTGGTTCACCGTACACCAACTCAGCTGATGAAGTCTGGAGGTCTTCCTTAAAGGCACTCCTAATGCCTAGCAACACAAGTGGAAGTGATTCGGTCCACTTGGTGTCTGCATGACAGGTAATTGCAGCTTTTAGTTGCCTGTGAAAACGCTCCACCAATCCGTTGCATTGCGGATGATAACTCGTTGTCCTACGGTGATCGTAACCGATGGACTGAGAAAGCTGTTGAAACAGTGCCGATTGGAATTGTCCGCCTCGATCGGTTACGATCTCGGTAGGACAACCATATCGTGCCACCCAACAGGAAATAAACGTTTTGGCCACTGTTTCCGCGGAAATATCGGTAATAGGCACAGCTTCCGGCCATCGCGTAAAGCGATCGACGGCTGTGAGGCAGTACCGATAATTATTGGATGATGGTAGTGGGCCGATTAGGTCTAGATGTACATGTTTGAACCGTGCTGAAGGTAAATCGTGCGTACCTAAAGGTGAGGCAACGTGTCTCGTTACCTTCGAGCGCTGGCATGCCAAACATGACTTAGCCCATTCTCGGCAGTCCCTTCGCATCAGTGGCCAAACAAAACGTTGTGCAACGAGTTTGGCGGTAGCATTTGCACCGGGGTGGCTGAGGGAGTGGAGACTGTTGTAAACTTGCATTCGAAGTTGTTTAGGGACGAAAGGTCTGGGTGTCGGTGTACTGACGTCGCAGTACAGAACGGTACGACTCCCAGGTATATTCGTCTGTGTAAGGCGAAGTGAAGTGTCACCTTTGAGGTGTTCCGCAAGGTCTGGATCTGAACCTTGGAGCTCAGCCATCACTTCAAGGTCAACTGGTACCTGCAGTTCATCGACGCGTGATAGTGTGTCGGCAACCACGTTGTCCTTACCAGCAATAAAAACGATATCGGTGGTGAACTGCGAGATGAAATTAAGGTGTCTATACTGACGTGGTGAGCAGTTACTTTTACGTTCACTGAATGCGTAACAAAGAGGTTTGTGGTCAGTATAGATAGTGAAGTGAGTAGCTTCCAGCATATGGCGGAAGTATTTTATACTCTCGTAAATGGCAAGGAGCTCACGGTCATACGGAGAGTATTTCGTTTGTGACGGGCTTAACTTGCGAGAGAAAAATGCTAATGGCTGCCAGTCTCCATCCTTGAGCTGTTGCAGGACACCACCTATCGCCGTGTCTGAGGCGTCAGTGGCCAATCCTAATTTAGCTTGCGAATCAGGATGAGCTAAAAGTGCTGCATTGCACAGACTCTTCTTGCAGTTTTCGAACGCTTGCGATGATTCTTTAGTCATAACAATCGGATCGGATGCCTTAACCGATCCGGACAGTAAGGCATTCAGGGGTGCTTGAATCTGAGCGGCGTTGGGTAAAAATCGCCTGTAAAAATTTACCATGCCCAAAAATCGTCTGAGTTCTCGGACGGTTTTTGGTAGAGGGAAATCAGACATTGCCTTTACCTTGCTGTCCAGAGGTTTGGTGCCGCTTTCAGAGATTTCGTAGCCGAGAAATTGAATATTAGACACACCGAAGACACACTTGGCCGGATTGATTAATATACCGAATTCTCTCATTCGCGTAAAAAGTTGACGCAAGTGTTCTTCGTGCTCACGTGGCGTGCGGCTGAACACAAGAAAATCGTCCTGGTAAGGCCAGCAAAAGTCTAAGCCACGAGTAAGCTCATCAACAAATCTCTGAAAGGTTTTACTTGCGTTACGAAGTCCAAATGTCATGACTAAAAATTCAAACAATCCGAAGGGTGTTGTTATTGCAGTTTTCGGAATATCTGCCCTATTAACACTAATCTGATTATATGCTTTCACTAAATCGATACTCGAGTATACAGTACAACCCGACAGGTTTTGCGAAAAATCCTGTATATGACGAATCGGATACTGATCTGGTATAGTACGAGCGTTTAATTGGCGGTAATCGCCGCATGGACGCCACCCATTATCTTTTTTAGTCACGAGATGAAGAGGTGATGCCCAAGGGCTGTCAGAAGGACGTGCGATACCGCTAGCAATCATAGCGTCAAATTCTTGACGAGCTACCTTCAATTTATCAGGCGCGAGACGACGAGGAGAACATGATACAGGTGGACCTGGTGTGGTGCGAATGTGGTGTTGTGTATTGTGTTTTGCGATTTGAGGAGTTCCAAAAGGACGTGTAATTTCCGGGAAATTAGACAAAATTTTATGATACACAGTATCACCATTAAAACTAGCTACCTTAACACTTAAAACAGCATTGTCGCTTAAATCTAAACAAGCTACAGTGCTAACATTGGTTAGACTATCGATAAGCTTCTGTTGGCCAACATCAACAACCAAACGATAGTGAGAAAGGAAATCTACGCCTATGATTGCTTTTGTGACGTCAGCAACAACAAAACGCCACGGAAAATCACGCCGCAGACCCAAATTCAAATTTAATTGCATGTAGCCGTAAGTGTCGATAGTCGAACCATTGGCAGCACTGAGCTGATATGTTGATTTACAAAGTTGCCTTTTAAGGGCTGAAACCGGGTACACACAAATGTCACTTCCAGTGTCTATTAGAAACTGTATCTGTGAACCACGATCCGTGATGAAGAGGCGACCTGAGCTGGGGTTGTGGCAATCATCAGTCGCCATCACTGACTGCCTCTCTCGTTTCCCTGGTTGTAGTCGCACGGCTGGATACACCGACGAACTTTGGAACCATGCCGTGAGTGGTACCAACAAACTGGGTACTTGCGGTAGTTCGACGCTGAACGTCGTGACGTCGATCGGCTGCGTTGCGCATCTCTGCGGCGCTCGGTGGGTCGAGGTCGATGTCGCGATTGGATAGTTAAAGCGCTCACCTGGCGCGTCAGCTGAGCTACCTGGCGTGTGAGCTCCTCAACAGCTATTGATGATGACGGTACCGTTGAGGTTGCAGCAACTTGATGAGATGGCACTGCGATGTCATGGACGCGGTCAGCGAGTTCAGCGAGTGCGTCAAGACCCAGGGTAGGCTGTGACGCAACGATAGGCTGAAGTGAAACGGGTAGTCGGCTCGTCCAGATTGTTTGGAGAAATTCTTGAGGGATATCTGGACCGGCGAGATGTTGAAGATGCCGAAGGAATTGTGACGGCTTGCGATCACCTAGCTGCTCGTAGGTCAAAAGTTGTTTGACTTTATTTTCTCTCGTCGCAGACAACCTTTTGATTAACTCCTCTTTGAGGCGTTGGTAATTGGGAGGACCAGTGAGGATGTCCTCTATTTCAGCAGCATACTGACGGTCGAGCGAAGCCAAAATGTGGTAGAATTTGGCTGCTTCGTCTGTCACGCGCATTATTGCAAACTGTCCTTCTACTTGTGCGAACCAAATTGCTGGTTTTTCAGGCCAAAAAGGTGGTATTCTTATGCTCACTGGATTACTTGCAACTGTTAAAGCGGGCACGACGGGAGACGCCATCTTGATTTTGGAGTGGCGTCGTGGACGCGTGTCCACGTTACCGGTGGTATCTGAACCACTCGACGCCGACATCCAGGCTGCGAATTGCTCCTTGTCTTCCGTGTTCCTCAGTTTGTTCCGGGGTCACCAGTTTTAGGGGGTGTGCGTGGTAATATTGGTTGAATTAAACCACAAAGATGAATTGCCAAAGTTTATTAGCCACACACAACACACACTATTTTAGTTTTTAGAAGGATAGCAAGACAGGATCAATGTAGCACATAATACATATCATGTAATTAATCAAAGTAGTAAGTGAACAGTTCACGCGTGGGCAAAACGCGAGTGCGCGTGAGAACGAGTTGTATGTGTCTCTCGTAGCATACGCTGTGATCGACTGCGCGCGCGCGATGCGCCTCCGCGTGGCTTCACATTCCACAATTAACTTAAATGCAAGATTTGCACAAATTCGGAACAACGCATATCGCGCGGGTTTGCTTGCCGAATTATTGTTTGTTTACATTTGGTTAGAAATTATTTATTTGTGTTATGAATGTTATGTTACTGGGATATGAATGTGTGATGTATGTAAGTGGTTTTTAATATATTATTGTGTGTAAATAAAATATAATTATAATGTATGTTTAAGTGGAGGTCACCTACACTTTCTATTGATACTAGACTATTAACTATATAAATTAATTTAATTTATCCTTATAATTATTAGTAGTTCAACATATTCATAAAGGTACGTTATAATCTCAACTACTTATATAATTAGAACATACTATTATGTATAGCTTTTATTTATATAGGTACATAACTGTTTCTTGAATTAACATTAATAAGCAATTTATTGTTTAAATTAATATTAATCACTAATGTATAGATACCCAGTTCTTTGTCAATTTATCACCATGTTATGGGTTTCTACTCGTAACTTAATATCACAGTGTAATATAATTTCTCATCTCTGCGCATTCAAATTAATTTATTTAAAAGGAAGACAAGTTGCACAGTATTTTATAGGGGCACGCCTGATAAATTGCTTGAAATTCAATTTGAAAGGGTAATGTTTGTGTCCCTATTACGACGTCACTTGACGCCGCCTATAAACTCTGTCGGTCGACTGAACAATTGAAATATCGTGCCTTCACATACCTTACCCCATAAAAATATTGGCACGCACCTTACTAAAAGGTTCGGGAATTGTCGTTTCTTTTTAAAATTTATTTTATTTATTTAATATCAAGTGAGGCAGTATCGCTTTCTTCTTTCTGTGCTTGTACGTGTGCAGTCCGAATATTAGACAAAGGAAGTTACTGATTTTCCAGAGAGTGAAAGTTCTTTGTCCAGCATTGATTGGGTCTTAGAAGCAGAGCTGAATCTAGGATTCGGTTCGGGGGGATTTGACCCTGTAGGTTTTAGGTAGAGAAGTTTTATCAAGGGAAACGTGTTTTGGGAGGATCGGCACTAGATGTAGGTCTTTCCTTTTTATTTCTTCTCTGTATTTTACGTAATATTAATACCCACAAATCAAGACTAAATTAAAGGAATAAGCTTCAATAAAGTTCTATTTTTAGGATAAACAAACTTAAAGCCAATAGGGACTGTGCGCCTACAGTAATTTGAATTTAAAATTCAACCTCTTTAAATTGAATTCATTGTAATTTATTCGGAAGACTAATGTATTTTTATTAGTAAGGTATTAACGGAGAATAAACGCACATTCAAGAATAATTGTGTATTTTAGGGCGGTCCTATTATCTATTCAAAAATGGAATTTATATTCGGAATCCTATGGGAAATTAAGGTTTCAGGTTGGAAGTAAATTAATGGAATGGTATTACTTTAACCGATGGTACTATCAGGAGAGCAGCATTCTAACAAAATATAGTGAAGCAATTCCATTACAGATTTTAGCGATAGGTTTAAGACATTTAACGGAAACCGATGGGGTGGCGGCATTTTCTTTTATGTTATGGGGCAAATATATTATTATTTTGGGCTTTTACTTGATAGGGGGAGAAGGGAGTGAAGTAATAAGTATATATTTTATTTCCTAGTTTTATATTCAATGTAGATACTTCATTTGGTACATTATTCAGTAAGTATATAACACGGAGCACTATATTATAAGTTGGTACCTATATACTTGGTATATACCTAAGTTAAAGTACTTGGATTATCTACCATCTATCTAGTAACTATGTGATACGACATAACATTGCCAATGAAAAAATGATTTCGCTGTGTTTAAGGGTTCCCATAGTTGTTCGCGTCCCTTACTTTCCCCAAAGTATCAACCTACTCATGAATTTCGTTCTAAATTGCATATTACTTATCCATAACGCGTCGCATTCATTTAAACACCCCCAGTATTTACCCACTAATCTCCTTGCTATACATGAGGGATAACAGATTAGAAATTTCCGTTAGACCAAAAAAGGTTGACCCATTTGTTTCCGCCCGGGACACTTTTTTTCCTGACAAATTGCCTGAAAGTAATTTTAAGCCCAAGACCAGTTATTTATGTGTATTACTTTAGCTTTATGTTCGTTGAACAACGTGTGTTCATTATTTTTTTGCTTCAGTAATGGCACTTTCCTTGCCACCATTCCATAGTTTATTGCCAGTAAAACCTATCAACACTCATCAGGCTAGGGATAGGACCTATTTACGTTCTTGTGGTAAGGATATTTATTTTCTTATTGATGTACAGTCAGCCCATGAAATGTAAAGCACCTTAGTAATAAAAAAAAAGTACCTACATACGGTAGGAGTTGATAGATCTAAAATCGTACAGCATAAAGTCTTAAAGGAATTCATTCTATTCCCGAACTTAGAAAAAATATCAACATTCAAATTACGAATCCTCGCTTTTAAAAATCTAAAAAGGTTAATAACACCAAAATCCACATTCTATTTACTGTCAAATACCATCTCCATCTGTAATAACCGTCGGATTTAAGGTTCGATTCGACTCGACAATATTGGTTATCATTAGCGCAGGGTGGCAACTTAATGAAACGGCATCCGATGCAGGGATGGTGATATGATATGATGTGATGATGTGACGCAAATTGGACAGGTGTCGGGACTGGCTGAGACGTGAAGCGATTTCTCGCATCTTCTCAGTAGTATACTAGACTTAACGAATTTCGGGCTCAAGTACATGCTTAGGGCTGCGTTTGTATGCAACGAAATTTTTCATAGAAACTTAGATTGAAAGTAACGTTTGGAACTTACCGTTACGTTACGTATTTGTTACATCAATACGACATGTACTTTACCTAATAACTGCTTTTACAGAATAGGAGTTCTTGTTATAATTTAGTCAGATATTTTAATAAGTAAGGCTTCTTTAATATTATAGTTTCTTTTCGGATTAACACTTATGATTAACTTTTTTGTCTTTTAGTTTTTATATTATAAGTGCTTCGTTAGGTTTATCTAAGTACTTAGCTAGAAGTTTTCGACCCTAGAAGACCTTCTAAGTTACGTTTTACAAAGTATATTTTTTATTAAAGCTTTCCATTACCATTTCAATTCTCAAGATTATTTTATAGCACTCAAACTTGTTATAACTTGAGAAAAATAAATAATTTAAGCTTTACTTAGTTTTGCTAATGCCTAGGCAAATACAGAGATCGTGATATCTTACCTAAGTAAATATTACCTACCTATCAAACTATAGAGTTTACAGCACATTTTTGCTCACTATACTCATTTCGGGATATCCACGAATTTCGGAATGAATGTAACACAGACCATATGATAGCTCGAATCCGTATCAGCTCGAATGAGTAGCTGTCACATTAAAAAAAACATATACTCGTAGTTCCAGATATCGAGTTCAAACATACAAAATGTTCAGCATTATTATATGTATTAGCAATAGATGAATAGAGACCTTTTTAATTAACTTAGTTTATATTTACCTTACAATATCAAGTTTATATTGTTTTAACATGTCTAATGCACAACCCTAGGGGTCTATGCTGGATCGGGATGTCAGTGAACCTCAAGTAGACTCCACACGAACACTCGTTATTGCCTAATAAAGGCGAGGCATATGAGATTTCAATTTGAGGACTCGGATCCAACCTTCATTTTATAATGCACGAAATTCAAACCGATTTAATGGCGTCAATTTTGTGTGAGAATCCGGATTACAGCCTTAAAATTTAGCGGTTTGGCAGAGATTAATTTAAAAGATTAACGGCTAGACTGATTTGGTGGGGTTTGGTGAACGGCTGATAGGCTATTTACTCGTGATATGTACCTAACTTAGATCTAGATAACTTTAGGTATTGACGGCGTTGATACTATAATTACCTATGCATTTATACCTACTGGTATGAACGATACGATTCCATATACATATTTTGATTAAGTTTTGTGTAAGTGGGAATTTAAAGAAGAAGCACTCAGTAGTTTTGAAGGTAATTAGGTACCTATGTAACATCACAACAAACAGTTAGGTATTTTCAGGTATACTATAAAGTAAATTATAATGCTAAGCATTATTATAGCATTTAAGCATTGGGAAAAGTCTCTAAGGTGGCTGAAAACGTTGATCACTGATCAGGACGGAGATTGGTGATAGCTCTAGAAAAAAAATTAGACATATCCTACTAATCCTATCCTTCTAATATTATAAACGTGAAAGTTTGTGAGGATAGCTGTATGTATGTATGTTTGTTACTCTTTCACGAATAAACTACTGAACAGATTTGGATGAAAATTTACAGTAATATAGGTTGTACATCAGAATAACACATGGGATATATTTTATCCTAAAATTCCCGCGGGAACGGGTACAACGCAGGTAACAACGCGAGTCGCGGCTAGTATAGACATAATAATATCGAATAGCGAACAAATAATAGGTACCTTCACTACAAAGGTGAATTCGATACCTTCACAATATACCACAATAAAGCCAATATAATAAATAATTTAGGAAGGTAAACCAAGAAGGAAGATGAATGAAACGTACTAAGTAGGTATCTTAATATATTATTAACGGGATTACATTTTTGTTAGGGGAGGAAGAAAAATGGTGTGCATGGGTTCATGTTACGCTCGTAAAATTATACAGCCATAAAGTGTGGTTTAGTTCCAGAGCCTCGTAAAATGTTACTGAAAATGGTTTATTTTTAACCGACTTTAAGGAAAGTTGGGACATTTGGGAGGTGGTGAGGGAGACCTTTGCTCAGAAGTGGGACAGAGTAGACTGAAAAAAAAGAAAAGGAGAGTTCAATTATTTTTGTAGGTATTTATGTTCAGTGTTCACCGACCTCTTATTGTACTTACCTTTCAAACCAAAGGACTTAACATTCTATAACAGGGTTTACGCTACGACCTACGGTAAAATAATGATGCCACAAACAGATATACATAGACATGTTAAACTTATAACACCCATATTTGCGATGAGAGATAGTTATTAAAACGAGCAATTACGTAACGTACGTAATGATGTCTCAGCCACATACGGTGATCTGAAGAAGGTCAGTGAATATGTATAAGCAAAACTATACATCGACATACATATACGTTTTAATAAGTTATTACTGTCCCACTGCTGGGCAAAGGCCTCTCCTCTATCCCTCCATGCATCCCTATCCACAGCCACTTCCCTCCAGTTGCTGAGATATGTGTCGAGTTCATCCTGCCATCTACGCCTATCTATACTAATATTATAAAGCTGAAGAGTTTGTTTTGTTTGTTTGTTTATTTGTTTGTTTGTTTAAACGCGCTAATCTCAGAAACTACTGAACCGATTTGAATAATTCTTTCACTGTTAGATAGTCTATTTATCGAGGAAGGCTATAGGCTACATTTTATCCCGGATTTCCTACGGGAACGGGCACAACGCGGGTAAAACCGCGGGGCGCTGCTAGTTTAGGTATATTAGGGGTTAAAATTCTATCAGAAACCTCAATATTTATTCAAACAATACAAACTACGGGAAATGTGAAGCACGCTTAGTCGCTTAACTTCGTCCAATTTCTCATCCATTCTCTTACGTCATTCGTAGGGGTGAAAATTATGAATATTACCCGTCCTGCTGGTGTCTTGTAGTGCAGTGTAATACATCAAATGTTGGGAACACGTCGCGTATAATCAACGCGAGATAATGAATCTTACGCTGCGCTCACAATTATTTCAGCTCTTGAGAATTGGGTGGGAAGTAAAATTCTTCGGCTTCAGAAAGTTTCTGTTGATATTAAAATAGAGGAGCCTATGTGGAAAGAGTGAGAAGTTAGATTTTTTGTTTGTTTTAAAGTACTAATCTTGGAAAGACCCCTACCGATCCGATGAGAATAATTATTTTTGTATTGAATAGCTACATTCAACGGGAAGGCTATTTTTATTTATTTAAGTACATATATATTATTTTTTCCACGGGAATATTCGGTATAAGTAATTTAGTTTTTAAATGCCTTATTCATAAACGTTTACTAGCAGCATTTAATCTATCAACTAGCAGCGCCCCGCGGTTTTACCCGCGTTGTACCTTCCTCTTGAATCACTCTACCTATTACAAAAAACCGCATCAAAATCCGTTGCCAAATTTTAAAGATTTAAGCATACAGACAAACAAACAGACAAAAATAGCGACTTTGTTTTATACTATGTAGTGATTGTCACTTTCTGACATATGCTATTTTCCAAAGAGCAAAAGAGACAAAACACTCACTAGCAGTGTTTTAGTTACGAGAGCGTTTATATATAAGGCAGTCAGTCCCTAAGTACTTACTGGATAAATAGATAGGTTATGTCTTATTTACTTAGTTGAAATATTTAACAAGTATAATATACTAGGCGCAAAGACTCATCAACTTTTTTGAATAGGTACTAGGTACAAGTCTAGACTAATTAACTAACAATTTGGGTAGACGGCAGTGATTATGACTCTCCGACTACGTGTATAAAATAAAAATACCTAGATTGACATTTACCCTAGTTCGCCTTGTAAGTCGGCACTTAAAGTATACAGGAGTTCGCGAAGAAAATAGCTCCCAATCCCCTGTCGAAGCACCGAAATCCTCATTGGAATTGAGCCTAACAGTTCAATTACAGAGATCGCCTCTTGAGCGGGCTCTTGATCGCCTATATCTAGATTTGATTCGTTCTAACTAGACATCACAATCCGTTTACCGCATGCGACTATTGAAAACTCTCTACATAGACCACAATTTACACGGCACGTTTGGAAGCTCTGTCTTTTATTAATCGGGAGGTGTTTTGGTAGAGATTATAGTTAATTTAACTGTTATTTAAAATAACAGTTGTAGGTGTCGATACAGTTAAGGAAGTGAATATTTAGTAATTCGTTAGTAGAAGTTGATGGATAGGTTCTTTCTATTAAGTCGTTCTTCTACTCTTTACTTACTGTCTTAATGGATTAAAAGTTAGACAAAATATTTTGGTACTACATGGTTTCACACAAAGTTTCTGCTATAAATGGTAGATAACTATACTTAATTAGTGTTTCTACTATAATAAACTATTCATTAGTCAGATTTCAGTAAAATAATTAAGAAAGCAAAATCGCGAAAATGGAAATGCGCCCACTGTAGAACACCGGTGCCGGTGGTGGGTTAATTTGGACGATATCGCTGGCACCGCGCGGTGCCCCACGCGAGCTCGGCGCGCGATCGCACGGAAAATTGGTCTCCTTCCCCATTCGATTACGTACCAAGATCCCTCGCGAGAATCCGAAAGGCTTTCCCGCGAAAATATATTGAATAACATCAAGCTAATATTCAGTTTTTATAATTTGGAACACACATTCCATATGTTATCAAATCCATCATTTTTCCTCTAACAAATAATAAGATTATTCCTTTTTAACGTTTTTGAAATCAGAATAACTTTTCAAGTGCTTCAAAGAAAAAGGAAGGCAAAGTAAATACGGAAACCTACGTAATAGTGAAACATCTCGTAATCCGATCAAATTAAAATTAAAGGGTCCTGAACAATCAAAACGGTATTAAGTACCTACAAAGATTTGACTTCCTGTCATACAATTTATCAAAGAAGGTGCAGGCCTCGTTCAATATCCTATTTCGTGTGAAATTGCTTTTTAAACAGGGATTTAATTAAATGAAATGTCGGTCCACTCGGCGCGCTGAAATCGCTTTCAATCAATTATCTGGGTTGCCATTAGTCCGTCTCACACGTACGGTTTTTACCTTGTGAAAGGAGACAGCACCGCACGGTTGTGTGAACAAACTGCCTTGATTGTATTTTATGTCGCAATTCTATCTTGCACCGGCCATTTTGTGATACGGATACGGCCATTGCTCTAACTAGGGTACAACATCCAACATCGACCCAATAAAGTGAACAAAAAGTTTTGTATTTCGAACATTTAATAATATCCCATAATTGGTACTTTATTTGATTGATAGTTAATAGCATCAATTTAATTAACAAAACCAAACAATCAAATATGAATTTCATATTAATATGTTATTGAAATTAAACATATTTCAGTAATGTGTTGCGGAGAATAATAGGCGACCGCAACGTAGATTTGAACGTATGTATGTACTTACGGGAGCTGTGGGTAAACAAAACAATGACTTTGTAAACTATTTCATTCGCCTGAGTAAGTTTCCCAATTAAGGGTGCCAAGGTAACGGTGATTATGACGCCGGCAACAGTCGGCATTTTAAAGAGAAATGTACAGCTTCGACCGTTATAACTAGACTCTCAAATTATTATGTTTTTCTAAATAGCCCTTTGAATATGATTGGTGCCTACAATATCCTTTATTTGATTTTGTTTCTCTTTAAGGAATAAATAGGTAACCACCTTAAGCTTTTATTTCTATATGTAAGTATTAGTCAGTAACGTCCCAATGCTGGGTAAAGGCCTCTAATCTCGCTAAATATATCAGTGCAGTCTCATTTCTATAATTGAATGTATTTATTGTATAGTCTATGTATGTGCGAAATAATTAAAAAATAATTCATTATTAAAGAGTAAAGGATCGTAACCCACGGAAGAGCGAAGCACTTACTGCGTAATCTCTATTTCGTGTCGTAACCTACCTTTTGATTATTAATAAGTATTTTATTATTGGACCAAGGGCGGGTTGTGTCAGCTTACGCTCGCAAACCCGTAAACGTTAAAATAAATTTCAGTCTCAACTGACGTCAGAAAATTAAACATCGTGGCTTTCAGAAGAAAGCCACCCGAATAACTTTAACAGACTGTCGTACTGTAAAAAGTCGAGAACTTTTTATGTTTGTTACTCTCACGAAAAAACTACTGTACGGATTTAGATGAAACTTTACAGTAATGTATATGTATACATCAAAATAACACATGGAATATGTTTATCCCGAAATTCCCGCGAAACGGGTACAACGCGGGTGAAACCGCGGAATTCGGCTAGTCTTAACTAAATTAGTGAGCAGCATATAGTTCCTATTTTCTTTATTCACAAGTATCTTTTTGTATAGACCTCACAGTACGTCATTTTACTTTGCCTTCACCGTCAGACTTACAGCGTTCACAGAAACAAGCTAGATTTCCGTAACACATTTAACTCCCACTTCTGTTGATTCTCATCTCCTTTTAATAATAATAACATTAACACGTTCCTTTCAATGGACCTCTGTTCTGGATAAGATTGTAATGAAGGAATATTTGATAACCAGTTTAATAAACGACAAAAATGAATGTCTATTTGGTCATCGCATAACGCGGACGATGATGGACGGATCGAACAATTTCGCTAATTCGATTAGTATTGTATAGTTATATTCAAGAAGAAGGTTATAGTATATTTTTTATCCCGAAATTACTACGGTAACAGGCATAACGCAGGTTAAACCGCGGGGCGTGGCTAGTAAACGATAAAAATATACCGACAGCGGCGGTTCCTGCTTTCTCCCGCTATCAACTTTCAAGTTTCCCCATCAACACCAGATTTCTACCACTTTCTAAAGCATTTTGGGAAAGGTAGCCTAACTTCCTAATTATCAGTAAGTACTATAGAAAAATACTATAAAACGTCTTCAAATTAATTTCGTAATGTGAAAGAAAGTCTATGTTGGTCGTCTCACTAACTACTCGATAATAACATTTGGTGGATGAAACACAAATACAACAGACCTTTTTACCTTATTTCTGCGGGAACAGAAAAACCAGTTCAAAAAATAGCTGAAACCTGACCAGAGTACTAGCTGTACAAGCCGTTGAACTCTTTACAGGTTTATAGTTTACAAAAGCGGAATCAGAACAGAGCTTAGCGCCGTAAACCACAAACACAGCAGCCACGTACCAGACCTCCCATTAAAAAAACAAACAAACCATTTCTATTTCAAGTTAGTAAATAATTCAGTCACAGAGCACCTCACTCGGGGAAAAATATCTTCGGTATTTAGATTTAGTTTCCTCACATAGTGACCCTTAGTTCGGTTTGTCAGGGCCCGAATCAGAAGGCCAGGTGGAATTCTATGAATACTTTCACTTTGGGAAAACAAATTGGACCCTGTGGGTTCGGATAGCAAAAGCTAACTAAGTAAAAGTTTGATAATGATTAAAAATGGATCGATGGGTTTGGTTTCTCAGGCAATGGTTCTGGATTGATTTCTAGACGGGTTTTATTAATTAATAAACTGAGCAAGAATGCCAGGTAAAAAGTTGTGAATATTTTTTAATCGGTATGATTGAATGCGCTTATCAAAGGGAATAAGCTAAAGGGAAAGGGAATAAGCTACTTTTTATCCCAAAATTCCAACGAGAAAAGAACAACGGGGGTAAAACGCCGCAAGGCGTTGTTCTAATCCAAACCTAACTTAAAAATTTGTCATCTGCTGTTCTAAAGGACGCACTTTCCAGGTACTAAGTAAAGAAAAAGCCAAGTTTGAATAAGAACAGAATAAAATACATAAATTCATAAGTTTAACGGGAACATGCTAAACATTGAAGTGATCGATGGACCAATGGAACCCTAAAAAACTTGGAACCTTCGTCACCTGTCACCGGCCAGAACTCGCGTTAGAAATTTAATTTGCCGCCGTGTTACTTTGGGGATAAAACGTAATTTAATAAGTGATTTTGTATTCCTACTATTTTAGCTCGGATTAGATATTAATAGGTTTTAGTAAATATTGCGGTCTGGATTGAATTGCGGTCTGATGAGGATCAATATTGGCGTAACTATGTTTTAATTAACCTTTGTCTCTAATAGGTTATCATCACAAATTGGTGTCTGTATCATTTTCATTTGTTTGGGAGGACTTGTGCAGTAGTTTCCCGTTGCTTTCTGCACCGCAGAAGCCCTACCGAAATTATTTTCCTTTGGCGTTCCGTTAGCTTTTATACGGGCTGCTGCCCGGTACTAGTACTACTCTGATAGATTGTAATAGTTGTATATTTTGAGTGTCTAGTCTTTTTAATGTTGGTTATAGGTATCTTATGCGAGGCCATATAACTGCTGAAGACCTACGATCAGTGGCGGCTTCTACGCCGGGTGGTCATCCGTTGCGCCACGGTTCTAAGGGCTCTTTGCAAACAAAGTTTGTTAGTAAACACTCTAGAAAGGACACCATAGGTCACCATTTGCCCTGAGCACCATTATGCATAAAATTGCCATTTCACAGTTATGCTATCCTACATTTGGTATGCAACAATAGTATCCGACGTACACATAACGATGACTGTATTCGCCAAACAATTTCAAACTTAACATTCATTCATTTTGCGTTAGTGGCCTTCCTTGGTACCAGAATTTTTAGACTGCCCAAAGACCTCCGATATGGTCTGAAGATTGAAAACAACCGGGACCGACTGCTTAACGTACTCCGGAGTACAGTAGCGATCAGATAGAAATGCCACTATCGGCCACCCATCCAAGTATCCGAGCTGCTCGTTGCTTAACAATTGCAATGAACTAACATCGCTTAGTACAACTACGCCACGAGCGCTCGTATCTTTTTATATAGATTTAGCGCTACAAACATCATATTCAACGTAGCGAAGTTTTAGTGAAGACTTACGCTAACGTCGCTACTACCTACTGTAAGGTACTACCTTAATAATAATAATAACTACTCCCAATCAACGCAAGAGAGAACTAGATCATACAAAATTTATATTTGTTTATTTGGCAAGGAGTACTTAGATATTCATCAAAGACCTCATGTCGTTTCAAATTAAACGTACCACTTTCCACATCAGCTATAAAGTTCCTTACCTCAGTAAATATCCATACGATTAACTAGGCATTAAGTCACTGATTCCAAATTCACAGCAAGTTAGCAAATTAACGAGCGATCTGATAGAGTATCCCATTCCGTCCTGACCCAGTGATTACTAGATTCGTAAAACATCCAACTCCTTAATTGAATTTAGGGTTTATTTATGTTTACTCGATGTAAATACGACCGTTAAATAACTATCTTTAGTTCAAATTTAATAAGAGCGCTAATTAAAAGGAATTTAATTGCGCTTAGGGATGGGAAGTTAGCTCATATTAACGACGGTTAACATCAAGCTAAAAATGTTTGATGTCTTGTGACATCAAACATTCAGTTATTGTTAACTGAATCGATTTTGATGACCTTAGCAATCATTTATATAGGTAAAACTTACTGCCGCACTGAGGGACGTCCATGAAATCGATATTTAACTTATTGGCGTATTTTTTCATACATCACAAATCAGTCATTAAATCTCTAATAAGAAAGCATTGACGTCTCTGAGTATTGCCGTTAGAGACGAACAGAGGCTACTTTTTTACCGAAGTACACAAAGAGGGGAACAGTTCGTTTTTAATAAACGTAATCTTATCATTATCAAACGTTTAATAAATATTTCTGCAACATTTTAATTCAGTATAACACATATACCTTATTTTATAGCTGTGCGGAGTGAAACAGTGTACAGAGTTGTTTTGTTTGGCACGCGACAATTATCAAAGTGAATAGAGTCCCCAATTCCGGGCGTTCATGTCACGAGCTCATTGAAAGCAGAATGCTTGTAATTTACACCAAAGTTGGACTTTGCAGTTGTGGTAGATATTTAGATTTACACGTAGGTACGCTGAAATCGATTGACCCGGGCGGTACGTGAATGAAAGTGCAACCGCAAGCGTCGCTTTACTCATGCTTTTGTATGGCGAACAAAAGACTGTTTAAAGTAGTTCTCTTTTTGAATATATTTTATTGGTTTGTCTGTGTTAACTGTAGCGTAGCATAAGGCATAGATTATTCAGCGTGCGTGTATAAATAACTTTGGATGGATATAAGAATTGCTTAGGCACACTTTTAAAAATAGTAATTTGAATAATATTTCAAACAACATTACATTAAGCGCAAGTACATAAGGCTAATATACCTAAGTATTGGACGCTCTTTTGAGCAATTCTGTAACCAAGTTTTAGAATGTTATTTCGAGCAAAGTTACGAGTCCTTAGGCGGCGAGTATCTTGAGTTGGTTCAGAATCTCTGGGACTTTTTGAGATAAGCATCGCATGGGGTAAGTAAACACTACTAATTTAGTTTTTATCTAATGCTAAGGACTTGAGAATTAGCTATGTAGGTAGAGGCCCTAAAGTTTCTTAAATATAATTTAACTGAAAACATGTTCAGCTTGAAAAATCATCAGATACTTTATTCACTTCACGTGACTCGAGCTTCGTTAAAATATGTACCTATTAAGTTCCTACAGACTTCATAACTCAAATTATGGTAATTTACCGAGCAGTTCAAACTTTACAGCAATAAAATCCAGATTAACAACAATTTACGCGGCCGTGGTATTAATCAAATTGCTGAAACATCAAAAAATTAATTTGGTTGAAACGGCCATTACGTTTGGAACAGAGATATCTAGCTCATCTGACTACCAGATCTCAACTCGTTAATACCCCGTACATTTGTCTAACACCACAATCAGAAATTCAACAACAAATCTTGAGTTTTAGCAATTACCATGTAAATTTGCGAAGTTCCCGAAATAATTTACGCGGAGTAGTCGCCAGATTCAAAACAATTTATATGTTAATGCCGTAGATATGGACGGAGTGTATAGAAATTAGCGAAGGGTGATATCTCAACATATAATCGAATGATAATCAGGAAAAAACTTGTTTTTTTTTTGTTAATTTTAGCCCAAACGAACGATATGTTCCTTCGTTTTAACAGAAATTCTGTGCCTTAAATATATTTCGCCAAAAGTTCACACCAACTTTAGGTAGCAACGACTTTTTTAACAAATATTATATTATCTGTTTTTAAGTTAACCGAACACTACTCATTTTGAATTGAAACTACTTTTATCTGACGTTTCGGCCCCTTTACAGGAACATAAATTCTATATTGTATTTTTGTTCACTATACACATAGCCAAGTTTGCTCATATCTAAGACATCAATATCTCCTAGAATAGGTAAGCTTAGTTAAATTAAATTGAAACATGAAACTCATACTGATAACGACTGATACCAATCCGTATCTGAACTGCAATGCAATCGTATTTGACTTAATCAGAATTGACTATCGCTAAGTTTTGAACATAAATCAACTTCCCTAGTGAGAGATGTTATTCGAAGTACGGTGTATTTCATTCATTAAGACGTATTCAGAAGAACCTAAGTATATTAGTTACTCGTATCGTATCAGTTAATACTTCGCTCTTCCGTGGGCTATACATAGTGGGCCATATTAATAAACGCGTAATAGGAACATTTTAGCTATCAAATGGTTTGTCACTTTCTGACATTCGCAATTTTCCGAAGATCAGAAGAGACAAAACATAACAGTGTTTTAGTTAGAGAGCGTTTATTAATTAATAAGTATACGTAGGTATACGTATATCATTCAGAAGTTGGTCTATTTATTTATGTAGTACCAGTAAAAGTTACACTATACAAATATCTACTACTCATGACACAAAATTTCAATTTAAATGCACTATTTAAAATGTAGAAAGTAATGATAGGTATTTGATGTTCACGGCTGTGCTTGCACCCTAAGACGCATCGTTTCCTTTATTTTATTTTGAAATCATATTCATGACGCGAAAATCATTTTTTATTACAAAAACTACGTGATCAAAATTTAAATTTCAAAAATCTTTATTATTTTTCATCAAAATTTTTCCTGTTGAGATTCCAGGAGAAATCATTCGTGTCTGTAAATAACAAGGGGTAAATAACAGGGAAATTTCGAAGCAATTTTATTGTTATTAAATCTAAATATAACCCTTAAATATTATTATGAATATTTTAAGGGGTTTCGTTGCGTAATTTATGCATTGTGCTTGTGGTGTTTGGTAAAATATCATGGTGCCCTTTTATTTATTAGTTGGTTCCATTTAATAAAGTGTAGAAGCTGTAACTTGCCCGAAGGATCTGCAAATAATATGAAGAAAAAATAAGTCCTAGGAGTACATATCATCACATAAAGGTATATAGTATTTTTAGTAAGTAGTTACTCCTGTAAGACTTGAAGAGTTTTAAGTTGGGTTTCTCAGTAGATAATACAATATACAATAATATTCAAAATTGGATCTTAATGTTTAACTATAATTCTTGTCCACTTACTTGCACCGTAGCTACCACCATCTCCAGGCTTTGAGGCGGTCTAAACACTCCGACACCAGGGTTGGCCACTAACCTACCCGAACTTACTTAGGTACTAGTCACTACATAGTATAAAACAAAGTCGCTATTTTTGTCTGTTTGTCTGTATGCTTAAATCTTTAAAATTACGCAACGGATTTTGATGCGGTTTTTTATAATAGGTAGAGTGATTCAAGAGGAAGGTTTATATGTATAAAAATTCCTGAAATTCCCACGGAAACGGGTACAACGCGGGTAAAACCGCGGGGCGCTGCTAGTAATGTATAAAAAGTTTTCTATTGAAATATGTGCGTACCGAAATAAACGTAGATAAAGACATTTCATTGAAAGGTCCAGCTCTGAACGTCAATCTCTTTCGAGTAGTGAGGCCAAGAAGAGCTATTTGTTTCTGCAAATGTTTATCAGCTTCAGGCCAGTCACTTTCAAATACACTGTAGCTTACAAATTCACTCTGTAATAAAGTATAAGGTATGGAAGTGTTCCTTTCACAGTTTCATTATTTAATTCATTTTACATTCATGACATTAAGTTGTTTGAATCATTGAGAGGTACTACCGTTCTAATTGTAATGTGAACCGTGAAAGTTTTTCTGAATAACTGCAGAATAAATCATCTTAGATTTTTGGTCTGATATCTTTTAGAAATAAGTTACACGTAGGCTACTGTTTTAAGAGTTCAAGAGCCAGATCAGATATAGGCTAATACTTGTACCAAGTTTTTCTTTTCCCAAACCGTGAGAAATAAAAAAATAATAAAACATTTGTGATCTTCAATTTTCATGGGATAAGTGGCTTGTGAAAGCAATTTGAACTACCTGGAAAATGCTAATATTTATATAATAAAAATGCGAAACAATTTCTTAATAGGTAGCAGTTCTCTTGCAGTTTCTTGGTATTTTCCTCTTTGGAATTTATTGGTTTTAACGCAAACGAATCTATATAAGTTATAAATTTAAAATAGTGATTCCTAAGTTTTTTATAAAGCCAGTTTACGAGTACAAACCTCCACAGTAACTTCATTGCCATGCCAGTAGAACAAAAGGAGCTGGATCAAACATGCCAGGATGTAAAAGCAGCTCGATACTAAAGCTGCGAGGTCATCGTCAATCTAAACATTTTGACAAGCGAACTTAATCAAAGTAATGATGCACTAGGCTTTATGTACATCCATCGTATACATTGGAGACACTTACCTCAGCAATTTGTATAATGCACACGCCTAGGTTAACAGATATGACTAACAAATAAATACACATCACCGAAGATATCATGCTGTTAAACTCTTTTTGGTAACTAGAACAAAGAAAAATAAATAGTTAAGAATAAAGCGATTCTTTGAACAAAGTAATTATTTAAATAATTCGATTACTTACTTTACTAATTTCGTATGAAATTGGTGACATTTTTTTATATTTTCATAACTCTTGCTGTTATTTTGCGTATCAATTGAATTTTTGCAATACAACTGGGACATTTTCAATTGTCCCACGAAAAAAATCATAATAGAAACGGTGAACATGTCCCAACCCACGACATAGGCACTCATCAGATGCCCTAATACCGTCTGAATAAACATGGAGCAGTAATAACCAGGCGGTTCCCGGCGAAAAGGGGTGTACCCATCAAATATGTACAAGTAAACGTTGGTCCCATTCCCAACAATCTGATTCTTTTGATAAGGCTCCGTAAAAATGCTAAAATTGGAAAAAATTGCGAGCGCCCAAAAGAAATACGTGACTCTACGGCTTCGATTTATATAATCGTTCATTATACTGTTCCCTTTTAGGTCTCCTTTCGACATTTGACTTTGTTCAACTGTTGAAATATATTTCACGAGACGCTCCCAGCTTTTGTAATTTGTTTTGAAAAAGCAACATTTTGCAACCCCCATGTGAAACGGCGCGTATTGTAGGATCAACTTGAGGGAATCTGGGTTGAGGCTAATTAAGCATTTAATGTATTGCGAGAAAAAAAATATTATTGTTGTGTAAAACAGGACTAGTTTCATTCTAGATGAAAAAGATTTCATATCCCCGACCCAGAGGCCGGTCAATTTTAATAAGCGAATATGCGGACCGAGACAAGGGTATTTTGGGTCCTCTAGAAGGTTTGAAAGCCTCTTCAATATTTTAGACATTTTTTAAGAAAACACAAATGTAAATTTTATAACTTCTTTCTCTGAAGGAGTCCGAAACGGAATACACCTGACAGGTAAATGAGAATCAAATTACTTAGTTACTAGTCACTATTACTTAGTTAATTGCTGTGAGAATTTAGATTAGAAATGCAGTTGTTACGAATATTTTGTAAGATTTAATAACCGGGTACCGTTTTGCCGATTGAATATTATATTAACCGTCGACAATTAGTGTAATTAATGTCATTTCCACTATAATGTTATACAAGTAGAAGGTAGGTATATCCTAGCCTAAAGATAGGATGACTATTATGTGTACATTTCATGAAAATCTATGCTATGAAGTACCTATCTATTCATTTACCTATGGACCAGATATTAGGCAATTGCCACTACCTATTCGTTTAATTTCACCCAAAATCTTGTAAACGTTAAGCCAAAGTACAAAAAGCTACAAAATAATTTGTTGTAAAATACCGCTTTAGAGAGTGCTAAGGTACTTTCAGTTTGTAGCTAACGTGAAGTTTACGCACAATTAGTTTTAACAGTTCACGAAAATGTAAGCTTTTAGACGTAAACGGGAGATCCTAGTGAGGACTGCCAAGTAAAATTGAAGTTAGTAGGTATACGATGTCAATGAAATTCTGCGTATTTCCGAAGTTTTAAGGGTCCCAGTTGAATGCTAAGCCTGTCGTTATGTCCAGATAAGATCAGAGGCGGAAATTAAGAGGAAATTGTATTTGTTTCTTATACAGTGATGCCCTAAATATGGGACAGATTTTAGAAGGACATGCTTCGCAAAGATTTTACAAGCTGACATTGTAAGTCTATAACAATACTAGCAGCGCCCCGCGGTTTTACCCGCGTTCTACCCGTTCCCGCGGGAATTTCGGGATGAAAAATAGCCTATAACCTTCCCGTTGAATGTGGCTATCTAATACAAAAATAATTATTCAAATCGGACTGGTAATTCCTGAGATTACCTCGAACATACAAACAAACAAACTTACAAATTTTACCTCTTAATATTAGTATAGATAATAATAATAAGTAGAATAAGTAAGCACTACGTAGTTAGTAGTGAATGTACTTACCTACAAAAGTAACCAGTACGCTGTCGCCATAATATTTTTTATAAAAGCTGGACTTTCTATAAAATCATAATTTATACTTATTTAAACGGTGTTAGCTATTTGCATTGATAACTTATTTAAGTACTTACTTAAGTACTTCATTCAATTCTTTATTAGCTATCTATAGCTTAACTTGAATTTGATCTAGATAGGTTTAAAAATATATAATTATTTATTTCAATTTTATTTATTTTATATAACCACCTGTTTCTTCCCTCCATAGGTATTTTGTTTTGCATTTACCGCTCGAAAATTGGATGGCGCCAAAAGCCCGTGCATTCGGGCCAAGTCAAATAATGTCGTATGATTTTTTTTTTAATTATTATAATTTATTATTGACTTCATAATTCAATAATATCAAAGGTTGTATTAATTGGTTCTTCCGAATCAATTAATTGATTCATGGAATTCCGCATGCGGAAAACGAATACGGAAATCGAATTTTGATTCCGCACGTATGCGGCAAAGCCTAATCTTCCAGTTGTTCTATTTTGACCCTTGCTTGGATTTTTAAGTGGTGCATTCAGCGAGGCAGTCCTTACCTTAAATCCACCCGTGCTTTTATAAATTGTCAAAAAGCAGGGCCACTCGAAACGTCATCGCACTAGCGAACGAATAATAATACTTAGCAATAGCAAGCATCAGCGATGTAAACGTTATTTCTATGTCTACGGAAATCTTAAGGGTCCTTATCCTCTAAAATTATGTAATTAAATAATTCATACCTATTTTGTTTAACTTAATACAATAAGAAAAACAAATAAAATGAAAGATCTTACTCTAACAATTTTCGTGCGTCCATGTTCTCCTAACCGGAAGTCGTTCTTTTACTTACATCTGTGGTAACACTCGGAACGCGTCTGTCAGTCAGTTTGAAATTTGACGGTTGATTAGTTGCAAATTCAAACTTTGTTTCTGTTTACGATTCGAGGATTTATTTTGTAATTTGCTTCAATTTATATAATTGAACTCGTTGAGACCAATGTGATTATTAACGGAAAGCGTGCTCGTCAGATTAGTGATCAAGTGTAACCGTTGGAGCTAGTTACCAGTGCATTTTGTTAGATGAATAACGTTTTTTGAATAGTGCCCTAAAAACGATAAAATGGTTCGAATAGGGAGAGCTCTTGTGCCTGTTGGCCCTAAATCTTTACAACCAGCACCTTCCCGATGTGGTTCTACTCAGAATATGGCTGCTAATATCAAAGTGGCGGTAAGAGTAAGACCCTTAAATGAGAGGGAAATGGGGGACAACAGTCGCGTCGTTGTCGACGTTGTAGACGAGACGATGCTGGTGTTCGACCCTAAAGAAGAGATGCGACCGTTTTTCTACCAAGGAGTCCAGCAGCCTAACAAAAACTTCCTGAAACGTGCTAACAAGGAGCTGAAGTTTGTTTTTGACCATGTTTACGGGCAGGGTGCTTCTAATCAGGATGTCTTTGAAACTACCACTAAAGACATGTTAACTTCCTTGATGGAGGGCTACAATTGCTCTGTCTTTGTGTATGGGGCCACTGGAGCTGGTAAAACATTCACCATGATTGGAAGCAAGGAGTATCCTGGCATCACATACTTGACGATGGAACATCTATTTTACACGATCAACTCTTATGAAAAAGAAAGAGAGTTTGATATTGCTGTTTCTTATATTGAAGTGAGTATTGTTGTATTGAAAACACAATTATTGTTGTTGAACTAAATAAGTTTGATGCAGGCTTTTTATTTAAGGTTCAATTTGTATTATAAGTGGGTATCAATAGGACTCTATTGTTAACTCAATTCTTTGCTTTATAGACATTCAAACTATCTATCTGTATCATATAATAAGAGTTCACTCTGTTTTGATTACACATTAAATGGTTTAGGCCCATCTCGTAGCCAGATTTGGTAGCTAGCTTCCAAATGGGAGAAATAATCCCGATTCGAAGCTGGCTACGAAATAGGAATTCGAAAGTCCAAGATTTAGGCTTTTAACTAGTAAAAAAATAAATAACCCTAACCTACCGAATAGATCGTTCCCATTTAGTAGCTAGCTACAAGACGGGAAAACACTTTTCTCATTTCGTAGCTAGCTACCAAATCTGGCTACGAGATGGGCCTAAACTCATTAAATTGCTGAAATAATTTTGGATTTTTTAAAGATGAATGGCCTTATTAATGAACACTAGTTTACATCATTTTAGCTGTGAAATGTTTTGTCCCTTCCTGACATACGCTATTTTCCAGAGAGCCAAAGACAACACACATTAAAACAGTGTTTTAGTTATTTTTAGTGTTTATGAATAAGTTGGTAATTATAATTGAGTGAATATGGTGATTTTTAACATACATCCTTTCAGGTATACAACGAAAATGTGTATGACCTTCTAAAACCATCAAACACTCCACTACAATTGCGTGAAGACGCTAAATACGGTGTGATGGTTGCCGGTCTGACCCTGAACAGCATCAAGACAGCTCGGGAACTCCTCGATATGCTGGAAGACGGGAACAAGAACAGGACCCAACATCCGACTGATGCTAACGCAGAGAGCTCTAGGAGCCATGCTGTTTTTCAGGTAGGGTATTGTTTAGTGATTACTGTACAATACTTATGTAATATCAAAAGTAAATATGTCTTAAAAATTACTCACCACATATTTATTTACTTATGGGAACGATATTAATTAATTACATGTGAGTTTAAAACACAACATATACTGACAACTCATTCCTAGCAACACCTTAATATATGTCAGTAAATTAAGTGTAACTGGAATATTTATTTCTCCAATTTTATTCTATAAAGAGACCATGGGCCCCATTACTAAACACTTTGACACTGGCATTGGGCACTAACCAATTGGAAATTACTAACTTACTTCTATAAATAAATTTCCACCAGGTCTATGTAAAAATGCGCTACAAGACAAGCAGCCAGCTCCGTTTAGTCAAACTCTCCATGATTGACTTAGCCGGGAGTGAACGAGCATCAGCTACAGGCTGTATCGGCGAGCGGTTCAAAGAAGGAGCTAACATTAACAAGAGTTTGCTGTCGCTCGGCAACTGTATTAATAGGCTAGCTGATGGTAGCAGCTACATACCTTACAGGTTGGTTACCATACACTATATACCTTTAAGAAATTAAGTAATTTTATGAGAATTCAGTGAACATTGACGACATTTATAGACAGTTTGTCTGAAAACGAAGTATTATTGTACCAGACCATTTTCGTGGTAAAAGGTATAGCTGGTTCCCACTTGTCAGATGTTGAGCCCGGATATTAATCAGACATCCGAGTGTTGAAGCCGAAACATAATTGTGAGTCAAACTATTATGAGAAACATGTATCGGATTCGGGATTTTGTGTCGGTGCCAATACAAATTCTAAACATACTGTGTAGGACTAAAATTGGTGTGTAAATGTTTGTTAGAGCTTACCATGGTGTCTTCATTTCACCTTTTATACATATTTTACCATCATTACGCTTTCTTACCATTCCCAGAGACTCCAAACTAACTCGACTCCTAAAAGACAGTCTCGGCGGCAACTGTAAAACGGTCATGATAGCCAACGTTTCGCCATCAAGCTTCTGCTATGAAGACACATACAACACCCTGAAATACGCAGCTAGAGCAAACAAGATACAACTTAGTATCAAAAAGAATATTGTTGATGGTGATATGAGGTTGTCTCAGTATGTAAAGATAAATGAGGAACTTATAAAGAAGGTTAAAGAGTTGGAGGCGAAGCTTTCCTTGTCCAGTGTCAAGGTGGTTAGAGAACCTGATATGGCGAAACAGAAAGGTAATTTTAATTCGCTAGATGATGCTTTCAACAAAATTACAATGTACTATTGATATATTCTGTGTTGTTTGTGTGTCTTTGTCGTGTTGTTTATATTGTAGTCAGAATTATCACAAATCTTATTATGCAGCACATGCAAGTCAAAGAATATATGTTTTAGACCTGAAAGCTTGCATTACCATAAAAAAATATTACCAAACATTAACATAACTCATTTTATATAGCAAAAGAAGATTGGCGCCGTCGTATTCTTCAAGAGGAGGAATCGTTCGCGTCCATTGAGGGGCATCTTCTATCGTTGATGGCGAGACAGCGTGTGTTGGCGTTACGCCAGCGTTTACGCACCCGGGCCTTCTCGCATGTCGCTGATTTGGCTCATAGGTCATCTACAGAAGCTATGGAACAGGTATGTCAAATTTTTTTCAAGTATTTTGTTAAGAAATTAATGAAATCATGAGTTCGTTCATCTCGGAAAGAATAAAGAAGATGAAGTCAATAAAAAATAAACTAGTTGCTGGAGAAGACAAAATATAATGTCCAATAAATAGTGAATTCATTCAAATACTTCAATTCATTGTTGTACAATAGTTAATACTACTAGAACCTTAGTAAACGTTAACTAAGTATAAAGCAACTAAATGAAAATAATTTAAACGAAATGTTTGTCCTTAGATGTGTAACGAAGACATTCCTAGACAAGAACGCGCCGCCGAAAACAACATGAAACAGTCTATTAGTCTAGACACCAAGGTGCTAGCCACATGGACCAAATGGAATGAGTATAAAAAGAAATTCAACATCCTGTGCCAACAAGCGCTTACCGATTGTCCAGAACTCACAGACTTGGTCGAAAAAGTACGTTTGCTGAGTGAAATGAGACACATAAGAGCGCGAGATGATTTGAGACAGAAACTTCTAGCAATAGAAAACGAGGAAATCAATATGTTCACTGAATATATGAGTGAAATGCCTAGTATGCTCAAAAAGTTATATTTAACGCTAAAAGGATACGACAAAGCCCCTCCAGCATTAACATCCGAATACTTAGAAATAATGAAGAAAGCCAAGTTTGCTAAAGGAATATCCTGGTCCGATAAAACGGCTGAAACTGATGCACATTTCAAGTTTATCTCTACTTTAAATTTAGACAAACCTTCGACCACAATGGAGTATAGTTTAGTTAAGAATAATGACGCTAATGTGACTGTAGAAATAACGACAGACAGCGATGAGTTGACTGATATCGAAAACAAGGAACCAGTCAGGTTGTCTGCTAAGAAACGTAAATGTACTCCCATCAAACTGAACAGAAGCGACACCATAATAATAAATGACTCTCTAGAAAGCCTAGATGTGACCAGAAACTTGAATTCTGCAAAGAAAGTGAAAAGAGACTTTGACGCGGCATCCGATGTGGAGAACTTTGAAATTTTAGACCCTAAAGATTTGAATTCTACGTTCGTTATGGCTGGGAAAATGGAGAACTTCAAGAATCCTATCAAGATTGAGAAGGAAAATGGACCGCCTATGAAGAGAGGACTTGTGGATCGGACTAACACTATGAATAATCAGAGGCCGGTCAATTTTTATGACAGAGGTAAGTCTTGTAGGAACTGCTGACCTTTGACCTAGATTTTAATATGAACAACTTTAAATTAATTAGTTAATATAAGAATAAAACAAATAATATTTTTAACTTGTCTTCCCTATACCTATTTATCAATGCTGTTAGAGATGTGGAGTGCCTAAAAACTCCATCATAGTTCCCTACAATACAAACATACTCGGAACTTCTGAACTTTGATTGTAAAAGTACTACTATTACCATTATGATTGCCATTGCCAACTACTTTTCGAAGTTCACAGTTAAATCAACTATACTCTTTCATTCCATCTTACCTTTATCATATTTCTGAATGAAGCCAATTTTTTTGTCAGCTAAAATAGTGAAACCTGTGGTGGGACGAGCGTTACCGCTGCGGCGACCGCAAACGGCCCCACCGGTTGCGAGTCGCACTGCAGGCTTCGGGTCTTCACTGTCTCGAGATGGCACTCCTTTACAGAGGAATGTACAAGGTATGTAGGACAAAAGTCAACTGGGTGTCCACTGTTTTGCATTGCAAAGTACTTCAAACGTTAAAAAAACTAACTTGTGTATGTCTGTGTTTACTAAAATTATGTATATGTTATGTGTTCTTCTGTTATTGGATTTAAATAGTACCCGTCGGTTATTTTTATATGTAACCATTAGGTGGGATTCGGGATTTAAACTTGTCTATCTTTGCCAAAATACATCAATATCGGATCTTACCCGTGAAAGCGTAATAGACAGATCGGAAAAAGTTCGAATTCAGTTTTCGCATTTATAATAAAGAAAAGTAGGGTTTTTAATTCATCTAAGATACGATTTTTGCATTTTCTTGCACCGCATGTTTTGACCATTTCTTTGATCAACGATACACTAAAAGCCTTTCGTATTCATGATATTGTACAAACATCTTCTGTTATTATAATTAATGACTTATAACTTAGAATATAATTCATATAATTAAGTATTTATTTAAATAACAGCCAACAAAAAGAGTATCATTGAACGAAGGTACATTTGTATACGTCCTATATGTGTAACCACTAACATTCGTTCCATGTGTCGTCGTTCGTCTAACAAACTAACAGATGCACGACAAAAGGGAAATGTAACTCAAAAATCAGTTGGTTACAAATCAGTGCGAGCGAGGGACCGGGCGCAGGCACATCCCTACTCCAGACCAGCGCTCACTGCGAGGAAGTGATTCAGATGGTGCCTTAGTGATGTACAACTACAAAATGGTTTATCGAAACTTGCGTAACATAATTGTTTTATACACTATCCAAACATGTTCAACAATATTTAAGCTATGTTCGAAACTGTATCAAAATTATTTACACATAATATTGTAATATCTCACTGTACTGATATCTTCAGTGAGATAAGAGGGTGTTGGCCCAGTAATGGGACTTAGGCTAATATTGTGTCAAAATTACTAACTCACTTGACACTTGACAAAATTAACGTATTTTTTTTGTTCGTGTTTGCATACTGTATATTACAATGGGATGTTTGCAAGGTAGCCTAATCGTGTGGTGGAAATTGATTTTAGAGACACTAGTGATATCTATATATTTTATTTGTAAGTGATTTTATGTTTTTTTTAATGATAGGAAACTTGTACCTATGCAATGTTACTAGTTATTACTTAACTGAATCTTGACTGTAAATTGACTTGAGGGCCGTTTACACGATGTATTTTATTGCTTTAGACACGCGTTGTGTGTTTTTTGCGGTTATGATTTACATCGTGTGTATACATCTTTATTATTGACGAATATGTTTTTGAGACGATTTATTAATGTAACTTTAGCAATACATAGTTAAAAGATGAATGATTAAATTAATTCATACCTCTATGTTATGAGTATTCACACGCGGTTGTTCAACCCACACGCTCTAAATACTTTAAATAATAATTGTATCATGTTACAAATTTTGGTTAGTTTGAAGATTTTCTACCTCGCTGAGATAAAAAATAAAAATAATGTTGAATAGAAATTAATAATAGCTAGTTTAAAATTGCGGCGAGTGTTCGTTGAAACTGAAGTATGCCCGAGACCAACGTATTATTTGCTTAGTTTGGTTTCAATAACCCGTTTTTGCTTAGTTTGTGGAATTTTGAGCATTACATTTTAAATAAATATTTCTGATCAAATTGTAATTCATGTTTTATGCTTTACTTGCTTTGTTCTCAAAAGCGAAGTAAAAGTTACCGGACTATTTTTAATCCTTTGCTATTTTTTAAATGTAAAAAAGCATTCGTATTGAAAATGTGTTTACGAAATTTTACCGTTTGTAGCACGACCGTTTGTAATGTGTATTTTATACAAAATAAAGTTAGGAATTCAATTCGAACTAATTGTATTAATCAACTAAAGAATAGAGGATTTAGGGTTGTCTTTTATAGAAGAGGCGCGGAGTTTTTTTTGCCATTTGATTGGTGGGTTTTTACATCGCTCATCGCTTCACTCTAGACAGGCAGCTTAAATTCATTACGATTATTTTTTCATCATTAGATTAGAATGATTAAAAACGTTTATGGGTTTATATTACACTAGCCGCGCCCCGCGTTGTTACCCGCGTTGTACTCGTTCCCGCGGGAATTTCGGGATAAAATGTATCCCATGTGTTATTCTGATGTATAACCTATATTACTGTAAAGTTTCATCCAAACCCGTTCGGTAGTTTTTGCGTGAAAGAGTAACAAACATACATCCATACATCCATCATCACGAACTTTCGCATTTATAATAATTAAGTAGGATATTTATACCAAGCCAAGCATTCACTTTGGTATGAAACTTCTTTGACATTGCATTTAACACGTTGCTAGAGAAACTAATGTCTTACTTAACTTGTACTATGTATTTTTAATTCAGATGTTTATAAAAGAGTATATTTTGTATTTTTAACTTAACGAAGTTTCTTTTGATACTACTGAGTGGCACATTTTTCTTAACACTTTGCAATTATGCTTTGAATACTTTAGCTAATCTATGTTTATCCTAAAATAGATTTTTATTATATTATTGTATGTTTTTAATGAATATTTGATTTGTATTAGCAATAGAAACGTGTTCTATTAAGCTTTTTAATTGCTTTTTTTCTTGTTATGTTCCAAAATAGAGCCCTTGGTATTGGTTGTAAAAATAAACGAAATACGTAATATGCTTTTAAAAGATAATTCGGTCAAATAATTTTAATTAACTAACGTTGCTTTAACACAATTTGGTAGATAATAATTTAAAAAATATTTATAATACTATTGTACAATTTTTATATTATAATTTAAACTAATTAATGTATGACTGATATTTAAGGAGCGAATTATAAATTGTAATTATTTTTTATTTAGATTTAACTTGTGAAAATTTAATTATAGACAGTTCATAATAATCGTGTTTTCATTAAACCCTCGTCATGCGATCACATGGCGTAAAATCTAATTCTGATTTTGGAACGAAGTTCCTTATCGCGCGTTGCGAAAGGGGGCTAGACGGAAAAAATTAAGATGAAAGTTGTAACGACACATTTTGCGTTAGAGAGAGACAGACAGAGAAACAGGCTCACGCCGTTAGAGAGAGACAGACAGAGAAACATGCGCACGACGTGCGGCGTGCGCATGTTTCTCTGTCTGTCTCTCTCTTTTATAGAAAGCAAGCCAGATATTTTCGTTTCGTCTTTCTATTTCGCATTGAACTTCGTTCCATCCGGGTGTCCCTTGACACCTCTCAAGTTTTTTTTCTTAGATTTATAGATACAAATTACGCAACATCAATTTTCTCTTATCTTATGTTTGAATACGGTTAGACAAAGTCGAGATACGCGATACTATAAATAAAGTTGAGATACAACGACTCGCCGGTCTGTTCTGAGTTATACTAATTAAATTGACTTAATTTATGTCAGACGCGAGTGCATATCCACCGTTGCTGTCTAATTACAAAAGGACAAATTGAAGGCTTTGCTACACATCCTGTGTTCGTGCATTCCGACTACCTAACTCAATGAGATACCTCTTGCACGTTAAAAATTAACAGTCTCCGTAAATTGCATAGAGAGTAATGTTGCTGGCTTAATTTATTTATTTAAGGACAGGCAATGAAAGAGATATTAAAACTTAGCACAAAATTAATACCTAAAAATTAAGTACCTATAGGTGCCACGTAACGTTACCTATATTTATTATTATACGTAAAAATATGAAATGTATTATCAAATAAAACAGAAATTATAAGTTAATGCTATAAATTTATATGGTACTAGCTGACCCGGCAAACGTTGTTTTGCCATATAAACATTTTGGGGTTAACATTTAGGGGGATGAAAAATAGATGTTGTCCGATTCTCAGACCTACCCGATATGCGCACAGAATTTCATGAGAATCGGTCAAGCCGTTTTGAAGGAGTTTAACTACAAACACCGCGACACGAGAATTTTATATATAAGACTAGCTGCGCCCCGCGGTTTCACTCGCTTTGTACCCGTTCCCGCGGGAATTTCAGGATGAAAAATAGACGTTGTCCGATTCTCAGACCTACCCGATATACACATAAAATTTCATGAGAATCGGTCGAGCCGTTTCGGAGGAGTTGTGGTTCAACCACGCACCCCGTGACACGAGAATTTTATATATTAGAAGATAAATTACCTTAGTTAAAGGCATATTAAAAAGGTAAGAAATTCTTTTGCAGGTAATATAAAAAATCAAAGTCATACCATTTATCAATATAGAATTATTTTATGGTAATCCTCAAAAAGTTACATAAAAATAAAACCGTTAAGTTTACGGAGCCTGACTGTAATAATACTTTGAAATGACTGAAGCACTTAGGTAGTAAAAAATAATGTTATTCAGTAAACTCAAAAGGTCGATTAGATACCTCGAATAGATTGGCAAGGAACATAAATCAGGGTATGTATGGATCCTGTGTAAATAAATTGATTCAGTTCAATCAATTTTTTGCCGCGAACTTTCCTCAACCGACAAACTCACTCTCGGTGTGATTAAAGCGGTCAATCATTCGGTCTTACCGTCCAGTTAACTGGAAAATTGGTAATTAGATCGTGTAGGTGTGATAAACTGGGATATTTTGTGTGTTAGCCCAAGATAATTTGGGAAGGATTGACTCATTATGTTAACATCGCACGTTCACATTCGAACGAAATTGCTGTATTAAAAAGGACCATCTTTATTTGCATAAAACTAATTAAGTACCTGTTTTATAAATGTTTGTGAAGTCGGTTTGTTGTCAAGCCTCTACGGCATTGGCCGGTAATAAAGCAGTGATTACTCGCTGCGTTTCCGTAAAATAATTAATGAGCCTCGGGAAACACTGCTCGCAATTATATATCGCATATTGACAGAGCATTTTATGTTCCATCGATGCGATGCATCTACTTGGATTTAATAATGCATCCTGTTCCGATGTTAATCAGTGATGCATGTTTTGCGAGTTCGGTTTAGTTAAACGTTTTTATTCGACTCTATTTAAAGGATAAAATGGGTCATTTAGTTTTCAAACTACTTAGTTCTAGTATACACGTAAACAAACGTAATCGTGAAAATTGGAAATTCAATTTGTTAGGATTATTCTGTAATTATTCACACAAAATCGTAATTCAAAATTAGCTATTACAGACTTATATTTCCCCATAAAACGATATATTGCAGTGCCGTTATCGCATTGTCATAAGTCCTATCACAATATATTCCGCTAGAGTCGATAATAAGGAGTATTATATAATCACAAGTCTAATAAAACAATAGATATATACCTATCTATTGTTTTATTAGACTTGTGATTATTATTCTGTTCGTTTATTAGTTTCTGAGCGCGAACGGAGACCCACTACTCATTCACCGGGAAATGCAGGCGCTTAGTTTGCAATCTCTACTACTGCTCGTTTTGAAATAAGCTTTCATATTCAAATATGTATCACATCCTTTTAGGTGGGTTCTATAGTTGGTTTGAACATTCTATTATAAGCATGCACCTTGTCCTCTCTGATGGCTGAACCACTGAAAGTATTTACATGTTCCCTAAAGTTCAAAAAGACGTTTAATCCTGTTTTTCCTTAGTTGATTTCCTGAAGCGGAGCGCTGCTAGTCGTCTATAAAAGGGTATGGATTTCAATGGTTTTAAAAGTGGATAAACATTTAGGCGTTCCGTCGGGCAATCCTTTGAGTGTGAACTCTCGCTCCCATAGGGGCAGTTAGCGGCGTTCACAGGCCACCGGGCTCGAGCGCGGCCTCAACTTCGTCGATTGTTTCGCTCACATCTCGCAATCTTCCCGTTATTTCCTTGTTTTACACAACGTCGACTTGTTTGTTTACTTTGTGTTTCAGGACATACGGGCTTTTCGTTGTTTTGTCCCGATATTGATGGCCGACCCGAACTTACTGAACTTATTTTCAGAAATTGTTAAGTAAATACATTTTCACAAAATCAATTTCAGCGTATGAATACTGGTACTGAAGTTGACGCTGTGCAATAATAACGTAGATTACGTATCAAGCTAAGTAGTCATAGCGGTGCGCTAAAAACGCTGTAGCACCAACAATAAAACTGCATCATGTTCGTTAATATCGGAATCAACTTGAGATTACATTGGAAAGGAATGACTGCTCATTGTCACAGTAAAACAAAGAGATTTCATACAAAGGAGCGCGGTCTCTCGGCTTATCGGCAGTCACCAATGTTAGTGTACTGGGAATTTGCTTCTACTGTGCAAATGTACAGAGTATAGGCGAGCCAGCCACCGACAGCGCTCGTGTCCAATGAAGCTCATCGATATTTAATGAATAGCATGCAATCACAGCGAATTGAAACACAATTTTATTTTTAGATTGCTTTTTCGTTGAATATTTTATTTAAATGGAATTTATTTTGCCGCGTACAATAAAATGCAGCGAGATATGATATTTCACGGTTATTTGCGTAAAGTTTTGTTTTATCATGAACTGAGTCGTTGAAGTTTCGGTTTTAGTTTTGTTCCGGAGGGAATATCGGGTTCTATGTTGCAGCTTCTAGATATTATATAACAGTAAGTCCTATATTAAACAAACTTTATGTAGATAAGTGACCACTTCTTCTTCTTCATCGAGTGGATGGTCACCCTAACCAATCCTGGTGTCAGAGTGATTGAGCCGCCAAAGGCCTCTGACATGGCTCAAGTAACGACTACTATCCGTAGAAAGTAACCGGGACCGACGGCTTAACGTGCCCTCCGAAGCATGGAATCGTCTTACTTTTCGGGCAATCAGGTGATTCAGCCTGCAATGCCCTAACCAAACTGAGGACAGTCTCACAAAGTGATTTTTGTGAGATATCCCCACCGGGAATCGAACCCGGAACCTCCGGGTCGTGAGCCGAGCGCTCAAACCACAAGACCACCGAGACTGTTAAAACCACTGTGTTAGAGTTAAAGACCACTGTGGTGTCAAATTAATGTAAACGAGCGATAAACGGTTCGATTAACCGATCCGATTAGGTGCAGAATTCGGCGACCGTTTTTGGTTTTACTGAATCGGTTATACGGATTGCGTTGCTACCGTATACGGTCAACCGAAAACTTGTTTACTCTGGTTGTTGACTGAGTATAAGCTGAGCAGAATATGGTCTAAAATAATGATGTAAAAGCGCCATAACCCACTGAGTTGGGCGGCTTTAATAATAGTTTATTTAAGGCTAGAGGTTTTTAAGTAGAACTGCCACTTAGACCGAAGTAATCAAATAAAATACCAATTTTATATTAAGTTTGATCGTGAACTTTTATAATTTTGACCGAATTCCCTTTAACCTTTGAAACTAATTTCAAACAAACAAAAGTAACAACAAATCTATGAACAACAATGAATAAAGTTACAAATTACAAGAACGACGCCTAACTAAACAATGAGCGAGTAACGAATGTTTGCAAACATGAAAAAACATTTCTTATTGAGCCGAATGTCAAGTAAATATTGAACAATAAACAGTTACCTACAATTGTTCGTTTTTCCAGTCGAACGGACGGCCGAACCTACAAATATTGTTTGGATTCAGTGAGACAGTATAAAATACATGTAAATAAACATAGAAAGCTGTCGATAAGTCAGTCCGGTTGACTGACGCTTATTGGCGTGAGAAAAATCTGTCAAAACTGTTTTTCCTATTTTCTGCATTCGGTTTTATATTTTGCTTTTTATAGGTACTTGCTACGCATCATTGTGTGTGTTTCATGATTCTCTACTAGTATTCTTGTGTTTGTGTTACTGTGCCAATAATAAACATTACGCATTTTCCGCATTCATACAAAGATATAGAAAGTAACAAATATTCCGTCGCCAAATATGATTTTTAAAAATAATGTTTTGTTTTTGTAGTCTTGATGCTTGCCAGCTACGAGCTACGAAATAAAATTACTCGTAGCACCGTAGCAATAGTTGGCTACGACATGTAGTGCGTAGCATTTCGTAGCAATGTTTTCAATGCGATTTAACTTTTGTTACATTAACATTCCGTCTCCAATCCCGCCCAATGTTTTAATTAAAATGCGCGATTTATTTATCGCGTCAAATTTAGCGCGTTTACAAAATTAGTATGGATAACCATAATTTGCTGTATTAAAGAGTAATCACCTCCGAATTGGAGTAAGATGAATATCTTACCTCGGTTGAGTATCGAAGTCCGCACTGTGATGTCGGCTGGTGACCCTTCCGTAATTGGTTTTATGTAAATATGGAATGAGCCGCGTTAGCTCGTGGTTACGGAACGTGATGGTAGCGTAACCGTTTCTTTAACCCGCTTCACTCTAAACGGGCCATCGTTTTATCTAGACTTATAGTTTGTTGATAAAAGTAAATGCTAATAGGTTACCGTAAGTAGTTGAGTTAGTGTATGTTTTCCATATATGTATATTATTACTTAATCTATGAATAAACATATGGGTAACCTATATACCCATAGGTATAGTAGATTATGTTTTAAGTAAACTTTACACTATCTAAGTATTACGAATGTTCACGACCAGCGTAAAAATAAAAAATAATATAAACTCGAAACATAAATAAAACAGATACCGCTATCTAGATATTCGTTAACAAATAGAAAGACAAACAATGTCGCACCAAGTCCAATCATTTTAATATAACACCATAGTTATGTGTAAACGAAATTCCCAGTTGTAATCGCCTAGTTAATGGCTCGACAAACACTTAAATTCCGCAAGTAATATTTGAATTAAACTGGAGACGAATCCTTCAGGGCGAGGGGATGAGCTGGCGGGGCCCTGTGCCGGCGGACAGGGCCCGGGGCCCGGGGCCCAACACGCCCCGTCTTGTTAGGGTTAATTGATTTATGTATTCCACTCCCGTTCGCTGCCTAAGATTAATACATTTGTTGCCTAAATAATAATCCGTGATGAATTTACAATTGACAATCCCGAGTTTGTGAGTTGTATCGGTATTATATGTTGTACTGTTGATTACAACGTAATGGAACTTTCGGGTTATTTACTTCTTGTCTTGTTTTGGTGTGCTTAGTACGGAGTGGATTTGATTGATTTAATTTAACTGTCTTAATATAAAATACTTGTATAAAAGTAATTCAAATTTCAGAAGATCTTCTGTGACCACGGTTCCTGTAAAGGGGCCGAAACGTCAGTTAAAAATGTAAAATAAAAGCGAAGTGTATCTTTAAACGTAGTTTCAATTCAAAATGAGTAGTGTTCGCTTAAACTTAAGATACCAGTAATTCAAATTGTTCGAAGTATAAGACTTGGGTGCGTATAAATAAATATATATAACATTACTAGCTGCGCCCCGCGGTTTCACCCGCTTTGTACCCGTTCCCGCGGGAATTTCGGGATGAAAAATAGATGTTGGCCGATTCTCAGACCTACTCAATATGCTCACAAAATTTCCTAAGAATCGGTCAAGCCGTTTCGGAGTACGGGAACGAACATTGTGACACGAGAATTTTATATATAAGATTATGCTAGTTCTCCTGTTGACAGCTACTATGTATTACAAGTCAACCAAAAGCAATTCAATTGTTTGAAACTAAACCGAGCCTCGGGCGACAACTTACACAAGTAAATAAAAAACGACTATTATTTGCCTCGCGACCTTTGCCTAGTGATCTTGTATGTTTATTATTCTTTGTAATAAAAATACAAGCTCTAAGAAACCGTCGTTTCTTTTGAATTCGTTTGATATATGACAAGCCTAATGTTTTGTTAAAATAATGTTATCTGTATTTTGTTCTGTCTATATGTATTGTGTGAGGTTTTGTTTTTTATGGTAAAATACATTATCACTACCTAGCTGCTTTGTTATTTTAGGTTTCTATATTACACATAATATATGTATTTATCGTGAATAGAAGAAAAAAGTGTACGTTCTTTTATTATTTGTCCTTTATTTGTTGGTGTCATGTGCCTTTTTTTTTTTTTTTTTTTTTTTATTTTTTTTTTTTTTTTTTTTTTTTTTTTTTTATGGGTGGGGAATGCCTTTACGCATCCCCGGTTGTTTGGGGAAACAACCGGGGTATGTGGGACTCAACCCCGGCACAATCGTGTCGGGTAATACTGGTGTCATGTGCCTGCTAACTGGCAGCTTAGTCTTAGGCTCTGAATTTAACTCTCGGGTTGAGTAAAAGATGCTTTTCAAATCCAGTTCATCAACCACTAGGTAACCGTAGTGATTTCGACTAAGGCCCCTTTCAATTTAAACCTTTAAGTCATTCGACCACGCGCCACAGTAGTGTGTAGTCCGCTGCGCGCGTAGATGTTCTTGTGTTTTTTGTACAGAACGCCTGTCCCAGAACGTCTGACAACTTTTAATTTGAAGGAGCCGTAATTTTGTACTTTGCCTTTGCCATGTTGTGGGACATTATAGGAAGTTAATAAGTATTTATTCGTAGAAAACATTCCGATTAATTCCTTGTGCATATAAACGGTAATTTGCGGTCCAGAACAACCAAATCTCCGTATATGTAAAACGTATTCAAACCTATTCTATTCATTCAGAAATTGAATCGAGAAATCGATTTTACGACCAGCTTTCAACATCGATTGCATCGTATTCGAATCTGCATTCGATCACAATCACGCGTCAAGAAAAGCGCTTTACTTTTTACAGCACTTTTGTGTATGCGTTTCACTTTTCACATTTAGATTCAAAGATTTATTGAAATCAGTATAAAAATACATCCATTCTTCTACTACTTATTAAGGGTTTTTAATAACAGCAACGCCATGCGGCTTCACCTTGGGTTGTACCCGTTTTCTGAGGAATCTTAGCATGAAAAGCAGCTTCGAATGCATCAGTGGGTATCATAATATATTTTTGTGATCATTTTGATGGTGCATAGTTAGAGTTTCTTGCCCATTCTTATCTGCTGATGTTCTTCCGAACGGTACGTTCAATAGAGCCTCTATGGGGCCAAAACTGAATAAAAATATTTAACTTTGACTTGACTTTGACTTTGATACCAGATAATAGTTAAATCAAAGTGTTAGTTCAGAAAACTCCGTGATTAAAAGTTAATCTTCAGCTTTATTATATTAGCATAGATAATATGAGCGTTAACCGTCTAGATGTGTTTGGTATCTTTGTTATTTGGTATACAGTCAAATATATATATTTTCAGTACACAATAAGTAAGTATTGTACATTTTACAGTATCATACATTTTCACACCAAGAAAGTAACATATCGTAAAACTAGGCACACAATCGCATAAACCTATCTAAGGAGGTCTTAACAAAAGATTTAATTTAAGGCCGCGGCGAAGTTTACCGATAAAAATCACCGTTTACTACCAAAAGAGGGAATTTACTTCAATTACATTTGTAAATTAAGCAATGAAAGGGCGAAAACGTTACGTGAGTCGATTATTAAATGTTTTAACGCAAAAACTCGAGTTGAACAGAGTATTTCAGTATAAATACTGTGTTTGCGGGCCATGAATGCAAATCCGAAGGTAAGTTTGAGAGGATGATGCTTTGCGTTGAAATTGTATTCGGTGTTCTGGTTTTGCGTTGATTAATAATTCTTTATTATTTTGTTGCATTATTACTTTAATTATAATTTATTAATGCTACAAACGTGTACAAAATGTATGTAATTTAAACTTATAGGTATTAATGTCAGTGGTGTTTTATTTTATGAAGTTGTTTTTAACAATTTGTGTTCACACACACACACAAAAGGACTAATCCGCACAAGGGATATTGCACGAGGTGACAAAAATCTTGCTCGTATGCGATAACCTGCACTTAGCCCAGCACCTTATTCCACCGATAGAAAAAACAATTGTACCTCAAATTGTCTCCCGTCGATGACAGATTGCAGGCCGGACCCGCATCCGGTTCGAGAACATTTTAGTTTAATTATGTTGGTGCATGCGGTTGCGGTCTGCGGTACATCATCGACTTGTACATTTATTAATTTAATTAAACTTAATTGTAGTGTTGCAGTATTTTCGTCTAAGTCTCAAACAAAATTTGATATTATATTTTATATAATATTTCCTAATTTAATCTTAGGTATTCAAACCACAAACACTTTAAAGAAGAGTATTACTTAAGCTAGGTAATAAAACAGTATCAAAGAACCTAATTATAAAGTGTGACATTATAATACGGCAGTAATTTTTCAACCGGACGGAATGAACGTGTTTTTGTGTATTTTTTGTGACAAACTGGCGACATCTGGTGAATGGACTTGAATTTTAAATTATTATTTACTTTGTAATGAAATAAAGGACTTTATTGGTACAGGTTTTACAGATGTGACGTACTGGTACTTTATTGTTGTTGATGGTGATTTAGAGATGATGAAGGCGATTATCAATATTTGAAAAAGAAAATTCAAATAAGTAGGTAGTTTTCGTTTTTTTTTTTTCAAAAATTAAAAGCTGACGTTTCTATTAACAAGTTACATAGAGGTAAATAAATAAATATACCCGGAAAACTTCATTGGCGGTTCATTAGATCCAAACTAAGCTCTAAGCTTGTGATATGGAATCTAACTAACTGATACTGCTACATATGTATACACAAATACTATAAAAGAATATATAATTGACACCCAGACGTCGTCGCCAACAACTATGTCTTCACATATTGTTGACTCCGGGCGGGAATCCAACCCGCAACCCCCGACACAGTAAGCGCTCTCACTGCCACTGTACCGAAGGGCTTGTCAAAAAGGTACGGATTAAAATAAGATTATATTTATTTTAAAACTAGCTGTGTCCTGCGGTTTAACCCTCATTTATTCCGTCGTTTCTTACCATTCAAACCTTCCCTGGATTACGATAAACCTTTCAAAACCTTAGTTGTTCTCGAGTTTTAGCAAGACAAACGAACGACGGTTGATTTTTATATATATAGAAAGTTATGACTGATTTCATATGCATAAAGTAGGCGTATTAAGTATTTTGTTACGCATTTTCGCTCCAAAAAGTTCATGATGAACATTCATGGAAAATTTAAGATGGGGAAACAGGAATGTATATTCCTGCATTGCTACAACGTCGGAGATTGAATAAAAGATCTCATGCATTTGAGGAGTAGTGGATACCTCTCGACTATAGAAGCCGAAAGACTTATCATAACATATCTTGGTACTTTTTATTACTAATATAGTTTTATTTGAGTAGGTTAAGTTCGTACAGAGATCTAAATATGTAAACATCTTTAGAACAGCTAGCGATGTTTTCTTGTTTTTATGTAATGTTAATTTAGTTATGTAACCTATATTGTTGAGCAACTTAGTGTCCGATTGAGCTGTTTGGTTTTTCTTTTGGTCCTTGCGTTTAGCTTGCTCTATACTCGACGAATATATTAATAAAATATTGTTTTAAGAGTCTCATAAATTTATATATCGTCATAGAGTTGTTTCCAAAGCATAAGAAAATGGCAGATCATAGATGCACAATTTTGATCTCGGAAGAGTATTTATTGCGTAACTTCTCTATTTCGGGGTTTAAAAGAGAGTTTTTTAAGGATTTGGCATTATACTTACAAATTAGGTAAAAACAATCCTACTCATGTCTAGACAAAAATAATATATCACTAGTAAAACTATAATTTGAAACGCGATTCCCAGTTGCATACCTACAAGAAACGTAAAGAAACACTGAAATATGGTAGAAAGTAGATACTGATCTGTCAAATATAGTTTTGGATTGATGTTGAGAGCAATACTCTCAGGGTCTGGTGCGAGGCTAACTGATGTTTCGGCTTCCAACACCCTCGGGACCGAAGTTCCATAGTAAATGTAAGAAAAATGTTTCTTTTTCCATACGAAAAACTTCATGACATATTATCCCTCGGGAGTTACACGCCACAAGTGATTCGGGTAATTAGCAAGCGGTATCGTATATTTGTAATAACACTTCGGTATGTGGTTATTATTTATGACTATGATATTATTTCGGTATTAACGTACAGTATTATATTATTTCGGTAATTTTCGATATTTTCGGATATTGTTATATATTTAGTGTAGGTAGTAGGTACCTATCCTACTATTTTTGTGAGGATAGATGTATGTTTGTTTTTCATTCACGAGAAAACTATTGGATGGATTTGTATGAAACTTTACAGTAATATAGGTTTTACATCAGAATAACACTTGGTATACATTTTATCCCGAAATTCCCGCGGGAACGGGTAACACCGCGGGGCGTTGAGTAGTAAATAAGTAGTGTGGGTGTGGTAGTAAATAAGTAGTGTAGTGTGGGTGGGTGTATTGAATATTACGATATTCATTTTACTAGGAATGGTTTATAATTTATACTTGTTTATCTATTAGGTATATTCATATTCATTCAATCGGAAATATGTACTTAGATTTCAATATCAATAGCTATTACACAAGTAAGTTACCAATAAAGATTGAATTCCTGTACCTTCAATATCAATCCGAACTAGCAATTTATATGAATTCTGTAATACATTTGTTAGACGTTCACAATCCGTCTCAGCTAGACCATTTTTATGCCTACATCGCTAAAACGAGATCTATTTTATTCGCCCTCAGTCACCTGTGGGGATCGTAAACTGTGACTCTGACCGCCATTCTAAACACGTTTACAACTCCAGTTTTTAGTGACAAATCACGAAAAAGTTCGTAAATCTCTCCCGGGATTATGTATAAATAATATTATGTTTTATTATAAGGAGATTCTGGAGATGGATTATGTTATACGGAGATTCTTTGATCCTTTATTAGGCATTTGTTTAAATCATGTTTTTATTAATCGATTGGCGAGCGAGCGAGTAATTCGACATATGAGTCGCGCATCTTCTGTTAAAGTCGGCAACTCGCTCCATCCTGTGGCTCCATCTAAAAAGAGTGAAATTTAAAGTGATTTGAAACAGTAAGCAAAAGAGGTTATTTGTACCTTGTGTACTACAAATACAGGTAATACGCACAAGTTTTGAAGTAGGTATTTAGCAATTACTTCTATTCATATTTGTTCTCAAGAGTAATACTTAATTATATCAAGAAATCTTTAAGTAAAACTGAAAAACGAGTAGAAACTATGCAAATTTTAGGGAAGATATTGAAAATTTCAATCAAAAAATTTAATAATTGTTACCAAACAATGCGGCAGTTCAAACAAAAAACTTACAAGAATTTAGTTTACCAGTTTTCCGATTGTTCCAAATAAAGTTAGGGAACTATTCACTTGAGCCGAATTCCTTAAGGAAGAAACCTCGTGTAGTCTGAGAGACAACTCGCAATCCTCGAAGGGATTTACCACATACACATTATTGCGTTTATTTGGTACAACACTTGGCTGCCTTTCGAATACTAAAGGCCATTATACTATCAGCGAACAATAACCAAGTTTGGATTTAAAGACACTCGTTTTAGTAATAAAAAGTTGAATAAAGTATTTGACTGTGATTTGAACAAATTTAAACTTTACAAAATCTCAACGTCGTACCAGTAAGTTATCGAGTAAACGTTAGTTATGTTTAATCCAGGCTATCTATTATATAATGTTATAATGCTATATACTATTAAAAAAAATAAAAAATCTTTTAATTCTCTTAAAGTGCGAGAACTACTTAGGTACATTAGGTAACTACATTTATCATTCAATTTTTTTTTAAACACATTTCATTTACCTTCCCAAAACTGTAATTTTAAAGTAAAGAAAATCACGGTGGCCTCTTGGTCTACTCAGCAGGTGGCGGATATCAGTTAAAAGACGTGGCAGTTTTAATTACGCCGGTCGATCGGCATTCCAGCCGGCATCGTTCGGCGCCGATCGCAGGAATCCGTTCCATTAGCCGGCTAACTTACCGGATTCTTTGTTCGGCTTACGTATGTACCGTACCCTTGGCTTGGGGTTATTATAAAGCGATGCCGTAAACTTTGTTGTATGTTGGTGGTTATGAGTTTAACTTTGATTGGTCGATGATTGGTAGTCGAGTTATAAAAAGGTTTAGGTTTATAGTAGGTATTAGTTGCATAGTATTCTGGTTACTTAAAGGCTATACTGAAAAGGTGTGTTTCGTAGTCATAACGTACCTTGAACCTTTACGCAAAATAATCGGTGATGAGTTTAAATATGTTTTTATTCATATCGAGATTATAATCAAAATATTCATGCCTAACTTATATAAAACAACATGAAAATTAACTCATGAAGATGCTAAAACAAATACCTGGAGTGCAACTTAGTCTGAGTTGAAAACAAACTGTGAAACTAACATAATTCAAAATGGCGGGGTGGAGAAATTCCCGCCATTTCTGCTTTAAACAGATAACTTTAACAAATCCACCTACAAGTGCAGAGCGGTTTATGAGATTCCAAAGAAATGAAATGCTAATAATGAAACTGAATTTTTGTTCAAGAATTTATAGCAGTTTTCAATCTTTGATTGTTTTAAAGAAATTGTTTAAGTGACGGCATGTTTACCAAACTTGAATTGTTAAAATGTGAATTCTTTTTGTGAATTAGATAGATCAGTGATATGTATCACTATGGTATCACTCTATAATCTAAATTGTTTATTATAGAGCAAGATAATATCGAGGGTCCAGTGCTAAAACCCAATAAGTACCAAATTTATACTTTCGAGTTATTTGACTTTAAAGGTTTGATGCCAAATATACCCATCTTATTCATATAATATTGTCACACTAGGTATTTGTGATGAAAGTATATTTATTTAACTAATTACTAAACCTATTTTAATGTGTCCAGTGTGGACCATTTTTATAATAATAGAATATTAGTTACGTAGGGTAGCGACTTATTGGGTTTTACCCCAAGAGAGAGATGAAATTAAACATTATTATTGTATTTATAATTCGTTTTATTAAGAAAAAAGTATTGAAAAAAGACAAAATTAATCACTCTTCGTCACTTTCGAAGGCTGGTGGTTTGGTATACGTTTCCATATCTCGTATCCAAGCATGAAGTTCTTCAGGAATGATTTGTTTTTCACACATATTAAGAAGATCTTTCTTTTTGGCGAGGCTTATTGGTAATTGAGAAGAGTATAAGAACTCAATTTCTTCAGGAAATTGAACGTTAACGGAAGGGGGATTTGAATTCCTTTTAGCTCTGGTTCTAGGTGTATTTACAGGCATCTTAAAAACATCTATAGTACGAAAATTATCAGACATGTCATAGGTAAAATAAATTTTTAAATCTCCTTTTACGTATCTCATCCTTTTTATTTTAAGCCAATTCACAGTTTCGTTCATGTTATTTTTATTTTTGTTTTTCATTATCGTAACGCCAAGGCTCTTCAAGTCCAACATTTCATAATATTTAAATTCTTTCACTTTGTAATTATCAATTTCTATTACTTCCTTTATGTCTCCTTTCTTTATAGTTTTAGTTCTCTTCCTTCTGGCCGCTTTAAATACGTTTTTCCATTCACATACGCTATTTATTGTTTTATATTTGGGTGCTGATTCTATTGCAGCGTGCATTGAGTCTACTTTACGGAGGAACATTACGGAGGAAGAAGTGAAAAAAAAAATTAATATACTACGTACAAGTTTCAAGCGCGAAAACAACAAAGTGAAAAAGTCTATGCTTTCTGGTTCTGGTACCGATGAACTATATGTACCGACATTATGGTATTACAAAGAATTAGAATTTCTGCAAGATCAAATGGAGGAAGAATCAGGAATTAGCACAGTAACAGAAACACAGGTAAACTAGTAATACAGTTTATTGTGAGATATTTTTTACACGTTCAACTTATAAAATTACTCTAAACATTTGTTTTGCCATGGAACAGCACCCGTTGTGTTAAAATATTCACAAAAATCATCTCTTACTTGTTTTGCTAGTGCAGCGCTATTTCCAGCTCGAGTACGCTCAATGCTTAACGACATTGGTTCATTTCTCCAAGTACCATGCATGACAGTCCCCGTAACACAGTCTTCTAAGTCTACTTCTCCATGGCGAATGTAATTCTTTTGTTTCATAAGTAAATTATGTAGATGACAACACGCCATAACTACAATTTTTGCTTTTGTAGGAGATAATTTAATAGGCTTTTGGAAAATCTTAAAACGAGTCGTGAGAATGCCAAATACATTTTCAATAATTCGTCGAGCACGAGATAATCGCTAGTTGAATATCCTTCTGTTATCATTTAACACTTGTTTGTTGTAAGGTTTCATGAAATTTGGAAGTAATTGGAAAGCTTCATCGCCCACAAACACATAGGGCATTATTTTCTTAGTATTCGGCAATTCATCTGGCTCTGGAATTTGCAACTGATTATTCTCAAAGTATTGCCAAAATTTTGTATTTTTAATTACTCCTCCATCTGACACTCTGCCATTTGTACCGACATCAACCATGATGAGTTCATAATTTGCATTAGCTATACCCATAAGTACTATGCTGTATGTTCCTTTGTAGTTATAATAGTAGGAACCGGAATGCTCAGGTTTTTCTAAAGTGACATGCTTCCCATCTACAGCTCCAATGCAATGATCAAAGTTCCATCTATTTCCAAATTGTCGTGCCAACATCTTCCAATTTTCCTGTGTTCTGGGTACCTAAAACAGAAAATATTTATCACACTTTTATTTTAATTTCTAGCAATCATCATCATCACAATCATCAATTGCAACACCTTCGTCGGCATCTACGAATCCAGTGCAACCAAAGAAGAAGAAAAAGGAGGACTTGCAACATGACTTAATGACATTAGCCAGGGATCATTTCAAAAGACCTGAAAATGAATATCAAGCAATGGCAAGAAACTGGGCCTTTAAATTAGAACGGATGTCTGCTGAACAAAGACGACTGGCAGAAAAGTTCATTAACGAAATACTCTTTGAAGGGGAAGAAGGAAATCTTCGCAGACATTCAGTTATAATTAATCCGAGCAGTCAATCTCCCGTTCCATACATTCAATCTCCTATCTCTTACACTCAGTCTCCTGTTCCACAAACTCCATCTCCCATTCCATACATTCAATCTCCTATCTCTCACACTCAGTCTCCTGTTCCACAAACTCCGTCTTCCATTCCGCACATTCAATTTCCTATCGCTCACACTCAGGCTCCTGTTCCCCAAGCATCACAATTAATTCCAATAAAACAAACATATTTGTCGGATACGGAGCAGCCAGTGATGATTCATATTCCAAATACGCAAACAAACGAAAATACTGAAGTTGATACAGCAGCAAAATACTTAGAAAGTTTTTATTCATTTTAATTAATATTAATATGTCTTTTTCTTCAAATTAAAACCTTACCTGAATATTGTTCCTTAGTTTTTCATTTATTGCTTCACACGTTTCAATGATAATGTCGCTTAATGTACGAGGTGCAATGCAGCCTGTAAATTTTAAATCTTCGAAATCAGCGCCACTGGCTAGGTACCTCAAAGTAATTGATAATCTTTGAGAAGCTGGTATAGATTTGCGCATAACGGTGTCCATCTTTTCAATGCGAGGACGGAGTAATGTTAGTAATTCTTCAAAAGTTTTATGATCCATGCGCAGGAAGTTTGCGTAGTCTTCTGGTTCTGTGCGTAATATTTCGCGTAGCAAATTTTCGTGAGTAAATTTTTCTCTTAATTTCAACCATTCTCTACTCCATAGCCTTCTTTTTTTTCTTTTCATACACAAAGCTAGAGTCAATGCCAAAAATGCGTCATCGGTATTACTCATTATATTTAAGCGCTCAGCACGTCACGTCACGACAAGGAGAAAACTGAATCTGCAAGTTAGTTTGACAAATTTTTTTGAAGTGTTGTTTGACCGTTTGCGTTGATGTTTGATGAAAACGTAAAATTTGACAAACAAATTTGTCAAACAAATTTGATCGTTTACAGGGCGCTTTATTGGGTTATTCCTCAAACAATATTTGAAATAAACTTTATAAGTGAAGTGAGTAAATCCATATAGCTAAACATATCGGATTTTTATTTTAAAATCGTCGAACAATGAAATCCAATAAATACGTTTGTTGTTTTTTAGCTTTCAATTTTGTTAAATTTCTTAAATATTAAATTAAAGTTAAAACTCGATAAATGGAAATAATTGGTTTTGCCTTTTGTTTATTTCTTTTTATTAATTATGTGGGTGAAGTTAAAACCCGATAAATAGGAATTAAGGCTATTACCATAAATGCTACAAAGTGATTTACTAAAGTCATTCGACGCTAAATACAAATAATTAAAGTTATTTGATTTAAACGTGAGATAAAAATATAATTTCTTCAGATAAATCTCTTTTGGGTGTTTTGGTTTCTTAGTTTTGAAAAAATACCATGAGTTTATTGGGTTGTTACCCTAAGTAAATCAAGTTTTACTGCGAATTTCGCTTATTGGATTAGACCATTGGAAAGAGCGTAAAAAATCGATTAAGATGGGCCAAAAAAGTCGATTTTGGATTTTTGGTCACTTATTGGGTTTTAGCACTGGACCCTCGATATGATGTGTACCAGAGGTTTTTGTTTGTTATATCTTCTTCTTATATATAAAATTCTCGTGTCACAGTGTTCGTTCGCGTACTCCTCCGAAACGGCTCGACCGATTCTCATGAAATTTTGTGAGCATATTGAGTAGGTCTGAGAATCGGCCAACGTCTATTTTTCATCCCGAAATTCCCGCGGGAACGGGTACCGTGGTTGAACTCCTCTGAAACGGCTCGACCGATTCTCATGAAATTTTGTGTACATATCGGGTAGGCCTGAGAATCTGACAACATCAATTTTCATCCCGAAATTCCCGCGGGAACTGGTACAAAGCGGGTGAAACCGCGGGGCGTAGCTAGTCTACTATATAAAAATAAATCGGGTTTTCCTCCCTGACGCTATAACTCCAGAACGCACGAACCGATTTCCACGGTTTTGCATTCGTTGGAAAGGTCTCGGGCTCCGTGAGGTTTATAGGGAATAAAAATCTCAAAATTCCCACGGGAACGGGGGCGCTGCGGGTGAAACCGCGGGGCACAGCTAGTAGATTATATAAATAGGTATCTATGTAAGTTTTAAATCACATTTAAAAACTTTTTTAACGTTGTTAAAGAAGGTGCGTCGCTGTTACTTTAAGTTAACATTGTTCGTCTTCTTAGTTAATTGTTAGGACACGCCGTCTCGAAGTAAATTTGATTTGTTTAGAAGTACTTCGAAGTCAAGCCTATTTCAAATTAAATCGAAGTGTTTGGAACAAGGTTTTCCTTAACTTTGCACTTGTCCGGTTCACACGTGATCAGATATTTCTCAAGTTTTTACTTTTCTACGATCTTGAAGCCAAGTAAAGCAAAGATCAATAATTGGAGTAGTCAATTTAGCAGCACATTTAAGTTGAAACTTAGCCCATTACCGGTAACATTAGTACTCACTAAGACTGAATCGATTCTACTATGTTCTACTGAGTAGGAGTGAGTGATGAGTGGAATAATTTCAAAGCTTAAGTAGGTATCTTAATTTTTTAGGTAATAATAGGTAAATTATGGGATACTAGCTCGTTTCAACAGTTTTACATACAGCATATTCGTTTTCGTGGGAATTTGGGGATAACAAATTGCCTTTGAGCGTTCTCAAGGTTCAATTAAATTAATTAAAATTGGTTCAGAGAAAGCGTAACAGAGACAAACAACAACACAAAAATAATGTCTTTTCAGACATAACAACTCTCCTCTTCGGAAAATACTTTATTTTTACTTAGCCAACATATTTTTTAAAGTTACGTTTCAATAAGATGAGTCACTTACAGTTGGTTTGTACGTTTGGGACCCCGCAGCCACCCTGAGCTAATCTGATCCTCACCGCACCCATGAAATTATACTGGTAGCGTGCCTTTTGTAAAAGTTAAATCATTTATATAATACCAAATAAAGTTTCTTTTACTAACTTAACTAGATCTTAAATAAGTTCATCTGATATTTAGATGCAGCATCCTCGACGGCTACTTATGAATATTTTGAGAAAAATACACTGAACTTTAACTTCTTTCACCCTTTGGTTTTCACCAGGGTTGGGCACTACCCGTGATTATATCATAACTAACAAAAACTATTAAAAAACGTCCCCAAAAGCTAATTATGAGCGAAGTTAGTTACCCTATTTGTGGCGCACAGATATGGATCAACTAATGGTTTTAATGATTGTTAATGAAACCGAAACCCGAAGATTCAATTTATGTTCGAAAATTATTCAATTAGGACTCTCAACTATTTGCATACTAAAATAAACACACGCCTATGGCTGGTAGATTTACAAGAAGTGATTTATTCCACTTTAGCTCACACACTCGGCATTATAAAGCTGTGACTACGACTTTTCCGCGACGGCGCGCAAACTTTCGCTCGCGCGCTTTAAATTAAATTATTTATGTGCCCTCCCCGCGCTCCACACGAATAAAATATATTTTTTGTCTCCGGAATTTAATATTTTTCATTTTAACGTGTTTTATGATTCTCCTTTATTGAATTTCGCCTCCCGTTATTTTTGATTAAGAGTCGACTTTTCTTTGTGATTTCGCACATTTTCAAATTTTAAACATTCCCATATGAAAACCTGTACGGTATTTTTTGTTTATATAGTCTTTGTATGTGTATTTTCGTATGTACGCGACACAAGCCAATATTTGCGCCATATTTGCGAGTTTATTGTCACGAAAATGCAAATAAAATGTGATGGGAAATTTCTGGCTGGATGTGACGAGTTTTGTCGGGGGAATTAAAATATTCGGCCGTGGGAGTGAGGTTAATTTATTCCTCTGCTGAAAAAATCTTTCGCTTTTATTTTGCCTGTTTCATATTTATGTCGGAATCTTGAGAATGAAGCTATAATTGTTTATATATTTATCTTATTTCCATTATCTTCTTACATTGGCTTATACGAGTACTAAGTACTCTATCTGTTAAACGTTAACTTAAAAAGAAGTACTTATTTGTTTGAATTTTCGACACACAAAAAGTGTAGAGCTGTGAATAATTTGAGAGGGTTGGTGCAGGCGGACGCTGAGGGGTTGAAGCCCGTTAGCTCGTTTTAATAGTATTTAATAGTCTTCTTTGCAGTCCGTAATGAGCTTCATTATGGCCCGGTCTTAAAGAAAGACTGCATGGACAATGTTTGATCCCGGGCTTAATTTCCGCCACTTTTGTCACTTTTGATGTCGCAGATTGTGGCTTTTTCAATATCCGCTCCCACCCTATATTTTGCTGACAACTATGTAAATAAAAGGAATCTTCAAATATCTTTGAATTTGCTGGCGTTTTTTTCTTGGCAGATGAATGGCAGACTGTATTGACAATTTATAGATATCTATTGGTACGATCAAGGATAACAATTGTCTTGGTTTAACATAAAATGTTGCCATTCCTTTGTTGTGAAATCGGTTTTGACTTTGAATTGTTATCACAGCTGGATTTGGCCGATGGAGATTGTGGTTTTGAAAACGGTTTGGAGAGGGTCTCGTATTGAAATACGAATATTCAATAAATACGAATTCGAGAGACGGTTTGCATAAACACTTCTTTATTTCTTATCTCGTGCAATTATCGAAGTTATACGCTTAAAGCATAGCAGTTTTTGTTATGATAAAAAACTCAAACCCACTGAATACGACTTGAGTTATTTCTATCTAAACCTTCCGAATTTGCCGGTACCAAAAACAATCAATTACATAGATTTAGTTCGTTCCAAAAATGGATAAGAAACTACATGTACTTATTGGAGACACGACGCATTGCACTGATTGATGGATCATCGCGCCCTTCCCGCAGGACTCTCGCTAAATAATCCAGGGTTTTCGTCGGGAATTTGTCACGCGAGTAACGACACCTCCGAGGGTAGTTTGACATGCTTGCATAACGCTTCGAAGATTTAAAATTTTGTTTTTTATAATTGTTGTTGGAAACATTAAACAGATGGAGCAATTTAAAGTGTTGTTTATGAATGTACTTCGTTTAATTGCTGTTTATTCAGTGTGACTTCAAAACAGAAAAGCGGTAGCTGTGTTTTTAGATTCTACGCAAAACTTTGTACTCGAACACTGCTATGCTAATAAAAGTAGCTGTAACAAAAGTGTTTGACGTTTTCCGTTGTATATTTTTTAACTTCATTGCTAAAAATAATGAAAATAAAAGTATGTAAAAGTAGTTTGCGCAGCCAACTATCGTTAGTAAACAAAAACAAGATATTTCCGGGCTCCATTTACCTCGACTAAGATTCGAACCCAAGATATGAAATGTAAGGCAAATTGAGCCGAATGAAGCTCTCTACTTATCTAATAATTGCACTCGTAGCATTCACAAAGAGATCCGAGTTGTTTGCAAACGTTTTAAACTGCACTTAAAATATCTCGAATAAAATTTAAGTCGGCTTTCAAGCTTAATTTATTGACTTAAGCATCGGACTTACAATGCGGGTTTGGGGTATCTATGTATATGTTACTCTGTGGTTAAGTAAAACATAAAATATATACTCGTGCATACATTTTAACTTTGATATGATTGTTCTTTTGTTTTAATTTATTTTATTTTAAAAATGAACTACGAATATTGAAATTATATACCGTTAACGTTAACATGATAAAGGCAGGCTTTCAGTAGACCTTAACATAAGTGATAAAGCAGAGTTATTCAAGTGTTGATCTTTCTCCAGTGGCTCCATAGAAAGCTGGTGTTGCTTAAGTCATTGCTCGCTTATCGTTTTCTACTGCGCCGGCTCGCAGCTTGTAAATATTGCTGTCTTGACCAATCATCATGCGTTATATATTAAAAGTTTTTGAAAATGTCAATGCGTTGTTTGACAATCCCAATGCACTGTGAATTGGGCTCCGCACAGCTCCGCGCTGCTTGTATGGAAACGCATTCTAACATATGAAACGATGCCTTACCTATTCAATTTTCCAAGTAAATATACAAAATAAGTAAGTACACTTGTGATAAGTTTGTCCGAAAACTTGTCAAACATTTACTAAGTAAAGTGCTGGCAAATGTTTGTACAGCCATTACTAAATTTTTTGATACACCACTCAATAAATTCTAGTTGAGGTTTTGTGATCACGATGTTGTAGATATGTATTGGAAAATATCTATTGAATCCATGAATGATATCTAGAAAGCGAATCTATCCAGCTTTTTATTAAAACATCCTTTTACTCTTTCTACCAACTATTAACTTTACCAGTAACAATAGCTCTTTTGTACTGCAGACTATGTTTATCCTATCTCCAATCAGACATTAAACAGATTATATCTATATGTATACAAAATCAGAATTAGAAACGGCACCTGAAAACCATTTCAATTTAAAGAAATAACGATATTTTGATTGAATTATAATGATGCGACGGAACAGATATGAAAAACGGTCCCTTTCCTCAAAGTCAGCATTATGTGACAAAATTTTACTTTCCTTTCTTTATTTCAGTCACAGTTTGATGATAAAATAATGCGTTACCTAACAAACCGATAGATCTGTATCAGCGAGTTCCTTTTAACTTTAAGTAAGTGATCAAACATTTCTTAAGAGGTTCGAGCTTTAATAATAAATACGAGAGTGAGGTTTTAAGAGTTTTGCTTTTACTGCTTATCGGGAGATTGAAGTGTTCACCCGGAAAGTACTTTGTATTACAAAAACAAATTTATTTATATTCTAGGAGTGTACTAGGGAGTTATATAAAACAACTAGCAGCGCCCCGCGGTTTTACCCGCGTTGTGTCCATTCCTGTGGGAATTTCGGGATGAAAAATAGCCTATGTTACTCGTGGATAATGTAGCTTTCGAATGGTGAAAGAATTTTTAAAAACGGTACAGTAGTTTTTGAGCCTATTCATTACAAACAAACAAAGTTTTCCTCTTTATAATATTAGTGTTGAAATCATATCCTATTCTGTTGGGCACGTAGGTATAGTAATAATGTCTAACATGTACTAGACGCTAATTCAAGGCTACAGCTTACATACACTCTACTGTTTCCCTTTCCTAATATTTTGAGTTGATGATCTAAACCCTGTATCACATTATGAGAAGTAATCTATCTACCTAACATAATACAGGAAGATACTTAAATCACTCAAGTGTACCAAGCTCCATAACATATAATTATATAGAAAAGGTCCGCAGAAAAGTCCCCGATATTATTTAAAGCCCCAATTAGTGTGGCTGACCCCAGTGGGTACAAACATGTCGAGTGTTCAATTCTTGTTAGTGGGACCGGCGACATTAACTCTTGTAAGACGGATCTTATGTGTGGCTATGGAAAGAACGATCGGTTTATTTTAGAGAAAGTGCAGACTTTGTATAGATTGTCTTTAGACTGGTTTCTTATGTGAATACTGTTCATTTTGAATTAACTTCGGATGATTCACTTTTATATTACATTATTGACAGACGTTTTGGCCCCTTTACAGGAACCGGGAAAACACAGAAAACTACGGTTCCTGTAAAGAGGCTGAAACGCACGTCAACGAAGTGTATCAGTAAACGTAGTTTCAAATCATAATTCAAAAGCAGCGTTTAGTCTGTCGTCTGGTCTATGAAAACCTACCAAGGAAAGCACACTAAAGAGCGGTTTCATACAAAAGTGCTACGTCGTGGGCGTCCGTCACACAGAGGCTGGCCCCGCAGAGCGGACGAACGCCCGCGCGGGCGCGCACTTAACGCAGTTTCAGGCCTTACTGTATCAGTTTTTCGTGAGCAAGTTCCATAGCCACACGTGAAAAGGGCCAAACCTATCCGAACTCAGTTAATGTGTCGGTTCGTTGATTAATTTCGCCCTATATCCGTCCGAGAAACTACCCGAGATGCCGTCGCAGGATCATTTGATGCGTTAATTAATATGTCCTTCATTTTATACCTTTTATACTGCGCCCTTTAACTTTTAATTAAACTTTAAAGGTTTATAGTTTAGTTAAGATTGGCATTGTATCACTTTATGATGTTGGGACGCAATTACAATGTATAAGTTTAGCAATGAAAGCGGATAAGTTAAATCTTAATATGTTAATTTATAGAGAGCAATATACTCCGGAATGGAGCTATAAGGGTCAAGATAATGATCTTCATTTATTGCCCTGTCTTGCAGCTTTGTGTTTGTGGTTAGTTGGTTAATATACAAAAACGTAGTAGTACCACATATTGATAAAGACGTCATTCATTCATTCATTAAAAAAGATAATCAAAATCAAAATTATTTATTTGTTCGAATACGGGTTACAAAATAATATAGAACTAAAAAATAATTTTGAAAATATTTTCTAACATAACAGTACAACAGTTCATATTTACGTAATAATTTGGTGACAAAAGATATTTTTTTAGAGCCATTTGTTTCGCAAAAACTGTACTGTAGTTACTGTGTACAAATTACGTTAGCTAATCATGTACCTCGGACATATATCATAGAAATGCTTCTCTCTTCTCAGAATCGTAACATATTATATTGCAACTCAATTCAAAATCAAGTATTTCAAATCTTTTTATTCAAAAGCCAAGCATTGAGACTGGGTATATCGTCCTAGTACCGTTTTAGTAAACAAAGCTAACTCTCCCGGGAAGCATATTATATGAGGAATAGGTTAGCGAGATTTATTTTGTACCTACGACTGTTCAGTCCACGTGGAGTTAGAACGTACTATATTAGTAACTAGTTGAAGGTTTCACCGGGAATTACTTTAGCGACATTTACAGGTAAAGTTAATTAATGGCTAACCTGATGTGAAATATACTTGACATGTTTTAAAGTTTAACAAACCTTGCTCATTGTTTTCATTTGGTAAATCATGAAAGGTAAATTTTGATAAATAAAAAGGGTATTCAAGCTAAGTTTATTTCAGTTTTTAATGATCACAGTTCTGTTAAGGTTCAGTAAATTGTGGAATAGAAGAGTAATAGATCTGCCCACGTATTTATTCTACTTTAAAATACAGCAGAAGGCGGTATGTCTTACTCGTTAGTCTCAAGAGGGTAGAACCCATCAAATTTTAATTTTGTAGAGCGCTTCCTATGTGAACTTTTGCTTTGTGTCTCTACTGACCGACAGACTGGCGAAAAAATGCACAGGTGAACGAGTAAGTCTTGTAGCTCTCTACTGTACTCCAAAATAGTGCATAAAGTATTACATAAATATTTGTTTAGACTGGCACTAAAGTAAGTTCGAGTAGGTTAGTGGCCAACCCTGGTGTCGGAGTTTTTAGACCGCCTAAAGGCCTCCGACATGGTCTAACGATTGAAACAAATGAGACCGACAATATAATGTACCCTACGAAGCATGGTAGCGCTTAGATAGATATGCCACTATTGGCCACCCATCCAAGTAAAGACCGAGCTGCACGTTGCTTAACTACGCCACGAGCGCTACACTACCGCATTTATACGTACTTATGTTTACGTGATATTTTACTACGTGTTTATATTACGTACGTTGTTATGTTATTTGTTAGTTGTAGAAAAAGGTTTGTATATTTTTAGTTTGATCCATCGCGTCTCCCCGAGGTTCAATCTGTTCGCCGGACGAGGGTACTGTGACGGAAGATCCCGGATTCAGAGTAACAAATTGGATAACTTATATGCTGGCCGAAACATTTGCGGTTCCCCAAATACTTGATATTAATAGTTTGATGTTTTACTGTACTGTCGTGCATAGGAATGTGGGTTAAGAATTTGTTACATCAAGCGAGTTTACTAGCCGGGCACGTTAAGGCGAGGATATGTGAAAATAACGCGCATAGTCGCTACTTTGACGATCAAATATCAACACTTCTATCGATTCTATAAATAAAATAAAAACACCAATTAAAAGAATATATCCTTAATAAAAAATTTAATCGAATAGAATTTTAAAATTCATTATAATAATGTAGAAATAAGATGCACAAGATTATGTAAAAGTAGCACCAAATATTATTTTCTCGTCCTAGATCTCGTTATTTGAAGCGATAGTCATAGTTTTTTTAGGAATATCAATTTCCTAATACTCACTTAGATTTTAAATCAGTTACATTTTTCATTTGACCCGCCAATTTCTATAAAAACGCAAAAGAGTTCAAATATTCGCCCGCCACGTATCACGCAGTCGTGTCCTCAGCTCTGTCCGAGCGCCACATATCCTCGCCTTAAGCCGTCGGTCCCAGTTACTTTCTATGGATAGTAGTCGTTACATGAGCCATGTCAGAGGCCAATGGCGGCTCAATAACTCTGACACCAGGATTGGTCAGGTTGACCATCCACTCGATGAAGAAGAAGCCACGAGTTGGTGAGCATCCTTACTCAGAGACGTGAAAGGCTTTCTAAGTAGATTTTAATAAGTGATTTTGACATGTGATGTATGAGAAATGGAGGCAATTAGTTAAGTGTCAATTTAATGGATGTCTTTAATAGGCTATTGCGCCAGAAACTTTAAAAGATATGTATGAAGCAAAGTACGCTTTATGATGTCTGAAGATAAACATAACTGTAATGAAATGTCGATGGCAAAATATCTTGATATTTCAGTTCGGAGTCGAAATTTTAGAAATCATTTTCAGCTCCGAGTGAACGGCGCGTCTAAATATTCAAACTATTTAAGTTTGTAAGCGATGTAAATGTCAACTTGTCCATTTTTTAAAGGAGCATTCCAAAACACTTGCTCTTGCATTCTCACAAACGATTCTATTCAGGGAAAATAAAGTGAAATTTTAAGCGCGCGAATTCACTAATGAAAGTTTTAAATGACCGGCCAAAAACAAGAAAAAACTGGCGTGACCTCGTTATTTCGAACAATCTTGCTGTTTTCCACCCAACGAAAATACGGTTTAATTTATAGTAAATATTGCTGTGGAATAAAGTTGAAAATTGCAATTAAAAGAGCATCGCAACTGCGGCTATCGGTTGGTATTGTGAAAGAAGTTTTTTGAACTTTTTTTGTAAATCGAGGCAAAACAATGGTAGGGGAAATTCATAAAAGGGCCCAGAGTCGTCGACAACAACACGGACAATGGACCGCGATCCGAGCAATTAATCTTTGAGTCGGATCGAACCACCGCTGATCGGTGCCATGAAATATACTCACTTTTCAATACTTTACATGAAATAATACTTTTTTTCAGCCTTTGTCACGATTCGGTATTAAAAGTTTTCGCTTTGTTGTTGTGTCAGTGTTACTATGTACCACTAAAACTAGTTCATGTCATTTCACGTGCATTGTCTGTTACAATTCAGTTACAGTTAATGGTGGAATCGAATATTTTCAATCGTTGTTAAACCATTTTTCCACATAATACGTTCCGTTCCGTTACAGTCGGTATAGGTATAATCTGAACAAAATTAGGAATATTAATATTGCTTTAAAATGGAAAGAAACATAAAATTCAAAAACGCCAAACCGTCCTCACAAAATAATTGCGCCACTAAATTCCTAATTCAAATCCACGTAATTGATCAGTAAATCTCGCAAGTAACAGTAACGTCATTGAATAAAACCGGTAATATTAAGGTAACGGTATAATTAACGGTCTCCTACAGGAACTACAAGTCGCCGTAATTAATTTGTCTGGGTGTACCTGTGACGTAGGGATGCCATGATTAATTGGCGCGCGGCAAATTGTCATCAGTTTTATGATAATGGAATGACACTTAAAATTTTAATGGGATTTTTAACGACGTATCTGATTTTATCGTTTTTGTAACGAATATTGAAGGTTCATGGTCTTTTACGTTGGTGGCATCACTAGGATGAAGATCTATTCTTTAAAAAATAGATATCTGATATAGGGTAAGGAGTCACTGCGGTTGAGCGAGCTTATAGGTTGCGAGTCGGATAGTTTAATAGAACGCGAGCGAGTAAACGAGTAATATGACATGTGACACTGAAATAAACTCGTTAGTTTGCAGCTCATAAACTCTCTTAATATAAACGAACTTGAAACCAACTTAGATTGAATAATGTCGTGACGTAAATTGCAAAAAATTATATTAAAAAATGCATGGCACTAGTAAAAAGTCAAAAGTCAAAAAGTCACAAAGAAGTAACAAAAGTCAAAAATAAAAAGCAGTTACTATAAACTTTATTTCACGTCAATCAGTGTCCAAAAACAATCAGAAAAACACTATTTAAACAGTTTATTAGTAACATTTTGCTGTATTTGAAAATTTCACGTACAATATTTGATAAATAAAATTTAAATTAATTACATGTTCCCGTATTAAAAGCCTCCCCAACATTTAATTGCGGTCAAAACTTTAGAGACACCGTTTAAAATGGAATACCTAAATTATGCACAAAATGAACTCATAATTCGTTTTAAATTTTATAATTTTGAATTCACTGAAATTAAATTTGAAGGTGTTTCTGATATTAATATATTTAAAATGAATGCTCACAATCCCTTCAGATTTCACTCTTTGGAAGGGCACGTTTGTTTGAACGCTCTCATCTTAGAAACTACCTACCACTTTTGAATTATTATTTTTCTAATGGCTAGCTAAATTCAATGGGACTACAACCATTTTTTTCTTTACCTATATCGTCCCACTGCTGGGCAAAGGTCTGCTCCAAACGCTTCTAACCCTCCCTGTCCTTCGCGGTCTCCCACCAGTCGCCGTCGTAGGAGACAGCTATTTATAATTCCGAAATTCTCATGGGAACGAGCACCACGCTGGTCAAACCGCTGGCGCTGCTAGTATGAGGAACACCATACACTATGATTTTATAAATAATCTCGTAACAATACACACATTTATACAAAATAACCACACACGTATTGCATTATAAACATAAATTCACCGTAAAACTAGGCGTGAATTAATAAAACGCCCTATTTCTGGTATTCGGCTTAATTTGATAAATTGTTTGAACAGGCGAGTAAAGGTCTTCACAATACAAGGTACGTGTATATATGGTTAGGTATTCAACGTGTTCAATTCTCAAAATATCTTTATGAATTATTCATCGGTATCTCATTGTTCCATTTACCTATCTAAATTGGTGGCACGTTAATTTTATACTGTGTTTAGAGTTAATTAATCGATAAGTTATCAGTTGTTTAATAGTTGGTTTTCAATTATTTTAATAGATACATTATTAATTATACCTATAGTATAACTATTATATTTTTTATACCTCTCGTTACAAATCTACGAAAAAAGCAATAAAACTGGCATCTACGCGGCAAGTAAAAAAAATAATCTTTATAAAACGCGTATTATGAACATTTTAGCTATCTAATAGTTTGTCACTTTCTGACATACGCAATGTTCCGAAGAGCAAAAGAGACAACACTTAAAATAACAGTGTTTTAGTAACAGAGTGTTTATTAATAATGCGGACGGAAGTTTAATTAGTCAAATTCCTATATTCAAAGTATTGTTCAAACAATGATAGAATATGTGTGAAGTACGTGATGTGAATGAAAACAATTATTACTCACCCCTATCATTCAAACCAGTAAACACCCCATTATATATTATAATGTTGGTATTGAATTGTGTTAGTAAATCATGCCCTTTCTCAAGGGCTTTATTTACCTAAGTTTGACATTAGGATGACCTACACATTAACCGCCATATTATTCATAAACGATATTCAACTTAAACAGGGTTTTAAAGTGTTTTGTCTCTTTCGCTCTTTGGCAAATAGCGTATGTCGGAAAGGGACAAACCATTTGTAAGCTAAAGTGCTGTTAATAAGCGTTTATGAATAAGGCCCTAAGTATTCTACATAGTTTGTTTATTATATTGCGTACTAGCAGCGCCCCGCGGTTTTACCTGCGTTGTGCCCGTTCCCGTGGGAATTTCGGATTTTTTTTTACATAAAAACTTTCCTCTTGAATCACTCTACCTATTACAAAAAACCGCATCAACATCCGTTGCGTAATTTTAAAGATTTAAGCATACAGACAAACAGACAAACAGAAGATAAACAGACGCGACTTTGTTTTATACTATGTAGTGATAATAATAATACAAAGATATATACGTAAATATAAAACACCTATTTACAAACAAAATAACAATGTTTATGAGTCACCTCTCAAAATAAACCAACAAATATTAACAATATTAAGCCTTTAGTTAAGTGAATAAATAAATTATTTGAAGCCCAACAAAGCTCGGATCCGTAAATCTAGTTTACCTTTACATAAATACAGCATAAAGTAATTACTGATATTAGAATATACGACCATTTTCGCTACTCGGGACCCTAATAAACTTTAAATTTGGAAACATTCGGCCCTGTGCTTAGTCCAGATGGTTCGATTCAAGTCATAGGAGCTGATTTGTGTACTACACATTATTTTACTTTCTATAATAAATTTAGTATCAAAAACTTTGTTAATAAACATGTTTGAATTTTCTCAAACTAATTTGTTCACCACTAACAAATTCTGACAAACGATATTTTGTATATCTACGTTCGTATGTATGTGTTTCACCCGTTAGTTTCGGCTCACGGCACTGGATACGTATAGTTAGATATATGCCTCTAATTCACGCAATTCAGAACTATTTTGTTTGCACGATGCGTGTTCAGCTACGTTTGTAATTTGACGTCTATTTTCCTAGAATTAGAGGTTTGATGGCATCCATTTTGTGTCTATTTTGAATGGTTTTAGATGTACTGTTGAATCCAAACTAAATAATTTTAAAATGAGTTTAATGTAGTAAAAGATAGGCAATTGTCATTAAAAGGAGTGAGCACTTTATCTTTTTTGACTTTATATAATTTTATCCCTGGAATAAAATTGCCGGATTGGAAAAAATATTTTCGTCCACATAATAATGGACATGTTTTTAGGAAGATTATTTTTGACCCATAAAAGTATCGGTAAAAGTCAGTGTCATATTCATAGAAAGGCTATTCGTAGGATATTTTCCACTTTCATAATCATCACGAAAATTACCAAGCGACACGTGACTAGTGACACAAGTGACAAATACAGAAAGCTGTACTAATTACATTTATATCAGGTTATTTTATTATACATTGTACCACACAGGCTGTTTATCGTCTTAACTAGTCAAAGTTGAAGCAATTCTGGAAACTGCACTTCATTTCGTCTACATGTACCTTTACGAGTATAACAATTTAATAACAACACCAAACTACTTAGGCCTTAGGTGCGTTTAATATCTTGCATATACCCATACATAGTCATACATACTCTCATACAACCCGTAGTATTGTTTGGAACTATTGCATACCTACCAGCAGTTAGGTACATTTACCTTTGTTCAAAACTATAAGGATATTTAATTAAATATGTTTTGCTATATTCTAATTTGGGTACGCAATGGACAACATTTGGTGCTTACTGGTACAGCAGTGTTTTAATTGGAATGTGAATTTGGAACTTGAACAAGCTATTTCTAAGCTCAGATATATATATGAATGTTTAAAAAAATCGAATATTTATAGTAAAAAGCATCTTTAATATCAAGTAAAATTAAAAATATTAAAACCCCTCAACGCAAAGCGACTGGACCGATTTTTACCCAACATATTCATTGCAAGGAAACTTTTTTTCTTTTTGGCTTTCATATGAAAGAAATCGCATCGAAATCAGTCCATCCATGAGAGCTACGGGGCCACAGACAGACACACACAGCATCAGCATGACACTCCTGTCATAAGTTTGACGATTGAGTAATAAAAGTAAGTAAGTACCTATTATTAGTAGGTATATTTTTGACATTTATATCCCTAGATACACATCGGCGATAAAACGTTTTATTAGTACGTCTCTAAATATAGTAGAATGTACATTGTCACACATATGTTTAAGTGTGAGTTTCAGCTGAATTGAATGAATAAAAAAACTCACAACATTTTATAGAATCTCGTACAAAGCAGGGTGCCTTTAATATGAACTTTGTGTTTCCTATTGCCCCTTCATGTCTGAGTGCGTAAGTACTACATACTTGAAACTTTAATTGTTTTCCGACCGTTTTACACTCAGACACATTTTACAAACAAGTTCAAAGTGATATTTTTCTCTATTTCACTGAAAGGATAAAATAGTCACACAGGTGGGTGAATGAAATCCGTGTTAATGTCAAGGGTTCTGTATATCGAGTTTATTTATTAGGAGCTTCATAAACCCATAGATTATAAACACTTTGGGATAAAAAAATTGTGTGTGTCGTCTATATTGCTATTGTCTAACAATTGAAAAGTCTTATGACTACAACAATACATTAAAATGAGAATGTTCTTCTGAAAAGTATTATTACTAGCCACACCCTGCGGTGCTCCCCACGTTGTATCCGTTTCCACGGGAATTTCGGGATGAAATGTATCCCATATGTTATTCTGATGTATACCTAACCTATATTATTGTGAAGTTTCATTCAAATCCGTTTTGTAGTTTTTACGTAAATGAGCAACAAACATACATCCTCACAAACTTTCTCATTTACTCGTATAATATTCGTAGGATTGTACATCATATTCCAAATATCCTACTAATATTATAAATGCGAATGTTTGTGAGGATGGATGTATGTATGTTTGTTGCTCTTTCACGAAAAAACTACCAAACGGATTGGGATGAAACTTTACAGTAATATAGGTTATACATCAGAATAACACATAGAATACATTTTATCCCGAAATTCCCGCGGGAACGGGTACAGCGCGGGTAACACCGCGGGGCGAGGCTAGTACTACATAATTACACTCAGTATGGTTTGGTTGACTAATTGTGTTTACGGACCCCTAAAAAGATCAAACTTCGAACAATTGTATGATGAAGTTTCACGAAACTGAAAGGTAGCAGGAATAAACAATTGTGAACGTGTTTTGAACAAAACTTTCACGGAAATAGAAGTTATGTTCTGATTTCACGTGTATTGAGTTATTGTGAATGTAAAATCTAACTACGAGTATTTGAATAACAAAACGTAATTAAAATAAATAAATAAAATAAATAAATATACCTGGACAAATTCACTCACGGTTAATTAGACCCAAACTAAGCTCTAAGCTTGTAATATGGAATCTAACTAACTGATAAGAATATATAATTATAAGTAGTAAGTCAAACTTGGGTTATTAGTTAATCTTGTCCACAAATTAATATAGAATATGATTGAATCCAACTCTAGTATACACTTACGAACATGACGATAAATAAATAAATAAATAAAATATAAATATACCTGGACAAATTCGCTCACGGTTAAGTAGACCCAAAATAAGCTCTAAGCTTATAATATGGAATCTAACATACTTTTTTAAAATATATAATTGACACCCATTGACATTGTCGCCAACAACTATGCTTCACATAATTATTGTTGACTCCGGGCGGGATCGAACTCGCAACCCCCGACACAGTAAGTTCTCTCACTGCCACTGTGCCAACGGGTTTCTCGATAAGTTTCTAATTACGTCCAATTCGAAGTAATTTGCAAGCAAAATGCAAATACACAATACGTATCTGAAACACTAAAATCCGAAACTATTTTACGCATAAAATATGAATAGCAGATAAGTTTTTGTTTCACATTTTCGGTTTAGAATGGACAAAGCGAAGCAAATATTTCTGTTGTAGTTGGGTGGTGCATGGAACCTTTGAAAGCACTGCAAAGCGTATCCCAAGAGATCTTTTTGACTGTGTTCCCGTGTAACAAAGCAGTAGGTAAATTCACATTTTTATAAAACATTTTAGGATGTTAAGTATTGTTTGAATTTGTCGCTTTATGCACATTTTAGAGGATAAAGTTTCGTCTGACCACGTTTTGTTTCGTTGGTTGTGTACTGATACCACGCGAAGTTTCCGATTTTATAAGCGCTTATAGTTTAAATCACAAACAGTAAAGTTTTATACATAACATTTAGAGCGAATTGCACAAGAAATCCTGAATCTATTTAGAGCTTAAATATGTTTAAAAAACAAATGACGTTCGTTTTAAATTGTGTTCTATTTGGTGGCAAGTAAAATTCAATTTTGAAAGAACAGCTTTTGTTTCCCAAAAATATATAAGGATTAAAATATATTTAAGAGTTTTTGTGCAATCCGTCCTTAATATAATTAAATGCATTTTATACTTTATTTGAGTGTTTTCTTTTAACATATTTGTGATATAGGACGTGATACACTATAGTTAACTACTACAGCTATAAATACCACCAATCAACATCACTTATATGAAACTACGTAAACAGTGTCGAATCTTTACTTGCTGCAGCTTCTCCAAGAGTTATACTGCCAAAAGCGACTACATCAATCATGTGAAGGCGCACCAAAACAGATATTAACCAAATTGAAAACTTACCGTCGATGAAATCGGCGTAGTGATCATTATTATCACTATCACTACATAGTATAAAACAAAACCGCATCTGTCTGTCTGTCTGTTCGCGATAAACTCAAATACTACACGGATTTTAACGTGGTTTCCACCAATCGATAGAATGATTCCTCCGGAAGGTTTATATGTATAAAAATTCCCGAAATTCCCACGGGAACGGGCACAACGCGGGTAAAACCGTGGGCCGGTAGTTGATCTGAAAACAAGCCTTAAATACCATTCACCCATAAATATTAGTGCAAAAGTTTATTATACTATTTTATTATCTCTAAATCGTATAAAGGAACAATAAAGTCTGTAATTAGCCGCACACAGCGCTGAAAATAACCTGCAACCGGTTCCGGTCTTAAGATTAACTTCGTTAGTGTTCGCCAGTCCTCTAATTCAATGAGAAATGTTCACGTCTTGTATTACGGACGCTCTACGTAAATTGGTGTATTATACGTGTACTTAATTATTGTTATATTGTAGTTAAAATAGTAACACAAAGTGTGGATTGTGTAAGAATATTTAATTTGATTTAACGCCTCCAAATGTCTATAAAAAACAAATAACTTTTCGTTCTAAATAATGTTCTATTAGGTGAAATACGCCTCGGTGGTGTAGAGGTATGTGCGCTCGCCTGCCAAGACTGAGGTCCCGGGTTCAATTCCTGGGTCGAGCGAAAACATGTTTCCTTTTCAAACATGGCTCGAGTTTGAGATCACCAACCCGCATTTGGCAATCGTGGTGACTATGCCTTATCCTCCTCACTGTACTGATAACTTCAGTGGGATAATATGCCTTTGCCCAGCAGTGGGACATTACTGGCTAATACTTTACTTTTTTTTAGGTGAAATAAAACTTACAATTCTGTTTCATAAACTTCTTTTTCTTTTCGTTTATAATTAGATGCTGTATTGTTGTTAAAATAGTTAACACTTACAGAGCCATGGTGCAGTAACAGCGACGACAGCGACAACTAATTAAAAAAATTAACATTAGTGCTCTTAGTTAGAAGTTAGAGTGAAGAACAGACTTAATTTAGGAATTCTCCTTTTTCGAATTTAAAACAAATAATACGTATACAAAATACCAATTTTTAAAACCCATCATTAGCAATAAAGTCAAGCATTCTAATTTCAACATTATTGCGTAGGGCCTAAAGCTCTGTCTACATTTCTACAGATAGCTCTTATAATTCTTCGACATCCCCGAACAATCACCGTTTTGGTCTTCGCAAATAACTTCGGTTTTGGACACTTTTTAGCTCCAACCGGTTCAGCTTTTTCACGATTCTTAGATCTCCTGTGAGATTGGATCTCGATCGTAAGTGTTATTGCTGAAAAGATAAGAAATAAAATTAGGAAAGTTGTAAAGAAGTTAAAGGAAATATGGTTAACTAGGTGATTGCCTGAGTCCTCCAATTACTCGTTATAAAGTAGCACAATGCTTTCTGGCACTAATAGTAGGATTTGAATATTTATTTTTGTATCGAATAGGCACATTGAGCGGGAAGGTTACCGGCTATTTTTTATCCTGAAATAATCACGGGATTTAGATTTAGATTACGGCCCGAGGTTTTACACGCGTTGTGCTCAACAACGCGTGTAGAACCTCGGGCCGTTGCTAGTTTATCATATGGATCTGTTAATACACTTGCAATCTTTAAAGTGCCATCATAATTACATTACTCTCTAAATGAACACTCCAATAAACTCTAATTACTTGTCAAAAGACTGGATATTGCTCTACATGTATGCCGAAGAGAATCTAAATCAGTATTTTTATACTTATTATTTTAGATACAGTTTATTACTATTAAAACACCATTGTATTATTGAAGCGTATATTTTAAATTAAAGACCAAATCATTTGCATAAAACCCGATATTAGTACATCGAATAAGCGTGCAAATTAATTAAGCATTTGAATTACTATGATCAATATGAAAGCTATTTTAATTAAATGTTAGATAAACTTACTTATAATAAACTTTATTACATTTAAACATATTTTAAGAGAGCAACGAATAATTAATTTGTTTATTGATTTATGTCTCAGAGCAATGGGAAGTGACGAATGATAAAGTAGGTAACAACTAAAAGTAAGGTTAGTGGCCAACCTTGGTGTCGGAGTTTTTAGACCGCCTATAGGCCTCCGACATGGTCTAACGATTGAAACAACTGGGACCGACAATTTAACGTGCCCTCCGAAGCACGGTAGCGTTTAAGAACAAGTTAAGAATTCAAAAGTTTTGTAAGTTTTCCGAAAAAAAGGTTGTATAGGTTATCAAACAAAGCATAGAAAAATTCGCAATTCTTCTAGCGTATAAAATTATGAATATTCATAACTGCACAGTGCACACTTACCGGCTAAAATGTACCCGATACCGAGTAAGCAGAACGCACCTCGCAACATTCTCAAAGAAACCGGTTCCAATCCTTTTGCTGACTCCGGCGGCGCCTGGAACAAGAACGCGATTTATTCACAATCCTACAGTTTTATAGAAATGCTCTTTTGTAGAAAGTACTTGTTTATTTGTAGAAAATAACCATGTAACGGATTTGTGTATGTATTTGGAATAGTATCAGTTAAGTAGTTAGATTCCATTATACGAGCTTAGTGTTTGGATCTTATTAACCGTGTGTGAAATTGTACTCGTACTGTAAATATTTATTTACTTATTATACATACTTGTAACTTAAATTTGGTATTGGAATTTAACTAGGCCTTAGTTTTTAATTCACTGTACTGATATTTTCAGTGAGATGAGAGGCTTTGCCCAGCATTGGGACATTACAGGCTCATATTTTTTTGTATTAAGTTTTTGACTTTTTAGGGCCATAAAAATGTGTAACATAACTTGTGAACGGTTATTTCCTTAAATCTAGAAAATTCATCTAGTAAATATTTTTACGATAAAAATAGAAAAATAAATTAATATAGGTTTTGATGACCTACTCTTACTACATATAACAAAATTCATAGTTCATAGTAGAAGACATAGTTGTTGGCGACGACGTCTGGGTGTTCATTATATATTCGTATAAAGTATTTGTGTATATATATCTTATATATATGTAGTAGTATCAGTAAGTTAGATTCCATAACACAAGCTTAGAGCTTACTTTGGGTCTAATTAACCGTGTGTGAATTTGTCCAGGTATATTATATTATTATATTATATGTCAGCCGACAACTATGTTTTCACATATTGTTGACTCAGGGCGGGAATCAAACCCGCAACCTTGACACAGTAAGCGCTCTCATTGCCACTGTGTCAAATCGGATTCATTCATTTCTAATAGGTCAGTCGCCATCGCTGGTGTCGGGGTGTTTGGACCGCCTAAAGACCTCCGACAAGGTCTAACGTTTGAAAAGAGTCTTAACTAGAATAAGTTTACATCATTTATTTATGTAGGTTCTAGATTAGGTTTCTAGATTAAACAAGTCATAGGAGATTCATAAGATTATCTTAATTAACCGATTCAAACTTGCGTAACTAACTGTAAGTAATTTATATATAAAAGCTTGTATTTAATCTTTAACTTAAAAGATGGAAAATTACTCATTTAAATTATATTTGTACTAGGTTATACCCGTAACTGCGTTTGCATTATTGAACATCATCATAATTAAATGCAATAATTTGAATAATTCAATTCTTAAAAGCTCATTTTCTTGATGATTAATCCTTTTTATTTATTTAATTACTAGTAATGTCCTGCGGTTTCACCCACGGAAGAGCAAACTAGTAGTATTTTCACCTGTTTTACCTATTTCTATTCCTGTAAGAAAAAGAGACCTATGTTCTTTTCCAAGATGAAATCTTCCTCTACACCAAATTTCGTCAAAATCGGGTCAATAATTTTGGCGTTAATGAACAGGCAGAGTTTCCGCAGTTATAATATTAATTGGGATTTTACCTGAGTAGCAGCATTCGAGTCGCCTGTCATAGACTCGCTACTCTTCATAGCGCTTTCTGTGACGGGTTCCGATCTTCTAGACTGTTCTGGAAGGTTCCTGTATTCGTCAGTTGTCATTTTGGCCAGAATGCCCGCTTCAAATAAGGTCATAACCCTGAAATATAAAAAAATATATAATTGAACTAGCAGCGCCTCGCGGTTTTACCCACGTTCCCGTGGGAATTTCCGAATTTTTTATACATATAAACCTTCCTCTTGAATCACTCTATCTATTTAAAAAACCGCGTCAAAATCCGTTGCGTAGTTTTAAAGATCTAAGCATACATAGGGACAGACAGACAGCGGAAAGCGACTTTGTTTTATACTATGTAGTGATGATATGATACCTCACTGCAGCGCAAAGACTGAGATTAACCCGCATTAGGCATACGAGGTGATTGTGTCTATTCCTCCTTACTATACTGATATCTTCAGTGAGATGAGAGGCCTTTGCCTTGCAGTAGGAAACTAAAAGTTAACTTTATTGCGAGGCGAGTATCTCTGATCAGTCTTATACGAGTGTAAAATGAGCACAAATAAAGTACTACGAATTGAATTCGAAACATCACAACCGTATCTATTCATTTAACAGTATCGATAAATACCAAGTTTTGGCAAACCGCTTTGAAACTAAAGCCGATAAAATATAACACACATACTCATATCATACTCACACATTATTGAACGTTTCTAAATAAGGACAACCGATTTGCAATGCTATTGCCGAGTATCTCGTGTAAAGTTTCTCGCTCAGGTGGAAATTATGGGAGCCTGCAATGTTAAGTTATCGGATTATATTATGCGGTTAGTTATAGTGGGAAGTTTCTCATGTTTATTCTGGTTTGAGACTAGTGAAATAGTTTGTAAAGTATTAGCCTGTAATGTCCCACTGTTGGGCAAAGGCCTCTCACTGAAGATATCAGTACAGTGAGGAAGTGTAATAGCTACTTTACTTAATAGGTGGGTTGAAATTAATGTACTTGTGAAAATTCTGCCTTTATGATCCCATTATTGGGCAAAGAAACTTAAGATTAATATATGTAAAACATCAGAATAAAAATGATACATGCGGATAAGACTTCAAAGCACTATTAGTAGATTATACGAGCATAATAATAGATAGCATTTTGAAAGCGGTGTTTTGTCGTATTTTAATAAAATACGTTTGCATTATTTCACATTGTGCAGTCATTGGAAGAACACTGTTTTTTTACTTTTATAAATGGAAACAACAAACATCTTGCTTTTTTTATTTTATCTGCCTTTGAATTAGATTTTGCTAACGCCTATGTTATGTGTTAAATCAGTGCGGGGCGAGACGCAGTTGGGGGCGGTTAATTAAGGTAAAAAATCAATATGAATGGATTTCCGGTCTCGTTCTTGAATAAGTTGATATTCAAAAAAGAAACACGATTTGAGAGTCTAGTCCACAGGTTTTTCAAGTCTGCTAAAAAAGCAATCAAGCCACATCTATCGATTCGAAGAAAAATGCTACTCGGAATCAATTCTGGAAAATTATTAAAAGGAGGTACTACTTCCTACATTTCTATAGAAGGAATTTACCAAATCGTTCTGTGTCATAGTACAAAGTTTCCCTTCCTCCCAATACTGCAATCTTCTTCCTGGACAATACCAATCTTACTCCGAGCTCGACGTTGCGAACTTTTTGTATTTTCTGGCGACGCATCAAGCGAGCGAGACGGCCGTATACACCAGTCCCGTTCTAGTAAAAGGATGGATAAAATTAAAGAATTGTCATCCTGTAGGGTTTAAATAATATGTAAGTAAAGAAAATTGATTTCTAAATATTTACTAATAAAGTGCAAAGTTTGTCTCTCTGAAAGTTTCTTTACATTTTTTGCGATTTTTGTACATTATATAGTATATGATTACCATATTTAATAGAAAAGTTATAGGCTACATTTTCATTCTACATCTCTCACAAAAACTGGTACAACGCGTGTGGGCGCTGCACGTCACTGTCACGGATGAGAGAACACAAGATAAATTGTGTTAACCTGATTGTTGAAGAGTACTCAAAACACTCTTAGATTTACTCAATCACAGTTACGTCTATATACAACCTATATACATAGATACACTTACCAGATGGCCACCAAACATTGGTATCTATTTTTCATAAACTTACTTCCAAGATAGCTAACGAAGAGCTATGGCTTTCGACGACCAACTCGTAACCGTGGTCTTTCATTGCTTCTTCCAACGCTTGTAAAGTGCCTATAGGGCGCTCCCTGGCCGGCCTGGCCAATAGACTGGTCAAGTTGGCCGAATACATGTCGCCTATGACGTATGTGGCCCCCAGGGAAATCAGCACAGAAACCAAACGCGCTTTGTGTGTGCTTGAAGGCTCCTTACTCGAAGCTAAATCAAATATTTCCTTTTATTACATTTTATAGGGGTTTTGGAAAATGCACTGGATTTAATGGTGTTATTCTTTTCTTTTTAAGTTAATTCAGTTAATTGACAATCAATGGGAATGTGTCCTACTTATTAAGTAGAGTTACAATGATTCAGACCAAGTAGGTCTTGAGCAGACATTGCTTTTGTCTGTCTGACGTTGGAACAGTAAATCCAGAAGTAGTTACAAATAACTTTAAACCTACTTTCCTGTATCAATATGATTCCTTTTCCGATATCTTATAAAAGTCTATTGATGGCAATACTTACACTGTCTCAGGAATAAAGTGGTAGTAAACCAGCAACATGTGCTCAGTAGCCCGAGCTGGTCTTGTTCCTTTCGTTGCCATAGTGATGGGGTGGCGATCACCACCCAGAGGGCAGGACCGGTGACGAGGAGAGTGGCACAAACTAAAGGCCAAACCTGGAAAGGTAGGTACATAAACTAGGACTAACATAGCCTGAACCTGGTGATACAATATATTAATCGGGTGTCGGCGGCTTTGTAATATCTATCATATGGGCACCAATTATCGATACAACATCAAAAGCCAATTGTGTGAATGGCTGTATAAAATGTTCTGTAACTGGGATATGTGATTAAAATTCTTACCAGATTCACACAGCTATCAGCGCCAAAATGGCAAACATCTGGTAGACACTTGTGACACATGTGATGTAAACCAGTTCAGTATACTAATGTCCAGTGTACTAGATGCAGTGTACTAGACGCAGTGTACTAGATGCAGCAGTGTACTAGAACCAGTGTACTAGAACCAGTGTACTAGACGCAGTGTACAAGACGCAGTGTACTAGATGCAGTGTACTAGACGCAGTGTACTAGAACCAGTGTAATAGACGCAGTGTACTAGTACCAGTGTACTTTGTGTGTTGAAACTCACCTCCCATTGAAAGGGTCTGATGATAGCCAGGGCTTCATTCAACTTCGCCGGAGCGTGAGTGAGGAACGCCCCGGAGTCTGCGAGGGTCAGGAACGAGAACTCCACGGCTTGCAGGCGCTCCCACGTCATTGTGACGTCACCGATGAAGAAATCTGCTTTCTATAATAAAGTTTAGATATGGTGAGTTTATTTGAGTGAGTTGGTTTTATGGAGGTGAGTATAGGATTATACTATACAAATATCACTATGATACATTTAGTAGGATTTTATGATACATTTAGTAGGATTTTTTTCTTCAGGTTTACTAGGAATTAAGTGACCCCGCTATTTTGTACGAGCGAACACGTAATTCAAGGAATATGATTGGAGTTGAAGAGATGAAGCGACAAAGAGATGATAATATATTAAACAATACAAAAATTGATTTTATTTGACTTGACCGACTGCATAACCATTTTAAAGAGCTATGTTAAGTTACATTGCTATTTTTGTCCACTATACATTACAAATCTGTAACTCGAACTAATGCCTAAAATAACAAGTAAACTTGTAGCAAACATAGTATAGCAAACGATTAAATCCTGAATTATTTTCCCAAAGGTCAAAGACCTTTCATGACTGGTTCAGAGTTACATTGCTTGTTGATTCCATTGTTTCTCTGAAATGAATTTCAAAGTCAAATTTAATATATTACCCGTTTCCAAATTAATCCCAAAGTTCCTTTAAAAGTTCCATTTCCTGAAATGCTGGACCCCTGGCTCCGGTCTGGTGGGTCGTAATACCGATATCTGTAAACAAAGTCACAAAGGATTAAATACCTAATATTACATAACAGCCTCCGTGGTCTTGTGGTTTGAGCGCCCGGCTCACGACCCGGAGGTTCCGGGTTCGATTCCCGGTGAGGACATCGCATGAATCGCCTGATTGCTCGAAAATTAAGATGATTCCGTGCTTCGGAGGGCACGTTAAGCCGTCGGTCCCGGTTACTTTCTACGGATAGTAGTCGTTACATGAGCCATGTCAGAGGCCTTTGGCGGCTCAATAACTCTGACACCAGGATTGGTCAGGTTGGCCATCCACTCGATGAAGAAGAAGAAGAAGAAGACCTAATATTAAATGTTGAGCGCTTGTGACGTAGTTTGACTAAGCGATGTCAGCATAATGCGATTGTTTAGCAACGTGAAGCTCGGCCTCTACTTGGATGGATGGCCGAGAGTGGTATTTCTATCTGAGTGCAATCGTATTCAGAGGGCACTACTTGGATGGATGGCCGATAGTGGTATTTTTATTTGACTGCAATCGTATTCAGATGGCACGTAAAATTGCCGGTCCCGGATTCAATGTTTAGACCATGTCAGAAGCCTTTAGGCGGTCTAAGAACTGAACGGTCTAAAACCGACACTAAGGTTGTCCGCTTACCTACCCGAAACTTACTTACACTTTTTTATGTTGAGCTAATGATGTAATATTTGACGTATGACGATGGATTTTGGTCGAACTTTGCAGTAATATAACGTATGCGTTTTTAATCCAAATTTCTTACGGGAACGAGTACAAAGCATCAGTTACTCGTTATAAATACCTACCTAAAGTTCAACTTATTTGCTATCAGGGACAGCAGCTTATCATCGCGCCCTCCAGTAACGTTCATCGTGGAATCATTGTTGAACTTCACGAAGTGCCATGGTGGTGCCTGGGAAGTAATTTGAAATGTATTTTTACACTAAACACCTTAATAACTAAGTAAGTAATTAATAAAGTTAAGCCAATTTTGAGCTAATCAAAGTTCATGAGCATAATATTATATATTTCAATTAGCTAGTTGTATTTTTTTTCATATTTATACTTTAATAATCTGTTCTAGCTAATAGTTATGATATAAGCAACTCTTTCGTTTCAAGTTATGATTCAAGAAAAATAATGTAAGTTATTACGTAAGTTCCCTGCCCTTAAGTTCTCACTCATTGAATATATTTTGGTGCGTACCATTGTTGGCGATTTTTTTTCAATCAGAAGACCATGTTAGAGAAATTTAGGCGTTCTATAAGCTCCAAAACCACATAAGGCACTAACCTACTTGAAATTTACTTACTAAAGATTTCAGTATCTAAATTATATAACTCCTTACACAATCGATCAACAATCTAACTCACATGTAGGACTGGTACATCAAACACCCTACCCCTAAAGTTTTCGTAAACTTTGTCCGCGGATGGCAACAATGGGGACTTGTACAGGCTCCCAGACCACCAGTTAACCATGCTCAGTCGATGTAATTCATCAGGAGTGGCTTGATTGTAGTATATGCGGAATCTGTAATGGTAATTTTATGGTAATTATGATTAAGATAATATGTTTGATCAAATTCGTATTAGTAGAATACTGGTTTCTAAGGTTTAACCGAATCTAATCTAATCTACTAATCATTTTGAATGAAAACTACGTTACTGGATACTTTTTGTTTTACAGTTTTATCTGATGTCTCTGCCTCTTAACAGGAACCTTGGCTACGGAAGATATGTGAGGTGTATTAAAAATATTTAGCATATTAAAACTTATACATTAGTATACAATAGTGTATTGTGTCATTTAGTGGGCTAACTGTTCATATTAAATTGAGGACACTACATTGGACTTATCAAAGCAGGTCGAGATATAAACATATCTATATGATGATTTCGAAACCTACTATATGGGAAAATACAATAGAACTTTGTGTCAATTAACAAAGAAAAAATCGCCATACTTTTCAGAGGACATTATCACATAGTTTTTATGGTAATTAAATTAGTAACATCGTGGAAATAAATAGTTAGCCTTCGGCAATAATAACGGCAATAAACAGCGTATTTTCTTTGGCACCCATGAAATATGTTTCGGCCAAGTCTCAATCGGCGTTCGGCCCAATCGAATTACAAACTACGTGCTTGTCCAAGCTTTGTGTTGTACTCTATTGAACTTCATAGACGGTGGCGGGATGAAGTAATTTTTAGAACAACCCTAAGGCGATTCGCGTTGAACAATCAGCCACTGTTGCTTGTACAGTTGGAGAAAAATGGTGCTACCTTGTTAAATTTGATTAATTTTGTAAACTTGTTTGAATAACTTTTAAAATATCAGTTGAATTAGTAGCATCGTTGGTGATTTAATGAGCTTGTAATTAAAATTAGTAGGTATTATAGTTAATTTTTTTGTTTTGTGTAGATGTAAAAGATTGATTAGATAGAAAATAAAGTCAAGGCAAGGAATAAAGTAAGCAAGATCTATGATACTTATATTTAAAAAAATGCTTCGTAATTTAAACATTTGCTGCCCTTACAGTACTTTTGCGGTGGATAAGAAAATTCTGTCTCTAAACGGTGCATTTTGTTCTCAACGTTCATTGTGTCTAGCATCCAACTTGTGTCACTAATATTTGTTGAATGTATATGAAATATTGTACAATGATGCGAAAAAATTCCTTACTTACTTCAATGCACAAAAACTGTAGGAAATAATGTTAAATTATTATTATGATTACGCCTAATCCTTTTGATATCTTCAGTGGGTTTGAAGGCGTTTGCCCTGCAGCTGAATAGTACGATCTAATACGAAAAAATATTGTAGGGGTTTTTAATAACACTTGATATTTTGTTTCAATGCCTTTTGTCCAGGACCAACGTGTCCGTTTATTAAACATAGAACTCAATTCTTATCGTGTTTGGCCTTTAAACTTTTTCTGTCCAGTATTTAAAACTCAATGACATCATCCTAGTGTTTGCGAGAGTTTGTGAGGATGTATGTATGTATGTTTGTTACTCTTTCACGAAAAAACTGCTGGACGGATTTGAGAGAAACTTTACACAGTAATATAGGTTTTTCATCAGAATAACACATAGGATACATTTTATCCCGAAATTCCTCCGGGAACGGGTATAATGCGGGCAACACCGTGGGGCGCGGCTAGTCAATAATATAACCTGAAAGAACCACAATTATTTTCTTGATTAATTTCCAAGCCGTCATCGCATAACCAATCACAGTGACGTCTGATAAATTATTAATTATCGTCAATGTTAATGATAAAAGTTATATTGTCGCGGCCGTCCACCACTCTACACCAATAACCCAATTACTGAACAGCAGTCCATTATTTCATTATTCATTAATTATGGCCTCAACAGAAAATCCATTACGGTTTAGTGCATCGCTAATTGACATGATTTATGAGTACACGGATTTATTTATCTATTACTTTTTGCAGTATCTTTGGTGTTAGAGTTTTCTATCACATCTAGAAGATTTATGCATTGCATGCAAATAAAAGGAATATAACGTCACGCCACTTGCATCCGGCCCGCACTGTGTGTGTCTTGCCCGACTCGCGCATGACCAAAAAATCAGAATTTCAGAACAGAATTTCGTCTCATCTCTTTCAAAGAGGAGATTATGCCACTTTGATGCTTAGATGAGTGGACTATAGCTAAGATAATTTTTACTTAGAATGAGGCTTTTGAATGTAGTAAAACTCTTACAAGAAAAAATTTCGATTATAATCAATACTAATATAATAAAACTGAAGAACGCGCTAATCTCAGAAACTACCAATACAATTCGAATAATTATTTTTATAATGGATAGCCACATTCAACGGGAAGGTTATATTCCCGGGTAAGTGTAGCGCCACATCTGCGGAACGTACGGCGCCGAACCTTCCGCTCTATGACACATCAGTCGAAATTACGCCGCGTACTGATGTGTCATAGATAACTTGAAATACACTACGAGCGTATTTAGCGGAAGGTTCGGCGCCGTACGTTCCGCAGATGTGGCCCTACACTAAAACCGCGGGGCGCTGTATACACTTCATATTAAGAACATGACGTAATATTATAAGTTGTACGATTAACCATCCAACCGTCAAAAGGAAATTTTTTTTGGAAGCATCCAAAGTACTATTTATGATTATAGTAACAACTGCAAAACGTTTGAAAGTAAAAACATACAAAACAATGATGTATGGGTTTCAAAACGAAATAGAATGTGACTGTTAACTGAACAGGTTAACTGAAATAGAATAATTCCGAAATACTTTTATTAAATAAAACTGTTTGAAAAGGAAGCTTCCAAACTGTCAATATTTAAAAAAGTTAGTTTTGTGTTTCGGTAAAGTTAATGTCAGTTGGTCTTTTGTTGAACTAAAGACATGTACTATTGAATTTTCTTATTGTTTAACTTTCTAGTTTTGAACTGATTTTCCTCAAACATTGGATACAGCTTAAATAAAGTAACATCAAACCATACGAACAAACACATGTTCTTGAAGAATATATAACGGCATTTGTGAATCGATTTGTTTTCTAAGAAATCATCAAAATCGATTTTAATAAAGACTTTTGAGAAGAACGTACTCGTACAGTGCTCGTATTGTAGTTTAACTAAGCGATGTAAGCTCATTGTGACGTGCAGCTCAGCCCCTACTCCGATATAAATACCACTATCGTCCACCTATCGAAGTAGGCTGCACGTTGCTTAATCGCATGGAGATGAAATCGCTTAGTAAAACTACTCTACGAGTGCTACACAACAATATAGAGTATACATATTATTATTATACAATTAATAATGATAATGTACTATTAGTACACTTACACACTCTCCCTAGGGTTCGTGATGACAGCTACCCTCATCGCCTCCATCATGGTTGACAGGAACTTCTCACTCACTTTTCCGTACGACCAGAAGAATATGTACAGAATTGTTCGGTGGATCAAGTTGTTCTCTGTTAACTTTAACATATTTAAGTAAGTTAATATATTCGAACATAATATGTATTTAACACATGTTGCATTTTTTCTAACCAGAGATAACAATCAAATTATCCAGACTTATGTCTTTTAAAAACAACTTTCTTATTGAGGAAAAGGGGTCAGTGAAGGTAAGAATGAAATAAATCGCTAAAGCTTTTTCCAAGGTATCTTCTTCGGCTGGAAAATCGATCACATTAGTCCACATTTGAACTTTGAGAAAAAAATAGGCGTAACGCGTCAATAGGATATTTTTTAAAATGCTTGATATATTTTACTATTAATAAAACGTACGTTAATGCCATTATTAATTATTAATATGTTAACCATTGGTAATATAATAATAATAATAAGAAGCTAACCTCCATTAATTTCAAGATAGTTACATCAAACTTATATTCATAAATACCTCAACAAGAACCTCTTCACATTCTGTTGGTTCGCAAAGAATTAGGCTGGTGCGTTCTTCAGATATATCCAAAGCTGTTTTGAGACAGGTGTAGTACTGAAACACACACAGGATCATATACAAACAGTAATATGAAAGTATCGTAAGAAAATCTACATATAACATGTCATTTTTGAAAAAAAAAAACGTTAAAATATTAGCCTGTAACTGCTGACCAAAGGCCCTTCAGCTTACCAAAGATATCCTCGTCACTTATTTAAGAAAACTCACCATTAACTTATTTTCCTGTGTATTCAAATCCAAATTGATAACTTGTATGTTATGGTTGTTGAGAAGACATAGCAACTCAAAAATGTCTCGGTTGCTTAAAGAAGAATAAACATATTTAAATAATAATGTGATGCGATTTTGTTTCATTAAGTACTAATCTGTAAACCGTTTTTGTTTAAACGTTAGCTTACATAGGTTATCAACATAGTGGTTAATATCGCCTTTCCGGTATCAGCTTGAACCAACACGACACGACATAAAATCGCCGGAAGGCTCGTATGTGTTTATGTAGTGTAGTGCAGGGGTAGGTTTCTATGTATCCTGCGTAGTTAATGTAATGATGGCTTATACATGTATCAATGTACCATCTCTAATTGGTGACTTATACTCGAACGGACTATGATTTATATACACACTCTAAGGGTCAACACTGTGTTAAGCGTGCGCCCGTCGCGTGAGCCCATCGCGTGCGTCCGCCGCGTGCGCACGCCGCGTGCGGCGGTTCGCTTTTGAATGATACCTCACGCGACGGTTCACTTTTGTGTGAAGCCAAACGCGGCGGGCGTACGCCGCGGGCACCCGCGACGGTTCACTTTTGTATGGAACCGCGGAGTGTGTCGGCCCTAAGAATAGTGGTCCAACTTTGGCTAAAAGGATTAGATAATCCTTTGAAATCTCTAGGAAAAGATATATTGAAGAGGTTTAATCTATTATAATATAGTAAAGATTATGAACTAGAGATTTACGCAGTAAGTACTTTGCTCTTCCGTGGTATAGATTAAGTGGTGGGCGGTTAAACCTATTCTACCTTCAAAGGAGCGTGGGCAGAAACAACGGTTCCAAATTATATTTATCCCGCTGAGGTAAATGTTTTAATAATTCAACAATGACTATTTATAGCTAAATCAACTGTCAATTATGTGATCAGTCCGTATCATTTGACTAAGAGTAAATTACTTGCAAACCAAAATAGAATTTGTTGTCTTAGGCAGTAGCTTGTGTTTGATCCAAGTAATTTGGTAAAGAAATATATAGTACTGGTAAAAGGTTATTGGGAGACTCTTAATGTCAAACCCTAAATTCAAGTATAGCGCTGGAAGTAATAGGAATTAGTATTAACATTCGTTCCGCATTTTTTTTTAAATACCCGTTCCAGGTATGTCAAAACACAGCAATGAATTATTGGTTTCGTTATAGGTGCCAATTTGTTAAACTCTATTTACTATAGTTATGAAAAATTAAATCTTGCCTGATATTTGTGGAGTTCCCTCTAACCACTGTCAAAGATTTCGTTTTCAAGCTTTCAGCTATATCCTTTATAGCAACCGGGAAGTCTTTAGGCAGCCTAAGCATTTGATCGCTTATTATATTTTTAATATCAAGCAGCCCATATGCCGAAGAGAATAATACGGAAATCAATATTATTTTCAACATGTCTGACTGATTAGTATTTAGTATGTAATGCCTTGTTATAAGTCTTTGGACGAATGAACCGCTTGTCTTTATCCTTAGAAATATATCTCATAATAGATTATGATATACGATGTGTATAGAATATTTAGTCACAGAAGGGATTTTAGTATGAATGTTTGATGTTGAAAATAATGTGATAAAATGTATAGGTAGAAATTGATAAGAAGTATTAATGTATATTGTATTATTGGAGACATTGTATACCTATTTCTATACTAATATATACGGCTGAAGAGTTTATTTGTTTGGATCAGTTATTTTCAGAAAATACGCGTCCGATTTGAATAATTCTTGCAATGGATAGCTTCTTTCAAGAGGAAGCTTATAAGTTATTTTTTATCCCGAAACTCCCATGGGATGGGGCACAATACGGGCAAAATCGCGGGGCGCTGCTTGTAATTTTATATTACTCGTATAGATATGGTATCAAAATGGATAGGATTAAGCTCTAAGTATTGATTTTGCAACCGAGCTCTATAGGAAGAGCTAAAGGAGGCTTTTGCTAAAAGGCACACTGAATTAAGAGACTCTTTAGTAAATTTTACAACAAAGCACACAAATCAGTATCCAATTTATTACAGAAAAGCTAGATCATATTAATATTATAAACGGCTTGTGAGAATGGACAGAAGGGTGTGTTTCCACCGCTGAATTAACTGAAAGTATTTATATCAAACTTGCCCAAAAAACATACCAATATCTCTTGGACTTATTACTTATATACCCAGAATTTTATCCCAAAAATATTTTAAAACAAAATTTCATCACGAAAACTACAACATGTAGCTAGACTGTACCTAAATAAGCAACAAAACACGATATGACAAAACATAGTCTGAAAATTGAGGTAGTTTTATCAAAGCATCTCGTCTACACAAAGGCGAGCTACTCTATGTTGATGTGCACCAGGGTATGACGGGTCCCCCCTAAGATTGGCATTTGACGAGTTAAGTGGCCACTTTTCATCGGAGGGCCGCAATGACCGATAGTCTGAAAGCTTAACCATGTACCTTCTCCCTTACACCTTGCTTTCGAAATACCTAATTATAGAGAGCGTTATGAGTGACACGCTGAGCGATATTTTGTTCCTTATACGGGTGTGCAGTTTGTGGATTAAAAGTAGGTATTTTGTATGTTGTTCTCATACAATTCTTAGTTTTTCAGTTGTGGTTATTCTTGTATTTAACCTCAACACAAAAGTTAGGCTTTATAAGTTTGTCGTGTGTTCTTGTGTGTGATTTGCGAATCGCACACAAGTTGTGCACCCATTAGGGTGTGCCATTATAGCTTTGAAATAGTTAAATCGATTGTGATAAGTTTTCTTGTTCTTGCAACAATTTGTGTGTGAGGGCCTCGGAATTATATTTTGTAAAATTGGTTTTTCTGTAAAATAAATATTTTTTCCTTTTTTTCATTCTAACTAACCAATAATATACTCGTAGTTTGAGAAAATATCGAGGTGAGTGTTTCAAAACTGTTTTGATTTTTTACCAAGCAATTACTTGTATTAGAACATGCCCAATACAACCCATAAAATCACAAATAAAACAGAAACAATTTTCTCTTCCCCCATCACTTACAAAATATAAATCATACATACCGTCTGTTTCCTGTGATATGTACCGAACTCTATTTTTGACGTATTGATAGGTGACACGAAGCTCGGGCCTTGAATTATGTATAACTCTAAAATATCAAGGGCCAAGTACCTGCGTCGAATACTCGTAACGTGGGAAGTGGTTGTAATATATTTATTAGTGTTAATGGGGTGACGGAAGGGTGCCGCTTGGATGTACAATAGCTTAGATTAGAGTAAGTAGAATGCTTATTTCCGTTCTATTTGTTAAATAACAGGAACTCTTTAAGAATGGTGATTTTATAATAGTTTAGGTGTTCCCCGCCTCTGTGGTCTAGTGGTAGGTATGTGCACTCGCCTGCCAAGACTGAGGGGTTCAATTTTATTCGAGCGAAGAACATGTTTTCTACTCTTCAAACATGGCTCGGGTTTGAGATCACCAACCCGCATTAGGCAAGCGTGGTGATTATGCCTTATCCTCCTCACTGTACTGATATTTTCAGCGAGATGAGAGGCCTTTGCCCAGCAGTGAGTTCAAATGAATTCCAATCATTTTAGATTTATAAATCAGGAACTGATGTAGTGTCCAAGGATATGGCTGAGTGCAAGATTTCCGAGATTGATAGAGCAATGTGGAGGAGAAAAAACAAGGAAGGCTGACCCCACCACCATGTGAGATACATAGCCAGAAAGAGAGAGATAACAATACCGGATCTTGTATAAATGGTAACCTCACCAATTATTCAAATACCTAACCACGAAACATTACGATTCACCCATTTTATGAAGGACTCTCGTAACTGGATTATACTCGTAAAGCATCAACATTTAACTGATATTAACCTACTAACACACACATTACTAAGTACCTAAGCTAAGCTACTTCATGCTAAGTTACTGCTAAGTTATTCAAAGCGACACAAAGGAGGTTGGTAACATTGCATTAGGTGAACACCGCGCTTCCCAGCGCTGGGATATGTAGGAAACTATACACCTTCCTGATTCTGTGTGGTTATGCAGGGCTTGTATTTATTACATGTATTGTTCTGTATGCAGTTATTTATGGTGATGTGTAGTGCGTCTTTATGTATGGTGAAGGCACTTCTGATTGCATACTACCTCTTTCACCTAAAACCTATTTACTTGTTCAAATTGTAATATCGTAAGTGTTTAATTGGGTGGAAGAAAAAAAATTGGTTAGGTATGTTCTCATTTTGAAGAGCCCCCGCCGAAGATGTGCCGAACAATAAAACAAAACCTATCGTTAAAAACCTGGTGATGAAATTTCCTCGCATACGAGTATGCTGCGGGTGGAGTCGTGAGGCATAGCTAGTAGATATATCCAGCGAGTAAAACAAATACTAAAATGACAGGCTCATAACATATATTGGATTTTTAATCCGTGAATAATATAGATACTAATTTATGTTTAAAACGGTTTAAAATGTAAACACAAACACAGTATATTAAAGGGATGATCTGAGGAATATTTTAATATGGCCAAAGGCAACGATTGTTATTATAATATTTCTATGTAATCACGAAATTCCTTCACTTTTCTGTAACTCGGTCGGAATTTGATGCAACATATTAAAATTGTTAACATAGGGGTTACTAACTTAGTCTCGTCGGTTAACTCGCATATACTTGTACTAGCAGCGCCCTGCGGTGTTACCCGCGTTGTGTCTATTCCCGTCGGAATTTCGGGATGAAAATAGCCTATAACCTGCCCATTGAATGTGCTTAAGAAAGTGTAGATCATTAGTAAGTAACTAGGTATAGGATAGTGGCCAACTCTAGTGTCGGATATTTTAGACCGCCCAAAAGTTTCCGACATGGTCTTACGATTGAAACAACCGGGACTGCTTAACGTGCTCTCCGAAGCACGGTAGCACTCAGACAGAAATGCCACTATCGGCCACCCATCCAAGTAGTAATATCCAATATAAGCGGTAATTTTAACTAAAAAGTGGCATTTTAACTCGAAATACCGCTCTTCATCTCATGAACCGAGGAGTAAGAGGCAAGGGCCGGACATCGCTGTGGCTAGCCCGCGGCCTTCCCGGATTCTTCCACTTTATCCTTTCCCCTTTTTAATATTCCATCCATGTTTACTTTAACGGTATTTAATACTAAACATGTCACTTCGTTCTCAGTTTAAATTATTTAAAAAACCCCCACAGAGATTCCGTGCAGTTTTAGCAAACAAGGTTTTATTTTGCTGTCTGAGTTTTTTTTCTTTAGTACACCCGCGACCGCGAGTGGTGCAATCCACTAGAATCGTCGGGAAATAAAAAGTAAGTAGATTAAAGGCCTCCACCCATTACACCGTATCATACCATGACCGTGCTATGGACGTGTCAGGCAAAAAAGTATTCTTTGTATGGAAAAGTATGAGACTATGCTCACTAGACCGTTCCGTCACCAACCAACAACGTCGACTATTCTCACCTAATATTTTGCCGGTGCTGAAACGTTCATAGCACGGTCATGGTATGATACGGTGTAATGGGTAAAAACCATTACTTGTTTTATAAACTTTCTGCCGGGAATCAACCCGTAAGTTAGTTCGAGTAGGTTAGTGGCCAACCCTGGTGTCAGAAGACCGCCTAAAGGCCTCCGACATGGTCTAACGATTGAAACAATCAGGACCGACAATTTGACGTGGCCTTCGAAGCACGGTAGCGCTCAGATAGAAATGCCACTATCGGCCACCCATCCAAGTAGGGGTCGAGCTGCACGTTGCTTAACAGTCGCAATGAACTAACATCGCGTAGTCAAACTATCTACTATCAGTCGGAGTTTGTTGTGTTTTATCTTGTTTTCATGATATTTTTGATATCGTGATTGTGATCGGTGTATCATGAACGGTCAAAATATGAATAAAACGTTACGAAATGGAGGTTTTTAAGCTATTGCATAGCTTCTATCGCGGGCCTTGAGCGCGGGGACCGAATCCAGAAATTCCGTAATGAAAAAACCTCACGTGAAAAAACCTCACGCTCCCCACTAACGCCAGTTAGTGGTCATCTAGTGATACAAAAAATAACTATGCAATAGCTTTACCGCGGCAGTCCCCGAGTGCCACACGTCTTTTTTTGATTTTTGATTTAGTAAAATAAATATGGTCTACCAAAATAAATACGAGAATGTTCGAAAATAAATGTAACTTTTGTTCAGTTTTATATTACTTTATCGTGGTTATTATTATATAAACAGTACTTATTCTAATATAATTAATGTAAACGTCTGTAATTGATAAGAAGGCCAACTTTTAATCCCGAAATTCCTTCGGTAAAGGAAAATACGCGGATGAATCTGCAGGGATTATCAATGCTTTATTTATACATTGAATAAAATAAAATTCCTCCTCACAAAATTACTGAACGGATTTTCATGTGTTTCTCACTAGCAGATAGAGTAAGTCGGAAAACAATTACTGTGAATGTGGATGCTATACAATCAATGGATCATCCGCTGCAATGCCCATTAGAACTGGATGAGTTCTGGTCCAAACATTTTCAAGGCCCATTAATTATAATATATATTTTGCTAGCAGCGCCCCGCAGTTTTACCCGCATTATGCCCGTTCCCGAGGAAATTTCGGGATGTAAAATAGCCTGTAATATAACCTTCCTGTTGAATGTGGCTATCCATTGCAAAAAGAATTATTCAAATCGGGCTGGTAGTTCCCGATTAGCTCGAAGATACAAACAAACTTAAAAATTTTACCCCTTATATTATTAGTTTAAAGATGAATATTTCTTAAAATAATATACAGCCATCTCGACTCAAGAAGAAGAAGAATATTTCCTTTGTATTTTTGTCTTAAAACTACGGGAAATCATTAAAATAAATGTTATTTGTGTTCGCGACCAAAGCGAGAGCGGTTCGGTAGTAAAGAATAAACAATTAGTACAGTTTAATGTTATTTGCGTGAAGGTAAAGCCGTGTCGGTTGTGGCATCCAGTAGATTGGTCGTTACCGCGGAGGTAAACCGAACTTAACCACATTCACTCTTTAATTTAACGTGTGTTTTTAAAGTTAACTGCGCCGCCAAACTGTGTGATCGTTACGTTTTAAAGTTACGAAGTTTCGTTCGATTTTTAAATAAAATATGCGGGAGCGAATTGAAATAAAACGATGAGCTGGTTTAGTTTTAGGCGGGAAAGTTAAACGGTTATTTAGTAATGGCGTCGGTGATTGAATGAAATGTGCAGTTTGGACTAAATGAGCTTGTTTTGATATTCATAGAGGTATCTTTAATTTGATATTAGATATTTATGCGTCATTTATAAAGGTGCATTTCAATTGGAACGAAGTAGAGCTGTGCAGAGTTCAAATGACCAATCACATTGCATTACGAAAACATATTTAACCAATTTCGATGCGTTGTTTGACAATCAGAAAGCGCTGTGATTGGTGAATTTGATCTCCGCACCGCTTTTCTCCGCTTCAATGTAAAAGCGCCCTAATAATTATTTTAAACAGATACCTAAGTATGTTTACTTACTTGTGATGCTCGGACCTTGCAAATTCGCTTAACATCAACAACACTAATAACAGCCTCCGTGGTCTTGTGGTTTGAGGGCCCGGCTCACGACCCGGAGGTTCCGGGTTCGATTCCCGGTGGGGATATCTCACAAAAATCTCTTTGTGAGACTTTCCTCAGTTTGGTTAGGGCATTGCAGGCTGAATCACCTGATTGCTCGAAAAGTAAGATGATTCCGTGCTTCGGAGGGCACGTTAAGCCGTCGGTCCCGGTTACTTTCTACGGATAGTACTCGTTACATGAGCCATGTCAGAGGCCTTTGGCTGCTCAATAACTCTGACACCAGGATTGGTCAGGTTGGCAATCCATTCGATGAAGAACAACAAGAACAACACGTACATACAAAAAAACAGTTACTTACTTCATTTATTTTCCCAACACAGACAAATTAAAGCCTCTTTAGCTTTCGATATTTATAACCCTCAGAATACAGAATAACCAGAACCCGTGAGCGCGCATAATACTGTAGCTACTCAAACTAGCCTTAAATAGTGTAGTTTGATGCGCAACCGATCAGTCACTTTGTGACCGTCGGAACGCGCTAACGTGTTTTACCCGTGACCAATTTCACGAAACTATGCCGTCTTGTGTCATTCCTACCTGTAAAAATGCAGTGGGTCTGAAAAAGAAACAGGATGGGATCACATTTCACGTGTAAGTATCGCATTTAGGTATCGTCTTATTTAAATATTTAATTATTTTCTCAGATTTCAATTGTCATAGAGAGTGATGCGTCAATCTATGCTAGTGTTGCCAATATAAGAGTTTTGATTTACCCTTCTTTTTATTACCTTTTGAGGGCTTTAATTCGTTGTAGAATATTAATAAGTAATATAATAAAAAATAACCAACTTGAAAAAAGAAAGTATAAAGCGTAAGTGCGGCTCCTATGTACCTAACCTAACAATCCTATTAAATAGTAAGTATGTTAGTCTATAGGATTTCTAAACAAATTTTTGGTGTGCGTGTGAGGTAGAAGGGGAGAGGGGGAGCGGGTATAAAATTATGTTTCTATATTAGCCATCTTAGATAGTGAAAAATTGTAATTGGCCCTAAGTTATTATTCTTTTTTTATGTAACTCTTGTACCTAGCTGTAAGTTTTCCGAATACTTTAAAATAAAATAAAAATATATAATTTTTCCATCACCCGATAAAAGTGTGCAAACATCCACCTTAACACCGTGTTTTATTTAATATACCTATCTATTTCTTGAGATAATCAGGTAGGTACATAGTTATAAAGAAAAGGACAATTTTTATTCTATTATCATATTACCTCCGAAACTCCCAAAATTTACCCCAAAAATGGGCAAATAATGCGAGAGCTAACAACACCACGCGAGGGACTTTGTTCTGTTTTTGGACACAGCGTGTAGCTTGTAAATACATTTGAATGCTACATCTAGTACTTTCTATAATCTAAGTTATAACCTAACTTCAACAACTAAAGAAGAACCATAAACTACTCCAAGTATTTGTTTTTCAAAGATCAAAAAACATGAAATAACTATAACAAATAGAACCAATCATAAACCAGTCTTGTCTATTGTTTAGCCTCTCGGGACCAATAACAATGTAGTAACAAACCAGAACAAGTTTCTTATTAAATTCTCCAAACTTAAATATTTCTCAACAATTTTGAGCATTAGAAGTTGGCGGTTACCGTTACTTTGTTCGGTTATCGGTTAGTTTTAGCCGATTTATTACAGCCATAGTTTTTGATTTGTAGTTTAACGCTTCTTGTTTCACAATGTTAGGTGTTCAAAACTCCGGAACCTAGCCTAGTCAATAAAACAAAGTGATGAAAAACGAACGAAATAGAGAAGAAAGTAATTCGCTTCACAAAAACAAATGAAATGTGGATTGGGGATCAGTACTGCTACTACAAGATTGTAATATTGTCGTGAATTTCAAAGTATCCAAATTAAAAGCAATAAAGTCCTCCAATCAAATGTCTAACTTGAATTAAACAACAATTAATTATTAATTGGCCATTAAACCGCGTTGACCAGACAAGGCGTCCCATTCAACGGCTAATTGGTTTAAAGAATCCAGTGAAATGAATCGTCACAATCAAATTTAAAGAGAAATACTCAATTATATAACAATAATCGCGTTTATCGCTTACAATGGGTATTATTATACGGGCTAATGCCACTCGTAACACAATTATTGTGATCATTATTCGAAAATTACAGAGGCGTTTACAGAATCGTCGCGTCGTTAAGTAAAGTTACGTTACTCCTCTTTTAATTAGGTATCCGTCGGATTGAGATATATTGCCCTATTGTGGTTGTACATATTAAGTGTTTCGGGCGAAATGCTGTGCTTAATGTTAGCCGGAGATGTAGTTCATACATACATATATCTTAGGGGAAAATTAGTTAGGCGTTATTATTAAGTCGTTCGCTCCGTGCAACATGCGGTGAACGCAACAGAGTATCAATGTAAGGCTGCTTGTCCATTGAAGTGGAGCGAGGCAGTGGAGCGGGGAGCGGAGAAGCGGAGAATTAATTACCAAAATCATTACATTAAAATCTTTGCGTGGAGATTTTGCGCTCCGCAGCCTCGCTCCGCTACAATGGACAGGCAGCCTTACATTAATACTCTTTTAAAGGTATTTGCCGTTCTTGGACAGTCTAGTCACTAGACAAGTCAGTAGTCACTTAGAGTATCTGAATATTAGATAGTTGTTATAATTATTAGGTTGTCCGCCGCATGCTATATCCGTTGACCGCAAATGCAAATAATAGTGGTTGACCGCATTCGGCGAAAGCTGCTTTCACCTAAGTGACTGCAGTAAGCGCAGTTCGCAGTAGTAGATAGACTTGACTGTTCTAGTCAATGGCCTTTCATGTACTAGTACCTACTAGATACTCTTATGTAAAAACGTTTTCGGAAACCGAAGAAGGCGAGCGGCATAATAAATATTATTATTAAATAATGCTATTTGATACCTAAACATTATATCGCGGCTAGTCTATCACTCGATATAACACAAGTAAAATTACACGTTAACATATTCAATATAAGAAGCTTATAACAATATTTGCTGAAAACAGTTCGAGCATATTAATTTTGCAAGAGCATTATATATCTAAATTACGTTATTCTAAATCTATTAAAGCGGCGTGTTTGTTCAGTGCGGTGTTTTTTCCATTTAAAGTCTGAAGCCAGCGAAGCGTGGAGGAGAAATTCAATTCGGTCTGACCGCTGGAAACAGCTCGCGGTTACCATCCGATCACTTTGAAACTTGTACACATGCATTTATGTAATAAAATATATTAATCTCGGATCAGAAGACTTACATTCTCGAGTTTTAGGAAAAATATTGTGAACTTTGAAACATTACCTGGCGGTGTAAAATATAAAACAGATGAAAATTGTATACTAATACTTAATTGACGTAAGTTATACATTACATATCGAAATCTCTATTAAAGAAGCATTTGACATCTACATCTACATTTGTACGGGCGTGAATAGTTTTGATAGTAATTTTTGAAGTGGAGAAAAATGCACAAGTATTTGACATTCAGCTATAAATCTTTCTATATATATAAAATTCAAAGTCCTGACTGACTGATAATCACCGCCTCCTCAACAGCCTCAACCGCTACACCTAGAAACATGAAATTTGGCAGGAAGGTTCTTCAAGTGACGTAAGTGCACACTAAGAAAGGATTTTCAAAAATTCCTACCGGAACGGGCTCAACGCGGGCCAAGCCGCGGGGCGCTACTAGTCTACCAATAAGACAACAGAAATGGAACGGCCTTTACTCATATTTCACCGACCAAAAAAAACAGAAAGAATTCACCAAGACATAAACCGTAAGTATTAAAAGCCATATCAATAATTTGTTCTGTCAGTACTTTGTTATTCTATATAGGTAAGTCATATTCCGTTTTCCATATCTGTGTAAATAAACAATGCCTTCCGTGGGCAGTGAGTGGCAGTTGATATCAAAGCCAAGTTACATCGATTGGCGAATGCTTTTAGAAGATGAAATCTTGAATTTGCCACACCACTGAATCCAATGGGTGCACTTGTTTTATATTTTGGATTGTTTTGACTTTACTACGGTGAATAGGGGAGTAAGGATTTAATGCAATGGTGTATGTTGGTAGTTAGGGGAGCTGTAAAGATTTATCGTTAGATTATGTAATATGGTTTTGGATTGCCACGGATTTCAAATTGGATGGGAGGAGTTTTTTAAATCTTTCGATTCAGGGAAGGAAGCTTGAATTATGATCTATTTCTTATAATAATTTGCCAAATTATTTCAAATCATGTAAATGCCTACGCCTCGGTTGTCTAGTGGTATGTGTTTTCACCGGCCAAGGCTGAGGCCTCGGGTTAAATATTCAAGAAGAGCGACAAAATTTTTACTTTTCATTTTAAGATTTCAGGCTTATTATCACCAAACCGCAATAGATGATTTGGCCTTTGTTTAGTAGTAGGACATTACAGGAATTACTTTAATTTTCTTTCTTTATGTAAATAATACTAATACCTGTAAGTATAGAAAAATAACAATTCTTAGTCATTCAGACGTCTAGACGCCTGAACGGCAAGCTAAGTTTCCAGCATTTTAATACAAAGATTTCAGTTACATTTCGAAGTGTATTAAAGGTAACAACAAAAAGTTACCGCAGTATTAATAGTAAAGGAGAATGGGGACAAAGAAACCACCCGGAGTCAGGTGCTAAAACAGTAAGATAAACCGACCAAACTCCGGAAGGCGGGCTTTCGAACGCTACTTGGGAGCAAGTATACTTTACAATAGAATAAAACTAGTAGTGCCCTACAGTTTTACCCGCGTTTGTACTCGTTCCTGGGAGAATTTAGACATTATTCATTCATTCGAGTAGGTTAGTGGCCAAACCTGATATAAGAGTTTTTAGACCGCCTAAAGGCCTCGGACATGGTCTAACGATTGAAACAACCGGGATCGAATGGGTAACGTAGCCTCCGAAGCTCGGCCCGGAAGGCATGAAAACTACTTTCAAATCTTTATGTATGTCGTGTGTTCGTGAATCATTGTGTATGTCGGTGAAAACCGCAAGAAAATCCGTTTATTGGTTTCTCAGAAAACCAGACATACAGATTGTACAGCTTTTGGGAACTTGTTTAATTATATGTAAGATGTATTTTAATACAGGTATTTAAAGGCCTTTGGTATGCTTTTTGTAGAGTAGAAGAGTTTATTGACATTGAATGAGATTGCAAACTTCAAATCGGTGCATTCCAAAGGACGTTTTTTCATGTATGGTATTTTTTTAATTTCGCAGCTTGTAAATGTTCGTTAGTGTCGCCTTTCTTTTGTTGTGAAAGAAAAATTTACGAAATATGTAGTAATATAATTTTAATAAATTTAATGAATTCTTGAACAACAGCGTAGATAGCATTAAAGTTTACAAAAGTTTTGGCTTAATCTATACTATCTATATACTAAATATATTAAGTGGAGGATTTCTTCCTGCTCAACAAAACATATGGGCGTGACGTCAGTAAATCCGGGAAAATACACTAACGCCATCTATTGGGATGCGGGTGGTACCACTGCGCGGAACAGCTAGTTCTTTATGAGAATATATTTTTTTTAGTTTGTTTGTATGTTCGAGCTATTCTCGGGAATTACCAGTACGATTTGAATAATTCTTTTGGTAACATATCTGCCACATTCAACGGGAAGGTTGAAATCCCCACGAGAACAACCACAACGTGAGTAAAACCGCGGGGCGCTACTATTTCTTTATAAGAATAATACTTTGAATGATGTAACCAACTACACTTCCTAAATACGCAACCGGTAGTGACGAGCGCCAACCTCCACTGCGCTCGGCCATACTACATAGATGAACGGAGGAAGTGTTACACATACCTACAGTACCTACAGGTAAAGCCTTTTGTATACCTCTTTACTTTACCAAAAATGTCACTTCACTCCGCTACCTATGTAGAACAATTTGTTAATGAGGCCGGTAACTTGACAACTAATGGAATTTGGAACGTGTGGTTATGTAAAGGTTGTTTTGATCAGATGGGTTACCAACTAACTCGTTTAAATCAAATTGAATAGGGATCACTGAATTTAAACTTCGTTGAAGTTGAATAAATTTTAGTATTAGGGAATTTAAAAACGACATCAGCGCACGTTTGCGCAGGTGCTTTAAGTTTGAACTAAATCTATATCTAAATTATTATCTATAGTAATATTATAAAGCTGCAGAGTTTGTTTGTTTGTTTGAACGCGCTAATCTCAGGAACTACTGGTCCGATTTGAAAAATTCTTTCAGTGTTGGATATTCAACTTATCGAGGAAGGCTATAGGTTATTTTTGATCTCGAAATTCCTACGGGAACAGGCACAACGCGGGTACAATCGCGGGGCACTGATATCTTCACTAATATTATAAAGAGGAAAACTTTGTTTGTTTGGTTGTAATGAATAGGCTCAAAAACTACTGGACCGTTTTTAAAAATTCTTTCACCATTCGAAAGCTACATTATCCACGAGTAACATAGGCTATTTTTCATCCCATCCCGAAATTCCCACAGGAATGGACACAACGCGGGTAAAACCGCGGGGCGCTGCTAGTTTAAAATAATAAAGTTGAAGAGTTTGGTTTTTGTTTGTTTGAACGCGCTTATCACAGAAACTAACTACTAATTCGGTTTGAATTATCCTTTTTGTAATGAGTAGCCAAATTCAACGAGAAGGTTATGGTATTTCATCATGACATTTTCATCGTAAAAGGTAAAAAATAAACTGATGATGAGATTGTTTCTGCTTTACCAAATATACGGCTGCGGCTCCACTAAATCTGGGAAAATAATGTAAGCGTTATTTTCTTCTATACTTCTTATCTTATTTCAAAAAGTTTCACACTAGTGCCACCTATGGGATCGCAGGTGAAACCACCGCACGGAACAGCTAGTAAGAAAGATAAATTAGTTTATCATCTTCCTCGTGATGTGAGGTCATGATAATATAATACAACTGTCAGCGCACCGCACCTTTACCGGGACCTGTTCCCATAGTAATTTCGGAATAAAAAATGGCATTAATCCTTTATCTTGATGTTGATTAAGATACAAAACGAATTTCTTAATCCGACGAATAGTTTCACAAATTAGTGTAAAAAAGTAAACTGAACAAAATTAACAAAAATAAAAACTCTATTAATTTGTTATTTTTGTACAGTTAATAGATCGACTTCACCAGGTATGCCCGTTCCCGTGGGAATTCCAGAATAGTTCCAAGGTCGGGTCTAGTTCCTGTTTTACGAATTGAAATCGATATTTCGAATTGATATCCTAAATTAAACTCTATCATATTATACTTAGTTCAAGGAAGGATATATGTAAAAAGAACAAAATATTTTGTTAAAATACTATAATTACTTAAAAAAATGGGCAATTACGTACGTGTGTGTACGAGTATATCGATGTACTCGACATAATCAAAATACCAGTTTGGAGTCTATACCGATACGATGTCAATTCCATTTCAGTTGTGTAGTGAATGGTAACAGAATTGTTTAAATCAGGTTAATTAAAGCATACAAAAGAGGATAATATTATCAAAATGAAAGCTGATTCGTAGAAAAGGGTAATATATAATATTAGGTCAATCATCAGTAGTATCCCCTGGCTCATTTGAGTTATTTATAAGGCGTATAATTTGTACCCTCCTCACGTCCTATTGTGAAGGAAAATGTACAATTCCAGACAAACATCTATGGGTTTCCTTCTTATCTTATTTCTTTTTTAATTGTCTGAAGAAATGAGGATTTATTTACAAACAAGGGTGGATTTGTTACTTATTTATTCTATAACAGTATATCTACAGTTATCTGTTTCGATTTATCTTGTGTGATTATGTTTTTGATTTGTTTTAGAGTTAATTGGATACTAGCAGTGCCCCACGGTTTTACCTGCGTTGTGCCCGTTCCCGTGGGAATTTTTATGTATATAAACCTTACTCTTGAATCACTCTATCTATTAAACAGCGTTCAAATCTGTGCAGTAGTATTTGAGTTTTTCGCGAACAGACAGTCAGACGCGGCCGGGGACTTTGTTTTATAATATGTAGTGTTGATGTACTTAACAAGTTACCGAGTAAGTTCGAGAAGGTCAGAGATCAAGAGCCTGGTGTTGGAATTCTTAGACCGCCTAAAGGCCTCCGACTTAGTCCATCGATTAAAACAACTGGGATTTCTATTTTGCGTTCACTCCGAAGCATGGTAGCGCTCAGATAGAAATGCCACCATCGGCCACCAACGCAAATATTTACTAAGTACTTCACTTTGTCTTTTTGTTTGTATGTTCATACGATATTCAAAGCTAACTGAACTTTTTATCCCACGATTCCCACGGGAACAGAGAGCGGATATCAATTGTTTTGTCAAAAACAGATTGATATTGTTAAACTCTAATTTTCTTGAAAGTAGGTCTGTGAAAATTATTACGTAACGGCGTACAAAGTTACCTATTATTCAATTAAGTTTTATGTTTTCCTATTGGACCGATAAAACTGTTTATATTCCCATACCGGTGTTTCATATTTTGACAAAAAGTCTATTCAAGTTTTAAAAACAGTTCGTTCTGTAATCTAATTTCATCTTTACCGGGCCCTTTAAAACTGTCCCAGAACGAAGTTACCGCTCACCTCCAATGGTTAACTTATTGAAAATTGGTCGAACCACCGTCACGGGCCACTATAAATCCCGAACTCCCGAACGCCACACTGAATCAACTTTAAACTAATTTATTAACACCGTAGACGTTTATTACTAGCGCCATTGAGTGGCTCAACAAACAGTTACTTGGGGGAAGGAACACTGGCTCAGTAACGTCATTATTTAGTCCAATTTGCAGAATTAGCTTGATAAATGTATTTGTATTAGCGTTTTCGTGAAGCGATGCGCGCGCCGTAGGCTCTGGGTCTGAGCTCGCTTCGCTCAGTGTGTCCTTACGAATCGTGGTGTAGCTACACGGCTTGCGAGCGCTTCGCTCTCACGACATAACGCAACGACAAGTGACTTGAAATAATTGTGCAAGTGGATGTGCTGTGAATAGTGAATTATTGTGATAATGGTAAGTCACATTTACGTTAATCTTGCGTTGTTTGTAGGATGATTTCGGTTTATAGAGACGTTAAATGACAAGTTAAACGATGATCTTATCTGTTTGGCAGATTGCCGTATCGTGTTTTTGTTTTGTTTTAATTACTTTAATCAGTGCGTTTTGTTTTTTTAATTTAATTATTTTTACCCGACCGACCGTTTGTTGTGGAAAATGTATTTGGCTGGTTAATTTTAGGTAATACAAAAGTGTACTTAGATGAGATATAAAAATGCTAAGGAAAATTTAAGATAGAAAAATGCTAATGTACCCTCAAATGAAAATTATAAATCGTAAACGTATAGTAAGTGTAAGAAGTACAATATGTTAAAGAAATAATATTTTCTTGTTAACATTACATTATTTTAAATTGTGTAGTAAGGAGATCAACGTGAATATTAATAAATATTTAGTTACCTTTTAATTTTAAAACGTGTTTTATTAATTTAAATCTGTAGTGTTTATAGGGGGAGATTATTCTTAATGAATATGAATTAAGTTAGTGTCAATTCTTATAGTATTAATCTGACAATAATTTAAGGAGTCTATTGTTAAAGGACTGCATTGTTATAATCTAAATGACTAGAGCAACTTTATATTATGTTTTTTTGTTTAGTATGTGAGAAATATTTTTTTACTGATCGTGGAGAGATCATTTTAATAGAAGCTATAATTTTGATGAAATATTACTTAAAATTTCTATGCTTTTAATCTGTAAAACATATATTTATTTGACCAATTGTCAAATTCTTCCTTATTAGAAATTTAAACAGTGATTTTGATATGTAATATATGAAAATAACATCAACTAATTAAAGAGTCGATTTAATGGACGTGTGTGCCTCGGTGGTCTAGTGGTATGTCGCTCGCCTGCCAAGACTGAGGTCCCGGGTTCAATGCCTGGGTCGAGCGAAAACATGTTTCCTTTTCAAACATGGCTCGAGTTTGAGATCACCAACCCGCATTTGGCAAGCGTGGTGATTATGCCTAATCCTCTTCACTGTACTGATAACTTCAGTGGGATGAGAGGCCTTTGCCCAGCAGTGGGACATTACTGGCTAATACTACTTTAATGGACGTATGTGAAAGCGGCAGTAAGCTAGTATTATGGAATCTAACTAACTGATACATAAATACTATATTTGCTTAATATGAATATTGATTATTTTGATTTCTCTACGATTGTACTGTTAATATCTTTAGGCAGATGACAGGCCTTTACCTTACTGTTTGTAGGACATTACAGGCTTATACTTATACTTGAAGCCTTAAGCAAACCAACCATAGGCGGTAAAATAGAAACCAAATCCCTAATGTAGAACTTGTAAAGTACAAATCAATGTTGGTAATGCAGTAATAACATATTCTGAATAAATTAGACGTGTCATCGGAATCGGCTCAATCCTCCGGGATTACTATACGGAACCACCATTTGGGTTCCGTTAATAAAATTGGTTTTGAAGGAAATCATTATGGAAAAATATTGAGCTTGCATATAAGGGATTATGTTAATATACCCCAAAAGGCTTACGTGGGAAATATAATAATGAGCAAGGAATTCATTTTATAATAAAAACAAACGGCTAAGAAGGCGGTTATTCCGATTTTCTTTTGGAGGCGTTTATGTTTTGTTATCTTCATATTATCTCTTGATTTTCTTCAACTTTTATTTTTAATCCGTTTTGAGGCAAGTATGGAAATTACCCTTTGCCCTGATTTCCCTCCTCACTGTACTGATATCTTCGGTGAGATGAGAGACCTTTGCCCAGCAGTGGGACATTACCGGGTAATACTTACTTTAGGATTATATCGATACTTTGTACATACTTCTAAGGGATAAGTTCCCGGAGGTGGGATTAGTAACTATGAAACATATTCATTCATATATTTATACTAGTCTATACCTAATATTATAAAGAGGTAAAATTTGTAAGTTAGTTTGTTTGTTTGTATGTTCGAGCTAATCTCGGGAATTACCAGTCCGATTTGAATAATTATTTTTGTAATAGATAGGCACATTCAACGGGAAGGTAATAGGCTATTTTTCATCCCAGAATTGCCATGGGAACTGGCAAAACGTGGGTAAAACCGCGGGGTACGGCTAGTAGTATATATAGTGCCTTTGTATGTGAAAAGTGTACTTGATTAGATTCTTCATAATAAACTTTACTATTAGTTTGGGTACATTACATTACATATACATTATATTTATCTATATATAATTTTTTAAACGCTCGTGGCGTATTTCAGCTAAGCAATGTTAACGCATTTCATAAAAGTATAGCCTGTAATGCCCCACTGCTGGGCAAAAGCCTCTCATCTCACTGGAGATATCAGTACAGTGAGAAAGATTAGGTATAATCACCAAGCTTACCAAATGCGGGTTTGTGATTCAAACCCGTGTTTGAAAAGTTGGAAATATGTTTTTGCTCGACCCGGGAATTGAACCCAGGTCCTCAGTCTTGGCAGGTGAGTCACATATCACTAGACCTAGGAGGCGTTCATTGAATCATCGAATAAATATTGTATTTTCAATAAACTCTGATATTACTTTTCTTTTCAACTTCATATTCAACTCCTAAAACAATTTGTTCGATATTCAAGTCATAGCTTCACGCTTTTATTGGAAAAATAAATACGATTTACATTTATATCCGAGAAACACCTGACTTGTGTATGGGAGTGGACAAACATGGGTACATTCAAATATATATTGTGTATTTTTATATTCATTCTTTGGCCGAGAACCAAGATCAACATTTTCATCAAAAAAGTTTTCAGTACAATTTTTTCAATGAACTGAGAATCTGTTACTTTTTAAGTCAGTTATAGAATAATTCTTGATATTGTTTATACGAACTTACATTGTGAATGAAATTAAATTCTTACTGAATATTTATTATTTACGCAACTTACCGGCAAATAACTGATGTTACTAACTTTTTCGTAAATTCCTCTTGGGTTTGAAGTAAATGAAAAAGATGAAATTAGTTTTAGGCAATCAAGGTATTTTTACGTGGGGTTCTATCAGTTTTAATTATAACTAAAATCAATATTTAAAGTTAAATTTTTGATTGTTAGAAAAAGTATTTTTCAGTTTTGAAAACTTCCTTTATATCCTCCTCACTGTACTGATATCTTTCGTAAGAGAAGAGGCTTTTACTTAACTTAAAAAGTATTACAGGCCAATACTTTTTTAGTTTAGCACGTTCATTACATTAATCTTCAGGAGAATGAATCGTTTCAGGAGGATACTCCACTGGCACTACTATTTTAATTAATAAAGTTTAAATGTGAAGTGTCAGAATTTACTCAAAAAATTGGTTTTGTGGTACCTTTTCAGGGCAAACATATTCATGTGTGTAACATGATTGATGCCAGCCTAACAGGTAAACACCACTAGCTCATAAATCACATCGTGTTCACACCCTAAGTAAGCAGAGGCTTTCTAACTATCCGATGGGACGGTCAGCATAAACAGCTAAATATTTTTAACTATATATAAATATAACTATATATATATAAAAATGTATATATACATTTTTGAATTCTTAATGACTAAGTAAGCTTAGTCGTTGCTAAGTAAGCTTACTCACACCTTGAATCAATCAAAGGGCGTTAGCTTATCGTTGAATTAATTAGATATCGAAAAATGTTTTCTATACTAGCAGTGCCCCGAGGTTTCACCAGTTTTTTGCCTGCCTGCATACCTTTCCGACGAATGTGGCTACTAAAAGAATTATTCAAATCGGATTGGTGGTTTCAAACAAAAAATCTAATTCTTCAGTTTTATAATATTAGTAGGTTTCTAATTACATTTTTAGGTATAAATAGTACGGCGTTCTATCAGTTCCCGCGGGAATTTCGGGATAAAATGTATCCCATGTGTTATTCTGATCTATATTACTGTGAAGTTCCATCCAAATCCGTCCAGTAGTTTTTACGTGAAAGAGCAATAAACATACATCCATACATCCATACGTATACATCCATCCTCACAAACTTTCGCATTTATAATATTATATTAATAGTAAGTAGGATTTATGTTAAGCATTGATTTTCCTACTGGTATAATCGTTTATTCCAACAAAAGGCTGTTAACCAATTAGTGTAATTACTGAAGCACATTATAAATGCAATGTTCCACGTAAAATATTTTGTCTCGTAAGTAATTAGATATGCCAAGAAATTTAAAACATGTCTCGAATCGTAATATTACTTTACGTTCTTCCTTCATTACTTCCAACTGAAAACTTAATAAATTAATGAGATTTGTTTTGACTATCTAATGGAAACGTTTTAAAGCGTAAGACATATATATTGCGGGTGCGAGCCGGGTGCGGGCCGGTTGGGGGTCGTGTGACTTTGTATTCCTGTGGGTGTCACAGGAATACAACGTCACGCGACCGTGGGAGTATAACGCCTTTCATACAAATATAAGAAATACGTCGTATGACCCGCAACTGGTCCGTACCTGGCCCGCACCCAGCCCGCACCCGGTCCGCACCCGGCCCGCACCTGGCCTGAACCCGGCTCACGCTCGGCTCGCCCCCGGCCCGCACCCGGCCCACACTCAGCCTGCACCCAGCACGCAATCGCTTTATGTGTGTCTTGAGCTTAACTTGTTTTTTCCCATCGGCCTCGGGAAGAAGAAATTTGCCAAGTTTCAGTGTTGACTGTCACAAAATCAAATTTAGCCCCTCTATTAATTTAATTTAGAGTAATAAAACTAATAATAGGAACTTCATACCAAACTGCCTGAGCAAAGTCGAGGACATAAAGCTAGTGAAAACAAATAGCTGATACCAGAATAGAAAGTCCAACTATTTGAAAGTGGGGTGTGTTCCGAAGCGTCGACGAAACAATAGTCCTTTCCGAGTTGTTCATCCCATCCTGTTTGACTCGTGGCTAAAGCACCAACAAAGAGGCATTTTATACAAGGAAAAGTTACTTTTTATTACTTCCAAACTGTTATTTAATTATAATACTGTAAGATGAACGAGAAATTGAATTTGAAATTTTTATTTTCATAAAAATGTTTTTGTTGTTTTATTATTAATGAGGAAAATGTTTCTTTTAATGTTTGATGGTGGAGGGTGTTGAGAAATGTTTTATTTATAATTTATGTGTAGAATGTTGTGAAGGTGTTTTTGGTTTGATTCAATAGCTTGGTTTACCGCATTGAGTGCGCGATCATTTTTAGTAATACCGATTTCATATTTGAAGTGCAAACACAAATTGTGCGACTGCCGATCGTGTGCGGGCGGGGTGCGCGTTGTATCCCTTGTACGCACCGACCCGCACTCATATGTATGTGCGTTTAGGCTTTATGAAAAAAAAAATGGCTTACATATGTGCATAGATCCATCTTATATTATTAGTGATTTCCATTCTCATTCATGTCTTAATACGAATGCCTAAACAGTCAGTAGTCTACACAAAAGATGGTCACGGATCACCAGATTATGTTTTATTGTTTCCCCATAATATTGCTTGTCCAACTTCCATATCGGTTAGTTTTACGAGATATATTAATATTTTGTAAACAACACGTAATTAACCAATGTTATTTTGTTTGTAGTGCTATGTTGCTATTTATTATGTTTGTGTTATCAATACGAAAACTTGTGTATTTTTCCTCCTTCACTACAAATAGAGAGATATAAGAACCTCCTTATCATATTTCGCTGAAACACTCACCTGATAATTTGAAACTCGTGTTTGATATTATCTGCTATTACAAATGCGAGAATAAAATAATAGGTAAAGTTACCTATCTCTGTCTTTTCTTCTTACGCGTCCTTGAAAACTAATACTTTAGTAGTTTTTAGTAAAGTAAGACGATTTCGTGCTTCGGAGGGCACGTTAAGCCGTCGGTCCCGGTTACTTTCCACGGTTAGTAGTCGTTACATGAGTCATGTCTCAGGCCTTTGGCGGCTAACTCTGACACCAGGATTGGTCAGGTTGACCATCCACTCGACGAAGAAGAAGTAGAAGTAGTTGTTTAAGCTTTTCAAGCGTTTTTCATGCAAATAATTCTCGTCTATTAGAAAAAGTTTAGGAATTCCATTTGATTCCTCTTTCATAGAAATATGGATACAATATATCATTTGTTAGTTTATATTTCAGGACTCGTGAGAAGATTTAAACTGTAGGTATGTTTGTATGTAACGGTCTCACGACCAATCCCTTTAGGCTGATTGTAATGAAATTGTTAATGGATACACAAGCTTGGTGAAACACATAATCCCTTCTTTATCCTCCCATTATCCCGCGATTCGTGGGTAAAGCAACAGAAAACCGTTAGTTTTAAATAATAAAACGATGTAACTTGATAACTAAAACACTGCTTCACATTATTCAGGTTGATTTATATTTGACTAGCAGCGTCCCGCGGTTTTACCCGCGTTGTGCCCGTTCCCGTGGGAAATTCGGAAATTTTTATACACATAAACCTTCCTCTTGACTCACTCTATCTATTTTTTAAAATCGCGTCAAAATCCGTTACTTACTTTTATAGATCTAAGCATACATAGGGACAGACATACAGCAGAAAACGACTTTGTTTTATACTATGTAGTGATTTACTAAAATTGCTTATTTAAATTACTTAAGCCTGTAATCTATTTAAAACAAAAACTAATTTGGTGCAATAGATTAAAAGTTTATCGAACGAAAAGGTAGCTTATTTAAATGATCAAAGAAACAAAGAGATGAGTCATTTAAATCTTTTTTAACTCGATGTGGGTATGAAGACACATTCATGTGTGGAATTAAAAGGGTTTACAAACACTTTCAACTCATTCAAACGGGTGGATTTAACTCATTAATATCGGTGCCTTTTTTGTATAATGTGAAAGGCAAACAAGCGTAGGATCAGGTGGTACCAATTAAAATGTAAATGGGTTTTAAAATTTATTACAAACTAATCAAGATCTCTTGTTATGCATTTTGAATGTGATATTCTATATGTTGAAGTTAGTTTGTTGAACCTTCATTCGTGTTTCGAATATACTTAGAATTAGTTAGAGATTTAAGTTAAGTGATGTCGCCTAAGTGTAGCGCCACATCTGCGGAACGTACGGCGCCGAACCTTCCGCTCTATGACACATCAGTCGAAATTACGCCGCGTACTGATGTGTCATAGATAACTTGAAATACACTACGAGCGTATTTAGCGGAAGGTACGGCGCTGTACGTTCCGCAGATGTGGCCCTACACTAATCCTACTCACTGTACTGATATCTTCAGTGAGTGGTGAGAGTATAAATAATTACTTAGTACAGTTCTATATTTTTATGAGAAAACTCATATCAGAAAGCTGAAGCTGTGAACCGAAGTCAGTTTTTCATTACTCCTCAACGTAAAACTTAATTTATATCTGCATCTCAAACTCATTTACAACATAAAAGGGAGGGTTGACAGTCTACATTTTTCACTATTTTCCGAGAGCACCTTAAATGCGTAGATTAAAACACGGAAAAAAATAACCAGTTTTACGACATTAAACGTCCCATAAGAGATCCCTCTTTTTTGAAAAAAATAATGATTTAACATTTCAAAAAGCTATTACAAGGACAAACAGTCATTCACAAAAAAATTGCTTTAAGCATACCTAATTGAATTGTGAATTGTACATTTCATGACTAAATTAAGTTCAGCAAAGAACCTAAACAGTTACATCGTGAAAGTACTAAAAAATCCAATCTTTGTTTGAAAATCGTGAGTTTCATATTGTTTGCAATGTTCAGGTACTTACCGTAGGCCCTTCCTCCCTTCCGTAGGTCCAACTAACTGGTCGTTTGCATGCATTTTTAACTAAAGCGTCCTCGACTGTAGGTGTGGACTCGTTATCTAAAACTAAGTCAAGAACAAGCTGGATTCATGTTTTCTTGTCCACAAGAATATGTTGGTTTAAATATGAATATGTTGCTTGGAATAAGAATATGTTCGTATCACATTATTTTTGTTGTTTAGATGTTTAGAAGAACGAAGCACCACGGTACAAGTACCGGCGACGAAAACTAACAACTATTTTAAAAAAGAACACAACATTTTATTGTTACAGCTAAAGTTGATTGTTCGTTTTTTTTATATTCGCTAGTTATCGTCGCCGGTACTTGTACCGTGGTGCTTCGGAGATTCAAGGAATTGCCAGTTGACTTCGGGAAGATACTCGTATACATAATGTTCGCTTACTGATACTGTATGTACTCTTCAATCAACATTCGATGTTTGAATTGAAGTAGTCAATCGTATCTCTCATTACTGTACAGTCGGATAAAAATGCTATAAAACATACTTAGGGTAAATACATATTTTTAATACTTATAACCTTTTGATGCTAAAAGACGGTACTTTTTTATTTAAAATAAAATAATACCTGTTTTATAAAAGTCCTAATTGGACTATCTGTATTTGAGTCCAAGAGATATATTTATTTTATTCACAATTTATTAAATAAAAATGAAACAATTCCTTCCCAGAAAATAATTAACTTGAACAAATTGACTTACCTACGCTAACAGTTTCAGTATTCCTAGAGGGTTTCCTTAGATACTAAGAAAAAATAATTAACAATTAGTTAGTTTGTTCTAAGTAAAAAAAGGATGCTTTAGCTAGAAAACCCTAGCCAAGCAGGTAACTTCGCGACTGGGATTGTTTTCCTTGATGTTTTCATAATGAAGGGTACAATTGGGGAACTAAAACGTTATTTACAGTGATCTATAGCTATTATTATAGATGACTAACCGCGCCCCGCGGTTTTACCCGTGTTGTACCCGTTCTCCAGGAATTTCGGGATAAAATGTATCCCATGTGTTATTCTGATGTATACCACTGATAACCTATATCACTGTAAAATTGCATCCAAATCCGTTGAGTAGTTTTTGCGTGAAAGAGTAACAAACTACATCCATTCTTACAAACTTTCGCACTTTTAATCTTAGTAGGATTGGATGTTATTAGCAACGAACGACACAACCTTAATTCATCTTACACATAACAATAGGGAGTAGATGGTTGATAAGACACACGTAAACAGTCAAAAATCTCTAATATTAGTAATAGTGTCTGTGTTTATCAGAATCTCTTTGTGGCCCTACGAATGGAAGGAGATTGTATCGGTTTGTCATTACAAAGATTTATAAGTTCTCCTTCAATAAGATCTTAATCTTTATTGTTAGTAGAGCTCTAAGTAACGGGATAATTAAGTGAAAAGAAGAATTTGTAGACATTGCGGGGTTTCAGGGAAATCATTTGGTTTTGTTGGATAACGTAAGTAACAGCCTCCTTGGTCTTGTGGTTTGAGTGACCGGCTCACGGCCCGGAGGATCCGGGTTCGATTCCCGGTGGGGATATCCCACAAAAATCTCTTTGTGAGACTTTCCTCAGTTTGGTATCAGGTAATTCAGCCTGCAATGCCCTAGCATTGCAGGCTGAATTACCTGATTGCTCGAAAAGTAAGATGATTCCGTGCTTCGGAGGGCACGTTAAGCCGTCGGTCCCGGTTACTTTCTACGGATAGTAGTCGTTACATGAGCCATGACATTGTTCAGGTTGGCCATCCACTCGATGAAGAAGGAGACTTCTTTGTTAAAGTAAGTCGGACTAGGTTAGTGTCAACCTCAGTGCCGATGTTTTAGACCGTCAAAAGATTTTTGATTTTTGGTCTAACGAATATATTCATGACAAACAATTTAATTGCTTTGCAAAGTTAGCGCTCAAATAAAAATGCCATCCAATGATATATTCGGGACAAACAGTTAACGTGGTTGAAGCACGGCATTGGTCATATATAATAGCGGTCATCCATCCAGGAAGTGGCCAGCCTCTACCATGACATTCAATAAGACATGATATAGAAAATAAATAATAAAATAATTATTTATAGCACAAATTCACTCGCAGTTAAAAATACCCAAACTAACCTCTAAGCTTGTATTATGGAATCTAACTAACTGAACTATTACATATACATACCATACACTAATACTTTATTTATTTATATGAATATATAATTGACACACATACTTGGTCGCCAACAACTATGTTTCCACATATTGTTGACTCCGTTGAATCGAATCCGCAACCCCCGACACAGCAAGCGCTCTGACATGCCACTGTGCCAACGGGCTTGTCAAGTAGTATACAATGTTTGATGCCCTTACCTACCTTAATACCACCACAGATAAGTACGTTACCAATTACCAAACAATAACATTGTTAGATCAAACACGTTGCTAACATTGTTCACGAACGGTGAAATATTGAACATTATTTTACGCCATATTGGGTTGCGATTGACGGCCATTGTTGAAATAACTGATCCTTAATTAACTATACTAAAATATTGCGACTGATATGGTTACCATAATATTAGCTGTGTCCCGTTATTTTACTTGCATCGACAATATCTCACAAAAATATCTTTCTGAGACTGCCCTCAGTTTGGTTAGGGCATTGCAGGCTGAATCAAACGACTGCCCGAAAAGTAAGATGATTCCGTGCTTCGGAGGGCACGTTAAGCCGTCGGTCCCGGTTACTTTCTACGGATAGTAGTCGATACATGAGCCATGTAAGAGTACTGTGGCGGCTCGACACCGGGATTGATCAAGTTGACCATCCAATCGATGTAGAAGAAGATCTGCATCGTATTTGCTTCTAGCCTCTATAGACTGTGGTGACGCTTTGCATTTTGTTTGGTGGTCTTGTGTGAAATACTAGCAGAGCCCCGCGGTTTTACCCGCGTTATGTCCGTTCCTGTGGGAATTTCGAGAAAAAAGTAGCCTATAAACGTCCAGTTGAATGTGGCTATCCAATACAAACTGTTCTCTTCAGCTTTATTATATTACATAACATCCCTAGTGAAGCGATTTACTAAGGCATTGTTCGCATTAAGCAGGTGCGTTCATTATGGGCAATTCTCCTTCTTGAACACACACCGTAATTGAGGAATAGCCCTTAACGCTATAGAGGGACGTTACAAGTTTAAAGTTCTCTTAGTTCGAGTAGGTTAGTGGCCAACAATGGTGTCGGGAGTTTTTGACCGTGAAGGTATTGGATTTTGTCAAAACATTGAATTAAGAACTTTAGACTTTGAAGATAGCACTCAGATAGAATTGCCGCTATCGGCCACGCATCCACGTAGTGGCCGAGCTGCATTGATGACTATGATTTGCCTGCCTTTCGGTATACAATCTCCACATGATCTTTTGCAAAGAAATCAGTATTAAGAGTCTATAATACTATAATAACATAAATATAGTCCAGTCTTATTATTTCATTTTCTAGAATAGTACTTACCTCTGCAGTGACGTATACATTTTCTACAATACAGTCTTATTCTTTCATTTTCTACAATAGTACTTACCTCTGCAGCCTCTAGGAGTTGGATCTGTATCCCCTCGCATGCCTCTCAAAAAGACTGGACTTGTCCCGTGACTCTGAGGCGAAACACTGAATAAGTTAAAATATATTCCTATAATAATCTTACAGTCGCCTAGATATAAGTATTATAAGGTATAAAATGCTGTCTTAATATACATAAGTAAGTTATCTTATGACGCATTCAATTCCATAGTACAGGAAAAGTACTCATAAAAATCTCGTAAAAATATTCAATTAACATTAAATAACTGAAGCTGAAATCATTCATCATAAACTTGAAGGTAAAACGGGCGATATGAGATAAAAGTAAAGATTGAATATCTGTATGGAAAGTTCATCCACCCAGCGTAGACAATTGTACCGTTCTGTGTTTAAACGGCGTTGCACAAAGCGTTGTCACAGCACAAAGGTAGTGAAAAGCTTTGTGCTCGATATTGTTGGTACATGGTATAGGTACAACATTATAGCTAATGCTAAAAGCGTTTACATTTTACGAGTTTACGAGCTGCGAGCCGGCGAGTTCAATAAAACATAAGGCCGTGTCCACAGTAGGCAAACTGTTAGCGGCCGACTGAGTGAGCCACAAATTTGCGTGGCGAATTGAAAGAGTTAGCTGCAAACTCAGACCAATTTTCGTGCGTCGCAAGCAAATTGTTATGAGTTAGCCGCTTGTTTAGGTCGACCGACTGAATGATCACTTTACTTTTGTTGTACAAAGGGAGTGGTTGTGTTGGTCACGATGGGTATGGTGTGTGTGCGTTGAGATTAGTAAGGTGCGATGCAAAAAAAATACACCGAAACACGTCAATAGCTTCTTTCCAACTGTCCGCATGAACAGTTTGTGGCAAACTGACTCACTACGCCCGGCGAACAACCATAATATCGTCGCCGCCGACTGGAACCGGTTTTGCTGGGAGTCCGCCGCTCACTGAGATAGTCGGCGCGCGTAACGCTGCAAACTGCGTACAGTGAGCGCAAAACTAGCAAATTGTGGACACTCCATTTCAAATATGTATATGGAAGGGCGTACTAAATCGATACGCCGCAAACTCAGTCGGCCGCTAACAGTTTGCCTACTGTGGACACGGCCTTACGAATGGCAAGTGGTTTTTTTGCACTCGCATTTTATTGATTTTGTCATCATGCAACTTGTAGATATGAATTAATCGTAATAGTAATTATTGATATTCATAAAGATTAGGAACATAAGCCTCATAAAATGAAGGTGATGCTTTCATTATCTGGTAATAAACAAGATAGAATATCTTCATTGTCGTTGGATATTTATACCTGGCTGCTACTTTAACTGTCAGCCCCTTATAAGTAACTCTTAATACATATTTACATAACCATGAAAATCCCCAAGCGTAACCCTTTTTTCAATTGTTTCAAGAAATCTCGATGGTAACAATCCCTGAAACGGTTTCCTCTAGGAGCTTATATCTGTCTATCCATAATGTGTAAAACGAAAGAAAAAAACAGTACAACTACCAATCACTATAAAATAGACTTAAAATTTCTCTCCTTTAGAACTGTTTTCGACCGTCGTAAAATTCAATGAGGTAACCTAAATAAATTATTGTTGCTTAGAGGATTTTCTTTAGGTCTAAAATAACTTGAATTGTTTTCAAAATTATATATAAAGGTTCTGTTGGAATAAAGTTAGCATTAATTTGAATTATGGATATCTAACACGTTCTCCGGGTCTGATATTTTAGTTATTACGTGTTCAACTATCTTCTCTATTTATTGAAATCAATTGTTATTATTTACTCTCATTAAAACTTGAGGATGTTTGGGGCGATTTCGCTAATTTTGTTATTTAAATATTCTTATGATAGTTTTATATTTCGATCGTTAAATTTTTTGTAAAAGTTCGGGAAATATTGTTGTGCCACAATTCAATGTGGGTGAAACCACGGGCCACAACTAGAATATTATATTTTTCAGAAAATAAATACATTGAAATAGGAAGGAAGTAACATACATAATATACTAATTTATTGTAAAACTTTTTTTGCACGAAACTGTTAGCACACATAGTAGCATTTATATCTGAGCGCTACCGTGCTTCGGAGGGCACGTTAAGTAGTCGGTCCCGGTTGTTACAACCGTCAGACTATATCAGTATCAACTCCGACATCAGGGTTGGCCACCAACCTACTCGAATGAATGAATGAATTCAATTGAACCCTCTGTTACTCTGTTACAAACTACCAAAATATTAAAGTCATATATTCGCAAACGGATATCTGAAAGTAATAATTCTTATTATAATAAAATTTACAAACATGTTCAAGAAATAGATATAAGTTCGAACTGTGAATTACAACGGCGGTAGTTGGCACAGTTCTCCTTTCAGTTCGTGAGACATCGGGAAAACAATGTTTGTTTGGACGTTTCTGGTTTTTGAAAATTTGTATTCGAGTTTGGTGGGAGTGAAGTGAGTTTTGTTTCATATTGGTATTATTAGGGTGTCATATTATTTTCCGCGACACAGTTATTACTACTGCGGATATCATCGTTACTTTATTGCTTTTTGTATCCCATTTTGTTTTTGTTTCCAATAAATACATATTGGTATTAACAGAGATATCGACTAGCGACTTTATTGAAAAAAGGACATAGAACAGTAAAAAGAAAAATATTTTGAGTCCATTTTTTAAATTCGCTTGTGGCCATCATCGTGCAACTTTTTGATTCTACCTAAAACAATTTTTTGTAAGCACATTTAATTTTTATGTAAATAAAATGAAAACGAGTGAATATAAATGTATAGTTGTATACCAAATCCCTATTTAAAAAATTAACAACTGCAAAATCTTAATCATATATCCCAAAAAATATCTTGTTTACTTCAAACAGCGTCAAACGTTTAATTAGTCTAAAAACTAAAAGTTAGTGTCAAACAAAGATCCTACCTTGGATAAAGACATTGTATCTACACTCTACAGGGTTGAGACCGGCTTATTCTGTTCGATAAGACAATGGGTCAAAGCGGACAATAGGAGAAGTTCACTCGAACAAAACCATTTGCAACATCAAACCCATTGTGTTCACTTTATGAATCGTCTCTCAATGTTCTTCGAATGTCGTATCTTATTTGGTTATTGGGCTTTAAGATTCCGAATTAATTGAGAGCTGAGATAATACAGTCCTATCTACGTCATAAACTATAGAATATGAGCATACTGTACAATGTTACCTGTTTATATGTAGATATACTTGAGACAATGATAATTATTATATGACTTAAAACTATATATTTGGAGCATTAAGCGTGGTCTCACTCCTAATCCTCTTGTACTGTACCGATAGCTTTAGCGAAATGAAATGCTTTGCCCAGCAGTAAATAAATTAATAAACATTCAACTTGTGAAGTGTAAACTACATCTAGAGTTTAAACTCGCTTACAAATAAGTTAAAACAAATAGCAATTGACCTGACATTACCAACTTACTCCCAAGATTGTAACATCAACGCGATAGTTCACAGACATTGTCTAAACCGGGTATGAGCTATAACGTACAAAGTCTTGAACCATCCAAAATTTCATCAAACTACTCTCAAACAAACACGGTGCATATAGTATAAGGAACAGTCGTGAAGAAACAACAGCATAATACATAACAATATACAACATGGTTGCATTTGAGACCGCCACGCCAAGTTGGGCCAAGTCGGTTTAATTCAATTCTAAAGAGCAGCATTAAGCACTGTTTAAGTCTTACATCCTAACCGGCGGAATACAATTTGTGTTGATTCTGATTAGTGTTTGATTTAGATTTAGGTTTAAGACTGAGTTTCTAGATTTTAGTCAGTTTCAGGAGGAGGGATGAGATTAGGAAATTGGTATATTTTTAGGCTGTGCTTAATCGTACTGAATATTACAAACATCAATGAAAATTACTGCAGTCTTTTCCACAATTTTTCTCTTAAAATTCCTCGGTAGTCTAGTGCTATATGCACTCGCTTGCCAAGACTGAGATCTCGGGTTCCCAAGTCGAGTGAAAACATGTTTCCTACTTTTGCTACATGATTTTGAGATCACCAACCCGTATAATGCACGCGTGGTGATTACTCCTAATCCTCCTCACTGTACTGACATCTTCAGTGAGATGAGAGGCCTTTGCCCAGCAGGGGGAATTTACAGGCTGATACTTTTATACGGCACAAAACGTTGCATACAATTTTTTTCAGTATTTGATTCACAAAATAGTAACAAGCAACAAAAAAGTAACAGAGTAATCAGTACTACTTACAATAAAATATAAAATGTACATTGAACAGAGATGTTCGAATTATTACTTTCGTTTCAATTAATTTTCGTCGTCGTTATCCTCAAAATGAGAATGTAGCGTGTAATACATTCATAATACATTTATATGAAAAATATGAAAGAACTTTTTTCGGTGGGAGACTAATTCCTTAATACGGTATTTTATTAAAAATGTTAAGTTCTTAATTTGACTTAGATTTAGGCATTACCGGATTGTGTAAATTAAAATTCTTGTAATATTTTCACGAACAATATTTTGCTTGATATGATAATTTTCTTTAACATTGAAATATGTTTCATAATTAAATTAAAATATGAAGCTTCAAGCTTAATTTGAATCTGACATCAGCATTTGAATTTCTCGGAGTACGATTATAGGTATTCTTAAGAATCCATTAAGGTATACTTTCGGTTTGTCAGACAGCAGGCAGCTATTAACAGCCGACTGCAAGATCCAGTGATCCAGTGTTTCTATATATTTATGAAAATATTTTTGAGCGCGGAAACATTGCTGCTTGCGGATGCCGCAGATAACGGTTGTCGCTCGCGGTAACTGGTGAAAACATACCTTTTATCATACAAATAGCCTTATTGACATTGAAGAAGTTTACAAGTTATTAGCTCTAAATAAAGAAAGCTAACTTAAGGAAAAGTTTGATATATGTAACGCCATACAATGGCGCCATATGTATGGAACCTAACCTAACCTAACGCCATATGTATGGAACCGCGGCGTGCTCACGCTTAACGCAGTGTCGGCCCTTATAATTACAAGATCCTCAAAGTTATGGAAATACTAACATCATCACAAATTTTCAGTCACGCTTTACTCAAAGAAATTTCGGTAACATTTTTCCTTTGACATGTTTGTACTCAACTGAATTGGTTCGAAATTTTTGAATCCGAAAACATGTGGAGGCTCCGACAATAATACAACCATTATGCGTTGGCGTAGTAACTTAAAGATTCTTTTCAACTTATCGAACAAAGTGCAATGCTGCGATGAACTATTTGTATGTATGTATATTTAGAGACAATAAATTTCGGTGAAAAAGTAATAAATATTTTTTTATTCACACCTATAGATGTAGGGAATAAGAACGCGTGTATAACGTGTGCTTTTACTTATATAAAGCATTTGTGTACATACTTACTTTGACGACTTGACAAGTATATTAAGCGAGTGAATTTGACATATTTAAAGCTCGTCCTAACGTGGTCTAAGGGCCTTATTCATAAACGCTCATTAACCGCACTTTAGCTATCAAATGGTTTGTCCCCTTCCGACATACGCTATTTGCCAAAGAACGAAAGAGACAAAACACTTAAAAACACTGTTTAAGTTGTATCGTTTACAAATAAGGCGGTATGTTACTGTTCGCAAAACAATTCATACAAAATAAAGCACCTTTACCGCAAAATACTCTTAGCTGCATTAAAAATAAATAAAGTTAAATGACAACCAACTTCATTATAATCTATACTAATATTATAAAGCTGAAGAGTTTGTTTTGTTTGTTTGTTTGTTTGTTTAAACGCGCTAATCTCAGAAACTACAGAACCGATTTGAATAATTCTTTCACTGTTAGATAGTCTATTTATCGAGGAAGGCTATAGGCTACATTTTATCCCGAAATTCCCACGGGAACGGGCACAACGCGGGTAAAACCGCGGGGCGCTGCTAGTGAAGTATAAACCCATTTGCATTAAGTGGTGAATATTGCGGAAGTCAAAAGCTGAAATAACGGTGATATATTGAACTTGTGACTCAGTGAACCGTAAATAATACGTGTTTCACTGGAGGTACATTTTCTTTCCATATTACACACGTTACTATTATTCACGACTGGAACACTTACTTACTTTGTAGTGCTTGTGTCGTAGTTTAGTTAACCGATGCTACCTCATTGTGATTGTTAAGCAATGTGCAGCTCGGTACGTACTTGGATGGGTGGGCGATAGTGGTATTTGTTTTGGTTTTCGTTACCGAGCTTGCGCGTCTAATGAGAAAAGGAACTTAGGAAGCTACGGGTTTAGGTCGATCTTTATGTAAACTCATATTCTTTATATTATTTTCTTTTCTTTTCTTTTATTTCTTAAATGCATGGTTTATTATTAGAAAACATTCCATTAAATTAATGATTTTTTCGTTTGGATCGTTCTTTTTCAGATTTTTGTTAAATGGTAACTAATAGTCAGTCTGTTTGTAAAAGCTCACTTTAACATTAGTAAAGAAAGCGTTCATATTTAAGTATAAATTTTTTTTTACTGATACTGTTAAAATATTGATATATTTTTCTTAAGAGATACTATGTAAATACCGAAGTTCGAAGCCCTAAAGGATGGTAAATAGTGACAATTATTTGATTTATTAAAATCAAAGAACAAGCAAAAAGCATTAACAATTAGAAAGCAGACGGGGTTGATCATATTTTTGAAGATTTTGTATACAAATAGTTAGTTAAACAAATAATTTTAATTTTTTAGCTCAGTCGTTGTTATAGCTTGTATTACGTAGGTTGTTTAAGTCAATAAAACACAAGAGTGCTTGGTATATTTAATAACGAAAGCTTTTAGTGTTATTTGAACTTGTTTTAGAATTTATTTCGACTGGGTTCGATTTCAACAACTTATACAAAGTTCAACGGAAAGGTTGTTAAAAAATTAAAATCTTTTTTTTGTGAATACATCGATAATTATAAAAAATATTTAAAATTATCCGCATATGCACAAATCAAAAAACATCTCGATATAAAATTGGCGTTAGATAGAGCCAATTTTATATCAGACACTCCGTACCACAACTTGTAAACTATGCATTGAGCAAAATCTATTTACCGATGAGCGGAGATATGGTTAAACCACGTAAGTTGGTAGTAAGCCTTTGAAATCTTACACTGTAAGCAATATGTGCTCCACTAGTCAGTTTGAAGCTGTTTCATGCCGTGTCATTATTATGAGTAGTGAGGTGTATGTTGTTAACAAGTACATCATTCCTTGTCGGTCATTACTAGAATAATGTTTCAGGTAAACAAGAATTTAGTATGAAAACAAACCGCTGTTTCACCCACAGCACCCCCGTAGATTTCGAGATTTTTAAACTTTTCAGGCAATTTTATTATTTTCTCTCCGTGAAAACCATCCTCGTACTTCAAGGAATATTTTTGAAAAATTAACAAAATCGCTTCAGCTGCTCTCGAAATTTGCGCTTACCTATTTGCGCCCCTACCGTAGGAAATATACTAAACTTTTTTATATAACTTACAGCCACTAAATATTAATTACTCGTAAAATTGTCATCGTTCTATTGACGAATATGAAATTCCTGGTAGTCGTGACACCTATTCGTACAATGGGATATCGAGTGGAAGGGTTACACGCCCTCCAACTTATTACACCACCCTTCAGAGCAAACAATAGTTTCGCTCACATTCTTGTTCAGGGCGGACATATGTTAAGTACCTTTACATGTGTTAGGTATACTCCCTTGAATATAAAATATTTATTAATATTAATATTATTATAATTTAAATACAATCCGTTTTATTTTATTTCAAATTTAATACAAAATGTACATAGTTGGGGCCTCGTGCTTTTATGCACGATATTGTGGGAATTTCGGATAATAAAATAGCCTTTCTATTCAATACAAACATAATTAGTCGAATCCGACTGTTAATATCAGAATTCAGAGAGCGTTATCTAAAAATAATATTATGTTTTTTAATCTTGTTTATAATGGGGCGAATTGCGAGAATTATTAATTATCTGTGCGATTTGAATAATTATTTTTGCATTGGATAGCCACATTCAAAAAGAAGACTTTAGGATCTTTTTTATCCCAAAATTCCTAACGTGTAGAGATTCAACATTTTACAAAAATAAAATAATAATATTTATAAGTGCTTTAATAACTAGGTCTTAAAGAAGTAAATAACAGAAATTCTTACTACAAACATAAATGATCATAGCTAGGGAGTCTACTAATAACTAGAAACCTAATCTCCGTCTCTACTATCTTTATCAGTACTTAACGAGTTTATTGAGGGCATCGCAACATCTGTTAGTTATGATCGATCTATTTGTATATAAATAGAATACTCATGGATGATTAGTCCAATTAGGCTATATTGTTGTCCGAGAAGTCTGAGACATTTGTAATAAAAAAAAAACAAAGATCAAAGTCAAATCTCCACGGAAACAACATTAGTTGCGGTATTATATACTGTTTTTGTTATATATTCATAGATGCTTCACAAACTTGAATTCTATCATAGTAATGGTGTCCTGGAGTTAAATACTTGGTACTTATTCCCGTGGGAATTTTGGGATATATTTTATTTTATTTTGCACCCCGAGAGATGGGCCCACATCACCACCCAGTGGGTCCCGGGAGGAGCGCGGCGCCGCGGGCGGCCTAGGAAACGATGGAGGGACGACATTGTCTCCTTCGACAGCGAGTGGTGAGAGACGGCGAAGGACAGGGAAAGATGGAAGAGTTTGGGGGAGACCTTTGCCCAGCAGTGGGACGACATAGGTTAAGGAAAAAACATATATTTATGTAACCCTGTGTTTGACCTCAGTTTTCTTTAATATTAATAAATAAATATACCCAGATAAGTTAGACGAAGTCAGAGGCTTTTAAACGGTCTAAAAACTCCGACACCAGGGTTGGCCACTAACCTATTTCTTAATTTTACAGCTTATAAACACGGTATAAATGAAATTTTAGTTTTTCATACTAGTGTGAAACCAATCATTTTTAATGTAACATGATAACATATCAAAACGATAACTTTCAAGTCACAGCTGTAATGTGTCCTCCGGTTAATAGTCTCACATTAAAATTCCTATCGGCGCCCCAACCGATTCTCGAGTAACGTTGTGTATGAGCGTTAAGAAAGGGAACATTAACCCTTGAAAGGAGAAGTGGTTACTATGAAATATGGTGTTTCAAAACGTATGTTATTAATGTTTTTGGATATTCAAGATATTAATAACTTTGAATAATTACAAATATCTTTAGAAACATCTTTTCATTCTAATAAGTTTTGTTTACTTACGTCAAAGAAGAGATATGTTCTAAATTTAAGTGTTTGGTTGCGATTTTTTTAAAGTATGTTAGACTTAAGACTATGCCTACTTTAATCACCCGGGAATAAAACAGTGCGGAATAATAGGTCGGTCAATTAAATATTTTTTTGATGAATTTCATAAAAAGTCCTTTGATGTTTCTTCTTATGCTTGTTAATAATATTCATCTTACATGTTAAATTATGTTTTTAATTTAATAATATCACATACAAGAAAAAATATAGTACTGCAAAATCCCCTGTACAACAACAAAAAGAACAGAAAAGTGAATAAGGTTTTCGATGCTCTAGTTTATTTCAGTTTACGATTTCAATTAATTCCGTGTTCTTTTTCCAAAATGCCGCATTAAATCTTCGTCAGTACCTATTAAACGATAGCACCAGTCCTTCTTCTCCTTCTAAGAGTAAAACTCGTCCATCTAAACTTATCTCAAACGTAAAACGATGTAAAAAGTATCGTATTACCAAAGGTCAAAATAAAACGAACCTTAAATTCTACACGTCTGAGTACTGTTTCCTTTGCGACAATATATCTGAGATTACTTAAATAAAGCTGATGTTTCTTATTGAAAAATAAAAAGATTTGTTTGTTCCTTAATCTACTGAATTTGTTTATTTTTATCTTTATTCTGAGAATTAATGTCTTTGTTATAGAAGTGAGAGAAGTAATTGATTTTTCAATTATCTAAATTAACTAACTTAATTTAATTAGGCGGTTGCTAAATAAATAAAAATATACTAAACATGATACATATTAGAATGTATTAGGAAAGTAAACAGACACAAGTGTTAACCGTATTAGCGATTGATTAAAATAGAAAGAATTCCGTTTTCCTTATTACGTCATCGGGTGAGTGACAATTTCAATGGATTAATTTACCGTACTACACTGAAATAGTGAAGGAGGGATTTAAGCTCTGGCGAGTAATCGAACAACGATAGAATCGATTACGCTGATTGGTGGGTATCGATTTGATTTATCGGTTCCGAGAAGAGAATAGAGTCTGCAACGTAGACGTAGTAGTGGTACTTAACTAAACATAGTGTAGTAATTACATATCGGTAGGTATCTGCATAGTGCTAAAAACAATCCTACTAATTAAATAAATGCGAAAGTTAGTGATGGAAGTATGAAAGTATGTTTTTTACTCTTTCACGCAAAAAATTACCGCGGGAACGGGTACAACGCGGGTGAAACTGCGGGGCACGGCTAGAAATTAATACGAATCGAATGTTACGCTTCTCTACAACTTAAACGGCTACGTGCTACGCTATAATACTACTACGTGCTAAGCAGCCACGATTGTAGCGAATTATGCTACGCCGTAGCATGTGCGTGGTACAGCGAGTAGTATTATAATTTTAAAGCCAAAATACGACTTCTGATAAATTTTCTCATTTGTGTGCGTATAATTATAACTTTGTGTGCTTAAATAATTTATTAATAGTTCATTATTAATTAAATCGGTAAAATATGTAAAAACCGTAATAAAATTTGTTTTGCACGTAAGCTGTCAACTTATTCATCAAAATACGTATTTAATCTTATAGTGACGTATAATGAAAGTCCAGTAGCGCATGATGTCCATTGCTGATGCATCAGTAATCAGCTTAACTTGGCTGCGATGAAAAAAGGTAATGGACTGAAAAAAAACCGTTACGGAACAGTTTTTTCCGAATTCAAATGAATGAAAGCCCACTGGTTGACCTTTATCGAAAATGTTAGCTTTTATTTCCATTCTGTTGATCTTGTTAGAAGAATTTATGATTCAATATTTAGGAGTCTAATGTAATTGAAATATTGGTCTGTGAAAATAATATTATTTTAAGAAAGGCTGCTTTGTTTCCAATATTGGAGTAAACAAACGTAGATAAGTATTATGTTTCTAAATATCTTTTGATATTTTTATGTCAGAATAACAAATGATTACGTTTTTCTTTGAACATCAAAACGTATTTTTTGAATACAATTATTTTATTTTAGAACATCATTATGTTTATACACTATATCAAACACGTGCTTGTCTTCCCAATAGACACACTTTAAAATCAGATAAATATAACTTGAAGCCACCAATTTCTATATCGGGAAGTTTAGCAAAAAGTCCCAGAGTCCACTGAACTAAGTTACGACATAAATCCCGAGGAAATCGAACGAGAATTGGTGTATCCTGTGAAAAGTGGGACTCTGTAATACTATATAAGGGGAAGAAGCAAAGAGGCGGCTAATTGTCGCCAACGGCGGCTAATTAGGAGTTATCGCTATTGTGCACCTAGCAAACAACGCTCTTAGTTAATTTATTAGCAAATTTCGACAATTGCTACTTTGTACTTAGCAACTGTTTTATTTATGGTCCGTTCTGCTTTCTTTATGGATGAATATTTTTATTTGATTTCGTTTATTCAATTTCAATATTTTTGAATAAATACAGACTATAGTAGTTTTATTTGACTTACGACTATATGTACTAAACATAATCAGTTTAGTACATATACTCTATTAACATATTTAGATTATTGTAAAAAAAATGTAATATCGAATTAAATGTCAAATGAACAAAATAAAACAAGTAACAACTTCTATTAAAGAAGTAATAACACAGAATACTTAATAAGAACCATTGTAACTCCGCGCCGGAACAATGGTGAACATAGGTAAAGTCAACGACAATAACTCAAGATTTACTTTCAAGTTTCCGGGCCATTTTTCATGTTCCATTTTATCTTAAAAGTCGCCAGCCGCCGACGGGGGTGGATACTAAGTGGTCTTTTGACTCAGTGCTCTAAATTCAAGTGTTTGACTTTATAGAATAGTTTAAGGCCCGATTTGATACTTGACATTTTAAGCGATTGTCTATAGTTTTAACAATCTATTAACAATTTATTAACTGGCAGGAACATATTAAGATCATTCGTGGTACCGATGGAGTTTCATCATAGAGCTTCACGATAAATATGAATATATCATAATAAAGTAAAGCTGACGTGTTTTATTTGTTGTTATTGTTTTTTTGTTTGCCCAATCTCAAATCTAGCAATCCGATTTGAATAATAGTTTTCGTCATGAATATTTAACGAAAAGGTTAAATGGAATGCAGGAATGGGCACAACGCGGGTAAAACCACGGGCCCTGCTAGTTAATAAATAAGTAAATTATTCTAATTACAGCTATTAGAGTGGTCCAAAAATATTTTATTAAATAGGGTCATTGGTCCTTACAAAGTTGTTTAAATGCAAGACATGCAATAGAAAAAAGTATTTTAAAACTTTAAATTCGAAGATGATTCAATTAGTTTATAAATTACTCTCAGCGATTTCGAAATTTTACTTCAAATAGTCACGTCATTTTGGTGCGTCTCGAATTGCAATCTTTACAAAAACAAGCTAGATATCATTGTATTTCTTCAGACATTGTAACTGTAAATATAAAATTTGAAAAGTTACACTAGTAAACAGTATTATTATACTCTCATTCAAAGACAGTAATAAAAACATCATAATTTTTGTAACTTTTTTATGTCTGCATTAAGTTCGTAGGTGGGTGATATAAACAAATCAATAGATACATAAATCGGATGACTATTTTATTAGGTCGACGTTTGAAACAAAATATAACTGTTCAATTCTGTGTACCTGTAGTCCTGTGCCGATAGATACGAGATCGCATCTAAAATTGCTGGCAAGATTTATAGACCATTGTTTGTGCCGAGTTTTGATTTGTTTCTATGTCGTAAATTCATGAATGGGTGAATTTGCTTGGGAATTGTGTTGAGACACGTAGATATCTCGGTAAGAAGTTGGCAACTGACAAACAAAACGGGCTATTGTGTGAAAAGTGTCGACATTCGAATAGGGTTTGTGGGATGTTCGTATAAGACACAGTGCGAAAATGTTTTTGATCTCAATATTGTTATTGACGAAGGTTTTGATCAGTTTTCAATACGGTAAAAAGAGGTGTAATGTGCTGAGTTGTCTGTCACAACGCAGTTCTTAAATGAATAGACTTATTATGATATGATTTTTTTTTTAAAGCTGATTTGACCAAGATGGCATCTTGTGTCATGATTAACAAAAAGCGTGAAAAGAAAAAAGTTGACTAACTTGTTGTTCGTCGACTTTTTAAAGTACGACTTAAAAAACACTTTTAATAGGGTAAGGATTATTACGCATGCTAATTGATATGAGTAATTGAAAGAAGAACTTGAATGCCATAAATTCAATACAGTAATTATTATTTCAGTAGTTAAAATGGTTGAAGTTAATATTATCACATTCATAAGTTTGCGCATCGTTGTTACTCGTAACCATTAAAGAACAACAGTTGCATTTGTTTATCAAGTGACATCGTGACGTGTAAAATCTCGAACAAAAATACCAAGAGTAATACACTGGTTGCATTTAAAATGAACACAGGTAGATAGTGTCAGTGGCAATCGCGTCGCCCCGAGCTCTCACAAGTGTACCAAAATTATACACATCGCATAGCAAAATGGCGAATTGAGGCGAAAATTTTGTGCGAATTTCGCAGCGATAACGCTCGGGATTGTCCGCGATGTCGGCTGGGAACAGTTCTGCGGTTATTTTGTTTTGTACGCAACTGTCTCACTTGTTTTTTTGCAATGAAGTGTAATATTTTTTTATTGGATTTTTATGTAAGAATTTCCGTTTGTGTTGAAGTAACACGATGTGCCACTTAAAGTGAATTCCGTTATTAAACTTTATATAATGATATGCTGATACTTGACTAACTGACAAAGTGCTGATTAAGTTCCAAGTAAGTTTGATTAAAAGCTATCAAAGTTCAGGATACCGCCATAGTCTGAGTGATAGAAGACCTATAGGTATATCGGCATCGCGCACGGCGAGAGATGATAACAGATCACGCTTGGTGAACCAGAGAACATTGTGATTGTCACAAAAGTTTAATCACGATTGGAAGCCAAGCAATTATGAAGACGCGTTCGATTCCGCGATATCTCAATCGATTTCATTATTGCCCGAGGCAGAACATGAAAACCATCCGTCTTCCATTGAAATATGAGAGCGATAATGTTTTTTATCAACGATCTTCAACTTTATTGGACAGATTAAAAGCCTTGCAAAGACAGATATCTTCGGTTCGTTTCGTCCGACCGAGCACGACTTAAGAAGTTTTAATAAACGGATCAACTTTGAAGCTTCGTGTTTTGATGATTCCACGATTCCCGAGTGTGATTGTCGTTTGATGGCCGACCAAATGGAAAATGCTTGGCATTTGATCTAACTTCTCTTTATAAGAAAGTGCAAACATATTCAGTATTTTTAGTTCATTAAACACATTTTCACGACATTTATTGAGTCATAAAATCTAGTTAATACAAGTTAATAAGTTGAATACTTATTGTACTATGCAGGTATGACTTAATAACTGAATTCGCAACTTCAGAGCATTGATCTTATAAATGATTTCAAAGAGCTTATTTAACAAGTAATAATTAAGTAAATGTCTCAATGGAGGAAGTATAAACCCATCTAAATCAAACACGGTTCTAATTTAATTTGTAACAATCAAAGTGGACTGTGAATGGTGTATTATGTAAGCCTTGTTCGGCGCCGGGATGTCCTCGCTATTGACTCGGCAAGCTTCATTATAACTTGAACGAGTTCTTTGATTCTTTTCAAAGGCACCTCGGTTGGAGTTGTAATAATTTTATTTAATTTTTCTCTTGTTAATTAGTGTTAGTTGTAACTGTGATTAATCTAGATCTTGAATTGAAACTAAGTTTACGAATACACTTCGCTTTTATATTACATTTTTATCTGATTCGGCTTCTTTTAAGGAACCGTGACAGTAGAAGACTAAACTTAAATTCGCTTAAACTTAAGAAACCTAGATGTAATATGTAGTTATTATAGTATACTTACTATAATAACTACATTACGGTATTTGAGATTCAGCGAGTGGCCATTTATTTTGTAGGTTTTGTAATGTATCGAGTCTTGGTTGTGTTGTGTAGGGACGTGAATAACTGTGCCACGTATTTGTCATGCTTCTAATTTTTTATATTGCATTTCACAATTGCCCTCTCACTCCGGCGTATTTGTGATGCTTATAACTTTATTGCCCTCTCACTCTCTTTCAGAAACACTAGGGGCTTTATCCATAAATGCTTATTAACTGCATTTTAACTATCAAAGATTTGTCCCTTTCCGACATACGCTTTTCTCCGAAGAGCAAAAGAGACGAAACACTTTTTAACAGTGTTTTAGTTAAATAGCGTTTACGAATAATGCGGTAATTATATAAACAAAACAAATATTTGGAAGTAAATAAAGCACTTCATAATAATTAGGGCTTCCTTCAGTGACATAAGAGTTTCAACCGGCAACTCAGTCAAACTTGACGGTTTATTACAGAAAAAAAAGCAAATTTCAAAAGTCCTCGAGCCATTCGTCCGTCAAAACGACATCCATTGAAAAATATCGCGGTTCAAAACGAAGCTATTTAATTAACTTTTCCGGGCATTATTACCGGTTTATACCCGGGTTTTTATGCCCGGGTATTGTGCGAAGTCAATATCGGTTGGTTTATTGTCGAAGTCAGTGGTATTCTTTGTTAAGTGCGGGATTGAGCCGTCTGGTTACATTATGTTGGGTCCAGTTGTCACGAACTATTAGTGCTACAGGGTGTGCTTAAATACATATCTCAATCATAAAAACGGTTATTTCTTTTCACAGCTTTATTGTATGGGTCAAGTTAATAAACCTTTGCGAAAAGTTTGGGTGTTATATAGATTTTATTTCATCCGTACCACATTTAATGTTGAACACTCAAATTACTAGCAATACGGAATTGCTCATTATGAGATTGGTGGTAAATAAATAACCGTTTTCAATGAAACCTGCCATTTCATAACACGCTGTACCATCAACTTCCACAATATCTGTAGTTGTACAAAAGTTGACGTAGCGAAAAGCAAATAGGCGATACGGTATTCCGTACGGCAGGTGACGTCACAATATGTTATTGGGCTTTAAGTGATACGGGTGGTATTGTTTCGTTGAAAGTCTCCTTTGTATATTTATTTTATATTTTTATCGTCAACTTGCCGTATTGGAACCATTGTACTGGAGAAGATATTGAATGAAGGTAGAGAACTGTTTGTGTCATCAGGAATTAGCTTTTCTTTCCATTTGGTTAATTTTTCCCGTATAAGGCACTATACATACATGCTATATATACATACGATGCCAGCCTTAATATCGAATATAAAAATGTATCGTGTTGGCGTGATATTTGAGTTCGAATGTTTTGATTGAAGTTGAAGAAAGTAAATTAGTTAAGATTCATCCAATATAGCATAATCGAATGACGACCGGAAAATGGCGGAAAGTTAAATAATACTAAGATAAACATACCTTAATGTATCTAGTAATTAGAGCGTTTACGCATTTGTGTAAAGGCAGCCAGAAGTTCAACTAATAAAGCCCTACATTTAACATATAAATAAAGGAAATATCTCCTTCTAAGTACACTTTAGCAATAATCCAATGACAAATGTTCGTATCGTGACACAACGGTTGTCTTAATTTGGACCCAAAAACGAAACAAAAGTAGGATTTTCCCGAATTAAGGTCGTATGTAACAACGGTTTTAATAAATTTGAACAAAAATGGATCCCTAATTGGCGTCTTACTTTTTATGCCAAATTAATTTACGCTTCTCTAATTGTTTTTATGAATTTGAGAAGAGTTTTCAAAGCAAGTTAATGTTTATTATATTTTTTACAAAAGATGAATATTAATAAGTTATTTTACCCAAAAGGTCTAGTAATATTTAAGCGGCGTTTGAAATATAATTATTCCTCTTTCAATATTTATTTTGTATAATTTTGATTTCATTACTGTTAAGTGATAAGGATTCAGTTTGTATTTACACTGAATTTTTTTTGTTGGTTTTTTCACTATGTACATACAGAGCTCGTGATATAGTTTGACTAAGTAATGTTAGCTCATTGCGATTGTTAAGCAACGTGCAGCTCAGTCCTTACTTAGATGGGTGTCCGATAGTGGCATTTCTATCTGATCGCTACGGTCTTCGGAGGGCACGTTAAGCATTCGGCCCTGGTTGTTTCAATCGGTATACCATGTCTAAAAACTCAGACACCAGGGTTGGCCACTAAATAGCATTTATTGAATGAATAAAGCATTTAGTTCTTGAAATAAGACTTTATAGGGTATATCCACTCTTGTTATTTAATGTACGTTATTTTTTGTTTCAGGTAACTCCTACGCGTTTCGAATCATGACATTCTTCAGACAATATTTTACGTTTTGACTCGTACTATGTGAAGTGTGATAATTCGAATTGTGAATTAGTGAAGTAGAATAAAAGGTACACAATGGAAACGCTAAAGATAACTGTGTTCAAGTTGATCGGATTTCTGTTACTGGGATGGATATCCGGTAAGTCTACATTATATCATCATCATAAATTTAAGAGCTAGGCTCTTGTCGGTGAGTCCGATGCAGACTTCTCCATCTATTCCTGTTCAGTGCAAGCTCCTTCACATCTCTATACGACAGACACTTTTTTTATCTGATTCATGTTATTTTGTACTTTAAAAAACTTGAACGAGCTTACGTTCAACTGCGTATTAAAGGGATGTTTATATTAGCATAGACTTTAAGGCTTACCTATTGGGTAAATAGGTGGTTAGTCAAGCCCAAAGATGTAAGGAAATGCTGCAGTGCAGTGAAAGAGCAAGCAATTAGCAATTTAAAAATAAACATTCAAAACTACACGGTCTCGTACACTTAACTAAAATTATGTTCTTTTTTCAAACAAATCACTTATAGCTGTAGCTCACTTGCAGCGTGATACCTCCATAGATGTGTTTCGAAAGAGACTGTTTGAATTTAAAGGCAGACATACAGTCTTCGTTCTAGGAAACAATTATAGCAATTGGATTTTAATAATTTTAACAATCAAAAGAAGCTCACCTTAATTAAAGAATAAAAAAATAATTTCGCAATTTGTCTATAAATTAACTCGTTTCTTAATCCACGAAGTAAAAAAGGCTTTTAGCTGATTAACTTTTCAATGTTCTGGAGGGGTTCCAAGTGTAATAAATCAAGTAATAATAAAATTACGGCTAAATGTTTGATTAAATACGGCGTCTCGTACTCTCGTTGTTTTCATTTCTTCCTGAATGAGATCTTCGTTCGAGTTATTTATGGCGCGTCTGAATCCGATGTTTCGGGGATTAGCTCCGGATTAGTGATTTTGTTTACATAGTAGCCTTCTAATTGGTTTTGAATGAGTTTTTAGTTAGTTAACGTTTTAATTGAAATGTTGTTTTTTTTCAAATCCTGTAGCTACTTGTCTTCCTCCTCACTGTATTTTCTATGAGATGAGAAGACTTTGCCCTGTAGCATACCCTTAATACTTTACTTTTACCAACTTATTGAAAGCATATAATAAAGTTTACTTTTTGTTACATTAAAATATTAGATACTAGCAGCGCCCCGCGGGTTTACCCGCGTTGTACCCGTTCCCGTGGGAATTTTGGGATTTTTTCTACATAAAAACCTTCCTCTTAAATCACTCTACCTATTACAAAAAACCGCATCAAAATCCGTTGCGTAATTTTAAAGATTTAAGCATACAGACAAACAGACAAACGACAAACAGACGCGACTTTGTTTTATACTATGTAATGACTAGCTGATCCAAGTGTTGGTTGCACCCACGGTCCAAAAGATGGCGCTAGGGTGAACCTTTAGGAGATCGCGCTTATTTTTCCCAGATTCAGTGGGATCACACCCATACGTTTTTGAGTAGGAAAAAATCTAGCTCTTAAATTGCTAATATTATTATTCACTCATTAAGACACAACACTAACAGTACTCAGGTAGTTTTTATACAAATTTTAAAGTTGATCAATTTCAAATTCAAAACAATACGTGTGCACTGTGCAATGTGAACTACATGGATTACGAAGAAAGGAATAAGATGAAAAAGTTATTATTATTTTTTGAAATTAACTTTTATAGAATAGTGCTAGTAAAAAAAAAATTTTTTTTTTAACGCACTATTAAAATTTACTACACTACACACTACACACTGCACTACAAACAACAAACTTATTCCACTATCAGTTTACACTAAAATCATCATCTTCTCTAAAACCATTTATGTATATGATTATAAATGATTGTAATGATCTGATGTAATAAAGACATTTTGAATTTGAATTTGAATTTGAACAACTAGCTAGTTTTCTAAGTACTTAGAATACAAAATAAGCCTTCCAGCAGTAAATAGCAAGCAATAAGCTCGACGTTCTATTGTAAAAGAATAAAAGTAAGACCGCTAGCGTATTGGATCAGTAAATTAAAGTTGCAAGGCAAATGGCACGTAGAAATAGAGAATGTTGGGATCGTAAGGTTATTAGGGGCATGTTCTTATCAATAGAGTAGATACTGAAATAAAAAGTGCGACGTAATTTGCTCGAAAGGAAGTTGCAAATGTGTTAACTTGTATTTATATGAACTACCAGCGCCCCGCGGGTTTACCCGCGTTGTGCCCGTTCCTGTGGGAATTTCGGGAATTTTTATAATTATAAACCTTCCCATTGAATCACTCTATGTATTTAAAAAATGCATCAAAATCCGTTGCGTAGTTTTAAAGATCTAAGTATATATAAGGACAGACAGCGGAAAGCTACTTTGTTTTATACTATGTAGTGATGTACAGAGCGCGACGTAGTTTTGAATAGGTCTCTAATTCCGTGTTCCGTGTATTGTCGAGCATACGGTATTATGTATTTAATTGTCAAAGTGGTTGTTTCAATCGTTAGACCATATCAGAGGTTTTTCGGGCGTCTAAAAACTCCAACACCAGCGTTGACCAACCCTAAAACAAATGAAAGTTGAAATTTAAGACATTTATTCAAAATGGCGGCGGAATTACGATTTATTTACCAACACTCTCCTGTCAACAATATTTGAATATCGAACAATGGGAGCAGCCAATTAGAAGAATACGCTGAATAACCTTATAACCATTACTTAGGTCTTCCTATTTCAAATGTTGAAATGTCCTTCAAGTCTAGACTATTATTTCAAGTCTAGTTATTCTGGCTTAGTACTTAACAAAGTTAAGCATTTCAAGTCTATTGCTATGCAAGTAGCTATTGCGTCAGTGTGCTTGTTATTTTAATGAGTTCACCTGACTAGGCCGTGTGGTTTAGAGAACAATTAGAACTTTATAAAATTATTGTAGCTATAGCATCTTTTAGCAAACATTAAATGCATTACTTTGTATGTATAAGTAGTAGTATCAGTGAGTTAGATTCCATAATACCAGCTTAGAGCTGACTTTGGGTCTAATTAACCATGTGTGAATGTGTCCGGGTATAATATATCATACTACTAAGCTTTCAAATACGTATTTTATTCATTTAGTATATTATTTATTTAGATAAATTCAATACTTTGGAAGGCTTGTTGATTGGTCGGTCCGAGTAGCTTCAATCGTAAGATCATTCATTATTGAAACTTGGTGATCTCACATCTGTCAGTGCCTTCATTAGCTTTATTTTATTTTATTTAGTAGTTGGATATTCTATCATAAGTAATCCTACGAATATTATAAATGCGAAAGTTTTGTGGAATTATGTATGTACTACCCGCGCTCCATGGTACTACCCGCGTGGTACGCCTTCCCGCGGGGATTTCGGGTAAAAAAAAATATATCCAATGTGTTATTCTGATTTTACTCTTGACAAAAAAACTATTCGACGGATTTGGATGAAACTTTACATTCAATTGGTTATACATTAGAATAATACATGGGATACATGTTATTCCGAAGTTCCTGCGCAGACTGGTAGAACGCGGGTAGCGCCACGGGCGCGTCTATTCATATCACAATTTTGCAAAAAACTGCTATTCACTATCTCTGTGGCACCGGCGTTTCAGTCTATATCCACGTTTAATTTCAAGCAAAATGATACTGTTATTGTAGATTAGATTACCACGCAATTATAAACATCATTACAATTAATTTACAGTAAGCAAGTAAGTGATAATTTATTTGCGTAACAACACATATATATTAAAATAACAATAGTTTGCGCACTTGTTTTGAACACTTATCTATACTAATATAATAAGGGCGTAAAGGAAGAGTTTTTTTGTTTATTTGAACGCGCTAATCTCAGAAACAACCAATATTTGAATTACTCTTTTGCCATAGTTAAATACATTCAATAGGAAGGTTATAGGCTATTTTGTAATCCAAAATTCCCACTGGAACGGGCTCTAAGCGGATAAAACCGCGGAGCACTGCTAGTAACTAAATATATGGAGATGTTCTTAAAATGGCACGTAGTTAATGTATTAAACTTATAGTTTCGGTGTTTATTTACAAAAGCCTAACTCTATTATCGCACAAAGTGAACATAACGGTGTGTGCCCAATTAATTATATTCGGATACTATAACTCAATAGTGTACTTTGTTAACGATCAGCTTTCTGAGTTATATTGTTGTGTTTCTGTGTTGTGTCAGTAATATGTTTCATCGGTGACTGGGTTACATCAGTGTAATCTTGAATGATTCTGAGGTCACTATCTGAAGTTACTACCTGAAGTCACTCAAAAATTGGGTATCATTTTGCTGGGTGGTCAAGATTCGTTTTGAGGGTTCCTTAGTTTGTCAAAAAGAGCTCTACTATTTCAATTATTAGACCACGTGAACCAAATCGGAGATGTTAATACGGTTTAAAAAACTCGAAACCAGTTGGCAAATAACCAAAATACGAAATCAAAGTAAAATAGAGTAAGTACTATTTACGCACTTTTAGTTAGACTCAAAACAAGTCCTATGGAATCTAACACATGCTTTTACACATGCACCCATAAATAATTTATATGAATATTGACACCCAGACCTCGCTGCCAACAAAGCATAAGGATGTTTGCTTCACAGTAAATGCTTTCACAAACCAGATGTGCCAATGTGCTTGATTTGGCCTTTTAGATAAGAACTATCAGTGGCTAATTGTGTTTATACCGCCCAAAGTCTTCCGATAAGGAGTTGTTACATCCTAAAGGTTATTTCTTTTAGAAATCGAAGTTTTATATTAAAGATTGGCGAACAGTAGCGTTCAGTTGGTCGATGAATGAAAGGAAAGGAAGCCTTTGATCTAGAGGCTGATATTAGATACCCAGTACTTTGTAATTTTTATATAACATACAGTGTTTTTATAGTGTTAAGAATAGGTGGATATAATAATAAATGCAACCAAAAACAACACAGAAAAGTCGATCCTTTTTCTCTTGTCGCGTCAAACAGATTACCAAAAACTTATTTCTTCCATACCAAGAACCATAAAAAAGTAAAAAAAATAAATCTTAGCTTCACCCATCCATTCCCATCGCGACATTAATCCGGATATCGCATTTTTTCCCGATCCTAACACAAAATGTGTAACCAATGATGATATTACGGAATCGAGGTCAAATATGTAGACTTAATATCTCGCGATATTATTCAATTTTGTCAGAGAAAATCAAATGGTCCTCAGAAAAGCAAGTTTTGAAGAAAAAAATGATATCAACCGAATGTCCAATACGATTATGCCACGGCGTCTGCGAATCCAATAATTCGTTATATTGGAGAAAGTTTTTCTTGCAAACTTGGGAATCATTCTCTTTGACCCGTCCCGTTATTATTCAGAATTGGAAATATTAGAACCTTTATTGTAAAATTGTAAGTGTCGCTTTCGTTTAAATTAATTTTGTAATATTCAACTTTTCTTCAACAAATAAGATGGCTTTCAGCGAAACTTGCTCTGAAAGGTTTAATTTTGTTCAGTAGTCGTGTAAAGTTAATAAATAAACTAAATTGTTCTTTAATTTCTAAAATTATGTTAAAGATAAGTGAAAGCGTAAAGTAGAACGTAGATATAACGAGTTTTAATATCTGATACTCGGTTTAATTTCGGAATGAAAAGGACAAACCCTTCTTTGTTTGATATAAATAAACAACCCGGGAACGACTCTCCGTAAAATACCTTATTGAAACACTGATCTTCCAATTTCGTGCTCTCTCCTGATTTTTCGCTACTCAAAATATTATTTTTCAGAACAGTCGAGGGCCCTTTGAAGCAAGAATCGGAAATAAATTCCTACTTCAAAGGTTTTTATATAAAAGGTTACCTGATAACAGCCCTCTAGATATTATTATTTTTTAATATTTACCTCAGGGGATGCGATGGAAGTAGTAATGTACAATTAAACTTTTCAATTTATTTCGTTGAACGATATTTTGTATGCATTGATTTAATAAGACTCTTGATGTAAATTACGCAATCATCGTTATACAGGGTGAATGATGTGTCCACTCGTAATTTATTTGGTAATATTTTGGATATGGGAATATATTGGAAACTATAATACTTATAGTTTATAATAACTTTAGATTTACTGAATAAAATAGTAACATTGAATAAAAGGAACAATACTTTTTTTTATAAATGACTCTGTTCACTAACCTCTTTTCCTCTACAAAAGGAATTGGTTTGGATTGGAATATTGACTTTTAGTTTATATACTCGTATATTATTACAGCCGCACCCACACCAATCTCCACCTACGCGTATTTTTACCAGTAAGTGAAAAGTAAGTAACGAACAAAAATAGCATTACCTTCCATTCCTTTATCTTTCTCAGTCTGTCTGATCTTGAGTTTCGTACAACTCAAGTATCGCACGTTTGTACGATATGAACAACATATAATAAAATACATACCTACGTATCGTTACCACTGTATATTAATACGGAAGCAACATTGTGTATTCCGTATCCAATGTCAACAATTAAGAGGACGTCTTAACCGTATTGATAGTGGGCAAACGTTAGGCTTGAACGACACATATACGATAAATCTCGGTGGAATTGCTTCTGAGGGCAGTGTCGTTGAAATATGGCCGGATTATACGTAACGTACCTATCTGGCGATCTAATCTTGGTTAGATGGAGATCACATCGGTCTCCTTGTTGCCTTACCGGTATAGATGGCAGCGTCTTGATCATCTAGTACTTGAAGTTTGATTAATTTGTTTATGATATAGTTTTGATTAATGTACGGAGTTTGATGGTGTACGGGTTACTGGAATTGCCTAAAGTACGGACTAGAATATTGTTGATTGCTTTGTCTTGTTGAAAGCCAAGCAGGTACGGAGAGAGCTTTACAAAGCTTAAATGTACAAAATGAAATTTATAGGTATATTTACGAATTATTAAAAACAACCAAACTTTAAAAAATATACGCTCTTTCTATAAAGAGTTGTTGGATACATAAATTAAATTTGCAGTAACAAAATAACCTATTAATGGCACGCCCATATTTCACAACTAAAACCACTAGTAAATGTTATTTATTAACAACATTATAATATAGGGCTTTATTAAACTAAACCCTACCTCATTACCGGGTGAGATTCAATATAATTTTGTGCATTATATTATAGATGGACACGCCATTGACAGTGTATTATGCGGTATTCAGATAATACCTTTGTTAGGAATTGGGCTTTTTGAACAAAAAAAAATTTTTGTGATAAATGGAAAGATTATATATTAGTTTTATAACAAAACTATTATTATTTTATTTTTTTCGCAATAATTCAAAAGTTATTTCAAAATAAAAAATATTTTTTGAATCCAGTACCGAAGACACGCCGACAGCTCCCGAACAAACCCGAGCGCGTGTGACGTCATAATGTTAGTTAATGTTAATGAAAAGAGGTTCGGTTACATCGCAAACTTTTTATATGTTTATGAAAAGAGGTTCGGTTACATCGCAAACTTTTGGAGGGAAAGAGAATAAAAGGGCGGGAATCTTGATTGTAAGCGCTGTACGTACTTATGGTTAAATAGGTTAAATAGCTATAACATTATGACGTCACAACTACGGTGACCAATCTTGGCGCGTTTATAGTCACGTGATTTTTATTTAAATTTCTTCAATTTTTAATTGTTTATAATTTTTAGTTTTTTGCATTAAATATCAATATAATTAATAATAAAGTTTTAAAATACATAAAAAAGAACAATATTTTTTTATATATTATAACATGACTGACTGGCTATAGTTAGCGTTAAATACATGTTATTAAATTTGAAATCATTAGAATGTTGATGGTGCCTCGGTGGTCTATTGGCATTTGCACTCGCCTGCCAAGACTGTGGTCTTGCGTTCAATTCCCGGGTCGAGCGAAAACATGGTTTCTACTTTTCGAACATGGATTGAGTTTGAGATCACCCGCATTAGGCAAGTGTGGTGATAACGTCTAATCCTCCTCACTGTACTGATGTCTTTCGGTGAGATGAGAGGTCTTTGCCCAGCAGTAGGACATTACGGACTAGTACTAGAATGTTGATGGTGTTTTTGCTATAAAAATAATATTTACTGTAAACATGCCGTGATAATTAGTGACTGAAGAACATTCTGTTTATTCTTTATTTGAATACCTCGTCATTAAAATAAGTACCTACGCGATAAAATTCTAACCGATAACGATTAGTAATGATTAGGTTGCCTTTACCTTACTTCCTTACCTTCCAGTTCAACAAAACCACTAATCAAGTAAAACACTTCGCACACAGTCCCTACCCATCCATCTACATAATCCATCTCCGATGACAACTCGTAAGCTACATAATATATCCTAGTGACGTCACAACGTTCCAATATCCCCTCGCCACTGGTCTACCGCTGACTCCGACGTAAAATGATACATGCAAATAGGCAGAGTGTGACCTATATAGCGACCAGCAACATAAATTACAGAGCCAATTGTTTCCTATAGCTCGCCTATTGTCTCTCGCTGCATTTATTTAGAGGGCATTTTGTTCAAAATAGGACGGAATTCGCTCTTTTTGTACTCGTATGCGAGTTGGGATGTAAAGGTCTAAAGCCTTTTGTGTGTGCCAAATTAATCGACAGTTTTATGATGGCAATAATGTGGGGATATTTTAGGTATTTAAACTATTGGAATTTAGGTGTGTAATTAAAAATGTGACATGCTATGTTTAGTGAAAATTCATTAAAATTTAAAACCCCTAGCTCATGAAGAAGTAAATATTTATTTCCAAATATTTAAAAAAAAGTCAACTACCTGTATGGGACAAAATGATCCTTCACCAAAACATTGTAGTCACTTTTGTTTTGAACTTTGAAATAAGTCGATTCATTTATTTGAACTCCGCGTCTTACATAAACTCCGAGGAAAACGGCAGTTGCAAGTTCTTCGTACTCTTATTGTGTAGATAGCGGAAAAGGCTTTGGATAACCTAAAGGATTTGTCATTCGTCCTTGGATACCAAACCTACGAGGAAAGAGTCGGTTTCATATTGAAGACGGGACTCCTTGTAAGATTTCATTGAAGCGGAATACCTCTCTCACTGATGTTGTTTTGGAGAATATTTCCGAACGCGGCTATCACACAGCTGACAATTTAGTTGGACAAATTTTTGGATACACTAAATTAGAAGTACCGTAAAAGTAGTATAAGTAAGTTGGCGTGATTTTGTGGCGAATCATAGTGTCGGAGTTTAGAAGCCACCTAACGGCCTCGGATATAGGGCTATGGGACGTAAGACGCGGACGTTGCCTTAAGCCGTATCAATATCGTCAATTGTTTCCATCTATAACAACAACACAGTAACAGCTTTCTGTCTGCCAAAACAGAATAACAGAATACAATTCCTACCAACAACTATTGTCAATAAGAAATGGAATCTGATAGTATCGTTAACAAAAATTGCTCAGCGGCAGTATTTTGTCAGTTTCCTAGTTTAATAACTATTTGATGGCGGTCTTGGTAATCGTGGGGGAATTGTTTCCGGAAGGCGGAACACACGCAGATAATAACGAGACGTGGAAGTGACATCCTATGAAGATACAATTTTAGATAAAAAACATTAATATGGTCCAGTTCAGCGAAAAAGTAACTGTATTAATGATAAAAAGTTGGGTAAAAGGTTTTTTGGTACGTTGTCAAATTCATGTGTATTGCAACCTTCACTTCATACATTACTTTATTAACAACAACCCACTTTTTATGTCTTTGATTTTACATACAATAAAAAAGTAAAATTAATAGATGTTCAACTTGTCGTTTCCAGTGAATTTATATCAACAATATTGTCATATATGCTTGTTATCCTGTTGACGTATTCTGACCAAAAATTATTATACGAATTTCGCTATAATAGGATTGTAGCCGAAATACTATGCTTTTCCTGGTTCCCGACATTTTAGGTGAATTTCCATGAAAATGTTACATAGTCCTTTCAAAACAGGATGAATATACGAGTATACGTAATTTGTATCAAAGGATTGTGTGGGTATGCATTTTTTGTCTTGTAAACATCAAACATTTTTCTTCTTTAAGGACCTGACACACATAGTCCGGGTGCGGGCCTTGTATTCCTTGTATTTGTATGAAAGTTCTCTTACTATCGCGTTATAATATCTGGGGCCTTACTCCAAGCACGATCGAAATCGTTGACCGGTCGATTCACCGGCCTGTCATTCCCTTACCGATCCACCGCCAAAACGTGAAATTTTGTACTGCACACTGTTGCGCGGACATTGTTTGACAGATACTTTCATCAATTTTATAATACGCCTAAATTAAAAAACCACAATTAGATCTGTAACACAATATCAACCTTCAAACTTGGTCGCATTATGCTGACGTCACGTACCTATCGTGTTATTAGCAATAGGGAGTAACTTATAGGTAAGGAACTTGCGGGATCTGTCACTCAAATCAGGTGGCCGCCATGTTTTTTGTTTCCCGCCAAAATGTATGAAGGTATTCATTTTGTAGTGCGCGGACATTATTTGTAGTACCATAGCAACCGTCGACACAGCTTTCATTTAAAAATATAATCTGTTTCAGTATTTATAAAAACGTCAAAGTTACTTGACAGTTGTAATGTCAGTTTTTTATTTTATTTTTTATTAGTTTGTTATTGATTGCTATTAGGGATGTTCCGATACCATCAAAGTATCGATACCTACTCATTTCGATAGTACTCAAATCTTTTTTCGATACTACTCAAACAAATACTCCTAAAGTATCGATACTTACTTATATCGATACTTTCAGGTCTTTTTTATTTTATTTTTATTTTGAGGAAACTAACAATGAACATTGAAGGACGATAAATAAAACAAAATTAGAGAAGGAAAAACAATCTTTTATTACAAACGTTTTGCGTCACGTTAAATACATACCTACTTTAAACAAAAAACTCTTTAACATCAAGATTGCCCAAAAACTTATTGATTTTGGTGGTGCCATGATAACATTGGAATAATAAGCCGATGATTACAATAAAAAAAATTACTCGTAAAACAATCACTTGCATTTTACTTAAATGGCGGTTATTTTATATTATGATGGCGTATGCGTATGGCGGGCGGGCGTCTTCGCGTCTCTCACTGTCTCACTCACTCTCGCTTTCGGTTTCGGCGAAGTCGGACGAGTTCGGCTTGCCTGGAGCGAGAGGGCTTTTGCTCTCTCACTCTGTCTGATGCGTTCGGAAATTTATTTTTTTTGAAATGGTTATGCTGGCTGATTCGATTTGATACCAAGTACTTTTGTTTCGATACCGAGTATGTATTGCAAGATTGGTTCGATGCTATAATACTTGGTATCGATATCAAAAGTATCGAGTACCTACTCATATTTACTAGAATCGGAATATCCCTAATTGCTATTGCTAATGAAGTTGGTAGAATGTAATTGAATTGAATAAATAGAAGCATTAAAGCACAGTAAAGATAATATCATCTCTTTTTTTACTCGCTCGCCTTTTTGGAACCCAGTCTTACTGGTAAGAGTTGTGTCACTTTCACCCCGTTTAGATTCCCTTTAAAACTAATCGGTGTTGTGAATTTACTAGTATTTCGGTGCCATTTATCAATCCATCTTGTGCTTATTCTGGATGGGAAGTGAATTGCGGAACCACGCCGGGTAACCACATGTGTGTGTGCCGCGTGTGCGTATCATGGTTCCTTTACAGGACGCTTAGGCCTTTAATATTCACTTCATCCATCACCGGCTAGCCTTTGCACAATGCACTAAACCTAAGCCCTGCATTAAACCTAATTATTTGCAGTTTTAATATTTTTATAGCCTCGTGTCTTTTGATGTTCCCGCTTAGGTGATCACGTCTCCATTTTTACCCCATGCCTTGTTTATTTTATTTTGCAACCTATTTAGCTTGGCTTAATCTCATTCCAGGGTTCCACCGGCGGGTTTCCTCCACATGGAGGCATGTGCAAAAATCAGACTCTGAATTGTTGATATCAGATGAAGATCGATGAGTTACCTATATTAATATTGAAACCAAAAAATCATGTCATTAGTATGCATGATTAATATCTCAGGACTTTTCTACCTTTATATATATGTGTATCCTGCCCGTAATAACCTACGGTGCACAGACATGGTCCTTAACAGAGCTCCAGAAGTCCAAGCTCAAGATCTGCCAGAGGGCGATGGAACGCAGCATCCTCGGACTCAAACGAGTCGACCAAGTGGGAACACCACGCTGCGTTCACTTACCGGCATCACCGATGTCGGTACCAAAACCGCCCGGCTGAAGTGGGAGTGGGCGGGGCACGTGTCGCGGATGGCCCCCGAGAGATGGGCCCACATCAACACCCAGTGGGCCCCGAGCGGAGCGCGGCGCCGAGGACGGCCGAGGAAACGCTGGCGGGATGACCTTAACTCCTTCGACAGCGAGTGGTGGGAAACCTCAAAGGATAGAGAAGGTTGGAAGCGTTTGGAGCAGACCTTTGCCCAGCAATGGGACGATACAGGTTGAAGAAAAAAAAAGAGAAAATATATTTCAGTGCTCCTACAGCACCTTAATTTTTATATTCTAGCACATTATATATAATGCAGGATGTACATAAATGGAACAGAAACGTAATAGTGCATCATTTGTAACGCAATAATAGATAGATAATTCGAAAGAAAGAAATGTTTCTTAATAAGAACTTTAATCCTATCTTGACAGTGCAGACTGTTGGTATAGGTATCAACAGTCTGAAAAACATGGGTTTGTGGTAATCAAGCCATGGACAACAAAGTCCCTTCTTCACACACTTCTGTAATTAAATGATTAAAAGTGAACTAAATAATGGACCTCAGTGCCATAAAACTTAATAAATATTTTTCACATTATAGAGGTTTCTTCATTTCATTCATTCCCTTAACGCCTCGGTGGTCTAGTGGTATGTGCACTCGCCTAGTAAGACTGAGATTCCGGGATCAATTCCCTGGTCGGGCGAAAACATGTTTCCTACTTTAAAAACATGTCTCAGGTTTGACATCACAGATCGGGTTTGAGGATTTGGCGTAATCACCAGGTGATTACGCTTGATCCTCTTCACTGAACTGATATTTTCAGTGAGATGAGATGTCTTTGCCCAGCAGTGGGAAACTTCACATACAAACATCCTTACTTCATCATTCTCCTTAATTTTTTGAATAGTTCAGAGTTACAAATCGCTGGTTAATGAAATTAATGATAATGCATGTTCGTTCATTAATGATAGGCTGGTTCTTTATCCATTTAATGGAAACTTGTGTTTTCTATTAAAGCGAATACAGGGTTAAGAAATACTGGTTAGAAATGTAGTTTAAAATGTTTAACATCTATATCGATAAAATATAAGCTATTAGAAATTAAAACTACCAGATTACGGATACACTTTTGTTATATTTTAAATTAATTCATTTGGGATTCATCAAATCTGAGGTGATGACTGTGCTTATCCAAAGTATGGACTGCCGTTTTCAAATTACGTCGCTGTTTGACATCAGCTATGGTTTGTGTTCCTCATCGCACTGGTCCCTGGACTCCACTTCGTTTGACCAATAGAGGAGAGTTCTCAATCACAGCCAATCTCAAAGATACCAGTATAATCCAAAGGAATATTGCACTTGATATTGTGCTCTCTAAAACAGTGACTGGCCCACGTAGCTGATTTGGATGGTGATGAAAAGTTAAGTTATTCAAGAATTTCTCTATGTTGGTTTACACAGAAAATGACAAAAGTTTCTTGCCACATGTTGCGCCATTCTATTAGTTGGAGAATAGATTTGGTTTACAGTACGTACTTATGTTTTTAGGTATTCTATATAGGTAATTCGGGAAGTTTCACACAGGTCGGTATTTGTTTGTGGCTATCATTTAGACAACCATTCATTGTGTTTTTTCACCAATTAGGCAGGTTTTCTTGAGCACAAGCGTAGTATATCCGTAATGATATTAGAAGTCGTTATATTTTAATTTCCTAGAAGATATTTAAACTAAGTATTTTAAACGATGTGTGAATCCCTGTAATGAATATTTATTTATTTGTATTAGCAGTCCGTCTCTTAGCAACTCATCAGTTGTAACAGATGCGTTCAAAAATATATTTTCACGCAAAGACCTTTTTTATGCGTCCATGACCGCAGACGTGAATCATTTAAAGCATCAAGTAATTGATATAATCAAGAAATAATATAAACAATGATTAATTTAGTATTAATTTAGTACTATAAGTGTATTTTTTCAAATCATAACTCCCAACTGTTTTGAGGAAATAATAATTATAAAGCCCTGACATTAATTTACTTATATTTATTTGGAACGTATCCGAACTACTGACGGCATCATAGACACTCTAATGACATAATGCAATTTGACAACTCGTTGTATTCGAAAAGGTACTATGTGCTTTGTTTACTTTTTTTTTCATTGTAATAGGGTTTATAATTGCGTGGCATTGTATTTTTTAAAACATGGCTGCGCTTTTAATTTGACACTAAAAGGACCTCATGGTACCAAATTTTCGATTCCTTAGAAGCAACTTGCGAGCGATCAACTTCACGATCGTGGTAACCCCCCTGTAATATTATTACGTCGTAGCTGGTAGGTTGCTACGCCGTAGTCAGCTACGTTCCGTAGCCATATTGTAGCTAGCTACGGTGTACATTATAAAGATGTAGCTAAAGGTGACTACTTCTAAGATTTCATTAGAAATATGAACACAATTCAATTGTTATGCATTCAATCTAATTCATGTTTTAATATTTCGTTCATAAATAAAATTATTTATTGGTTATTTGACAAAATAATGTAATAAGAAAAAAAATCCAACTAAATTTTAAAATTTCATCTCAAATTATAACTTGTACGGTATTCCATTATCTTGTCTCTCATAAGGTGACCCAACGTTTTAACTTAACACATTTTAAATTTTCTTCAAAAATACGAATACAAAATACAATTTCTAGTAAAAAAGAGCCTAACCTACTAGTCATTTTGACTGAAAACCCAAAATAATATAAAGATAATGCCTTAATGAGATTAAAACAATTTGCTGAGCCGTAAAAAGTTGTGAGAGAGATTACTGAGCTTTTTCACTTTGACGAAGTTGAAAAATGAGCACTTTCCATTATCTTCTGATTAGAAGAGATTGAGGTTGTTGGAAATGTTATTTGGGTTATTAAAAATGTAATTAAATATTTCATTTACAAGTTTTATTTAAGTTTAATATGTTTTTTATTAGTGTTGAGTTATTTGAGAATTTCGACACGTGTTTGTACTTTGTAAGCAAAGAAAAGCTTCCCTGTCTCCCTCACTAATAAAATAATGGTACCAATTTTACTTCTATTATTACTGACTAGCAGTGCCCCGCGGTTTTACCCACGTTGTGCCCGTTCCCGTGGGAATTATAGGATGAAATAAAACGTATAACATTTTCGTTAAATGTGGCTATATATTGTAAAAAGAGTTATTCAAATTGGATTGGTAGTTTCTGAGATAAGCGCTTTCAAACAAACAACATTTCAAACTCTTCAAATTTATTATAGTACTAGCAGCGCCCCGCGGCTTTGCCCGCGTTGAGCCCGTTCCCGTAGGATTTTTCGAAAATCCTTTCTTAGTGTGCACTTATGTACATAACTTGAAGAACCTTCCTGCCAAATTTCATGTTTCTAGGTGTAGTGGTTGAGGCTGTGCGGTGATTATCAGTCAGTCAGTCAGGACTTTGAATTTTATATATGACGGGTATAGAAACAAAGTGACCTCAATCCCAGAACATTGAAATTGAGTAAATCATGATTTTTTGTTTCGCTAAGTATAAATGTCTGTTTTATTTTAAAATTAATGCCAATAGATACGTAAAAAATCATAAACCCTATAAAACTTTACTTTTAAATTGAAAGCTGATCAGAAATTAGCAATATACTCAAAATTATAATGGACTGAAGCGTCTTTGTATTTCATCAATGGATTGAGGCGTATTTGCATCTCACAGTCACAGATTCACCTAGAAAAACAACAGATCAGCCATGTTGGAAATCTAAAAATACAGGTTTGTGATTGGTCGAAATGGATTGAGGTGATTTTGCACGGAACTTTTTGAGGACTGAGGCGTCTTTGCTTGTAATGCTGTTAAATGTTGTCCATTTACTCAGGACTGAAGCCATTTTGACTCTAACATTTTTATTGAATCAATTGACATTGACAAGATGCAGAAAATGACATTCACAGATTAAAAACACTCAAATATGGACTGAGGTCACTTTGTTTCTAAACCCCTCATATATAGATAGATGACGAGAAATATTATAAAGGTTTATGATTTGTAGTCTTATTTTAGTATTGATGATCCGACCCCTAGGCAAATTTTGATAATCGCTTTGCATTATATTTGGTTGTCTACTATCAAAATGTTTAGCAATATTACATGGTTATGGCACATTTCTATACTAGAAAATAAAAAACGATAACCATGTCTGAAAGAGCAGACAGCCACTGTACTTACATATCATTTTGTAGTCTCAAACAAGAATATGAATAAAATTGTTAAAATGGGCTTACATTAAATTTAATGCCGCATTCGTGGAATTAAATAAAATTTTAATTAAAAAAGATAAGTGGGTGTCGTAGTAACCGTCTACCGGGTAGATCTCCATCCTATTTTAAGCGAGTTTTCATTCAAATACTATATTTTTTAAACTTGTGGCTAGAAAGATTCTTGATTACAAGAATTCTATTTAAATGTCATGATAATGTTTGATTCGAAATGTGAAATTAAAAAATGTTCAATTTTATAATTTTTTAAGGTTGCATCAGAATAAAACACACACATACACAGTTCACTCAGTTGTATACTGAGTGTATTTGTGTAAAGATAAACATAGAAAAGAGTGCGTCCGAAACTCGGAAATATATTTTCGCGTACACATGAGTACGTAAGTATAAGTTTCATTTAGATATAGAGTAGGTTATTTAAGCCAGGCTTCAGGATATTATAATTGGATCTATTAATTCATTTAATGTAATGATATATTTTTACAGATCTTTTATCGGATTTTAACATTCTTAATAACCATAATTAATTCGTCCAATTTTACTTTCACACCAATCATCTTAAATTAAATTCCGTAACCTAGCATTATGTAATAATAACAAATAACCCCATTACAGAAAGAACCTTAAACACATAGAAGTAAAGTTGATATTTTGAGATACAGCTTGGGGATATTTGTTGGACAGTTTGTGAAACAATTTACAGCCGTCGCTTCGTCTGGAGGCATGCACGTTACGTGTTAATATTCAACAAAGTTCAGAACAATTGTTTGAAATCTGTTGAAATACGCTTAACTTAAATAAGGAGGGTATTGTACGGTTCGAATTCTGGACAATAATGTTGGAAACAGCAGTGATTTATAATCTAATTACATTTGGACATTGAAATACTCGTGTCACATAGGAGAGTTGATAAATGGTCTAATGAATGAATTGTATGGATATCGTCAGTGGTCGGTGGTCATATAATGTGATACAACTGTAATGTTTTATTTTGTGACGGGTAGAGGCCAAGAATATGCAGACCAACTGAAAGAAAGAGGTCGTGTCGTACGAACAGCTGAAGAGGATGTCAGAAGATAGAGAAAGGGGAAGAACTCCATCGACAAGAGAACAGCTCTTGAGTTTTAAGAGAGAGAGAGAGAGAGAGAGAGAGAGAGAGAGAGAAAATGTGAAGAATGTGAAATAATGAATGCACGACCATTTTTCTTCGATAGTGAGTGTTGGTATATTGCGATGAGCAATTTGCGAGTGAGGAGAGAAATGCCTTTAATCAAACAATGGGATATTGAAGGTTAATGAAAAATTAATTAATATTCCCGGACGAATTCCCGTTATCTAGATAATAATAACACATGAGAAGATTTTTTACAATGTAAAATATTTTCAATACACCACATTTGTTGCAATAAGGTTAATTAAAACATATCAATGAAAACAATATATAACATTAGGATTATTGAATATTAAGAATAAGAAACCTGCTTTATATATAATACGTATTCTTGAACAATAACATTAAGAAAGGTCTCGCCCAAAAAGGCCAAAGGTTTCCGTGTATTATGCCAACACAGCTTCATCCAAAAATTGTACTTACACGAAACAAACAAACATGCTTACTGTAAGGATAATCTAAATAGCCTTATGCCTTATTTACTGTTTTATTTATGTACTATCTGTTGGATTATTTGTCATATATTTGTGTTTTTGTGGTCTCTGTGACTGCTTTTCTTTGTTATTTATTGTTTATCATTGTCTGAATAGTCAGATGTGGGTCGGGAAGATTAGCTTTAGATGTGGGATTTGTATGAAATACAGCGCTTTGGTGATACCAAATGTTTACGGATTTGTAAGGTTGTTCAGTAAATAACAGAAAGAACAGACAAGAAAATTGAGAAGAAAGAAATACGAATACGTAGATAGTTAGGTATGTAGATATTGTTTTGTTTGTAGACACTAGCTTCAATGATATTGAGCCAGTGTGCGAGCTGCAAATCTATGAATCTTAAAGAATAAAATAAAAAATAATATATATATCATTGTGTAAGATTCTTCTTAGGCTATGAATGTGCAGGCAGCCGGCTTGGTAGGTGTTGCATTCTAGATAAGCAACCTAGCTAGGCATTTAGCGCGCGGTGCGGCCGTCGTGAACATTCGCAAATGTTCGTTTTACCAAGATAGCGCTCTTGGCATAGTTTAACAGAGCAATGTTAGTTCATTGCAATTGTTAAGCAACGTGTAGCCTGACCCTACTTGGATGGGTGACCGATAGTGGCATTTCTATCTGAACGCTACCGTGTTTGGAGGGCACGTTAAATTGTCGGTCCCGGTTGTTTCAATCGATAGACCATGTCGGAGGCCTTTAGGCGGTCTAAAAACTCCAGCACCAAGGTTGGCCACTAACCTACTCTAACTTACTTACTTCACAAGATGACTAGGTAGGCTCTAAACGCCAAGCAAGAAGCCTGCCTGTGCGTTCGTACCCTTATTGAAATCAGCAGCTAATAGCTTGTGTATCGGTGAATGTCAACGAATCTTAAGTATGTAACGTTTGTTTTCTATATTGACAAAACTAAAAGCAGATGCCACTCTCACTTTAATGGGCCCTATCCGGTCCAGTAACATAGGAGCCTTTCTACTTACTTTCTACGGATAGTAGTCGTTGCATGAGCCGTGTCAGAGGCCTTTGGCGGCTCAAAAACTCTGACACCAGGATTAGTCAGGTTGACCATCCACTCGATGAAGAAGAAGAAGGAGCCTACCAGAGTTGTTATGTCGTGCTGGATCAGCAAGAGTAGCTTCGGTAAAAACGTATTTGAAATCAAAGAGTTGTTTTTCTAATATTTACCTAACGTATAACCGTAAAATGAAATGTTCGATGGATAAAACATGAGAAAAAGTACGTATATAGTATAAAATAAAATCATTAACCAAGCAGCGAAAACTTAATTCACCTTAACTATAAGTGAAAAAGAACTTCGGTATAAAATTAATTTATGCTGCAGAGCGTGGTTTTTCCACTTTAATATCAAAGATGAACGAGAAAGATTGCAAACTAGGAAAATATCGTTTTATTTACCTATCTTCGCTGAGAGTGATATTTATTAAATATTTTAGTTCACCCAGACATCCGTATTAGAAAGTTCTCAAGCTCTGCGACATTATTAACGTACGGATTTTTTGCAACACAGGGGTTTGTTTAAGCAAGTGAAAACGTTTGGTTTCTCAATGATTCGAGTAAAGTGCACTTTGAGACCACTCAAGTCTCTTGTACCGCGAAAAAGTCTCTAGCCATACATTAATGTCTTGTACCAAGCGAAAGTTTAAAAAATACCGACCGAATTGAGAACCTCCTTCTTCAGTGTTTCAAGTAGGTTAAAAAGACTAAACGCTTGGACGTTTAAGTGTATAGGACTTCACACAATGAGCGGCTCAAATACGTTTTTCTCCAAACCCCTGTTTCCATTTATACACGTATTCTCGTAAACTTGAAAGTTTCAAGGCCAACCTCCTTTTGGGCTGATATCCAACTCTTACGTAACTAACATAAAGGGATTTAGTCTATTGAATGGAAGTACAGTGATAAATTACTAGCCTTTACGCTGAGACCTCGATATTCGTGCGTGTACTGAAAAATAATGTGGTGATTGCGTTAAGTATATTGACGGAATGTTTTATGAATGTCGTGTACTACATGCATGATTTTTATATAAAATAACACTTATGATTAAAACAAATAAATAGATTTTAAATGTACGACCTTGAGGCATAGTTTAAACTTAAATTGTAGAACATGTAGAAATTTCAATTTAGAACTGTTTATCAAATCAAATACAGTAAAGACAAGTGAAATAAAAAAGACTAACTTTAACCAAATATCACAAGGAAATTGGCTTTCAAATGAAGAAAACAGCATCGAAATCGGTCGATCCGTTTGAGAGCTACGGTGCCACTGACAAACACACACACAGTCATTGACGTCATACTAACCACCCCTTTTTTGATAACTAAACTTTGTTAAAGACCATGATTCCCTAGCATTCTTACACAATAAGAAAATTGAAGTTTGTTTGATACTCCGAACTCCTATAACATATGTTATAACTTAATAAACCATTTCCAGCCGTTTTCCTTCAAAATATATTCTCCCATATTAAAGACTTATAAGAGGGATACCATTTTTATTTATCCGGTTATTATGGGGCTTATACACTACAAATAGTTAACACATATATCTATATATATTGTTGTGTCGTTGTGGGCATTTAATAATAAATGTCTCATATGATTAAATAATAAAGTGAGAAAAAGTTAAGCTTCTTTCTTTTTCATTTAGAAATTTTCATTATTTAGTGAGTAATAGGTTGAGGTAAAGCCTTGGAGGATTTAGCAAGTTAAGTCACTACATAGTATAAAACAAAGTCGCTATTTTTGTCTGTTTGTTTGTCTGTTTGTCTGTATGCTTAAATCTTTAAAATTACGCAACGGATTTTGACGCGGTTTTTTGTAATAGGTAGAGTGATTCAAGAGGAAGGTTTTTATGTAAAAAAAATTCCCGAAATTCCCACGGGAACGGGCACAACGCGGGTAAAACCGCGGGTCGCTGCTAGTTGTTACTAAAGTAAGTCCGAGTTGGTTAGTGGCCAATTCTAGTGTCGGAGTTTTTAGACCGCCTCAAGGCATTCAACATGGTCTGGCCATTGCAACTACCGAGACTGTAAATTTCATGTGCCCTCTAAACACGGTAGCATACAGATAGAAATGCTAGTAGCTACTAGCCACCAAATTAACTTCTAACTTGTATAGTAATCAGCGAGTTTATAAGCTACTAGAAGCGTCCCGTGGTTTTACCCTCGTTGTGCTCGTTCCTATGGGAATTTCGGGATGAAAAATAGCCTATAACCTTCCCGTTGAGTGTGGCTATCTATAACAAAAGAAATATTTAAAATCAACCTGGTAATTTCCGAGGTCGAACGTGCAAACAAACTTACAATATACCACTTTATAATATTAGTATAAATATGCAGGCAAGTTGGATAATATCAACGACGTTTATCATATAGTTTTCTTAGACTATGATAAAATAGAGATTTTGATCTGTCTTTCCAAACATTACAGGATTCCATTCGTGCCTCTCCATCCGATTGTAATTCGCACTCGTCCCAATAATTATCATAAACCTTTTCCCCAATCCATACTTCTTAAGATAAAATATACTTCATCTTGTAGCAATGCCATATTATCTGTTAACTATACAATAATCCTGCGGTTCGTGTGGAATATTAATAGAGCACCACACGCTCGAGGCGTTCATAATGTTTCAACCATACCATTACTAAACTTATTGTGAACATATTGTTCGTAATTGGGTGAATGCTATGGGATATACTGTCTGAGTTTATAGCACATTTTGAATGTGTTTGGTGGTTATTCAATAGGGCGAAGTTAGGTGTGTAGAATATGTCTGGTTTTAATTCATTAAAAGCAAATGATATGGTGTGACATAATTCAAAATTCTTAATTCAAATGTGTTGACAATATTTATTATTAATTCCCAACTGGGAAGTACATGGAGTACAAGAGTTTGGGCGAGACCTTTGCTCAGCGGTGGGACGGTAAATAAAACCATTTAAAAAAGTACTGACTTTTCTGACTACTGATGAAATTATTTGGCTTGTCAATACCTAGTCCTATTACCCCAGTGTTGGTTACAAATTATATTCACATCAGGATAATGTTTCAATATCACTGCCAACACACACAAACCCAAAATTTCAAACAAAATTAACGCACACTTACCCTCATATAAAGCAATATCAAGTAAAATAAACAGAGGTTTATTCTGAACATATTTTTCCTAAATCGGTCCCACATTTTTTGCCGTAACGTGGCTTCACAAACTCACAGTTGACGTATCCCGGTTTCCATTGCGTGGAAATAGATGGAATGCTGTAATTTTATTGTGTTCTCTTCAACCGCGACGGGTTTTGTGGTTTATTAAAAAGTAGTGGCCGTCAGCTGACGGTTGACTGGACGAATTTAAATGATTAACAAACAAGATTTGATTTGTAGCATTTTGTTATGACGTGCAGTTTAATTATTTATTTTATGGGTTGGCATTGTCGTCGTTTTATATTGAGCGTATTAAACAACTAAGTATGTTTGAGTAGCATTTGAGTAGGTTAGTGGCCAAACCTGATGTCGGAAGTTTTTAGACCGCCTAAAGGCCTCCAACATAGTCTAACGATTGAAACAACCGGGACCAATTTAACGTGCTCTCCGAAGCACGTATTGAGCTTATTTATAAGCGATGAGCCGGAGTTACATAGAGCGTCTAAGCGAGTGAGCATAGGGGTGCGATTCTATCGGAGCAAATATCAGATTATTAGATACCAAACGTAGCATAGAATGTTGGAGGCAACGTGTCCTTAGGGTGCGTTATCATAGAAGCGGAGAGGAGCGGTGCGGGGCCCGATTCATCAATCACAGCGTCAGTCGTCAAACAAAACACTGTCAAAATCTTTTCGTAATGCGTTTTGATTGGTCATAATATGAGCTTCGCACAGCACCGCTCCACTTCAAACAAAACTCATGCTTACACTGTTCGTCAAATGTCTCGCTCGCTTGCTCGTAAGTATTTGTGTGTATATGTAGAAGTATCAGTTAGTTAGATTCTATATTACAAGCTTAGAGCTTAGTTTGGGTCCAATTAACCGTGAGTGAATCTGTCAGGGAATAAGTATATAAAAAATATAATAATAATACCAGTCCAGTCATTTTCTTTCATATTTTTTACGAAAGTCCCTACTTCTGTAGGTGCATATTCGCGGACATGTTGTACTGATGTGGTCGGGAACGTGTCCCTGCAGTTGTGATCCATTACATTAAACATCTCCAAAGGGTCATTCCCTCCATGGATTTAATATATACTTATTAAATCCATGATCCCCTCACATGCCTCTCAAAAAGACCGGGGCGTGTCCCGTGACTCTGAGGAGAAACACTATAATAATAATATACGCTGTCATCTAAGATTATTATACACCTCTATTGTCGTTAATCTACCTATATCACAACTACTGCAACCATAATTACGGCTTAGTATGTGTGTCATATGCTGCTTTGTCCATCGTTGTTCTATTCACACATGCGACATTGTCTTCAAACAAAACATAAAGGAAATCGTATCAACAGTTCTGGTTTAATTCACTGTTATATACAGCATGTGTTGGGTGGAGTAGTGAAATAAGACTTGGTTCACAGAACATTAGTTTAGTGACAAAAAGCCGTGACTTACACGCAGTTATCATGCGCGTCGCAGTAAGACTCGGGGGTGACGGAATTGTGAACACGGCTTTATTGTGTGTGAATATTGGTACTGTGATATTACGGTGATGTATGTTATTTTCCGTATACATATATTTTGTGTAAGGTAAAGTATTTGATAAAACATTATACGACATGAGACATGAACCAAGTTTTCAATCGTTATTATTTGTTCAAACGGGAACTTACATACGACGGAGGTTACTGATGATGGTCACCGCACGTGACCGAAACGTGTTGAGGGACACTCAACAGTAGCCTCCGTCGTACGTAAGTTCCCGTTTGAACAAATAATAATGACATCAACGTACGTTTCAATTAATAGTAAAAAGATTTCAATCGACCTCATATGTTAGATATTACAATATACCACGAACAAATTCACACACAGTTAATAAGACCCAAATTAAGCTTAAACTTGTATTATAGAATCTAACTTACTGCTACTGTTACATATACACAAATCCAGACGCCGTCACCAACAACTACGTCTACACATATTGACTCCGGACGGGATTCGAACTCGCCCCTCGACACAGTAAGCGCTCTCACATGCCACTGTGCCAACGGGCTTTTCAATAAACAATATAAAGGCACAAATCAGAGACAAACCGTTGTCTATAAGTTTAGTGTCAGATTAATGGACGTCTATGAATGCAGTAGTTAGATAACAATTAATAGATTTTAATGGCAAGTAAAAGTGTATTCGTATATTTAAAAATACTACTATATTCAGCGAAACGTTATTTAACGTTTTTGCAGTAGATAGATCATTTAACAAATGCTAAAGTATCTGCTATAGTTCCAAAATAAATAGTAAAATAGAGTTTTAGAATAATACTGCAGTTAATATTTATTTAACATTTTACTGACAACCCTGTTCAGTGTGAAGTGTTTAAAGAGAAAACACGGGTTGTGAGGGTTTCTAAAATCACTCATGGTATGCAAATGTCCAGTCGCTTTGTGAATTTTGTTTTTAATCTTTTTTATAATACAATTTTGTGAAATTGAACTTGATTATACATGTAGTAACCATAGGGAGGTGAGTGGTCTAATACACACTGTTGCACTCAGAGACATCCATTAAATCAACATTTAACTAATTAACGTAGTTTTTCATGCATTACATGTCAAAATCACTCACTAAATAATAAGAAAAGGATTGTCATCTCTCAGTACGGGCGTTCGTAGCATTGATTTTTTGAAAAAAGAACGTTATTATATAATAAAAATTATTTTAACAGACGTGTATAGCTATAGTTTTATTACACTGGACTATCGTGGTTGAAGTGGAAACCTTTGATCTACGAGTACATCAATTTTATAAAGACGAAGATTTATTTATGTGCAACGAAGTGTATGAGCGCGACCACACTTAATCCATAATACATAAGTAAAATAACGTAAGTGCAACTCAACAACATTTTCACTCTAGTGCCATCTATTGGAACAGCTTGTTGATAAAAAAAGTATTAGCCTGTAATGTCCCATTGCTGGGCAAAGGCCTCTCATCGCACCTAAAAAACCTAAAATAACCTATACTCTATTGGTCCACATTTTGAAACAGTAATAAAATAGAGTACATCAAAGTACCATGATTTAATGTAGGTAATCTTAATAAGACAATTCTCGACTTAGTCGTCGACAGCAAAGAATATTCAAACTGAATTATCGCATTATCTTATTATTCATAACCTTCATCCTCCATTACCCTTTCAATAAAGAAAATGTTCTGTCAAAACGTAATCCAACTATTTTTCATTTAGTTATCAAGAAAAGTAATTTGAACGAGTCAATTTTGTGGAAACAATCTCTTGAAGTATAATTTCTCTGAGGACTCTTTGTGGGTGTTGGTGGCTTCACTTTTCTACTAGCAAAGAGCGAGAACATTATATTAAAAAACGTAGATAAGTTTAGATATGTATATTCATTAATATCTATAATATTAGGTAGATAAGTCTCTATATATATAAATGAAACGGGAGTGTATTGCGCAAATATCTCGTCTCGTCTCATTTTATTTAATTGAGAATAAGAAATCTCTACTTATGTATTTCTTATAGTGGTATTTTTATCTGAACCCTCTACCGGCCTTTGACTGTCTCAGTTAAAGACCATGCTAGAGGTGGTCTAGGAAATCTTGACACCAGGATTGGTTAATAAACTACTCGAATTTACTAGCCTTATAATTTCGAATTAAATAGGTAGGAATGAGCCCTTAAAGATAATATTATATAAACTTTATAAGTGAAAATATACAGCAAAAGAAATATTCTAACTTTTTGCTATTATACAAACTATTGTTCTTAACTTTTCATAAATCCAATATTGTTCTGAAAAGTACCTGACTCCATTTAAAACATGCGGTTCCTATTCTGTATATAAAACTGCCGAGCACTGAACAATGGTGTGATCGACACCCGCAAACAAAGGCAATTATGGATCAAAGATACAGAACTCGATGGAACAGTGCAGCTAACAAAAAGATTGACAAAAACTAGAGTGGGCTATGTTGACGATGCGAATACTTTTTTGGTTCCATCGTGTTTTGGACGTATTGAAAAATATGAATAGGTGTATGTTTCTCTTCTGAAATCACAATTTGATGCCCGACAACATAGTTGGATGGAGATATTATAGTTGGATGGAGATATTAATACACGCATATGTTGCTATTGGTCAGTGGTCATTCTTTTTATATCTTTGTTGAAAATCTGTGCATTACTATACGTATTTGCACAAAAAATTCATAGCGTATTTGCAATTTTTTGTAGGAACTGTTTCAAAAAATTCCCTTGTTGGTGTCGCAACATCTTGGCATCCCCGTTATACCTCACTATACTAAATACATATAGCTAAGTAAAGTTGTTGGAAATATCTCCCCTGAACTGATAAACATGGAAAATATGTGCACGTTTAATGAGGCGTTATTATGATATTGTTATTGTCTGAGTGATGTTGTATCATTGCGTTAATTGTCAGTGTGAATAAGCGAGGTGAAATACGAGCACGAGTCGTTGAAGTTAGTTAAATATAGCCGAGTAATGTGTATGCAGAAACTAGGTATAATGCAATAACTAACGCTAAAGGGAAAATGCCAACTCAAAATATTTTTGTGTGAGAATCTTAATGCGGTTCACAGAATACATGTACTTATCAAGTTTCAACAGTATAGTAATTATAGTTTCGGAAAAAAGTAGCTGTGACATACGGACGGACAGCCAGACAGACAAACATGATGAAACCACAAGGGCTCCGTTTTTTATATTATATTATATTATCATTTTTATATTATAGATTACGTCAATTACTTAAGTGTCAATTTATTTAAGAGTTGACATCTCTGAGTGAGGCATTAAGTACTCCTCTTCAAGCCACAAAAGACTTAAAAATATTTTTACCAAAATTTTCTTTTTACTACCAAAATTAACCTTTCACGACCTAACTCACAAATAACGCTGAAATTATAACAATAAAAAGCTTCAAGAACAAAACAGCCATAATTTAACCAACCGAACCTTAACACGTAAATATAAAAAGTCCGGTTAGAGTTTAGTGACAGCACTCGCTCCTGCGGGACCGTCCTTTATTGTTCGCAGTCTGAGTGAATACAAAGCAGGAATTCGACTATTGTCACACAGATGTCCACTAAATTGGAACCGGTAGGTGTTGACATGAGACTTTTCTATAGAACACACATCTGTGTCATAAAAATGTTTTTGGACGTTTTTCAGTCGATGTGTAAGAAATTGCAGTTTTGCTATTTGTGATGTTTAGGATACGTGACGTGCGGTTTGTTATTTTAGTTCTACGTGTATTGTAGAATACGTAGAATATTTACGTTCTATACGTATATTCACTGTACTGATATTTTTAGTGAGATGAGAGGCCTTTGCCCAGCAGTGAGACATTACAGGCTAACACTTAACTTTACTTTTTATACGTAGGAAGTTTTTTGAGACATTACGCATTATGTAATTGGGATCAGAATCTTGCTATTGGAACATATGGTTACATTGACCCCACTCTAAATTATGTATAACCTTTGTTTAATTGAAAAATACGCTTCATTAAGCTTTTGTCTACAATACATTTGTTGCTACAGACAAGTGCCATTTATTATTTATGCATTTAATTTCGTTTTCTACTGTCAGAATGTACATAAATGAGCCATAACCAAGCACAGACATAGGCATCACTTCAATTTAACTTACCAAGTGATATTCCTATAGATTTTGACAGTAGTTTATCAAATAGAAAGCGACACGATTGCCACTTTTTTTTACGGACAATGTACATCTAGAAGGATATAGTAGAAACAAGAATTTCAGTCTTATTTAGGATGATCGATTTTATTCTCCTGACAGCGGAAAGCTTAGTAAGATTTCGTGTCATTATAATTAAAAATCACTTTACCAAAATAAACGTCCGCGGAAGCGTTAGTATGAAAACCCCGTAGGCAAGAGATTCAATTTCCGCCCATGACGCTTCCATCAATCATAACTCCGAGTAAGGCTCTTTTGCTATTATTTTCATTAACAGCGCAACGCGTGACCAAAATAAAGTCACTTTTCAACTGAAACCTTTTACAAATTACTATTTTGTGACACGAAATTTTTCTATTAACTTTTAAATTTTATTCTGATCGAATTGACATGCTATTTCAATATTATTTATACTGTTCTTCATCGTATCTGATGAATATAAATAATATAATAATACTGATACGCTACTATATCTACGTTTAAGCTATTCCAATTCAAATAGACTGATTTAAACAAAACTAAAAATTCAAAGAGAACTGTATCATTTTCCAAACCAAATACCGTTTGAATGACCTCTTTCCTCCAACTAAAACAAGCAATTTATATACAAAACGTTAGGAAATGTACACAAGTTTAGATAAGACAAACAGAGGCCCTTAGAGGCGAATAATTCGTAACTGTTATACCCTAGAGATGAAGAGTTTAACCGCCAACTATATTGTCCCAAAATCGTTTGTTGAATAGTAATTGTAACGTTTGAGCAGATGGATTAAGTTCTCTATAGCTATAATAGTTTAATGTCATCTTTATGGAGTGCTTATTGTTTATTTCGTGTCATGAAAACGGTATGCGTTTTAAATGTTTGCGGTTGTCACGGTTCCGGTTTAAATTGATGACCGTTTAACGTAAATTGATATAAATAACGTTTTATTTCGTTGTGCTTTGATGAAATGGTTTAAAAACGTTAATTGCTTCTATTTGGGTACCCACTTGCATAATTATCTATCTCTGTGAGGTGTTCCACCCAGGTTGTTTCAATTGTTAGACCGAATCGGAGGCCTTTAGACCTACTCGAATTTACATACTTCATTATTTATTTATTGCTGCAGTCGTTTGCGAAATCCGGTCGACACAGCTGCCTATTACTGATTTTTTAAATTATGCTGTTTCTTTCTCACCCATCCACTTAACGAGTATAAGTATCCCTAAATCGTATTAATATTATAAATGGGAAAATTTGTAATGATTTATGTATTGATGTTTGGGTTTATGTATTTTTTTTTCATACAAAAATAACTGGATCTAAATGAAAATTGGCACTGAGATACCATAAAGCCTGGAATACATAGTAAACTTTTTGCCCCGAAGTTTCCATGTGAACGTTTACAACGCGGAAATATGAGTGAAATCGTGAGCGCAGCTAGTCATATTTATATCGAAACAACGATGTCACAGTGGTGTTCTATATTTTGTGGCTATATGGAGAGTTATTAGAGAGGACTCCACGCGCAAATACTGACCGCTAGGAGAAGCAATCTCCAGCAGTTTACCATGACAATAGCCGCCGTCCCCTCGCCGGCATTGTCGTCTAGTTCCGTATTCTGTACGTAACTGTACCGGGGGTACACTGGCGCACAGTTTGTTTTAGTTCAATTGCTTGACTATGACGTACTTACCTTGTGGTTTGAAGTAAGTTTTGTACTATCTTTGTCCGTTTTTAAACTTACTTAAAAAACTAGTACTCTTCTTTTATTTTACTTAGAATATTTATCCTTTGTCATGTATATCCTGGAAATGATTCGTTATTATGAAAGGGTTTCATTCGTTAATTGTATAATAAACCTATTTTTAAATGTGGTAGTTTTTATAAAAACCTAGACGTCTTCGTTTTGGCTTGAAACCAGTTATACAAGTATGGATTGAATAAAAAAAGGTAACTAGTGCTAACGCTATACTTAAGTAAGCGTATAAGAAACAAAAAAATACGTGGAAGGTTTTACTATTTACACACTATTTTACGCTAAAAAGAAAAACGACAAAATGGTCCATACAAAATGAAATGAAAATAAACTACACGCACATAGTTTCCCCGCCATTTTCTACCACATACAATATACCTACATATCTCTAAAATAATAAAGATACAAGTCACCATTTCTTTTGTTCGCGGCATCAATGACACCGTGGCGTAACGAGCGTCCTCGTTGAGAGCGAAGAACAGCCAGCGTCATTTACACCGTCTCGTAAAGTCATTCTCTCGGTTAAAATAATACATCATTACTGTATATTAATGTGGTGTTTTAATGAGTGCGCATTTTGCTGGCTTACAGTGCGTTATGTTTCGGTGTAGATGTGGTTAGGGAGGTTGTATGGTTTCCATCGCAAGGGTAAGCATAATTGGTAATGGGGACAATTATTTTCTTTTTATATTTAATGTGGAATTATTTACTTTATTTATTTAGTTATTTATGGTGACTGTTTTGGTACTATTTTCGTTCTATACTTATGTACTAATACAAGTTATGTCAAGGACTGTCACGTACATTATCTTAGAACTAACAGCGTCCCGCAGTTTTACCTGCGATTTGTCTGTTTTGGTGGAAGTTTTGGGATGAAAAATAGTCTATAGCCTTCCCGTTGAATGTGGCTATCCATTACAAAAAGATTTATTCAAATCGGATTGGTAGTTTCCGAGATTAACTCATTCAAGCGACCAAAAATCAAACAGCACTATTTATAAGCATGTTATTAAAGATTCATCTTTATATATTAGCGTAGATAAAGATACAAATATTGAGAATACTATTATACCGTTAACCTGCAGTAAGGCCTTTTATACCATTTCATAACTTTTAGCACGCCAGAGTGTTTAAATGGCAATTTCATAACACACAACCAATATTTTCCCTCCGCAGTCGGTTATAATCATGTGTCGTTAACTTTTATTATTAGTTTTAGATTATTAGTTTTCACCCACTTCCCTCCACCGAATATCGTTATGTTTATTCAATGAAATGAATGTTATCACAACGAATAAGGTTCGCTAAACCCGGGACATAACGCTAAAATAAAACCTCCAAGTGACCCGTTGTTTTTCCACCATCATTTCACTCGTACAAACATTTCATATTGGTAATAAAAGAGGTAGTTTTGAATCTGTATCTTACCAGTATGTGTTACGGTTCATTTTAGTTACATGGTGAGAATGTGGGCGACCGTTTGTGGTGTAAGGTGATTTATTTGAAGCATAATTGGTTTTGTTTTGGTCAAGGGCAGGATTAACGGTAGTTTTATACGTTTAATGGCAGCAACGGGTAAGGACAGAGCTTTCTTAATGGCCCTATGTTATTCTAAAGGCTGTGATAGAGGCGTATGAGTTAGAATAACTTAACCGCTTTTGTTTTGTTTCCGGAACGTTTTGTAGTTAAATTTAACATATTTAGAGAGTCGCCTACATGCTTGAGAGTAGAAGCGGTGTCGGAACGTGGGTATATAAGTAACGTGCCGCCTAGAGGTTTCCTAAGAAATTACTAGGTAGTGCTTTCACTGCGGCGTCGACGCCTAGTCGATGCGGTGGCAACTTATGCCTAAGGTTCAGAATAGCTTGAACTGTATGAAACCAGTGTTAAATCAAAAAGGCTAATGCATATTACATACCATATACGAGTATATGACATACCATAAGACTACAGTCTTCTTGACCACAGTTTCTGTAAAGGAGATGAAACGTCACATAAAAATCTAAAATAAAAGCGTATTTGTGAACGTAGTCATCTCTTTATAAATTACAGAACTAGATAGGACCCATTTCAAAAGCCACATTGTTAATTTTTCATTATCTCCGTCCGCAACCGTTGAAACGCTAAACACGACAGTCATTAATTAAAATATGTTTACTGAGCTCAGTTGAATGCCTACACCTAATTCATAATTAACAGGTAATATGTCAACGTTTATACCAAATGCAGGAACATTAACTATTATTGATGTATGCGCGATTGTTCTGTGTTATTCGAGTGGAAAATAACTGTGATTGGTTAAAGCAAGGGGTGAATTATGGTAGTTGTGTAAAGTTTAGTATATTATGTGCTAGCAGCGCCCCGCGGTTTTACTTGCGTTGTACCCGTTCCCGTAATAATTTTGGGATGAAAAATAGCCTGTAACATTCCCGTTGAATGTGGCTATCCATTACAAAAAGAATTATTCGAAATGGATTGGTAGTTTCTGCGATTAGCGCGTTCAAACAAAAAACTCTTCAGCTTTATTATATTAGTATAGATACTCGTATGTATAATTATCATGTTACCAGATACAGTCAGCTACAAAAGTCGATGAACACTTTCAATATTACAAAACATTTCAACACTAAAAGACTTCATCAATAACAGGTACCGGTGTTTTGTAATACTGAATGTGTTCATCAAATTTTGTAGTTGATTGTACATTATCATGTACAAATTTCTTGATTTAAGAATACAAAAGATCCTTATATTTAGGTATATAGTACTATCATGATGTGCTATAAAAATAGCAAATCATGTCGTTTTTATATCCAACTTAGATATGGTTTCAATTCGACCGCGTAGTAAACCACTTTGGAGCACCTATTTTAATGTAATGCTGTAGTTACAAATGTAGGACCACTTTGTATTTGAAGAATTGTTTAGCTATTTATTTCAAATCAAAGTTACTGATTAGTTTGGTATTTCAAATTTCTTTTGTTTTGCATATTTTTTTACCTTTTATGATTAAATACGACCTATTTAATAAGTCGGGCTTACTCGGAAATCTTTAATCGGATAAAAACGTTTTCTTTGTGGAGAAAATTCCATTCTAGAGTAAAGTGTTTTTACTAAACAACAAAGGCTTTCTTGGAAACGCGTATACAACTTTACGAACAGGTATAAAAAGTATTACGAGACTGATAAATAATGGATAAATATGGGATAAAGTTAGATCCCTTAAAATATGTCAGCTTGAAAACTAATTAATTGGGAACGTGGCGTGTCAGTTTAATTTCCCGATTCGTTAACGCCTAACGTTGCTTACTTAGAGCTGTGACTAACTAAATAACATTTAGACAGGTCACGTACCTATTTCTGCAAATACTAATAAACGTTAGAAAATACTGGTTCAGATACAGAGACTTTTCTGCCGATAATAAAGGAATATCGTTCCAGTAGTTAGTAATAACAGAACTTAATTAAACAGACTGTAACCAAAATAAAGCTGTTTACCCAATACCCTGTATCAGCATTCAATATTGAACGTCATTGGCCGTACATCAGACCCATTGACAGAACTGAATACAATCATCGCACCCGTCACGTGACTGCGACATCAAACGCACTGACAGCCCGATATCCAATAAATTGGAGTGCCCTCGACACACGAGACGCGCGCTTCGCGAACGAATCAACCACGTTCATACTTTATGTGTTACACATCGGTGTGATTGAGGCCCTCGAGTGTTTCTATAACCGATACAGTTTGAACGACGTTTGCGTGTTTTCGATTACCCTTTCCGTGACGCCGATGTGTGCGTCTTTTTGCGTAAATACGATTTATGGGCGTAAACATTTTTAACGGTTCGGCTTGTGTAATGGATTGAAGATGTTTTATTGACTAATTTTAGGATACATTGCTTCTGATGTTTATGTGGAAAATGTGTCCTTTATGATGTATTGGCGTTGAAGATGAGTTCGGATTTATTTATACGTTATTAATAGATGCATTGAAAAGGACCTTAGGCTGGTTATTATAGAGCCTGGCCCAATGCTCAACAGATTTGTACAAGTCACTCATTGACAGTTATATCGAAATCGACGGCCAATTCGGTGTTTTCGACCAATTTGATTAGTTGTGGTAATTGTAGTTCCGTGTGTATCACGTCTAAGGATTGCCAAGTCCAATCGGTCACCCGGCCATCCACCGTGTTGTTGCTTCAGATTAACTCGGGTGACAAACGTTATAACAAAGGGGCTCCACGTGTAAATCTAGCTTAGTTAGCCCCTGTCTAGGTCCTATTTGATGGACAAGATTGGAGCCGTCTTTGATTGCATATTGTTTTGATTGTGTCGGCTTCTATTAACTGCGTCAGTGAGTGTTACTTAAATTGAATTTTGCTATTGGTTTCTGTTTAACAAGACTGAATGGGTTTAATTGGATTCTGAAATGATTGCTTAGATTGACATTAAGACTTATATCTAAGTCTAAAGGGCAATCTAATTTGATCAAGTGCTTCATGTGAGACAGAACAATTAAATCGTACTTCATTATATTATAATAATGAATATGTTAATACCATTATTACAAAAGCGATCAAAATCTTTATTATTCGCCCGAACAATTGTAATAATTTTAACATACCGTGAAAATTTATGTCATAAATTGGTGATAAAAGTTTTGCGGACTCAGTTATCGCGTCAAAACTAGATGCTTAGTCTCAAACAACTGGCGCGGTACATTGTTACAAACTCGAAAATGGGTTAGTGTGGCAACTCTCTTGTAAATATCATCGCGGAATAGAAGTGGGGGGATAGAGCGCTAATTATTTAGTTATTTGTTTTAAAACTACTTCGTTTGTAAATACGAGTGAGTTACGAAAGTTGTTAGTGTTACTGTGTTAGTGGAAAGTGGATTAGTAGGACTTTGGATAAAAATATATGGGCTATTTAATTATGCGTGTTGTGTGGTCATGAAAAAAAACAAGATATATTTTTGTACGACAATATTGTAAATAGTAGTTTATGTGAATGCAGTCATTAAAACGATAAAATAACGTGAAAAAAGCAAGTAAACGTTCTTTCAATTTAGTAACAAACTAAGAGCTTATAACAACTCCACATACGAACTAAAATATAACAATCACACACTTCAACTGTAACCATAAAAACTTCATCCAAAGTTATTTGACACACACATATAACGTAACCATTAAAAGTTACAATCTTCGTTCTCAAATTAACCTACATTCCTTATCAAATTGTGAACACGGCGTCAGTACTTCTCTCCAACTTGAACGGGGATACTTCAAAACTTTTCCTTAAAAACGGTCGATCGAGTTTGGCAAAAAAAATATTAACTGTATTGTTGTATGGAGCTGAGACGTTATCGCGTCGTCCCAGCCCTTTGTCGACGGCCACCCGAATAAATATGGATTAACCAAGAAAAATATGAGGAGAATAGAACAAGTAAACCCTTGTTAACTGTACTCAAACATTGTTGTGCACAACTCTTTCGGAACAATGGGGTGAGTGCTTTACTTAGGGAACGCTTCAATACGAGGACCGAAGATTGTTTAATAACAGTTCTTGGGGTTTGATTAATGAATAGTGCGGTGTATTGGAGCATTTATATTAAAATATATATTATAATTGTTTTGTTTTTTATAATACAAAATGAAGAGTACAATTCAGATTTCAAGGATAATATATCACAACTGCTGACGTCAATACTACCTACGTTGTTTTATTAAATATAGTTTGACTCAGTTATTTTAAACAATAACATTTTAAACGATATTTTGTTGATACACAATTATTTTCAAGCTCCGAAAATGACTCAATACCCTCTGCATAGACACATAGTAACTCCAACCGTTATTTATAAAGAATGCTCGTTACACCACAATATTTGCATGTTTTAATAAAAATATCAACAAGGCACAGTCCACGCGCTCGTAACTACATTAACTTTGTAACCGAGGCCGGTGTTCAGTATCAAAGCTGGCTTCCTCATAATGGTAATCTAGTTTTGTAGTGGTCTCGGTGTGGTGGACTGATCCCAACTTGCGGTGCGTCCAAACTTCAAGAGGAATATTTTAAGAGCCCCCACGGGATTCTGTCACACGATACAAATTGGGTTCGGACCGTTATTCGCTGTTTGGTTTATGTTGACACGATGGGTGACGGTTACGCCGTTTTCATTGTTATGTGCACTAGTAACTGTCAGTTTTGATCTTTAATGACTGCGGGGTATAAGGGTATAGCGATAGCGAGATCGACCAGCGATTTTTTCGAAAAAATAATTTTGAACGTTAGCTCTTATAATAATTACGAATAAAAATCGCTTGTCGCCATAGCCACTGTTGCATCCCCTTAATTTTTTTAGATAAATATACAACAGTGTTTGTACTTTATTCAACACCAAACGCAATTGAATATAAGTATTTATGTAAATACACCGTTTTACAAGTTTTAGACTTACATAAAAATATAGTTTAGGCCCATCTCGTAGCCAGATTTGGTAGCTAGCTACGAAATGAGAAAAGTGTTTTCCCATCTTGTAGCTAGCTACTAAATGGGAACGATCTATTCGGTAGGTTAGGGTTATTTTTTTTTTTTACTAGTTAAAATCCTAAATCTTGGACTTTCGAATTCCTATTTCGTAGCCAGCTTCGAATCGGGATTATTTCTCCCATTTGGAAGCTAGCTACCAAATCTGGCTACGAGATGGGCCTAAACCAAAAATACTATGTTAAGTATTTGCCCGATGAATATGTATCAACCGAAAAATAAATACTTATTCAAATCTGAAACTTGATAATTCCCAGAATAAATATAAAGTTTACACCAAAATTGCTTTTGGTACTACATTTCTTATTTTTCGTTCTTATTTCGGAACGTGTGTTTCAGTTTTTATTATATTTAGCAACTTGTACAAGCTTCTAAAATACAAAATCTTTTTCAAGTTAGGCAGCAAACACACGCCTCAACTATTCAATTTGCATTTTAAAAACCGAACGAGGGAACAATGACACTGTGGACCCGGCCCAAATTCGAACCATTTTATTTAGACCTCCCGGAAATCTATTACATGCCGCCAGTTATACATACGGTGTAACAAAAAGAACGGAATGGGGGGTCAGATATAACTGGTTTTTATTTAGTTAGGTTTTTTATATGCGTTTATCTAGATAGAGCTGGTATGTGGTCGGGCCGGTAGGTGAATGGATTTCATATTGACATAAGGATGTTCACTTTTGCTTTTTTTGTTTCAACTGATATTTGGAATTAAAAAATATGTTACATCGGAAAATCATTTTTCATTTCTCTTCTTTCTATTAAAACCTTTTTTGGGCTCTTTGAACATTTTTGGGGTTCCGTAGCTGAATTGAAAAAATACAACTAAAAGGATTCTAATTTAAAAAGGAAACAATAATTATTTTTTTCCATGTTAGTATGTTACATTTAAAAAAAAATAATGATAAGGTAGCTTATCATTTATTGTTCATATCGTGGTACAATTATTATATTGACCACTTTTAAAACGATACTTTATTTGAAGGTGATCAAATTCACTGAAATTCAAGTGTCGTCGTTGCCAAAATCTCATCAACGAAATGGCACTAGGGCTATTCTCAGTCAATTTCAAACCAATCCGGGTGGTACATTGTTTTCCCTGATTCGCTTGATTGGCTTAATTAAGGTCCTTCCACTTGATTACTTGTGGGTTGTCCACTATTAAGTCTTGGGATCGGACAATTCGTGTTGATAATTTATGAGCCAAAATGTTGAGTAACTTTATGAGGTGATTCGACCAAATAATTGGATAGAAATAGTTGGAATCGGTTCCCGGACTAGCGTAGAGATGGATTAGATTCTGTTAAATAAATCTTGTTGTGAATTTATTTGTGAAAAACTTGTTTGTTGGAAAACGTTTTCAATGGAAACGGTTATTTCGTTAAGTTATTTCATTTTTATGATATTGCCACTTTAAAGAAGATTGATAATATTTTTATCAAATAAATTTTTCAATACCAATCATAGAGGTAATTTTCACAAGTGTTAGCAATCTTTATCGATGTTATATTATTTTGTTTGCAAAATATTTGCGTTACGTTTTACTAACATAAGTAGTACATTTTATTAATTGACCCAACTATTTATGTTTATATCCGTCTATTCATGTTTTATGAGACATAAACTTTACTCACACATCACTTTGTTTAGGCTCTCATATGGCCAATCAACAGAAAAGCCATGCCATAACACTAGTGACAAAAAACATCGCAAATTCTTGTTTGTGAAGCATAAAATTGATACATTTGTTTTCGAGAGTTTAACAGTGAGCTCTGCACCGTAGATTTATTTGTTATTCGTTGTTTATTGCAATTTAAATATTTTATCTAGTTTCTGACCGTACATTGATATGTACGCTTTAATAATTAAGGTTGCTTTCATATTTTATTTGGTTTATTAAAACTGTTATATGTGGAAATTATTTTAAAGTTTTTGTTCAAATACTTTTTATATAAATCATTACGGTAACTGAAATAAATGTTGGTATCAAATAATTGAAAGACAATTAAAAATGCACAGTTAATTGATAAAGCAGCTCATCACTGAACGTAAACCTATACGTTATTACAATATTTTTATAGTTAACATGAAAACAACGATAACATTAAACATATTTTTGTTATAATAAAGTCAAAAAGTCAGAAGTCAAATATTTTTATTCAGTTTTGGCCCCATAGAGGCTCTTTTGAACGTACCACCCATTCGGAAGAATATCAGCAGAGAAGAAGGGCAAGAAACTCTGCTGGTTATTTTTTTAAATCAAGGTATAATACAATTTAATACTAATAAGTAAGATTACATGTCAAAATAAGGTTGTGTTGCTGGTGCAGGAATTTGACTCCAGACATATTTGTCCTCAATGTAATCAGTAACGCTATAGTATGCTTTAGTCAATAAAACGTCTTAAACTTAGCAGGCATAATCCCTTAACTACCTAATTAACTTTCAATTTGAATTGAATTCTCCTCGTTGTTAAATCTCTACGCTCTTGTCTATTATAAACAATGCCTTTAGTACCCGTCTCACAAAGCATTTCGGTTTTAATATATTTCGCTAATTTAATTACCTAAATTGACGTTATGGCTGTTTTGGTCGTTGCCAATTTTCAAATGATCTCTTCTCGCTCTGACGAATTCTATTTATAGCCCTTTTGCAACATAAATTATACTCGTAATTAGAATTGACATGACAAGCGTGGGTGATAATAATATAAAGACCCTGGGTGCCCTGGGCAGTAACAATAAGAGCCATTCTATTAACAAATTTGCTATTCGATTCGTTCTTAAATGATTGACATAACGCACGTGATATCACGTGATATCGTATTCGAATCGTACATTTTGAAAGAAGTGAAACGTATAGTAATCAAGTAATTTCCACTTGGCTATAGCTGCTGCAGACAAGTGGCATTCGCATCAACTATGTGTTCACATATTGTTGACTCCATTGAACTTCGATCAACAATACACAACTAGATGTCGGGTCGGCGCAAAAAATACGTCTCGGTGAATAACGCCTCATTTGAAAAGTGAGCTCTTATTTTATTCATAAGATTTGCTACTTTATTTCTAGGTGTCATGGTTGTAATTAGATTGAACTTCGAACTGTTTTAAAACTTTTGTTTCAGATCGGTAGTAAACAAAATAAGCTGTCACACGTCATTCACGCGGACAGTATTTAGCTTTGATATTGTACGTGACCCGATATCTAGTTGTGTATTGTTGATCGAAGCCATTGAATCAAACCCGCAATGCCCGACACAGTAAGCGCTCTCACTGCCACTGTGCCAACGGGCTTATGCATTTCTTTACTACTATCAAAATTTCATGAATGTCATGAAAATAATGTGACTTGATCTTGTGGATATCATATGTTACTGAAGACTAAAACACTTTTAATATAAGTCAAGTAAACGCGAAGCAATTGCAAATAGAGTACAAGAATGCTGGCCATAGATAAGTTCTCAAACTTATCTATGGCCTCTCTCTATTCTCTTTTTACTTCTACATTGAACAATATACATGTTTGTGCTCGTTTATATTTTGTTACAAGATATATAAGTATGATAAAAGGCAATAAAATATCATCACAATTTTTTTATTTTATAACTAAAAGTAAACCTATTAATTAATTTATTACTAGGTATTGTAAATTGAATTTACTCATTTTCGTTAGGGACCACTAAAACACTTAAATTTGGCACAAATGTGGAACGTAATGGCCCTAATTGGGCTATTACTTTCTCCATCTATGCCAAATATGCCAGCCTTAATTGGCTCAAAGAAAGTAGAATTAAATTTTCATTTGAAATCATTTTTAGAGTAATTCTTCTGAATAGATATTACTCTAAGACTTGTTACTGAATATTCTACGAATGTTAAACATGCAATAGTTGGAAGAGATCGATGTAGAGTAATGTAGATGGAATACTTTTTACCCAACTGCAATGAAGTTTAAAAGGAGGATTATGCTTATCATGTACTCCTATGTATGTCACTCGGCCGCTCCTTGTTTCGTCATTAATTTTTGATAAATAATATTGTCTACCAAACTAAAAACATATAATATACATCTTCTCTCACCCAAACGCGTACCTATTCTCTATTTGATCATGGGTAAAAATGAGGAGTTACGTTACATTACAGCTCATTTAAATTAAAAGAGGGCTGCAAACTGCCACACATACCCTTGTAATCACAAGCAAGGCCACATAATACATCCTAAGAAGTATATAAGTATATTATATATAATCAAAGTGTATAGACCCGGCTATATATTAAAGTATTGAATATATTAATATCAGCTGCGGAGCGGCCGATGTCGGTGCGTATAATACAATCGTTAGCCGCAAGATATTACGTGGCCTTCTGCTAGTCACTGCTTTCATAATTGAATACCGAGAGGGTCTCTATACATAAACATGATAAAGGAATTGAGACGTTTTACTGGTTATTGTTCAGTTTGATTGCTTTGATATATAATTTTGTTTCGGTTTACTGAATATGGGTGTGTGTTACTCGTACATAATGGTTTAATTGGTTTTGGTTTATATATAATACTATCCGCGCCCCGTGGTTTCACCCGCGTTGTACCCGTTCCCGCAGATATTTCGGGATAAAATGTATCCCATGTGTTATTCTGATGTGTAACCTATATACTGTAAAGTTTCATATACTGTAAAGTTTCATATACTGTAAAGTTTCATATACTGTAAAGTTTCATACAAATCCGTTTCGTAGTTTTTGCGTGAAAGAGCAACAAACATACATCCATACATACATCCATCCTCACAAACTTTCGCATTTATAATATTATAGTAGGAAGTAGGATATACAATGTGGTAGTAACGCTCGTAGCGTAGTTTGTCTAAGCTATGTTAGTTCATTGCGATTGTTAAGCAACGTGATGCTCGGCTCTTACTTGGATGGGTGGCCGATAGTGGCATTTCTATCTGCGCACTACCGTGCTTCGGATGGCACGTTAAGCAGTCGGTCCCGGTAGTTTCAATCGTCAGACCATGTCGGAGGCCTTTAGGCGGTCATAAAATTCTTTGGCTTTGGTTGGCCGCTAACCTACTCGAACATACTTACTTACGGGTTCATTCGGCTGAAAGTTTATAAAGCAAGTAAATCTTCTTACTTTTTATTTCCCGAGGTTGACCACTAACCTAGTTGTTAACCTAGTTGAGACTGTCCTCAGTTTGTTAAGGGCATTGCAGGCTGAATCACCTGATTGCCCGAAAAGTAAAATGATTCCGTGCTTCGGAGGGCACGTTAAGCCGTCGGTTCCGGTTACTTTCTAATGATAGTAGTCGTTACATGAGCCATGTCAGAGGCCTTTGGCGGCTCAATAACTCTGACACCAGGATTGGTCAGGTTGACCATCCACTCGATAAGAAGACCACTAACCTCCTCGAAATGAATGAATGAATGTAGTAGTATAGCATCGTCTACGTCCTTAGTTATAAAGTCAGTTTTCTTTTACATAATACACTCATAAAATATTGGAAAAGCATTAACCAGGAACATTTTATCGTCACTTCAAATAATAATAATATGGACGTATTTTTGAATAAAACTTAGTTTTCAAAGCTGCGAGATGCGGGCGAGTCTCAAAATACTTAGATAGGTGCTTTAGTTTCCGAGCACTAAGTTGCGACCTCATGTTAAAATTATATCTTGGGCCGTCTGTAAAATGATCTTATTTGGGTTGAGCTCTCGAAAGTTTCAGTTTTAAATTTTAAAGTTATGTAAATTCTGGGGATGGATGTTAGTGTTGCTTCACAAGACCGTTGGCACAGTGGCATGTGACAGCGGTTACTGTGTAAAATACTGTGTTAAATAAGTCATTGATGAATTTTGTGCACCGTGAAGCTATTAGCTAGAGGGGGTGACCGCTAGTGGCATTTCCATGTGAACCCTACAGTACATTGAACCCTTTATATAGCTATATGTTGGGTCTGATATTGGACGTGATTTGGCAGTAAAATAACATCAACTAATTACCGTTTGTTGTTGCATGTTTGACCTCTATCTATTTAAAGTTTAGTATAAGAAGAAATTAAGCGTCAAACTAATTGTTGACTCCGGGTGGGAATGGAACCCCCAGCCCCCGACGCAACAAGTGCTCTCAAATGCCACTGTGCCAACGCAGTTCCTCTCAAAGACATCTCTGCAATATTTAAGAATATAGTTGACTTACTATTAGTGTGGCCAACCTTGGTGCTGGAGTTTTAAGACCGCCGATATGGTCTAACGATTGAAACAACCGGGACCGACAATTTAACGTGTCATCCGAAGCACAGTAGTGCTTAGATAGAAATGCCTCTATCGGCCACCCATCCAAGTAGGGATTGAGCTGCACTTTGCTTAACAATGGCAATTAACTAACATCTCTTAATCAAATTACGCCATGAGCGCTACGAATATGAGTAAGTACTATAAACATATAAGTACTTAATGCATAACACATTATCATTACTTTCGTACTCAAAAACAAAACACAAACGAACAAAGCACATTACGGCGGCATCAAGTTTATTCCCTATGTACATATTTACTGATTACATCTAACTCAATTTAACTAATTGCTGAGTATATTAGTCACAAAACCTTATTGTATAATTGTGTATAAATCACGTGTCCATCTGGTGTAATTGCATTACCGAGAGACGCCTAGCCGTTGGTCGGCCGATGTAATGTAATTGCAGAGGTCGCGTGTTACTGTCGCGTTACCAACGTGAGGTGGAGCCACTCTTTTAGCGATTGAGCTAGATATTGTTTGTCAAGTGTCGTAGAACGTTAATTGAGTTATTTGTTAAGAAATTGAGATTGATATGGTGAGGTTTGTCGGTACATGTGGCGATTTTTTGTTGTTTAACGATAGAAATTAAAAAAATATTAATGTTTCTTTATTTGTTTATAAGTAACGGAATTACATAAGCTAAATGCAGATCGACGCTTTAGAAAATAAAAAAATAGACTTTTAATTACGAAATTAGTAATTTAGATTTAATCATCATGGAAAAGTGATAGATTAATAGTAATCAGGCTTCCTTGACGTATATAAGTATGATAATTACAATAATTACAGTAAATGTTACATATTTGATCTTTGAGTTATATTGTATAAAAATATTTATTTCAAAAATAACGCTACATATCGCATCATACCATACTCCCAATACAATATACCACATGCCATCCAAAGGAAAAGAAAATAGAACATCGGAGCAAATGTTTTCGTAGTACTCCGGGAAATTGATTTAGTTGCTGTGTATCAGATCGAAGATTGGGCTCGAATATATCGAATCAAATGTTACTAATAGAAGGAGAATGTAGGAAAAGGATGGCACTATACGACTTTATTTGTTTCCCTTTCTTTTGTTTGAGGGGAAGTTATGACGTTTATTCTTTTAGTCGTAGAGGTTGTGTTATGTTACAGTTAGGCCCTATGCACACTACGTTTTTCAAACGCGCCGTCGACGCGCGTTTTGGGAACGCGAGTCGCCGGCGCGTTTTTATCCTGCAGAGCAGTTTGTTGTCGTTTGTATCGATACAAGCACGCGGCACCGGCGCGTCTGTATCGATACAAACGCGCGGCACCGGCGCGTCTGTATCGATTCAAACGCGCGACACCGAAACGAGCGCAGGAGCGCGCGCGCCTTCCCTACGGACGGGGTTTCCCCCGCAACGAGGGACAGGGAAGTGTGAATCTACGCTAGTAGCAATCGAGCGATTTAGTGCACCACACGCCACACGCCATCTTGCTACTGTTGACGAGGTTCTGCTTAAAAACGCAAAATGCCAGCGCATTTGTATCGATACACACGCGCGTTTGCATCGCGTCTGCATCGCTACACACGCGCGTTTGCATCAGGTGTGCAAAGGTCTATAGGCTGCGTCTGACTTGCGTGCGTATCGCGTCTGTATCGCTACAAACGCGCGTCGACGGCGCGTTTAAAAAACGTGGTGTGCATAGGGCCTTATTACCACCATTGTTCGTATGGTATTTGTTTTGCTTTCACGTTGTTGGTATTACTTACTTGTACGTATATATATGTACGTGTATATACGACATTTTGGGTATTAAATATCGAGTCCAACTTTACCAATTGTAATAAAATATTTATACAAAAAACAGAACCAATCTATTGTTATTCCACATCACTATATTTAAAATATAATTCTACCCGATATCTAATCCAAATAGATCAGATTATTACCGTAAAACTATTAAATTTTACCACATCTCTATATCACCCAACAAACTATACCAAAAATAAAACCTAACCTAACCATTTTGAATTGAACCTACGATTACAATTTGCTTTTATTCCTGTAAAGGGGCCGAAGCATCAGATAAAAATCATTACATCACTACATAGTATAAAATAAAGTCGTCTCTTTTTCGTGTCTGTCTGTTTGTCTGTCTGTATGCTTAAATCTTTAAAATTACGCAACGGATTTTGATGCGGTTTTTTGTAATAGGTAGAGTGATTCAAGAAGAAGGTTTTTGTGTAAAAAAATTCCCGAAATTCCCACGGGAACGGGTACAACGCGGGTAAAACCGCGGGGCGCTGCTAGTGTTAAATAAAAGCGTAGTGTATCCGTAAACGCAGTTTCAATTCAAAATGAGTAGTGTTCGCTTCAACTTAAGAAACCAGTATCTAACCTAACCAATCTCTTTTCAGATTCAATAGCCCTCCAAAACGTGCAGCTGCTAGCGCCATCTGCCGTGAAACTCGGTGACACAGTGCCTCTGGGCTGCAAGTGGACCTTGGAAGGCAACGAGACGCTATACAGCGTCAAGTGGTACCGAGGGAGACAGGAGTTCTTCAGCTACCTGCCCAAGGAGTTTCCTTTCACCAGGATATTTGCGCAGCCTGGGATCGATGTCGATGTAAGTTCGACTATACTAATATTATAACGACAATGTAGTGATTTTTTATCAGTATATAGAAGAGTTTGTTTGACTCTAAATGAATTCTAATTTTGGATTTAATCTTATGTATACGTATGAATCGTATGATAGCTAAATTTATGATGGTAATAGGATACGTTTTTACTCCAAAATTCCCATGAGAAATGTGGGTAAAACGGCAGGATGCTGATAGTATTAACATTATAAAACAGAAGTGATTATTTTTTCTATCGCGTTTGTTTATGATGGCTAAACTCAATAAGGTACAACGGGACCCAGCAAAGGGTAGAAGGGGTAAAACGTTACTTGTGTAGGTCTTCTAAATCTGTGGGTTATCATAAATTTAAAAATCTAAAATGTTTTATTACACTGGCATTACAGCAAGGCTTCTTAGAAACCATTAAACATCTGACACTGGTGTGTCAGATGATAAGATAAATTCGTAAAAGCAAAACTAAAACACTAAATAAAGCATCTAACTAAAAAGCTATTAATATGAAAATGTCCACCAGAAAACAATTTATTATATTCGTAGGTCCATTTAATATAATTTATTTGTCTTTGTCCCCAAAGTGAAAGCAGCTAAAATAACAATAAATTAAGTTTTCAAATGTCACGTTAGGTTTTATTTCAGTCTCTGAATGTCGTGAAAATAAAGTGTACGAAATCTTAATAGTAGAAAGAAGATCGCAAACTCTGTCACTCAGAACAATTATGACGACAGAAGGCTGAAAAAGATATGAGTATATTTTTGTTGAAATCAATCTTATTAGATTCACTTTTGGGCCTGTCTACGAGTACGAGTATATGGTTTATTCAGGTGTTATTTATACTGAGCGAGTTTTTAAGCTGCTAGCTTGTGAGTGCATTAAAACGCAACGCGAGATAAAGAACGAGCGAGTTATTGAACATGTGGGGTAATTTTTACTAGCTAGCTCGTAGATTATAAACTCGCTTAATCTACGCCTCCTAAAAAGTGTTATCAATATTTTTATATTAGGTGCAGAGTTTTAAGTATTCCCTTGAGTCGTACACTTTTACTTTTTATTCTCTGACTAATCATCGGTTTTTAACAATACACCTCATAAAAATCATAATATACTCTACTATTCATACCTATAGCGGATTAGGTTTCCTAAATCGGATAAACGTTAAATAATTAATAACAATGTTGAAAAACAATTACTTATAAATTTATTACGAATCCTCCGGGTTGAAAGTGGATTTATTCATTAGGCTAACTAAAGTGGACCCTCACCGGGTATAATACAATTTGAAAAATGATTATCTCAACAGAGCGTGAGTCGAAGGGTTTCTTAAACTGTTTAAAACTTTATCGGTCGAATGGACGCCGCGGTTCCGTCGGACTGCCGATAAATAACAACCTTTTACGCAATATTATAACTATATAGTAATCCGTTTTAAAACAATCTTTAATCAAGTCTAGTTTAACATTCAAATGAACAGTTTTGAATCAAAAGAATTAGTGGAAACAATTTGGTTAAAATCAATAATCACCGAAGTTACTGCAACACACTGGCTCGTAGGCCGTAGCACGCCTACGAAATAATTCGTAGCAAAACCAATGGACGCTACGAATATTTCGTAGCATTCGTAGCATTAACAAGCACTCGATACTTGTTCAAGTTCTAGTTTTGCATTTAGCTGTTCGTTGTTGAATTATTTTTAGATTGCGTTCAAAATGTTTTGAACTGTAAAATTTAAAGTTTTAAAAACTTTAAAGTAAAGTAAATACCAAATACGGAAGACTGAAATTTCAATTTGTTACCGTTATCTTTGCAGGCCTAATAAATAAGTAAATAAACAAAAATGTCTCACTAAAAATCTATTCAAACGAAATTTACAGACGATAAAACATAACGCAAACGTTTATTTAAATACATTTTGAAATGAGCGGGAGTCGCCCGCCTCCTGTTGTAAAGCAAAACAACCTGACCCCAAGTTTCGATTTTGTTTAATGGCCCACAGTAAACAACGTTTTATCGGTCGTTAACGCACTTTTCATGTTTTATTTTCCAACATTGTTAAGAAGATTCGCTTTACGAGCCCCACTAAAAACCTTACCGTATCATATAAATAAGTTACTGCAAACACGTATCTTTCTTACTTCACGACACATTTTTGTATTTGATTTATTTTTATTCATGATGTTACATCGCTGTGATACGTCAGGCTTCGTAGTTATGTCTCAGTAAATCTTTTGTTGGGTATTTGTTCGAATATATAATTGAGTACTATTGTTTAATTTGACCTTAGAATGATATTGAGGAGACATTCAAATACGTATTGAATTGAGTAAATAGTTCGCAAATGCTAAATACTGATACTTCATCAAGTATGAGTATCTATTCTGATTAGAATTGTTAAATACAAATATTCTCAGAATGACATCAAAATGAATTCTATTTCAAATAAAATTACGGTTAAAATTTGTGTTCATATTACGGTGTATTATTTACATACAAATACAATTTATAAAACTTTCCATTGTAATTTTGATCCGTTTCAAGTTTGGTATCCGAATCAAATATTAATATTTAAATCAAACTTGTTTAGTTATTAAACTAAATCTTTGAAATTGTTATGTTTGGCTACTGAACCGTGGTTGAGGCCCCGGTTTTTCGGCCCAATGAATCCGTATATTAAACGCTGTAAGTTGTACAATAGTTTTAAACTTAGATACTTATTGGGCAAAGTTATATCTAGAGCTACGCGCCTACACCGCTAAGACTGTATGTAAAACGAACCTTTATAATTCCTTGCATTAATGGTATTCATAATTTTGAGTTTGATAGTACTTTTAGTGTTCTTGTGGAAGGCGTGAAATGTTTATGAGTAGGTGTTCGAGAATTTGCTGTTAGGTTTATTTTGAGGTTACTTAACGCAATATTTCTCTATAGCGAAACATATTTGGCTAGTTGGGTGAACTAGCCAAATATGTTTCGCTATATTTTCGCACGGTGGTTCCTCTCGCGGTCCAATAGATGGTGATAGTGTGAAAATTTTGTAGATCGCACTACTACTTCTCAGATTTAGTCACGTTCATACATTTTGTTCAGGAAAGAATCTTCCTCTTTATGAAATTAGAATAGAAAACTAAGGTTTTGTATGTTCATCCTTGTAGCGTGGTATTCCTCTATTGGAAAGATAATCTTCCTGTACTGCCGGGAAAAAAAAAGAGGGCGGCCCCCAAATCTTATGCTATAACGATAGCGTATTCATGTACCATCTGGTGGTCACGGGTGGAACTATGGAGAACAGTAGTAAAGAATTATGAACGCTATTGAACACGACAAGGTTAATATTAATTTAATCAATATAAGAAATATACGACTTAATTAACGAATAGTTTAACTAATAGATTAAATATCGGTCGTCAAATTGTGACCTCCTCTGTCCAAAATAGGATAAGAATATTTAAACTAACTTGGACCTTGGATTATCCGGGCCGGCTGTGGGTCTATACAAATATTTGTCTTTCCAAGTATCCCTTTAGTACCCTTTAACCCAGCTCTTGTAGATTATAATACGCATATAAGAATAATTTACTTCAAATGGGGTACATTAAAGATGGTATTTGTTGCTTAGTTTTCATTGTCTTTAACTGCTGTTAGTATCTATCAATGTTAAAGTTTATAAGACTTGTAATAAGTTTTTTTAAGCTGCACCTTAAACGACCTCATGTGCCAACGACAAGGGCGTAGGGTTACCGAAGCACTGGAGCGGGCTCATTTAAATTGTTTATTTTTGTGCCATTGGCACCAAGAAGAAGTTTTATTGATAGGAAGACTATATACTTGTACGAAATAAGACCTATTCGTTATTTGAATCAGTATTCTATATCATTACTAGCTGCGCCCCGCGGTTTCACCCGCGTTGTACCCGTTCCCGCGGGAATTTCGGGATGAAAAATAGATGTTGGCCGATTCTCAGACCTACTCAATATGCTCACAAAATTTCATGAGAATCGGTCAAGCCGTTTCGGAGGAGTACGCGAACGAACACTGTGACACGAGAATTTTATATATAAGATTATCTTAATTTTCCCGAATTATACTCACAAGTCCAAATAAAAGGAAACAAACAAAAATATTACCCATTTCTAGCATCATTTCAACACTAATCACCTAACGAACGGACCATTTAGAATAAATGGCTAAGAAAATTGACGCTCATATAATAAAACCTCAACCAATCAGAACATAACAATAACATGTAACGTATAACAGTTACACCAGTTATCGTTACAATTGCAAATCGTTTTTCTGTAACGGTAACAGTAACACCTTCATTGGGTACAACTTAATGGCGTGTTTATTTGATTTGATCCCGTTTTGGTGCGAAAAGGTGCTAAATCGTAATAGGTACTGTTTTAATGGTACCGCCTTTGCTATAAATGTGTAAGCGTTATATGTTTATCCGGTGGGTTGGTGCTTATTGTCTTTATTTATACTTAACTATCTTTATTAAAGGTTGAAGAAGAAAAAACTCGGTTTTTAAGTCAAATCTTGGTATGCAAGTTCAAGTCATCTTTAAACGCGTCCCTATGTGTGAATACGTTTGCAATTATATGAACCTTTGTAGCGCAATAGCATGTTCTTATAGCATTTTTTATACAAAGAAAAGTTTGTAACGCCCGTATTCAGAGACCTCAAATGCTTCCTTAGTTCACATTTAATGAGTGATTTTGAGATGTAATGTATCCAAAGTTACTTTAATTAGTTAAGCATCGATTGATGAACAGCAGTGCAGCAGTTAGTTCCATGTTTATTTACCTAGCTAATGCTTGTTCAATTAATTAAAGAAGTAAACAATGGATAAATAGAACTAAAGTATACTTTGTACAGATTTCATTCAAACCCAATTACGAAATCAGCGGGTAGAATCCTTTTAAATAAATCGAATTTATAAACTGACATTCTCAGAAAAAGAACGTGGATTATTCAGGTTTATTTATTATAAAACGGTAAAGGCTTTTGTATTCTACAACTATTTTCTCGCAACATAATATTACAAGTGGGAATGTTTGTGAGGATGAATGGATGAATATCTCTCGTATTAAAATGGTTTCGCAGATTCAAAAGAAATTGGGCACATAGTTAGGTTATATATATATACCTGAATAGAATTGTAGTCTTTAACGAGAATTTGTCATGAATTTTTCAGATGGCTAATCATAGGTAGAAATATGTAGATTTTTTAACTTACACTTTCCCACTGCTGGGCAAAGGTCACTCAAACGCCAAACGTCTCTATACATTGCAAGCACCAATCACTGTGTAAGGCGTAATATATTAAGGCTTAACCTTCAAAATACATGTAATGATACTGTGTTTTCCTCAGTCCCTATTTTAGCACTGAACGTGCGTAAAGCCACAAAACGTAACTAGTACTTACTCAAATAAAATAAAACCGAGACCTCATCAGCTCCCTCCTGCGTTGAGTACCGGAACAAACAAAACAATTCGGGCTTCCGTATGCACTAAAAACTATCTTTAACCAACGAATATTTTCATGCGCGTTTTAACAAATGGAAAAGGATAAATATTTGGTGTTCGGTTTTTACTACGTTTCTTTTACATTAGTTATGTGTGGCTTCATTTATAAGCTTCTTCTTCATCGAACTGAGTGGAGAATTATTATTTGGTTTTAATAAAAAAAAAATATCTTTGCATCTGCCAAAATATTACCATGTGCCATGATATAAGTGTGATATGATTTCTTCAATGGCATGGCATAACCATTAAAGTATTCATATCAGACCCATATCATAGGTAAAACAAAAGAAACTCGTCCAAGAATTTGAAATGCGAATACTTTTAGCGAATTACTAAATATTCTATACTTCAACAAATGGCTATGACATGGATTAAAGTCCTTGGGTTATGATTAGGTAAAACAAAAGACATTCGTCTTACAATTTGAATTGAGAATAGTGGTAAGATATGGGTGTGATATGATTACTTCAACCGATGGTTATGACAGGTGAAACAAAAGACTCTCGTCTAAAAATTTGAATTAGGAATACTTTTAACGGATTACTAAAAACTGTAACGGTATATTGTAATGTTATACTGAAATTGTTAAGACGGCGTTCATAGCATATCGTATGTCAGAAGTAACTACACCATTGTGGGGTACTTGGAATGAGCAACGAGTGCACTTCAGAACCTTTGCTCTTGCCAAATCGCACACAATCACAACACTATTATACCTACTTTTGTTCTGGAAAGTAATATTGTGAATAACGTTATTTTTAATCCGCGATCCAAAGGGGTATCGTAAATTGTATGTTACAGAACAATATATAACCTAGTTACACTATAGTTTTAAACCTTCACTCATATAGATATGATTAATAAAATACTTCAGTAGTTATATTAAATTTTCGTTTTGGTGGTTTAGTGACAAATGAATTTCACTTGCTGAGAGTGGGGCCTTGGGTTCAATTTTCGGGTCGAGGAAAGATTAAAAATCCCCAGTAGGTAAGTGTGGTGATTAAGGCTTATTCTCTTTATTGTACTGATACTATCAGTGAGATTAAATTTCAATTCATAGTAGTTAACTATAAGTACTGACAATTGATCAAACGTTGTAATACATAAAATAATTCTACAATGTTGTTATGTTTATAGTTTTGTATTTTTGGAATTAATATTGTTGTATACTGTATTTTTTTTGGATTGCAAGTGGACTAAATGTCGTCAATTTTCCAGCCGAAGACGATTGCTCCTGAAGAGGAAAAAGGTTTAGTGATTTTATTTCATTCTTACCCTATCTCTTACCCTGTCTTCGGCTGGAAAATTGACGACATTTAGTCCACATTTTGTGCCAATCCAAAAAAATTGATTGTAATTACCTATTTGAGTTTTTTACGTTATTTCTTACTCCAAGTAATAATTTATATTGTTTGCTAAGAAAACACTCATTAAATATGATACGAAAATAAAGCTATAAAGTCTCACATTTTATGTCGATGAGAGTTAAATAACCATATATTATATTAGCCGCGCCCCGCGGTTACCCGCGTTGTACCCGTTCCTGTGGGAATTTCGGGATAAAATGTATCCCATATGTTATTCTGGTGTAATACCTATATTATTGTAAAGTTTCATCCAAATCCGTCCAGTAGTTTTTTTGTGAAAGAGTAACAAACATACATCCATTCTCACAAACTTTCGCATTTATGATATTAGTAGGATATGATAGTAGGATTCGTGTTATGATTTTGAATATATTGAATACTATTCAAAGAAGTTCGAAGTAACCCACATTGTCGTATTATTCGAGAAATATTATCAATAAGGATTGAAAAACTTTTCAATAAAGACGTCTGAATACAAAATTTCATTCAATTCACAAACAAAACTGATCATATACATTGCACATAAATTGGTAATATCAATCCTTTTTCGAAGGGATAAAATTCAAAATGGATTGCAGTGGTATATCTTGGCACTTTGGCAGTTATGAAAGCGACCCAAAACAACAATATTCCCTTCGAAGGAAATTTATATAGAAAAGTTTTTGCACCGTTCAATTTGTATTATACTTGAACCCGATTCAGTTGCGCGTCAATATTATTCGCATTCAAATTACAAATTACTTATTAAAATACTGCAGCAAATAAATTGAGTTCGTTAATGGAAATGTAATTAAACGAACCTTTTATTATTTCTTACGCCCCGGTGGTCTAGTGGTATATGCACTCGCCTGCCAAGATTGAGGTCCCGGGTTCAATTCCCGGGTCGATCGAAAACATGATTCCTACTTTTCAAACATAGCTTGAGTTTGAGATCACCAACCCGCATTAGGCAAGCGTGGTAATTATGCCTAATCATCTTCACTGTGCTGATATCTTCAGTGAGATGCCTTTGAGAGGCCTTTGCCCAGCTGTGGGACATTATAGGCTAATACTTTACTTTAATATTTCTTGTATTGGCAATGAGTTTTTAACCATTTATTACCAATTAACAGTTATATTATATGCTGAAATATAAAAACATAACCTCGCACGGCACGTCCCGATTGTTTCAGTCGTTTAATGTCAGTAGCCTTTAGGCGGTCTAAAAACTCCGTCATCAGGGTTGGCCACTAACCTTACTGGGTATATATAGAACATCAGGGTTAACCATTAATCTTACTACTACATAGAACGCTCCAAAGAAATCCGACATGGTTTTATCGATTATTAAAACTGGGACCGACAATTTAACGTATCCCTCGACTCACGGTAAGAAGAATGCATCACTACACTAGTCAACTTGATAAATTATGTTATTTTTTGTCAACTTAACAATAGTGATTCAGTAGATTCCTAAAAGGCTTAACATTATTTAGCTTTCATTGTGAAAAACTTTGCCTATAAAAGTAACCGATACCAAGATAACAAATGGACATTGAATCCATTGCGGCCATCAATGATGGAAGGAGGAAAAAGAATATAAAAATTAAAATGAGCCCCAAGGCTGTGTAAACAAACCATTAAAGGATTATTGACAAGACTTGTGTTGATGTTGGCTCTTCTATTGCGGTGAATATAAGGTAAAATTATTTCTATAGATTTAACTAATTTGTGTATTCAGAAATAAGTAAATAATATCATTTGAGTCTAGCAAATTTGTTGACTAGCATTTGCTGACGTATTTTTCATTTTGTCTTAACAAAGTAAGCAAATTTAAATAATTATCAAAAGAGACATCTTTAACCATAACTCTACTATGATAGTACAACTGTAACAGTCCATTTAAACAATATCTATCAATAAAAACAAACGAGTCCATTTCTTTACAATTTAATGAAAAGACCAGTTTTAATTACACTTTTATGGGCTTGGGCAGAAGCCAGTAACCATTCAGTGTTATTTTTCTTCCAAATAAGTATGAAATCACACTTGCTTTCACTAAAGCTTTGTTTCATGGTACATGTTGAGGCGCTGAAAGAAGGAAACATCGATTTCTAAAAGCTTTCGTTTCTGTAACCACACACAGTACGGATCAAAGGTAGTTTTTTCTGTTGATTTTGTGTATTTCATAACAAAATATTTACTTTTATTGTGAATTGTTTGGTTCAACGCATGGACACCGTGTTCGAAGAAATTCTATTGAGTACAGAAAAAATTGAAAAAGTATTCAGTTTTTCGGTTTTAGCACTACCTCTTGAAAAATATTTTCAACCATCAGTGGTAATATTTTCATTTCTGTAAATCATACTATTAACTTACGTCCGTACTCAGAGACGTAAATGCTTCCTTCGTAGAAATTAAATGAGCGATATTGTCATGTAATGTATGAGAAATTACGTCAATTAGTTAAGTGTCAATTTAATGGACGATTCTTAGTGCGGTAGTAATACCAAAAGTATATATATAAGAACGTTCTTTAAAAAAAAATGTATTATACAATACAGAAATTCTATAAACTATGGTATGGCGGTGGTTGAAGAATTTTCTGTACAAATCAAAACCAATATAATAAAGCTGAAAAGTTTGTTTGTTCTAACGCGGTAATCTCAGAAACATCCAATCCGATTCAAATTTTTTTTTTGTAATGGATAGACACATTCAACGGGAAGGTCATAGGCTATTTTTCATCCCGAAATTCCAACGGAAACGGGCACAACGCGGGCAAAATCGCGAAGCGGTGAGTTTAATATAATTATACTAGCGGCCCGCCCTCGCTTCGCTTCGGGTAATCAAGATTTCATGTAGGAAAATCGGGATAGAACATTGCGTGTCTCCCGCAGGAATATACACAATCAAAATTTCAAGTGGGAAATTGGGGATAAAATATTACATGTCTCGCGCGAGTATATATGTATACACAATCAAGATTTCATGTGAGGAAGAATTCGGGATAATACCTACATAGCACGTCTTCGTCGTTCGTAGTTCGTAGGTAGGTATATCCCCGCGCGCTTTGACCGCACGAAACAGTAAGTGGCCATAAGAGACCCGCCATCGAGCATTATTATTTTGTAAGCAGCGCCCCGTGGTTTTACCCGCGTTGTGCCCGTTCCCGTGGGAATTTCGGGATTTTTTTTACATATAAACCTTCCTCTTGAATCACTCTATCTATTACAAAAAACCGCATCAAAATCCGTTGCGTAATTTTAAAGATTTAAGCATACAGACAAACAGACAGACAGACACGAAACAGAGACGACTTTATTTTATATAGCGACCCGCCCTCGCTTCGCTTCGGGTAATCAAGATTTCATGTAGGAAAATCGGGATAAAACATTGCGTGTCTCCCGCAGGAATATACACAATCAAAATTTCAAGTGGGAAATTGGGGATAAAATATTACATGTCTCGCGCGAGTATATATGTATACACAATCAAGATTTCATGTGAGGAAGAATTCGGGATAATACCTACATAGCACGTCTTCGTCGTTCGTAGTTCGTAGGTAGGTACCTATATCCCCGCGCGCTTTGACCGCACGAAACAGTAAGTAGCCATAAGAGACCCGCCATCGAGCATTACTATTTTGTAAGCAGCGCCCCGCGGTTTTACCCGCGTTGTGGCCGCTCCCGTGGGAATTTCGGGAATTTTTTTACACAAAAACCTTCCTCTTGAATCACTCTACCTATTACAAAAAAACCGCATCAAAATCCGTTGCGTAATTTTAAAGATTTAAGCATACAGACAAACAGACACGAAACAGAGACGACTTTATTTTATACTATGTAGTGATATTTCTCATCATAACTCTGAAACTAACTGTCCGATTTTAATAATTTAAAGAGGTACACAAAGAAACATAATTAACCCTGATTGTAGAGCCATTTATTTTGATGTAGAATCATATCATCATATGAATATCATCAACTTAAAATTACACTCCTTTTTTAACTAATTAATTTTAACTTAAAACGGTTATTGTGTCTTAACTATAATAGTTAGACATATGCCCTCGCGAACTTATTTGTTTGCAATGATATGTACTTTGATTGTGTAGAACATTGTTTTTGTGTATCATCAATAGATTTAGTAGCGCACGCCAAAAACCAATTTTTTTAGGCATGTTTTTCATACCTTGGGTTACATATACCCGCGTTGTGCCCGTTCCCGTGGGAATTTCGGGAATAAATATAGCCTATGGCACTCAGGGATAGTGTAGCTTTCGAATGGTGAAAGATTTTTTTAATTCGGTGCAGTAGTTTCAGAGCCTATTCGAGACAAACAAACAAACAAACAAACAAAAAATCAAACCTTTCCTCTTTATAATATTAGTATAGATGAAAATAATGCCAACTTTTCAACGCTTTACATATATCGGCCATTTTGGTGCTAATTACTACTATAACTGTAATTACTACTATAACTTATAACTGTAATTAATCCTAAAGGTTTCAATCGAAACACTATTATACATATAATAGCCTCCTTGTTACAGTAAACCGATTAACGATAAGCAAATAGAACATTGTAGGTAAGATCAAAACTGTAATGCGGATTAAACGTATGTTAACATATACAATTTTGACGTTATTAATTCAGGATCGTGGGTTTGATCCGATAGTGAAGTGAAATCTACAAATCATGTGCGCGTAATAGAGAATTCACGATATTAATTAACCTTGGTGTTGCCCGCAGCTAGTACGATACGTTGTAAATGCTTAATTTTTCCGCTGTTTGCATTTTCTAGGAACTTTGGATATTGATTTTGTAATACATAATAATTTTATATGAATAGTCTTATCTAGAGATTTTCGATATTGATTTTCTAAAAGCAGTTATTTTGTATGAATAATCCTAAAGATTTTAACACAAATGGAATACTAATCTTTACCGATATAATAAAGATGAAGAGTTTGTTTGTTTGAACGCAATAATCTCAGAAACTACCAATCCAATTCGAATAATTCTTTTTGTAATGGATAGCCACATTTAACGGAAAGGTTATAGGCTTTTTCATCCCGAAATTCCTACGGGAGCGGGCACAACGTGAGTAAAACCGCGGGCCGCTGATAGTTTATATTATTTTCGCTGTGAGTCTGGTCACAAACAGAGTGTCGTTGTAGTTTTTGTACCGTTCTTTGCTCTTTTTTGTTATGTTTTCTGTTGACTTGATTGATCTCCTTTCTTATCGGATGCATATGTCATGCAAAGACAAACTGTGCTTTATTTCATCAGGCGTTGACAAAGCATTTTATATGTATCTTAAAATTCACATATTAAAATTAACTGTACCATTTATATACACCACCGCTGTTCCTCATCTGTCCGGTTGTTTCAATTGAACATGTCAGAGGCTTTTACGCAGTTCATAAACTCTAACATCATAGTCACTAACCCACACGAATTAACTAACTTTCTACCAAAAAATTAATAATACCTTACATAAAAATGAATGATGTATTTGACTAGAATTTACTACAACTTGCAATAACCACCATTACCTTGCATAACCTACATAATTTACTTTACCCATACCGTGTTTTAAAACAGACCTTATGTTCTAGGTGTCAAGGTCGACATCCCAGCAAGTAGTCCTGCGGGATGCCACTCGGGCGCTCGCCGGCCGGTATAGGTGCGAAGTTTCCGCGGACGCACCTTACTTTCACACTCAAGTGCGGTCAGCCTATATACACGTCGTTGGTGAGTACATTTGTTTGTACTACTACTGTGTTATGTTGTCCTGGTACTTTGAATTAATATTTAGATTGTAGTAATATGAATAAATATTTTCTGACTTGACTTGTATGTAACACTCAATTGTGTATCAACGCTTTATAGTGTAGTCCAAATTAAGCTTAAAGCTTAGATGTTTGAACTACATTTTTATAATTGACCCTTTAACATCTACTGGGGTTTCTTCACTCCGTAGCAGCGTAGTTAAGTAATTAAAGGTTACCATACTTATACAAAAAATCGTCAAATTATCTAAAGGGTTATAATAACATTTTGAAAGTGGTTATGTTAATCACCATGTTTGTTAGTTAACTATAAGTTACGGACCAAAATCCGGGCCTGACATACGGCAGTACAATTACAGTTGCCAATAGCCGTTAATCAACCGTTAGGCTTTAGGGCACTGTTCCCTATTGCACATGCTACGCTCGCTCGGTGTTGGTGGAAGATTACAATCGAAAGCTGTTCGCGAACACTAGTCTACGGTGACGAGCGCACCACAAACCCCCTAATTACATAAGTAACTTTATATTATTTGAGTTGGATCTTTACTTTTCATACAAATTGGTCATAGTGCTCGTGGCGTACTTTGACTACGCGATGTTAGCACATTGCGATTGTTAAGCAACGTGCAGCTCGACCCCCACTTGAATGGGTGGCGGATAGTAGCATTTCTATCTGAGCGCTACCGTGCTTCGGAGGGCATGTTAAATTGTCGGTTCCAATCATTAAAACATGTCGGAGGCCTTGAGGCGGTCTTAAAATTCCGACACCAGGGTGGGCTACTAACTTACTCGAATAAACTTTTTGACTTTTATAAAAATTGGTCAGAAAACATGAGTAAACGTCACAGTGGAACCGTACACTTACTCTTATAGTGATAATAGAGGGATTCGTATTGTATAATGTGTAATTCCGTGTAAAGAAAAGCTTTCTAAGAAACGTATTCTAACCATGTGGTTAGGGACTCCATATTTTTCTCACTTTCATTAGAAATTCTTGTTGAACAAAGTATTTCTGTGTATACCTAATGAAGTCATGAAACTAAATATAATTCAAACGGAACCTGATTTTATAAACATGAATTTTATCTAAGTCAAATATGTATCTAGATCGCGAAACTGTGTCAATGCTTATTGATATTATTCACGTAAAAATATAATGCTGTTTACTTTTATCTTACGTTTATTCGATGCTCAAGGACAGTGTTTTGAATTTCAAATTGCCTTGTCAATATTCGTAAGGCCGTTTGGATTAATAAACACAGCGATACAACATGTCACCACTTTGTTTATTGAAGTTTATGAATTTGAAATAAGATTGATAGATTAACATTTGTGCACGTACTTTTGTATGAAATTTAGTCATGCTTAGCTTGAAAGCTTTAAGTGCATTCTAATTCTCAAATAACTTCGTCTTTCGCGTGCTCGCATGTGGCTTATGTGGCTACATAAGCCACATGCGAGCAATCTTACTTGTAAAGACTCGCACACGCGAGACTCGGCCAGCACACCGTGTCACAATAATTTGCATTCACTTGGTTTCATTTAGTATCTACTCGTAAGCTGTTTGAAGTCTCAAAACTCTCCAGGTAGGTCTATCCGTAGTTTTCGTCTCCCACAGTGCAGCCATAAGGCAGTGTTAGATCTTACGTCTATTGGAAATCAAATCCTACAATATTAACATACAACTACACTGATAGTGTACTACTACTACATAAATCTACTGGTAAAATGTTAATCTTACACCCAAAACTATTTACGCTCACCAAAAATAAGTGAAGTAAATATAAACAATAGCAATAAGATATTGGATAACTCGATCACATAATTGGAGGATGAACCAAACACCGAGACTTCAAATAAAGTTGATAAACAAAATCCTTGTATAGCCTTTAGATAAAAAATGTTACAAGTAGTAAGATGCGAAAATCTCCGAACGTTTGGGCTCAACATTTATCCGGTCAGCCTGATTTGTATTCCGGTTTTTACTATCCAACTTGCTATTACGCTATTTTACTCAGTTCACCGTAGCCTTTGAATGAAACTAATTTAGTGACCTAACCGCCGAGTATGTTTTTATAAGCAGAAACTTTGTATAAGGAAATGCTGATGTAAAAATTGGCAACGTTTCGACTCAAGTTGTTTTCGTTAGTCCGCTTTATGATTGATGTTGGGAGGAAATATTATTGTGTTTTATCCTGAATATTGCTTACGAAGTTAAGAAAGTATAATTAGTTAGTATATAATACCAAGTAACTTACGTAATTAGTAAAAATATACGTACAGTTTAATATTATTTGTATGCAATAATTACTATTCCCTCTAAAAATATGTCAAATATATGTCATTTTATAGAACAAAGCATAAATAAGTATGTAAATCTCTGAATATTTATAGAATATATACCCTACTTAACATGTTCCCAGTTAATAGGGTTACATTATTTATGAAGATTTGAAATCATGAGAGAAATAGGTCGGCCATCAAATCATGAATATAACCTCGTGCCAATACAAGTACGTACTTATTAAGGTTTTCTTGGTTCAGGTAGAAAGAATAGCCGTCGAAAAACGGAATTTGATCCGTAAATTTAGGGCGTGTTTGCAGTTTGGGTAAATGTAGTAGAATAGGGAAGGTATTTATGTTGATTGGCAAAACATTACGACGACGACGGTGACCGGCGAGTTTTGAAAAGAGAACATTTGATTTTTTTCACGTTAGTTTGTGTTCTTTTTTTGAAATCAAAGACAATAGTCGCTATCGCTGCACTTTTGGTTACAACTGTACATGTAAACAGAAAGTAATGAACGTTGTAAGTTTTAGTCGAAAATCGTAAAAAGCATTAATTTTCAAGAGCATTAACTCTGCCACACTTCGGTTGTGATGTTTGTAGCTTCAGTTGAGTCAGTCAGACTGACTACAATTCATCAAAACTAATGCCTGTTCCAAAGGACGATAAGTAATGATTTTGTCAAGAATTGTACACCCGTGAGATCAAGATATTTATTTATCTTTAAAACAAGGTATTTTATAATACCTGAATTCCCAAATGTATCTTTTGTGTCATAGTATTCTAGAAAAATGAAGCTTGTAAGGCTAACAAGCGTCCATTTTTCGTCCCTCCATGTTTGCAAACGTAAAGAACCCAATAATTTGGACGATCCGGCCGGTCGTGTAGTAAAGAAAAATTTTACGAACACCCTTACGCCCAAAGAGTTCAACTTTATGGAGGTTGTATAGGTTATGAAAATTTTTCGGTGTCGGGAAAAATTGTCAGTGGTTGGGAAAAGTCTGAGAGTAATTTCGGGATTATTTTCATCTCGTGTTTTATTTCGTGGTGTAAAAGTTTTTCGAGTTACTGAGAACTCGTTTCGCGTTGCTGCAATAGTACTGCAGTAGCTATAAAATAAAGAGCTGGGAATGGAGATAATTCCGCGAAAAAGTTGAGATTTGTTATTTTTATTTTATTTTTATCCGTGACGTGTTTGACGGTTACGTTCTTTTATAACAAAAACGTGGTTTATAGAGTTCGCGGAGGGGAAGAAATGACGCTAATGTTACGCAACATCCGTGACCTAATGAAGGTAGAATCCTTCACAATGTACTCTCAAAGTATTTCCATATGTATGTTTGTTGTGTACCCTCTGATGCACTGGCTCGTCAACATACGATATGCGCAGGCGCCGCGTCCGCTCTCGCCAACGGCTCACGCGGTAATGACGTCGCGCGCCCCCCACACCGCACGCCCGAGACAGTGTATATAGCTATCACTATAGGTATAGCCCAAATGCATACACTACATCCCTTCCTTATCAAAACTTTTATTATAAAGAACTTATTATATGAAGTATACCTCTTGAATCATATTATAATTTAATTAATCAACTATAATCTATCAGTCATAAACTATTAAATCACGTTTTCAACATCAGTGTTATTCCCGTTCACTTCTCCTTTTCTCACCATAATCCTTTCCTTTTTCCTTTTGTTCTCTGTCCTTATCCCTTATCTCTATGTCAATTCCTTATAGCGGTAATAATAATCCACTACCACTAAAAGATAGTCACCACTTGGTAACGGGCCCAGTAAATCCATGGACACATCTACCCAAGGTGCTTCCGGCAGTTCGCGACGCTTCATCGGCGCAGGTGGATTTGCCAAACCAACCAATGTACAACCCTTACAGCTTTTCACTAAGGTCTCTACATCCTTATCAATTCATGGCCACCATACTTTGCATCTCAATCGGGAGAGGAGAGGAATATACAACAGTATTACTCAAATTGAGGCATGCCTTAACTCTAGACCACTTATGTATCTAACTGAAAACAGCGAGGATTTGGACGTTTTACGCCCGCACATTTCCTGGTAGGGGGTCCACTCATTGCGCCTCCGACCGGAGGAGACATACAAAACATTCACACAAGATGGCAATTAATCGATAGTATGTATCACGATTTCTGGACAGATGGTCAACGGAGTACTTACAAACTCTACAATCTCGACAAAAATGGCTGAGAGTCAAACAAACCCTCAACGTAAACGATGTAGTCATCATCAAAGAGGACAACACACCACCAGGTAGGCCACTTGGCAAGGTTACCGACGTACATCCTGGAAGGGACGGACTTGTGCGAGTAGTAACACTCAAAACAAAGAATGGGGGTCACAAAACGGCCGATTGTCAAGCTGATACCGCTACCCCCGGGTGACACACACACCCTCCTGAAGCACCAGAGAACAAGGACGTAGTAAAACGTCACCATCCAAAAGGAAAAGGACACCACTCGGAACAATCGGACAGATATTCACCACCATGCTTATGCTATTTACATTTGTGAGTCAATCACATCAACACCCCTTATACAACGTGACTTCTTTACAAGCAAACAAACCTGTGTATTTTGATAAAATCGTAGATATACAAATCATTCAAGATCATTGGAAGTTAGTAATCTACTACAACATGACCACATATTGGAAGAGTTTTGATAACATTGAAAGGTACGTGAATCATCTCAGTAGTATGTGCAAATCAGAAACAGCCTTTATGTCGATCGCATCTCAACTTCAGCACAAGACCGATGAACTACAACATAACAACGACTTGTTAAGATCACTACATGGCACGGACAAAAGAGGGGACTCATTGACGGAGTGGGATACATCGCAAACTCTTTGTTTGGTATTCTTGACGATCGTTTCGCTACTAAGTACGAAAAGGATATTACAATGATAAATAATAATGAAAACCATCTCTTAACCCTATATAAACAACAAACATCTATCACCGAAGGAGAATACAACCTGTTAAAAAAACGAGGCAATCATGAACAAACAGTTTACATTAATAAACAGCCATTTAGCGGATTTGTACAACAACCCAACCCGTGTCAAATTGGATGTGGAAAACGCGATGTACATCACGTCAACTGCGTTGTCAGCAAGTGTCATACTGTCCCATCTACAAAGAGTACAGACGCTACTCCTAGACATCGTGACTGATCTACGCCATGAGAGAATAGATGCACATCTTCTTCGAGTACAGCAGTTCCAAGAGCAACTCAACATCTACATGATATTTAAGATACAGTTCCCACTTGTAAACAAAGATCCGTATGAGCTACACAAGGTCATACCAATCCCACAACAACTCGGATCCAAAGCGGTCACCATACAACCAACTTTCGATCTTGTTGCTATAAACTTACAAAAGGACATGCTCATACCATTTGACACGACCACCTTCAATTCATGTCTTAAACTTAATGAACACATTATTATGCCCTTTAACCACTCCGATATACAATGTCAAGAGCGATACCAACAATTGCGAATCGCAAATTATAAACAATAGAAAACCAACGCATGTATTAAATCATCAAACAATAATTGTCACAATATGTGGCGTCAGCTGCACAGCGGCGTAACATGGCTCTTCTCGTGTTGCCAGGAATGCTACGTTCGCATTTCTGCCCAGGTGGCATAACATCGAAGTTATTGAACGGAACTGGCCTTATAACATTAGGTCAAGGCTGCGTTCTAAAGTGACACATTTATAATTCGCTCACATTACAATTACCATTTAACTTTACAAGTAAATGATAACATATATGAACCACAACAGATTCCGGAGGTAAACAATATTATTAACATCATTACCTTCCACCCTCTCGAGCTGGAAAGTTATAACGACAAACTACAACAACTACATCAGAAAACTGAACAGATGAAGGCTCAACGGGAGACTGCCTCCTCCAACATATCTACTCATGACATCCAGCACTATGCGCTGCTACACATATTACTCGCCGCAGTAATCACACTCGCTTGTTGGAGCTTCTATCTAATGCTGAGTCATCGACGAGTGAGATCTACACAGAACATGAACGAGCAACAGTTTTGCTAAAGTTTACAGTTAGTTAAGTAATAATTTGTAATCTTATCTATCCTCTTTAGTTATGTAAGTATCTCGGGTCCAGCTGAAAATCAGCGCTGTAGCTCCGGCTGCAGCATTACGCTGAGCTGGTAACCTTTTTGGTTAAGTTGTTAATTTGTACTTTTGTTTGTCCTATTTCTCTTGTGCTTTTTTTAACCAAATAAAATTTATTTCATTTCATTTTATTTCAACAAAAGCTTGCGGAGGCTCCACTAGGAGCCAAGCCAAGGCCTCCTGTGCAGGTGCTCCTCACGAACGTATAATACACAGTGCTAGTGAGGTCCCGAGTGACCTACGTAGTGAGAGTGAGGTCCCGCGTGACCTATATAGTGTGAAAGTGGATAAGGCTTCACCCCCGTGAACTGACAATTTACTTTACATTAAGTTTTACATATTTTACTCATTCCTACATGTTATTGACTTGTTCATTTGATTTTACTTTACTTTTGATTTTACATTTACTCGTTTACTTTAACATTTATTTCATACATCTTCTTAAGTCGCCAGCATGTACGAGCAAGCGTACATAAACATTTTGTATGTGCTGACGCGGCGTACTTAAGTTGACATTTAATTATAAGGTATTAATTATATTTAGTGCAATAAACGCATTCAACGTGTACACATCGTTTTCTTACATTACATAATTACATATAATAAGTGTGTACCCACACATTTTCTCTCCTTCTTCTTGCCTGATCAGGCGGAAGACATGTCTTTCGTAAACCTTGCTCTGTTTAGGATTAAAATAATCATTAAGCTTCTGGATTGCTATTTCAAAACGTCATCTATATATATAAAATTCAAAGTCCTGACTGACTGATAATCAACGCAGAGCCTCAACCGCTACACCTAGAAACATGAAATTTGGCAGAAAGGTTCTTCAAGTGACGTAAGTGCACACTAAGAAAGGATTCTCGAAAATTCCTACGGGAACGGGCTCAAAGTGGGCAAAGCCGCGGGGCGCTGCTAGTTGTTATTATTTGGTTCCGCATTAGCCCCTGGTAAGTTGCTAGACATCGTGATGTGAGTGGTGCGACTTGAAATAAATGTGGGTACATTTGTACCAATCTTATCAATTTAACTAAGGTACATTTGTACCAAATCTTATCAATTTAACTAAGGTACATTTGTACCAAATCTTATCAATTTAACTAAGGTACATTTGTACCAAATCTTATCAATTTAACTAAGGTACATTTGTACCAAATCTTATCAATTTAACTAAGGTACATTTGTCCCAAATATTATCTATTTAACTAGGGTACATTTGTACCAAATATAATCTATTTAACTAGGGTACATTTGTACCAAATCTTTCCAATTTAATGGGGGTACATTTGTACCAAATATATCCAATTTAATGGGGGTACATTTGTACCAAATTTTTCCAATTTAATGGGGGTGTTACAGTGAAACTCGGTTAAGTGGGACCTGGATAAGTGAGAAACCTCCATAACTGGAACTCATGCTAAAGTCCCAACACTTTGGCACAAATTTTCCTCTGTTAGTGGGATGAGGTAACCTCTATATCTGGGATTTATTCTTGCGATTTATCATCATAGTTACCTCTATAACTAAGACAGCGAGTGAATTTTATACGTATAAACCTCTGTAACTGAGATAATATCGTTTTGTTTGTTTACTCATTTTTATCCTACCCACAAATTCCATATTCAAGTACGTAAGTAATTTTGAGCCTCACTGACCTTTAGTTTTAATTTCGCTTTACTTCCATACGCATGTTTATTTGAAAAATGTCAAAACGAAAGCTACAATCTTTATCATTACCTACGTGAAAAACTGAAATTAATATCCGCTTATGAAAGTGGAATGACACGCGAAGAAGTTTGTGTCGAATTTAATGTGCCAAAATCTACTCTTTGTAGAATAATAAAGAATAAACGTAAAATTGAATCACAATGTTCTGAAGGACAAGGGAAACTAAACGTAAGTATACGTTTATCAGAATATCCTGAACTTGAACAGTGTTACTTCTATGGAACCCTCTGTAAATGAGACAGATATTAATTTATACCTGGATATCTGAAACACTGGGTAAGTGGAATACCTCTATAAGTGCAACGACATTGCAGGTCCCTTGGAGTCACACTCAACCAGGCTTCACCGTATATCTGTACCCAAAAGTAGAATCAATCTAAATAACGTCATAACAATTTACCGGTATCCGGCGCTTTACTTGTCATACGTATTTATGTTGTTTATTGATTCTGTTAGGTACTCGTATAATCCGCAACTATATATTTTTTAGTCAAGACAATCCATACAAGTCAGCAATAAGCATAAATATAACGATTTAGAATATTAAATAAAATTAACTATGATTTCAACGAAAATCTAACGACATAAACATTTCTAATAATTACTTCTTATCAATACCTATTCATAACATCATATCTATACAGTCTAATTTAAAAATGATTAGTATTATTAAATCTTGTTTCAATTTATTGTGTTACTTTTACATTTCCGCGTAATTTACAGAACAAATTTGCTACAATTCCTGCTTCGAAACGATAACCTAGTATTACCTCCCTTTTTTTTTTTTTTAGAAACATTTTTGTCTGGCCTTTATCCTCGTCGCCACTTGTTGTGTACCCTCTGATGCACTGGCTCGTCAACATACGATATGCGCAGGCGCCGCGTCCGCTCTCGCCAACGGCTCACGCGGTAATGACGTCGCGCGCCCCCCACACCGCACGCCCGAGACAGTGTATATAGCTATCACTATAGGTATAGCCCAAATGCATACACTACAATGTTAATTACTATTTTTGATACCTATAAACTGAATTGACAGTCTCTTCAATCCGTAAACAAGGTTATAATTAATTAACATATTTATTTCACAAAATATTTGCTCCGTTCAACTCCCAAAGTAATTATGAAAAGCAAAATAACGAATACATCCACTGTCTGAAATTAAGTTAATTAAGTAAACGCTAGCTGTTTAATTCCCTATTCAGTTTATTCCAAGTTTTAAGTTAAACAGTGGGCGAACGTCAAGTTCATGCAAAAATAAGCTAAAAGTAAGCTAAATAAGCCGCTTTGCGCACCGTGAACTGTTCACAATTGAGACAGCTTTGTTTGCTCTGGCTCGGACTTCTCGCGGATATAACAACGAAAAATAAGCAAAATAATGCAAAACTTGTTTAATACAATAAACGGTAAAAATCTGACTTCAAAACTAATTAGTTGGCTTTTCACTTGTACTTTTAAGCGTATTCCATTGAGCTGTTTGTTACGTGGAATATACGGTGATGCCAAGAGTGTTTTGAATACGGTAGTCGTATAGTAGCCATAGTCGGCAGCAACTGTTAATTCAATCAAATGGTAGTCGGTAATCAGACTTGTGTGGACACGACCGTTCGGTGATTGAATTTAATTAAAATAATTTCTATTATAAGACCAAATTCTATCTAATGTTAATGTACTTTTGTCCGTGTTATAAAATACTTTTAGTTCATTTAGTTTTAAAGTTTATTTCTGTATTTCATTATAATGTTAATGACAGAAATCTAGTGCTCAAAACAATATCTATAAATAGAAAACAAAACGTATCAAAGTCCAAACGGTTAAGTGAGAGCATAAATCAAATCAAAATAAAAGAAATCCTCAGAATCCGCTCAGTCCCCGATGACAGACAGACAGTTATCAAAACTTTTTGTTTTATTGTAAAAGTGTAACAATATCCCGTGAAATAAAGTGGCTACGGTAGTTGGTTATGAATAATTGTTGTTGTGTTCGACACGAATGTTATGTAGAGAAAAATAACATTTGAATCATTTATTTTTTATTTATTGTCAAGCTGTTAATCCTCGGCAAAGGGTAAGAGGAAAAATAAAGTATAAAGCCACCAAAGTAACAACAGTTGGTTGGTATGGTTACGTAGTACTAGTTATTATTCTGTGGTATGGTTTTGAAACGTTTGTGTTTTGTTAAAGCGCTGTTGATATGAGCAAGTTTACAAGCTACGAGCCGGCTAGCATGGTTAAACGAGTGTCCCATTAAGCATAGATCTCTCATTTCATTCAAGATACATATATACATATTTGATTAAAAAGAAGCAACAAAGTGCAAAAAATTGTGAATCTCCTCCCGTTTTTCGGTTAAAAGAAGCTGACATATCACAATAACCGCCACAAAATAAAACAAACCGTAAAATCAAACCGATTAAAACTCGATTATCCGACGCATTAAGGTAACGAGTGATAAAACCATTATGAAATATCGAACTCATAGAGGTTGGCAACATGAGAGCCCACGGCGGTATTAAATTGCAAAATGAGTAATCGATGAAATGATCGCTCGATGTCAAATCGGTGGCCCGAGGGACATGCCTCGCCCGAGCCTACGAAAACGCGGCGAATGAAATCTCTTTCCATTTATTATTTGTCAACATTAAAGTGATGGAGTTGTTATGGAAATGGAATTTGTTCCACTTTTAAATGTAACTCTTCATTGTAAAGTTTCTGCATATTTATTCACTAGCAGCGCCCCGCCATTTTACCCGCGTTGTGCCCGTTTTCGTGGGAATTTCGGGAATGTTTATACATGTAAACCATCCTCTTGAATTACTTTATCTATTTAAAAAAATCCGCGTCAAAATCCGTGGCGTAGTTTTAAAGATCTAAGCATACATAGGGACAGACAGACAGCGGAAAGCGACTTTGTTTTATACCATGTAAAGATGATGATATTTATTAGGTATAGATTCTTTAGTATACTCGGAAATGTATATTAAAAGGTTATTAAAAGATGCTCAAAGTGCGCCGAAGATGACGTTATTTGTTTACAAAATAGAACGCAAAACAATTGTATTGGAGTTATTGTTCAATTATATATGTTGAAAAATTACTATTTACTGTCGTCGTACTATCTTGGCTTCCTCGAAACTGTAAATTAAATGAATAAGTTCATCTTGTTGGCTTCCTATAATTACGAATATAATAAGGCCAACTCATACCATTGTCATCCATAATCTTTAAATATAATCTTCTTCACCAAAACAATAAGAAACAATTCCAAAATGTGAACATGTATAAAAATGATATAAACTCTAAATTGTAAAGCTTATTTTCACATAAAGCTCACGTACTAGGCGTTAACCCGACAAGTTCTGGGCAGGTGGCGCCGGAAGTGGCGGTAACGGCCCACTTCCGGTTTGTCGACGCCTGCTTTTTAACAAAAAGTATTTTTGCGGAACATTGTTGAGGGTGTTGAGTGGAATTAAATGAATTTGTTTATAATTTTTAAACTTTTAAAAGGAAGTTAGAAAGGTTGAGTACTTATGTGAAGCTAATACGCAATATTCTTTTAATTGTATACGAATTCTTACCGATTTAAGCACCAAACATGGCCACGTCTGGTCTTCAAGAACAAGACAACAAGATAATGAAATATATTTCACAAAGAAATGGGAAAATAACTACAATTTATATAGAAGTATATTAAGGCACTCTCTAAATTTAGTAATTTTACAAGGTGTGACCCGACAAGTAGAATAAGCACACGAGCACACGAGCGTCAAAATAATGACTACGAGCTCGTTGCTACTGACCTCACACCAGCTCGCAGCTTGTTTTGTCACTCAATCAACTCATAAAAGCTACCTTAACTATTTTCACACATCACCTCCAATCAGCTCCAATACTATGAATAATTAACTATTCAAAAAACTTCTACCCAATACGAAGGTGTTAATTCGAACACACCCTTCCTTGACCTTCCAAACTTTCTAATATACTTACTAAGTCTAAGACATCTAAGTGATTAGAAGACCCTCGGCTTCTGCCCTCTTGACTCCTAATCAAATTTACCATCAGAAAAATAGGGAGATTATATAAGAAACTTTGTTCTAAAATGAAATTACAAGTTGGATAATGTCAATGTGAACTTTGGGAAGGAAAGTTGTAACATAATTTTCGGGCTTAAATAATGTGTTAATCTGTAGTAATGCTATAAATCAGTAGACAATGTTAAGCAATACAATTTTAAGCAATTATTAAACATCGTAGTAGCGATATAAATACATCACGATTGTTAAGCAACGTGGAGTTCGGCCACGGGTATTGTTATTATTAAAATGTTGGATATCATTAAAATGTTGGCCCCGGTCATTTCCATCATTGGGCAATATCGGAGCCTTTGGGCGGTTTAAAAACTCCCACACCGTAGCATTAAACTTAAATAAATTAGGTTTTTAAATAATCAAAGGTATTTTCTTAGTTAGCAAAAAGTTATCCAAAATTAAGCGTGCAACTAATAGAAAAAGTACATTAAATATATCTCGCTTCATTACTGCGACACCGCTCTCCCACCTTGAGGCATCATAAGAACTATCCCCTCATCTGATACACACAACACGTCCCAGACATTAGATTCGTGAACAAAATACCTCCTAAGTGAAATAAGGTAAAAAGTCATTTTCAGTAATTAGACGATATATTTTCAGTGATGGTCATTAACCTAAATGGGCTTTGTTTTTTGTCCCTACCTCGGTTGGATGAAAAAGTAATGTCACTTAGTATTTGAATGTAGCGATAAGCGGAGCGGAAAGCGATTTGAACAGGTTCACTGCCATTGCTTAATTTGCATTCGCATTCGTACGTATTTGATTTACGGTTCAACGGATTAGTCTGAATTAGTTCTGAATTAATACCAGCTAAAACTCTTCAAGTTAAGGATTAAAACTGACGATTTATAGTTTGTTTGGTCTCCAATTAAAATATATTCATCAAAATATGAAATCTTTTATAATTTGTTAGTGTGGCGAGAAAGATAATATTTTGTTGAACAAAGTGATAAGTTCTAAATCTTAATTAAGATAGTTATTCAACAAGTAAATATTGGTAACAATTTATGTACAAATCCGTTTAAATTATGGATACGCAACATTTACTGGGTTAACTGTAATTACGTTTTCAAATGTTATTTGGTTGGATATCATAGCATAGATGATAACAAACATAAAATATTATCCCTTCAAGTATAATCGATTTTGTGCTTGATCTTTGAAATAAAATTATTCTTGTTCCTTAAATTATTAAAACATACCTATATCGTTGAAATTATAAAGGTTTGAAGTAAGTTATTGTGGTGTAACAAAAAATATAACCGCTTCTAATTTGTCGCTTGTCTATGCAATGTAACCATACCCAACACGAATCTTACCCTTCGCAACGGTAATTAAATTGAAATTTGTGGGTACAATGTGTTATTGTGCAGGCAATGAAATGATAACAATCTTATTACTGCTTACATAACAACATTAACGATCGTTTCATTATTATTTTCATTTATTTCAAACAATTGTTTAGTCTTATCTTCGAAATATGATTATGTATTCAATTTCAACGTTTAGTTAGAACAATAAAATATATAAACTAAGGTAAGTAGTACTTATTGTACAAGACATGGGAATTATATTTTATGAGTTAAAGGAAATTAACTTGTTACAGATTAAGCTTAAGTTTAATTATAGGTTTAATAAGTGATTCAGATAAGCAATTTGAAGATGAAGATCTCTCCAATGTACACACTGGTATGATATGGGTACTCGTAATAGGCGCTAAAGCCGGATTGTATGTGACTGTACTTGCAAAAGCACCGAAAAGCTAGTTATATATACAAGAGCCTCACAAACACAAATTAAATTGGCGACTTAGATTACTGGGGTAAATGGTCCAATTAGTGTTTCGGTGGGTCGCAACGCTGCGGAGCGGAGACAAACGGGATTGCCTGCTATGGCCACCTGCTTCGGTGTTTACGGAATAGGATTTTGCGTCCTTCTTGATTGTGGTCCGTTTCAACTTAAGCGCCAAAGATTGGCCGTCTTACCTTATTTTAAATAGGGTTAGGGTCACCCTCTTACTCGGATACCCATCTGTTGTGTGGAAATTGGTAGTTTCTACTTGTTTGTAAGAAGTTGTGGTAAATTGCTGATTATTACCAGGTGAGCTCATATTGAGTTAATAATACAAATGCACATTAAGGCCTCGTTAAGAGAAACGCGGGGGCGTCTGGTGTCGCGTCCCGCGTTCATTTAGTAACTTGGGGGCGTTTTTATTTTATTCTCATTTATCTTTTTCGCTGCACAACGCGCCACTGTAATGGTAAACACAACCTAAGCCCACGTAAGCAACGCATTATAACATCTGAATTATTTTATTTATACCACATTGAATGACTGATATACTTATCGGACGTAGCGTTGTTATAAGTATGTTTCTAAGTCATTAAACTTCACAACAATTCAAGAATCTAATTGTCATAATGCATTGCATACGTTGGCTACGTGGGCTCAGTTTGTTTTTACCTTAAACGATGCTACATCATCGTTGTTAGGGACCAATAATTTCTCGTAAAGTCGAACCATATTTTCTCATTATTCAACATTAATTTGAAATTAGAATTCTAATTACATCCAATCACTTAGTGCCATAGGTATTCATAGTCAATTTGTCTTATTTGATTGTGCTCTAATCTTGCAGATTATACAGCTATTAATTTAAGCCATTCTCGCACTATGTGATGTGTTAGTCAAATAGCGGTATGGCATGAAAGCCTACGTATGAGCTTATTTGAAAATCTAAAATGTAGAGTAGTAGATCTAGTAATTTGCATTCACATTTAGGTTTAACCACTATAATTTTCATTCGAATTGACCGCAATTTAGTTTTGGTATCGCTAATAGGAAGATTCGAATATTATAATGGCACATTTGAATTTGATGGTATTCGTGGTGGTACCTGTACCTCGCAAAGCATATTACAATTCTATAAATAATTTAATTGGATTCACAAAAATAATAGTAATCATTTTTACGCATACATTCTAATTTGTTGAATTTAAATTAAAGTCAAGTACATTGTGTATAAAACCATTTACACGAGTGCTTTTTGATTGATTTATTTGATGTTTTATTATAGCTTTTGAAAATAAGATCTTAAAGGTCAACACTGCGTTAAGCGTGCGCCCGCCGCGTGCGCACGCGTCGGTTCACTTTTGTATGACACCGCACGCGACGGGCGCACGCTACGGTTCACTTTTGTATGAAGCCACACGCGGCGGGCGCACGTCGCATGCGCCCGCGACGGTTCACTTTCGTATGGAACTGCGGCATGCGCACGCTTAAGGCCGTGTCCGCCCTTACTATTCTTAATGCCCAGTATTGAAATAAACGAACTTAACAAAGTCTGTTCAATATATGAACACTTTTTTAACACGTGTTAAACAAGCTCTCTGGAGTAGAAGGTCTAAGGGCGCATCTCCATTGAAGCGGAGTGGAGATCAGTCGACCAATCACGTCGCACTAAAATTGTCAAATAACGAATTGATGTTGTCAAAATCTTTTCGTACTTCGTTGTGATTGGTTGAATTAGTTCCACTGCGCTTCTATGGATTATGGAAACGCTTAAAGAAGGTAATATTCCTAGTTAAGCCGCGGATCGTTACACAGGGTGCAAATCTTGGAATGGTAACTTAACAGCTAAAATCAATACATATTATAAAAATTTAAATGTTCGCTGTCGGTACGTAGAAGATATACATAAGAAAAATATATAACAGGAACACAATAGAACCCAAAAAATGTTTTTTTTATTTTTGTCTGTTTGTCTGTCTGCATGGTAATATTTAATATATTTATAATATCGAAGCTCAATATTATTTCAAGTTGAATTTTCTGGATTTTGGGTGTGAATAAAATATATTCAAAATCATACTTGAATATTGGTATAAAAATGCCAATATTTTACAGGTAAAATAGTAACAGTTTACACTTTTCAGTAAAACTTTTAAACGGTTCCTCTTTTTAAATTTAGGAACTTGTCCATTTCCTAGTACTTTTCCGATCGTGAATGTTCGACACTTAAAGTTGCGCGCAATATCTAGATACCGTTGGCAGAAAAGATTGAACCTATTTTTAATCCTTAGTAAACGTTTTAGAGTATAGTTATAGATACTAAATATATTTTATAAGGTATTTCTAACATAAAACATAATACTTTTAACTATATTTTAAAACGTATAGTACGGGTGATGAGTACGAAGTATATCGCCTAATATATATACTCGTATACGAGTACTCCCTATATTTACTCGCCTAATTATTATAAGTACGGTTGGCCGAGGTTGTCTGGCAAAATCTACTCATGGCATGGGTTCTTTTTTTTGAATAAGTCGTGATTTTTAAACTTCCATAATTGGCTAGCATAACTATGTTTGGTCGAGTAAACATATGCGCAAAGGAAATGTACGAGTTAACCGTCCGTCCCCTAGGGTAATACTAATAAATCACATACAGTTACACTGATGTGTAACTGTACTCTTTGACTGATGTCAAAGAGCCTTGTAGTCGAATTTTGAAGATTTTCCTTCACTTTACTTAAAAATTGGTTTACTGAAAAACAATAAGCCTCACAGCTATTGTTAGAAAATTTGCCATTTATAATCATTATTCCATTAACGGCTTAGAGAACCCAATATTATAAGAAAACTCTTTCACAAAAAAATGTCACGAAAATCTTAGAAATAAAAGGTATAACGGGAGCCTGTTCCCATAAAATTACCATGAAGATATCAGACTTCAATCAAAAGGAAAAAGCGGAAAATATCCTAATTCACCTTTGTAAGGCTTTGCGTACAGCCAGCTACAAAAACAGATTCGCTAGTAAATATTTTCGTCTATCATGTCTTAGTAGACATAGAATAAGAAAATGGTATAAAAAAAAAAACTTAATTCAATTACACATGCTAACCATAATATTAAAACATCTTACAATTCTTTATAAGATAGTCTAATCCTATCTTATATTACTCTACATTTAAATTAAAACTGACTACACTAAAACACTAAAACTTTAAAAAATGTACTTCATAAAAATAGAAATATTCAAACCAAAGAATATGTTACCACTTATGCGACTGACGGTACAAGTAATGTACGGATACATCGCCAATAAGCATTGTTACGACTCTCCGCTGTCACATCAACAACTTCAAAAACCGATGGCTCTAATATATGCAAACGTCGTCTCTGAGGTAGTCACATAGGCCGGTCAAAGTTGGCTGAAGCCATACATTTCTTACTCTCGACAATTGGCGAGGCCAGGATTAGCTTAGTTGGCATCATGCCACGTGACATTTGACCCGGCTCCGATTTTATGTATTGCAGGGATAGCTATTGACCCGGATACTATGTTGTGCTTAGCTAGTTATCCAACTTTCAACTTTTCAAGTTTTAATAAGTGAACTCATATTTACGGGTATCTAACTTTTGGGGTTCTAATGTAACGTGTTTGATATTGATAAAGTTGTTTATTGATGCTTTTAGTAACTATTGCAACTTGGTGTTTGTATGTATCTTAACCTTTGAGCGTTGCTGCAATTTGACACCTATCTTGGCATAATGACTCTTTGGACATTATAAAATTCCTCTTACTTATTCGAATGAATGTCACATTTTTTGTATTTTTAATAATAAAAAGGATATAAAAACTTCTCTATAACACCATTGAAACAACATATAATCATAAAACCTAGTTAAGTAAATCTTTTTTTTTATTGAAACTAAGTTTACAGATACTATTCGTTTATATTCTAAATTTTTATCTGACGTTTGACTCCTTTACAGGAACCATGGCCCCAGAAGACTCTAAGTAAATCTTTTTCAAATATCCACCAACGATGCCGACCAACTTGGACCACAAAACAAAACATATGCTTACCAATTAATGATCAAATCATTCGGCAATTAACCGGTTGTTCATAAATCCGACATATCATCACGCCACTGTTTCAACTAATTTAATATAATGAGCGGTTTAGGTGCCGACGCTGCTAACTGCGCCCATACACTGGTCCAGCACAATTATCGAGTTCAAATCTAACCATTAATAACACATAACGGGTTTGCGCTTGACTTGCGGTCTCGTTGCATAATACCTAATGCCCGGACCGGATAAAATATTCAGATATCCGTTAATATTCATAACTAATTGGTCAAACATGTGATTACAAGCTCATTGGATTTACAAGTTAATGTGTGGTAGTCAGTTACTGTGTTCTATGTTGCAATCAATTTTGTATGATGTCTGCTTCGTGGGGTATGATTTTTGAACTAAAGAGCGGGGATGCGTAAAATTTATTTGAAAAAAACTTTCAGCAATAATTATGACGTGTTCTTGTTTTTAATAACCCCTAGTCGCTCGCTGTCACGCGGCTATACCATACCACCTCCCTAAAATGTTGTGCGTCTATGCCCGTACTCAGAGCCGTCAAATGCTTCTTTAGTACAGATTTAAATTGTAATTTTGACATGTAATGTATGTAAAAATTTTCAGCTTATGTCTAAAGTGTAAGTGTCGATTTAATGGACATTAACTTATGCTTTTACTCTAGGTTACTTTAGGCACACCTCATAGTATAATCGCGATAATAATCTGGTTGAATAAATTTAAATTTTCGTACAGAAGGATATAATGAATATTTCATACATCATGAATTATTGACAATAACATTAAAAAGGCAATAAACTTTTGCTCGACATTCAACAATAAGACAGATATTCGAAATTTAATCACGTTATTATGACAGTTATTCATTTTACGATTCAAAGTCCAAAGAAGTTCGTAACCCAGAACATACTCATGTGAAGAATAAAATATTCTAAAGGTAATAAAGGAAGTTTTACGAGTCTTATTATTAATGTGGACAGTAAAAAACTTTTTGATCAAATGATTTGTTTTTATTGTCATTACACTGTGTTTGGGCCTTTCATATTATGTGACACCATACGAAGGAGATAACATACACGAAGTGTGATAAAACATTTCTTCCCATACACTCTATTTTATTACCACAATGCGGTTGAATATTGAACTCTCATATTAACGATAGTAAAATTGAAACATTGAATATTTCATACGTTTAAAATGGAATATCTGAAATTGAGAATAATATTAAATCATATATTCCATTAGCATCGAGTTTATGTAAAAGAAGATTCCATTTACAGTATTTTGATTTTATATTATTATTTTTTATGTGCATAATAATTCTAGAAGTTTATTTTTGTTTACTTATTTTGTCATATTTTAAGATACATTGGCAAGTATTAACTTAAGCAAATCTGTGTTTTCATCGGCATTTGCCCAGCATAGGGATATAACAGGATTACACTTGTTTGCGTCAAAATCGTAATTACACAATACTGGACATGTTTTCAGTACATTTCAGTCGAAACCAGATTTGAGCAAACCGTAAAAATTTGCAGTTATCTCTTAATATTCTAAATACGTTTTCAGTTTTTATTACACGGACGTGATTGCACCCAGTTCTACTTTACTTTTTGTGGCACCAACTTTAGCGATGCAACCAGTTTCAATTGCTTCCCAAATGCTACGGATCTGGGAAATACATGAAAATGTTCGTGAAATATTTTAAGTGTTTTTTTTTTATAATTCAAATGTAAGGTTTAGTTTTAAAGCTGTAGAGAATTAATGTTTATTGTTGTGATTAAATAAAAATGTATTGCGTTGGTATTAAAGCGAAGTGGAACTCAATCGACCAATCACCTCATTGCGAAAATATTTGACAGTATCAATGAGTCGTTTGATAATTACAACGCGTTGTGATTGGTCGAAATGATTGGTCGTTGATAGGTCGATTGATCTCCACATAGCTCTGCTCCGCTCCATTTAATTCTTCCAAATCATCGAATTCGTTTACTAAATCCGGATTTTAATAAATTAAGTATAAGAAGTATGAGTTCCAAAACAACATATCCAATTAAGAGATTCTTGAAATAAAGGTTTAAAATAGCACGGTTTATTTCCCACGCACAATGTGAACCCAACTTACTCTTTCCCCCTTTAAAACTCATTCAAACGTTACATTAAAATGATGTTGTACTTAAACAGTAATAAGTAATAACAGAATGTCGTAACGAAACGATTTCACACAATTTGTTGGTGGAATTTTAATTTATTCGGGTCAAAGTTTGTTTTGCCCTCATTACATACAGTTATAACTTTTGGTCGGCTGTCATGAACAAGGATTTGTTAGCTTCTTAGTAACTTGTTGTAATAATTGGATGCTTATTATAGAATATCCAAAAAAAAATATGTTTCATTGCCTTTAGTGTCCCACTGTTGGGCCATTTGACCTCACTTACGATATCAGTAAAGTTTGTATATTATTTGGGACTGGAAATAATCATTAAGTTTCAATTTTATTCATAGACTAGCTGTGCCCGCGACTTCGTTCGCGTGGAATAGTGACTATGAGCAGCGTTTTTTTTTAAATATATACTTATTTTTATTTTGGATCATAATCACAGTCATTTTGGGTAGCTAAAAAACCTACTTTACTGTAATGCTTCTCTATATACAATATTAGACGTATGGCCATCGGGGGTGAAAGCATACAGGCTGCTGGGATTGCTAACACGGGACAGAGCCACATACAATTGACCGTGCGAAAAACAGCTGATACTTAGATCTACACCCACAACTTTTAGAGTCTGACCTTGAGCTTTATTAATTGTCATGGCGAAACATAGGCTCACTGGAAACTGAATTCGTTTAAAACTAAACGGAAAATTGTTTGGAATGAGAGGAATCCGAGGAATAAAAACACTATCACCTTTTCCGCACCCTGTTAAAATCTCTGCTTCTATCAGATTTCGTTGTAAATTTTTTACTTTTAATCTAGTACCGTTGCAAAGTTTTGGTGGGCTTAAATTTCTAAGGAGCATTATGGGTACGCCGAACGCATATTTGTTAGTCTTTCTCGCAAAAACTACTGAACGGATATGGATGAAATTTGGCAAACAGTTAGTTTAGGCTTGGAAATAACAACACTTATGTTACTTTTTACCGCGGGATAATATCTCAGACCCACGGGAAACTGGAAGGAATCTGTTCGACATTATTCTTAAAATTCAACAGCTTACAAACTACCTTCAGCCGTAAAAGAACAATGTTTTTTCATTCCCATGGGAGTACTATGATTTCCCTCGGTAAATTATTCTTATAGTTTATGATATCAGCCTAAACTAACTTAAGTAGAAAGAATTTAGATGAGCCCTTTTAATTTTTTTCCCATGGTAATCCAGTCAATTCCAAGGTAATAAGTAGCTATAACATATTCTATTAATGATTGTAATTTACCTATCTAGTAACAATGATCGACGTCGTTCGTTGACCGGAACAGGCGTTAAAAAAACAATAAACTACCGATTCCCATGGGAAACGGATGTTTTCCCGCGGTAAAAAGTAGTCTTTATGTTGCGCCAGGCTCTAAAATATGTCGGTACAAAATTTCAACCAAATCCGTCAAATAGTTGCGGAGATGAATGGTGCCTATGTATAAGCATAGAATAGTGTTCGACTTTTTTATTTATGAACCGATTGACATGAAACAAACACTAAAGCATAACTGAAGCATACCACAATATATTCGTGAAAACCGCATCCAACTCGGATCAGCCGTTTCTGAGATTAGCGTGAACAGACAAACAGACAAACAGACAAACAGACAAAAAAAAAGTTGATTACATTTTTGGGTTCGACATCGACATAACAATAACCCCTGCTATTTTTTTTATTGTTATTTTCAATGTACAGACAGCACTTTTCTACAATTTTATTATATGTATAGATAGATAGAATAGATAGAGATAGATTAAAATTCAACAGCTTACAAACTACCTTCAGCCGTAAAAGAACAATGTTTTTCATTCCCATGGGAGTACTATGATTTCCCTCGGTAAATTATTCTTATAGTTTATGATATCAGCCTAAACTAACTTAAGTAGAAAGAATTTAGATGAGCCCTTTTAATTTTTTTCCCATGGTAATCCAGTCAATTCCAAGGTAATAAGTAGCTATAACATATTCTATTAATGATTGTAATTTACCTATCTAGTAACAATGATCGACGTCGTTCGTTGACCGGAACAGGCGTTAAAAAAACAATAAACTACCGATTCCCATGGGAAACGGATGTTTTCCCGCGGTAAAAAGTAGTCTTTATGTTGCGCCAGGCTCTAAAATATGTCGGTACAAAATTTCAACCAAATCCGTCAAATAGTTGCGGAGATTAATGGTGCCGATGTATAAGCATAGAATAGTGTTCGACGTGATTCTTTAATTTGACATAACTTTTTTATTTATGAACCGATTGACATGAAACCAACACTAAAGCATAACTGAAGCATACCACAATATATTCGTGAAAACCGCATCCAACTTGGATCAGCCGTTTCTGAGATTAGCGTGAACAGACAAACAGACAAACAGACAAAAAAAAAGTTGATTACATTTTTGGGTTCGACATCGACATAACAATAACCCCTGCTATTTTTTTTATTGTTATTTTCAATGTACAGACAGCACTTTTCTACAATTTTATTATATGTATAGATATTATTATAATTATTATACTCGTAGGTTTCAAAAGATATTTTTCTATAAAGTTTTACTTATATATCTATACTAATATTATAAAGCTGAAGAGTTTGTTTTGTTTGTTTGTTTGTTTGTTTGTTTAAACGCGCTAATCTCAGAAACTACTGAACCGATTTGAATAATTCTTTCACTGTTAGATAGTCTATTTATCGAGGAAGGCTATAGGCTACATTTTATCCCGAAATTCCCACGGGAACGGGCACAACGCGGGTAAAACCGCGGGGCGCTGCTAGTATGTTATATAAAAGATGTTTTACTAAAATAGACTTGACTAGCAACGCTCCGCGGTTTTAATCGCGTTGTGCCCGTTCCCGTAGGAATTTTGGGATGAAAAAAAAAATAGCCTATAGCCTTCCTCGATGAGTGGACTATCCAACACTGAAAGCATTTTTCAAATCGGACCAGTAGTTCTTGAGATTAGCGCGTTCAAACAAACAAACAAACAAACAAACTCTGCAGCTTTATAATATTAATATAGACTATAGTCACTACATAGTATAAAATAAAGTCGTCTCTTTTTCGTGTCTGTCTGTTTGTCTGTCTGTATGCTTAAATCTTTAAAATTACGCAACGGATTTTGATGCGATTTTTTGTAATAGGTAGAGTGATTCAAGAGTAAGGTTTTTATGTAAAAAAATTCCCGAAATTCCCACGGGAACGGGCACAACGCGGGTAAAACCGCGGGGCGCTGCTAGTTTTTGATAAAGACAGCTTTGATTAACCGTGATTTGGCATAAAATACTGATCGTTTGTTAACTTGGATTACTGCGGGTATTATAAATATTTGTAATAGAAACGTTTACAACGTGATACTCGTAACGTGAAAGATTTAACAAGTTGCGCGATTAGGTAAATTGCTAAATGTAATTAAGCACGATATTATATTAGATTGTAATGCGTTACTTTGTTTGAGCTTGAGTCCTTAGTTAAGCTCAAACGCACTTAAGCCAAACATCAATAACTAATTCCATTACTAATCCATAATTATACGTACCATCACATATACTAAGACATTCAAACCTGAGCCAACTATGACAAGTACCTATTTTGCTTTACGTGGATCAAACCCGTTACTTAGCCACAGTAAGCGTAGTAACTAACCACTTAACCAAAAGGCTTGTTAATCCTGCTCATATTAACTCAAAATTGGGGTCAGGCTTGTGTAAACCAAACTCAAACGAAGAACACAACTAATAAAGTTATAGTTACACGAGCGGAGGATATCGGAAGCTATAAAGCATCATACACACTGATGTATCATTAACTTGGTCACGTTAATTGGCCGCAGTAATCACCTGTTATATCCAGATATATCCGGTTTGTTCAACGTTAACTGTTATTGCCGTTTGGACTGTTTTATTGCAACGCTCTATACTTTATGTGTATACAGCTTTATATGATTATTTTATGACATTTCGCTTAAGTTATGGCGATAGTTTTTGGGTAGTTTGCTTAATTGCGGCACTTGGAAATATAATACTTTTATGAAATTATTTTCTGCTTAAAGAGATCTACACGAAAATTATATATTTTTTTATTAAAATGCAATAAATCATATCACATTGGTATCATAGATATTGATTTTTCATTTTACTTTCCTTTTTTAGAACTAAAAAAGAGAATACCGTTTCGTTGTTAAAATAAAACACGTAATTTATTAACGCAAAGTCGTCACAACACCATTATGAATCGCAGTCTAGCCAAGATTTTCAATTCATATGAAAAACGAATACAAAGTGAACCGTAAAACATAATATTCGCTGGATTTGATCATCGAATACATTTATATGAGAGAGTAAGACGGGAGTGCCGACAACTCAAATTATGGATCCGATGAAGTGAAAATGTAGTAGCTCGAGGGGCGCGGGGCATGCATATTTGATTCAATCATAAACTCAATTTACAGCTAATCTCATCTCAGATTGTCGAAGAAATAAAATTTCACACGTCGTTGGTTGAATCGTCGATGTAAATATCGTAGTGACAGACATAGAGAAGGGGGCACGCGGTTCGGTGGGGGCACGCCTCTACGCCTCTACGGCCTCTACCGCCTACACGCCTCGACTCAGATCGAATAAAATATACCGACTTCACGATCACGGATCATTTAACACAAGACGCCGCTACCTGCCCGACGATTCAATATTTCCCGTTAATTCCCAACACTAAATTAAATATAAGTCCTTTGAACTAATTTGAGATCCCTTTGTAACATTAAATGTTGAAACATAGTCACTGAATACTGTTTAAAAGTGTCAATTATATACTAAGCTGTTTGAGGCTTGTGTCTTGTTCAAAATCTAATTGAATTTCTGGGGAATGGCAGGGAACTTAGCTAGAGACGGGCGATTGGTTGAAAATACACTGTTCATTTTAAAAATGATGTAAAATGTATTGTCACTGAAAAGTATAATTTAACTGATTGAATGCCATTCTGATTTAAATTATTGGAATATTTTTCTGTATAATTGACTTGATTTGGAACATTATGAAAATGACAGTAATTTTCAATGTACACCAGCCCTAATTCTGCGGGGCTGTTAAATTTTTGTCTCAATGATCGGTATCGAGTGTGATCGATTTTACGGGCCTACCTCGCCCGTACAGCTGTAACTTTTTAGTGCTCCTTTTATTACGACAAACGATTTTAATCAAGCGAGTTTTTGTTCAGCCCAAACGCCATTAGCGCCCGACTTGGAATAAAATTCAAAGTTAAGTCGCGTTCGAGATTCGAGAATTTGCCTCTAAGTTCGTTTGATAGGTGGGTCCGGGAGCGTTTACTGACCTTTATATTGTGACATAAAATAAATCCATACAAACGGTATTCAATATTCAAGGTGCGACAGGGAGACCTTTTAATAGTATTCAATTGATATTTACTGCTACATTTTTGGGCTTTCAATAGCATAATAGAATTTTTTATTCAGAACATCTCTTTGTACTAAAATTGCTACCTCTAGTAAGCGTACCTACAAATGTTTTTCTCGACGGTGTCAGGAGAGAAATAGTTCGCTAGTTTTGATTTTATAGCTCGCTGATTTTGGCACGTTTGTCGCTATTCTGTCAGTGCGTCAAACTTCACCTATATTGACTCCGAAATAGAGAAGTGTAAGTACATTGCTCTTCCGTGGAGCGATAGACATCACGCTACATACCCGAAACTAGCGTACTATCTCGCTCCAGAAGCCATGTAGTAAGATATGTCACTACCTATGCAACCACCTGTCTCAATATTTTTTTAATGATAAAACGTATTCAAGAGGAAGATTGGGCCATTTTCGTACACGGGAACCGGTATTATTCGGGTAGAACTGCAGGGCGCTGCCAGTATGTTATAAATAAGCAAGCATATTAAAGCGATGCTTCCAAATTAAGCTCACCCGACCTATCTTTAAGATGGTATTTCCAGTGTACTGTGCCGACAAATAGTTAGCATACCCGCTTACCTAGAGTCCATAACTAATACCTCTTTTAATGTTCCTCGTTGCTTACATAATATTGACTAAAGTATGCTTCAGTTTCGCAAATGTTCAACATTTTGAGACGGAAGAAATTCATGTAAATGGTATTTGTATGTTTAGTGGTACTTCCGACTGTTGTAATGGTTCAAAGGATATTTTGAAAACTACGACGCCAAAAGCGGGTTTTCAAGTTTTGCTGGAAATTTAAGTTTAGCGATGGGACAAGGCGTTTTGATAGAGGAGAAGAATAAGAAATTCCTTATCTATACTAGTATTATAAAGAGGTAAAATTTGTAAGTTTGTTTGTTTGTATGTTCGAGGTAATCTTAGGAATTATCAGTCCGATTTGAAGAATTCTTTTTGTAATAGATAGCCACATTCAACGGGAAGGTTATAGGCTATTTTTCATCCCGAAATTCCCACTAGAGCAGGCACAACGCGGGTAAAACCGCAAGGCGCTGCTAGTAATAAAATAAAGTTATGTAAAGGTTTGATGTCACTACAGGGCAAACAATTCTTACATTCAGGATATTAAAAGTTTGGTGCATTGTATAGAATTTCGGCACGAGCAGACTTGAGCTGGCTACCCGTTATCTTTCTGTGTGTATGAGGTTCCAACATCATGCCTTTCCATGGAATTCACAACACGTTAGCTCACATATATACACAGTATCTAGTTGTAATACCTTACCAAGTCTAGGTGACACCCTCCACAAAGCTTCTACTCAAATACTTAAGACATGAACTGTGTACTGGTGTTGCAAGCCATTCTGGAACGTTCCATTCTTGTAATCTAATTTGAATTTGCTTCCTTGTGACTTGAATGTGTGACTCGTCCTATCTTCATGGTACAAAGGAAGTCTGTTATTTAGCTTGTATCTAAATATTTTTGAAATTAGAATGGTTCTTGGATAATGTCTTAATTGTATGTAGGTAGTAAGAAGGTTCGAGTAGGTAGTTAATCTTAGTGCTCACCTTCTTTGAATCGCCTATCGCCTAAAAGCGTAGTTAGATAGAGTCTAAACATAAAAATGCTTACTGCCTTATACCAGTGCTAGTGAGTGTTTTGTCTCTTTTGCTCTTTGGAAAATAGCGTATGTCAGAAAGGGACAAACCATTTGATAGCTAAAATGCTGCTAGTAAGCGTTTATGAATTAAGACCTTAATCTTTTTCACTCTGCCAAAGATTAAAAACGTACATTTTTCTTGTTTTGTTCTATACGAAATCAAAACGATCTCAATTCGATCGATGATTCAGTGTTCACTAAGAGCATCTGTTAATATCTTCATGGAGTGAAAACTTGCGATTTCTTTAAGTCAACATCGGCAGAAGAGCATTCACTTATAACAAAACTCTTGTTCAGAACACTTAGTGAAAACCCGACTCGATAAAAAGTTACATGGTATTTAAAATATTATCCCTAAACTTGTTACTTGAGATGTTAAACAAACTAAAGTCAGTTAATTACATCGACTTAATTTTTCTTGAAATTGTAAAGTCTTTTAAAGACTTGAGTTTCATTATTTCACAGTCTAAAAAGATTAAAAACTTTAGTTTGGACTTACGTAGGGCAATCTTATCAGTGAGGCACGTTACCAGCAAGGAGGTAAAAAGCAAAGTTATTCTAAAGAGGTGCTTGGTTTAAAGTATATTACCAACCTTATAATGACATGTTTATGTAGAAACTAGCCAAGCCCTGCGGTGTTACCCGCGCTGTACTCATTCCCGCGGGAATTTCGGGATATACTGTATCCCATGTGTTATTCTGATGTATAACCTATATTATTGTAAAATTTCATCCAAATCCAGTCCAGTATTTTTTTCTTGAAAGTGTAACACACATACATCTATCCTCACAAACTTTAGCATTTATAATATTAGTAGGATTTAGATCGTATGGTACTTACATTCTTCTGACGACATTAGATCCCATGCCAACATGTTATGCTATAACGTAAGCGATTATCCATTTTTTTTAAAGAACACATTCACTCTAAATGTTCTATATCTAATACCCAACATAACTTCTTCATTCTTAAATTAATGTGTAAATTAAAAGTGAAATGAGTGAAACTCACTGACTACAAATGAAAATTTTAACGTAAAATTTTTACGTTCAAACGAATTGTTCTTTTTCTGCGATTTAAACACAGATTAACGTAATCACTATACAATAAGCCAGACATTGAAATCACGTCGCTATTTCCAACGTGAAATCGTTTTTTAAAACTCGTTACAGGCAATTTAACACCTCCCTAACATTACTCTAGGCGATTGCCCATTACCCAGAGCGATATACGAAATTTCAATAAACCTCGACAAGGGGAGTAGTTGATATAGTGAAGCACATAGAGTTAAAGTGCAAGAATCGCATTTCCTGCATATGCATTCATTTCATTAGGTCATTGGCCAACCCTGGTATCGGAGTTTTAGACCGCCCAAAGACCTCCGATATGGTCTAACGAAACAACCGGAGCCGACAGCTTAACGTACCTGAAGCATGGTATCGATCAGATATAAATGCCGCTATCGGCCACCCATCTAAGTAAGGACCGAGCTGCATGATGTTTCACCATAGCAATGAACTGACATCGCTTAGTCGATCTACGCCACAAGCACTACAATTAGTATAAAATATGCTGTTAGTTTGGTTAAAAAGTCATTTGATTTTAATAAACTGTGAAAGTTTTCTTCAATAATAATAATTTCAGCAAGCAATATTTTTTTACATTATAAAACAAATTGCTTGTAATTTTAATAATTTATCATTAGATAATAAAAAAGCTAAACTTAAGTCTTAGTTAAATCTTCGTTTATATGATAACCAAAAATTCAGATGACTTATATTAAAAACAAAGTATATTTTAAGCTAAGCAAAGGATTTAAACTCACGTAAAAGTCAGACTTTAAAAGAAACTTCATTTTATTTAAATAAAGTCTTATTTATTTTAAAGTAAGTTTCCAGTCGTATCCAGTGGTGATATATATCATGGTAATCTCGTGATCTGACACTTGCAGCCTACTTGACTTAACTTAAGGGGAGCCTCAAAGTTATTGCAAATAAGCAAATGAAATGTGTCCAATCAAAAGTTTTTCTAGCATCAAAACTGAGCTTTATCACATAAATCTCCACTCTAAAGTCACGATGATAACTTATTTAATATTAGATTGTATTTTGTTTGCAAATAAAATATTTTTACAATCAAACTTTAAATTATGTGCTATAAAAGAGATATTGGATATGTGTTTCAATTGAAGTTGAAACTAACTGCTGGGATAAATGATCAATATTCTCAAGATGGTACTTGTGAAAAGAATTATTTCTAGACATTTATGTTTTCAATTCGTTTGAGAATTTGATAAATGTTACTTGATACTTTTCATTTACCTTTCATCTTTCGTTCACCAATAAGATGAAATTATTATGATTAATTGAGTGACGAATTAATAAAATTAAATACAGTGTGTGTGTGTTAGCCTGTAATGTCCCACTGCTGGGCAAAGGCCTCTCATCTCACTGAAGTTATCAGTACAGTGAGGAGGACTAGGCATAATCACCACGCTTGCCAAATGCGGGTTGGTGATCAAACTCGAGCCACGTTTGAAAAGTAGGAAACATGTTTTCGCTCGACCCGGGAATTGAACCCGGTACCTCAGTCTTGGCAGGCGAGCGCACATACCTACCACTAGACCACCGAGGCGTTAAAAAATTTAATATAATTTAAAAATATTTACCTACCAACTAATTGGGTTATATATATAACTAACAGCGCCCCGCGGTTTTATCCGCGTTATGCCCGTTCCCGTGGGAATTTCGGTATGAAAAAAAGCCTTTAACCATCCCGGCGCATACGTCAATCCATTACAAAAGGAATTATTGAAATCGGTTTGGTAGTTTCTGAGATTAGCCTGAACATACAAACAAACAAAATTACAAATGTTACCTCTTTATAATATCAGTATAGGTAAAAAAATATTGCTTAGCTTAAATACTTACCCATTAGTTGATTAATTTCATTTATAATTAACATGATCGACAGGTACACCATAATATGTTGTTAACCTACCTTGTTTTACAAGCTGAATATTAATAATTCAACAACAGATTAATCAAGCCATCATTGAAATAACCCACGCACCGAAATGTAATTTCAATAAGTATAAATTACACAAATTGGAATACAAAATTGTAATTAGAAACAAACGTGGGTACAAACTAACATGACTCTGATTACATAGGTAATCTTACAACTCAATTACCTATGCCAATTAAATGTGGGTATTATAATCCCCATGGCATACATAATTAATCAGACATGTGTATTCAGGTGGGGTGTACACTCTAGTGACATGTGTTTCAAATCGCTTTGCTAGTTTTAGTAGACACTAGTACCTACCTGTGTTTGTGTACACAATTTTATTAGTCACACGAAGTTCCGGTCTGTGTCGTTGCAACTTTGTAACGAGATTCGGTTACTAGTTACATAGATATAGATCGGTTATCGGTAACTAAGACGTTATTTATTTATCTAGTCAATCCTAATCCTAACTAATATTATAAATGCAAAAGTAACTCTGTCTGTATGTCTGTCTGTTACGCGTTCACGCCAAAACTACTGAACAGATTTGAATGAAATTTGGTACACAGTTAGTCCAGAGCCTGAGAAAGGACATAGTCTAATTTTTATCGCGAAATTCCTGCGGGAACGGGTACTACGCGGGTGAATCCGCGGCGCGCTGCTAGTTTGTTCATATGATTTTACCATAGGTATTTGTAACAAGAGTTGCAACAAAGTCCTTTGTAGGAAATATTGTTAATTAATTAAATTCCATTTTACCTTACTGTATGTTGCGTCGGGTTACAATCATTTAGCCAGAACTAAGCATTTATAGCATTGGAATAAGCTATATCACTTTGTTCTTTACTACGGTTATGTACTCTTTTATGTAAACAGATATATTTTGCACTCCATATCTACAGCTTAAAGGACAAAAGATCTATAAAATAGGATTTCGCGTGAGAATAAATCATATTGTGTCGTCAGTCGCAGGTCGCAAAGAAATATGTACGAGTTCGCTCGATTTATTTATAGCTAAGCTATGGCCAAAGAAATCCGAGGTTTTGTTCATAGATTGTGTTGGACTGTAGTAAAGGAAAAATGGACCGAATGAAGATATATTGAGGATTATTTTGTACAGATTGAACTGTACAAAAACTGTTTCGGTTTGTAATTATATATTATTTGTGGTGTATCTATTGGATGGATATTTTAATTGTTAACATAGTAATGTTTAGCTGTACATTCATTACAAATACTTACCGATTATAAAACAAGTTCCTAATAACATCTCATGTACAAATATAACAGCGATAGTAGCAATATTATATTGTATAAAATACCGTCGCAATAAGCTATGCGCGACAGCATCACTACTGCATCCCTATGAAAAATCTCCAAGGGTCCATGGGTCTTAAGTGGATAGATTAATATAACAAACTTTTATCAAACTTGCAATGTCCGTTTATGTAATATATGGAAGATTCAGGTCTTGCTAATCAATATTTATTTATTTTCTTTTTTATCCGGCTCAGCTTTTTTAATTTACATACCGTTTCATATAACACTTGACATGCTGATAAAATTTTGATGTTTGATATTTTTTTATCTCTTTAAATGTAATTTATCCTCTCTGAACATGAAATGAATTGCAATACAACCGACATTCCATATTCAAAACATGGACAGTAAACAAACTAAACTAAAGTAATGTAACTAGACATTTTTTACGAACTTACTAAACGCCATGATAAAAGTTTTCGAGTATTTTTGTTGGAAACAGTTTCAACCTTCTTGTTTTGTTCGAACGGATCCGTAACTTGGGTTATGCAAATATTTTCACGTTTTTATTGATCGAAATGTCTTCCGTGACGGCTCGCAGTTGTGATTCTACTTTATAATAGACTGTATACCCAACTATTTTTGAATAGATTTTTCATATTCAATGGAGATTTGTGTGCAGATTAATAGCGGTAAATCTAATTAATAGATAAGTATCTGAATGACCTTCTTGAGGTAAACACAGCATGCTTATTTAATTAACAATTGAAAAATAAGCATTAACTTAAGGTCTCAAAATAGCAATTACATACTTATCGATGTAATCTGTTGATTTGAAATCGTTGCCCAACATTAAATAAGAGCTCTCTTCTAAATTGGGAATGTTACAAATGCTCCACTCGCCAAATATCTGACGTAATCAAATCAAATCATAGCCCTGGCTTAAAGAGAGGCGACTTTGCGATTTACGATTTAACATTGTCTGTTACGGGTGCCAGAGTTTTGGGGTTCCCTATCGATTTTAAATATATTGTTAACTACGATAAAATTTGTGGTAAACTTGATTGATTTCTTACTGATGTACAGTCAACTACAAAAGTTGGTGAACACTTTCAATATTATAAAACACTTCATCACTATAAAATCCCAATAAGTGTGATCAGGTATTTTGTAATATTGAATCTGTTGACTGTACGTTTGACTAAAGCTCACTACATCGAGCACAATTCACTGAAATCCTTCGGTCTAAGGCCTTTGGTAGGACTAGTGCAACCAATATTAAACGTAAAAAGTAAAAAAAGAAAGTATTAGCCTGTAATGTCCCACTGCTGGGCAAAGGCCTCTCATCTCACTGAAGATATTAAACGTAAATAAATAAAATATGTAATTTACGTTAATCGTCTCTCTAGTGTGATTCCTGTCACATGCAGTACATAATATTGCACCTAATTCATAGACTGGAAATTCATTAAAAGAAATAACTATGAACATTAAAAGAAAAAGAAAGAAAGGAAGTTAGAGGTATAATAACATTATTTTTAGCTCTCGTAATGCAACCAAAGTGTAAAACTAATATTATAATTTTCTACAGAACCCGTTCGTATTGTTCCATCCATCCATTGAACTCGCCGAGTTATTTTATTTTGTCATCGAGTAAAAAGCGCAGATTTTCCAACATTCGTATAAATTCTCATTTTATAGCATTGAATCATTTATTCAATGGATTTTGAATCTATCTAGGATATTTTAAATCTGTAATATATACTATCTTTACTGACATTACTAGCAGCGCCCCACGGTTTTACCTGCGTTGTGGCCGTTCTCGTGGGAATTCCGGAATTAAAATTAGTCCAAAACCATCCCTTTGAATGTGGGTTTCCTTTACAAAAATAATTATTCAAATCGGACTAGTAGTTTCTGAGATGCAACCATACAAACAAACTAACAAAGTTGAAACCTTACCGCATAGTTTATACGATTTTGTTTGGATTGAGCAAATTTAATAGCTGTGAATAAGCGAGTTCAATTGAATATAAACTAGTGAGAGAGTAATTTGTGACAGCCAGATTTATAATGGAAGATAAACTGTATCATTTCTTTAGATTTCATTGCTTAGTTTGAATGACAAGGCAGCCATAAAAAGGCCAAAGGCATGTAGTAGCCTAACAAAGCTGATATTAAACAATATCATTGAATATTCAAAAGAACATAATTAAATCTCTAAATACAAAAACAAATAAGCATCTTATTTATTTAAATTGAGGTAAATATAATTAAATTCACTGAGATTAATTAATTAGAAATTTATAATTAGATTTTTCCAATCTTTCTCTACTTAGGCCGATATTAAGTTTAATTAATGTTACTTTGGAATAAGATTACGAAACAACTAGAACTGACTTATTTAATACAAGTAAATCTGACTTATTAATTAAAACTTTACATTGTATTAAACATTATTCAAAACGCAATTACGCCTAGATTACATTACATTTCAAAGTACTTGATTTAAAATGTTGTTGAATAGGAATAACATGTAATTGGTCAGTCTTTTATGAATCTTAAACATTTATTTTCTGCTTTACCAAAAATGTTAATCCAAATTCGGTTAAAATAAAAAAGTATATTAGATAGATGACTAACTTTGGGTTAAAGAAAAGAACCGCATGCGGCGAACGTATTAGTGTATTTGGTGCATATACATGTAGCTTAAAGTCTCACAATATTTTTAACTTAAAAACCACTTTTACTAAGTAAGCAGTACCGGTTTTATCACAAACGACTCTATGTTTCATAATTAGTGCTCAACACTAGGTACCCTAGGACTTAATGAGGTCTTTACAATTTAAAGTGAGAGTAACAGAGTAAAACTATTAAGGCGAATTCCTCAGGCCCTTTAGGAGGTGACGTCGATAAACGACCTACAATCGTAACTAAGAAGTCTATAGGTCACTTCATTCAGCTGAATAAGGTGACCTGTATGAATTGAAAGCCTATAACTTAGGTATTTGGTGGCCTAAGTACCTAGAACTTAGTCCTGCCGACTTCAGCGACGACTTTAATGATTTTTTTTTAATTACTCTAAAATGTATAGCGTAATTGAAAATATCCAATTTAGATCTTGTTTCATTCCTATTTATATCGTTGTCACGTGCACTGGTGGCATTTCAAAGTTTCCGTTAAAAGTTTTCGATAAAAGCTTATCTATTAAAAAAAATGAAAATAAATAAATAACAGAATGTGTGTACAAAAGCCTTACAAAAGCAGGCTTTCCAGCTATCAGATATATCTTTTAGTAGTTATGACAACATCGCTAAAAGCAAAATACTTTCAGTCATATTATAAAAATAGCTTAAATTCTACAACTATCACCATATTTCCTTAGGCCAATCCACAACATAATGAATAATTCCACAACTTTCTCAATTAGTCACAAATATTAACCCAACATTAAAGTAGTTTAATTGACAGTAAAATATCGTTAACTCCCATAGTGGTAAGACTTATAATCCTGTCTCCGGCGGCCGATTATTCGACAATGACGTCACCTGTCAGGGGGTCAAACTCGATAAAATGGGCCCCGATGTAATCCCTTCCTAGATCCTCAGTGTTGACATTTGGGGCCCACCTCCTGACCGCACCCGGGGGATTTGTAAAGTTACTTTAATTAGGATTTCCGAGTTTATCTTAGTTTTGGGTTGAACAGATGTGGACTTCTTTAACTGCTTATGTCCTGGTACCAGAGGGTTAGTGCAAATCCAATTAGTCAGTTACTGTTTTATATGATCTGTTAAATTGGATTTAAAGTTTCATTCAATTGTATTATTGTTAAGGCAAGTTATTATTGTTTGGCTAAGTAACTGTAGAAAATATTTTTTATTACACTCCTTATAACTTAAGTATATTTACTTAGATTTTACCAATATTTAGCTGTTCCCCTATTTAGTCTTCTATATTTGATCAGATTGAGGAATGGTCATTATTGACTTATAATATTTACTGAAGCTTTCAGTGATATATCTAAATAGCTTCAACATAAACGAAGCTTATAGAAGTACATAGATAACTTTATCTATATATATAAAATTCAAAGTCCTGAATGAATGACTGACTGACTGATAATCAACGCACAGCCTCAACCGCTACACCTAGAAACATGAAATTTGGCAGGAAGGTTCTTCAAGTGACGTAAGTGCACACTAAGAAAGGATTTTCGAAAATTCCTACGGGAACGGGCTCAACGCGGGCAAAGCCGCGGGGCGCTGCTAGTATATAATAAAGCTGAAGAATTTATCTTTTTATTTTCGTTTCACTGTTTGTTTGGGCGCACGAATCTCAGAAACTGCTAAGCTGCTTTCATTACTTTTCTTGTAATAGAAAGCCACGTTCCACAGGAAGCCTATAGTCTCTTTTTCATCCCGAAATTCCCACGGGAACGGGCACAACGCGGTAAAACCGTAAGGCGCAGGCTATAAATAAAAGGTAAACAAGTGAACGTGATTGACTCAAGTCTCATTACTTTCAAATTATATACAAAACATTACGTAACATAATTTTCTTCTCATTCTAGCAAATAGAGCTCGGTGACAGGAAGACATCAGTCAAGTCAGGTTCATTGAAATAAGACATGCCAACAGTTGTCGAGGTTACCCTAATAACATCGAGCCACAGTGAACAAAACTTGCAGTATTCTATTTGTACACAATAAAATGCAATCATAATTATAGAATACTATAAAATTGCTGACATTTTCTAACAAATAGTAATTCAGATTTAAGTCTTACGATTAAATGGGGTACAAATATGTTCATTGATTGCAGTTGATTAAACAATATGCCTTAAATTAATGAATATACTTACAAAAAAATTAACAGGCACTAGGCTAAATTGATGAAGGATGTGAAAAATCCCACTTCACACTTTAGTTATTATTATTTCCCTTTAATTTCTTATTAAATAGGTATAATAAGAGTTAACCGGTAACTACAAAACTATACTATGAACGAAATCGTACAATCAGGTGATTTATTTATTTTTAGACATCTGTTTTTGTTTTGAGCCCGTCATCCCAACATAAAGGCCTAAATTTAGGCTTCCCTCTAAAAATAATATATTCGATGGAAATTAAAACATATTTATTTCTAAAACAAATACCTGACCTACTGTATAACGCCACGCTATAACCCGGACGAGTGTAATATACCACTATCAGTTCGCAGTCGACGTAGATGGAACAAGCTCATTAAACTCGCGCGGTTATCCGCCGCTACTCTTTTGTTCTAAACTACAAGATATATGGATGAGAAAATTTTGTTGAGATCTTTATTTTCTTTCTTTAAAAAGTGTGAATTTACATCAACGTCGGGTTGAGAAAATAAAATGTGCTGATGTACTCCAGTTGAACTGCTCCAACTTGCGCTAAATTGATATGAGGGGCTATTTTAAAGGATTTTGTGTTGTTTCACGTAAATAAATGCTTTTATCTCAACTGTTTTATGGCGCGGGTTCCGTTTTATTGTCAATAGAATAATCTTTTCTAGTCATATTATTAGGAGTTTATGTCTTTTAACTGAAAAGACTTGATCTAATGTATAATGTCGCTCATCATTTTGTTTTAATCTGACATGTACTTAACATGTTTATTCAGTATAACAAACTTAAATAAATATAATTTATTCTCAATACTTTTTTATCAAAAGACGTTCTTAATCATACTACGAAATAGATAAAAGACTACAAAAAAATCTACTTTAGGAAAATAGACTAAAGTTTTCTCTATTTTATTTCAACTTTGCAACCGATTCTACAGCAGCTATAAAAAAAGCTACGATAAAATCTTTCAGAAAGTTCAATGAAAAGGTAAAAATTCACAAATAGCCCAGACATATATCAATAAACCACATCTAAGCTACTTTTCAGTCACTCGAAAAAAACTTAATAAAATCCTTGGACGCGTCCTTCTATTATAATCTAGTCCGACTACAATGAAACATCGGGAATAAGAAATATATTCCCAAGTCAATAATACCATTCTGTCTACATCGAGGTTTGCGAGACACTGATCATTTTATTACTTGTATTATATGAATTCAATGTTGAAGAAAGTATATAGAATATATTTCGCCTTTGTTTGTTTGTCTTGGTTTATTTTCTCAGACGAAATAGTGATAATGTTCACTCATTTATTAAAATAGTAACGGATAAAAGTATTAATGGTTTAATTCACGAAAATATACGTAAATAGAGTTTGTACAAATCTAAGTTGTTTTTTGTTTCTAAATATTACACGGACAAATGTATACTCGGCTAATTAGACCAATATCAAGCTCTAAGCTTGTATAATGGAAATAAAACACAAAAATCATTTATAAGAATACATACAAGTATAAACTACACACATATATCTATATGGTTATATCTATAATTACATATATCTATAATTTATTTATCTCTTAATGTTATGAACGATTGCTTCTGAAGAGGAAAAAGTTTTAGAGATAGGGTAAGAATGAAATAAAATCACTAAACCTTTTTCCTCTTCAGGAGCAATCGTCTTCGGCTGGAAAATTGACGACATTGGTCCACATTTTGTGCCAATCCAAAAGAAATAGATTATATCTATCTATACTATAATTGACAACTATATACCAATTATACCTAGTTAAAGTTTGAACGCATAAAACGAATCTGGACACTGCAACTGTTTATTGGGCCTCATTCAAAAAACGTTTTAGTATTAGTTTCGATGTTAAAATTCTTATAAGAACCACACCGCGGATAAAACTGTAGGATGCTGCTAGTGTTCTTGTATAAGTTAAGTTCTCGAAATTTCTGAAGTACAAGTAGCTACAAAACGCTCCCAGTGAAAGGACCAAAAAACTAGACGATATTTAGTTAAGCAGTGTGGAAGCTAAGATTTTGATAGCAACTAAAACATATACACACACAGAAACATAAAGCATCCGTCTTTTTGCATAATATCAAACGACTTCGCAAAACAAGGAACAAATAATTAGATCAAAAGAAAAAACAAAACTAGTAGGTATTACTAGATAAAACACAGAAGCAATATTGTGTATGGTTTAGTATTTTATAAAATATTAGTGCTGTAATTCCTCATTGCAGAGCATAAGCTCTACGCTCTAGTTGTCAGTTCTCAGTAAAGAATATGCTTCATTAAATATTAGTCCAAATTACCTAGAAAATATTATCAGAGTACATCAACCTTTCTGATTAACAATTTTGTACTCACTCAAGCGTTAAAAGAAAGAAATTCACAGAGTGAATTAGACTTGTCTGTACTTTTCTCTATCACTCGTATTTTCATTAATATTTGACGTTAAAACTGACACATAACAAATTAACTGTTAGAATAAGCTTTGGAAAAAACAAAAGAAGACTTTTTTCTTTTGTTAAGTCGTACTAATAAAGAATTATTCATATTTTATTAAGGTAACATTTTAGCGCTGTTTGCACCTCGTCTTTACCTTTTAGCGGAATACATTTGGGATATTATTGCTCGAGCTGTTCTCTTAGCCCAAGAGATATAGTTGTTGACATGAGTATATTATTCACCCCTACTATTGGTTTGCGGGAGCTTATGCGCGTTTATACGACATTGAATTAGTGCGAGAACGGATCGCGGTTGTCGATGTATTTTAGACATTGAAATAGTAACATGGAAATATCGAAGAGAGAATCTGCATACGAATTAGACAATCATATGATCTGAGAATAATTTGAACTTACTCTAACGAAAAACTTTTGTATATATGTTGTTAAAAAGGTATAAAGTAATTGACAAAAATAAATCTATATTGAGAAAAACACACACAAGAACGAAATAACAAGAAAGTAATGTTACTGACTGCGAAAATGATGAAGTAACATAGGTATATTCAAATAATCATTTCAGAAACAATGTGCAGTACCGAACTTGAAGGATGGTGACTATAACTAATGGTCTACGAATTCCGACACCACTAACGAAGTCGAACTTATTTTTACTAACCTGGAAACTATGCAGTAACCATTTCTAAAACGGAACAAACTCGAAACCACTATTAGGGCATGTAAGTAGGCCAGTAGTAAACTTTTAACACCATTAGGCACATTCACCGGGTTTTATGGTAGAGTAGCAAGTGGTAAGGGCTATTGAGACACCACATAGGCCCAGATGACTTACAACCCACTTACTACGCGAATTTTACCCGAGAGTAAAGTTCCCTAAGTTAGTCTATGGTAATATCATGAAGATTTATCATAATTTCTCTCCGACGCGTTATGGTGGCACTTTTTTTATGATAGCAACAATTTTGTTGGCTAATGTATGAGGAATATAGAGAATGCTACTGAGACATTGCTCCTTTGTGTTCAGTAAGGGGTCTAAGAAACAGATTGTGGTGTTGTTTAAGGCTTGTAAGTACTTGTCTCTTATTTTGGCTACCAAAGTTAAAGAAAAATACCTTGATGAATTAACATTTTAACCGGTTTTAAAATTGAGGTTGTGATTCCTTTTTTGTAGCTAACTAAATGTGTTTTACTTCGTATAGCTGTCAAAATTATTTCAGTATATAGAAGAGCACCTAAGTTTGCAGGATATTCTCATTTTGACCAATTTTTTATTTAGCGCTTGTGGCGGAGTTTGACCAAGGGATGTCAGTTCATTGCGTTAAGCAACGTGCAGCTCACCCCCACTTGGATGGGTGGCCGATAGTGGCATTTCTATTTGAGTGCTACCGTATTTCGGAGAACACTTAAAGCAGTCGGTCCCGGTTGTTTCAATCGTTAGACCATGTCGGAGGCCTTTAGGCGGTCTAAAAACTCCAACATCAGGGTTGGCCACTAACCTACTCGACAAGAAGAAGAAGACCAAATTCCATAAATATTATCTTATAATTTCAAATTGGGTTTCCCCTTTTAAAATATAACATCAAAAAGTTAAGCCCAAAATGGTCCAAAAATAGTCGTCACAATGCGATTACTTCCATTAAATCCAGTTAGGAAAACAAAAACTGTTGGACGTCACGACACGTCGTAACTACGAGTTATTAGCAATGCAAATGCAGGGCGCCGTGTGGGCGACTCACTTGCCGCATGCAAAGTGTTTCTGATGTTTTTTGATTCCCACCAAGTTAAGAATTAGTTAAAATGTTTGCTTTATGGTTGGGTTTGAAGAGTTTATTTAATTTGTTGACTTTGGATTGAGAATTAGCTTCTTTTAAGTTTAATGATTTTGATACATAGTTTTGATTGATTTTTATTAAGCGCTGTTTTGGATCTTCTTGGTAACTGCTTGGTATCAGAACAAGCGTTCACAAAATAAATAACTAATAAAAAACCGCCACTGAATCTACCCTGGAATATTTATTTGATATATTTTAGGTTATGGCACTTTTTGTCTCGTTTTAGGATCCTGACACCGTACAATCAAATTTAGGATCGTAATGAAAGTAAAAAAGACGTGTGGCACTCGGGGCTGCCGCGGTAAAGCTATTGCATAGTTATTTTTGTATCACTAGATGGCGTTAGTGGGGAGCGTGAGGTTTTTTCACGTGAGGTTTTTTCATTACGGAATTTCTGGATTCGGTCCCCGCGCTCAAGGCCCGCGATAGAAGCTATGCAATAGCTTAAAATTTTATTCGTATATCTAGAATTGGGCCTGATGGTATGTAATAATTTACTCCACATTTACGTACACTTACCTAAGATGCATAGAATTGTTAATTTAGAACCAAACTAACTTACAAAATAAACTTCCGTTTCCATTCCTTTTTTTTTTCTAGACGTTTTTCTAATAAGTAAAAGCAACACGAACACATTTAAAATTCAGCAAATGTACGCGCCAATTGTAAAGAAACGCATCTCCCAAACATTCTCAGAGCTACCAAATTGTAAATACCAGAAAATCGATTTGGTTCACAAACAATTTTACACCATGTTCCGTTAGTACAGAGTTTATTTCTTGTTGCGCGTTACTATTGCTTGCTAACATTTGTCAATGCGAGTGTAATCTGTCAGTCTGTCAGTGTGTCAACACATACCGAGCGACGGAAACTCGTCGATTCTTCTTCGTGATACTGATTGACGGTAGCAGATAAGCGGAATTCGACGTTGATTCCAATGGCTTAGGGTAGATAATGGCGTGATTGATGAAACATAAATGCTGAAGGACAAATTAGGTATATTCATGTGAAACAATTGTTATACGATTATTCGGATTAAATTAGTATGTGTGCTTTGGACTGCATTAAGTATTTAAACTTTTCTAGCATAAGTACGTTCGTGTAGGTCAGGGCCAATCCTCGTGTCGGAGTCTTTAGACCACTTTAAAGCCCGGTTTCCACTGCGAGCGGAACGGACTCATTAATGACTCCGTTTGGCAGCCATTGCGTGTTTTGTTAAGACTTTTTGTTTTTGCGTGTTATGCGTCTATACAAGTAACGCAATGGTAATTAAACGGAGTCATTAATGAGCCCGCTCCGCTTGCAGTGGAAACCCTGCTTAAGGCATTCGACATGGTCCAATGATTGAAACAACCGGGACCGATCTTCATTAAACATAGCTTAGCTAAAAAAAAAAAGACGTGTGGCACTCGGGGACTGCCGCGGTGAAGCTATTGCATAGCATTTTGTATCAACTTGTGCAATTATATTTGATATATTTGATATCTCTTCTCTCTCACCCCTCCCGCCTCCTCTCTCTCACCCCCTCTCTCTCACCCCCCTCTCTCACCCCCCTCTCTCACCCCCCTCTCTCACCCCCCTCTCTCACCCCCTCTCTCACCCCTCTCTCACCCCTCTCTCACCCCTCTCTCACCACCTTCCCTCACCCCCCTCCCTCACCCCCTCTCTCACCACCCTCTCTCACCCCCCTCTCTCACCCCCCTCTCACCCCCCTCTCTCACCCCCCTCTCTCACCCCCCTCTCTCACCCCCCTCTCTCACCCCTCTCTCACCACCCTCTCTCACCACCCTCTCTCACCACCCTCTCTCACCCCCCTCTCTCACCACCCTCTCTCACCACCCTCTCTCACCGGGGGGTGAGAGAGAGGGGTGAGGGAAGGTGGTGAGAGAGTGGTGAGAGAGGGGTGAGAGAGGGGTGAGAGAGGGGTGAGAGAGGGGGGTGAGAGAGGGGGGTGAGAGAGGGGGTGAGATATGTGTGAGAGAGGGGTGAGAGAGGGGTCTCTCACCCCTCTCTCTCACCACCCTCTCTCACCACCCTCTCTCACCCCCCTCTCTCACCCCTCTCTCACCCATCTCTCACCCCTCTCTCACCCCCTCTCTCACCCCCCTCTCTCACCCCCCTCTCTCACCCCTCTCTCACCCCTCTCTCACCCCTCTCTCACCACTCTCTCACCACCTTCCCTCACCCCCCTCCCTCACCCCCTCTCTCACCCCCCTCTCTCACCCCCCTCTCTCACCACCCTCTCTCACCACCCTCTCTCACCCCCTCTCTCACCCCCCTCTCTCACCCCCCTCTCTCACCCCCCTCTCTCACCCCCCTCTCTCACCCCCCCTCTCTCACCCCCCTCTCTCACCCCCCTCTCTCACCCCCCTCTCTCACCCTCCTCTCTCACCCCCCTCTCTCACCCCCCTCTCTCACCCCCCTCTCACACCACCCTCTCTCACCACCCTCTCTCACCCATCTCTCACCCCTCTCTCACCACCCTCTCTCACCCCCTCTCTCACCCCCCTCTCTCACCCCCCTCTCTCACCCCCCTCTCTCACCCCTCTCTCTCACCCCTCTCTCACCACCCTCTCTCACACCCCTCTCTCACCCCCCTCTCTCACCCCCCTCTCTCACCCCTCTCTCTCACCCCTCTCTCACCACCCTCTCTCACCCCCTCTCTCACCCCCTCTCTCACCCCCTCTCTCACCCCCTCTCTCTCCCCCCTCTCTCACCCCCTCTCTCACCACCCTCTCTCACCACCCTCTCTCACCCCCCTCTCTCACCCCCCTCTCTCACCCCCTCTCTCACCCCCTCTCTCACCCCCCTCTCTCACCACCCTCTCTCACCCCCTCTCTCACCCCCAACGCACAATCGCACACAACGCCGTGTCGAAGACTGCCGAACTGAAACGACCACACCTCCTTCCCGTCGGATCGGGTAAGCGTGAGGTTTTTTCGTTACGGAATTTTTGGATTTGGTCCCCGCGCTCAAGGCCCGCGATAGAAGCTATGCAATAGCTTAAAAATATAATCTAAAACGTATTTTTGACATTTTTGTTTTCCAAGTGAAAACTTCTTTGACCGCGCTGAGCAATATGTAGCTATTAAAAGAGACTAATTTTGCGGGTGTTATAAGAGACTGACCGCAAAAACTCTCGGCTATGCAACGCTTGTGTGGCTAAAGGCGGCCGTAGTTGACTATGTGAAAGTTATCGCTTCTGTCGTATCATACTTATAGTATTACCACATACCTTTTTTTAACTTTACAAAGGATTAGCCAAATAGGTTGTTAAGAAAATCCCGGTGATACCAAATCAAATGGGTGTTGGGTTTCTGACTTGGCAATACACTTGATTCAATTTCCAAGCCCTTTATTAATAAAGATCAAAATATGAAATATGTAAACCGCTCCTAATAACAGATGAAGTCTATTTGATCTCCGAACATATTATACGATCCTAAGCTTTGCTATAATGAATAACTAGTTATCCAACTCCATAAAAAGAAGTTTCAACTTCAGTGTGCATATTTTTACTTTACGTTTCAGTTTCAACTAAGTGTACCTGCTTCATACAGCTAGTTGTAATGTCACTTGTATTGTAATCTACTCCGTAATAAAACTGTCCCGTATTTTACTCCGAGAAAACTGTGCCATAAAGAGGTTTTAACATTATATTCGCAATTTTAATCTAAAATTGCTTGAAAATACCAACCAAATGACGCAAGAGGAAGCCCATTAATCTCATAAGGGAGTATACCTATACACAAGGCCCGTGCTCAAATATCGACGCTTCGCGCGTGACTCCACGCCTCTACCTCGAACACCCGTAGGTATTTATTTTTACAGCGTTTTTCAATTTACATAAAACCAGATTTCGAGTATAAAAACTGGTTATATACCCTTATTATTCCCCCCACGTCTGTTACAACGAGACGTGTACAAATGTACCGTTTTATTTTCTATCATTTAATCCTATAATAAGTTGGCAACGAAAATCAGTTTTTACAAAAACGTTTTTTCAATCTCCTTTGTTCTTAAGCTTAAACCGTAATATTAAAGGGTCTACTTACTTATACGTAACATTAAAATACACATGTAAGTAGAGTGAAATATACTCGAATCCGAGAAAAAACAATCTTGTATTAGACTGGTATTACGGGGTACCTCGAGGGTGGGGATGTAAACCCGAAAGGTTTTCTGAACAAGAGTGTTCAGTAACAAATACGGGGATGAGAGGTCTTACGATGAATGTATTATGGAGCAGATCTGTTGTCGGTTAGCCTTATGAAGGGTACTGATGTGTCCTTTGGCTAAGGAGCCGTGTACAGAGTAATGTGAGTTTTGTTATCATAGCCGTAGAGTTTAAGATTCTGAACGTTTTTATTTACTGTTCAAATACATTTTTTGAAGCTGTTTAGATATTTTTTAGTATTTACTCATACGATTAGGAAGCGTGCACACTTTTGCTTGTGATAGAATTGTAGAGAATAAATGAGGCAAAGTTTTACGAAGTTACATTTTAGCAAATCGTATGAATATTCTGATTGACTTTTAGCGACACTTTTGTAATATTTTCAGAGTGGACATTGAGATATGTTATGCCTATTTTTAATTAATAGTGTTCACTTTAATCGCACCTAATGCTATTTTAGCAAGATCGAAATTTCAATACCCCGTACAAAGCAACGGTCAATTCAATCTAATAACGTTCGTAAATTCAATGTTGCCATACAAACTGTAGAATTATCTTCTAATTTAATTTACTATCCAACATTTTCGTTTACATTTCGATTTCAAGGATGATTCGATCCAATGCTAACCGACCTCAACTTTGAAACCGTTTACTTGGGTTGAAGTGATTAAGTTAAAATCACTACTTCGTATAACGGGTAGCCAATGACACTTGTCAGTTACATGGTCTAACGCTCGTACTAAGAGATGTCAAATGCCTCCTTAGTAGAGATTTAATGAGTGATTTTGACATATATAATGTTTGAAAAATTACGTTGAAAACTAATTAAAAATAGCGTCAATTAGTAAATTGCCGATTTAATAGACGTGCGGCAGTAACCTAACCTTACCTAAATTATTATTGTTTAAGTTTTAGAAGCAAATTATAAAAAAGTATTCTAAGTAAAACGTTCATAAAACGGCAACAGAGCTTTCAAAGTTTCCCTTTTCAACAAAACTAAACCACTATTAATAATCCTTAAAAGTAGACTTAATTAAACGTTGAATATAACTACAACTTCACTCGCTAGTAACATAACTGCCAAAGGAAAAAGCTTTTGCAAATAAACTACAATTTTGTGGTCACGATTAAGTTTCACACGTTTGTAAGTCGCGTTATTAAATTCCAGGGGCGGACTTGGAGTGTGGGGCGACTACTGTCATGTCTGTACTACCTTTAGAATTTAATACAAATAAAATATGTAGATTTTCCTTTGAATGAATTTGTGGAAACGTCTAAATAAGTATTGGAGTAAATTATGTATCTCACTGATTCGTCGACGTCAGTAAATAAAAAAGCTACGGCGCCGGTGATGTTAAATAATTCTAATTGTATGCTGCCATTTATGATTTAATACATTTCTTTTTAAATATGTCAAAAACCCGTCATTAACTTCTAAAAATCTCTGACTCCTGTCTTAAATTTAAGAAATGCAAAATGTAATAAAAATATTACTGAAAACGGTACTTATATTATCTGCATAATAACGATAAGTATGTAAAATTAATTATGATTAAATTATACCGCTGGAAAGAACACTGTGTATCTTTTAATCACTTTAACGTTTGACTTTAAACCCACCAATACACGAAATGGTACACGGCTATTCAAATAAACCCACTATCCGTAACTGTGGGTTCAAAACGAAACGAATTGCCAACACATTTCAAATGGAAATTTATTTTAATTTAATATACAATCTTTTGATGTCGCCGTACCGCAAATACTACAAAACAAAGCGGCACAGTCTATCCGTACCTTAATTTAGTAAAACTCATATTTCGAGTTGACTTGGCCTCGATAGAGCGGTAGTGACGTCACAGGTGGCGAAAAGGCGGTTGACTTTGTAATTCAAATCCGACCGCTCTACCTGGTGTTAAGGCGATGCGATATTTAAATGTGGAATATTAGATTTCACAAAGTATAACGCCTTAATATTTTCGCTGAAGAATTATTTTTGCAATGATGAATGATAAGACTTGTCACAGAGGTGGACTAAGTTGAAGTTTTTCATCTTTATTTGCTTTAAGAACTTCATTTGTAGTTCATTTATTCATTATTTTTTACTTTAGTTAAATTAAAGCTCATTTATTATAAATTAAATTAATAAGTACGGTAAATATTATTGTTATAATTTATAGAACACAATCTGTTTCACAAACATTAACGAAATTATTAAATGAACGTAGCATTTATAAACAAAATAAATGAGATTAAAGGCAGCTTTGTCATTTTGTGACATTTTTCACGTGTAAAAGCAAAACAACATGTGTATCGAAAACATAAAATGTCTGAAACCTTTTGATCGTATTAAACATTTCCCACAAACTGTTTTCACTCAAATTAATTTCGTAATGTTACAAACATCGTTAGTAATTTTCACGATATTAGAGGTAGTATAATTACACAAATTACGTGTTATCTCTAAGATGAGCGTAACGTCAAGATTTTATACGAAATTCCTTTTAGCTAAGTGCTTACTCCTTTACGACATGGATATAAATCTTGCTTACATTAAAAATTTATGCACGATTAGAGAGTAGGGATTAAAGATAATTTTGTAAGTAGGTAGTAAGATGGGTCCAATTGAGATAGAACAATGTGACGTTGAAAAACTGAGCCTTTTAAAAGTACCTATCCTACTAATATTATAAATGCGAAAGTTTGTATGTATGGATGTATGGATGTATGGATGTATGGATGTTTGTTACTCTTTCACGCAAAAACTACTGAACGGATTTGGATGAAACTCTACAGTAATGTAGGTTATACATCAGAATAACACATGGGATATATTTTATCCCGAAATTCCCGCGGGAACGGGAACAAAGCGGGTAACACCGCGGGGCGCAGCTAGTTTAGTGATAAAAGTGAATTATATTAGACATGTGGTCTCATATCTTTCACATCCTGTGACATATAGCTTTGATAGCAATAAATATTTTATAAAGGTTGTATTGGTTATAATTACGAAATTAAGTGCTTTGTAGTTTGGTTTAGGTTTAATAATAATGACTCGAAAGTATTCTATAAGTTACTACACACTAATTAATCTTGACAGAATACTGATGAGCTGGTTGGAACAATGTAAACAGAATCATCAGTTCTTTCATTGTTTCCTGAATAACGCGACTGAAAATTCAATGAGAGACGCCATCATTCAACTTGTATCATTCGCCATTCAGTAACCGTGAAAACAATAAAAGTCCACAATTCACCGCTTCCCACATTGTTCAATTGTACAGAAAAGCATATTTTTCCCGGCATTTGTGTACAACAAACTCATTTACAACTAAAAATCAAGCAAGAATGCCACATTAAATCGGCGCGTTATTGTAATAACCTTCAAGTTGGCTCGCAGCCATTCCGCGCAGGCTTGAATGTAAAATAGGTGAAATATCAAACTTAGTGGTAACAAGAAAAACACATTTGTGGGTTGGAACTTTCGCATTAGGCAGGTCGAATAGGCCGGGTGTGCCACCGGTTTACGTCCTAACTTTGATGGCCGGATCGCGGGGTTATTGAATCCCTCCCTGGATTAATTGAATTTGCAAGTTGCCACAATGAGATGGAGTGGACGGAGAAATGGCTTGAAAAAATTTAATGAAAAATGCGAGTCGGAGTTCTTTACGTTAGTTTGTTGACTGTGGAATTGCAGTTGCGATGATTGAATTTTTATATTACATTTCTTTTATCGGTATGATCGTCATGCTTGAAAAATCTTTGCTCTATAAAAAAAAAAGTGTTAGCCCGTAATGTCCCACTGCTAGGCAAAGGCCTCTCATCTCACTGAAGTTATCAGTACAGTGAGGAGGATTAGGCATAATCACCACGCTTGCCTAATGCGGGTTGGTGATCTCAAACTCGAGCCACGTTTTGAAAAGTAGGAAACATGTTTTCGCTCGACCCGGGAATTGAACCCGGGACCTCAGTCTTGGCAGGTGACCGCACATACCACTAGACCACCGAGGCGTTCAACAACAACCTTGCTCTATAACAAAGTTTTAAAAATTGTACAGAAATTGTACGTTTAAATTAGAAAATCTAAAATATTTCAACGCACCATCGTAAAAGCAGATGCAATCGACAGTATCAATATTAACTCAAACATGCATTCCAATCGAACGATTGGCATTAACACTTAACAATCGATCAATCTTGTAAAGCCGCGGACAGGGAAGCGCATCATTCGTTACCCGAGCATATTCGATTCAGTATGACTCGGGTGATTTATCGATGTGATTGCACCGAACGTCTCGGTCCAACGGATGCGATAATCGATATCACACGGCTCACTTTTATTATGCGAGTCGAATACCTTCACTCACCCGAGACGATTTTCACAGTTGCAACTTTATCGATATGAATCTTATTTCGCCTTTTTGCAATGTTGCACTAAACTTTTAATTAGCCTTTACCAAGTTTTCAAGGGTTTTTACGTTAGTCTTTGAATTTACGTCTAGCGTTAAGTTTTGAAAAGTTCTTGCAGTTATGGACGCTCATTACTAAAGTAGAGTTGTTAACTTGCTCAAAAACTTTTAGGTACAGATCGATGTGAAAGTAATTAGGCTAGAGAAAGTGTTTAAATTAGTTGGATAGAGAAAATTCTTTAAAAGCAACATGCTTGAAGTAAGTTTTGGTTCGCTGTTCGTTTTACCTTCAACTTGAATAGAAATAATATTTGCTACGAAACGGTGCGATGGGCTCGTTAGCGCTACTTCTCTTTCGAGTGTATTGACTTAAACAGTTCGTTGCTTCTGACAACGGCTTCGCTTTTTTGGAACTAGCGATGTCACAGACATTCGGAAATAACATTATTTATACGTTTAGACGACCTTTGATATAATATAGGAACGTGTGGGAGACTTCTGCCGCTGATCGAAACACAATTGATAAATAATTGAATTCAAGACGAGACAATATTGGAAATATATCATTCAGCTAGAATTCGCATTATAACGCAAATAGCTGATATATTCTCTACTTGATAGGTACAATGAGATAAAGGCCACTTTATATTGGGAGTTGAAACATTGAAGTTGTCGCGTCAAAGGCATAGTTCGGGGACGAGTAGTCTCCACGCGTTCGTGGAAAATGTTGTCATTGTATACCTTTTGTTTTTGATAAACATCTCGAGTTGTTTTTCCTGGGTCGGGAGGGTCTACAGCCACTTGGATTGCGTCGTTACTCGCCATAAGCAATCATCTAAGAAAGAAGGGACGTACGTGACCGAGGAGTCGGGGCTTATTGCGAATAGCTATACTCTCCTCTTATTGGCTCTAAAATGAAATTCATGTTTCTGGTTTCGTACTTTTGTTTTAATATCCGTTAATTTTAATGCCCTCAAGCTGTCAGTTTTTAGAGCAATCTTGATGAAAATGATGGTTTTGAGTTATTATTTTTATTTTATGACTGTTTTATTGCCTTTACAAAACCGACCGTCGCCTTCATTGTGTTAATATTGTTCAAGATTATTTATACTCCGTTTTCAAGAAACTTGAATTTGAACTGTGACTTAATGAGTACATTTGGCCAAAACTTTTTTGATTTAATTTATTTTTATTCATCTTTTTCTTAGCGTGTCAATGGCTATATTTCCCTCAAATGTAATCTTACCAAAATTATGCCAGTTTTTATCCAAAGTATAATGTTGATACCAATAAGACCGAAAATCCCGATATCCTCTGTATATGAGTAGTTAGACTGAGTTTAAATTCTAAGATAATATTTTATTACGATAATTATTCTACGGATAATTATTTATTAGAATGGCTGGAGGGTAAGTATGTTGTTGTAGAGTAGAGTATGTCAGAATTAACATGTTGTTTTCTACTATTAATCTATACTATCTATACTAATATTATAAAGAGGAAAGGTTTGATTTTTTGTTTGTTTGTTTCGAATAGGCTTTGAAACTACTGCACCGAATTAAAAAAATCTTTCACCATTCGAAAGCTACACTATCCCTGAGTGACATAGGCTATATTTAGTTTAAAAAAAAAATTATTATAGTTTTGTGACAATAAGCGATTTTTTATATTAAAAAAAGACGTGTGGCACTCGGGGACTGCCGCGGTGAAGCTATTGCATAGCATTTTGTATCAACTTATGCAATTATACTATATATATATTCTTTTAAATTATTTTATTCATGCAGTATTGCTTATTGTGGGTTCACCCCTCCCGCCTCCTCTCTCTCTCTCCCCTCCCGCCTCCTCTCTCACCGCTCCCGCCTCTTCTCTCTCACCCCGCCCGCCTCCTCTCTCGCTCTCACCCCTCCCGCCTCCTCTCTCTCTCACCCCTCCCGCCTTCTCTCTCTCTCTCACCCATCTCTCTCACCCCTCTCTCTCACCCCTCTCTCTCACCCCCCTCTCTCACCCCCCTCTCTCACCCCTCTCTCTTTCCCCTCTCTCTCACACCTCTCTCTCACACCTCTCTCTCACCCCTCTCTCTCACCCCTCTCTCTCACCCCTCTCTCTCACACCTATCTCTCACCCCTCTCTCCCACCCCTCTCTCTCACCCCTCTCTCTCACCCCTCTCTCTCACACCCCTCTCTCCCTCCCCTCTCTCTCACCCCTCCCTCTCACCCCTCTCTCTCACCCCTCTCTCACCCCTCTCTCTCACCCCTATCACTCACCCCTCTCTCCCACCCCTATCTCTCACCCCTCTCTCCCACCCCTCTCTCTCACCCCTCTCTCCCACCCCTATCTCTCACCCCTCTCTCTCACCCCTCTCTCTCACCCCTCTCACTCACCCCCCTCTCTCACCCCCCGTCTCATCTCTCTCTCTCACCCCCAACGCACAATCGCACACAACGCCGTGTCGAAGACTGCCGAACTAAAACGACGTTAGACGATGCACGGCCTTCAAGCCACACCTCCTTGCCCGTCGGAGTGGGGAGCGTGAGGTTTTTTCGTTACGGAATTTCTGGATTCGGTCCCCGCGCTCAAGGCCCGCGATAGAAGCTATGCAATAGCCAACTCGCCAGCTCGCCAGCTCGCCAACTCGCCAACTCGCCAGCTAGCCAACTCGCCAACTCGCCAGCTCGCCAGCTCGCCAACTCGCCAGGTCACCAACTCGCCAGCTCGCCAGCTCACAATCTCGCCAGATCACCAACTCGCCAGCTCGCCAACTCGCCAGCTCGCCAACTCGCCAGCTCGCCAGCTCACAAACTCGCCAGATCGCCAACTCGCCAATTCGCCAACTCGCCAGCTCGCCAGCTCGCCAACTTGCCAGTTCGCAAACTCGCCAACTCACCAGCTCGCCAACTCGCCAACTCGCCAACTCGCCAGCTCGCCAACTCGCCAACTCGCCAACGCGCCAACTCGCCAACTCGCCAATTCGCCAATGCCAAATGCACGGCCTTCAAGCCACACCTCCTTGCCCGTCGGAGTGGGGAGCGTGAGGTTTTTTCGTTACGGAATTTCTGGATTCGGTCCCCGCGCTCAAGGCCCGCGATAGAAGCTATGCAATAGCTTAATAAATTATTTAAAGCCACACCTCCTTGCCCGTCGGAGTGGGGAGCGTGAGGTTTTTTCGTTACGGAATTTCTGGATTCGGTCCCCGCGCTCAAGGCCCGCGATAGAAGCTATGCAATAGCTTAATAAATTATTTATTATTTAAGATTGCTTTTAAACCTATATTTATCACTTTTTGAATTATTAGATTCTGACATTCCATTTAAAAGATATCACGAGTAAATATTTTTTTAAATAACCACTCGGCGGCTAACTATGCGCTGTGGAGTGGCAGGCGTCACTCGGGCACGGAGGTACGGGGGGGTTAAGATCACGAAATAATCTAACGCGCGGCTCACTCGCGCGATCGGCTCCCTACTGAATGGTCGTGTGCGTGCGGAAATAAAAAAATTGTCGCTTGATAATATTTTGTCGCTTAGTTAGTAGTTAATAATTCGTTAACAGGTAACTAATCCCATTCAAAAAGTTCTTTTCAGAGCTAAATTCTAGCATATAGCATAGGTAATTATTTAGTTCGAAGACTTTTTTATCTTTTATCATTTTAAAATGCCCAAAAGATCAAGATCTCAACTTTCTAGAAATAATTCTCAGGCCAGGGCCATAAAAACATGTCGAAATAAAGAATCTTCATCTGAAACTGAAAATCGTCTTTTAAGTCAGAGAGAATATGTGGCACAATCGCGTGCCAGAGAGTCGAGTAACGAGCGTTCGCAACGGCTCGCTGAACAGAATATTAGAACCTCTCAAAGACGCGCGCGAGAGTCCAGTCTTGAGCGTTCGCAGCGCCTAGCTGAACAAAATTTAAGAACCTCTCATGTGCACGCGCGAGAGTCAAGTACTGAGCGTTCGCAGCGGCTTGAAGAGCAAAATTCCAGAAATATACAATCCCGCACTAGGGAATCAAGCTCAGAGCGTTCCCAACGCCTTCAAGACCAGAGAGAACGACAACAGACTACAAGAGCTAGAGAATAATAAAAAATACACAAAACAATGAAAAAAGTACAAAAAAAATGAATTATATCTAAGAATTAAATTTCCCATTTTGTTTAAATTCGACGCGAAAAATTGAGAATGTGTGTTTCATGTTTAGTACCCGTGCGAAGCCGGGACGGGCCGCTATATAAAATAAAGTCGTCTCTGTTTCGTGTCTGTTTGTCTGTTTGTCTGTATGCTTAAATCTTTAAAATTACGCAACGGATTTTGATGTGGTTTTTTGTAATAGGTAGAGTGATACAAGAGGAAGGTTTTTATGTAAAAAAAATCCCGAAATTCCCACGGGAACGGGCACAACGCGGGTATATGTAACCCAAGGTATGAAAAACATGCCTAAAAAAATTGGTTATTGGCGTGCGCTACTAAATCTATTGATGATACACAAAAACAATGTTCTACACAATCAAAGTACATAATATCATTGCAAACAAATAAGTTCGCGAGGGCATATGTCTAACTATTATAGTTAAGCCACAATAACCGTTTTTAGTTAAAATTAATTAGTTAAAAAAGGAGTGTAATTTTAAGTTGATGATATTCATATAATGATATGAATCTACATCAAAATAAATGACTCTACAATCAAGGTTAATTATGTTTCTTTGTATACCTTTTTAAATTATTAAAATCGGACAGTTAGTTTCAGAGTTATGATGAGAAATATCACTACATAGTATAAAATAAAGTCGTCTCTGTTTGTCTGTTTGTCTGTATGCTTAAATCTTTAAAATTACGCAACGGATTTTGATGTGGTTTTTTGTAATAGGTAGAGTGATTCAAGAGGAAGGTTTTTATGTAAAAAAAATCCCGAAATTCCCACGGGAACGGGCACAACGCGGGTAAAACCGCGGGGCGCTGCTTACAAAATAATAATGCTCAATGGCGGGTCTCTTATGGCTACTTACTGTTTCGTGCGGTCAAAGCGCGCGGGGATATACCTATCTACCTACGAACTACGAACGACGAAGACGCGCTATGTAGGTATTATCCCGAAATCTTGATTGTGTATACATATATACTCGCGCGAGACATGTAATATTTTAGCCCCAATTTCCCACTTTAAATTTTGATTGTGTATATTCCTGCGGGAGACACGCAATGTTTTATCCCGATTTTCCTACGTGAAATCTTGATTACCCGAAGCGAAGCGAGGGCGGGTCGCTAGTATCATATAAGTTTGCTCTTAAGCCAGCTCGTACTTGAAATTGAAACGTTTAATTGAATTCTTTAAAAGTATTTATTGTATTTAGTAGGATTTTCCTACCACGTCTCTTGCTCTTGCTCATGACTTTAATATATAAGTTCATTCGCCTGATTCAACATTTGGTGCATTCTTGCATTCGGTGAAAGTCTAGTATGAAAATCTTCGCTATCGATGGCCCAAGTAGAAACAGGTTCCAAGTTTGGTAACCAAAATAGATCCAAGCAACCGCATCACGCGAATGACTTACTTATAATAATTACAAGAAACTCATCGCTCAAATTCCAATTCAGTGAGCGCGCTTACTATCAATTAAACAAGGCACTGACCCTTTATTTAAATCTGTTTGTTCACAGAATTGCCTCCAGATAAGCCTAAAATCAAAGCTGAGAAGGGTTGGTACGCGTCCGGTGATTCGTTGAGGGCGCAATGCTCCTCTCCCCCCGCGGACCCGCCTGCCAACCTCACCTGGTTGCTCAATGGGAGAGGTGTAAGTACCTATTACTTAATAAGGAGTTATAATTTAACTTTAACATAATCTACACCAGTGGAAGAAAGATTTCATTTGTTTTCCGGCCGTGTGTGTCTAAAGCCCGTACGCAGACACGTCAAATGCTTCCTTAGTAGATATTTAATGGGTGATTTTGAAATGTAATGTATACCAAATTTCGTTAATTAGTTAAATGTCTAGTCACGTCTCTGAGTGCGGCAGGTAAGTCTATCGTATATCGCAAGTGACGGCGACTGCCTTTTAAAAAAAAAAGAATATTGTATATTGGATCTTACAGTACATTGTGTTCTTATTTCAAAAAAATGCTACTCACTCGATACCCGTCAGCAATAGTAGCAATAGACAACCAACTTTACCAACGGTAGCAGTAGTCACCCTTGATAACGAAAGAATCTTATGAGTTGATAATATCACTACATAGTCTAAAACAAAGTCGCTTTCTGCTGTCTGTCCCAATGTATGCTTAGATCTTTAAAACTCCGCAACAGATTTTGATGAAGTTTTTTTAAATAGATAGAGAGATTCAAGAGGAGTTTTATAAGTATAAAAAATTCCCGGAATTCCCACGGGAACGGGCACAACACGGGTAAAACCGCGGGGCACTGCTAGTAAGTAAAAAAGTAAAAAAAAAAAAAGTATTAGCCTGTAATGTCCCACTACTGGGCAAAGGCCTCTCATCTCACTGCACTGCTAGTATAACTATACATTATAGTACTAGCACAATTATAGTTACCATAGATCAACTGTTCCCGTAATCATTTTAGGAAAAAGCCAAACAACACAAACTTTATTATTCACATAATGTCTCTCGCATAAAACAGCCATGAGGACAAAACATACATCCATTTAAGAAACGTCGGGCCTTCTTTAATTGTTAGGTTAGGGTTCTTAGTTGTATCGTATTGGATGCGGCAACGTCTGGGGTAGTTTGAAATGATTTACTAATGCAATAGCAATGCAAATAGTAATTTAAAAATACACAAATATATAACGTCCATAAGTTAGTTAGACCCAAATTAATCTCTTAGTTTGAATTAAGGAAGTAATTTTTCAAAAAAAATCATACATAAAGGAGGTAGAATTATCTGACGTCTCTGAGTACGACCACTCTACATTTTCCATCTACAACGCAACCGCAAACCATGCCCATAGTAATTAACACCCTAAATCCCATTATAAAACTGACAATTAAAAAGCACGGCAATATTAATTTGTCGCCGTCTCGTAGTGACGTCATCAGAGTGGATTCTGACGTCACGTCACACGGACCCGGTTGATAAATGAACGGGTTGGTTATACTCGTAGCCAGCTTCCCTGCGAACATCTTTGAATCGAGAATTTTCTAGATAGATTAATGTTGGATATTATTTTACTAAAGATGAGTTTGTGGAAAACATAAATAGGAATTGTTGATTGAATTAAGAAAAGTTTCCGTTTGATAATCAAACTGTGGGACTAGATTAATATTCTGGATAGGGTTTAAAATTTTGCTACGTCCTATAATAAACAAACAAAGTCCCTTTAGTTTCTTAGAATTATTCTCATAATATGAAAATTGAAACAAATAACAATTATAGTTCGTAGAAAGAGAAGGAGTATTTTCCAATATACATTATACACATTCAAACTGTACATATTTATAATACTAGCCGCGCCTCGCGGTGCTACCAGCATTGTACCCATACCCGCGGGGATTTCGAGATAAAATGTATGCCTTCTGATGTTATAACTTAAGTTACTGTAAAGATTCATCCAAATCTGTCCAGTAGTTTTTTCGTGAAAGAGTAACAAACATACATACATCCTCACAAACTTACGCTTTTATAATATGAGTAGGATTAGTAGGATAGGATATTTATTAAGTATCAAAATTCTGAACATTGAAAAGATTCGAAAATACCGTAAAAATATTAAAACTCGACCAAATAAAGAACATAATAAATATCAGAAGACCTCGGATACTTTCGATAAATTATAGGTATTTTACTCCAACGACCCTATTTCGTTCATACAGTACCAAAACGGTATGAAATCGAGTCATTTTCATCGTGTTCACTCCCACAATACGTCGCTGTTGAACAAATTGAATTGAATCGGACAGAATAAGAGCATTGTGCTCTAATATTGATGTAACTTTGTGGGTGCAGGTTACGATCTGATACCGCGATGCCGCGAACAAAACTTGATGTATTTTTCACTTTTGAAAATACTTTAAGTAAGTTAAGTACAGATGTAGTGAATAATCCTTTCCTTTCGTATTTTCTCGGAAATGTTCGTTTTTGTCTTACTACTTCACTCGCACTCAGTACCCATCGAGACAACAGTTTGACATTTGACATTGATAAATAAAGTATGCGATTTATTTGATACCTACACGTAATTTAATAATACAGTAATTCATAGACACATCGGCACCATTCGGGTGTTATCGTTGTTCCGAGTTTTGCCGATATGAAAGGATTATTCACTACATCTGTATTAGCCTGTAATGTCTCTCTGCTGGGCAAAGGCCTCTCATCTCACTGAAGATATCAATACAGTGAGGAGGATTAGGCATAATCATCATCATAAATTTAAGAGCAAGGCTCTTGTCGGTGAGTCCGATGCAGACTTCTAGGCATAATCATGCGTACCAAACCCGAGCCATGTTTGAAAAGTAGGAAACATGTTTTCGCTCGACCCGGGAATCGAAGGCGACTGCACATACCACTAGACCACCGAAGCGTTTGGAAAATACTTTAATGTATTTTATAATAATTGGACTTAAACAGACCTAGTAGTGAACATTCTAACCAGAAGAATCTCGTGGCTTCTCCGTGCTGTATCGCTCTCGAAGGAATTTCAGGATAAAAGTAATTTTCATCCTGAAATTTTCAATTCTGCAGATAGTTGCAGAGATAAGTTAAATAATAACATTTTTACTATAATTATTAGTATAGATTTGAATCTTGGTTTGTTTCTGATTGAGGAACCATTTTGACGTGATTGTCTTTTTAATGCTATATTATCTAATTTCGTTTAAATCATAAATAAAAATATGATATTCCTACTACAGTATGATACTGATATGTCACTAAGTGCTTGCCCACGTTGACTCGCGGGCGCGGTGGCGGGCGCGGTGGCGGGCGCGGTCACGAAATATCAAACATATGACGTGATTTCCAAGTGTTCACGTTCAAAACGCACGTGCGGTGTAAGTAGCGAGCTAACTAGCGACTAGCGCGTGCGGCGCGCTCGCTCCAATTTCAAACGCTTGAGACGTTTGTGTGTGTTCACGTCAAACTAGCGGTGGCGCGCGCGATTTACTCGCGACGTCAGGTAAGTTCAACCAGTTTGAACTTGCCGCTAGAAACGATAGCGCGTTTTTATCATGTCGTTCAATACAGAAGAGTTTATTAGTGCTGTTCAGGCTAGAACTCCTATTTGGCAAAGTAAACACAGTCATCATATGAATAGAAATGTTTTTAATAAGGCTATGGAAGGAAATTGCTGGAGAGTTATCCCGTGACCACGAGCGGTGTAATCCGCTCGAAACGTCGGGTACGTATTTTAGTAAAATACGCTAAATTCTAACGCGATACAGACCCGTTTCATTTAGTATAATGTTTCCTGATATGTTTACGACCTCTGACAATACGTCACACTCGCGCGAACGCCTGGCGGTTAACGTGAACACGAGCTCGCAACGTTTCCCGCGCCCTCCACCGCGCCCGCGCCCGCGCTTTCAACGTGGACAAGCACTAAGTGAACTCTTGATCTAATTATGGCGAATGTGTCACAATTTTTACAATTAGATTGTTACTTACACTCCGACACAAAAAAATCCATGAAACTGTTTACAAATTCTGACAAAAGCCGTTATTTCTCAGCTTAATGGGACCTTTTCATATTATAAATAGACTTTATAGGAATGGAAAGAAATTATATAGAAATTACGGGGAAGATCCATTTATAGGATTTTCTTTGAAACTGTTTCTACATCAAAGCGTACGGGCAACGTTATATCTAATACTACATTTTATATATAAAATTCTCGTGTCGGAGTGCTTCTAGATAAACTCCTCCGTAACGGCTAAACCGATTCTCATGAAATTTTGTGCACATATCGGGTAGGTCTAAGAATCGGACAACATCTAGTTTTCATCCCCCTAAATGTTAAGGGTGGTCCACCCCTTAATGTTTATATGGCAAAACAACGTTTGTCTCGTCAGGTAGTATTTCATAAAATACTTATCTAGATTCGTAGGTATACATAATATTAGAAAACAAAGACCCCAAAAGCTGTCAGTCTGTATGTACCTAATTGTTTTTGTCAAAAAACTACTCAACGGATGTGAATGTGGTTTTCAGGAATGCGAATGTATGACTTCTTTTCATGCTAAATTCCCACGTTTACAACGCAGGTAAAACCGCGGGGAACTGCTAGTAATAAAATGTTTTAAAGCTACTAAAGAATATGTAGATCAATAATATATTAATCTACTGGGTTTTATATGGATTTTTGTTTGAACAGACTTCAATTAAAATAAAGCATTCCATTCATCTATTCGTCTTATTGTACACCTCTTCAGTGAGCGTAGAAGCTTTTGCTCAGCTGTGGGATTCACTACTTTGTCTTTGTACTTTTATGTAACTTGACTTAACAAACAAAAAGAAAAAGATATTCTTATTTAAAATGTTTTTTTTAAGTAGTACAAATTAATTTGAGGAATCATTCGACGATATTAGAAAGTTTCCGACCAAAATATTAATATAATCAAATAAAACTATCGCGTTAAAATAAATTCCTTTAGTTATTCATTCAAAACAATACTTGTCTACATTTCAAAAAAGAGTTTAAAATCCAGCGACACAATTGTTCTGTTACTTAAAACAGTTTAAAACGGAACAAACAAAAGCTCAAAACAAGAAGCTTAAAGTATCAAGAACGCTAGTTAAAGTATTAAGAAATATAAGTACCAAGATTGGTGTAGGACGACGTATTTTCGTAACTCGCTGGACCACTTTACGGAAAACTAACACCAGGTTAGAGAAAAGTTTGGTTCGGTCTAAGGATCCTGTTTACACCTTCACTTGGATTTGGGTGCAAATACATATAATCGACTGGAAAACGGTGCATTTGAATACGTGGTTAAGAATGGTATGGTTTTCGATCGAAACGTTTTCTTGTTATATTTGTTACCTTTTAACTGCCTCCAACAGCCTCCGTGGTCTTGTGCGCTCGGCTCACGATCCGGATATTCCGGGTTCGATTCCAGGTGGGGACAATGTCTCACAAAAATCTCTTTGTGAGACTGCCCTAAGTTTGGTTAGGGCATTGCAGGCTGAATCACCTGATTGCCCGTAATGTAAGATGATTCCGTACTTCGGAGGGCACGTTAAGCAGTCGGTCCCGGTTACTTTCTACGGATAGTAGTCGTTACATGAGCCACGTCAGAGGCCTTTGGCGGCTCATTAACTCTGACACCAGGATTGGTCAGGTTGACCATCCACTCGAAGAAGAAGAAGACCTTTTAACTTTTCATGGAAGTTTTGTATGTAAGGCTAAGCCATAGGGTTCAGTGCATCACCCAAGTTTCAGGAAATAAAAATTGGTGTTATTAAGATTGAAAATGTCTGGCTCAGACGATGTAAGACGATGAAATATGATCGCTTTAGTGGTCCCCGAACTTCAAGAGTCTGTTCTTAAGTTATGAAACAACGTTTTGTATTTAACAGACATTCAGCGTAAAAAATCGTGAACTTTTTAACGAATGTATGTTATAAACTAGCCGTTTGAAACGACTCATCTAAGTCAACAGTATTTCAAAAGAATAACTAAGTTTTCTGCAAAGGTTGTGCTGCTACTTGCTATCAATGGTCTTGTTTTTTGATTTTTTTATATTGTAATCGTTATAGGCACGAGTAGCCACAAGCAGACATATTATTAGCCATAACGCGTGGTTTTTTCTAGTGGTATTTGATAAATACTGAATAATTTATAATAAAAAACATCTGTCTTCCAGAGAGTGTTAATAAATTCAACATTTCATAGTTCTCATTTCGTAAACCTTGAAGTAAAGTACAGTTATTTAATCTGGTCTTGGCCTTAATTCATTTGCATAAAAACCGTTTAGTGTACACGTGCCTCTTTAATATTCTTTGATTTTATTTACCGAACGTTTTAATGTCGACTAGAAGCATTACGAAGGTATTTAATTTCGGTTTTTATGAGAGCTTTATGTAACAAGACCTTTGAAATATAAATACTCGTACTGCTACTGAAATTTATTTAAAGGGTTTTAAATGTAAAGCAATGTTTAAGGTTTCAAATTAAATGAGTTTACGATGGCGATATTTAAATTAATAGTAGTAGAAATAGCACCTTATACTCATTATTTAACCTTTGCTCTGAACGTGACTATTATAAACGAAAAGTCAAAGCTGAAATGAAAAGTTCCAATTCTGTTGATAGTTTCATAAAAAATCGCGTTCACGATTTACTATAAAATTATATACTGTACGAGTAGTAGAGATGTATGTATAATTAGAGACTCACTTTTGGTAAACATTGCATACCTAATCAACGCAGTCAATATCACTAAATCGTCTCTAAATCACAAATCTAAATTTGGTAAAACTTTTAACCTAATGTATAGTTTAAATGATTACCTCACTCCTAATCTACTTATATGAAAGAAAGTCGTCTTATTTAACTTGAGCACGGCTAGACCGATTTAAATGATTCCTTTTTATTTTATTTATCTTGGTCAGGAATAGGATAATGAGTGATAATTTTTCCACATTTTTCTACGGGAACGAACGCCCTGCGAGAAAGACCGCGACGCACAGCTAGTGACTTACATATATATAAAAGTTTGAAACATTATACACATAACATGTGCAGTATCACATACATACGTACGAAATGCAATCACTCTCGTGATTTCTCGTTTAAGCTAACCAAATGCCAATTCAAATAGAGTACCTATCCGACAACTCGGTCCGTCCATGTACTGAAGTTAGCTCAACTTTATACTGCTTACTTAGCAATCCAATAGAATTATACGATGAGTACCCTCCGGGATTCCTGCTAAAGGATTATTCAGTTTATTGGTTCTGATTTTGAATATGTAACTCGATTACGAACTTAACTCGTCGGTATTGTTTGTGTAAATTGTTTGAACTGGGGATGGTGATTTTTGTTCAATTTTTTTTTACAGATTTTGTGGTATTTTTGGTGCCAATTGCCAAATGTATGTGTTTGTTTTGGGCAGTTTATAAGGTTACGTTAATTAGGGCTTCATATACGAGTATGCTTACCGCCGTACTAAGGCGATTCAGCAGTGATTTCTCAGGAGTGGTTATTCGTGTGGTGAGTCGATTTTTAATAATTTTCTTGTCGTATTCTAGATTGTCGATTTAAAGTCTTTGATTAATGATATTCTATCAACAGTCGCCGTTAGCGACTCAACGTTATTCGTTGACAGTTACCTCTACCGTTGACAGCTACCGTTGTGAAAATCCACGTTAAGCCGTCGGTCTCGGTTACTTTCTACGGATAGTAGTCGTTACATGAGCCACGTAGAGGCCTTTGGCAGCTCTATAACTCTGACACGAGGATGGTCAGGTTGACCATCCACTCGATGAAGAAAAAGAAGAACAGTATCCACAAAAATACAGGAGTTAAAATATGTCATCACATCAATTGCTATTTAAAGTTAATAACAAGAAAATATTGTCACACTGATTTCAGTAATAAACAGTACGTCAAGTAAATCCGGCGCGTTCATCAACCATTGCTGCACACATATATTATCTGTCCTATCAGAGTGCACAGGCAACCGGCAATGACAATCACATTCATTAAAATTCACGCATTAAATAACAATAACAAATAATTTATATTCATGAAACATGCTGTACGTAATCAGTTTTCCTTCACATTGTCAATAAACTCTGCGCGGGTGTAAACAACGGTAATACCTAACTATAGGTTATAGGTAGGAACTCATCGCTCCGCTATTGAATATTCCATTAAGAGTACGCATTACTATCGTTTTATTCATGCTTCTTTTACTAAAAGTACTTTTATTTTAAGTTTTCTTTCTCTATTTTTATCGCCAAATGATTGGATACCTTCCACTTTTTTTGTTGAGGAAATTTGACGTGCTCTTCAAATAAATGTCCAATAAACAAAATACTTACCGAAAACATGGCACTGGGGCATGTAAGAGCACTTACTGTGTCGGAGGTTGCGGGTTCAATTCCCGCCCAGAGTCAACAATATGTGCGGACATTGTTGTTGGCGACGACGTCTGGGTTTTATCTACATATATTCATATAAAGTATTTGTGTATGTTATGTTATGTAATAGTATCAGCTAGTTAGATTCCATAATACAAACTTAGAGCTTAGTTTGGGTATAATTAACCGTATATGAACTTGTCCTGTAAATATTTATTTCTGGCTTCCATGTACTATCATAGTAATAGACATTATTTCTTACCCAGCAACGTCATTAGTTAGCTAACAATTAACCAGCATTTGAGTTCCATTTGAGTTCCGACGCCTCGGTGGTCTAGTGGTATGTGCGCTCGCCTGCCAAGACTGAGGTCCCGGGTTCAATTCCCGGGTCGAGCGAAAACATGTTTCCTACTTTTCAAACATGGCTCGAGTTTGAGATCACCAACCCGCATTTGGCAAGCGTGGTGATTATGCCTAATCCTCCTCACTGTACTGATAACTTCAGTGAGATGAGAGGCCTTTGCCCAGCAGTGGGACATTACAGGCTATTACTTTTTTTTTTTTACTTACTACTTTTTGAGTTCCAATAGCAACACCACTGTAACATTAACATTCATTAAAGTAATGAATAAAATTCTTCCACTCTATTCATACAAGAAAATGTAATTACGGCTAATTCGAGATGACAAAGTTCAGCTTATACTCGTACGAGGTAAGTCTCGGTATTTCACAAGGAAAACCTCACCCCTTATTAATTACTCATAAATTTTATTCAAACAAATATTAAATGTTTATATAAGTTCAAGAAATGAACTTCAAAGCGGTAGACGTTCATTTCGAAGTAATAAAATAACACCTTGGAAGACGAAGTGTTGTTGAATCAACAATAAATATAGGTGGAGGTGTCGCTTTAAAGTTTCAACTTTTATTTGTTAAAGTTTCGTCGGTACTGGTTCTTTCGATAACAGTTTTACATTGTTCAAGTATTTTTGATTCCACTCCAGAGAAACGAATAAACTTTCGATTGGATGTGTTTAAGTTTATTAGACGTTTAAACTTACTGGGGAAAGAATTTTAAGATGCTCTATACTATAACTAGCAGTGTCCCGCGGTTTTACCCGCGTTGTGCCCGCTCCCGTGGGAATTTCGGGAATGTTTATGCATATAAACCTTCCTCTTGAATCACTTTATCTATTTAAAAAAAAACACGTCAAAAGACGTGGTTTTCTAAATAGATAAAGTGATTGATCCGTTGCGTAGTTTTAAAGATCTAAGCATACATAGGGACAGACAGACAGCAGAAAGCGACTGTGTTTTATACTACGAGTATGTAGTGATATTATAAAGCTGCAGATAAAGATTGTTTGTTTGTTTGAACGCCCTTATCTCAGAAACTATCAATCCGAATCGAATAATTCTTTTTGTAATGGATAGGCACATTCAACGGGAAGGTTATAGGATACTTTTTGCTTTATTGCGAAATTATTACAGGAACCGGCACAACGCGGGTAAAACCGCGGGGCGCTGCTAGTTTCATATACGTAAGCTCATTCACCGTAGAAGAGGGTGTTTTTTAAAGATCATTGAACTTAAAGCAAAATAATCTAGTATTCTTTAAAAAAACCCTTATGTCTCTAATATTTATTTACCTATATTAATTCAGTGCAAAATTTAATCACAGTTCAACAAACATAGTTAAAGAATACTGAATTAGATGCAAAACCGAGCTATTTCAAAACGATTAAATAACAGATTAAACCGTTGGAAGGGTGTCATCCCCCACAAAGACTTGCCCTAAGGAATTACCGTTTATCCTTTGATTCACATACTCGTACAATCTGCCGTTTAATTACTTACCCTCTGAAGGTAGAGTTAACTATATTGAGTTCTAGATGCATTTCTATTAAGCATTGTTCAGTTTCTGTTAGCGCTAATGTAGTAAATATAGTTACCGTAAAAATTGTGTTCAAGCGTTATTTGTAATTGGATTATCTTCTCCCTACGTTCTAGTCAAGATAAAAATGTACAGTCGATTACAAAAGTAGATGATTACATTCAATAATGCAAAACACTTCAACATCCCTGTTGAGTTAATTATGAAAAATTGTGATGTTTTAAAATTTCCTAATGATAGGATTAATTCGTGGCATGACACTTATTTATGTACTCTTTAAGTGCTCAGATGTTTTGTAATGTTTAATGTGTCCATAAACTTTTGTGTTTAACTGTACTAATGGACTAGTGCTGTTCCGCAACATAAGACTATTAATTCTAAATTATTAGAACTAGTAAACAAATTATGAAAGATGTTGACATTCATAGAAACTTTTTTCAAAACTGAACTAGTTTAAATCAAAGGATACCCCCAAGATAGTGTTTCTAAAACAAAATAAATAAGGTTTGTAAAGAAAAACCCGAGTAAAGAATGAGATTCCCATAAGAAATCTATAGAAGGCAATTGCATTAGCGTATAACTCAAGAAAGGCAATGGTAATGTAACTTCTGAATGTTTCCTCACATCATGACATGTGTGCTAACACCTTTAATATGAAAGAAACGTAGGTATAAGCAGTTGGTTAGATAGAACTGTTGCAAGGAGCGGTTACGAAAATTTCACCCAGTGTGTAATATAACACGCGCCCCGCGGTTTTACTTGCGTTCTGCCCGTATACATTAGGATTTGTAATGAGAAACAGCCTTCAACTAGCCTTCGAATTGAATGTGTGTATCCATTACAAAAATAATTATTCTAATCGGAATGGTAGTTTCTGAGATTAGCGCGTTCAAAGAAACAAAACAACTAACTCCTCAATTTTATTATTTATGAACTAGCAGCGCTCCGCGGTTTTACCTGCGTTGTGCCCGTTCCCGTGGGAATTTCGGGATTTTTTTACATAAAAACCTTACTCTTGAATCACTCTATCTATTACAAAAAACCGCATCAAAAACCGTTGCGTAATTTTAACCGTTTTAACCGTTGCGTGTTTTTTTTTAGATTATGACGTAGTTAATTGAGTATTCAAACTATAATTACCCTAAATCTCAAATGTTCGACCATGGACCATGCAGTTATGCCAGAGGGTTAAAGGCCAGAATAGAAGCCTAATTTAGTGCTTAGTTCCAGACCTAGGTTTTGAATTAAAATGACAGGTTAAGGATAGTATATCTCTCTATATGGATAATTGCTAATGGCTTATTTTAATTTATTAACTTTTATTTTAAGTAAGTAACTTTACATAAGTATTTGATTCTTACAGGAAGTAAAAAAAATAACTGCAAAAAAGAAAGAAACGACGAGAAATTGTACTGAAACGTACTTAAATAGATAAAAATATACATTGCAAATACTTGTTAATATTCTTTCAGAGTTTTATAAGAAGAAATATATCGAAAAATGTATTTTGTAACAACAAAAAAATATCAACATCATGTCTATTACAGCCGAACAAAGTTGGACAAAGGCTCTGTCAATACTTGCCGCAACTTTGAACTTGTTCAAAATACCAAAGAAATTTTCCTTTGTATCATACCTACTGTGGTACCGTTAATGAGATATTGTTTGAACTGCAGGTGCACTTAGCTTTACTCTAACCTAAGTTTGCGACCCGAATAACATAGTTAGAACTACGTCAACTTGATGTGAAAGAGTGCTTCAGGAAGTTGTATTAAAAGTGTCTGGCTTTGAAGACTAGACTGTACTGACAAACGATTCGCTTTGTTGCTGTCAAAATTCGAATGACACGTGATGGAAAGTTAGTATGACCCATTCCATGGACTTATTATTATAATCTGGACTGAGCTCTAGCAGCCGAAAAACGAGCCGAGCGAGATGTTGAGAGCCGATGTTGTTTGTCTCTTTCTAATAGGATGACCACACTTTTTCGTTAGGTGGGACAAATATTATAATGAAATAATATTTGTTTTAAAAAATACAATGAGGAACTTTCCAATTAATTTAATTCTCTGCAGTTACGTTCAAGTTTTAGCGCCATCTATTTTATAAGTGCATGTAAGAAAATCTCCCGTAGGGGCGTTTTCTTGAAGAAAATTTTGTTCTTTATAGCTTACTAGCGGCGCCCCGCGGTTTTACCCGCGTTGTGCCGCGTTGTCCCGTTGGAATTTCGGGAATTTTTATACATATAAACCTTCCTCTTGAATCACTCTACCTATTACAAAAAACCGCATCAAAATCCGTTGCGTAATTTTAAAGATTTAAGCATACAGACAAACAAACAGACAGACAAAAATAGCGACTTTATTTTATACTATGTAGTGAATAGATGGTGCTTTGTGAATTTGAAATCGAACTATCTACTGAGGTGAAACTAAAAAAAGATAGTCCGATTTTACTTATAAAAGCATAATGTTTAAATAAAAGAAATTGTTGTAATTTAAATAATTTTTTATTAACACTTAAAAAATATTACTTATAAATATATAGTAACCCATTTTTAATCCTCATAAATCATTCGAGGAGTGATTGCTTGCACTTATGGTCACCCTACATAACAAATTTTCAATTTATCCCTTATTTGGCTTACCTGTGAAAGGATATCCCGCAACCACCATAGGATTCAGTTTAACAGAAACGAATACAGCACTTTTTAACCATTTCAATAAGCTAATCTCCCAAAATTGCATAAAATAAAACAAATAGGTAGATATTCACGAGAAGACGAGAATTCAAAGTCGCCATGACAAATTCAAAGGGTTACTAGAGAAATTATTAATAATTTTACCAAATAGTTCTAAATAATTATGGCTCTGCAGGTATTTCAGAATATTAAGTCAATGGAAGTATTATAAAGCTAAGTAAGTAATTAATAAATTTTATCTAATTCAATATTTACTTTATATGTAATAAAAGGATTTCTTAAAGTCAGCGTTGTGAAATAATTTTCTACCAACATGCTACCAACTACCACTTTTCGATCGAATGGCAAGTGTTAGAAAGGGATAAACGACCTCGGTACTAGCTATCTCTCTTGGCTCGTTTTGCCTCTGTCTATGTTGGTAACCCAAATTGAATCATAATGTAAAGGTGTAAGGTGTGCTTTCGTATTTTTCATTTTTAACAGTCCGCTGTCCAGATTATAATAATAAGTCCATGACCCATTCCGATACACTTTGTTAGCAGCGAAAAGAATGGCAATATCCGAAAACTGTTAAAACGGGATCAAATTTGATTGTAGCAAAGCGATTTTGTCTGAAAGAGCTGATGGCTTAATTAAACTGCAGACTTATTTATTCTAATGACTATAGTGATAATACAATAGCTGGACAATGGCTTTCTGACCTATGTAGATTTATGATTTACTGCCTCTGTGGATACGCATGATTTATTGTAAGCCTATAAATAGCCAGATTTAAGCGTAAAAAACTAAGAAGTAAAGCGTTTTAATCTTCTTTTTTATGAGTACAATAATTTACAGCTATTAACATCCTTTATCTAGTTCGGTCCTTCATTCTTAATTCATTTAAAAGCTACAGGAAAGCTCTTCAAAAGCCAATATAAAAAGTGAAAAGTATCAGCGTGTAATGTCCCACTGCTGGGCAAAGGCCTCGCATCTTACTGAAAATATCAGCTAATATAGCTAATAGTGAAAAATAAAACAAATTGGTTTCCAAAAGTGAAATATAAGACAGTCCACTATCAAGATTAAACCTTTTCTAATATTGAAAAATGTGACCAATTGTCGGAACAAGCGGTAGGGGAGTCGAGGCAGAGGCGTCGTCGCGTCGCGTCGCACGTGTCGCGAGTCGTGTCGCGTGTCGACAGACCTGTCACAAACAGTTTACGATAAAAGAAGTTGAGTATACCGCGTACCGTGACTGGCATAGAACCCGACGACTGGAACAATACATTCTATGAAATGCGGTTTTTTCATAATTTGGACTGGACCGGCTCACGTGTTTATTTTTTGTGAGTTTTATGTGACGTATTTATTTTTTATTTAGCTATTTGCTTTACTGACAACCTAATATTAGCTTTGCTTATATTGGTGATGTATAGTGTTTAATTCTAAGTATAACAATGCCAAAATATCTACACAAAAATGAAGTTGCAAAAACCGTTCATATTTAAACATAAACCTGTTAATAAACATTTTAATTTCAAAAGACAAAAACTAGCTTAAAACGCAATAAAGTGGCTTCGGGACAAAGTTTCATTTTAACATCGTTACTTCAAGTTTGCCAATAACTAAAAGAACACTGGGAAAGCACTAAAGAATGCAACATTGCACAGGAGGAAATAACAACCAAGTTATTTAAGTTTGTAAGAGCCTTAACTTGAAGTATTATAACAAAAATACTGACTTTTTTGTCCCTCGACAACGATGAAAGGATTACAATTTCACCAACTATTTCGGACTATTTTAAATAAATATTTTGATAACAGGTTTCAGTCATTTCAGTCAAGTTGTATCCCGTGGTCCCACCCGAACCGTACCCGTCCCCGTGGGAATTTCGAAATAAAAAATAACATATGACCTTTCCCGAGATCGAGACAATCTCTGTTCCAAATTTCATTAAAATCGGTTAAGTAGTTCAGGCGTGATTTTGACATAGACAAACAGAATTATTTTCGCGTAGTAATAGTTACGAAGTACGGATTGAATTTTGCGTTTACCCAAAATACGATTATTGTTTATTGGGAAATAATTCATCAAATCAGCCCGATGTTTTAAGGTTTCTTTCGCGGTCAAATTACCATGGTGTATGTTACTGCATTACCAAGTGAATATTTGAATAATATATAGGGCTTTATGTATGCTACGATATCAGCCAAATTGACTTCAGTTTTTCAAAGCTTTTTAAAGTGTCCTTACGATTGAGTAACTTTAAGGCGTGTTTACATAGAAGCGATGTGGAACCCGATTCACCAATCGCAATGATTGGTGAATTGGCATTGGCAAACACCGCATTGACACTGTCAAAAAACGCCTGTAATGTTCCACTGCTGGGCAAAGGCCTCTCAGCACACTGAAGATATCAGTACAGTGAGGCGTAATCACCACACTAGCTTTATGATCGCAAACCCAAGCCATGTTAAAAAAGTAGGAAACATGTTTTCGCTCGACCCGGGAATTGAACCGTGACCTCCGGCTTGGCAGGCGAGTGCATATACCACTAGACCACCGAGGCGTTAGTAAAATATACAAGTATACTGTGTAAATCCATAACCTTTTTTTCTTTTTTTTTCAGTAACCTTGTCGCTAAAGGAGTTAATTGACAACAAAGTTTTCTGTTCCAATACAAAAAAATACCAACACTTTCTAATTAATCTGGTATCGGGATTCAAAGTTGCAAAGTCTGAACTTTTCTTTAAGTTAATAAATCGTTTATTGGAATTGCTTGGATAAGCCGAGTTTGTAATTAAATAAACAATCTTTATGTTTTTGTTGCAATATTTATATATTTTGGGAAAATATTTTTCAAAGACGACGAGGAAAAGTACGCTAACAAATGTTTATTTTGTTTCAATTGTACCTTCATCTGGAATCTAAATGAAATATGAAAAACATTTTACTTGTTTATTCTTTTGGCTTCCCAAACGTTGTTTTATTAAAAAACTTTGATGCGGATACGTTAGGAATTACTCGCATTTAGATGTAAAAGAAGTCTAATCGTCAATTTACAAAGGTTTCTAAATATTCATTTCTTTGTCGTGGTGGTTTCAATTAAGCATATCAACTAGCTGGGAGTAACAGTCTGTTAACTATCTTAAAAGACTCGATTATTTATTACTAAGTTAATACGTACAAAAATACTTATAACTCATACTTATTTTTTGTGTAACTATACCTATATTATATTGTATAACTATCGTTCAATGCATCTGCAATAGTTCCTATACTAAATCTGTATGTTAAAACTAAACAAACAGCTACATAACATCATCCTCTCAGCTTAGAAAGAACGATCGTTTTTTTGTAGTAACAAACAAATCTTGCCAACAGATCCAAGGGAAACCAGTCATCCAGCAGACAATACTCCCGAGCCCTGTGATCGAAATACCGCATCCAGGGAGAAGTACTCCATACCCAGGAGATGAGAACAGCAACATCATCTTCAGCCCATGGAAAGCGTTCGGGCCTTTTGTGGATACAATACAGGTATGGAACAAAATTAGATGAGGTATTTACAGAATGTGCAAAAGACGACATTACTTGCTTACTTGTCTAGAGGCCCTAGAGGCCTATAAGCAACATATACCGCTTCCTGCTCTACATACAAGTATGTATAAGTATGTACGAAATATACTTAAGACTTTCAAACTTGGCGTAAATGTAAGGTCAACCTTAGTTATGAAGTTTCCACAACATGACAGCTGCTTCATTAATATTTTGTTAACGATATTTTTGGTCACTTTTTTCGTTCTAATCTTAGAGATATTAATCACTTTCGTAACCAACTTCATTATACTTCCAAGCAATTTGCGATACATACTCGTAAGCATAGCAGAAGGAAGATCAATATTCTTGGAACAATATCACTCTAATTGGTTTTTGACTTTGATTAATGACAACAGTGTTGCCTTAATGTTTGGCCTCGATAATTTTGCTGTTGGCAACATATTCATTATTTCGATATTGTTTTTGCTATAAAATGCTAACTCTTTTGTTAAATTGAAAAGGTGTTGAAATAATTTGATGGTGAATTGCAAATTCTAAATATAATTTGAGGGGCCAAAGTAAATTGAATACGTAACATAAGCAAGCTTATAAGTGAACTTCTGGTTTGGAAATTTCCCAATTCTACGTTTTGAACCAAAGTTATGGAATCAATTATATGATATCCACTGTATTATAATTATCTCGCCCGGAGTCAACAATATATGCAGACATAGTTGTTGGCGAAGGCGTCTAGGTGTCATTTATACATATAAACATTATTTGTATTTGTATATAGATTCCAGATTAGATTCCGTAACATGAGCTAGAGCTAATTAACCGGGTGTGAATTTGTCCGGGTGTATTTTATTTACTTGAGTGAGCGTAGAAACTCTAGCACTGCAACAGGACAGGATAAAACAGGACCATACTTCCGTACCTTCTTTTTCTTCTTCTGATCGTTCAAACAGGGCAAATTTGTATAATTTGAGACTGCAAGAAACTTAACGGTGCATTTTTTTATGAATGCACTTTAACTTTAAAATAAGAAATTAAATATATATATTTTCTTTATAGGAAGGTGAAGTGTTGCCGAGCCAGGACTCGGTGCTAATGCCGACTCCTCGGCACCACGACCTCATGGATGAGGACGCGACGGACCCTATACCAACGGTCGAAACCAAATCTAATAAGGTATTATACAATTTTATCAAAGAAGCGTCTGTAGATTAACATCTATTATAATTCGAAGCAAACAATTTTTGATACATACCCCCAAAATTAACTACCGCACTCAGAAACGATCATTAAATAGACACTTAACTAATTGACGTAATTCTTTATACATGTCAAAATCACTCATTAAATTTCTACTAAGGAAGTAATTGCGTAAATAAATAAACAAATTGCGAAACTAATGATATTCGACTTAGATCTCCTATAGCAGTAGATGGTTAAAGTAAACTGCAACTACTGCCTATAACAACATACTTCTATGACCGTAGACTGTTGCATTTGTGTATGCTGTTCAGATGTTTCCATCTATATAGATGAACTTATTACTTCGAACTCAGAACTTCCCCACTCTACTAACGATTGCTTTCCCACAGGTGGCATCTATAAGCCAGCTATCCTTCATGGTGCGTCCGGACAGCTTCGAGCGCGGCCAACTGCGTCTGACGTGTATATCATCAGTGCATTCCGTGTACAGCGAGCAAGCCGAGCTGGTCATCAATGAAGAGAGGCCGCAGATAGCATCTGTGCTGGGCACGAGGGACCTGGCAGGTAAGGCACTTGACTATTCAACTGTCAGCATCATTTTCATATACTATGATCGGATAAATAGGCACACAATGATACAGATTGTGGTCTTGGAAGACACGATAATACGGAGAGTAAGCGCAGAGACAGTATATGGGAACCAAAAGTTGAAGGTACAAAATGATAGTCTTTATGTGACACTAAAGTGGTTCTTCTTATTAATCTTCAACCTGTAGTTACCTAATGCTGAGTGTAGGTGTCTACTGGTTATCATGTATTTAACCACTCTAAGTAGGTGAGCAGCTACCAGTAGCGACGTGAAGCGGTTGAGATTGCTATCTGCAGCCATAGCTATGTAGAAGCTGAAATATGCAACTCACAAACGAAAGTGTACAGTGAGGATCACCATTATAACTGCGGATAAATCATTTGGATAATTAACTTCCGGTTTATTTAAATTAATTTAAGCCAAAAAGGGTACTTAATTGAAAATTACTGACGCCAGTTTATCTTCCCAAATCCACTACATTTATTTACCACCTGAATTCTATCAAATACCACGAAATGCGTAACCTCAAATACAGAATTGCAATAAAATCAAACGTATTTGACAATATCATTGATAATATCACATACGGTTGATTTTATTTTTGTGTGACATGTCAAATTGATATGTCACAAATTACTGTTAATTATGAAATGAATAAATCAACTATTTAACCCTTTGCTTTATAAACAGATTGTGTCAGACATTAACTTTAAAGCGCTGAAAATGATTTGCTGTAATATATCTCATTCAAAATTATGTTTTGCTAACAATTCATGAAAAGTAATGACGACTAAAAAAAAAAAATACTATTAAAAGTAGAAAACAGGATAAGTCAACCTACACATACAAAGACCGATGGACACATTATATTACTTCATGGCTCTGGCAAGGCACACAGTACTAATGCGAGCGGGGTTTGCGAGACGTTGTATTAATTTGTATTTGTATGAAAAGCGTCCACAGCTGCCCACAACTTCATTCAAATACAAGAAACACAAAGTAACGCGACCCGCAACCGCCCCTCACCCGCACTATGTCTTCCGCATTACAAGTGTTAAACTATACAAACAACTATATTGTTTTGGAATCCATTCAGATTATTTGACGGTTGTATATATATATGTTAATGTGTTTGAAATCCTAAACAATAGTCTCAGGCAAGATTAATTGAAATCCCTGATCGACAGACGTCAGTAATCCAAGCATTTACGCCATATTTCTATGGCTTACTATAAGATTGATCAGAGGAAATACTACCACTGTTGGAACAGTAACTATTCATGTTTGAAATACTCCGTCCTTAGTAGTTTTTATTTTTTAACTAACTGTGTAATGTAATTTTCTTTTTGTTTGATTTCCTCACGACTTACTATTCTTGTTAAATGTTATATAAATTGTTCTGTGTTTACTTGGTATGAATGCTGTACACATCTGTTATTGGTGTTCATATCAGAAATGTACCTATTTATAACTCTAGATTTAAATATATATTAAGCAACACTGTTTATGTGTCATTAAATAAATAAACAGTAACTTTCTTAGACGTCAATAGATAAGATAACCACTATATTTTCGCCTATTTCTCTTAGATTTTAGATCTAGACTAGTGAGGCGAACAGTTTTTATTTAGAGATATACACAGCCACTGAATACGTGAAGGCAAACCAATCCCACTCTACAATTCAAATATTTGCTGCAACCGACTTCCAGAGCAATTTGCTTGGGCAACTTTCTGAAACGTGCCTGCTTCTTTGCGAACGAAAATATATATAAAAATTGGGGTAAACATAATTATACCGCCACACCGGAAACCTAGTTTACATGCTTTCGACATTGTATACCTATACGTTCTTTTAACATACGTACTTTTTTATTAAGAACGTGAACTCTAGTACTAATTGTCATTCCCCAATTCAATATAGATTTTGTAAGCAAAGGTAAAAAAAACAACAGTATAATAATCGTTAATATTTTCGCTCTAGAAAAACATTAATTAGTTAACTAGTTGTCAATTAGTAGTCAAGTCTGTAAATACGGTAGTAAGTAGTTTTCCCTTTTAAACTTAACTTCCTAACGCTCTATGAAAGAGTATTTCCATTCTACAGCAAGTTAACTGCGGCACGTTTCAAAATCTGATACCACTACGGGACAATAAATGGGTTGCCAGTAAAAAAACTATACATCGAGTTTGCCAAGTTTAAAGCTGTTTTAAGACAGATGGTTTGCGTATTCAACGCTAAAACGTTAAAATACACCGATTGTGGTTTTATAATATTTGTTGTCCCTTTTTTTATTGCTAGACCTTTTACTAAATAATTAAGAACCGCCTAACATCTTAATTATTAAGACTGAGGTCTTAGGTTCAATTCTGGGGTCGAGAAAAATCCCCCGGTTAGACCCCCCGGGCGTAATCATGCTTGCCTAATGCGGGTTGGTGATCTAACCCGCATTAGGCAAGCATGATTACGTCTTATCCTCTGCACTGTACTGATATCTTCAGTGAGATGAGAGGCCTTTGCCCAGCAGTGGGACATTACAGGCTAATACTTTTCTTTTTTTATAAATATAACAAAACTACCCGAACAAATGTCATATAATGTAATCACTTTATCTAGAATCAGTTTAAAGTGACCTATGTATATTTACACTACTCTGCCAATGAGAATTATTATCTATTTTAAGCGACAGACCAATACCTTGACCGCTGCATATTCGCCGACAAACAGAGACTGCAAGGCAAATATTTGAATGATTGCATGCGTATTCGGCGTGCAGTCGCAACATTTCAGTAATGTGTTATATAGATCGGTATTTTGCTTATTCAGGCGGTTCTTGATGGTTGCTTACGGTACTCTGTTTGGTTATGAACTGACTTGGAGACATTCTATACACTGATTATATAAATTAAGATTCTACGGGTTTCATAAATTGAGGCCACCCAATTAAAACTTTAAAATGTAAAACTTTCAGCGTTTCAAATACTTTGATTGGTAAGTTCATCGAATGCGGATTTTTATATTGTATAAATACATGAAGATCATAAAATTATTTTGAATAAAGAAGTTATCGTAACTTCGAAAGATTTGCATAGTTCAGTAAATATCCCAATATTTTCGCATTTACAAAATCCCACCATTTTACTGGAGGATCAACACTATCTACGATATGCTTAGAAAAATATTGGCTTCACCAAAAAAGAAAAGTAAAGAAAAGATCACCCAATTTTTTTTTCACTTTAGTGAATAAAAAATCACGAAATCTCTCCCTCAGTTCCATTCAGTGGTTACGTCACTTCATCGGACGGAAACAAAATGAAATCTACGTGACTCAACACAAACAAAAACCGAAAGATTACTTAAACAGCTTTTTTGAGTAGAATTTGTCTTTATTTATTTCCCTGACGGTTTTCGCGTCGATAAGGTGAACTGAATCAATATTACTACGATTTCAATATTGTTAGGAAAATACAAACTTCTTAGATATGTAAACTTCTTATAAAGTATTTGTGTATGTAAGTATATAGGCGGGGCACGTGTAGCGGATGCACCCCGAGAGATGGGCCTACATCACCACCCAGTGGGTCCGCTGGAGGGACGACATTGTCTCCTTCGACAGCGAGTGGTGGGAGACTGCGAAGGACAGGGAAAGATGGAAGAGTTTGGGGGAGACCTTTGCCCAGCATTGGGACGATATAGGTTAAGAAAAAAAAAATTGTAGTATTACTTAGTTAGATTCCATAATACAAGCTTAATTTGGGTCTAATTAATCGTGAGTGAGTGAGTGTCCGGGTATTTATTTATTTATTATAATATGTAAAAATGTGTTAAGTACATCTCAACTCTCAATATTACTGAGATAGTTATTCACTAGATTTTAGATATATTATTCTTAACTCATAAATGAGATTATTACTTAATGCGATTATTGTTTTTATTTAACTTCAGTTAACTATCCAGCAACTTGTCCGTTCCGTTTTTTTTGAGTTCGTAGAACGGTACGACTAAATCGCTTATTGAAAATCCAAACATACATGTAAAATACTATTACAAAAGTTTTTTTTCATTAATACTGTTTATAACTTATTTTGTTACATTTGTTTACTAATTGGCACCACAATGCAACAACGTTCCGTGTGAAAGGACTCTTAGTTAAACAATAATAGGTTACAATAGCATAACTTGAAAAAGGTTAAAAGCTCTTTTACAATTCACAAAACAATCTTGAAAACATAAGAAATTAAATTCTCAGCAAGGAATTTTCAACGTTAAAACAAACGTGATTAAGTTGATTGTCGGGTGAGAATGCGTTACACGCAAACTTTGCGGTAGCTCTCTGATCTAATTAAATTGTTTAACTGCTCACAATAGTTCAGGGATAGTTTGTATTCTGTGGCTTGCTTTAATCTGGACTGATCTAGCTCATTCTGTCCAAGTACGTGATCGAATTTACCTAATATATTAATAGGCTACCGGCTTTTAGCAGCACTGTCTATTAACCTATCAGTAACCTGTAGTTTTAACTGTTTTCTCTATGGAAATAAGATAGGTAATCTAAGTTACGACCTCTATGGTTACGACATATAATATGTGTAGCAATCGTGTGATGAAGTGACAATCGCTTCGTATTCTAGTATGTGCTATCAAAATTTGTATTTAAGAACATACTATGAACTAACAATACCCCGTGGTTTTACCCGCGTTGTATACGCTCCTGTGAGAATTTTAGCATGAAAAGTAGTTGCAAACCTTTCTCTTGATTCACTTTGTTTGTTGAAGAAAACCACATCAAAACCGGTTGAGTACTTATTGAGAAAATTAATTAAATACAGACTGTATGTCTTTTGGGGCCTTTGTTTAAAATATGAATAAGATAAGATATGACACTAAACAATAAGTATGCAATATCTATGTTAGTACTGATGATTAACTAAAATTGAGTGTGATTGTAACAAACAAAATAGCCTGAACTTTAGGATAATACTTATAATATTTGCCTATCTACCCGCTCACTACGCTTGTGGGCATTTATGTTATTAGATTAATAATTACTGTTTTCTCTTTAAGTGATTTGTAAATCTTTTGAGAAAATAAACTTCTTTAAACACATTTATCCTTACATCGCTATTTAAAAAAGTGTTTTCGTTAATCACATAATATTATTTAAGCCATTATAAACCAACAAATTCAAGTTAAGTAGGGAAACGTGTAAAGTAATGAACTAATGACGTAAAATTTACGATAAAATTTACCGACGAAAAAAAAGGAAACAAAGATTAAATATTCATTACGGAGAATTATCGCGTTTTCTTTCTTTCGCCGAATTTTTAGGTAAATTCTAGGCTCGTTGGGATGTTTCACATTAACAGATTGTTTACCGATATCGATACAAATAGTCGATGTTTTATCATTCCTTCATAACTATTAAATAAGGATTCTAAAATATCCATTTTAATAAAACTCCTACAGAAGTATTTGCAAAAGACTCCTAGCACTTAACCGATAATTTATTTTTACGTAAAAGAGGTACAAAAAGGTACAAAGATAAGTATTATGTCTGAAATATCCCACTGCTGAGTAAAGACCTCTTTACAAATCTCACTGAAGTTATTAGTTGAAGTTACATACAGTGTGTATAAAAAATGATACACTTGACGTTAAAGTCGTTAAATTATATCGAGAAACTTATGTCTTTTAAAAACACGTTTCGTTACTAACATGGCTACAATAAGGCTACGTTCACATGTAACGCGCGTTAACGCGCGTCAACGCGCGATCAAATTTGAAGAGAGCTATGTTCAGATGGCTGAATTGTGACGCGCGTTTTCAAATCGCGCGCTTAGACATCCTAATATATACCTAGCAACCGTTCACATGCGCGCGCGTTAACGCGCGTCAGCGAGCGTCAACGCGGCGCTCAGAGAAAAAGTTTCTAGACGCAGACAATCGCGCGTTGACTCGCGCTTTGATACTAGCGCTAGACTGACGAGTACTCTCGCACCGCGCATTAGCGCTCATCATCTGAACTGTCTTCAAATTTGATAGCGCGTTGACGCGCGTTAACGCGCGTTACATGTGAACATAGCCTAAAGACATTCTTCTCATTTAAAAAGTCGCTTGAATATAAAACAATAAACAGTCTGCAACCGTTCCATTATTAACTTTCATTACCCGCCCCAATCATCATAAATCACACAACACTTAACTTAAAACACTCCAACAAGGCGAAGACAAAAGATTATAACCATTATCGATACTATTTACCCCAACCTACCCCTCCCTATTGCAGCCCATTAAATGCTATTACGCTAATGATTCGCCGGCGTGAACGTCCCCTAATTACAAAACAAAGCTTTTAATAAAGATATTCTTTGGACCCTCACTCACATTGCTCCTAGAATGTACTTTTTACGTTTAATTGCTTTTTATCCACAATTTCTCCTTTGAGTAAACATTAAAGTGTTTTATTGACTAGTTAATAAGGTAATTTATTTCTTGTTCGAATAAAGGTTGTAGTTGTTTCTTTGTTTATTTAAACTACTCGATTAGTTCTTTTTTGTTTTGTAGTGATCTATTTTAAGCGGAGAAAATTCTGAGTATGATGACTATGCAAATATCATTTTATAAAAAATCTGTGGATATTTAATTTATGTATTCTATGTATGTCAATAGTAGGGCTGGCGAACGGATGAAAATTTTTTATTTTTTATTGAACATGAATTAATACATTATAATGTTGATGTTCTTTTCAAGTCGCCTCCGCTGTACCGTGGTCTCCCCTTTATTAGGTTTAAAACAGTGTGAAAACGAAAGACACACATAGTGCGGCTACAGCCCGATTGAATACAACGTTACACGACTCGTACCCGGCACTCACCCGCACTGTGGTCTAGCGCTTAAACTATAAAAATCCATTAACATGCAAATTCCATACAATTTTTTGGTAGGTTGTCGGCGATCATAAACGGAAGTAATAACCTAACAGGCGGATGGGTTTACGGGCTTTATTCATATAAAACAGCAATAATGCCTGTACGTTTGTATTGCCAGATATAAAAATTATTTCGATATCATATTTTCGGGCGTAGTTAATGCGTTGTATCTACAATCGTTATTGCTCACGCTGTAAGTAATGTCCACATAAATCCAACATTTTATTTGCTTTTAAGTGAATCGCTTGAAGTTTCTTGGAAGAAATAACGTTTTGAGTGATGGTATTCTTTTCGTTTTCCGGGAACCAGAGTAAACCGGTTTTCTTTAAGTATGGCGTTACAATCGGATTTATATGGACTTTTGGTTTTGTGGGAAATTGAGTTAAAAATGTTTTTCGCCAAGTTGTGGAATTATTTTTAGAGTTTTTACAACAGGCAATACTTCTCTACATCTTATTTTATTTTAAAGGATGTCACGTTGCACACAAACTTCGGATACAACACTTTTTTGGGATAAGAACACAGCCTTTGGCGGCTCAATAACTCTGACACCAGGATTGGTCAAGTTGACCAACTCAATGAAGAAGAAGAAGACCATTGTCTTCTCTTGTACCGTAGTTTCCCTATATCAATCGCAACATCAAACACTAGACTAACTTTTAAATCCAACAATGATATAATAAATTCAACCATGTCAAGCATGTACATTTTGTACCGAATGCGGGCTCAAGTCTTCGTGACTGCATGTTAAATTTTATCACTTTACAAGCTTTTGTTCCTTAAAACTAGCATAATGGAAACTCGTGTTATATTCAAAATGCGACCGTCTCTGACATTGTGTTACATAACTAAATAATACGGCCTGTTTGAACGACGTGAAGGATTCCATTAGGTGCAGATTGGTGCAGTTTTATTAATAACATAGCTTTTAGTTTATCATGCATCGGTGCGTAATAGTTTTTAGGCCAAAGCGTATTAGATTGACAAGCCCGTTGGCACCTTGGCAGTGAGAGCGCTTACTGTGTCAGGGGTTTTGGGTTCAATTCTCGCCCGTATTCAACAATATATGCAGACATAGTTGTTGACGACGTCTGGGTGTCAATTATATATTCTTATAAAGTATTTGTGTACGGATATGTATTAGTATCAGTGAGTAAGATTTCATATTAAAAGCTTAGAGCTTAGTTTGGGTCTAATTAACCGTGAGTGATTTGTCCGGGGTATATATTTATATTTATTAAAGTTTTTTTATCTAAAACGCTTTGGCCTACTTTTGCAGCGACTTTCGATTCATGCATTGTACCTGTTTCGTTACGAATTTCAGTGGCAACAATAATATTAATATAATGGAAATAGGAACTTTTCCTACGAATGAGGCTTTCACACTCTAAAATATTTTTCCAAATTCGTTTATTATATTCAGAGGCAAACTTTGTACTTGTTGCAATAGATTCTATGGTTGGACAAGTATTTAAATATACTTTTAAAAGATTCTTAAATCCTGATAACAAAAGACAGTCATCACCACAATCGCTTCAAATTGTAATTTAAAATTAAAACATTACATTAATTCGATTTTTAAAACATTCCACGCGAACGAATTGAATTCGTCAAATTAAACGTCAATATATTTACCCTGAAACTCAGCACTCAACCACAAATCTGAAATAAAAAACGCATCACCGTTCTATTACCCCTATTGTTCGATACTAACATTGCGTTTCCCTCAGAGAATTAATTTCCGATGTTAATGATAACGAACCCTATTCCAGGTCATTTGCATCGATATTTCGATGTCGTTTAGTTAAATGAACGCTCTGTGGAAATTTGCTGGTTGCGTCCACACCTAGACCTGCTAATGGAGATTTACATTCGACTGATGTTTATCGTAATTATTTCTAATGTGATGCGAATCGTAATAGTGCAAATGATACTTTATGAACTACTGTGTTTGATCTGTGTATGTTGTGATAGAGTTGAATTATTTGGTTTATTTCAATTCCTATATTCAAGAGAAAAAGTAATAATTCTAACTATTATGCAATACAAAATACCCTAAAAATATTATAAAACAAGTCCCATAATGCTGTATGTCTGTCTATGGGTCTCGCCTCGGTGGTTTAGTAGTATGCGCACTCGCCTGCCGAGACTGAGATCCTGGGTTCTATTCCCGGGTCGTGCAAATACATGTTTCCTACTTTTCAAACATATCTCGGGTTTGAGATCACCAACCCGTAGTAAGCCCGCGTCTAATTACGCCTAATCCTCGTCATTGTACTGATATCTTCAGTGAGATGAGAGGCTTTTGCCCAGCAGTGGAACATTATAGGGACTATAGGTACCATTGAATATGCAATAATGAACCTTACAGATAATCTTTTTAATGTAAACTTTGTATTGTTGACAAAAGCTTAAATGCACTTGTAAAGTATTTAAACTTTTGTCAGTACAAAGATAATTTTTTTATTAATGAAAATAACTATTATTAAAATGAAGTTCATGTGAATACGGCTTAAATGCAGATACGGTCACGAATCGGATATTGCACATCCATTGTTGCAAAATTCATACACAGATTTGTATTCGAGGTACAGTCACGAGCGTTAATTTGGGACCCATTTCCATCAAATGTTGTTAGAACATTCATAATGCAATAAGGTCGAAACTTTAGTTTGATAGAAACGTAAAGTTATCGATGGTCAACAATATGACATTGATATTACGATCAAATTAGCTCTAAATAGCGTAAGTTTGCTACACGATATTCAACCTTAGGTGGGTCCCAAATTAATGCTCGTGACTGTACGTACATGCTGTAAATCTATACTTGTATATCAAACGTTGTTTAATGTATCAATACATTCATCATAATCAGGATGGCATTTTAAAATCTATTGGAGCCTTTTCACGGCAATTATTGGTTTGTTTATTTAGTTTATTATCTCACAAAGAAATAGACCATATTAATAAACGCGTATTAAGAACAGTTTAGCTATCAAATGGTTTGCCACTTTCTGACATAAGCAATTTTCCGAAGAGCAGAAGAGACAAAACACAGTGTAACAGCGTTTTAGTTACACCGCATTTATTAATAAGGGCCACAGAGTCTAATAAGTAAACCTCATTTATATCCGATTGAAACAGACCGAGTTGGAAAGTGATTTATCTGATGACTGGCTTTGAGATCAATCCATCGTCCAAAAAGTTTGCTCGCCTAAAAGAAATGCGCTAAGCATTTCTAAACTTAGTAGGAAAAACGGCGCCTGAATAAAAATCACTACATTTGTCACAGCATAAGAATTGGAATTAGACAAATTCGTCCGTTAAATTAAGGCCATTCCGGATGGGGAGTGGAATTCGATTTGGGGTAAATCTCCCCACTCGGCCGAGGAAATAGGGTATTTCTTTCACCGCGCCCCGCGATCTTAAGCGGTGCCCTCTCACGTGATTGGATGAAATAGAAAGTGTATTTACTTCTAATTTGATTTTAAATTGGATACAAATGGATAGCGACTTTTTCTCTAAATCCTCTAAAAAAACGTACACTTTGAAGTAAATTATTCGAATTAACAACTAGGGACGGGAAACTGTATCGATCAACCTGGTGATACGGACAACGTGGCGTTTTACGTTGACAGTGAAAGCGAGAAGCAGAAAGAACATTGATGAGTATACTAGTATATATTGACCGTCTTTTAGGCTCGCTTACTCAAAATAAAACTGATTAAGTTCATCAATAAGAAACATGTTAAGAACCTGATAAAGAATTAGACTCAGTAGTACTGCGAATGTCATCACTTCATTATGATGTAGCAATGGGAATATCTAGTCTTAGTGAGTTCATTAAATAATTATCTCTGTAGTGCAGTAAGTTATAGGAGAATGCACAAAAAACCAGCAAACCAACGTGTTTCTAAACTAAATCTGAAAACAATTAAATATTATGTCTTGTCAAAGTCCCACTCAAACACATAAGGAACGTAATTTCAACAAGAATCTCTTATCCCATTTAAGCAGTCAATTTGTCCTTTAGTGTAATAAAATTAATGGTTTATTGTCGGGGGATGAATATCTGATCTGATTGCTTCTGAATAAAATGGGGTAAATTATCTGTACTAATAAAGTTAACGAGTAATTTTTGTTTTAAGTATTCTACTCTCTAAAGCCGTTTTATATGATGATTGTGGCATTTTAAAACTACTTTTCATTTCAGAATTCTTATTATACTAACGCATAGAGAACGGGTAAACCACTGGTTACGAATTAATATGGGCATACAAATAATAATCCTTATTTTTAATAAAAATATAAGAAAAAGTAAGAGTACCCAAACTTACATTACATTTTGAAATTATTTCTTCTTTTTTGAGCCATTTTGAGCCCACCTGGATACAACCACCAGATAAAGATGACTAGAAATCAAAACGCGAGGCCTTTGCCCAGCTGTGGGCCATGAAAGGCTTAGGAAAAAAACAAATAGAAAAAAAAATTGGATAACAAATTACAATCGTATCTGCTGACTTTCGAATTATTAGGCCACGATAACGTCCCAATAAAAAACGTTGGCAAATAAACAGTCCCTTAACGAAAACAAATACTTATTTTTCTAATCTAACTAGTCTATTACTAAGCAAAATCGTTTCGCCAGACCTCAGAATATCATTCGTGAAACCTATTCTGTATTCAACAAAATGCCTCGTATAAAGTTTACGACTGTCAATGAAATTGATTCTCGGGAGCAGGCAAATAGAATAACACGACAAATTTGAACAAAACTGTAGGCAACAGTTAGTTGGCTTTGTATCGTACCTTTGTATCATGGCTGGTAAGTAAAACAGGACTCTATAACATCACTGACAAGGACGATTTTGTCTAGGTTTTTTAAACCTATCAATGAGATATCATATCAATATTTTCCACATGGCTGGGTCTTTTCTAGGTATTAAAAATGTCATCATAAATGTATACTATTTATATATATAAAATTTAATTTATGTTATGACCCATAAAACTTCGAAATATGCAGCTGTGAAATCAAAATCAATGAAAAGCTAATTTTAAAGTGCATCATAAGCTGAATTAATAAAAACTTGTGAAACCGTTTAAACAACATAGCTATTAAAACGGAACGTTAATTGCCCAGTTCAACCTTAATTTAAAAATTCATCGCTAAATAATTATGCTAATATCCGAGTTAAATGGGGTAATAATTGAAAGATACATTCATAACACCTTGCTTCATTATTAAATCTTTCCGACTAATGCAGTAAAACGGTTTATTTTGTATATTTAAATCGTATTTCATTCGTTTATAATTCAGTTTGCATCTCCTCCTACTTCATTAATTAGAAATAGCTAATCTTATATATAAAATTCTCGTGTCACAGTGTTCGTTCGCGTACTCCTCCGAAACGGCTCGACCGATTCTCATGAAATTTTGTGAGCATATTGAGTAGGTCTGAGAATCGGCCAACGTCTATTTTTCATCCCGAAATTCCCGCGGGAACGGGTACAACGCGGGTGAAACCGCGGGGCGCAGCTAGTCTTTTTTATAAATATTAACCTGATGAATAATAAAATTCAACAAAATTGGGATACAAATAAGCCTTATCTATCTATCTTTCTAATCCTCCTCACTGTACACGTATCTTCAGAGAGATGAGAAGCCTTTGCCCAGTGTTGGGACATTAAAGGTAAATAAATTTTTACTACCATGAGTGGGATATAAAGCGCTAATAACCCAATAACCGACTCGACTTTGATACGGTTGGAATTTTGATTCGGTTTTGTCTGTGGTTCAGCTATGTGGCTATGTTACATGCTACGATGCTACGCGGCTACGACGTAGCAACGTAGTATATTGTTAATTTTCAGTTGCTTTTCAGTTGAAATAAAAATATGTTTGTTCAATTTTTTTTTAAACAAAGTGCATATTTTTTTATTACATTATATTTAGGCGCTGAATAAAATTAATAATGGTTGTGCAATCTGCCCTAAACATATAGATTTCCAAATAATTTATTTTCATGCTATATTAACGGTAAATAAATAAAGAAAATGTATAAATTATGATTGTGAAAGTACGATCTTTCTTCTGAATATTTACGCAAGGTTTTTAAAGATATTTAAATAATATAAAGAAATCATCAAATTGTATATGTATATCAAGAAAAAATATATATCTTCATACTTAGTTCTAAACATAAAATTGTAAATTGAATTAAAGGGATAACATTAATACGAGGAATTAAATGGCAAAATCGAAAAAGATTTACATTAAGAGCAGAGCTCGTTATAAAGTAGTTTCCTAAGTGCATTACCGGGAAGTCAGCTTAGTAACTAGATTTTAGATAAGAGATGTGAAAGTTATATCGATGTATTCACTGGAGTTATTGAATAAAATATATTACATTTTTAAAGAACACATTTTATAAAACTAAATGTAAAAATGAGATTATATATTCTATATGTTCAAATAGAGTTTAAATACGGTATTTCTCAAGCAAACTTTTAATCAATAATTAAACTTTAAATAATAAATCAAATACATATTTTCATATGTGTCCATACTAATTTATACCCTCATCAAAATCTATACACATGGTTATCATAAACACGCAATCCCAGTACTAACGATTTTGTGGAAAATTGAATTGTTACAGGCGACTGAAAAGAGCCTAAAATTAAAATCCCGTATCGACAACTCACACACACACACCACTAGTAAATGGAAAATCTTGGACGTATTCCAGCGTATCACAATTTTATACGACATTACTTGAGGGCGCATGAATTAAATACTATCATAAATATGCTCGTTTCGGTTCCAACTACGTTTTGGTTGAAAATCTCCAGTTATAGAGATGTGACTTATACCCTCTCATTTTGAACTCTTGAATATTTTAAAACGCCACTCTCTGAAGTCTTAAACTGAGTGCTCTTTTTTCGTTTACTGTTCCTTTTCTAGTTAAGTCAATTTTGTATTTAAATGTTTGTGTAGCTCGGTGCTTCTTGAGGCCACTTTATACTGCAGTGGTTTAATGACATCATAAGTAGACTTGTTTTGTTTATCATGATTACTTCAGTAATTAAGTGGTTAGATGCTTAATTTACTTCTCATAAAGGTCATCTTCTAAACTTCTCAAAAGATTATGTTTTAACAGTTAACAACATTAACTCTTCATTGACAGCAATATTGTTTCAATCACGTCAGTTTACGCTATTTCAATTCATGATATCGAGCCCATGCAAATAACATGTGGTAATAAAATCTACATTTTCCATTACACCGTGATCCTGGCTGGATTAATGTGGTATTGAACAGTGATATGTCTTGTGGATCCTCACAAAACCCTCGGCAGGATTGAAACCCGATAACTCGCGCTTCCGTCAATCTTATTGTCATTCCACTTGAATTTACGTTTTTTGGTGTCGATATTAAACATGTTTTGTTCAGAGAGATTTTTGTTAGGACATATTAGAATTTAATAGAGCCGCCATTGCGTTGCGTTAAGGGTGGGGCCTTTTCACATACAAATCGAACATTTGAATAGCAAACGTGATGCATTAATTTGTAAGTTTACATAACAAAATGAACCATATCACTATATATCCTAAAGTCTATACCACAAAATGATTTATCGTATTTACAGTTCTACATTACAAAGTTAACGTCAATAAATAAAATTCTCGCAACAAATCGCTACCTAAATCCGCGGTTATTTGGTACAAAAAGGAATTTAGATATATTTGAATAGCACTCTCGTTTTTATAGCCGAGTCCCCTGTCACTACACAAGATAGTGTTGGCAGAAAAAGTTTAGCATTTGTCACTGCATTGGAATCCGTTGAATTAGTCGCTTCAAGGGTTATACGGGATGGAACCCGTTTTTTGTTTGGACTCTCTGTAATGGTGTTTTTCTCTTGTTTTCCCAAATCGTTAGTGCGATACAAGATTTATAAGTAGAACTGTTTTTATTTTTATTTTAACAGACAAAGACATTAAATATTTTTTTAAATAGACCAGTTATTAAATCATAACAGCTTATTGTGTTGCCGAATCTAGCTTACCTCTTTTTTACAATTTTTTCTGTTACTATCATTTAGTATAATGAGTTCAAATCGTGTGAGTTTAAAAAGTATACTATCATGTTAACAACAAAAAAGAGACGCCCCACAGCACCAAGCAACGCCAGCAAGGAGACGTCAAACGCTGTATGAAGAAACGCGTTAATTAGTTAACTGTCGACGTAGACGTAATAGACGTCTGAATGTCTGAAAGTCTGAGTCAGCAAGAGGTTTATAAAATCTCGATTGATTTAAACAAATCAAAGTTCAAAATATTAACGACATTCAGTCTGTTTACACTACGAGTAAGCTAACTAGAATGATAAAGACAAAGATTATATGTGTGATGTAATCTATGTATTCAACACACCGCTCACACGTTTTAAAATCGCTATATGATCGACAGTTAAATCAGTCCAAATATAGGTTACTTCAAAACATATTACCAATTTCCAAGATCTATATTTTATTAACTCGTAAATGGTACAGGAAAGTAAACCGTGGCACGGAGCTAGTAATAAATAAGTTGAAAATGCGGATCGTTAATTGGAACAAAGTTTGTATGCACAATCGTGACGTTACTTCGTTTGGAGTTCTTAGTAGTACAATACTTTAATGAAGAGCGATGGCTCGGGAAATAACTCTTTACTTATTGGTTCAGGGATTTTAACACTTTTGTAATATTGTTATTATTTTTTAAGTAATGGTTTTACGCCCGTACAGAGACGTCAAATCCTTATTTAGTACAGATTTAATGGGTAGATTTAATAGATTATAGATTTAATAGATTATAGATTTAATAGATTATAGACTTAATAGATTATAGATTTAATAGATTATAGATTTAATAGATTATAGATTTAATGACATGTAGTGTACGAAAAATTACATCTCCGATATGGTCTGACGATTGAAACAACCGGCACCGACAATTCTACGTGCCCTTCAAAGCACGGTAGCGCTCCGATAGAAATGCCACTATCAGCCACGCATCAAAGAAAATGAAAAAATGTGCTTACAAATTGTTTTTAACGATGTATGCTAACAAATATAAACTTCTAAAAATATTTACTAAATAAACCTTTTCAGAATACTAAAAATAAAAAGAAAACACGTAATCTTCGATTTCCATGAAATTTGCTGTAGATTTAGATTGATATTCCGAAATAGGTACATAAAAATATTTTTTATCCGGAGATTCCATTGGATAACCTCAATCAAAACACATAAGTACTCGTAGTTTAAGTTAAAAGGTCATTATACTATTTCAATTAAATTTAACATACAGGTCGCACATATATTTATATTACACTAGCCGCGGTGTTACCCGCTTTGTACCCGTTCCTGCGGGAATTTTGGGATAAAATGTATCCCATGTGTTATTCTGATGTATATTACTGTAAAGTGTATTACAGTATAACCTATATTACTGTAAAGTTTCATCTAAATCCGTTCAGTAGTGTTTGCGTGAAAGAGCAACAAACATAGATCCATACATACATACATCCTCACAAACATTCGCATTTATAATATTAAGTAGGATGATATTCAAGGGAGCGATATAATTATTCTCCATAAGGGTATACTCTCTCTACACTCTCTATCTACAGGAGTGTATGTACATATGTGCGTCCCAAAGCAAGTGTCCGGTCATTTTATATAGTTGCGCTGGGACATGTAACTCAATACTGAAGTCTCTCACCCGGTTAAAGCGACACTATATCAGGTTAATTGGTTTCACATTTTCAAAATAAAAATATGTTTTATAGTATAAGGTTATGGTAATCGTTTTTAAAAAAACCTATAAACTAACTACTCGTATAGGAATCATCAAGGTCCGTTTAAAAAAATAATAAATTAACTTAATGAAAAATAACATTTTCATTCAATTTACCCTATTTCAAGACGGGCAAAGATCTGTTCATAACTTGGCCATCCCTCACTATCTTTTAAACTTCCACCAATCGCTGTCGTGGACGAACTCTAATTATCTCTAATTCATTCAAATATATAGTGCACTAGCTGCGCCCCACGGTTTTACCCACGTTGTGCTCGTTCCCGTGGGAATTTAAGAACCGCTCGACCGATTTTAGATTTTTGTAAACTTCACATAAACCACTAAATAGTCCTAACAAAGCCTAAACATTTGGTTTGGATAGGTGAGCCCGTTCCTGAGTTATAAAATTACAGTGAATAGTGGCATTGATTTTTATATATACAGATAGTAGAAAGCGCGTTTGTAAATCAATACTTAAAAACCCTAATCTTTGTTTAACCAGATAAAATAATAAAGCTTATTTAATTGAATGCTGTTCGGTAACTTAATAAAACATGTTCAAGTTTATTATTTAGCCAACCTTCGCTCCGGAAACGTTGAGCTGTTATGAAGTTTTGTATCTGAGTTTGAAATGTAAAACATTTCCTTGGTTCCACTGAATTTATTTGCCCTCACGAACACGGTCTACTATTTTGTTTTAATTGTACAATAACGTCTGTTAAACGAAAACGAAACTTAATACTAAGCGGCTAAAAGTCAGTTTTGAACTCAAATACGTTTTCTTGACAAAACCATCTCGTTTTCTGAATATCTGAAGTATAACAATAACTCTAGATTGTGATGATGATATAGAAAATTAACATTGTTGCGGTGAAATGGCATTCAATAAATGTTTGCTCGACATTTATTGCTGCTCAAATGTTTGCGACCAACTGGGAATTTAATCCGTGTTCGTAACAGCATAAAACCTTTGTTTCATGTACATTTTTTCGTGTCTCTACTGATTTTAATTAACCCTTAAAATGTACAACTTATTTAGCGAGCGTCGGTTGGTATTGTGCGAGTTTATAAGCTGAGGCGAGCACTGACTTTATACATTTGTTTAAGCACAAGACACACATAATGCGGGTGTTGGTCGGTTGCGGGTCACTTGACGTTGTGTTCGTTGTATCTGTATGAAAGGCATCAAACTGTCCCGTTGCGGGCCCGTAATCGCACTATGTGAGACTTGCGCTTTAGCCTTAAGAGTGTACACTACCTCAGTTCGCGTATTCAGATTTTCCCCTGAGCCGAAGCGGGACAGAAACACCTGAGCGCTTGGTGTTTCGGCCCGCGAATTGTAGGTATTTGCTCCCTACAAACATTATGGTACTCATTTGAAAAAACCGCAACATATGAATTGTTCTGTAAACCCTATTCAATTTACTACACTTTATTTTAATTCAACAACTTTTGTATTTATTGAGATATTAAGATTTTAGTAAAAATTTAGAGATAACTTTGCGATTTTTTTCTATCGAGAAAATTTCATGGAGTCGTGTTTTCGAAACATATGATCGATAGATTATATCATGAACTTTACCATACATACGTTTCAAAGTTAAATATTGAGTAACGAGGAATATATGGAGATCCCGCCGAGTTGAAAATAAGCGATTTGAGGTAGTATACACTCTTAACGCTTTACCCTTAGCATACCGTTTCTATATTCATATTCTACATGATTGTAATTAAAGTAACTTTGAAATAAAAACCAACATTACCGATATTGATTTGTGAGTAAAACAAGTGTTGTATTTTAGGCGTTTTATTGGCTTTATTATACAATTCGCAAGTTGCGAAGTAAATCAGTGGGGCCAGTTTGCACCACCTGGCCCACCGCTGTGACTTATAGCTAAAACTTCGTTTTTTTAACACTCGAATTGTTAAAAGTTATGAGTCGCGAAGCGTTAATCTGACTAAGTTCAAACTTTACGAGTTTCGATGTTGCGTTTAAACTTATTATAACTTAACGAGGGCTCGTTGTGAATAATAATTTTTGGCAGCTATATTTTTAGTGATTTGCTTACCCGAACTTTTTACTGAACTTATTTTTATGTATTTTACCCGACTACGAGGGGAAAACTTTATGTTGTTTTACAACTATGACTTTTGTGAACTCGTCACAGACGAAATAACGAAAATACTTGTAACATGATGCTTATAGAATAGAAATAATGTATCAGTATCTTCTGAGGTAGTATAAGCTACAACTATCTGACTGAACTTCAAAATATCAACTTACAGGTACGGGGGTATAGGATATGAGGGAAATATCCTTCTTGACGGGTTCTGGGGAAAACAGTCGGCTTGTTTCGGTTTCGTAGAACTTTATGTCCGCGAAATAGTAAAGAAGACACAAGTACTTGATCACTTCGATCGTCGTAGGTTAATGTATGTCCGATTGATGGCAACTTAGATACGACTAACCGACGGTCACCGTCTTGACGACGACGAGCAGTAACTTTTTACTATTGGTTTCCATATACTTCGTAAGTAAATTAAAAATAGAACACAAATTCAGTTTCAAACTGTGTGATTGAAGTCAACCTTAATCCTTCACAACTAATTTGAAAATAGAACACAAATTTAAGACAAAACTGAGTGATTAAAGTAAAACTCATCATGTAATCACAACATATAATACAAAGCCGCCTCCACACTTTAAACTAAGATTAACTGTCGTTTAACACAAAGAACACGTGTTTGGCAATCTTAATTCGCGGTAAGTGCGACAGTGGCGCCACTCAGGGAGCGTTCCCGCCAAGATTTGTGACAATGGGGTTTAGATGAACATTAATCATTGTGAGCTTGTACGTTACAGTATAAACTGAGAGTCTGCGGCTTGTGAAATTAGCTCTCAGCGAGCGACTCGGGTGAATTTAATTAGCATGTTACTTTGTTTAAGGAAAAATGAAAATTACGTATCGTAATCTTTTATTATTTTGTATGGCAAAAAAACTAATATAATTAAAAATAATTTGGGAAAAATGTGAATAAATCTTTCATGGTAAACTAATCCGTATACGCACATATTCCACTACTCAATATTACTAATTCTTAATTATTCTCTAGAATTAAAATTAAATATTTTCCAAGCACAAAAACTACTGAACAATAAATAATGAAACAGTTTACGTCATCCACTAATGAAAACAACAAACTAGGCAAAAACACATTACATACTAACTTATCTGGCAACTTCTCTTGTCCCAAACTTGCATACGAAAAACACTTAGCGTCGGAACGGGGGGAAACAAATGAAAAAAAAAGTTAGTTAGGGGCAAAGACAAAAAGACTACGGCCTAATGGTCCCAAGTTCAGCGAACACTTTAGCTAAACATTCGCTAATGGATATGGAAGTACGCCAGCGTTCGAGTGGTAGAAACAGGCAGATCTGTTGTTTTTTACGCACCGCGTCGGATGCCAAATTGTTGGAAAAACTTTAGCGATGACTTATACGTTATTAATGTTTGAGTGGTTCATTAAATACGGCTTGCGAGAACGTTTGCGGATTGTTCCAACTCCGCGGAATATATTTTATTTGCTATTGCTGTTTCTGTTCGTATATCTCTTCCTTTATCTCATCTTTTGGTAAAGTTAAATTAAGCTTGACCCCTACTTGGACGGGTGGCCGATAGTGGCATTTTATCTGAGCGCTACCGTGCTTCGGAGGGCACGTTAAATTGTCGGTCCCGGTTGTTTCAATCGTTAGACCATGTCGGAGGCGGTCTAAAAACTCCGACACCAGGGTTGGCCACTAACACGAACTTACTTACTTAGGTCATAAAAATATGGAACCCCAAAAGCCAGTTCGAGTACGTTAACCCACTCTGTTGTCACCTATCATTATTTTTAAACCACTTTTAGGCTTCCGACACGATCTAACGATTAACACAATTGGGAGCTACAGTTTGATGTACCCCCTATTTCACGGTATGAGTCAAACTCAGAGGCACTCCCCTGATTACTGCAGTTTTATTCAAATTAACTCATTAATATTTCAGGCAGTTTGAATAATCGGGAAATTTAAAAATATACAATTTCATTATATTTTTTCCGTTATTGGTTTCCGGTAGAAATCTGTTGCCAATGTTGATTCGATAATTAAATTGGAAACATTTCATTACATCCGATCCCGGCCGTTGTTGATTAATAATTCATTCAAATCTCAGTTTTAATAAACATTCTATTATTTAAAAACGTCAGAATCTTCTGTCCAATTAGGCCATTTATTTTGCGTAGAAGATTTACGCCTGAGCCAATACCCGACCGGTATTATTTACACAAGACGGCTGAAATATCTGAATAATTACTTTGAAACGCCCGAGGTGCTAAAAGCAAATAAGTTTCACAATAAATTACAATAAAACCGTAACCTGAAACTCCATTATTTCGCCTGAGGGAGTGTCCGTAACTCATAACTTCCACGATGCTAAATTGAATTAATATGACGATAAAAAGTGTAATTACCATAAAAATTGCGTGTAGTACCGTGTTTGATAAAGGTCCGTGCCTCCGTCGTAATTATGAGATCCGCCTCTCTATCCGGAATGTGTTTCATTCACAACGCGAACCAACAAGATATTTAATCGACCTATAATAATTGTTACCGGCCCGACTCCCCTTTGTGACATTCGCAGAAATTAAGGACTTAATAATAAAAGAAAAAAATGCTCACAATAAAATACATTCAGGTTTGAAGGAATGTTAAAAAGCATAAGGCATTTTTTTTTGTACAAAGGAGTATTACTAAGAATTACATAACAAACATTCAAAAAATATATGTTTGAATATTTTTTTTTATCTAATGAATAAAAAATATAAATAACCATTAATTGAATTAAAATACAATTCTCGTCCTCGTTCATTCTCAGTATTTTAAATGTAAAAATATGTACAGAAATTTAAAAAAATAAAACAAACTTTGCGGTAGGACAAGCCAGCAAAATATAAAATTATTTTTTCCCATCTGAAACCATTAATAATTTTCACACATACAAATTTATTGGGCATTCCCCACTATTTATGTTGCCAAATTGTTCCGAACAATTTTTTCATTTGAATATGCGAAAATAATTTCGTCCGGGCCAGGTTTAAACGGTGCTATAAATTAAGCGGGTACAATACACGCCGGATAAATCGTTGTCACGTAAGAATGTCGCATTAGGTACTCGCGCCCCCTGGCGGCGCGGGGCAGCGGCGAAGGCGGGCGGAGCGGCAACAGGGCGGGCGGGCGTAATAACAGTGGCACGCCACAGTTAGCTCGCAGACTTGTTATTGCTTTGTATTATTTATGTGTGCTAGAGATGAGGTGACAGTTGGCTTAGTTTAAACGCGCCCTTACAATGCGGATAGCGAAGAAGGATTCTTTCGCGGAAAAGTAATTGAGTTTTATTTTGAACCAGTTCGCTTGACGGAATAGTTTTGTTGGTTTCGCATATATTGCGTATTGTGAAGGAATAAGAACTGAGATGACTTACAAAAACATATTCTAAAGGATAGGATACGCGTCAATCTATGTTACTTTATAAATACTTCTGAAAAAGGTTACGCAAACATTCTAGAGAACAAGAAGACCTGACTTTACATAACATACGAACATTTTATTGTAAATTATCAAGATAATCATTCGGTTGTAAAGGGACATCAGTACATAGTATAAAACAAAGTCACTACTTTTGTCTGTTTGTTTGTCTGTATGCTTAAATCTTTAAAATTACGCAACGGATTTTGATGCGGTTTTTTGTAATAGGTAGAGTGATTCAAGAGGAAGGTTTATATGTATAAAAATTCCCGAAATTCCCACGGAAACGGGCACAACGCGGATAAAACCGCGGGGCGCTGCTAGTTATAAATAAGCTATTACAATAAACGCTCCAATAGTTTGATTACAGCCTCTCACTGAACGAGTCAATGCGTTTATATTTCGAACTTGTTTTAATTGGCCACAAACTAGCTGACTCTATCTATGGTTTCCCCCAGTTGCCATTTTCACACACCTATGGAGAATCACAAATGATTGAAGTATTGGTATGGGCCCCTTGATTTGATTCCCAATGTATATAAATAAGTAACATCCGTACTCAGACATGTACAATGCTTCCTTAGTAGAGATTTTAATTATTTTGTCATGTCATGTATGAAATACGTCACTCAGTTAAGCGGCGATTTTGTTAATATCTGAGTACGGCAGGTAGTGACGATAGATCTATCGCGTGACTAATTCAATAAGTAAGTAAGTTATGATCGGATCATAAATCATTCATTATCTTATTAGCTTTGAAAAGTATTAGATTATGTTATTTCTATTCACATACGTCGATCTCAGTCCAATGATATACCTATCAAACGTTTTTCGTATATTTTTATATATTTTTCGGTATAGTTTATCTAAAGTAACACTATATTTTAAATTAATGGATTCCCAAATTATTAACATTGGTATAAAAGGGATCTGTAAATTAAGAGGATGAAATTATTTTGTCTTAATTAATTATTTTTTAATTTAATTATTTATTTTGTCGAGTGTTGTAAGCTTTTCGTTTCGCATGCAATATATTAATACATTTTCAATTTATTTTTCTTTTAAGTTTGGTACAGTTTAATGTAGTGTAGTTATAGTATGTAGTCAATTATTGATTGGGTCATTGAAGTCTATCCAGTGTTAGCCGATATTTTTACCCCTGACGCAAACGAGTTGTGTGTGTGTATGTCTGTCGCGTCTTAGCTCTCAAACAGATAGACCTATTTAAATGGTTTATTTTCATTTAAAAGCCAGTTTCTTTGCGGTGGTTTTAAGCTATGTTAGATCAAAATCGGTCCTGCTTATTTGTCTAAAACACACAAGACATGTTGAAAGGGGTGTCTATCATATATGTTCTTCCATTCTTTCATAGTTGGTACTATTATTATCTATTTCACTTAATAACTCACATTCTCTCATACCACAAAGTACAATGATGTCAAGTGATATATTAAACATCAAATTCAAATTTGCCATCACAATCATATCCATATTGTTTAAAATTACGCAAAGTAACAGTTCAAATAATCAGTTAAAAAGTGTTTAATCGCCATTATGTTAAATTTTATAATTAACAATATCTATTTATATCATAATAAAGCGATGAACAATGAAGTTCGTTCCAACAGTTGATATTTGTGTTAGCTCTGAAACACAGTCAGAAGTGTATTAATTCACTGGCGTTCGGTTTGTTTACACACAGTGTTTGTTCTACGGATAAGATAGAGATAAAACAATATATTTATTGCGTATTCCTTTCTCCTTGTATTTGTTTTTATCGTGAAACAACGCTTTGATATTTGTTGTAGCGCGGTGCGGCTCTTGTCGATTATTTCAAAAGCCGCGTAATCCGGTTTTCGATAAATATTTACAAACACAATTGCATTTCAATTTAAGATTTGTTGTGAGGGATTCTATTGTGTTTTACATTTTGGAGAACTTTTAATTATTTTATACTAGCTGTGCCCTGTGTTTTCATCCCTCAGTTGCTTTGCCTTCTACATCTTTATTTATTTTATTTATTTATTTACATCATTTAAACCTTCCCTTAACATAAAAAACGTAGAAAGGTTTAGATACTTAAACTCGAAACTAACAAACATTTCTTTGCCCCTAGAATATACTATTCTCAGTATATTAACAAATGTTTTTTTTAATTTCAGTACTCATAGTAGCAAACGTCCGCAATACTACCCGATATTTTAGATTTACAAAATACAACCGAACGTAGTGTCGTAACGAAATAAATAGGTGCCATAAGTATTACTTATCTTAAAATAGTATCACTTAAACTTAAAGGCAGTGACCACAGCAAGACACCTATTATTTAAATGTCCATTCCCTCCCATTTTTCTTCATAAATAAACAATGATAACACAATACAGATACAATTCCGCATAAATAAAATACAAGCAAAAGTTGATCTTCATTCCCGACGGAGCCTTTAGGCTTTACTACACAACCATTTGTTAGACGTACAATCAACTGCAATGCCGATTGTCTTATCATTCTCGCCTTTATTTCCACGTCAATAAAGCTCGCAATTGGAAATGGAATCAACACATTTTTGCAGCTGACGCTTTCCTTCCTGAAGTTGATAAAAAGCGGTCACTTCACGCTGGCTTTGATCGATAGACTTTGAACGAACTAAATTTACTCTGAGAATTCAGAATGAATGAAAGTAGGCTCTAACTTTTGAACTGACTTGGATTTTAAGTGAGAAGTTTTAGGCACTATTTTAAAAGATGTAACCATGAAAAAGTGCAAATGGAATCAGTATGAGGGACTTTCAATGAAAGCCGTCGTGTCACTGTGCCTTTAATTCGACCATTACTGTGTTAGTATGGTCCCTGGATCAACGGACAACCAAGGATCAATAGTTCACAGACTAGGTCGTTTTTACCCATGAAGTGATACGTCAAGTGATACTTATCCAAGAAGTCACATGAAGTGGCGATCTGGTTCACGACATGCTTCTATTCTAACGTAGTGTTTCTGTTTTCTGTGGTTATTACGATTCTCTGTATCCTTCTATTTCTTCTTGGCCATTTTATTTGGTTTCATTTATCCTTATTGAAGTTCTAGTTACTATAATAATTAACTTCATAAGTTCCACATACAAAAGTAAGTATTAATAACAAACTTCAAAGTTTTGAATATGTTCAACATTATCTTGAACTAGGCAAAATAAAACAACGTGTTTCATTGAAATGACAAGAACGACTGAATTTACTAAAGTGATAAGTCTATATTCGTTGTAGAATATAGATGGCGCTACGAGCTACAAATCACAGTTTAGATATTTTACTAGGTGCTTTGGCGAGTTTGGCGCTGTACAAACCACGTCTCCCTTGCTACAGAGTCCTAAAAGCCCTGTGTCTTGCACTGTGGAAGGTCTTTAGCAAGCAAAGGACAATACAATAGATCTGGCCAAATTCTTCTAACAATAAACAAATATAGCTTAAACAACCATCTCGACTCGAAGCTTTTGAAAAATATTCAAACGTTGTTTTCAAAGAGAACTTAATGTACCTATTGAGATTATCAAATACCTATTTGTGAATAAAACATCAGTGAGTGGGCCGATCCGATAATCCTTCCCAGAACCAAGGTCTATTGTTCTTCATAAAGTTTATCAAATTATTGGATTAGTTACAGAGCATGTGGCTTCATTGCGGTCCTGGTTTTCGGTTTCTTATCGACTATAATACCCTTGAGGAACCTTTGAAGTAACTAACGTATTTAATAACATTATACGCTTAACTTTTGTAACAAGTCTTTTATAGATACGCTTTCCGAAACATCAAAGAGTGAAATTGCTTTCTTATACTTCTTAAAAAATGACTCATGTATTATTCTTCTGAATATTATTTTGATTACTGTCAGTCCACGGTTTTGCCCACGTTGTTATTACCTTCCTCATAAGATCCTATAAGATATTAATATGTTATATCTTAGTACGTAAGCAATATCTATTATCTATATAGTGTATTGATTTCAATAAACCATTTAAACTACATATCTAATGTGGTTATCATACACAGAAAGAATATGTATGGTGAATTAGGGCGTTTAAAAAAAAATTCTAGGTAAGATGTTCAACCACCCAGTGGGTCCCGGGAGGACCGCGGCGCCGCGGGCGGCCTAGGAAACGCTGGAGGGACGACATTATCTCCTTCGACAGCGAGTGGTGGGAGACCGCGAAGGCAGGGAAAGATGGAAGAGTTTGGGGGAGACCTTTGCCGAGCAGTGGGACGATATAGGTTAAAGAAAAAAAAAAAAAAAAAGATGTTCAATGTTTAAGATGATTTGTATTGTTGCAGGTTCCACGTTTGCTTCAAGGCCGTTGATAATAATATGCGTCGCATCTATATTTAGCATTCAACATATTTTGAGGTGAGAATCTTAAGACTCTACCTACATCAATGACGGATGTGTTGCTTAAACGAAAGCATCGCAAATGTTTTTTTGAAATCGAATTGATTGATTAAATTGATTATTTTTTACGTACATAGACCAATTTTACCAGGTTAAACCGTTTTACCTGATTAGACTGGTCTCAGTAAGACCAATTTTACTTTTAAAAAAGTTTTTTCTGTCACTTATGTTATGCGTATGTTGAATAAATTAAATTAGCCATTATTTTTCTTCCAGACAAATTGTGCGATGATGTCCAGCCCGGCCGACTCGAGTACCATCTTCGATGTAAATATCAAGTTTTATAATAACAATACTTACTAAGGAAAACAATAGTCTAACAAATACTAGTCAAGCTCAGACAGAATAAAACCCAAAGATAAACCGCTGTGAACATGAAGTGAAGCCGGTATTGTATATATTTGCACCACGCTGAATTGTCGTTCTGAGTTACCAAATGAGGTGTAATTTGGTTGTTAATGCGTTACCTTGTATGCCAAAATAATAATTGTAATTCAGTTGTAAATATGTGCGTGATAGTTTATGCACATTGCACAGGCCACAGGGTGTAATTTTGCATGCTTCACTGTATTGTTCGCAGCGCTCGCTCTTGACTTTTTATTTAGTTTGAGCTAAAAAGAGTTTACTGAATGTTCATATAACAAGTTCTTTAAAGAATTAGGATTAATTGATTAATTGTGAAATATAATGTTGTTTTCCCATAATGGTACTAATGTAATTAGGTTTTGTAATTAGTTTATCTAACGGAGTAGAAATCAAAATAAACAGAACTAAGTACTTATGATTAGTAATTATATTGTTTGTTTAAACTATGGACGAATCATTTTGCTACAACTTGTATAATACACATTTTAGTCGGTGGTTCCAAATCAAAACTAATACACATATTAGTTGGTAATTCGAATTTTTGACGTGGTTTCGTTCGAATGTTTTTGCCACCAACATTCGTTCAAAATTCGATTGAAGTACATTATATAAGATTTACATTATACACACATGCGTCTGAGAAACGTCACACAAAAATATACAGCCGTAATATTCATTTTTGTCACCTAACTTTCTTATTTAATGTCTTTCAAATATACATTTTCAATTTATTGAAACTTTGAATGTATGTATGTGCACAACGAATAATATATGCTTATTTTTAATTGTCACTCCGGTATAAATAGTATAACCTAGAACATATATGTACTAACTAATGATTACAAAAGTTTTATATACACTATGACAATTGTATATACTAAAATAATTGTATTATAAAATAACCTCAATGAATGTCCTTGTACTAAATCGTGTGATTTGTAGAATTTATTAGAGAAATTAGCCAAAATAATGTAACTTATTAATAATTACTATAATAGTTGACTATTAGTGGATTTTCATAATGAAAAATGTAGTTTGTTTGTGACTACGAAACAGGAAAAAGGCTGTTAATTATTTTAATGTTCTTTTTAGAAAACAATTATTGGCGATTGATGCTATATGTTACGGAAATAATACTAACCATTCTAAAGTTGTAATGACTTTCACTATATACTTTGCAAACTCAAAAGGCGCACTATTCTGCCCCTAATTCTCCTCACTGTACTGAACTCTTCAGAAACCAAGAGGCCTTTGCTTTACAGGCCCACTAAAGAGCAAAGTATTCACAGCGTAACTTCTCTATTTCGTATACAGGCCATATGATTGTGTCAAAGTCATACCGTGCTTACATTTAAAAATATATGTTTGTAAAAAGTATTTAAGAACAAATAAATCTAATGTAAATTACAAAGTAAACTATCCACAAGAAACTTATTGTATTAAAAAGTAGACAATATAAAAATTATTGAGATAAGAGTTCTATAAATAACCATGTTAGATAAAATGACACTAATTATGTATGTACCTATGTCTTTAAATATAATTTGTAAATCTGTAACATTTGTTGGTGGTTTCAATGTTTTTGTTTTGTTGAGATAACTAGAACGATTTTTGAAACCAAAATTTGCCAATTTCGTTTTAAATTAAACGCTCTTTAATTTACTTAAAATATAATTTATAGATCTATAAAAACATGCATACTGTGCCTGAATACACTATGTGTAACGTGTGCGAAGTGTCAACCATTTAACGAAATATATTTGGTTATTTACTTTATTATAATGAATTGTATGATAAATGTTTCTTTTAAAAATAAGCCACTGATGTTGCTATTTATTAAATTAAGTAACATTGTAGTTACCTCTTTTTATATTTAAATATTAATTATTTATATTCTATACTTATATAATAAAGTTGAAGAGTCTGTTTGTTTGAACGCGCCAATCTCAGAAATTACCCATCCGATTCAAATAATTCCTGTTGTAATGGATAGCCACATTTCACGGGAAGGTTATAGGCTATTTTCCATCCCGAAATTTCTACGGGAACGGGCTTAAAACGGGTAAAACCGCGGGGCACTGCAGGCATAATTTTTATCTTGTTCTATTTATATCATTGAAACTAACAACAGAACATTAGTTACTTCGTTATTTAACGGTTAAATTTTATACGATGGATGTTTCTCTACATTGATTTGCTCAATGAAGTTGTATTTCATTTAATGAAGTTTGTTGAATAAATTATTGTAATGTCATAGTTGTTTTATTACTAACTCATAGACAGATGACAGAAACCATTATAATGTTACTACCTCGCTGCCTCAGTGGTCTAGTGGAATGTGCACTCGCCTGCTAAGACTGAGGTCCCGGGTTCAATTCCCAGGTCGAGTGGATACATATTGCGTACATTTCAAACATGGGTCGGGTTTGATATCACCAACCCGCAGTAGGCTAGCGTGGTGATTACGTTTAATCCTCCTCACTGTACTGATATCTTCAGTGAAATGAGAGGCCTTTGATGGGACATTACAGGCTAATGCTACTACTACTACTTACTACCTACCTCGATTGAATTTCAATGAAATCCAAATCATATTATCTTATAGACAGAATCGTTCTGCGGAATGTATAATTATCATAGCGTTTGAAAAAGATATACGTCCGTACTCAGAGACGTCAAATGCTTTCTTAGTAGAGATTTAATGAGTGATTTTGACATTAAATGTATGAAAAAGTACATCATTTAGTTAATTGTCGTCTCTGAGTGCAAATGATAAAATATATTTGTTCTTCCAAGCTTTATTTCGTTTCATGTTTGTAATCGATATTGCAAGTTTAATTTGATCCACTTCCCGGTAACCAATTGAGCTGAAATATTGCATGCACGTTTAGTCTGGATGTAGAGTTTTTTTTATAACTTTGTGTTTAATTTTTATTAACTGCGATGAAGATTATGCATTTTTCTCTGAACCCGCAGAGGTTATCATAGTTTCAAAACTGCCTTGAAATTGAGAACACACGATTGATTAGGTGGGTCATAACTAAGTAAATATTGTTTGAAAAATAGGATAAAGTTGGATCGAATAAGAGTCGTTTCGAATTAGTAAAACAGGAACAAGAACGGTTAATGCATCGAAAATGAATCCACAAGGCGTGAGTTTTGAGTATCACACCAGTATCAGTATTTTACTTATAATTGAAACGTAGGTCATTATTATTTGTTAACACGGGAACTTACGTACGACGCAGGTTACTGTTGAGCACAGAACACTATTACTCCTGGCGGAGCTGTTGAATGTTCCTCAACACGTTTCATTCAGATCCGAAAACCTTCATCAGGAGGTGGGTGAAGTGTTCGCAACAGCGTCTCTCTCCGCACTCTGTATAAGTATTGCTGTGGAGAAGAAGAAAAATCTGCATCTTGTAAGTTTCTGAGCCAAACCCACAGTAGGAAAGCGAGGTGATAACGCCTAATCCTTCTCACTGTAATAATATTTTAACTGAAATGGCTTTTGTCCAGAAAGCTTTTATTAAAGAACCTATAAGCCGTGTTCTGGGATCAAACTTTCATTACACGCAAATTCTATTAGTGAATACTAACTAACAAAATTTAATGGAACAATATTAGAGCCAGAATTAATTAATGAATCTTCGTTCCATTTAGTGCGGCTCAAAGTAAATAAGAGATAGCATTAATCACAACAAGAGTTCTGGGAAAACCACAGATAGTGTTGTGAGTTCTGTTTTTAATTATCAAATTTATAATAGTTTCAATATATTAGTTGTGAAATCGCCTTTAGGGCCCCATCTTTTTCTGGTGACCATAGACTCTAATATATCAAATTGTCACTATGAGGAACATAACTAAAACCTTTGATTAAAGTAAAATGGCGGCCTATAACTATTTACAAAGAGATTACCACTTCATTTTTAAACGCAGAGTTTTTGTATTTTGTGACAGTAAGTAGCAAACAAACCCTGCAGTTACCCACAAGTGAACCTACCTAATTATGATGATTCCGAAAAGCACTGTAACACAATTACATAACACACTAACATGCTATAAAAACGTTCGTATTTGCAGTAATAAAAACAAAGGGCGGCGTCGCGATTATCACTGCAATTAAACCTTAGCGTTATCAACGTTATAACATCCTGTATAAAATCTTACCCGATCCCCTCGCCATTAAGGCGTCCGCTTACAAATATTACCCACAGGAATTACAGGTATTACCCAGGAATTACAAGTGTTACCGCGGAATCGGTGATATTACCTCGGCACACCTAACTTGATTATAATAATATTTGGTGTTAGCGACTTTGTGCAAATTTGAAAATTGTTCGACTCCATTTTTATAGGTTACGGAGATGATACGGTTATATTCCTCGTGTGTATTGTTTTGCATAATGTTTTGGGATACGATGATACATAATTTTTGAGGTAGTACTCATATCATGAGTCATATCATATGACTGTTATGGCGAAATTTTAAATTAAATTTTTTGAATAATTCTTATTGTAATGGATAACCACATTCAAAAGGAAGGTTACAGCCTATCTTTCATCCCGAAATTCCCACGAGAATGGATACAACGCGGAAAAACTGCGGGGCGCTGCTTAAAAGGACACTTACTTCAAAAAATCCTTATCATACAACTCCAAAAATTCCTCAAACAAAATAAAGCATACAAGTTTTCTATTTACGAAAACAATTTTGAAACCAATTCAAATAATAAGTCCTAGTATAATTGAGTTCGTTCTAACCTGTTTGCCAGAAGTTGGAGCTGGAAGTTTTCAACTGCGGGCAACCTTACGACCGCCCGCAGACACCCGCTATTGTTTACCTATTTATTTCTTGGTATATGTTTATAGAATAAACTACTTTAACGAGTTTATTTCCGTCGTTTAGAAGGAAATTGTCGAAGAACCATCAATTGGAAAGTTACTTGAGTACTTGCTGTTGAAGAATCTAGTTGGTTACGTATACCTACGAGTACTACGTTTTCTATATATGTAAGTCATTCCACTTTATGTATGGAAAACATTTCGGCATTCATATTTTTTCTTCATATAGCTGAAGGTAGCCCAAACAATAAATTAAACACACGAAGATTTTAATATCCATATGATGCACTTGCTACTGCTCTTTACAACATCCAGTACCAGTTTGACTAAGCGATGGTAGCTCATTGCGATCGTTAAGCAACGTACAGCTCGGCCCCTACTTGGATGGGTGTCCGATAGTGGCATTTCTATCTAACCGCTACCGTGCTTCGTAGGCCACGTAAAATTGTCGATCCCGGTTATTTCAATTGTACCTTGTCGAAGGCCTTTATGCGCTCTAAAAACTGCGACTCCAGGGTTGGTCACTAACCTTAGTATTATTACGTATTACAAAGATATCTCTAAAAACTTAAGTGAGAAGTTAACACATTCACTGCCCACTGCTCATTTCCTTTTGCCAACACGACTGAATATAAACACCACAAGAACTAATAGGTTGTAATCGAAACAACACATTGGTTGGTTCAAACCGGAAGATTTCTATGCAAAGCTAACCGCAAATCACACACGAACAAACTGCCTGAATATAGAGCACAGAGTAGTACTAAGGAAGTAGCCAGAAGGGCCTTTTTAAGACATGGGATGCATTACCAAAAAGAGTTTATGTTCAAACTGGCTATCTTTTTTTATTTTATGTTGAAGGTAAAATGTGTGAAAAGCTGTCGAATTCCTCAATTAAAATAATAAATATTATATACTTCCATTATCCTTGCAATGTGTTAATGTAAACTATATTATTACTCTTTGCTAATACTCGTTTATACATAGTGAGAAAATGTTAGTATCTAGATCTAGATATTTTCGTAATTAGTACCTATATTTAGCGTACCACGCGTAGGCGTATTAATTGTATCGTTGTTCCACCACCAATATTGCGCACAATGAAAGGTAGATATTAAAGATTAGTTAGTGCCCACCCAACGGCCCTAGGTTTACTCTTAATACGCCCACCTACATACAAATGTATGGGACCCGTACGTGGATGTTGTCAAACGTAATAAGCCCCTTTGAGTGGCGTTAGTCACGTAACAAATGAACGAATATACGAAAATACGCGAATATTTTCATCCTTCTTTTACTTCGTGCTCCCGGGGAGAGCTTCTGAGAAATGGAATCGTATTTGATACTTGGAATATGTTAAAGGTAAACTAAGCTGCGAATTTAAACTGCGAATACAGTAAGATGTTCACTGCGTGCAATACGTCTTGACAGGTACAATTTATAACTATGTATACATCTTTTAAACTGTGACTGCCGCCAATAATCACGATTGACTGTAATTTCACGTATAGGTTTTACGTGACTTATCAATGAAGTGATAGTCTATGAAACTATAGGCAATTAATTATTATTAATTAAACTTTGAATGAAGAAAAAAATATGATTGCCTAACAAAAACTGACAAAGATGTTACTAGTAAAAAATGTGATCTCCTATTTATATTTTTTTCATTCACACCTCAATAAAGACAGGCTATTGAAAACGTTTGTAAATTATCTACTGACGAATATTATAACATTACTGAGAATTCATCCGACAGCACTCGGATGAAAGCAAGAGCTGCTTTGACTTCATCTTGAGTAAACACGAAGTCAGTCGTTCGTTTCAGGAATAGGCACACACTACACTACACAAATTAGAAATTAGGCAAATTCTACAAATGTTTAACCAACTTGCTTTGAGCTTTTGCTTTAATATTTAGCCTAAATTGGCCTTTGAATGTTATAACCATCGACCGTCTGTGAATTATTAAAAGAAAACTTTTAGAAAAATAAATCAAAAGGAAATGTTTAAAAATATGAAAATGGTTGCTTCATGGCATGGGTCTGACGGACACCACACATGTCATGGACATCAAATTAAAGAGAGAGGACTTAGAACTAGACTTAGTCTCAGAGTTCTAGTTCAAGTTAAAGCCTAGAACAAACCTCATGTGAGTCCATGTTCAAAACAGTTTTCTGGTCTACAGAATATCCTATTGATCTCTGATCTATGGAAACATTGTGTATTATGGCAGTCTACGGGTAGGCTAGATCTAGTCTGTGATAGACGACCTAGACGAATTTACTTTTCCAACGAAAAATCTAATAGGTATTCGATCGCCGCTAGTTTACTTTTAAATATTCACCTACACAAAAAGCCCCTTGAGCATGAAACATGTTCCTCTGTGTTTTGCTATTAAATAACTGAGAAGATTTTACTGTTGCCCACAATATTTTGATTGCTATTTATAATAAGAATTGCAATGTTTCCATTTATTCCAATTATACTCCAATTATACAATTATACTATGTTTAATTTAAATAAAGGTTAGTAAAGAAAATACCGTTTATTTTTGAGACACGAGTATTAAAAGTTATTTTACTAAAGCGCAAAACACACATAGTGCGGCTGCGCACATTAGCACGTAGCGAGCCCCCAACAGGCCTTTCAACGGCCAATGGCCTTTCATACAAATACAAGGAACACAACGTCACGCGACCCGCAACCGGCCATCACCCGTACTATGTCTATGTCGTGTGTCTTGTGCTTTAAAACTAACATTAATGTAATAATGGGAGACGTCTCAGCTGATGTTCCACTGATACCAAGATCTCTTGTAGAACGGAGATTCCAGACGTTCGCAGTTTTGTTTATGAAATGTTCTTGGTCCCGAATTGATAATTCAAAAAAATACTTGATAGGTGACAAGGGACACCCGGATGGAACGAAGTTTATTTATTATCAACAAAAATAATCGTCGCCACACCACAATGCGAAATAGAAAGACGAAACGAAAATATCTAGCTTGCTTTCTAATAAGAGAGAGAGAGACAGACAGAGAAACAAGTGCACGCCAGAGAGAGACAGACAGAGAAACATGCGCGCCGCGTCTCTCTCGAGCATGTTTCTCTGTGTGTCTCTCTCTGGCGTGCGCAAGTTTCTCTGTCTGTCTCTCTCTAGCGTGCGCAAGTTTCTCTGTCTGTCCCTCTCTGACGTAAAAAGTGTCGTTACCTTTCTTTCCGTCTAGCCCCCTTTCGCAACGCGCGATAAGGAACTTCGTTCCAACTATCCTTATTCAATTCTAAATTAAATCAACCCCTTTTGATTCTATATTCAATTCTCAGCTCGATCGATTGCTCGTTTAGTTTTAAAGTAAGTTGAGTAGGTTAGTAGCCAACCCTGGTGTCGGAGTTTTTAGACCGCCTAAAGGCCTCCGACATGGTCTAACGATTAAAACAACCAATTTAACGTACCCTCCGCAGCACAGTAGAAATGCCACTATCGGCCACTCATCCAAGTAGTTTTTACAGTTTTATCACTTATAATATCAATTCGGTTCAATTCGATTGTATTAAATAGTGACCTAGCTTGATTTGTATATTATATTGAATACCGATACAATTCTCGATCGTCTTTACAAGAACGCCCTTAACTAAGCTCGGCTCAATTAAGACGTCACGTTCATAAATAACGGCCATTTAGTTAACATTGGGTAATAGTTGTTTCCCGGTACAGGTGGTAAATGGCTTCAATTTCTATACGAGTCCTTAACAAGCGACCGACACACACCCTACATAACAATTCAGCGCGAACATTCCAAACTTACCCACTTAGAGCTATTTTTAAAGAAACTTTTCCCAACTCGGAAAACTTAAATTCCGTAGTGCATTAGTAATCTATGCAAAGAATTTTCGATAGATTTTCAATATTAAGAACATTTCGCTCTAAAAGTATCATGTTGAAGACGAAGTTTGGTCGTCAACTTGAGTTGTTGAACTAGTTCACTGTTATATAAAACTTATATTTTTGTGTGATCTATCTAATGGGGATGCAGGTGGTTTCAAGACGGGAGTGGTTTCAACTTTTAAAGTATCTCGAATTCTCGATACTTACTGAAGAAATTAAAGATGAATAGAATTTCTACAGGAGGGATGCATTTATGAAATTAAGTTTTATTTTTGACAAGCAGCGCCCCGCGGTTTTACCCGCGTTGTGCCCGTTCCCGTGGGATTTTCGGGAATTTTTTTACATAAAAACCTTCCTCTTGAATCACTCTACCTATTACAAAAAACCGCATCAAAATCCGTTGCGTAATTTTAAAGATTTAAGCATACAGACAGACAAACAGTGTGACAGACACGAAAAAGAGACGACTTTATTTTATACTATGTAGTGATTAACGCTTCGGTGGTCTAGTGGTGTGTGCACTCGCCTGCCAAGATTGAGGTCTCGGGTTCAATTCGCAGGTCGAGCGAAAACATGTTTCCTACTTTTCAAATAAGGCTTGGGTTTGAGATCATCAACCTGTATTAGGCAAGCGTGATGATTACGCCTAATCCTCTTCACTGCACTGATATCTTCAATGAGATGAGAGTTCTTTGCCGATCAGTGGGACATTACAGGCTAATACTTTTTAAATAATACTTTACGAGTCTCTGTTATCCATCATTATTAATATCGCTGCACTTTTTTTTCACACATTATAGTGCAAGAGATGATGTTCAATGTTCTTTTTCAACTATTTTCTAGTCGCTGTTATTGCACCGTATTATTCCGTAAAGAACATTACAATTCCTTACAGGTCTTATTAATAAACGCGTATTAAAAACGTTTTGACTATCAAATGGTTTGTCACTTTCTGGCATACGCAATTTTCCGAAGAGCAAAAGAGACAAAACACAGTGTACCAGTGTTTAGTTACACCTCGTTTATTAATAAGGGCCCATCTGTATAAGAAGGTAATAAAAATTGTAATTTCCTTTACATTTCATTAATTTTCCTTAGAACCTGTCCCCAAAACCAAGGCTTACTTATATAGGCATTATAGGAATAATACTCAACGGATTAGCCTCTAACTACCAAACAACAAACAACATTCCATTATTAACTCGTAACAATCTCTATCACCACAAAATAAAGTAAATGTAAGTACCAAAGCTTTCGCGACTGAACCAAACCTTCACTACCGCCATTATGTAACTTCTAATCTGAGAACCTAAAGTTCAGGTACAACATTAAGCCAAGGCCTTATTCACACTAACTTATCAGTTTAAATCTGAGGTAGTCTTTAGTTTTATCCTGCTTAAACTAAACTGTCTTCCTGGAATAATTTCTGAAGTTATAGAGAGATTTAATGTTAATAGTACTTGTTCAGTTTTGGCTAATTTATAGATATAAAAGCAACATTCACGTCAATGCTAGTCTATACTCCGCAACTTACTTTACTTCAAAGTCGAGTTATAATCAACAAAGTACAAACATAGGAATTTTTGATAAGTCATTGCATAAAACTAAATTGTTTTTCTTTTAATATATTCCTACTCGTACACAATACTAAATTCATTGACCAACATCCAACCAAGTTAATTGTTAAAATTTCGCGTGTACCATAAGTTTTATAGCCTACAGTATGGACTAGACTTTACTGGTGAAACGTCACTAAACCCCAACTATTTAAGCCGTGAGAAGAAAAATATGTTGGCAGTAAATTAGAGTTAGAAACAATAGAGGCGCGCCCGAACGCGAAGCACTAACATTTTTCAACCGAAGGTTTACAGTGACCACAATTTGCGGCAAGTGATGGATTTTTCAACCACTTTTATAAAGTTGAATGCCTTTATAAAAGCACCTTTTGTGCAGTAAACGTAAGGTTTAAATTGATTTTACAGATTTTAATAAAGAATAGATAGACTGCTTATAGAAAGATTTATTCTTTTTAACCTGTACTGAGCATCCCAAAAAAAGCAAAAAATATAAATTTTAAACGTTCCTTGATCTTTTTTAAACAGTTACCTATAGAATAATATAAACTTTGCTTCCACTAAGGTAGCGAAGATAGCATTAAGTAATACCAGTAGCATCGTGGTTCACCTTGTACTTAGATGTAAATTGTACAATATTCCATTGTGTTTTATTTAGATACGTAATGCAATTACAAGTTGTTAAACAAACGTAGAGATGCATAGACGGGCAACTGAAATAGTGCAATTTTGTGAAGTTAAGTCAGGTAAACTGAACAAGTATATCATAATAATGAAATTGCTGAAATAGCATTGCCCAACAAATTGCTCATTCGACTCTTTTCCCATAGTTACAAGTGTGTGTTGTCTGCACAACTGTTATAATTAATGTACACAATTCAATTTGAATCGAAACTACTTTCGGCCCCTTTACAGGAACGGTGGTCACAGTAGACAGACACACACAGAAGTCTTCGTCAGATAAAAATCACTACATAGTATAAAACAAAGTCGCTACTTTTGTCTGTTTGTTTGTCTGTATGCTTAAATCTTTAAAATTACGCAACGGATTTTGATGCGGTTTTTTTATAATAGGTAGAGTAATTCAAGAGGAAGGTTTATATGTATAAAAATTCCCAAAATTCCCACGGGAACGGGTACAACGCGGGTAAAACCGCGGGGCGCTGCTAGTGTAAAATAAAAGCGAAGTGTATCCGTAAACGTAGTTTCAATTCAAAATGAGTATTTTCGCTTAAACTTAAGTAACCAGTATACACAATCCAATTTAACTCACGCTATTTGCTCACAATATTTACATAATTTTGTAATAGATAACAGAATATAAGTTATCAAATTAATATTTGTATGACAAACAAACAGATTGAAATATGTACTTTATTCCTATTCGAGACATCAGTCCTAATTTTAGTGTTCGATATAATGGCTTCGGTTGAAGAACAGCCATTGAGAACTGACGAAAAGGTAGTTAAAAAGAAAACCTTTAGGGAGAAACTTAGACATATCAAGGATAATATTACTGTAGAGCCAGTGTTAGCATGTTACGTAGTTCCCGGAGTGTTAGCGCGACTTGCGACACAAAATTTGAATATAGACAAAGCGTGCCGAGTCAACAAGAACTATGGCGACGTAGTGTGTGATGCCCTTATCGCCCAACATGGCACTTCGTACAAAGAAGAAGAACTCGCCGTCCAAGAGTTAATAGCAACTATGGAAAGTTGGAAAAATGTCCTCTTAACAGCGATACCGAGCTTCTTAATCCTTTTCATTGGCGCATGGAGTGACAAAACAAGGAAGCGTAAAATATGCATTCTAGTACCGATTGTTGGCGACTTGTTCATGTGTTTAAGCAACATTGTAAGCGCATATTTCTTTTATGAAATGCCAGTGGGTATTACAATGTTTTTTGAAGCTTTGTTCCCTGCTATAACTGGCGGTTGGATCACGATGTATATGGGTGCCTTCAGTTATATCAGCGACGCTTCGAGTAAGGAGTCGAGGACCTTCCGAGTTGGTATTGCTAACCTATGTTTGACGGCCGGAGGTCCTATAGGTTCTGTACTAAGTGGATTTCTAATCACGCATATCGGTTACTACGGAGTGTTCACATTAAGTTCAGTCATGTACCTTTTCAGCATTATATATGGATACTATTATATTAATGATCCCAAAAAAGTTGAAGAAAAGGTAATATTTTTTTATTTACTCGTAGTACTTTCAGTATCAAGTTTAATCCCAAATATATCAAATAATCTATACTATATGGGCCTTTTTAATAAACGCGTATAAAGAATATTTTAGCTATCAAATGGTTTGTCACTTTCTGCCATACACAATTTTCCGAAGAGCAAAAGAGACAAAACACAGTGTTTTAGTTACACCGCGTTTATTAATAAGACGGTATAGGTTTAAACAAAATTGATCGCCGAAATTAATATGCACTACTGCACCGAATTCGTTGTGCTTCTTATTATCAGAACAAGGTTTATTAAAAGTATCCTACTAATTATAAATGCTAAAGTTTGTGAGGATGGATGTATGTATGGATGTATGTATGTATGTTTGTTGATCTTTCACGAAAAAACTACTGGACGGATTTGGATGAAACTTTACAGTAAAATAGGTTATACGTCAGAATAACACATGGGATACATGGTATCCCGAAATTTCCACGGGAACCGATACAATGGGGGTAACACCGCGGGCGCGGCTTGTATACGTATATTTATAAAAGAACTAGCAGCGGCCCGCGGTGTTATCCGCGTTGTACCCGTTCCCGCAGGAATTTCAGGATAAAATGTATTCCATATGTTATTCTGATGTATAACCTACATTACTGTAAAGTTTCATCCAAATCCGTTTAGTAGTTCTTGCGTGAAAGAGCAACAAACATACATCCATACATCCATCCATCCATACATACATCCATCCTCACAAACTTTCGCATTTATAATATTAGTAGGACTAGCAGCGCCCCGCGGTTTTATTCACGTTGTACCCGTCCCCATGGGAATTTCGGAATTAAAAGTAGCCTATAATCTTCCCCTTGAATGTGGCTGTCTGTTACAAAAAGAATTATCTAAATCAGACTGGTAATTCCTGAGATTAGCGCAAACATACAAACAAACAAACAAATTTATAAAATACTCTTTATGATATTAGTAAGATACTATACAATGAATTTATCATAAGTTGAACTAAATAAATTTTTAAGTAGAAAGGTAAACAAAGTGTTAATAATAAGATTTAATTCGTAATAAGGAAAATAGTAACGGAAATTGATACAGACCAATGTATCCGTATTTTTATTTTGCTTTGATGGTTTATCTTCTTATATCGAGTTATCAGTAAACTGTGTCATAATCTAAGTACTGTAGCCACGTTATTAATAAACGCTCTGATTAGTTAAAAAAAATGCGTAGCTCATGGCCTAGTTTGACTAAGCGATCTAAGTTCATTGCGATTGTTAAGCAACGTGCAACTCGACCCCTACTTGGATGGGTGGCCGATAGTGGCATTTCTATATGAGCGCTACCGTGCTTTGGAGGGCACGTTAAATTGTCGGTCCCGATTGTTTCAATCGTTAGACCATGTCGGAGGCCTTTAGGCGGTCTAAAAACTTCGACACCAGGGTTGGCAACTAACTTACGTTTACTTAGTTGAAAAAAAATATTTTTAACATATTATTATTTTCACGAAAAAGTTGGGATAGTTGATATCCTAACCCAACAAGCAATAGTATATAGAAATTAGTTTAAAACCTGTTTAACTTATACGGAATTCTCACGATAAAATAGGAATATTGAGTATCCTAACTACTACAACCAAATTGTTTTCATTTTTATAATATTCGTGTGTGTATATTAATATCTCAGCATTATCTTAAGATGACAGAGGAAAGTGGAAAGAACTCCATTGACAAGAGCCCAGCTCTTAAGTTTAGAAGAGAGAGATCTTAAGATGTTTACATAACAAGAAAACCTTTCATGAAACCAAGAATACATTAGGAATAATTTATCGTGAATAATCTGGGATTTATAATTGTAGAAGGACCCTACCAACGTGCGTGGCTTCCTAAAATCCTTTTTCGACATAAACCACGTAAAGGATGCCCTCAACGTGGCATTCAAAAAGGGACCTAATAACAGAAGAACAAAGTCCATTTTAGTATTGATGGCAATAGGTTTTATATATGGACCAGCTTATGGTAGGTGAATCTCTATATTTTATTTTTAATGTTTGTTTACAAGAAAACGGATTTAGGTTCAAGACATGGTCCATATGGGGGCTGTTTGGGTGAAATATGTGATTACAAGTAGATATTCGAAGGTGGCTTGATGTTTTAGGGATATTTTACATCTTGTTCACGTTTTAAAGCTGAAGACTTGATGCGAAGGTTTAGTCTATAGAATTTATTGTGTGTCTTTTCTTGGCTATGGAGGCATTTGATATCAACCAATCATTTTCATTGGTCCATGTAGCATGGTACTGGTGGAAACGGATTCAATTAAGCTTTGTTGTTAAATGGAAAGATGTATGCTATGGATGCTTGCTTTGGGTACGTGCTATGGATGCGTGCTATGGATGTGTGCTATGCTCGCAGCGGCATCTTACAAAGCAGATCTACTTAGCATAACAACAGTAGAAATGGTGACATAGTCTCATATCTTACCTTGTATTTTTTCGTTTTTCAATAAATCAGCAAAATTCTTGCTATGACACTAAATGGATTCGATTTTTGTTAAATTTAAATTCAATCATGTTAGATGGTAAAAGGATAGAGTTCTTCAGAGGACAAATAGTCCGCTACTGGCGTGGACTAAGAAACTTTGTCTGCGTAAGTCGTTATTGTATTATATGCCTTATATGTACGTACACTTTTAATTGCAGGAGAGTACACTGTGCGATACTTGTTCACTCGCAATCGATTCAACTGGGATGCGCTGAAGTACAGTTTCTATAATACATTCTTCATATGCATTCATTCATTAGGTTTGTATGAAGCAGTAGTAAGTATAAAAATCTAATATTTTGGTTAGTCTGCGAATACGATCGAAATGTGTTGACTTTTTATCAAACTTCGTTGCGTAGCTTGACTAGGCGATGTTAGCTCATTGCGATTGTTAAGCAACGTGCAGCTCAGTCCCTTCTTGGATGGGTGGCTGATAGTGGCATTTCTATCTGAGCGCTACCGTGCTTTGGAGGGCACGTAAAGTTGTCGGTCCCGGTTCTTTCAATCGATAGAACAATCGGAGGCCTTTAGGCGGTCTAACAACTCCGACACCAGGATTGGCCACTAATCAACACGAACTTACTTATCAAACTTTTAAAAAGCCCGCGATGAGGAGAATAGAATACACTTGAACAAATTGTAACTAGCCCAAATTGATTTGATTGGTCAATTAAAATGCTCACTACTCACTACTAGCGCCACGGAATTACGAACGGTTTTCTCTTGAAACATGCCACAGCCAACTATAACGTTCACCCAAAAAACAAAGCTAGTAAACACAAAATTAAATTACAAAAAGTTCATAACCAAATGGCAGAAAGCCAAAACAGGTCACAACGTTTTCTCACTGAATTTATTCCCAACACTGATTGTAATTTTTAACGCCACAATATTTTTCAATTTACTTCTTTCAGCAAACTTACTTTGTGTAACTTCCAATTTGCTGAAATGAGCTGTTCTTGTTCATGTAGCTTGTATTACAAGGGCTCTTTGGGTGACAGTTAATTAACAGTCATTTTCTTTATGTTGCTGAAAGTTTGCACACTCCGATTGGGCACTGATGAAAATTCGAATCAAAAAGCTATCTCTATCTAGTTTTGAAGTCTCCTATCCTATCCTAGATCATTTTATTTTAAATATAATATAAGAACGGAACAGTGAAATGAATACTTCGTTATTTCGTGGTAGAAACTATGTTTATTCCGTTTTTACAATTAGGCCCATCGCACATGCTCTCGTCATAGGAATAGTTGTATTTATTAGAATATGTACCTGAACATTTTGCTCTCATCCTACGCACATAATATTAAGATACCGTTATGATACAACGTTGTGAGTGAAGGGCCTAAATCTTCTACGGAAGCGGGTACAACCCGGATAAAACCGCAGAGATAGTATTCACCTTCCAATACACCGCCAATTTAGATTTAATTCGTACCTAAAAAGGTACACAAACGCTTTTTTTCTCGGTATCTTTTGGGTAAAATCACCAAATTTCATTCTCTGAATAACACAGAAAAGCTTGCCTAGTACCAGTTCAGGGAAATACAAATACTTATTATACAAAATGAATATTTTCTAAGGGTTGTTTTTTTCAGGTGCCTTGATTTCAATTAGCCTTTTCAGTCACCGATTAAAATGGGACGACTCGGTGTTGGGTCTGATCTCAAACGGTAGCAAAGTAATAGGAAGTCTCGCCACTGGCTTTGCACGGAACACTAAGGAAATGTATATTGGTTAGTAGACATGGTAAATAGTATTCTATAGGTTTTGAAATAAAACTATTTTTACGGATAGACTTAGCTTTTCTTTTACATATTACATTGTTGGTCTTTTAACGGCTATCACTGAAATCTTTTGTCAAACATGGCTCGGGTTTGAGATCACCAACCCGCATTTGGTAAGCGTGGTAATTATGCCTCCTCACTGTACTGATATTTTCAGTGAGATGAGAGCCCTTTGCCCATCAGTGGGACATTCAGGCTACATTACTTCACTTATTTAATCTTAATAATAAATATTGTTTCAGCGGTAGCAATTGAAATGTTTAATGCAACTTCTTTCACTGCCTTGAGATCCATCTCGTCAAAGTTATCTACGAGCGATGAATTGGGTAAGAGTATTATATTTTCCTCATGACACATATCTTTATGATGTTTAAAACATACGAGTACAAACTCCTCCTTCGGTTCATACAATTTTTTTATAAATTTGAAGCTGTATGTCTGTTACTTAAACGCCTGAATAGATTTTGGACACATACGTTAAAATATAATCTGTAAAATAAAAAAGCCTTTTAGAGACAGGGGACACTCCGCAGAGACGAATTGAGCGCCCCGCGGTTTTACCGGCGTTGTGCCGATTCCCGTGGGAATTTCGGGATGAAAAACATTACATCCATTACACAAAATAATTATTCAAATCGGATTGGTAGTTTCTGAGATTAGCGCGTTCAAATAAACAAAAAATCAAACATGTCAGCTTTAGTATATTAGTATCTATAGATAATCTTAGTAGGTAATCTCATGCACAATATACTAGAATACGAATTAAAATAACGTATGTTTCAGGTAAAATGACTTCAGTTTTTAACCTCATGGAAGTAGTGACTTCGATGATATTCGGGCCTATCTACTCGTGGATTTATAAAGTCACTCTGGACTATGACGCAGGCCTATTCTACTACGTCAGCACCGTACTCACCTTACCAGCGTTTGTGATATTTGGGTGAGTATAAACGAGAATACTTAAATTGGTTACAGAATAAGTATATTAAAACGAAAATCCGACTAAGTTATTTAAATTTCGAATAAATTTTATATGAGTTATTTTTCGTTAATCTGTTAGAGCTGTCAGAGCTATTTGGGAAACTTACCTTTTCATTGGTTACCATGATGCAGACAAGCAAGTCATTTTTTTAAAACTTGACTTGAGACATTTATTGAAAAAACGATTCAGTACTCATTGCTATAAACTAGCAGCTCGCCTCGTCTTTACCAACGTTGTGCCCGTGGCAATAGGAACTCCGAGATCAAAAATAGCCTACAACCTCCCCGTTGAATGAGGCTATCCATTACAAAAAGAATTATTCAAATCGGATGGATAGTTCAGTCATATTCAGTTAATATTTTATTTCATAAATCGATAGTAGCACTCCGGAAACCAGCAATAAAACAATTTTATTTACAGTTGGTTCTTCATAGAACACCGAAATACTAAAGAAGATACCGTTGATGGCAAGGGCACAGAGAAATTGAATGAGTTACAAGTCGCAAAACACAAGGAGGACCTACTTAGCAGCATAGACGTTGCTGACGAGAAAATACTATAGAATAACAATGAATGTTGATAATAAGGCATTGTTCACTGTACAGAATGATAATAAAATATATCTCTTTTTCTCTTTGAAGGATTTCTTTTAATATTTCCTTAACGAACTACCGTTGTCTCTAAAGGTTGTTTGTAATAATAAATATGTAGATGGAAAATATAGAATATATTAAGTCATTCCAATATTAACTGAAAAGAAAATTTTTGTCTATGTTAGTCTAAGGTATTTCTGATATGGTATAAGTACATAGTTATTATTGCATGGAATAATAACTATTGCCTGAAGTAAATGATTTCTATCATCATCATACATTTAAGAGCAAGGCTCTTGTCGGTGAGGCCGATGCAGACTTCTCCATCTATCTATTCCTGTTCAGTGCAAGCTCCTTCACATCTCTATACGACATGACGAACACTTTTTTTTTCCCTACCTCGCTTTCCTTCAACTTTACCTTCCGTGATTTATGATTTATGTACGATTAGCTGTCATGTCGTATGAGATGTCCTATCATCTGTTTTCTATATTATTCTATACAAGTTTACAGTTTACCTTTTAACTGTCTAATCTATATTGTATCATTATACTAATGAAACGGGTCTGTATCGCGTTAGATAATTTAACGTATTTTACTAAAATACGTACCCGACGTTTGCAGCGAATTAACCCGCTCGTGGTCATGGGATGACTGTTTCATTTAGTATAATGAGTGCAAATCGTGTGAGTTTAAAAAGAGAGTATTGTATCACTTCTGAGTAAAGGTAAAATTAAGCCAGTAATGTCCGACGGCAGGGCATAGGCCTGTTATGACACAAGAGAAATCAGTTCAGAGAAGAATATCAAACGTCGTTACAACTGCAGGTCGCTGATCTCAAACCTGAACCATGTAATTTATAGGTCATCGAAAAAATACAATTATATCTGCCCTTCCTAAATTGATAAGACAATATCGATAAGGATTAGTCCAGACGCGATAGCCAAATGTTTGTAAGCCGTTAATAAAATAAATGTTGATAAAAGAATAACGAATCGAGTCATGATACGCGTTCAATATATAGGAGTACTTAATTATTCTTTCTCCAATGGTTTAACACATTGGCGACTGAACTGTGACTTTTTAAATAAAAACTAACTGTTTCACCCGCACAGTATCTTTTTCTTTCATAATTTTGAGATAAAAATAACCTATACAGGATGGTTTTTGAAATCGGTCAGTATAGGCAAGGCTGAAACTACTTTTATAGATAAGAAGGAATGCATCAATTTATCACATAAGAGTATAGTAAGATCAATGAGATGGCAGTCTTTCAAATCCTGAAATGCCAGAGGTTTACCAATACTACATACAGATACAAACACACACACTGAAAAAAACTGCAAGAGCATAATTCAAATTTTGCTTTATTATAGGTGGAAACCTATCCTACTCAATGTACTGATATCTTAAGTGGGATGAGAAGCCTTTTTTTGCCCAGCAGTAGGACAATACAGAATCTAACTAACTGATTCTAATACATGTACATACATATATAACCACCATTGGCCTACAACAATGCTTCGCACGAAGTTGCCGAACCGGGCCGGGAATAGAACCCGTAACCCCGGCACATTAGGCGCTGTTACTCAGCACTGTGCCAACGTGTTTGTAGCAAATATAAAGACAGAAGGAGCGGAGGGCTTTGTTCGATAAATGTATCATCTATTCATAAACAGGAGAGTTTTGACAGGAAAATAAAATTAAAAAATGTTTTTTCAGAACAAAAACAACGTAATATGTTTATTACCCTTAATAACAGTGCGCTGATTGCGCAAGATAATTATCTCAGAACAAATATAAGACAATTGATTATACTATTTGCTTCCATTATCTAGACATCATGAACGATTTAGTAGCTAAATACATAAATCAATGTAAATACACTCTGGGTAATGATTGTTCAACACTGATACACGGATGTTGTACAGGGTGTTACTATTAACAATAAAGTCAAATATTGTTTAAATTATTTACTTATCTTAATATAAAACATTACAGAATATAATAAAGTTTGTACGGTGTAAACAATAATTAATTCCAATTTACATATTAAAGACCTGCAGTGGGACATAACAGTCGTAAACTTCTTTTTTAATTTAAACCTTTCCAAGTATAATTATTGCAAGTCACAAATACTTAAGTTTAAATAGACCCGATTAATCATAGCAATTAAACTACTTAACTCGCTCACTTTAAATCTTCCACAATTCAATCAAGTATTTTGACTTTTCATTAGTTAAATAAAATGTCAGGTAAAATAGAAGTTTCAGTAGATTCCGATTTTGTAATATATATGTATAATATAATATATATATCATACTAGCTGTGCCCGCGACTTCGTTCGCGTGGAATAGTGACTATGAGCAGCGTTTTTTTTAAAATATATACTTATTTTTATTTTGGATCATAATCACAGTCATTTTGGGTAGCTAAAAAACCTACTTTACTGTAATGCTTCTCTATATACAATATTAGACGTATGGCCATCGGGGGTGAAAGCATACAGGCTGCTGGGATTGCTAACACGGGACAGAGCCACATACAATTGACCGTGCGAAAAACAGCTGATACTTAGATTTACACCCACAACTTTTAGAGTCTGACCTTGAGCTTTATTAATTGTCATGGCGAAACATAGGCTCACTGGAAACTGAATTCGTTTAAAACTAAACGGAAAATTGTTTGGAATGAGAGGAATCCGAGGAATAAAAAAACTATCACCTTTTCCGCACCCTGTTAAAATCTCTGCTTCTATCAGATTTCGTTGTAAATTAATTAATTAATTAATTATTAAATTAAAATTATTATAAAGTTTCAGTAAATTCTACTAACAGAGAAAAAAAGTAGTTATTCATAATAGAATTAACTCTTACTAATAATATAAACGCGAAACTTTGTATAGACGCATATTTGTTAGTCTTTCTCGCAAAAACTACTGAACGGATATGGATGAAATTTGGCAAACAGTTAGTTTAGGCTTGGAAATAACAACACTTATGTTACTTTTTACCGCGGGATAACATCTCAGACCCACGGGAAACTGGAAGGAATCTGTTCGACATTATTCTTAAAATTCAACAGCTTACAAACTACCTTCAGCCGTAAAAGAACAATGTTTTTTCATTCCCATGGGAGTACTATGATTTCCCTCGGTAAATTATTCTTATAGTTTATGATATCAGCCTAAACTAACTTAAGTAGAAAGAATTTAGATGAGCCCTTTTAATTTTTTTCCCATGGTAATCCAGTCAATTCCAAGGTAATAAGTAGCTATAACATATTCTATTAATGATTGTAATTTACCTATCTAGTAACAATGATCGACGTCGTTCGTTGACCGGAACAGGCGTTAAAAAAACAATAAACTACCGATTCCCATGGGAAACGGATGTTTTCCCGCGGTAAAAAGTAGCCTTTATGTTGCGCCAGGCTCTAAAATATATCGGTACAAAATTTCAACCAAATCCGTCAAATAGTTGCGGAGATTAATGGTGCCTATGTATAAGCATAGAATAGTGTTCGACGTGATTCTTTAATTTGACATAACTTTTTTATTTATGAACCGATTGACATGAAACAAACACTAAAGCATAACTGAAGCATACCACAATATATTCGTGAAAACCGCATCCAACTCGGATCAGCCGTTTCTGAGATTAGCGTGAACAGACAAACAGACAAACAGACAAACAGACAAAAAAAAAGTTGATTACATTTTTGGGTTCGACATCGACATAACAATAACCCCTGCTATTTTTTTTATTTTTATTTTCAATGTACAGACAGCACTTTTCTACAATTTTATTATATGTATAGATGTACAGACAGCACTTTTCTACAATTTTATTATATGTATAGATTAACTTTGTGATAATAACATTTATTTAAAAACATCACATACGCCGTTATTGGGACACCCTGTAAACTTGTTGCTTTTCTCAAGTTATGCAATTGGATCACGCAGTATAAATTATTATGTTTAAAAGTATAAAGTATTTTATATAGTCGGTCGAAAAACGACATTTTTTATTCTTAAATTAATTAGTTCATTTTAATAAAGCAACAAGTGCACTTCATAGAAATGTCTAAAGATCATCTTAATGACACAAAAGTACGAGAAGAAGAGCCACTTAATCAGGAAAATGTGGAAACTAAAAACGAAAATGAAGGATGTTTTCAAAAGCTGTTGTACGTTAAATCTCATATAACCGTGGAGCCAATATTTGCCGGGCTGATTATGGCCTCAATGCTGTCGAGACTAGCAATTCAGAATCTCAATTTGGACAAGGCATGTAGAGTGAAATTAAATTTTGGTGACGAGATCTGTGATGCCCTAATTGACCGACGGGGCAATACCTCGTACGAAGGCGCCGTTCAAAAAGTTATTTCAAACATCGAATCATGGAGAAGCATCATACAGACAGCAATACCAACTCTTCTAGTAATATTTATGGGGGCATGGAGCGATCGAACGGGAAACAGGAAACTATGCATTCTGTTACCAGTTTTTGGCGAGTTCATGGTTTGCATTTCAAACATTTTGAGTACTTACTTCTTTAACGATATCTCGGTGGAAGTTACTATGATACTGGAGTCTTTATTCCCGGCTATAACGGGAGGATGGGTGTTGGTTTATTTGGGAGTTTTTAGTTACATCAGTGATATAACTGATGAGAAATCTAGAACTTTCAGAGTGGGAATGGTTAATCTCTGTTTGACAGCCGGTATACCGGTAGGTACCGCTCTCAGTGGAATATTACTCAAAGTATTGGGATATTATGGCATCTTTGTACTCTCTGGATCTATATATGTGATGACCTTTATGTATGGCTTATTTTATTTGGAGACGATTACGAAATCGAAAACAGAGACTGAGAAGGTAAACAATTGTTTTATTCCTTTATTGACTTTAGAAGAATGTTATTAATCTTTAGTAAAATATTTCTATAAGGCTGTTTGGCTCCACCATCTACCAATGGATTTGCATAAAATCTTCGCTAGACACTTTTAATTTGAATAACTCTTTTTGATAACCACATTCAACAGGAAGGTTATATGTTATTTTTCGTCCCGAAATTCTCACGGGAGCAAACACAACACGGGTAAAACCGCAGGGTACTGCTACTCAAGAATATTAAAGATTTATAATGTATTTAAATATGATTGTATTCTCATAATTTCAGACTGAGCCCATAACGTGTTGTGAAATGGTAACACTAGTTAAGGAAACAGGTGTAGTTGCCATTAAGAAAAGGGAATCAAATACGAGGTTGAAAATTTGTCTGACACTGCTTATCGTCGCTATTGTATATGGGCCTAACCATGGTAGGTAGCATTATACCACAAAATTATTATAATTATACCATTAGGCTATGTTTCCACTGAAGCGGAGCTGTGTAGCTCAATCGACAATCAATTAATACAAATCAGTACACCACAAGCGTATACAGATAAATAACTAAACATTTATTGCGACTTCCTGAAAGTACAGTCGTAAGTAAGTAAGTTTTAGCCTGTAATGTCCCACAGCTGGGCAAAAGCCTCTCATCTCACTGAAGATATCAGTACAGTGAGGAGGATTAGGTATAATCACCACGCTTGCCAAATGCGGATTGGTGATCTCGAGCCATGTTTGAAATTTGAAAGTACATAAAATAATTATTTTCCCATCAATTTCAGGTGAAAGGATCGTAACATACATGTACTTAAGATACAAGCTAAAGTGGGACGCGTTGAAATTCAGTTTCTACTCCACCTACAGTGTAATAACACACTCATTAGGTAAGTCTTATTAAAACAGATTTGAACAAACAGAAATACAGTATTTTGGAGATAACAAAACCAACGGCCACACTCAAATATTGATATCGCTCAGAATGCTTTGTTAAATGTTTGCAAATAGCACTCTGTATTTGTATATATGTACATAAGGTGACCAAAGTCCAGTAAGCTGATTCTAGTTAATCTTTATGACTTTAAAATTGGTCTCAAAACCTGTTATACACTATCTTAAAACCATTAATTCGGTGCAGTCATTCGACATGTCCTGTTTGACTACATTTTTCCATGTATAGGTACACTATACCGTAACAAATAATTCGATACAGTCATTTGACATATCTAGATTGATAACATTTTACTAGAAATTAAATTGTGACGTGAAAATAAAATGAATTTTATTATAACAGTTTCACAACTCACAACAATTAAAAATGCAGTATAATTAAAATTATATTTCAGGTTCTGATTTTCCGAGGTGTCAAATCGCCGCACCGAATATTTTGTTGAATTATAGTAATTGTAGAATAACAATACAACCGAAACGATTTTCGTAAACTTTTAAAGATTTTTAAAATATAAATTCTTTGTTTATTACTAATGATCTTTTATTTATTTCAGGAGCATTGTTTTCCATCAGTGTATTCAGCAAACGATGGGGATTCCACGATTCGGTTCTCTGTCTTATATCTCTCACCAGCAAATTGGCTGGTTCCATACTTATATCATTGGTACAGACGGATTATCATATGTTCATGGGTAAAATTACATACAGTTCTTAACGTTATATTAAAACACAGTATACATAGTGCGGTGGCAGGCCGATTGAGGGTCGCGTGACGTTTTATTCCTTGTACACTTGACATTGTATTCTTTGCATACTGGACCGTAATGGCCACACCTCCTTGCACACCTGTCATACAAATACAATGAATACAGCATCACGTGACCTGCAAGCGGCCCGCACCCGCACTATGTGTTTTTTGCGCTTAAGTCGTTTGCCCCCTACAACATGCATTAACATCTACAGTGTAAACTTTAAATCTTGAAAATTATACCTGTCTACGCAAGTGGGGACAACTACTAACTCGCATCCTAAATATTAAGTCGATTGACACATGCAAAATGCTGGTGCCGCCAAAGTGTAATGAATACGACAGGCTGCATTCGACGATTGATTCAACAACAACATACCGTGTTTACTAATAGTGTTGATATTTTTGGTTGTCTTCCTATTACTGTATACACATACCTCAAATTCATCGTATGTTGTATGTGGTGAACGATATACTGTAATTGCAGCCTAAGTTTTCACAAGATGCATTTAAGTACGAACTAAGGGTCTTCTTTCTAACTGTAGACATACGAGTACTTTTCAAACAGTTACCTATCTATCTATATAGTACTAAAATTAAGCAAAGTTTAACCTTTCTCTTAACTTATCCTAAACTGGTCATACACTTGACCCGTATCAGAACTTCCGAACAAGACCTTACAAAGTAATAGTTTGAACAATTATAATAATAATAATAATAAGCCCGCAGGGCAGCTTGTGGCGAGCTGTTGGTGAGTAGCGACACCACGGGCGATTCCCGAGTGCCCCAGAGAGTCGGTCAGGGCCCCCGTCTCCGGCGAGCCTTCCCCGGTCGGAGTGGACCCCAAGGGGGCCCGCAGGACTCTCGGCTCTGGCTTGCCTTCATCGGCCGGCCAGAGGGGGGTCGTTAGAGGCACAGTCGATTTCGGCTGTGTGACCGGATCACACAGCCGAAATCGACGGTGGAACGGTGGACGAGGTCGATCGGTGGAAGTGTTAAAGGGCATAACGCCGCGAGTAACGTTTAGAGAAAGCGCAGCACACCTCTCTACACCCCCGAGTCGCCCGCACCGATGTTGCCCCCTTGCCGTCTTTACGTCGGCTGTTTCGGGGGGCCCATCCAGCGGGCGGCGAGCCACGGCCTGCCGCCGATAACTTGTTCACCGCTTGTTATGGCAGGTGCCGACCTCTTTGCAATATCCCATTTCCAGTCCATCCAGCCTTCATTTCCATGGCCCAGTCTTTTTCTTTCATTTTTACTTGCAATAGTCCCTACTTCTGCAGGTGCACATTCCCGGACATGTTGTCCATTACATTAAACATCTCCAAAGGGCCTCTACAAGTTGGATCTGTATCCCCTTGCATGCCTCTCAAAAAGCCCGGGCTTGTCCCGTGACTCCGAGGAGAAACACTATAATAATAATAAATACTTGGACAAATTCACACACGGTTAATTAGACCCAAAGTAAGCTCTAAGCTTGTGTTATGGAATCTAACTAACTGATACTACTACATATACATACACCAATACTTTATAAGAATATATAATTGACACCCAGACGTCGTCGCCAACAACTATGTCTTCACATATTGTTGACTCCGGGCGGGGATCGAACCCGCAACCCCTGACACAGTAAGCGCTCTCACTGCCACTGTGCCAACGGGCTTGTCATTTTATAGTGTACTAAAGTTTCGTATAACTAAATACTAGGAAAGGTCTAGATTTATTATGGTGTCTTGAATGTTGTTCCTTGACAAGTTAACTTTGTTACCATGTAAAATGAAACTTAAAGTTTGAGAGAGCTTCGTTACAAATAAACATTTAACCATTTGACTTTACTTCAAACTAGCAGCGCCCGCGGTTTCGTCTGCGTAGTAACCGTTCCCGCTATATTTTCGAGATAAAAAGTAGCTGATTTGTTCCCACACTCTGATCTATTCCTGTGTATGGGCTTTATTTATAAACGTAGTGTAACTAAAACACTGTTACACTGTGTTTTGTCTCTTTTGCTCTTCGGAACATTGCGTATGTCAGAAAGTGACAAACCATTTGATAGCTAAACTGTTCTTAATATCAATGTGACCGTAGGTGTATAGGTAATGTAATAAAATATGTAAAATAACTTCCCTTTGTCCCTGTATGTATATAAGCGTAGGCGCGAGCTACAAAATTCTCACACTAGATGTCACGCCATCTATGGGATCGCGGGAAACACCGCGCGGAAAATTTTGTCGGCTATCAAATCGAATACAGAACTTGCTTTTTAAAAGTCGGTGAAGCGACACGCTATGATCACGACACACTATGAAGCTCACAGAAAATGAACAGTATTCCACTATTGAGTTTTATATTTATTTTCAGTGCCAATAGTCGAGATCCTGAACGCAACGACTTTTACATCCTTGAGGTCAATGGCCTCTAAGTTAGTGCCATCTGAAGAGTTGGGTAAGTGAATATAATTGTAAGTTATTAAGGTTTTTGTAACTTAATTGTTCATTAAATTTTTACATTTATTTACGCATTGCGTTGTAATTACGTCTAATCCTCTTACTTAACCAGGGTAATGAGAGGCATTTGCCTTTTGTATCTTATTGAAAATCAATGCATGCTGACTTCACAAAATAAATACACATTACAAACTCACACATGCTAAGAAAACGACAGCATTTTTCAAATCATTCGTTTGACGTCGGCGGTACTTGCATTGTATCATTCATAATCTATACCTAATAGCTATATTACAGGAACGTGCACAACGCGAGTGAAACCGCGGGGCACTGCTATGTTCATATAAACTAGTTTTTCCCAACATTATTTCACTGTTTCAGGTAAAATGAACTCGTTATTCAGTTTAGTAGAGACGGTGGCAGCTCTCATGTTCGACCCGACGTATTCAGCGTTATACTCAGCTACTTTAACGCTGTTCACTGGCGCCGTCTTCATCTTCAGCGCTTTAATGACACTTCCAGCGATTATTTTGTTATTGTAAGTAGCTTTAAGCGGCTTTTTATGTAGGGTTGGAAATTCCCCTTCTATCTACCAGGCTATGGTGTCTCATATGGTAGCTGGATTTTGGTACGTTTTAATATTTTTCGTAGGTGAGTTCTATTCAACTTTGTATGAGTCCTACAAAACTGAGTACATGAAAATTTAAAATGAGCTTACCTACTCAGATATTTCTATAAATTTCGACTTATTAGGTCATTCATTTAGATTGACCGGCTTTACAAGATGGAAGAGAAGCAAAATGATTTGATGAATTTATTTAGTGCGTAACTAAGCCGGTGAGATTAATAGAATTCTTATTATAAGAGTATTAAACTCAAAGGCAAACATGAAACGCCTCTTACTTATTTAATTAACATTATTTAATAGTCCATTAAGTGCTTGTCAATAAGATGCTAATTGCCATACATTAAATTTCAGATGGCTCTTCATTCAACACAGAAAAGAAGTTAAAGAAAAACGGAGAGAAGTCAAATTGGAAAAACAAAATGTGATTTGTGAGAAAATTGACGAAAAAGTGTAACAACATTTATAAGACTTGACGTGTCAAACCATTTTAAGAGTTCTATGGAGGTGGATTGCACAAAGACTCTAAAATCTATTTAGTACCTAAACATGCTTAGGAAACAAAAGCCGTTCGTTCAAAATTTTATTTTATAATACAACAAATAGAGCACAATTTAAAACGAACGTCATTTGTTTTTTAAACATATTTAGGCGCTAAATCAAATTAAGAATGCTTAAATATGTTTAAAAACAAAAGGTGTTTATTCAAAATCCAATATTGTGCTTTACTGTGGACCAATTAGGACACCTTTTAAAACGAACGTCATTTGTTTTATTACTTAATGAAAAAAATGCTCATGCAATCTTTATTCTGACTCGCAGCTTGTAAACTTGCTTTAATATCAACGGCATATAAAGCGCAAGACACACATAGTGCGGCTACGGGCCGAGTGCGGGCCGGGTGCGAGTCATAGACAAAGTCACGATACCCGCACTCGCACTAAGTGGATCTTGCGCCTTAGCTGCATATTATAGGTGGCTGTATATTATAGTTTAATTTTTTGTGCAAACTTCATATAAACCATCTACCAAATAGTCCGAAGAAAGCCTAAACATATGGTTTGGGTAGGTGAGCCCGTTCTTGAGTTATAAAATTACAACGAAAAGTGGCATTGATTTTTATATATAGAGACACACAAAAATACTGGTTATTAAATATAATATTTTCGCAAAAACTTTATTTACATGACAACACAAAAACACACTCAACAACTTCGTATTGAACCTATAATAAGAAACTCCCGAACAACCGGTTTTCAAAAATACTTTTAGTTAAACAAAAAATCAGTCTCCGAATTAATGTTAGCCCGTTAGGTCTCTTAGCAAATATTTATAAATTTTATTTTATTTTAGTCAAGTATTTGTGTTAATAGGTGTTAAGTGTTATGATTCCATAATAAGTTTGATAAGTGTCAGTGCCCTACAAATAAACAAATAAGGAAGTACTTTACTCGTAATATGAATATGGCTATTACCTAAAACTATGATTTTGAAATATAAAAAGTAATTAAAGTTTTTTTAGTCTTTGAGTTAAATGTGAGTAAGAAAAAAGCATATTTAATATTTTGTATTTTTTATTCAAATTTCAAAATATCCCACTTCACTACTTGAGTAAAAAGTATTATTATATGCCAAAACCCTATGTACTCGTATTTATATTTTATCACTGCATAAAATAAAACCTAATAAAAAGGATATATAAAACACTAATAAATTACGTATACTTACCGCATTTCTAGCTGAAACTACTGTACCAAGAACTCTTTTAGTTTTTCACTTTTGTTTCTTAAATGCGCCTTAACGGATTGTTACAAGATTTAAACAATTTATTTTATATATATCTTTAGGTGAGCGTAGAAATCTTTCGCCGGAAATAGACATACTTTACAGCTTACTTTACTTTAATACTTTACTTATTTCTATGTATTCCCAGAGCAAAATCTTTTACAGTTAATACCTTGATTTATAACCAATACTTCTAGAACATAGATGATGTTGTAAGAATAAGGTGAATGGTATCATTTGGTAATGGGCGATCAATAGCCGCATGCAACATGGAACAGCTGCAGTAGACATAGTAGTTAGCTGCATTCGGCAGGCGACAACAACGTATATATATTAAACGTATCGGCGGACAGTCAGACATTTTGAGAAGATTGGTGGCCAACCCTAGTGTCAGAGTTTTTAGACCGCCTAAAGCACTCCGACATGGTCTTACGATTGAACAACTGGGATTGAATGCTTAACGTGCCCTCCGAAGCACGGTAGCGCTCAAATAGAAAAGCCACTATGGGCCACCCATTCAAGTACTCACCCAAGTAGACCGAGCTGCGCGCTGCTTAACAATCGCAATGAACTAGCATCACGCAGTCTAGTATGTAGTTCGGTTCGGTGACCGAAGTAAATTAGTACAAATTCGGCGACATCCGCCATTTTTGTAAGTTATTCTTAGTTTAAATCCTATCTTACTAATACTCGTAGTATAAATGCGAAAAATTGTGAGGATGGATGTATGTATGTTTGATACTCTTTCACGAAAAAACTACTTGAAGGATTTGGATCTAGACACGCGGCAGCGTGTCAAGCCAAGTTCAAGCAAAGGAACGGCTAGCCAGCGCCGAGTGTAATATTACACGAACCATTTGGTGCCACTTTTGACCCTTCTATAACTCAAAACCTATTTAACGTAAACACATGAAAATGTGAGATCTTAAAGTGGGTTAGATTTAACTTGGCCAGTTTGTTGTTATATGTTGAATAACTTTATAAAATGACTGCTGTAATGAAAACTGGTCAAGTCAAATCTAACTCACTTTAAGATCTCACATTTTTAAATAACAGCAATTGTCATAGGTATCCAATAAAGAGAAGAAATAGAGTTTAATACTTGTTCATAATGTTATTTTGTTCCTATAAATACATATTGAGATATTGCCTAGAACTTGGCCCTCATTTAGATCTCCATTCTTTTTGCAGCGAAGCCCATAGCCATGCACAATTTTTGTATTGAACTTGGCTCTCCTTTTTTACATTTATGTTTTTGGTGGGTGATACTTTACAGTAATATAGGTTATACATCAGACTAACAAATGAGATACATTTTATCAAGAAATTCTCGCGGGAACGGGAACAACGCGGGTAACACTGCGGGGTGCGGCTAGTCTAATTTAAATGTTAGTCTACTAATTCCCGATTAGGTACTTCATTGTACAAATCTTTACAGTATTACCGTAGGAAGTCTTGGTACTCGCGCCGCCGCGCCGCCATTTCAAGTAGGTAATTGTGGTTATTATTGCCAGAATAGGATGATTGTCAACTCAGTCTTGGACATTGACAAAGTCTTGGCCAGTACATTGTGAACTTTGATATTAAATCATTCTGTGAAGGGAAAAGTGTTTATCAAAATATGTAAAGGTTTCTGTGGTTTTTTAGGTGTTCAGTAATGAGATGATTTGCAAGCAAGTCTGATTTATTTATAATAATGATTATGAAGTTGAAATAAGGATAGTGACACTTATTCTAAGTGCAATTGAAATCAGTGTTCCGTGAAAAAACTGGTTTCTTTAAGGTAAGGTTAAGTTACATCGAGAGTGTGCTCATAATATGTTTGTTTTATGATCATTAATAACTGTTCCGGGCGGTTTCACCTTCATCATGCCCATTTCCGTTGCAGTTTAGTTACAGCATTTATCTGCCTAATGACAAAATTCATCAAAATCAATTCAGTAGTTTAGGCGTGAAACAGGATGTTATTCGCTAGTTTATTATATCTATACTAATACTAGCTGTGCCCCGCGGTTTCACCCGAAGCGCCCCCGGTCCTGTGGGAATTTTGAGATTTTTATTCCTTATTTTTTTATATCAAAACCTTGTTCTGACAATAAGGAACACATTAAAAAAAGAATCATCCAATTTGGTTCAGTCGTTCTGAAGTTATGCGCTTAGCAACAGATTCAGCGATTCATTTTTATATTATACTAGCTGTGCCCCGCGGTTTCACCCGCAGCGCCCCCTTTCCTGTGGGAATTTTGATTTTTATTCCCTATAAACCTCACGGAGCCCGAGACCTTTCCAACGAATGCAAAACCGTGGAAATCGGTCCAGCCATTCACGCGTGATGCCGCGACCAAGGAAAACGGGTTTCATTTTTATATATATAGATAGAAGACTAGCTGCGCCCCGCGGTTTCACCCGCTTTATACCCGTTCCCGCGGGAATTTCGGGATGAAAAATAGATGTTGTCCGATTCTCAGGCCTACCCGATATGTACATAAAACTTCATGAGAATCGGTCGAGCCGTTTCAGAGGAGTTCAACCACGCACCACGGGGTGCGAGACACGAGAATTTTATATATTAGATAGAAGAAGAAGAAGATTATAAAACTGCAGAGTTTGTTTGTTTATTTATACGCGCTAATGTCTGGAACTACTGGTCCGATTTGAAAAAATATTTTTATACTGGATAGCCACATTCAACGGAAAGTTTATAGGCTACTTTTCATCCTGAAATTCCTAGGGGAACGGGTACAACCGGGTAAAACCACGGGGCGCTGCTAGTGTGTGTATAACATAAAAACCTACATAATACTAGAGCTGTCATTCATAATGGTATTATGCTATGTTCGTATGCTCATGAGATCATAAACAAACACTTGTTATGAGACATGAAACAAATATGTATCATCCACTCTATTTATTTATAATCCCACTAATAAGCCTATGAACTGTCTGTATATATTAGTTAGACCAATCAGCGTACTATTTTATAAAAGTTCACAATTTTACAGTTTTCTATGAACAGATGAACATACAAAAAAAAATGCGTTGAATTGTAACTTGTTTATAAAGTTCATAATCTTACTAGTCGGATTATTAACCGATGGATAACGTTTACAATATGACTTTGACATATTATGTATATTAAAAAAATAGGTACTTTTACATACTACAAATGAATGCTTATTTTTTGCTACCAACCTCAATTAGATAAGCAAGTTTTCGTGCACATAACGACGATCTTGATGAGCACGTCTATCAATAACATGCTTTATAACAAGCTTGTTAGTTGCAATATAAATTATAGATAGGTACAAGTTAATCGCCTCAGTGGTCTAGTGGTATGTGCACTCGCCTGCCAAGACAGAGATCCTGGGTTCAATCCGCGGGTCGAGCGAAAACATGTATCCTACTTGTCAAACATGGTTCGGGTTTAAGATCACTAACCCGCATTTGGCAAGCGTGGTGATTATGCCTAATCCTCCTCACTGTACTGATATCAGTGAGATGAAGGGCCCTCCCAGTTGTGGGCATACTTTAAAATACCAACTAATTATATCTTCATTATCTCTAGAACTCTAGAATACAATGCACCTGATGTACACATTGCACGGTCACGTCATTTAATGGACACATTGCAGTGATAAAAGATCCCTTGTTCATTTATACTTAACAAGTAGCACTCCACGGTTTTACCCGCGTTGTGCCCGTTCCCATGGGAATTTTGGGATGAAAAATAGCGTATAAGCTTCCCGTTGAATTTGGCTATCTATCTACAAAAATAATTATTCAGATCGGATTCATAATTCCCGAGATTAGCTCGAACATACAAACAAACGAACTCACAATTTTTATCTCTTTATAATATTAGTATGGAGTAAGAACTTCCTACAAGAACTACGAGTATAAGCGAATTGGCACATAGTTACAGGTGAAGCAACTCGTCTATTGCAGCGAGTGATAACGGTTTATAAACAAAAAAGGTGTTGCGGAAGTTATTAGGTACATTCATTATCACTTTACTATACTACCGTACTGTTACTATGAGTATACTGTTCACTGATGAGACAATCTGCAAGGAACATAATAACAATAGAACGCGTCGCGTTATTCAACTGTTTTTTGTACAATTGTGTCTTTATCTAAGAAAAGTTTTGTAAACATTAATAATTTTTTAAGTTTATGTTTTTATTAGTGACGCCCTCGCTTTGGTTCGGTAAATGTAATTTTTGTCACCAAATATGGAATTTTCTCTATTATGTATACAAATACTCATTCGGAATGTTTGATATGTATAATCCGTCGGAAATTAATTGTAAAAAAAGCAGTGAAAACTGACTGCATCAAAATCCATTGCATGGAATAAAATAAGAAAGCTTAAAAAGAGACAAACAGAGGCGGAGGTAAAGTTTGTTTTATAACTACATAGTATAAAACAAAGTCGGTCTGTCCCTATGTATGCTTAGATCTTTAAAACTCACAACGGATTTTGATGCAGTTGTTTAAATATAGTGATTCAAAAGGAAGGTTTACAAGTATAAAAATTACCGAAATTCCCACGGGAATGGGCACAACGCGGATAAAACCGCGGGGTGCTGCTAGTATTAAATAAATGAGAAAAAAATAGTGACGAGGCATAAATCTCATACTTTATAATTCTATCTCTGCTCTGCCTTTTAATAATCATTTATGAGTGCTGTTTGTACCTACGAGTATAATATGTTTCAGCCTGTCGAAAAAAATATATGTTCGTTACTGGCAGTTTGATTCCCTAACAACAGTTTATTTTGATGTTTAACGATCGAGTGTAAATTATTTCGCACATATATTCTATATTTTTAAACCTTGAACCTAAAATAATATGTTCTAACACTAAATAGTATCTATAAAACAAAGTCACTTTCCGCTGTCTGTCTGTCTGTCCCTATGTAGGCTTAGATCTTTAAAACTACGCAACGGATTTTGATGCTGTTTTACAAATAGATAGAGTGATTTAAGAGGAAGGTTTATAAGTATAAAAATTACCGAAATTCCCATGGGAACGGGCACAACGCGGGTAAAACCGCGGGGCGCTGCTAGTATATAATATTAAAAAAGTAATTTGAATATACATAACTACTATATAAATATCACCACTCACTCACTTTAATATAACTAACGACAGTGGTGTTGATTATGTAAATTTTGTGTTATTTACCTAATCACATGTTATGCACATATTTCAGCGTACTAGATATAAAAAAGTATATATATGTTCATGGAGCCGTGACCACGTTGCATGATTGTCCATCATTTTACCAATTACAAGTTCCTGTATAGTTGTGCATAGATGAGTGCGTTCAGTTTTTATTAAAAAATTGACACTTTTCAACGTGCCAATAGTTTTTTGTTAGAATTGGTTGACCATTGATATTGAGCGTTGATTGGAATTATCAATAAAGGATAAAAAGATACCTGGAAATTCTTTAAAAATCCCTGAAAATTACCCATTGACTATAAAAAAATGGTCTCTTACGAGTTTAGACATTTTATGCCATTTTCAAAACAGGAACTTTCCATGCCGTACCATGTTTCTACATGCTACCAAGAATTATATTTCTAAAAGACTAAAAAAGATCTTTGACATATTTATAAATGGCTTCACTTTTTCTCAACTCCATTTCACATAACATGTTCAGCCTTATTTATTTTATATATCAGCCCAACTAAGGATTACAATTTCCAGTAGTTTCCCCTTAACGTTCTAAGCCAAAACACTTCTGCACCAAATATTTTAAGTATCTTAACATTATAATCCAATTACGAATAGGTCATTACTAAATGTGTTAATCTCCGCTAAGCCTAGTTTACTCGAGACAAATGCCTTTCATTTACACTGTTGAAAAAGCAACGCACAATTAACGAATGTTTATAAACTTAGGCATGTAATGCTCGTAATATTATTTTGATGGTAACGCTCTCGAGAACCGTTGGTAGAACAACACTTAAAAAACAAAGGTCGGTGTTATTAGGGAGATCTTTGCCCAGCCGTGAGATTGTTTTCAGATACTTTCTCCTCAGAGAAAAGGACTCTCGATCGAAGATATTTACACTTGTATTGACAAGTGCAAGCAAATTAAGCGTGTAGTTTAATAATATTAGTCTAAGCATGTAGTTTAATAATATTAGTCTAAGTGTGTAGTTTAATAATATTAGTATAGACTAATATAGACTAATAATATAAAACTACACACTTAATTTAAGTGAAATCAGAACAATGGTGATTCTTTAAATAATAGCTTCACAGAGACACAAGAGATTAGATGAACCTACTGTTATTGCTCATAATTAAATTTTGACATATCGCGTATGAAAAAAACTGAGTATGATAAAAAGTTGCGTATGTATCTGTACAAGCAATGACAGTGAATAAGTAAAATCACGTTATTTAGGGCTCCCACACAAAACTGCGATGCGATGCGATGCGAATTCGCATCGCAGGAACTTGCGATGCGAATTTCTGCGATACGAAGTGAAATAGGTATATCTATCGCCATTACTACAGTACAAAGAAAAGAGATGAATATATTAAATGAGAATCGCTAATTATTGGAACAGCATCGCAAGTTCCTGCGATGCGAATTCCCATCGCATCGCATCGCAGTTTTGTGTGGGAGCCCTTAAAGTTGCTAAAAAAGCAAGTTCATTTTTGTCAGGTTTGTTAAACGGTGTGTTGCATTTGGTTTCCAATTTTTTATCGCTAGGTATGATTTTTATTGCTCTTATGTTTGATTGGTATTTCGACTATCGCGGTTTGTTGAAGAAATTTGCTTTAGATTTTCGATGAATGAAAATCTTTTGATTTTTGTATTGGTTGATAGAACTAACATTTATAAAACCTAGTGACTCTTTTTTAAGTAAGACATTAATTAGCACGGCGGTTTATAAAAATACTCTCGTAAAATAAGCAAAAATGAGGAAAACTTTCAAATAAAATCTATGATTTAAAAAACTCTATCTGTAAACCGATATCGTATAATAAAAGGTCACTTTAAAATAATAATAATTTATCGCGGATCGTTATCCCCTTGTAAACGTATCAACAATCGTATAACACGTGAATATCTAAATATTATCATAGCACGCTGTATATACAATTTTAATCTATTGTGAATCGGTATTTTTCAGATTCCATTTGGTGCCCCGCGACCGCCGAGTGAAGTTGGACACTTTCAGTTATTGTTCAGTTGTTTTTTTAAGTGTAGTGATATGACGTCGCCCATAGGATGGTAGCAATCAACAGAGAACAATACAAAAGGCAATTATCAACGACAATAATTCCAAGCCATTTATCACTTATCTCCATATAATTGATATCAAACAAATATATCGGTTAAGCAAACTGTAAGCAATAATTGTTCCTTTCGATCCGTACATAATGTGAAGTCAAACATTGCAACGGTCGCAATCAGTCGTGTTCTTGTTTTGTTTACAAACAATGGAGACTTGAAAGATTTTCAATATAAATTAATCAAACAGATGAAGTGAGAGTGATCAAAGATGGCTGACGAAAAACAGAAATATATCGACACGGTCGAGGAAAAACCGCTGAATAAGGATGTCGAGGAGAAACTGTACAAGGACAAGAGCTTTTCGGAGAAATTGGCGTATATTAAGGATAACATAACCGTGGAGCCTCTGCTGGCGGGGCTCATCATCCCGAGCATCATATCGAGGTTCGCGATGGGAAATTTGAATTTGGATAAAGCGTGCCGAGTTAACCTCAATTACTCCGACGAAATATGCGACGCCCTCGTCAAGAAATCCAGTAACAACTACTCTGAATACGAAAGAGAAGTTCAGAAATTAATTTCCTCGATCGATATATGGAAGGGCGTAATCCAGACGGCTTTACCCTGTCTAATAATAATGTTCCTGGGAGCGTGGAGTGACAGGACGGGCAAACGGAAAATTATCATCTTATTGCCGATTTACGGGGAACTTTTGACGTCTATTAACAATCTGGTAAACGTGTACTTCTTTTACGAAATCCCAGTGGAAATGACAGTGTTATCTGAGACGTTGTTTTTCTCTTTGTCCGGTGGTTGGGTGACCATGTTCCTTGGTGTGTTTAGTTATATCAGTGACATAACTTCTGAGGAATCCAGGACTTTTAGAGTGGGCTTGGTGAGCTTCTGTATGACGTCTGGGATGCCGATCGGGATGGCGCTGAGTGGTCTCCTGATAAAGAATATGGGATATTATGGGATATTCTCCATGACCGCCGTTTTGTTCTCTTTGGTGCTGCTGTATGGGAATTTATGTTTGATCGAACCAGACGCGTGGTTGGTTAAACGGAAGCAACCTCCAGTAAGTATTCACCTTTATATTTACTTCGGTTGTTACTAATGTCTTCTTTAATTTTGGTTTTGATTTTGTTTTCTTCTTTCATGTCAATTCCGATTGTAGTGTGATTGTTATATCGTACAGTGTATCTTTAGCATGTCATTTAGATTTAGCGAGTTTACTAGCTATAACTTAATATTTATTCAGTCCGAATTCTATCAAACTCGAAGGCTTGCAGTTTGTATACTAGCTCATTCTAAACGACGCATATTCTGTCTAATACACTTTATTTACCGAATTTTGCTTAGACGAAATTTCACGTTTCCTAATTTAGAATTATTATTCCGAAGGTCTCTCTGGATAGGTATTCCGAATAAAAAGATTAAGATAAGTAATCCTACAGTTTTGTTGTTTCTAGATAAAGTCACGTGATCAACATAAATGTTAATTATTTACATAATTATCAGCTAAAATATTATAATATTTTTCATATAATAGAAAATCGTTATATTAATGTTTGTATATATGTACTTACTTACTTACGCCCGTACTTAGAGACGCCAAATGCTTCCTTAGTAGATTTAATTAATGATTTTGACATGTACATATTAAAAATTTACGTCAATTAGTCAAATATCGATTTAATGGACATCTTTGAGTGCGGCTGTTAGTAAGAAATAACGGATAAGTAAGTAAGTAATAACGGATAAGTAAGTAATAACGGATAAGTAAGTAAGTAATAACGGATAAGTAAGTAAGTAATAACGGATAAGTAAGTAAGTAATAACGGATAAGTAAGTGAGTAATAACGGATAAGTAAGTAAGTAATAACGGATAAGTAAGTGAGTAATAACGGATAAGTAAGTAAGTAATAACGGATAAGTAAGTGAGTAATAACGGATAAGTAAGTAAGTAATAACGGATAAGTAAGTAAGTAATAACGGATAAGTAAGTGAGTAATAACGGATAAGTATGTAATAACGGATAAGTAAGTAAGTAATAACGGATAAGTAAGTAAGTAATAACGGATAAGTAAGTGAGTAATAACGGATAAGTATGTAATAACGGATAAGTAAGTAAGTAATAACGGATAAGTAAGTAAGTAATAACGGATAAGTAAGAAAGTAATAACAGTTCACAATATATTATGAACCTATTTTTTTAATCGTAGTCCTATGCAGTAGCCGTAATTTGATTCACAATGATCGTAAATAAAGGAAAAAACTTTCATTAATACAAAAACAAAATAAAAAAATAGTTAAAGACAAATAAATAAAGATGTCTGGGATCAAAATAACGTACATTAATCTATATCTCTATCAATATTAGTATCTATAAATTGGTATAAATTACAAACGATAATACGAATATTTTCAACCAGTGATTATAAACTTCAAAATTTCACAACTTATATCAACATTATTAGTATCACTAAATACTCGTAGTATAAAATAAAGCCGTCTCTTTTTCATGTCTGTCACACTGTTTGTCTGTCTGTATGCTTAAATCTTTAAAATTACGCAACGGATTTTGATGCGGGTTTTTGTAATAGGTAGAGTGATTCAAGAGGAAGGTTTTTATGTAAAAAAATTCCCGAAATTCCCACGGGAACGGGCACAACGCGGGTAAAACCGCGGGGCGCTGCTAGTATTTTATAAAATACTAGGAGCGCCCCGCTTTTTCCCCGCAACGTGCCCGTTCCCGTGGGAATTTTGGGATGAAATAACCAATAACCTTTCCGTTGAAAGTGGCTATCCATTACAAAAAGAATTATTCAAATTGGATTAGCAATTTTTGAGGTTAGAGCTAACAGACAAATCTAGAAACTTTACGTCCTTATTGTATTAGTATAGACTAGCAGCGCCCCGCGGTTTTACCCGCGTTGTACCCGTTCCCGTGGGAATTTCGGGAATTTTTATACATATAAACCTTCCTCTTGAATCACTCTACCTATTACAAAAAACCGCATCAAAATCCGTTGAGTAATTTTAAAGATTTAAGCATACAGACAAACAAACAGACAAAAGTAGCGACTTTGTTTTATACTATGTAGTGATATATAAAACAATTAGATAATGGCGTTTAAAGATGACAACATTCGGCTAATTTCAAAGTATTTAGATACAGTTCAATGCAATAAGGTCGTAGGTATAAATTGATAACTGGTTTGATACTTGTTTATCTTAAAATTCGTTCCTATCTAGTTGCAATTAATTATGGTCGAAGGATACAACACAATCGAAATTAGTAAAGCGTTTTTTTCATCGAGCACAGAGCTGAAACTGCGTTAAGCGGGTGCCCGCGCGGCTTCATACAAAAGTGAACCGTCGCGTGCGCCCGCTTAACGCAGTTTCAGCCCTTAAGCCTAGTTCGCATTAAGCTAGTAATTTAGTCGAGTAGCGAGTAGTTTAGTAACTAAAATACTCGCTACTTCCCCAATATCGTTCACACTTCGTTCGAGTACTGTTTACAAGTGAGTGGTGTTTATAAAATGAACAGTCTACATTTCTACGACATTTTAACTAATGTACTCGACTAATTCGACAGGTTCGGACTTGTTTAGCCGGCGAACTAGTGAGAACGGACGCGTGGTGGGGGTGCTACTCGCCCGTCAAAAATAGAATGAAATGGATCGACTCGACTTAATTACTTACTAACCTACTAGACTAAATTTTTGGTGTTCAGACATGTTTAGCTACTAAATTACTCGCTACTAGACTAAATTACTAGCTTAATGCGAACTAGGCTTTAGGGTCCGGAGCCCAATGGACCAATGACAATGACTTATAAAAAGATTAATGTTGTTTGACAATCCCAATGCGCTGTCATTGGTGAATCGGGCTCCGTTCAGCTTCAATGGAAACTTACCCTTAGGCTAGTGCTACACTTGATGGATCTTTCGTTGCCGATCTTCCGCGACGGAACTCCAATACATATTGTTGCATATAATTACCAAATAGTGGTCACAGTACGCGGAAGATCGGTCGCTCCATCGTGGCGTAAATTATATGCAAAAACATATTAAGTATATTGATATTAAGTTTCCGTCGAGTGTGGCGCTGGGCTTACTCGCTTATTCACTCACGTTCATTCAGCGTCCTAGACTATGTAGCAAAACATGTTATACACTAATATACATATATTTCTTAATATTGCACAATGTTATACAATAATTTTAGATATGGACGTGTTGCATAGCAAAAGTTATACAGCATGTTACGCACTTTATCTAAGCTTCTCTTAAACTTAAGAGCTGGGCTCTTGTCGATGGAGTTCTTTTCAATTTTCTCTATCTTCTGCTATCCTCTAAGCTATCTCTTCATTAAATCTAAATTAACTAACAACCGTACCGCCAAATGATTGCTTAGGAGAGGTTTAATTAGTGATTTTTGAGATGTTATGGAGGAAAAATTTTAATTGCGACGATTAGTTGATCGTCTTATTAACGCCTTTGAGACTCTGAGTACGGGACTAAAGCGCTAGACACACTTAATGCGGGTGCGGGCCCGCATCCGCGTTATGTATGCGTGTGCGCATTATGTGTGTCTTGCGCTTTAGTGTACTTGGGTAGGAATATGGATTCTTCAAGTACTGTTATTTATTACTGATAACTTCAATGGGCCTGATAAGTTTTTCTCAGCAATCATCTTATAGGTTATTTTACTATCTAACATCCGCATTCATAGTACTAAATGATTATTAGAATATATTAATGCGTGATTTTTGACACACTGATTCAAAATTATTTCTCTAAACCTACTGAAAATTGGTATCCAGTTTCTTGATATCAATATAATCAACACAGGTGTAGAATTTGTTTAATGTTTAAAAGTAAAAGAGTGATAAGATAACCTACCTACCTAGGTTTAACCCTATTTCTTGAAAACTTCTGTAAAGGCCCGTATGTTAATTTGTGATTCAGACAAATGATAGCTCCTTATCATGATTTCTATTTCAGCTAGAACGGGCTGACTGTGGAAAGGTATCGTTCTTCAACGTCTCCCATATTCTGGATACAGTGACAGTGGCTTTCAAGCCTCGAGCGTCTGGCAAGAGGCTGAAAGTGCTACTCAGCTTGATAGCCACATTCATTCTACATGGACCTTCTTCTTGTAAGTAATCAGATGTAACGTGAATCAGTTCGTGGTAGGGAAGGTAATCTAAAAAAGTAAGTTCGAGTCGGTTAGTGGCCAACCCTGAAGTCGGGAGTTTTTAGACCGCCTAAAGGCCTCCGACATGGTCTAACGATTGAAACACCGGGAGCGACAGTTTAACGTGCCCTCCTTCTTCTTCTTCTTATCGAGTGGATGGTCAACCTGACCAATCCTGGTGTCAGACTTATCAAGCCGCCAAAGGCCTCTGACATGGCTCATGTAACGACTACTATCCGTAGAAAGTAACCGGGACCGACGGCTTAACGTGCCCTCCGAAGCACGGAATCATCTTACTTTTCGGGCAATCAGGTGATTCAGCCTGCAATGCCCTAACCAAACTGAGGACAGTCTCACAAAGTGATTTTAATGAGATATCCCCACCGGGAATCGAACCCGGAACCTCCGGATCGTGAGCCGAGCGCTCAATCCACTAGACCACGTGCCCTCCGAAGCACGGTGAGGCTAATCTACGAGTATACTAGTATAATAAAGCTGAAGTTTCTTTTGTTTGTTTGAGCGCACTTATCACAAGAACTACCAATCCGATTTCGATGATTATTTTTGTAATGAATAGACACATTCAAGGGGAAGGTTATAGGCTATTTTCCATCCCGAAATTCCCAAGGGAGCAGGTACGACACGGGTAAAACCGCGGGCCGCTGCTAGTAATTAAACTCATTAAACTTCAGTGGAGGTTATGAAATCATTCTCTCCTACGTCTCTACGTTTCCTCCTCTATATTAATTAAACTTCTCGCATTTTCAGCGGAACACCATATATTTTATCTGTACGTGAGGAATCAACTCAACTGGGATATGGTCAAGTTTGGTTTATACGTCAGTTATTCCATTGTACTTCATTCCTTTGGTAATTATAAAAGGGTATTAAATTACTCTGCTTTGATATACTACTTTAGATACTATACGTTTGTCTGTAAAAGGTTACGGGAGTACCATGATCTATACTAATATTATAAAGAGGTAAAATTTGTAAGTTTGTTTGTTTGTATGTTCGATCTAATTTCGGGTATTGCCCGTCCGATTTGAATAATTCTTTTTGTACTATATAGTCATATTCAACGGGAAGGTTATAGGCTATTTTTCATTCCAAATTTCCCACGGGAACGAACACAACTCGGGTAAAACCGAGGGGCGCTAATAGTATAATATAATATGATATATACCCCGGACAAATTCTCACACGGTTAGATCCAAAGTAAGCTCTAAGCTTGTGGAATCTAACTGACTGATACTACTACATGTAATTTAAACGTACTCACACGGGTTTTTTCGCGTTGGAAAGTTTATAAAGCAAGTAAATAACTTACTTTTTGTGTGTCAGTTTAATGTGAACGCACCAATAAACTCTAACATTGACCATGTGAGGGTACTTCCAACACTTGGAACGCCTACCCTCCCATCACAGCGGTAACTCCAATGTCTTCAGTTCACCCGCGACCACGAGAGGTGCAATCCCCTCGAAACGTCGGGAAATAAAAAGTAAGTTATTTACTTGCTTTATAAACTTTCCAACGCGAAAAAACCCGTGTGAGTACGTTTAAATTATGTGTTCAAATCGTGTAAGTTTAAAAAAGACTACTACTACATGTGTCGTCGACACAGACGTTCGTCGCCAACAACTATGTCGTCACATATTGTTGACTCCGAGCGGGAATCGAACCCGCATCCCCCGACACAGTAAGCGCTCTCTCTGTCACTGTGCCAACGGGCTTGTCAAATGATACAGTGACGACTATATGTGATATGGCAATAAAGATTTTGAATTTGAATTTGAATTTGACTAATGCGACTAATTTTGATAAAAGAACATTCAGCAATACCTAACTCTCAGATAACAGGACATGGTATTATTTTTTCAATAAAAAGGCTAGCCGCTTTCACTTAACCATGTCCCATGCCATCTTATGGAATAAAAATACATGAACCCTTTCACGACCGCCCAACATGCTTTGTATACGTTGAAAAAAAAAATAGAGTATAAACCATAGAGCCCTTCTAGTTGTATACTAAACAAGTTCCTTTGTCTTAGAAATTGCATCACATGTTCTCTTTACTGCGTTAAACATAACATCGAACGTTCAATATTTACTTAATATTTCTCTATCAGTAGCCATCTTGAATCAGAACAATGGATCGTAACATATTGTTATCAAGACCTGTTCATTGACATATAATTACTGATATTTGTCAAAGATTTCAAAGCATCAGACAATACTTAGACATATTGTTACTTAGAAGACTTAGGCCAAAGAAAAAGTCTAGACAGAACCCTATCGATTAATGTGTTAGGTAAAATTTAAATGTAATTTGTTTGTATTGCTTGTAACGTATATGCATAAAGCTGGATACATACTAGAGGCAGCCTCGGGTCGAGCAACCTCGACTTTAGGCATACAACCTACAATGACTACAAAATATATACATAGTGACGTTATGGCCCTCGGGTTGTGGTAACGTCTCCAGTTGCGCGGCTTCGGGGCGAGGCAGCCCGCGACTCAAGGCTTGCCTCTTGTGGACAACCGGCTTAATGTCCACATGCCGTCTTTTTACATGCTTTAACAAGTCCACTCATCCTCCTGAAGCTCTCTGAGGCACACTGGACAGAAAACTTGTTACTGTACAAGTCGAAGACAGGACACATACCGCAAGCTACAGCTACAGACTACAGATGTCTATGAATCTCTGTGAAAATGGTGCTTCAGTCTTCAGTCGCAGCACTCTGCCAGTGGAGACCGTAGTGTCGCCACGCTTAGCATTAAGAAACTATTGCACTGTTTACGGTCTGTTCTCTGACTTCGACTTGTCTATTCTTCAGGCATGCAAAATTACGTCGTACCTTTATACCTAGTACCTTTGAGCTGAGCTTGGTCTTTACTTTTTATTAGGGTTAAATAGATGAGGTAGGTTGCAATAATATAGAGTACAATAATATCGTTTGAACGTAAGGCTTTGTTGACAAAAGCTTTGTTTGAGTGCTAAGCTGTCTATGTTATTGTTTCTATATTAGAAATTCTATCTATATTTTCAAGGTTATAGATATAATTTCTGAGAGATCTGAGATGTTTTACATAATAAATATCTTATAACATTTTGAATAGTCAGTCACCCAGGGTAGACATAATCTTAAGAGAAGATATTCTGTTTCTGATCTGATTTTTGATGTGTTATGTATGAAAAGTTAAGGCAGGTAGAGAAATTTGAGATGCAGTATTGGTCCATAAACTGCCGTAGGAGATACTATAATTGAATTATTTATTTAAATGTTTAATGACATTATTAATTGTTCAACAGGCGCAATGTTCTGTATAACCATCCTGAGCAAGCGGTTACAGATGGACGACAGTCTCCTTTGTTTGATATCAGTAGCGAGTAAATTCGCCTCATCCATCTGGATTGCCTTCGTCAAAACGGATATTGAAATGTATTGCGGTATGTATCAACAGAAGGTTGTATCAAAACATTATTGTGTGGTAATACAATTGAATTGTAACATAGATTATTGGTAATGTTGGTCAATAAAACTACTGATGAATACCAAAGTTAATTGTATTTTGAAATATTTTCAATATATTTTTTGAACGTAGGACCATCATACTAATATTATAAATGCGCAGGATTGACGTATGAGTGTATGTTTGTTACTCTATCACGAAAAACTACTGCACAGATTTGGAGGAAACTTTACAGTAATATAGCTTATACATCTGAATAACACACGGGATACATTTTATCCTGAAATTCCCGCGGGAACCGGTACAACGCGGGTAACACCGCGGGGCATGACTAGTTTTAAATAATTTAAATTTAAAGATTTTTTGAAGGTACTATAATATGTACAAAATATTTTCTTAATTTTCGTAAAGGAGTACATCAGAGTCAGCACAAACAAAAGCACAGCTACTGTTTACGAAACTTAATAAATTTTCAATATCACAACGTTAAATACTTAAAATGATGCATCGAGTTTTAATCCTCATGAACATTTCGGAATATGCAACGAGTAATAATAATGTAATAAATATCACCGCTGTGGTTATTACGAATTTAACATACGATTAATAATGCACATCCATTACTGTTGATTTCAGTGCCTATTGTCGACATATTAAATGCTGCCACGATCACTTCACTACGGTCGATAATATCCAAATTGGTCGAAAAACAGGAGACGGGTGAGTTAGCTAATCTTATTTTGATCTATACAGTCTTTTAGGAATATTAAACTTATAATAAACGTCATAAATGTGCGTTTTCATAAAAGCGGAGCGGAGTGGAGCAGAGTTTGATGGACCAATCACAAGTCACAACGCTTTGAATTTGTCAAAATTTCTTCGTAGTGCATTGTGATTGGTCAATTGCGCGCCGTTCCACTTCGCTTCTACGGAACCCTATGTCTATTTTGAACTAGCGATTTTGAAGAATTGTTAAGCATAGACAATAGACTTAACGGTCATTTAGATTAAACCAAAGACATCATTGTAGAACTTGGCTCAAATTCTTTCAGTGATACTTTTGTAGAGCATAGGTTCATATTATAATTACAATATTATGGAAAATTTAAGCACAGTAGAAATGCTTTAACTATGAGTATTTATATAGTAAAAGTAAATATAATAAAGAAAAAAGTTATTTTGTATAATAAACTCAAACAAAACCTATTATATATGAAATTGAAAACAGTCGGGGCGTTGTGTAATCGGTTAACCACAAAACTAACTCAATCTTCCAACACTAATTGTACTGAACCTCTTCAAAAACCACTTATGTTTAAAGTGTTTAGATTACTGAATTTATATTCAAGAGACATTATAATCGCATTTATAATTAGTAACAAACATCCGCAAAAATATTAAAAAAGAGATGGGCCTATCGCAGTCAGTCCAGACAATCTTTAGACGGACTTTTTCAACGAAGTAGTCTGTATTTAGTCACTCTACAAGTACATCCAGCTGCTTTTTTCCGCTAGTGCGCTCACTAGAAGAGGAAAGCACCTGGAGGCTCCTTCATAGATATTCTTAAACGAGTAGACATCCTAAAGACTCACTAGAGTAAGAGCCTGCGAACTTCTCTTACTTCGCAGGGTTGCACGGTTGTTATAATATTGTTGTACATGTGTGTGTGAGTGTGTGTTTGTGTGTGTGACTGAGTGTGTCATTGTAGCACTCAAAAGGATGGACCAATTTCCATGCGGTTTTCTTAATTTAATTGAAAGTTTGCAGTAGTTCTTAACTATGTTTGGTAAAAATCGATCTAGCTGATTTACGTAGGAGATTATTAATTTTACTTGTATCCTTTTCATTTCAGCCAAAGTAAACTCCGTGTTTTCGCTGACCGAAACGGTGGCCACCCTGGTGTTCCATCCTCTGTACTCCTGGATATACATGAAAACATTGCACGTATTCCCAGGGACTGTGTTCTTGGTCACCGCCTATTTTGTTATACCAGCTGCATTCATATTAGGGTAAGTATTTCGCCTGCATTTTTAAATTTGGCTATAAAGTGATCAAAGTCTTCGACGGTAAAATGTTACTCAATTAAATTTTCGCTGATAAAATAGACACATCTACTAATTAGGCACCTTAAATTAGATGTTATCTACTATAAACAGTTAAGGGATTCCCGGTTGTAAAAAATCATACACATTTTATCTGTGATTAAACAATAATCTGCCATTGAACTCGTCTTTTAACACGAAATAAGAGTTTGGTCTTGTATGTAAAATAAAGCAGATTGAAATAAGTATTTTAATTACGCGCTTAGCAAACACAAAACAGACCAGGTTCTATTGAACAAAGTAAAACTGAGCACCACTATAGATCCATAAATGATAATCCTCATTGTTAATAATTATACAAACAAAATACATCGATGTACAAACAGACACTAATTAATTAAATATCAAATAATCGATACTGTTATCATTAACTAACAACGGGACCTACATTGACAACAAAGATGCATTTGACGATCCGAACGTACAGCGCGATATAATTAATGAACCAAACGTTTGGTGGCAATTATCGCTCCATATAGATGTAGTAAATTAATTAATGCTTGCCAACAGTATTACTAAACTGGTGATTATGTTGGTAATCTGCGGGAGGTGAAGGGTCATATACTAGTTTGTATAGAATGGAACAATAGTCTCACTCGATTGTGTCTGAATTATAGGGTAGATAAAAACACTCACAGTATAATTTAGATATGCTTTTCCATAGTTATGTTTAAGAGACAGCATATTCCCAACATATTTTTATTGTGTGAAGTTTTTTTCTATTGAACTCTCCGAAGCGCAGTTTTTAAACTCTCTCATTAGCAAGTATTTTGCAGGTTTTAATTTTTACCGTGAACACTGCCCAACATTATATGTCACACATTTACCAGTACCCATACCAAACATTTACAGCCACATTGTTGATTTCATAACTTTCCAACAGGTTCTTCTACTACAAAAAGCGAAAGGAATTAAGACAAGGAAGAAAGAAAGCACTTGAGGCTGAAGAAAAAAAAGAGATGGAATTAAATAAATCGACAATGAGTATATCAAATACAGTTAGTGAAAAACCCGAACAGGCTACAGAGGGCAATACAGTAAAAACAAAACTTTAAAAACGAATATAAAAACCGTGAAAAGTATTCGTAAAACCATGGTATTATAATGTTTAATGGATTTTAGGTAAATAGTTGTATTTATTGAATAAGGTGCTTTACAAATAAAAATGTTTCCTCTTTAAACTGTTTCATTGATTATCTTTTATAACGATGAAGTTCATTAGTTCTATGAATTGATTTTAGTCATTAAATTGCCACCTGATTTACAGCTAATTGTAAAATATAAAATTTATATCAACAGGATTTGTATTACAAGAATTTGCTAAGTATTTGATTAATATATTACTAAGATTACAGAACCTCAAATAATCTACCAATCTTACTGGTAAATCATGAGTCAATGGTGATAGTAGCCCTTATCATTTACTATCATATAACCCAAAAACACTTCAATTATTCCTATAAATATTTAGCCACAACAATTAGTATTTTGAAATATAGTGACTTGGATACATTGTGCTTGGGAAAAAGATGGCTGAACTTCATCAAGATGTAGTGGAGTTGGAGCCTTTGAATACAGAATCAACGGCAGGACTAAAGCCAACGTTCAAGGAAAAAGTCAAAGGTTGCTGTTCGTTTATTACCGTGGAACCAGCAGCATTCCTCATGCTCACAGCTAGCATGCTAGCTGCAATAACAACACAAACTCTAGGGATCGAAAAAGCATGCCGCGTCAACATGAATTACTCTGCCGAAGTCTGTGACTCGATAAGAAACCAAGATTCAGATAACAACACTATTTATGAGCAAACAATCCAACAGTTTATAGCAGTACACCTCATATGGAAAAGTGCAATAACATCTCTAATTCCAGCAGTGATTTTTGTTTTCGCTGGCGGCTGGATGGATCTGACGGGAAAAAGAGTTGTACTAATGATATACCCAATTGCAGGGGAAATACTCCAGGATTTGAACAACATGCTTAATGTTTACTTTTTCATGGAACTGCCCGTTGAAGTTCTTTACTTTACTGATGCTTTCTTTGGCTCTATAGGGGGAGGATGGAGTATAATGTTCCTGGCTATATTCAGTTACATAGCCGACATTACGACAGTAGAAAATCGAACCCACAGACTAGGTCTAGTCAATTTCTTCACATTTGCGGGATTGCCTGTAGGGTTAGCTCTATCAGGAATTATACTGAAAAGTTTTGGATATTACGCCATTTATGGATCAGCCATGACATTACATTGTATCAATTTGATGTATGTTGTGTTTAGACTGTCCGACCCTGCAAGAACCGAGGTGCAGAAGATGGTAAGTAGATTTGATATTAACCATTTAATTACAAAATAGTATAGTTAATTTAAAGTAGAAAAAACGTAAGTTGAATTTTTATGATTGCTGCTTCAAAGAATAACTTCGTAAAATGTAAACAAATCACATAAGACACTATTTTACATTGAGAGACAAAGTGACACGTTGATCATATGTGCTTTTATGAAAGTTATCTTTAAAAAAAATAGTATTATTATCCGTTACATACAAATATATATTACTTATTTTGTCTATGGACTTTTTAATTCAATATTCTAAGGGTGTATACCATATTACCATAGAAATGAAGTAGAATACACTCGACTAATCACAATGCTTTAAGAGATTTCGATAATTATATACACCCTAATACATTCGCAGATAGTGCACATTTGCCTAACAGATAATAAGAATACATACGATAAAGACCTTTTGTTTGTATGTAATGTGCATTTGTTTGTCACCTGATGTATGACATCAATATTAATAGGGTAGGGCCGCTTGCTTGGAGATTGTTAATCGATTTAATCGAAAGATGATTAAACAGATATCTACAGTTTAGATAGCTCATAGTCAATTTATTTCAAAGAGAACTTAAGTTAAAGTAAATTGCGACTTTGACGAACTGTTTCCGTTCATCATACGTAGCAGCTTTACCAACCAACTTACCGTTCCAACGACATGAATCGATTCTGCTATTAGATGCTGGAATGCCACCAAAATACCAGATGCATATGAAACTTTGCAACATTATATTATTATGAAAGAAGCTTTTATTATTTAACATTCAAACAATTTTAATACGAGTATCTAACATATTCACAGATTCCGAGGACTAAATTTATTTTAGGAATTGAATCTATTTTAATCTAATCTTAGCACTAAACACATTTTTTTCATTAGGTGCCTAATACCTATATTAATGTCTATATTAGGCTCATAATATCTGTATAATGTCTAACAATGTAATTATATTAGGCCCCAATCCCATCGTTACAACTCAATCCTAGATCACAAGCTAAAATGAGATCAAAAATACATTCACTAAACCGAGTTCAGCCTAGTTGACCGTGGTTCGAGATAGAAACGGTGAATTTGGACCAAGACGTTGGCCGCATGCAACATGCGATGACTGTTTAGGTGCAGAGAATATGGTAGTCGACCGTGTACATCGAGTGACTACGGTCTGTCACCTAATAAGGTGAGGCGTCTGCAGTCATGGGTGTGAAGACATTCAGTGACCAAAGTAAATTAAACAAGTTCGATGTCCGCTTCAGGCGAGCGACTGAATATGACCAAGTTTTAATATAAACTTTAACATGAAAGATTGGCATAACGTACCAACTTTCTTGTACTGAAATGTGACGCAATTTATTAACCAATAAAGAATTGCATAATAGTAGTTTATGCAACTGTCATATAAAGAAGGGTATTAAAACACGAGTGTGAGTTTATGAAACGAGCGCAGCGAGTTTCATAATAGTAACGAGTGTTTTAATACCCGTGTTATATGCAGTTGCATACACTACTTTATCTTCACTATTTAATGCAATTAATCAAACAAAATTTTAAAAACAAAACACATTGCGAAACATTAAATTCACGCGTAGGTACGTGTATTGTCACAGTGAACTTGCCGCCATTAAAATCTAACCAATGAGAGCGCAGCTGCGCGTAGGGCCAATCAGGAGCGAGCGAGATCTTACCAAAGAGTTTTGTGTATGTAGTTTCGACGAAGTTTTCACGTATAACCCAACTGTTTTCAAAAGCCAGCCTAATATCAAAATTTTATACAACTAGTATGAGGATTTTGACATAAGGCTCGCCAGGTTAATTGGTCGCGTTATAATGATGTTATAATGAGATTTTACAATATCGATGTGGATATTATAACATCATGTGCAATTGCTTAAATTGAGTGTTTTAGTTGTCTGTGCTATAACAGTAGTAATTATAAGTCAAGTATTGGAATCATAAGTAGAATGTTACAACATTAGTGTAGATAAATAGATATAAGGCGCCACAATAATATAATTGATAAAAGGATTACATATTCAAATGTCACAATGGCAATAAAATCATAAACAAGAACTAATAATTATTATATGACTACAGCAATCATTACTAAATATAACTTACATAAGAGTATGGAGAAAATGAGAATTGGGAAAAATTAAATTGACAATACTGGCAACATACTGGAAACCGATAAACAAATAAGGAAGATCGTATTTAAACGCGATGGCCAATGTGAAGTCGCATGTAGGTTCCGCATCATATAATTAATGTTTTTTATCCCAAAAACAATTGTCTACAAAACAGATAACTTACCTGTTTAAAAGAAGAATAGGCAGTGTGGATTCTTATATCTATAACTAATATTATAAAGAAGTAAAAGTTGTAAGTTTGTTTGTTTGTATGTTTGAGCTTATCTCAGGAATTACCAGTCCGATTTGAATAATTCTTTTTGTAATAGATAGCCACATTCAGCAGAAAGATTATAGGATATTTTTCATCCCGAAATTCCAACGGGAACGAGCACAACGGGTAAAACCGCGGAGCGCTACTAGTCACAAATAAAACAATCAAACTTTGTGAGGCGCCCTTCCTCAGTAATCGATATATTCATAATCGATATATTCTATCAGACAGCGATCATAAGTATAACCTGACACACCTAACCTCAAACGTATTAACCCTCCTAATATTACATCGCTGATTAAAACTACAGACAGATAAGGGTTCTCACCTTGTGGACACGGAACTCTAAAATTCTCCTAAGCTACACTACTGATTAACTGTATCAACATTAATCAATTAAACTTCCGAAGAGGCAAACATACCAACACCCAATCAAATTGAAGAATTTTCTTATATCTGATACGACAATCAACAGACTTTGTTAGATTATCTTTTTATTACCTACTACACCTATTATTTCCATTGAACATCTTTTATATGCAGTCATTATTAACTGTTTGCAACACAAAGGTGTATTTAGTGACAAGTGATCGAGTTAATATACGTGTTTTATTGTTGTCAAAATGGATGAAAAAGAGAAAAATGACCCTGAAGTGGCTCACGAACTCGACCCTCTACAGGGCGACCATAAACCAGAAAGAAGTAAAACTTTCTGTGAAAACTTCAAAAATATGATAGACAACATATCTGTGGAACCGAGCATGTTTCTGTTCGTCATGTCAGCTTTAATGACTATGCTAACTACACAGAACTTAAGTTTAGAGAAAGCTTGTAGAGTGAATCTTAATTACACAACAGAAATATGTGATTCGTTAAAAGCTCAGGAGCTGGGCAGTCAAAATGAATTTGAGAAGAATGCTCAGCAGTTAGTTACACATACGCTGGCTAAAAGAACTTACTTGACAGCGACTGTGCCATGCCTTCTGGCATTCTTTATTGGATCGTGGTCCGACAAAACAGGACACAGAAAAGTCTTCCTTGTCACTGGTATAGCGGGACAATTTTGTCTATGCTTCACTAACATGTTGAACGTATATTTCTTCCACGATTTCAATCTACAGTTTCTGATTTATTCCGAAGCTTTTATCGAAGGAATCACTGGTGGCTGGTGTATATTCTTCTTGACTTGTTTCTCTTATGTGAGTGCGATAACTGCGCCTGAATCAAGAACGTATAGGATGGGGTTGTTAAACTTCACTTTGACAGTAGGATTTCCAATTGGAATGAGTATAACTGGAGTACTTCTAAAAAGAGGTGGTTATTATGCATGCTACGGATTAGCGGCTACCTTGCACTCGTTAAACATTATGTACCTTCTGTTTATTTTGAAAGATCCTGGAAGAACTCCGGATCAGAAAAAGGTGATATTTTTGTTTTGCTTATAAAAAAATCTAGTTAGATTTAACCATGAAGTTTACCGATTGTATAACTACAAAACAAATGACTATTGTTCTAAAGGTGTTTTTAAAATATGATAATAAAGAATATTTTCGTACTTAATTGTACAAGACGTAAGTTAGTAGGTACATAGGTATATTTGGGCCAAACCATAGGTTTATAAATTAAATTCCTATTAGGGATTACAAAATGGGGACAGGCCCTGGCCCAAAGACGACTACTTAAGTCTACTTAGATTTTCTGTACCATCTTTAATTCCTACGCAGAAAGCATTTGCGCCTTTTAATTTCGACATAGTATAAACAAATATGTACTTCCATATCTACAATGTTAGATACGGAGATAACTTTCCGTTCTTTACCTAAATTGTTATCTTTACAGCATGACGGTCAAGGTTTCCTGTACTTTTTGAAGACTTTCTTCGATCCAGCCCATATAAAAGATACCTTCGCAGTTATGTTAAAAAAGACAAAAGACAACAGAAGAACCAAGTTGCTTATCATGTTGATGACGGTGTGTTTCCTGTTTGGGACTATGTATGGTTAGTAAATGTGATTTTATAATATTAACTAGCTGTACCGCGCGGTGGTTCCACCCGTTATCCAATAGATGGCGCTAGTGTGAACATTTTGTAGATCGCGTTAACGTTATTTTCCCGGATTTGGTAAGGTCGCTCCCATACATTTTATTGATGTATAAACATTCTTCTCATATTCATCAAAATCATTTTAGTATTTTAGCATAAATAATATTCAGACGAACCTTTTTTTTGTGAGTAGGAGAAATGCATTTATGCATCCCCGGCAGTTCGGGGAAACGACCGGGGTATGTGGGAATTGTCCCGACGCGATCAACAGGCCGGGAAATACCCACTAAAACTCCTACTGTATTCCGTCGCCAGCGGCTCACTGACAAGAGTCGCGGGGCTACCTTGCGGCATAGCCTGGCGTTTTCCCGCGTTGTACTTATATTCCTATAGGAATTTTGGGATATAAAATTCTTCCTTCACTTTCAGCATCACCTTCATCACAAATGTAGCTATCAGACACTTACAAAAGTATAATCCATATCCGACTGATAGTTGCAGAGATTAACGAGTTCAAACACTCTTCAGCTTGACTAAAATAGGATAGATTAGTGTGGTTTATCTAGCTTATGATAAAACATATAGAATAGTGTACATTTAACAATAATAAAACACTCTATCTTGTTTTAAAAGATAAAGTTTAGTAGTCTCTATGTGTTTGTCTATGTGTGTCTCTATATGTTTAGTAGTCTACTGATGATGTAAACTGTCATACATTTTGCTTTTTTAGATTTGAATAAAGCAAATACCTTTAAAAAAGTCTCAAAGCCTGTAATGGTCTCAATACTGGGCAAAGGTCTCTCATCTCACTGGAAATATCAGTACAGTGAGGAGGATTAGGCATAATCACCACGCTTGCCAAATGCGTGTTGGAGATCTCAAAACCGAGCCATGTTTGATTAGTAGGAAACATGTTTTCGCTCGACCCGAGAATTGAACCCGGGACCTCAGTCTTGGCAGGCGAGTGCACATGCCACTGAGGCACTTATAAGATGTTTTAATATAATTTCAGGTGAAGTGTCAGTACTGTATTTGTCTACAAGATACAGATTCAACTGGGATGAAGTCCAATTCAGTGTCTTCCAAACGTATAACTTTATTCTTCACACTATTGGTAAGATATGAACAAGCTTTTTAAAAAGGGGGTGATAATAGGGGTGAAAGTATTTTAGATCAGGTGTGAGTATTGTATGAGGTATTGTATGAGTAAGGCACATATCACATTACTTACGAGTAACTTTGAAACCCGAAACAATACAATTATATTCTCTTACCGCCTTATTCATTCTAACTAAAACACTGATTTAAAGTGTTTTGTCTCTTTTGCTCTTCGGACAATACCGTATGTCGGAAAGGGACAAACCATTTGATAGCTAAAATGCTGTTAATAAGCGTGGTTATGCGCTGTTAATATGAATAAGGCCCTTAGACTTTAAAAAAGCATTTAAATCCAACCCTAATTGTGCCTTCTCTCCAATACTAGGCACATTGTTATATTTTTGTATTCTTCTTCATCGTGTGGATGGTCAACCTGAACAATCCTGGTATCAGAGTTATTGAGCCGCCAAAGGCCTCTGACATGGCTCATGTAACGACTGCTATCCGTAGAAAGTAACCGGGACCGACTGCTTAACGTGCCCTCCGAAGCACGGAATCATCTTACTTTTCGGGCAATCAGGTGATTCAGCCTGCAATGCCCTAACCAAACTGAGGACAGTCTCACAAAGTGATTTTTGTGAGATATCCACACCGGGAATCGAACCCGGAACCTCCGGATCGTGAGCCACAAGACCATGGAGGCTGTTATATTTTTGTATCTACCAATCATATAACACGCACAATTGTAACATAGCTGTCGTAGTATCCACCGATTCATTCATTCACTTCGGGCGTAGTGAACAACCCTGGTGTTGGAGTTTTTAAACCGACTAAAAGCCTCCGACATGATCTACCGATTGGAACAACCAATAAACTTGTCTTCAAACTTATCCTAACAAAGTATAAGTACAAAAGTAGAAAGGAACCCTAATCACAACCTAGCTGTACCCGTATGCCTAAAATCACTGGTTTTTCTTTCTACTTTAAGGGAAACAAAGTAGAAAGTAGGTATTACACAACTTAACGTAATATAAAACAATCATATCTCTGATAACCTACTTTAATTACTAAATTATTTATGTCTATAAATATTTATTTTTACTGTTATTCTTACACGTGAGTGGCAAAAGTTGTCGGAATAGATAAGCAATACTCTTCAAATATTATAACGGCATTTTAGACTGCAGAATAACTAGCAGGGTTCCGTACCCAAAAAGTAAAAACGGGACCCTATTACTGAGACTTCGCTGTCCGCCCGTCCGTCCGTCTGTCACCAGGCTGATACACGGTGATAGCTAGCAGTTACAATTTTCACAGATGATGTATTTCTATTGCCGCTATAGCAACAAATACTATAAATAAAATAAAACAAATATTTAAGGCTCCCATACAATAAACGTGATTTTTTTGCCGTTTTTAAAAGTACGGAACCCTCCATGCGTGACTCCGACTCACACTTGGCCGGTTTTATTTTTAAATGTTGATCTTTAAATGTTATAATGATGTAATAAGAATATGTAAATAGTACAAAATTCAGGTATCTACTTACAAATATACTTAGGAAGATATTGTAGCATATCTTAATGGCCGAGATTGTTTTATTTGACAAATTTTAAAAGCAAAGTTCTTTAGCTTCTTAAAGAACATTGCCGTCTATTACATAGTCCACTACTCCCTCAAGGTATAATAAAGTAGATACAGTAATCATATAGCTAGTATGTAAATGTTCACTTATTTTTCAGGGACAATATTTTCAATCATGGTGTTCAGTAAATACCTTCAATGGCACGATTCCGTCATGGGTTTGATCTCGTCTACTGTCAAGATTTGTTCAGCATTTGTCTTCGGATTCGCACCAAATGCTACGATATTTTATATAGGTAAGTATACAGTTCTCCGTTAGTAGTAAGTGAGAAAATTCAGGATGATTAGTGGCCGACCCTGCGGGCTTACGATGCAAGCCAAATACGATATCCTTCTATCTTTTATCTCCTTTCTTTATATAGAAATAGAGCGAGCGAGAGTAATGTATCTAGAGAAGAGAAAAACGAAGACAACTCCTTTGTCTTGGCTTGTATTTTTGTCTCGTGTTGGGATTTAGACTGCCCAAACGTCTCCAACACAGTCGAGCTAAATGATTTAAAGATCCGATGTCGGTAATTGTTGAACATGCCCCCAAAACACAGCAGCATTCACAGTGGTTACATTGAGCAAGTGATGCTTTTAAACTTGCTTAATGGAAACGATGATGGGAAGATGATAGGACATCTCATTCGACATGACAGATACATTAATAATATCATGGAAGGTAAAGTTGAAGGAAAGCGAGGTAGGGGAAGGCCTAGAATCAGTTACATGAGTCAGATTAAAGAAAAAGTGTATGTCATGTCTTATAGAGATGTGAAGGAACTTGCACTGAATAGGAATAGGTGGAGAAGTCTGCATCGCATCCTTGCTCTTACATTTATGATGATGAATGGAAACGAAACCTTAATAGTAGTTTATGCAACTGTCATATAAAGAAGGGTATTAAAACACGAGTGTAATAGTAACGAGTGTTTTAATACCCGTGTTATATGCAGTTGCATACACTACTTTATCTTCACTAATGCAATTAATCAAACAAAATTTTAAAAACAAAACACATTGCGAAACATTAAATTCACGCGTACGTGTATTGTCACAGTGAACTTGCCGCCATTAAAATCTAACCAATGAGAGCGCAGCTGCGCGCGCAGGGCTTCAGGGCGCGCGCCGCGCAGGTCGCGATGTTATAATGAGATTTTACGATATCGATGTGGATATTATAACATCATGTGCAATTGCTTAAATTGAGTGTTTTAGTTGTCTGCGCTATAATGCTGAGGGCACACGGCGACACTTGACATTAGACACTCAATGTATACATCGAATGTCTGTGTGTGTCCACTGCCGCGACACTTAGTTGCAGTTGTTGTGGCAATGTCGGTCGGTGTCTGTGTTGCAGCCGTGGAGACAGGTCGTGCGCAGTGTCCGACGCAAGTGTCGCGAATTTCGAACTTGCGCGAAATTTTTAGCTAGACCAATAACCGACCGTTCATGGCGAGGAAATGTACCACACTGAATTGCAGTGTCTCCGTGTAGACAGCTAACGACACATAACCGGGACATTAAAATGTTTACACCGATGTCGACACAAAAAATTGCTTACCATGAGGACGCAATCTACACTAGTGTCGACATTTGTGATGAGTGTCAGTGTCGCCGTGTGTCCTCAGCATTACAGTAGTAATTATAAGTCAAGTATTGAAAACATAAGTAGAATGTTACAACATTAGTGTAGATAAAGAAAATTAAAGTCATGCAATTGCCATGAATTCCATAATATTCATTTACGATACAATGTTTCTTACCACTTATCAAATAATTAATCTTTTGGTAACCCATTTTGATATAAACCGTTAATTCCGATAGGTATTATCGCAACAATGCTATCTGCTTCTCCCATATTATGTCGTTACTTGTCAAATATAAACGATTACTTGAACAGAATATTACTTTGGTTTTGTTGAGCTGATATAAGAATACAAAATGGTTAAATGTTGCTTTTACCGTTTGCCCAGCAGCGGGCATTAAATTCTACGAATATTATTAATGCGAAAGTTTGTGAGGATGTATGTTTATTACTCTTTCACGAAAAAACTACTGGACAGATTTGAATGAAACTTTTCAGTAATATACGTTATAAATTAGAATAAACACATGGAATACATTTTATCTCGAAATTCCCGTTGGATCGGGTACAACGCGGGTAACACTACGGGGCGCGGCTAGTATTGTTTAAAGCTTGCAGTCTGCGGTTTATTACTGAACATTTACGGAAAAATTACAGATATTTTGTCTTACAATTACAAATATGATATTTTATGATTTTAGCTCCCGTGGTGGATTTACTCGGAGGTACTGGAATATTAGCTTTAAGGTCTATATTTACGAAAACTGTGGAGCCTCATGAACTAGGTAATACGCAACAAAGTTTTTATTAAGATTAAAGGACCCTTTCTAGCGCTTACCTCGGTACGCACATGGACAAACGTATAATTTAGCTTAGTGAAAAAAGTATCAAACATTAAAAACTTTAGTTCTATCATAATTTTGGTTTATATAACTATGTTTTGTTACATTATACGTTTGATTAGCATGTCTACGTTAGATTTATGCTGTGCACTCAGCAAATAAAATTATGGCTAAGACTCCAATTGGTTAAGCCACTGCGGTATTTGCCGCGAGAAAAAATTGCAGTAAAAAAGGTCTAATATTTTAAGATTAATGTTAGGTTGACGCTTAATATATGTATATTATTTTATTAGTACAATATGTCATTATAGAAAGAAATATTAAAATCCATTACGCACTGCTTTTTCAAATCAAACTTTGGTCAACCAACCAACTATGACAGTCTTTGTATTTTTCAACAGTCTTCACTACATAGTTTAAAACAAAGTCGTTTTCCGCTGTCTTTCTGTCCCTATGTATGCTTAGATCTTTAAAATTACGCAACGGATTTTGATTTTTAAATAGATTCAAGAGGAAGGTTTACATGTACAAAAATTCCGGATATTCCCAGGGAACGGGCACAACGGGGGTGAAACTGCGGGGCGCTGCTAGTATATGTATAATTGTATTCCAGGTAAAATCAACTCTATGGTGGGTCTGACTGAGAATCTGATGCCGTTGCTCTACGTACCGCTCTATACACAAGTGTACAGTGCTACCATGGAAGTGCTGCCCGGGGCCGTGTTTCTTATGAGCGCGGCCATGACGATCCCAGCAGTTGCTGTGTTTATGTTAGTATTATTTATTTAAGACAATTTCTACGTAAAGTCAAAGTCAAACATTTTTATCCAGTTTTGGCTCCAAAGTTTTGTCTTCAAATCTACCGTACTCTGAGACATCAATTAAATTGACAATTAGTGTGATCAATTAAATAGACATACGTTAACTGCCATCACGTCTCACTCAGACACGTCAATTAAGACGACAATTAACTAATAAGTATTGACGTAAGATGTTTCTTGTTAAATATCAAAAACACTCATTAACATTTCTTAAGGAGTCATTTGACGTCTTTGAGTACGGTGGTATTTCTTTAAAACTTAAAGAATGGGTCGTCAAATAAAATAACAAAGGTAATGTTTATTTATTACTGTCTTCATTTTCAGATGGTTATTGGTCTCACACAGAAGAGGACTGAAACAAAGAGATAAGCAATCAAAAACAGAAATGGATAGTTTATAATAAAGATGTTTTAAAAAGATCACTCGAAATAAGCTAGACCATCGAATCCAATATGTACAAAGTCTCGATTGATTATTATGGAGGGATTATTTTAAAAATCCACCAAAATAATTTATCCTAGATGAAATAAGTTAAGAAATAAGTATTTAATTTAGTATAATGTTGTACCAAGCATTTTATAGTAAAACATTTCATTTACGAGCGAATATTTTATTTTACCACATAAGTAAGGTTAATTAATATATTATACATGAAAAATAGGAAATAATGGAAGGTGCTATTAAGTATTGCCACCAACCGTCGGTTTTTTGTCTCATTTTTCAGTGAACTGGTGTTACAAATTTTTATAACCAAGATCAATCTTTTTGATATTTTAACCATTATGATACTTATATGAAATTTAAACTATGCAGTCTAACAGTTTTTAAAAAGATTGATTGAGTGGCCCTTGATTCCGAGATTTTATAATGTTTTCGCAACGGCGTCCATTATAAAATCAAACAATACAAAACGTCAAAAGAAAGCTGTAATTTCCGATTTTTTCGTTAAAGATGGTTTAATTTACTGTGTCTCTATAGTAACAAAGACTATGCTATACATCCTCAAAGCGTCTTAGTTAGATTTAGTGGGTTAATCCAGGTTCATTTTGTCGTTGACCCTGCTTGTATTCCTGCCCCAGTTTGTTCTATACTCTGAATTTTAATTAGATTCCAGATTTGACATTAGCTACTGTCATTTTGTGAAATAATGATACCACATCTATTAGTGTAGTGTAGTGATACGAATATCTTATTTAATTGCGAATCGATATTTTGTATCCGCGGAATTTTAATTCGATTCCAGATTTGACATTAGCTACCGAATGGTCTAAATGCGTATCCCATGTTGTCAAAGATATGTTAATTGACAATATCACAGACACATTTATAATAAATGTTACAGAAAGTGACAGCGATAGCGATGACGGCGACAATTTATAAAATAAATTATTACCATAATACATCTATCTGTTTTATTTGTCATGTTCCTTCATGATCACATTTTTTCATTTATTTCACACATAATTATAAAAGAAAAGTCTCAGATCGTTAATTAATCGTCAAAACTAAATTATCGGTTCAGAAATATTTAATTTCCTGATATACTTAGTTTACGAGAGTAAAATTATAAACGAGAAGAATCGATCCGGCAATATTCCATTTCCATATCGAATAATTTCGCAACGTCACTATTTATTACTTGTCATAATGTTGCAACACTGAAATTGTCAAATCTGGAATCGAATTAAAATTCCGGGTATAGAATCTAGACAAAAGACTATAAGCTAGCTATCATTCCAATGTTACCATTAAAAGCGTAGACAACATCAATTACGCTCGCACTCAGAGACGTCAAATGCTTCCTTAGTAGAGATTTAATGACTGATTTTGACATGTAATGTATGAAGAAGTATATCAAATAAAAACTTGAGAGGTGTCAAGGGACACCCGGATGGAACGAAGTTCAATGCGAAATAGAAAGACGAAACGAAAATATCTGGCATGCTTTCTATAAGAGAGAGAGAGAGAGACAGACAGAGAAACATGAGCACGCCGTGCGGCGCATGTTTCTCTGTCTGTCTCTCTCTAACGCAAAAATTGTCGTTACAACTTTTCGTCTTAATTTTTTCCGTCTAGCCCCCTTTCGCAACGCGCGATAAGGAACTTCGTTGCAATAATTAATCGTCGATTTAATGAAGTGCAAATGCCGTGATGTTTGATCTTCGAAAGAAATTAAGAAGTTCAGTTTTGTACAGCGTATGATAGTTTTATCATACTACATAAATAGAACCACCCAGAAGATCAACAATCTTTATGAAATATGTTGAAACGTAATGTTCTCAAGAACAAACTTGATCTAAATCCAGCTAAATGTTGTAAAATCACATTTACGCGCAAAAAGCATGTAATTCCATCAAGTTATCATATAAATAATCATACTATCAAAGAGTGTAACTATGTGCGGGATCTGGGAGTTATTCACGACAGTAAACTACTGTTTGATAGTCACATAGATTCTATTGTAAGTAGGGCTTACAAGTCACTAGGTTTCCTGATGAGAAGTTCGCAGGAGTTCAAACGTGCCAAGACGTTTAAGATATTATATTGTGCTTATGTCAGAAGTATTTTGGAGTACGCGTCGCAGGTTTGGAATCCATCTTATGACAAGTACGTGGGTAGGATTGAAGGGATCCAAATGAAATTTATTAAATTTCTATGTTTTAAATTAAAAATATCATATTCATCTCAAAACTATTTAAAATTGTGTAGAAAATTCCACTTCTTGCCATTGTCCCAGCGCAGAAACATCGCGGATATATCTCTTGTTCTAGCACAAATCAATAACAAAATTGACTGCCCTACCCTTCTTTCTAAATTATTATTTAGCGTCCCATATAAGTCTGCAAGACGTTATAGCCCGTTACATTCAATGCATGCCAGTACCAACTACCGTCAAAATTCTTTTATTATTAGAGCGAGTAATAGTGTTAATAAATTTTGTAAACGTTTAGATCTAGATATATTTAATACGAAAATATCTACAGCTAAAAGGTTATTAGGTTTAGAGTTTTTCGAACAATAGGTGTCTCCTGTTCATTGAAGCCTATTATTATTATTATTTTGTAGACGATATATTGTATAAATGTACCTAGTTATATATTTCTTGTTATTATATCGCTAAGTAGTATAATATGTATCAGCTTCAATACACTGCTCAAGTTGCTAGTTTTATTAAGCTATGCGTGGGTATCTATAACTGGCTGCTGTATTTCAATAGTGAAACTTAGGTTTATTATGTATCTTGCTGTTGATACTCCAAAAAAAATAAATAAATAAATAAATAAATAAAAATAAAAAGGGTATGAATTTCCAATTACATATATAAGTTGTATTAACTTATTCAGGCTTGAAAAGAAAAGAGTATGGATATAGACACACTGACCCAAGGAGACCACAACACTAAAACGATAAATAATATGTCTGCCATTGAGTTCTTCTGTAAGTTTAATATAACTCAATGATGTCTGCACATTTTCCTACACAAAGCACCAATATTTAGGAAATATACAAGTCAAGTAAGCATACACAATAAAAAAGCTAAACAGACGGGAACTACAAAAGGATTTTTCAAAACCTTGCTTCAAAATAGTACGGAAACAAGACACTTGGTACGTATAATTAAATTTTGTTTATCGCGGTTCCCCAACACCTGCAATGCACAGCCACTTTACTTCACTCTGCGCGTTAATTTAAGAGGTGCAAAGGTGTTCAGACTACTCGTTGAAAGCCGTCCTCATTAACATGTCTGAAAGTTTGCAAAAGATTTCACTTGCTCTTTTCTGTTTCGGAGGATTAAAACAAACTCTGAGCGAAGATTAATTAATTTTTGAAATATGTAAAAACATCTTATAAAAAAATGGGAGAAATATGAAAAATCTGTCATGGTGAAGAATGGCGTAGATCTGGGTACTCACAGGTTCTTGAGGCACTCTTCGAGGTGTCTTTGGTCAAATGGAGGTGTTTTTCTATAACCATAATCTTCTAGCGTCAGTGTTTTTTAAAGTTATTTACCTATAATTAACTCTGAATTGAATCTAATGGCAGACATATGACATATGATATATTTATAATAAGACAATATTGACATAGGAGTGCCATGAAGCAGCGACTACAAAATAAAATTTAACTTGAGCAGTTCCATAAAAAAAAAACCTGACCCCTGCTACATGGAAACCCTGTCGCTGCACACTAGAACCCAAATGGAGAAATACGGGCACTCCTTAAACAATCAGTTATTTTATAAAACGTAATAAATACGCGTAGTAGCATAATGTCATATAGTTTTAAGTTCTATGTCCACATGCAATAATAAATTATACACTTTACTTCTTGACAAACTGCGGGATGTTATCATGTACAAAGCCTTCCCCATGTTATCAATATATTTTGCAGTATAGCTCTGTAAACATTAATTAGTATATACATTATTATGAGTAGCGAATAAACACGAGTGTTAATGATATTATATCTGCCCTTGTCATTCAACGTACAGTTCTCGTATCAAACATATCATATTACATTTTGTTATTAAATATAGCCAATAAAACCATGTAAAGGGATAAGTTTTCTTGGAACATTAGAACGTCTTCCGCAGTCCCTTAGTTTTCCAAAGTAATAGTTGTTACCTTTTGAAAATGGATTCAGCAACACCCCCAAAATATAGAAGCAAAGACGAAAGTAATGTTACAGAAGATGAAACAGAACAGCCGTTTCTGAAAGCAGACATATTGGTAAAAGAAGAAACCAAAAAACTGACATTCAAAGAGCGTTTTAAACTTATTAAAGAAAATACTACCGTTGAGCCTATTATGGCTCTGTATGTAATGCCAAGTGTGTTAGCATCGATAGCCATACAAAACTTGAACCTCGAAAAGGCTTGCCGAGTCAATCTGAATTTCACTACAGAAATATGTGATGCTTTAACTAGAAGAGAAACAGAAAACTATACCCAATACGAGAGGGAAGTCCAAACATTGATCGCAAGCGTGCAAGTTTGGAAGAACATAGTACAAACAGCAGTCCCTGCAATGCTAATTCTTTTTGTTGGCGCGTGGAGTGATAAAACAGGAAGGCGAAAAGCGTGTATACTAATACCAATTGTCGGCGAATTATTGTCTTGTATGGGCTTTATTATCAACACTTACTACTTCACAGAGTTACCTGTAGAAGTGACAGCTCTTACAGAAGCAGTGTTCCCAGCTATAACCGGAGGATGGTTCACGAATTTCATAGGAGCATTCAGCTACATTGGAGATATTACTACTTTGGAAAATAGAACGTACAGGGTAGGAATAGTGAATATATTCATGTCACTCGGTTATCCTATAGGCAGTGCTTTGAGCGGAGTTTTGTTGCAACTTATCGGTTATTACGGCGTATTCGCTGTGTCTTCCTCCCTGTATATAATAAGTTTGACATATGGATACTATTATTTGGAGGATCCGAAGCGAAAAACTTCTGAGAAGACTGTCCGGAAAAAAGGGGGATGTTTGGTGTTTCTACAAGAATTCTTTGACGTGAAACTGGTGATGGAAACTTTTAGGGTGGTTTTTAAGAAAGGTGTTGGGAACAGACGTCTGAGGGTCAGCTTGCTCCTTATTGTAGTGTGCGTTGTGTTTGGACCTATGCACGGTAAGAATCCTAATAAGTTCTTTATTAATGTGTACTCGTATGTCAGTCCTGGTTGTTGCAATCGTCTGACCGAGTCGGAGGCCTATAGGCGGTTTAAAAACTCTGACACCAGGGTTGGCCACCAATCTACTCGGACTTACTTACTTAATATGAAATAATTTAACGTATTTCTTCCAAGAGTTTTTTTATTTTCCTCCTCACTGTACCTCACTACTACTGCCTGTACTGCCCAGCAGTGTATCATTAGAGTCTAATACTTTTTTCCTACGTGTATGAAAATTATGGGGTCAATGATGTTTTACATTCAAATCATTAAGAATAGACGTTGGGTATGACAATTGTAATTTTATAGACAACCTATTTTAAAAAACAAACAGGATTAATATTAATGTTCTACTATCATAAATCGAGGTTTTGGAGCAAACATGCGGTCCAAAAAAGTTCACGTGTAATAAATATGAAATTAAAATACGTGGGAAAAGTCGCGAACAAAATGCTAGTTAATAATAATAATGTTTAAAACATTTTTCAAGACACCTCGCAGTTACCTGTCATAATAATGAATTCGTTAAATTAAAGATTCCTTCACTTTCCAAAGAATTTATATTTAAAAATGTTTGGCAGGGAAATCAACTTTATTTTGTGAAATATTTGTTGACTGGAATATTCATAATCATAATTGAGATTTTTTTTTAAATACACCTTGAGTTTATAAAGCAGAGTCTAAGACGATATGCAAAATATTTACTTTTCCACTCTAACTATTATTTTTTTATAGCTCAGGAACCATACATTTTTTCCTTTAAGCCTAATTTATAAAGACGCAGAGCGTTGAGCGGAGCCTAGCGCGGTGCGTACAGCGTTGCGTGAAGCGTTGCGTGCAGCACTGCGTTATATAGCAAAAGTATAAAAATCACAAATCAGTTTTAGAACATAACTTTGAAAAATTAAGTTTGAGTAATTTAGTGACCAAACTTAATGTCGAAATTATTGATTCCCTCTTGGTCTAATGATTGTAACTATTGGAACCAACAATTTAACGTTCCGACAAAGCGTGGTACTGGGTATGAATATATTATACTCGTAGAAACAAGTTAGCACTTTCTATATTACGACGCAACCCAAAGTAAATGATCAGAGCCAGGAAATTGAGATTACCAAATACAAATGACGAGTATTTGGGTCAAGCCAACTTTATTTATTTAAGGCAATCGGAGCATTATTATTATCATTTGTTCGAACCCTAACCTTGCTGTTGTCACGTTTCTCAGAAAGGACCGAAATTAAATAGGCTAAGTTATATTACCGTCCATCTTTGTCTGTCCTATATTCAGTTTCAAAACGTTAATTTTCGTTTCAAATTATATTAACCTAGCTTTTTGCTCCAAGCGTGTTGCCTGGGGAATTTGAGTGATTAAAAAAATGACCTATGTCCTCCATAAAGTCTAGACCAGGGGTGCTCAGACTTATAGTGTCGGCGATCTACCAAAAAATATTTTGAAAGCAAGAGATCGACTAAGCTACTATGTAGGTAGGAACAAATTTTATTTTCGAAATATCGTTTTACTGTACTTTAAAATTGAACATGTACAAAATGAAGGAATCTTAACGTAACTTACGAACTACAAATTCTGTCTTGATGATGATGCATGGCACTGCATATTATCCGCGTACTTTTCATAGGATGGTACGTAGTTACTGAGCCCCAACCGCAAGCATGATGTCAGGTGTTCGTCAGTGAGTCGATTACGATATTTGGATTTGATAATTTTCATTTCTGAAAATGCGGCCTCGCACAAATAAGTCGATGCAAACAATCCTGTTAACTGAAGAGCTACTTCTTTCAAACATGGGTATTTTTCTTCAGATATCAAGGACCAGAAGTTGGCATCAGTTGCTCTGGATTTAAGATATATGTCAGAAATCATCTGCAATACCTCATTCTCAATAGATGTTATTTCCATGTTAAAAGTGTTTGATATTTCAGTAGCAGATGTTTCGACGTCTTCACAAGAAAACGGATAACTCATGAAAGTGACGATATTTTTCAGTTTGTTAAAGTCAGAGAAACGTCTCTCAAACTCACCAAGAATGTTTCTTAGCTCTGTCACATAAATATCACTACTTGTGTGAGTGCTTGCCCTTGCTTTCAATGCAGGAAAATTTTTCAAGTCATTTCTTTCAAATTGACTAATTAAAAGTTTCAATTTGTTTTTAAACCCGCTTATTGCGCTAATCATGTCGGTAATATTTTTATTTTTACCTTGCAGCTCTAAGTTTATGACATTTAAATGACTTGTCACATCTGTTAAGAAGGCTAAATCACAGAGCCATTTTTCGTTCTTAAGTTTCTCGGTGTCGTCACCTCTTTCGTCTAGAAAGGTAATTATTTCAGGCAGCAATTCAAGAAACCTTTCTAAAAACTTTCCGCGACTCAGCCACCTCACGTCCGTGTATAGAAGTAAATCAGTGTGATCAGCAGCCTCGCTAGCTTCCAATTGCGCTTTGAAGAGACGACGTTGTAAGCTTCGGGCACGTATGGAATTCACTATCTTTGTAGCAATGCTCATGACGTCCTTCATGTTCAGTATTTTGGAACATAGCACTTGCTGATGTATGATGCAATGAAATGCGAAAAACGATGGAAAGTCATCATTAGCTCGACACAACGCAACAAACCCATTTTTATTGCCAGTCATGGATGGTGCTCCATCTGTTGTGATGCACAAGAGTTTGTAAATCGGCAGTTCAGTTTCATTTACATAACTCATAAAAGCTGTGTCTCTTCTCCACGAGTACTTTCTTTTAAGGCAAGCATGGTTAACAATTCTTCTTTAGCCGACATATCAGAAAACACCAGCCGAATGAAAACACACAACTGAGCAGTATCTGTCACATCAGTGGACTCGTCAAACTGCAAGGAAAAGTATTTACAATCCGCGATATCATTTTTCAGTTTGGTTTCCAAATCCCTGCTTATGATCTCTACACGTTTAGTTACAGTTGGACGTGATAACTGGACCTCTTTGATAGCGGACAGTATCTCTGTTTTATTTTTAAAGTCATCAAATAATACTTCAGCTGCTTCAACAAATGCTTCTTTCACCATCACTCCATCTTCGAAGGGTTTCTTGTGCTTTGCCAATATGTAAGAAATTTTAAAAGACGCGATTGTGGCAGCTGCTGATTGCTTGGCTGGTCTTTTGAACATGGATTGCTCTGCTTTCAAACTACTTTTCAGATCTTGTAATTTTCGTCTTCTCAATTCACTCTTTTGCGGGAAATCAATTTCATAGTTTTTATGTAACGTTTTAAAATGTCGTTCTAAATTCCCGCGCTTCGGCAAAGCCACTGAACTTCGACAAACGAGGTCAACAGACTTATCTTTTACCATGGTAAAAAAGAAGTCTTCCTCCCAATCATTATTAAAATGATACGTTTTACTTTTCTTCGACGCACTCATTTTATATCAAAAATACTGAGAACAACGCAAACAAAGAGAATAAAAACACTTCGTTCTAAACGCAAACTTCATCTACGCAAGGTAATTGAATGAAATAGATAGGTAAATCAGAATTGAAAAAAGAAAGAGACAAAAATAGTGCAGTGCGCAGGTGGACTGATTGATAAAGTTCAAACAGAAAAACAGACTTCCTAATGGTAACTCTCTCCTGAGCCTAATTAGACTCAAAATCGCTCGTGGTAAAGTAATACTAAGTGATTTTACTTTGTTTACATTACGCGGCACAAAATAAGTCTTGTCTCTGCTAATAGTTGGCGTTGTCTCAGTGATCGTCGATCGTCGCCGCGCACCGTTCAATGTTAGGTACCTATTATTTTAGGCATGAGTAGGTACTAGGTAGGTATAATGAGTATATAGCTGGCGATCGACTCGAAAAGCTTTCGCGATCGACCGGTCGATCGCGATCGACCGTTTGAGCACCCCTGGTCTAGACTATTACAAGACTATCTAGACTAAACTACTCTGTACCTTTATGAAAATTGGTTCGGTGATTAGGACGCAAAACCGTAACAAACAGACTTGTTTACTTAAGTATTTTTAGAAGGGAATCGACTTATCACATTAAAGCCTTCTACCTGATCTGTTCCACGTGACGTAATACATGCGCTATTTTTAGCCAGGATTATATACTCGTATAAGGCCGTCGAGTTAATGAACTCAAAACTGGATCATGTCTTTTCATTATCGCGATCATATTAATATCAAACATGAAAGTTCAAATTGAAAGGACACTTACGTAAAGATTTTATTTTAATTAGGTATGCATGCATATGTCCGTTGAGTAACACATACCTCGGGGTTATACAGATACTATAATGTATTAGTGAAGCTACTAAGTAGATCTTTAAAACTACGCAACGGATTTTGATGCAGTTTTTTTTAATAGATTCAAGAATAATTCAAGAGGAAGGTTTATCAGTATAAAAATTCTCAAAATTCCCACGGGAACGTGGGTAAAACCGCGGGGCGCTGCTAGTTTATACTATAATTGTGTGCGTGGGTTCTTTTTTAAAGAATATTTCAAGTCGCATCACTGCAGCTTTGCACTCCTCATAGCGTGAAAATGTCTATTGCAGGTGAATTCACCGTCATGTACTTATTCGCCCGCTACAGATTCAACTGGGATGGAACGCAGTACAGTATGTGGTCCACGTACTCAATAGTTACCAATCTATTAGGTAAGTTCAGTGTTTCAATTGCCCACGAGATGTTCCCGAATGTCTAGCGAAGTTACCATAATGGGGTCCTACATTCACTGCCGATATTGGACGAGCATTCGTAGTGCAATAGTTGATAGCAGTTAGGTTGTGGTTAAGGTACAATGTGTGATGGAGTAGGTACTGCAATGATAAACTAATGTGTTTTGTTGATGTGTCCCAGTTGTCCCAGTCAATTTGTCTTTATGGAAATTTGAGAGCTTGCCTTTTTATGTATTACTTAGAGACGTCCGTTAAATCGACACAATATCGATAATTCACTAATTAACGAACATTTGTCATACATGTCAAAGTTACTCTTTAATCTCTACACAGGAAGTATTTGAAGTCTCTAGTTAGGAGCGTTAGCATGGATTTAATATATTGTATATTAAATCCATGAGCGTTAGTCATGTTAAGCTATTGGCAAATATCAAATGTAGTCAAATTATGTTCTAGACTGTCCAAAACCTACCCACTCAAATTCACATTGTCATGCCGAGACAACTTAGTCGTTTTGATGTCCACAAAACAATATTATACGACCTAAACATAACGCATTACCATTTAAGCAATTTTTATATGCTGCCTAAATCATATTGTTTATCTTCCCTTGTTATCTTCCAGGTACATTTTTCTCCATGAGTCTGTTCAGCAAATACCTACAACTGGATGACACTTTACTAGGAATAATATCGTGCAGCAGCAAGATTATAGCTGCATTTGCATATGCGTTTGCCAGAAACAACTTGGAGATATACATTGGTAAGTTTAACTTAGTTTGCGTATTTAAATGTGGTATAATTTGTTTTTATAACTTGCAACAGACACAAAAGTCAGAATACTACATCTTGAGAACCTATAAACTCCGAGGACCGCGTGGTTTATTCATTAACTAGCAGCGCCCCGCGGTTTTACCCGCGTTGTGCCTGTTCCCGTGGGAATTTCGGGAATTTTTTTACATAAAAACCTTTCTCTTGAATCACTCTATCTATTACAAAAAACCGCATCAAAATCCGTTGCGTAATTTTAAAGATTTAAGCATACAGACAAACAGACAAACAGACACGAAACAGAGACGACTTTATTTTATACTATGTAGTGATTTCGAGTAGGTTAGTGGCCAGCCCTGGTGTCAGAGTTTTTAGACCGCCTAAAGGCCTCCGACATGATCTGATGATTGAAACAACCGGGACCGACGGCTTCACGTGCCCTGCGAAGCAGGTACGTGAAGCTCAGATAGAAATGCCACTATCGTCAACCCATCCAAGTAAAATAAAATAAATAATAAATATACCCGGACAAATTCACACACGGTTAATTAGACCCAAAGTAAGCTCTAAGCTTGTGTTATGGAATCTAATTAACTGGTACTACTACATATACATACACAAATACTTTATAAGAATATATAATTGACACCCAGACGTCGTCGCCAACAACTATGTCTGCACATATTGTTGACTCCGGGCGGGAATCGAACCCGCAACCCCCGACACAGTAAGCGCTCTCACTGCCACTGTGCCAACGGGCTTGTCAAGTATGCTGGAACTGCACTTTGCTAAACAATGGCAATGAATTAACATCGTTTAATCAAACTAAGTATTCGCGTGGTGATTACGCCTAATCCTTCTCTCTGTACTGGTATCTTCAGTGAGATGAGATACTTTTGCGCAGCAGTGGAACTGACTTACTTCCTTGAAAACTCCACACCAGGGTTGGTCACGAACTTACACGAACTAACTTACCTAAAGACTGTAGAAAGAGAATGCATGTTAAATGGACAAAGATAACGAGTAAATCACTACATAGTATAAAACAAAGTCGCTATTTTTGTCTGTTTGTTTGTCTGTATGCTTAAATCTTTAAAATTACGCAACGGATTTTGATGCGGTTTTTTGTAATAGGTAGAGTGATTCAAGAGGAAGGTTTATATGTATAAAAATTCCTGAAATTCCCACGGGAACGGGTACAACGCGGGTAAAACCGCGGGGCGCTGCTAGTATGAGTATATAAAATATTTACATGTTATATCCAAGAGCACGTTTTAGCTTTATTTTGGGCATTATGTTTTGGTCCCTAAAACTATTTATAGTGACGTGTAATTCACAGTTCGACTCATGGATACAGAGGATAAATATGCTTACGTAATCCGTCCGAAGTTTAGGGTATTACGGGGTTGAATTCATAAACGAACCATCTGATGTACAAACATAACTTCCCACAATATTTAATCACAAATATTTAATAACGAAAATGGTGAATGTTTGTCTGTTTGACAGTTTTGACCAGTCTTTTAGAGACTCTGTTTTAAGCTATTGCATAGCTTCTATCGCGGGCCTTGAGCGCGGGGACCGAATCCAGAAATTCCGTAACGAAAAAACCTCACACTCCCCACTCCGACGGGCAAGGAGGTGTGGCTTGAAGGCCGTGCATCGTCTAACGTCGTTTCAGTTCGGCAGTCTTCGACACGGCGTTGTGTGCGATTAGACGTATTAAATTATAATTGCATAAGTTGATACAAAATGCTATGCAATAGCTTTACCGCGGCAGTCCCCAAGTGCCACACGTCTTTTGAGTTTATTTTAAATGGACTGTTAAACAAAACTACTTATCTGCCAGTATCAAAAAAAAATATTGTACACAAATTGAACGAAATCTTATTAGTCTGGATATAATTGTAAAGATTTTTATATATTGTTGTAATAAACGGTAGACCTCAGTCAGTTAGTAGTTATAATTGCTACTTACAACCCGTTTAAGCAGTGATCGAACTGCGTTATATAACACGAGTACATAGTAAAACCGCAAGCAAACCCAGGGGCGGAATCAATGAGTATTTATATTTGTATACGTATAAGACTGATACTTGGGGTTATAGATTACGCGGCTAAGCCGCGGGTTCTCGTAAACACTAAACTCGGAACTTTGTTGGGAACCCTCCCAAAACTCTGCAGCGGGCTTACGTTACATAAAATAAATCTATGGTGTTAGTGTGTAATTAAAAATTGGTTATTACTAACGGTTCCTTCATACTTTAGCGGATACTTCATAAATCATCTATAATATAAAAATGAATCGCTGAATCTGTTGGTAAGCGCATAACTTCAGAACGACTGCACCAAATTGGATGATTCTTTTTTTAATGTGTTCCTTATTGTCAGGACAAGGTTTTTATATAAGAAAAATAAGGAAGAAAAATCTCAAAATTCCCACGGGAACGGGGGCGCTGCGGGTGAAACCGCGGGGCACAGCTAGTAGCTTATACAAGTAAAAAAAAAATTATTAACCTGTAATATTGTTTACCCACTGCTAGGCAAAGGCCTCTCATCTCTTCAAAGATATCTTCTTCAAACCCCTTTTTTTTCAGCTCCGCTACTGGAAATTTTGAACGGTACCTCCTTCATAGCCATGCGGTCTATAGCCACTAAGCTCGTGAGTGGCGAAGAGTTTGGTAAAGTGAACTCCTTGTTCGGGCTGGCTGAAGCAATGATGCCTTCTGTCTACGGACCCCTGTACTCCAGGGTGTATGAAGCTACTCTAGACATCTTGCCTGGTGCTGTTTTCCTGGTAGGCGCCGTCTTGACTACGCCTGCGATTGCTATATTTGGGTAAGAAAGGAGGTTTCAGTGGTCTCTTGGAGCCCATAATACTCTATAAAGTCTATAATATTATCTATAGTAGTAGGTAGAGCATCCCTTGTTCTTAAATATCAATTAAATGTATAGTATTTTATACGTCCCATAGATACCCTTAGGAACAACTAATATGGGGAATCAGTCAAAGATCCTGCATCAATAGAATCAAATTGTATTAAGCTACATTACACGCTACAAGTTCAAGGGAGAGCGAACGGAACTCTTGTAGTTCCAATCTAATGAGAATTCCCTAGCTCCTTCGTGTAAAGTCGTTTAATGTCCACGACCACGACGATTGTTTATGTTTATTCAAAAACTAAATATGAAATAAATATTAAGAAATTTTTCAGAAACATGAGTATACTACAAAATAAAATATTAATTTGATCTATTTTTCTCCTCAGATGGTTATACTTCGAACAAAAGAAAGAAAGACAAATTATTACAAAAGAAAATAAAGATAAGAAAACAGAGTTGATTACTTGATTGAAGCAAACCTAAATAATATTGTAATAAAACTAACCAAATTATACCTTAATTTAAGATAAAGTCCTAAATTGGCGAAATATGGCTTTAAAACTAGATATAAAAGAAATTACTTTAAGTTACATTAATGTTAACGTTATTAGTAATAAATAAACTTAATTTTAATATTTAACTGAATTTATTTATTTTTTGGATGTATGGATACATAAATAAAAGCAGTGAAGAGACTAAGTTTAATACTCTATTAAATTGGACTTACAGCTTGTAAACTGGCTTAGGCCATACATGCCAAATCTCGATCTGAATTCAGAAACTAAATTTGGGACCTTTCCTCACACATATCTGAAAAATCAGTTTGACGAGTCATTCTTACTACTTACTACAATCTAAAAGCACAATGTCTGTGATTTTCTTGCAAATCTGAGCATTCTGAATTCAAGAGTCGGTCTATATCTAAAATTATGAATGAACCACTTAATTATTACCCGTCTGTATTGTTTATGAATTGACAATCTTATAGTCGTACTCAGAGACGTCAATTAACCCGACATTTATCTAATTAACGTCAAATTGGAGTAATTTTTCATACTGAATTATTACTATTCATATTTGATTATAACTTTACTATTACTTTGCTTATAATTTTAAAGAATCCTCAATCTTCAAATGATCCTAAGGAATAGTCTTTTTTAAACTTACACGATTTGAACACATAGTTTACACGTACTCACACGGGTTTTTTCGCGTTAGAAAGTTAATCAGTTCACCCGCGACCACGAGAGGTGCAATCCCCTCGAAACGTCGGGAAATAAAAAGTAAGTTATTACTTGCTTTATTAACTTTCTAACGCGAAAAAACCCGTGTGAGTACGTGTAAACTATCCTAAGTAATAATTTGACGACTCTGAGAACGGTACTTAAACTTGTGTTAGATAATGACGGACTTATTTAAACTACGTCAAATACCTATGACATTATGTAAAAGCGCCTCTTCCGTAACTTAGCATATTATTAATTTCGCAACCGCCATCATTATCGCTCGCTTTTAATTACATTTAATGAATAAGCGAAAATTACCTTCTGTGTTATTTCAAAACCCTTTATGTGAGCCGTTTCGTGCGTATCTTAATGAGGTTTTCAAATTTCAGAGATCCTCCGGTGAAACAATAAACCCGCTGTGTTTATTCTGTCAAGCAGCAGTGTTTGTGTAATTATTTTTGTTTTTTTAATATCACTGCTACTTGCAATACAAACGTAAGCAATGTTATTAAAAACAACGTCTAAGAATTTCTTTTTCGGAATTTACTTAAAGGAAAAATCTAATTACTGCATAATAATTAAATTACACTTACCTTTTTGGATTATAAATCAAAGAAATTATTAAATATAAAGTCACTAATACACATCTAATACAAAATGGTATCTAAATACAGTAACATCACTGTAACTATGTAAGTATTAGCCTATAATGCCCCACTGCTAGGCCAAGGCGTCAAGACTCACTGAAGATATCAGTACAGTAAGGAGTTACCTCCACTGTAATCTATACTATACAATATTATAAAGAGGTAAAATTCGTAAGTTTGTTTGTTTGTATTTTCGAGCTAATCTCGGAAATTACCTGTCCGATTTGAATAATTATTTTTGTAATAGATAGCTACATTCAACGGGAAGGTCATAGACTATTTTATATCCCGATATTCCCACGAGCACGGACAACGCGGGTAAAACCGCGGGGCGCTGCTAGTTAACAATATTATTGAAATACCATCCTTATATTGTTCCTATATACACGGACGGAACCCACATACTGATACATTAAGACACACTTGACGGATATTAAATACTGTTTTCAAAATAATTAACGATCTCGGATGAATAATGTGAAGGCTTTTATGCCAGTGTCTCTCTAACGTCAAGTCGATGGATGCCATTACAGAGTCTTTGTATGAGCTGAATATAGCAAGAAAATAACGATTGACACTGAATATAATTCAATTAGTACTAAAAGTGGAGGTTTTTATGCACATCTTACTATGTTTTATGGAACAAAGTTTCAAATCGCAATCAAAATCATAATAGTACCGTAATATTCGCGTAATCGTATTAAGTGACTTTAGCACTGGCTTTTACAGAATATCTCACATACTAATTTCCTTTACTCGTTATGTCGTAGGTACTACACAACACGGACCATAATTCCAAGGTAGTACAAAGCAAGGAAATACAAAGAGCAAGAGAAATAATTAGCACGTGTAGTTTCAACGAGATAGAGTCAGCAACTCCGCTATAACTCAACTCGACAAAACAATCTACGGAATTTATAATTTGCTACCATTATTTAGATTTAGGGAAATCAGTTTCTCGACAAACATTGCTTTTCACTTACACTCCTGGCATTTGTTAAGAGTTTTTGGTGTCTTCACCAATTACGTTTGAATTTGAGTATAGATATGGACCAGATAGCTTCCTCATCCGCTTCTAGAGCGAGGTATTCCGCTAGTTTCAGTTTTGAAGTGATGGCTGACACTGACTGTCACACTACCACCCGGTGTGAAGTTTGTCGCAAATCTGTCAGTTACGTCAAACTTCACATAGACAGCAAGTGACAGGTCAAAAGCTCTACAAGTTCGAAACAAGCCGCCTATCCAAAGGCTGATAAGTGATAAGGAAGACATGTTGCCCTCTACTATACATTATGTTCTGCATTATTGAAGAATTGAAATTCTCCGAGTGAATGTTCTTAATTGATTTTAACAAAGTAGGTAATGAGGTTTCGAAACTCCATGGTTAATAATTAAGGTGCATTAGAAAGTTTGACCATGATTATAGCAAATTAAAGGAATTTCTGAGAATTTTGCTAACCTTTCTCTGATTACTTGTAGGATTTGCTTTTCTTGCTATAGAAAGGCAAAAGCGGAATGGATCTCAATGTTTTGTAGGTATACTAATATAATAAAGCTCAAGATTTTGAGTTATTTGTTTGTCTGTACGTGCTAATCTCTGAACCTACCTGTTGAGTTTGTAGGTCTTATATGTGATAGTCATATTTAAGAGGAAATTAGGCTTCTATTTATCCCAAAATTCCCACGGGAATAATTACAGCTGCTACTCCTGGTGAGGTATTAAAGGCAATGCGATGTTTATAAAATCATTAACATTGTCTAGAATAGAGATCCATTTTTTGATAATCTCAATGTTTCTTAAAGATGTAAAAAATATTTGCTTACGATAAGTAAAAAGTTTGTAGGAAATTTTCTTGAGATTTAGGTACGGTCAGCCAAATATGTGGTCTACCACCCTACGGTTGAGATTCATTTGAACGTCATGAAACAACAAGGTCAATTTTAAACGTCATAACATAATTGTGCATAGAAAAGTCAACCTTAGCGATCGTTACATCTCGCAGAAACTTTTGTCAAAAGTGGTAGACCACTTTCTTGGCCGACCGTACCTACGTAACGTCGAACGTGAAAACTTGTGATTTAGCTGTTTACTCGGCAAAGCTTAACTTAAAAACAAACTTTTAACAACTTGTGGGTCGTAATTTTTGCCCAAAAGAAGGATGGATTGGTACCCAAAGATTTTATTTTAGGATTTATACATCATATACTCCCGGCAACACGCGGTTTGTGAACAATCCTATGGGAATTTTGGGATTATAAGTAGTCTCGAGAAAGCCCTTGAATGTAATTAATTTCATTTACAAAAAATCCCGACTGGTAAAAAATCCCGATGGTGCGAGACATTAACGTGTTGAAACAAAAACAAACTTGTCACTTTAATTTAATATACTGCTAAAGTAATAGAGTTTATATCTATCTCTGTTTGACATCATCTCAATAAAGTAACTACGTTGAATTACATAAGCATGTTTCTCCGAAACTTTTACCTAAACTACACTGCTGGGCAAAAATTACGTGTGTCCAAATATCGCCAACTGTTTCCGAAGCTAAAAATGTCGGTAAATATAAAAATGAATACATCATGTTCCTCTTAAGTTTCATTTGTTTGTCCTATAGTGCAAAGTAACGGTCGGAATTCTGTAATAAATACAGTGGTATGTGCGCAATAATTCAGATAATCATTACCCATTGTCCCATATATTTGGTCGCACAACGAACGCGGCGGTTCTCGGCGATAATTGTCAGTAATATGTCACGGAAGTACGTCCGGTACCTGGGGTAATTTCTCACAAATATCTTCTGTATAGAGGAACTTATGTACCTGCCTACTAAACAAGGTGGAATACGAACTATTAATGTCATGGGGCATAAAAAGAGGTTATTTTTTCTCAAAAAGTATATGTACTACGTTTGAGGATGAGGATAGATCAGCAGTTATCAAGAGTCACGCCGCAATCGACGGTGAAACGACTAGCGAATTTAAAAAAAGAATATTGCTCTTACACTATTCTAGCTCTCTCACTAGTTCAGTGTTCTTTTGTTTTTAAATATCTTGACACCGTAGCACGCCTCCTTACAATAGTATATCAAACAGGAAATTCTTTTTCAATCATTATTACATAACAACATAGAATATTTATTTATACAAAGTCTTTAATTAAAATATCATATTATACAATGAAGAGAGTTTTATTTTACCAATTCCTGAGAAACTCCAATCAGAACTCATAGGACTAATACAAAAAGACAACTTTAATTAATATCTATAGAAAACGCTGTTACATAATCACTTAATTAAAAAAGAGGAACTGTTTAAAACTGGTCCTAAGTATGTTATCTACGCAGTCGTCGGTTCAGGACCGACTGGTGGGTCTAATCTTTTCTCTCTGTTATCTTTTTTGTGTTGATGATAAAACCATCTGAAAGCAAAGAGAATGGAAATGTTATGAATGACTATCAGTGCAGACCGAGAAAAAAACGATAGTTAGACGTCTAACCCGTATTCATACATGAGTGAATACAAATTTCCCAAAACCTAACGCCCGTACTCAGATACTTAAGCCTCCATAGATATTAATGCGTGATATTGACATGTAATGTCTGAAGAGTCACAAATAGTAATTTATCGATTTATTGGACGTCTCTGAGTGCGGCACTTAGCAAAGCAAAAACACCTTTATTGTACCTTTATTCGCAAAATAAATTGATCTGAATCTGAGCATTCCTTACCCAAAAATACAAAGTGCCGGTATGGTAGCCGCAATGCTCATAAGGAACACGGCTCCCGGCAGAATGTGGAGAGTAGCGATGTATATTCTGGAGTACAGCGGGGCGAATATCAAAGGCATTGTAGTTTCCGCCACACCAAATAGTGAGTACACTTTACCTGCAAAACAATATATACCTATCAAATTAAATAAAATGTAATATTACTAACAGCGCCCCGCGGTTTTACCCGCGTTGTGCCCATTCTGCTGGAAATTTTGGGATGAAAATTAGCTTTCCCGTTGAAAAAAAATTTGCTTTCCCGGAGATGGGGATGTGCTTATATAACAAGATAAAAATTATCTTAAAATTCATTATTTTTGTTTGATATAATATCAATTGCAAGAAATCTACCTAAATAAAATACCCTTTTTAAAATAATCTCAAGTTAAAGTTACAAATTCGTCCAAGAATGGCGGTGAGGCGGGCAAAGTTAAGTAATGATTAGAGTTTACTTACCAAGTTCCTGGTAGGAAACTAACTTTGAAGCTATCGACCTTAGAGCAATGGCGGATGTTCCGTTTAAGATCTCCAGTAACGGGGCTGAAACAAACTCTTTATAAACAACCTCATTTGAGGGTTAAGTGGGCAATGACTTGCGTAGAACTACCTACAACTGCAAGGCGCTCCGCGGTTTAACCCCCGTTGTGCCCGTTCCCGTGGGAATTTCGGGAATTTTTATAAATATAAACCTTCCTCTTGAATCACACTATCTATTTAAACCGCGTCAAAATCCGTTGCGTAGTTTTATAGATTGAAGCATACATAGGGACAAACAGCATAGGAAAGTGACTTTGTTTTATGCTATGTAGATACTGGTGCTGTCTACATATGTATCAAGTAACAAATGGCTAACTGTAATCGCAGTTTAACACCAATCATACCTTAACACCAAATATCCACACAACAACATAGACATGATAAAATAAATTTTGGTCGCAAATGTCCTTGTATGTTAGGCAATTCCCGCCGCCACAGCGCCAGTGTGTGACAAAAATACAAACTACATAATATCTATATTCGTCTCTAGAATGTAAGCCAAACTAAATATAAACACAAGCGGAATCTAATCTATAACAGTACCTTATCGATGTTTTCATTCCATTATTTTTGAATTACTAGCAGCGCCTCGCGGATTTACCCGCGTAGTGTAAATTTCGGAATGAAAAACAGCCTATAACCTCCCCGTTCAAATCGGTTTAGTAGTTTAAAAGATTAGCGCGTTCAAACAAACAAACAAGTCTTCAGCTTTATTATGTAGAGTATCTCCTTGCAAAGCGGTATTTTTAACGTTACAGAGAAAGTCCCTAACATTTAGTAATTTTTTTTTACCTTACTCTTTCATTCTATAATTGTTTTTGAATTACCATTTAAAACATGACTTTTTTTAACAGAGAAACTTACCAATAATATACTTACTAAATCACTCAATAACAATAAGGACAAAACTGAAAATAACTGACTGGATCGTAGAAGCTAGCTCACACAAAATCCCTAACAAAAGCCTCGTCCAAGTTATGCATGTATAATATAGTTACAAACTAAGTTTACGGTGATTAAGTCTCTCTATTATAAGACATAAAGTAAAGCTTACTAACACATATAAACTTCGTAGTCGTTCCTGGCGAAAGCCAGCACTATTGCACCACATATTTTACTGGATGTTGATATAATGCCCAGCACTGCATCATCCGCTCTCAGTTTCTTACTGAACACGCTTATAGAGAATAACGTGCCTGGAAATATAACAAATACATTTTATAAGAACTTTGGGCAGTTTTCAGCGATGGCATTCTGTAAAGTAAAGGCTTTTTAGTCATCGAGAAAAATATTTGCAGTATTTATTCCTATTATTATTGCGTAAGGGACTTTCTACACCAAGCCATACGAGTACATACAAGAACTGCCGAAGCCTTACTAACACATATAACTTAAAGAGGACCCCAGCAAATAGATTTAAGATATCAATGTATACTTTTATAAATTAAAAAAAAGTTCTTATGTTTAAGCGAACACTACTCATTTTGAATTGAAACGTCTTTCTGTGACCAAGGTAGGAGCCGAACGTCATATAAAAATGTAATATAAAAGCGAAGTGTATCCGTAAACGTAGTTTCAATTCATAACACATATACTATACTTAATATTATAAAGAGGTAAAGTTTGTAATATTGTTTGTTTGTATGTTTGGGAAAATCTCAGTAATTACCAAATCGAATAATTATTTCTGTAATGAATAGCCACATTCAAAGGGAAGTTCATATGCTATCCGTTATCCTGAAATTCCCACAAAAACGGGTACAACGTGGGTAAAACTGAGGGGCACTGATAGTTTAGAATAATCTTGCTGAACCTCCCCGGAGCCAGTGGCTTAGAAAGCTTAAAGCTTTGAAGACCATATTTAAATATCGTTCTCGTTTATTTCAATCCTCGGACTATTTCAAAGGTCTTCAAGCGGCTTAAAATGTCATAGCTGACCTATAATACCCTACTTACGTTCCAGCAGTTTAAAAACTCAGAACTGATCAATAATGCCTACACTAGCGCTCGTGGCGTAGTAACTCATTGCTAAAGTTAAGCAACGTGCAGCTCGGGCCCTACTCGAATGGGTGGCCGATAGTGGCATTTTCTATCTGTACGCTGCTGTGCTTCGGAGAGCACGTTAAATTGTCGGTCCCGATCGTTTCAATCGTTAGACCATGTCGGACGCCGGAGACATCAGGGTTGGTCACTAACCTTACTTGAACTTACTTACTTAATAACGCCTATAACATACGAGGTTAGTTTCTCAGAACCACACGCGACATTCCATATTGCAGTATGTGTTTGATGAAACCTTAAAAGTTTGATAACAAATAGTTCACATGGTTACTCGTGGATCATCGCAGTAAGACATACAATATAATGTTATGAATAACAAACTGCTCATCATACGGAAGTTGTATCAAATATTTCACTGTTTTAATAAACACTTCCAGTACTATTTTATGATTTCATTGAATACTTTGTGAGTTGTATCTGGTGGAATGCTGTTTTATTTTATTAAAACTCAGACTTAAACAATAATAAGTACCTACAGTTTCTTTATTTACCTAAAACGGAGATACTAATAGTATCGCGTGAGGTTATATTCCCTGTTTTTGTCAGACCATGTCAGAAGGCGTTTGGTGGGCAAAAAACTCCGACAACAGGGTTGCCACTAACCTACTCGAAATGAATGAAAGTATGTATGACAGATGTCACACTGGCCCGCAACGGACCCGCTGCGGGTAGATATATACCTACATCGACCGCCACCCGCTACCGCTACCCGCAACCGGGCGCACACGCACTATGTGCATCTTGCACTTCAAGGCAATTGCGATTCGATTTACAACAAAGTTATAAATATACTTTCATTTATTAATATTAACCTTTTTAACTAATTAAAAAGGTTAAAAAATGAAAAACGTCTTAATACCACGGAAGAGCGAAGGCCTTACTTGCGTCTTCTCTACTTCGTGCTACTAATGTTAGCAGTCTTGCGTTACGTTGTGCCTATTCCTGTGGGAATGTAGGAATGAAAAGTGTAATTTAAAACTCTTTAATATGGCTATAAAAGACACAAATACTTTTTCAATTTTTTTTCAAAATTCAATTAGTAAGTAGTTTTAATCATCGACATTATACCTACTTAATTGATCGAAGGTTTGAAAGACTAGCGCGTTCAACTTCAAGGTAACAAAATAACAAACCCTTCAGCTTATTATATTAGTATAGATAGGCTGCGAAAGGGTTATTTAAAGGGAAAACATGAAGTCCCGGGAGGAGTTTAATACTAGTTTTAATAACGAGTGCCTAGCACAAATGATACCTCGACCGGTTACAATTCTGAAAGCAGACCACTGTATCAACATCGGACTTAATTAACAGCCACCTAGAGACTTATTAGTCGTGTTCATTTTATTATGAGCTATGTTTCAAATAGCCCAGTTAGCCCGTAGCCTAGTTAACCTACAAATACTGAATATGCCATTAGTAACTTTAGGAATTACTAATGAGGTCTGTTTGTATCTGGAACTTTTTGGTACATTTATTTTAATCATTATTTCGCTTTTTTTAAATTAAATTGTACCTATATTAGTATTTTTAATAGAATTAGTGATGAGTGAAAATCATAAAGCTGTTGACTTTATTTGTAAGCTATGAATTGAATCATGGCCAACTTGATAGTGAGTGTTTTTTAGACAGTTATTTTTTTAATCATGATTTTATGTGATCTTTTAATGGAGGCATCGACCCAAACCTCCTTAGTATTCATAAAGGAGGTATTTATCGACCATGACCTCCGTAGTCTTCGTAGTATAAAGGAGGTATAAATCGTAGTTAGTCGTAGTATAAAGGAGGTATAAATCGAACCAAGCCTTCTTAGTATTTATGAAGGAGGATCAATCGAACCGAACCTCCTTAGTCTTTATAAAGGAGGTATATATCGGTTCTAACCTCCTTAATATTAATAAAGCAGGTACATATCGATTCAAACTTACTTGCTGTTCATAAAGGAAGAATCTATTGCAGTGATAACAAAACATTTATTATGATACATCTCACACTTTCTCCATTATCTCTAAAGAAAGAGAAATCTTTCCGGAAATACTTAAAAATGAGGAAAACAAACAAATAATTATGAAATAAAAAATTTCTAAGAAACAAAAGTGAGACGCCATTTATAAGCAACAGACACAAATAGACTTAACTATTGTCCTAACCAATGATAAAATATCTAGCTAGTATATCTAGATAGTATCGGAATACAATCCTAGTTTAAACAAAGTCTATTGAACTAGACCTTTAGATACAATCAGTTCTATTTCAATATCAGTTATCTTCAAGTTACTTACCTAAGGAGTGTGTGATAAGGCTGTAGGTAGAGTATACACTGTACTTCACTTCATCCCAGTTGAATCGATAGCGAGCAAATATGTACATTATGCTTAATTCACCTGCAAAAAAATAATAAAGTCAAACCAACCAATAAAAAAATTAAAACATCTTTTTCAAACGAAAAAATCAAAATCTGTCTTCAAATCATGTGTTTATAAAAACTACCACATTTTTTTAAATCGGTTAGGAAAGGAGTCAATTTGAAAGCGTAACCCCATTTCATAACGAAAGTATTTTCGAAATCGGGTCATAAACAAAGTCAGTTAACACACATACAAAAACAAACAAGCAAAGACAAATATATAACCTTGTTGGTTTTTGAAGTAGATTTGAAATTAAAACGAGACCACTATTTCCCTCCATAGGCCGAGGAGGAAGTACCATAAGTACTCAAGTCTATTGTATTTTCGACTAGACCTCGCATATAAAGTACCTCGCCTCCTGTTTTATTCAACTTCTTGCATCCAATAAATGTCAGTTTTCATTCATCAAAATTCAAATCGGTCAATTATACTATATAAAATATTGTTTCGTGACGTCAGTGTGTACCGTGTAACAATGTTGTTGGCCTGTCCTTACAAATGATTTATATGGGTTTTCCGGTGCGCACTGCACGATTTGTCAACAGCGAAATGCTGGGAATAGTACGTCATGTCATAATAACAAAATGTTCATTGGACGGAGTACACTGCTAAAAATTATATTCGAGTGTCAAGCCAGTTCCGCTTCGTTATTGTGTTTGTAAATGTATTTGATTTTGTTGTTATTATTTGATAAATCTGAGTCTTCTCGCTGAGTGGTTAAGATGGCGTTGCAGTTTTGGTTCGTTTAAGGACAGCTTGTGTACTATCATCAAGTTTTAGAAGCTTATAGCCCTTTGTCTGGTTACTAACATCGCTATAAGCCTTTTTAACCTTCCTCATGAATACATAAATATTTTTTTAAATCCGACGTTTATTTCCAAAAACATAAAAGAATATAGAATTGAAACTTCGAACATTCATAAACAAGATGACAACTTTCCAATAAAACAAATCGGTTCTTCTCTATGGTACATAGTTGCAAATGTTATATTATAATGCCAAGAATTGTTACACACAGATTATAACTAACCCAGGTTTTTATATGTTTATTGTTTATACCCGTAGCTACACTGAGTAAGTACATAATACATAACAATACTTGAATGTTTGTGAATAACTTGAAGCATGTAAACATTACATAAACACTTCTGTTTATCACTTTACTAGCAGCGCCCCGCGGTTTTACCCGCGTTGTGCCCGTTCCCGTGGGAATTTTGGGATTTTTTTTTACATAAAAACCTTCCTCTTGAATCACTCTACCTATTACAAAAAACTGCATCAAAATCCGTTGCGTAATTTAAAAGATTTAAGCATACTGACAAACAGACAAACAGACACGAAACAGAGACGACTTTATTTTATACTATGTAGTGATATTATTACATGTTTATTGTAAGTTGTGGTTGTAAACCTTGGTGTCTATTATTTACATAAAACTAAGTATTTACTTAATGATTGTAGTTGTACATAACAATAATATAACAGAGACATTCTCGAAATCTTTCATGCTATCTTGTACGAAGATATTGAGAGATAAGAAGCTTTAACTTGTGTTTTGTACAAAATTATAATTATATCGCTCTGAGAAATAAATAGAAAAGTAAACAGGATCAGTAAGACGTATTTTCAATGAAAGAAAGCAAATGTCCTTGTATTAGTATGATCCACGGATTAATTTGTATCAAAATGAAACTTTGGGCAAATTGGTGGAAACTTGATTGGATTTTGTACTACCTACTAAGTTGTTTTACTATTTTTTGCTTCCAAAATATAAACAAACAAAAAAGGCAAAGCGGAATTTTAATTAATTTATAACGAATGGACCGTTTTTATAATTTTGACTTTGAAATGGTACAGTACGTGGGTGCAATAACTTGTATAGTCAAGAAATCGCGATAAAAGTATAGTTCAAATATGATTTTCTTTATTAATACCTATTGAGTATTTCTCTATTCTGTTGTTATGAGCTACCGAAACTGCCTAATTAAGTACCACCACGAAATTAACGTATTGTTGCAATAAAGTAACTACCTTGTATAACATACTTTTAACTCAGTTATTAACAGAATTATCTATATGTAGTTAGTGAACATATGAATACGTCATCAATAATCCATGCTAAACCGCAACCTTTGTTGTTCAGCATCTAACATTTAAATAAATACATTAACGAGATATAAAAATAAGGTAACAAACATATAACGACATATAAAAATAGGAAAGTAACGTGCGTAAATTTATGCGGAGTGAAAACGGGACTTGTTAAATATCGTAACCTACCTCAAAACTTATTGATCTAAGAAATTTAAAACGGATATATTCTCAATCCAATGATATTGCATATTTATGAATAGCATAAAGATCAAGTTACCACGAATATTCATCTCTTGAATAATTATAAAATATTCAAAGGCCAATCACAGGTACCCAGAGGATTAAAACTGGTATTTTATTTTAATAACAAGTATCACTTACCCCACATGGGGCCGAAGGTAAGGCAGACGACCGATAAAATAAGGCATATCCTCAATCTTCGATTATTGGGCCCCCTTTTAAAGGCAATCTCCATCGTTTTCTTAAGGCTTTGTATATCAAAAAATTCTAACAGTGCTCCGGATATGCCTGGTTTTTTGACCTGAAAATAAAACAGATATAAATAAACAGTAGATAATGTGTAAGAGATATTTCTTGCAACAATGAACCAACCTTTTCTTTGTCGTCCAACCATGTATGATCTTCAATACAGAACATAACATAACAGAAATTGATTATTTGAAACGAGCCGGCGATGGCGAACACCCCATAAAACCCAAGATACTTGAGCAGCACCCCGCTCAACCCCATTCCTATAGGAAATCCAACAGTCATGCACAAGCTCAGTATTCCTAAACGAAAAGTCCTCGTTTCTTTCGAAGTGATGTCTCCCAAATAACTGAAAGTGCCGAGAAACATTGTATACCAGCCGCCAGTCAGCGCGGGGAATATGACCTCCATAAACACAGTCAATTCCACGGGGACTTCATAAAAGAAATAAGTGTTGATAATGTTGAGCACACATGTCATGAATTCCCCAAGGATCGGCATTAACATGCAAATTTTCCGCTTGCCTGTTTTATCGCTCCACGCGCCGATGAATAGCATCAGGACGGTCGGCACCGCCGTGTGGATCACGCTCTTCCATCCTTGCACTGAAGCGATCAGTTTCTGGACTTCAATCTCCTCAAACGTATGATTCGCCCGTTTTCTTAGTCTTAAATCTGTGCAGATACTATCGCCGAATCCAAAGTTTACGCGGCAAGCTTTGTCCAAATTCAAGTTCTGTGTCGCTAGCATGGCCAGGACACTCGGCATCACAAACAGCGCCAAAACTGGTTCTACCGTTATGTTTGATTTGAGGTACTTCATTTTCTGTATAAAGGTCATGCTTTGCATAACATTTTTGGTTGTTGTTTTTAGTGGAAGCTCTTCAGCCTCGCTGGGCGTCGCGTCTTGTTTGGCCGGTCCGTCCATGTTGTCTGTTGTATCTTGTTTGCTTTCTATTTACCTTGACCCTTTAAACTTGCAGTTTCTTGGTATAATATGTTTTGCATTAACACTGGTCACATGGTTGACAACTCGAATGTAATCTACAATAAAATACCGTTTCGCTAGTGAACCATCCTCCGCGACGTCCCGACCGAGACCTATTGTTCGCGTAATGTAATCAAACACTTAATCCATATCAATCTCGAAACGTTTACAAACACACTGTTATATCAAATAATCTTAACCATTACATCAACCATTCACACTGAAGAGAATAACCGATATGATTCAATTAAAAAGCACTTTGCAAATAGATTTTTATTACATTCTCACTTAAAATCACTTGCATGTAATTGTCCATTAACACATTCACTAATATTAATTTATTTTATAGTCTATTACACTTCTTTGTTTGCATTTTCTGTTTCGTCTTGATTCGTGTCTTCTCTTTGCTCGAAATACATCCATCTGTGGACGAAGCGGTCGAGTTATTGATGGTCATTGCAATACAGACTCACAAATACTCATACAGTGTTTATATTTATAGAGATTCGTCAAACATGCACTATTGACTATTTCTCGTAACGACTAATTATGTATTCTCTATCATCTTTGCTTTACTAATTACCTTCGGGATTCTTTTTTTAATAATCATTTGCTAATTGCCAATAGATTGTATTGTTATGTTTATATCCAAGTAGTTTTCATTGATATTTTATTTTGTATATTTTAAGCTTATTGATATTTCATTAGGTGATTAAGCTAATGTGTTTAATAATGAATCATAACAATAGACAAAACAAAAATAAACTAGATTTATTAAGGAAATTGAGTTTATAATTAATTAATTATTAATTTGTTTAAGTATTTTTGCTTCTGGGTTAATTTTTTTAACCCTCTAATTTTACTTTATTATTACGAAATTATTTTCAAATCATTTATGATTTAAGTCATGCATTGACTTCTGATAACACAATGTATGTCCCTACATACATTGTGTTATCAGAAGTGTTAGTAGTATTAGCCTGTGATATCCCACTGCTGGACAAAGACCTCTCTTCTCACTGACAACAGTACAGTGAGGATGATATGAAGTAATTAATATGTGTACCCTAAAATACAGTTCGTAAATACTGCTGGTCTCACTTAATCCTAAACTCTTTCTAAGTTAATCAAAACACCAAGCCAATGACTTAATCACTTGTGTTTATTAAGTTAGACCTTGACTTTGAAATTAATATTAGCTGCAAATAAAGCATAACGTTTACTTAAGAAAGTGTCTCCATAAGAGCCTTTTCAGGCCTTGTCGTAAACAGTCTTTAGACTGTGTTCTGGCCAGAAAAAACCTTTAAAAAGTGCACACTGGAGACGAGACGTCTTAGAGAAGTTTTTGTCTGTTACAGACTTTTTGTCTGCTAGTCTTAGGGTCCACCCTAAGGACAGACACTGCGTTAAGCGTGCGCCCGTTGCGTGCGCCCGTCGCGTGCGTACGCGTCGGTTCACTTTTGTATGAAGCCACACGCGCCCGCGACGGTTCACTTTTGTATGAAACCGTGCGCACGCTTAACGCAGTGTCGGCCCTTAGGGTGGATTGTTTCAAACGGTTGGTTATAGTAATATAAGTTATAAGTTAGTATAAGTTAGTATAATCTCATGTAAAAAACACGACTGAAAGGTAAGTAAAGGCATTGTTTCATAAATTAAATGCAAGTCTGTTAAAGTTATTCGGGCTGCCAGTAGAAAGCCACGATATTTTATTTCCTTGCGTCCTTAAAAATTGATATTGAAATGTTAGCGTTTACAGGTACGTAAGCCTAAGCGTAAGCTGAAGTAACGCGGTCTTAGCGATTGTTGAAGTCTTGCGAGTTTGAGAATTGTACTGATAAATATTATAAGGCAATCTGCGATGGTCGTTATCGTTACATATTACAAGTGCATTACGTCGTAATATGACTTAAATGTACTCTACTTCAACTACCTCTTGAAATAATAGGAAATTGCCAATTGATAAACAAGTTATAGTATAAGGAACGCAACCATTCACGTGTATCACGTGTTGAATTTATAATAGTCTGTCACTATTGAGAGGTTTTTACACTTTGATTTGTATACAAAGATTATACTAGAAGAATAGCAAACTTTGAATAACAAGTTTTAAAAAAGTTTATTCAAATATTTGCTAATCTTTTTTTGTAGGGGTTACTAACTAAGCTATATTAAAAGCATACTTTTCAAATTGAAATATAATCATTGACACTCATGTTGAAAACACCTTTAAGGGTGCCTATCCACCAATAGATACCATTGCTATATCACATTGATACCAAACGAAACAGCAAAAAATATAATCTATCGCCAATGATAAGTACAATACGTAGTATGCCTATATTCATACTTCATAAAAGCTTTAGATCCTTTAACAGAGTTTAACGATAAAAACCTAACAAAAACGGACGAAAAAATAAACTACCATAAGCTTGTTCTTCTTATCGAGTGGATGGTCAACCTGACCAATCCTGGTGTCAGAGTTATTGAGCCGCCAAAGGCCTCTGACATGGCTCATGTAACGACTACTATCCGTAGAAAGTAACCGGGACCGACGGCTTAACGTGCCCTCCGAAGCACGGAATCATAAGCTTACACCACTTACACCCATACTCAGACGTGAAATGCTTCTTAAGTGGAGATTTAATTAGTGATTTTGACATGTAATGTATGAATAACGTCAATTATGTGTTAATTTAATGCACGTCTTAAAGTGTAGTTAATAGACATCAACAACAAAAACGATACCATCAAAAACTGAACTGAACTCACCCAAAAATCGCCACAGCAGGCACTGTCATAGCGGCTCCTAACAGGAACACAGCTCCTGGCAGTATGTTGAGGGTAGCCATGTACACCCGGGAGTAGAGCGGCCCATACACCAGGGGCATCATCGCCTCCGCCAATCCGAACAGAGAGTTCACCTTGCCTGGGGTAGTTGTGAACATATTATGTAGGTGGATTTAAAAACGAATGGTAGAATTAGATCTGTAGAATAAATAGAGCATAGACAAAAGTGAAGAACGAACGAAAGAATGAAAAGAATGAAAGAAGGAACTGGTGAAGAAAGAGGATGATGTTTCTTCACCAGTTCTAGTTGTCTAGAGTGTAGCGCGTGAGAGCCGTGCCCAGCACGAGTTTCGGACACGGAACCAAAACTTCACTAACGTTTTATATGAAGAAGTCTATGTTATACCGAGCCGTGACACTCGAACGACAAACACTACAAATAACCCGTATGCTTATCTTTATAAATATAATTATGTAAGTGTGTAAGTCACTGAACTCCTCCTAAACGGCTGGACTGATTTAAATGTTTTTTTTTTTGTATGGGGCCCTGGATGATTTAGATTCAGCGACATCTATTGGGTCGCGGGCGGAACCACCGCGCGGGACAGCTAGTTATAGTATGAGGTCCTAATGAACACGGATCGTTATCCCCAAGGTTGGTCAAGCATCCCATTCATCCTTTAATTCAAATACTGTACGCCGCATCACCTAAAAACTACGTTTTAAAGAAACTTCTAAATAATTCAGTCTTAATAAATACTACAAGCCAACCTTAATATTTGTTTTGTATAATTATCTATATTTGTTTATCTACTCGTAATACCAATATTCTCGAAACCAAATCACGAGCAACAACTAAAGGCAATAAACTCAATTAAACATCCAAAATCGAACACTTAGAAGTTAATCTTGCCGATAATCTGCTATCTAAATAGCTGCTCGTCACGTTACTGTACATAATCTAATTAACCGATAATTAATTACGGTTATCAACATCCGAACGGTGTCGGTAATGTTCATCGTAGATCAGGCAGCCAGATGTACTGAGTAATAATACAAGGATACAAAGTGAAACTTAGTCGTCTTAGTTTTTATTATGGCTTAAGCTTAGTTTTCTTAGGATTTTACAGGACTCCTCCAGGTTCAGAAGCAAATTATACCAAGTCTTCCCGAAGCTATTGAGTGAGATCATCTGTCAATCTCTTTTGGTGGCTAATCAAGGGCAATTTAAATAAAAATGCCCAATAATCTTTTTCAAACTTTCGCGATTTGAACACATTATTCACGTATTAAAAACGCCAGTTAATCCAGTTTTAATGGCGTTTTATGCACGAATAATGTACCTAAAATCTTAACTTAACTTGAACCAAAGCTAATATCATAGAATAAGGTATATGTACTTACCAAGTTCTTCGCTAGTAACCAGTTTCGATGCGATGGATCTCATCGCGATGAAAGATGTCCCGTTGAATATCTCAACAAGGGGCGCTGGTGAACAAAACAAATAACCATAACTAAAACAAAATTTACTCAACTTAATAAAAAATAAATTAAATGTTATCCTTCCAAATAAAAAAGCAGAGCTCTGTGGCATTACCCGCGTTGTACTCGTTCTTATGGGAATTTCGGTATAAAAAATAGCCTATAACCTTCCCCTAAACTATCCATTACAGAAAGAATTATTCAAATCGGATTAGTAGTTACTGAGATTAGTGCGTTAAAAAAAACAAAAAAAAACTAACTTTTCAGCATTATACATTAATTAGTATAGAGTATAGGGCACGTTAAGCCGTCGTCGGTCCCGGTTACTTTCTACGGATAGTAGTCGTTACATGAGCCATGTCAGAGGCCTTTGGCGGCTCAATAACTCTGACACCAGGATTGGTCAGGTCGACCATCCACTCGATAAGAAGAAGAAGGATAGAGTATATGAGATAAATATGAACTGCATCCCCAGACAAGTGCAAATCGTTTCGCTCTTGAATCACTCTATCTATCGGTAACCCGCACACAAAAATCCGTTGAGTAGTTTTGAGTTGATCACAGATAGATAAACATAACTCTATGGGGCACTTTGTTTTATAGTAAGGATATCAATCAACCTATTAAATCATTACCTATGTAGACATACCTAATCTCGAACTCAAACTGCCGTGAACCCAAAGTATAAGGAAAACATGTAGTGCGTGTATCCGATGCCTCGCTTAATCTTTATTGGGCAAGCAATTAGTCTTGAAACAGGACCATTTAACACATAAGGCTCGGAGCCTACATGCGAGCCGTGCGGAAGGCACTATTAGCTAGACTAGTTCAGTGCTAGAGATTACCTACTATTTACGAGTACTTCGCATATTGATGTATGTTGGGCACTTAGACTTAGAATTGGATACCATTTTATGATTGCCTTAGTAACAGAAAGTAAATGTCGGCCGTAATAAGAGAACTAAATGGAAAGACAAAAAAAGAATCTAGTTTTTAGGATGAAGTAATAGAATATTAACAGAAAATTGCTTTCTCAGTAACATTTTCCATTTTACAAAGAAAAATCGTAATTTAACGAAATACATTCCGTAATAACAAAGAATCCATTTACGACACAAAATATAAATTAAAAGATTGTTTCCATCACAGATATTGGAAAGGTCACCAGAAAATTGCTATATTTTAAAACAAAGGACGTATTCTCCATTTACATGAATATGTAGGTGGTTATTTATGTAACAACTTTAATTTACTTTAAGTCTTGAAAGAAGAGCCCTTATTGGTTTACTAGCAGCGCCCCGCGGTTTTACCCACGTTGTGTCGAATTTCGAGAATTTGTATACGTATAAACCTTCCCCTTCAATCACTCTATCTATTGAAAAAATCCGTGTCAAAATCCGTTGGGTAGTTTTAAAGATCTAAGCGTACATAGGGAAAGATAGAGAGCGAAAAGTGACTTTGCTTTAAACTATGTATAGTGATTACAGATTACAAAGCAGAAATACGTGACTCAATGTTGAATTGACGTATCAGATTGTTTCTACTGAAATCTTTATAATTTGGAAGTCTGAGTAAAGACACGTGTAAAAGGTAATAAAAACCTTATTTAAAAAAATTCACTTAAGGTTTAAATTCACAGAAAATTGACGAAGAAAATACTAAAAGTGATGCATTTCATTTATAAAAAACTAATTTTTTTTTTTTTTATGTATCACAACAAAACAAAGCACTTTAGTTACGCCCTTTTATTAACTGCTGTATTGTTTAAGTTCAAATCAAATTATTTATTAAATTAAAATTATCGATACACTATTTGATCAAAAACCAATAATGCAACAGTAATACTAATATGATTAGATATTATGAAAATGTAATGCAAAATGTTAAAAGCCACAAATTAAATTGTCCCGGGTTTATATTATAAGGGTGTGTTCCCATAGAACTGGAGCGGAATAGTGCTGAGCTCCATTTACGTACAATATTTTGAAAATGTAAAAATAATCTTTTAAATTGTCAAAATGTCTTCATAATGCATTCTGATTGGTTAATGCGTCCCACTGAAGCGGAGAGGAGTACTTTTTATATATTTGACAAGCCCGTTGGCACAGTGGCAGTGAGAGCGCTTACTGTGTCAGGGGTTGCGGGTTCGATTCCCGCCCAGAGTCAACAAAATATGTGCAGACAGTTGGTAAGACAGATAGTTGTTGGCGACGACGTCTGGGTGTTAATTATATATTCTTATAAAGTATTTGTGTATGTATATGTATTAGTGTCAGTTAGTTAGATTCCATATTACCAGCTTAGAGCTTAGTTTGGGTGTAATTAACCGTGTGTGAATTTGTCCGGGTATATTTATTTATTAAACTAAACAGTTGTTTACATTGAGCAAGATTACAAGCGGTTCTTTTCCTGGCAAACAAATGAAAGTTGTTTTACTAAACAACGCATAAATAAACAAGCAAATGTTTAACTGTGGTTAAGCCATTGACTTATATGTACTAACGTTAGTACATATAAGTCAATGGGTTGTACAGCTAAGTCAACTATGTTTACCTTGGTAAACTATAATGATACAAGCAAAACACTTACCTAGATATATTTCAGTGGTTGTCGTAGCGAAGGCAAATATGAATGAAGCGAGGATCTTGGAAGTGCAGGAGATGATGCCGACCACCGTATCGTCCAGTTTCATGAAGTCACTGAATATGCTGATAGAGAATAATGTTCCTGTTGACAGAAAGAGGGAAAACATAAGTAAACTAACAGTTATTAAGAATTTCAATAAATACGTCATTACTAGTTGAAAGTTGAGACCGTGCTTCGGAGGGCACGTTAAGCCGTCGGTCCCGGTTACTTTCTACGGATAGTAGTCGTTACACGAGCCATGTCAGAGGCCTTTGGCGGTTTAATAACTCTGACACCAGGATTGGTCAAGTTGACCATCCACTCGATGAAGAAAAAGACTAGTTGAAAAAAGTCTGTTTATTTAAATAAGCATTTACTAACGTAGGTACTGACAGGCATTACAGTTACCTATCATAATCACACAGGAGACTTATTTAAACCTAACCGAGACCTTGAATTCAAGAATGCGTCTGCAAAATAATTTCGTCACATTAGTAAGGAATATCATCTAGAGACACCGCAATGAAATAAGGCATACCACAATGTCAACGAACTTTATTTAATTCCTACTGAAATTGTATTATTTCAATGTTGAATGTTCAACATAAAAATGATAGGCAACGGACCTTTTGAACCTTTAAAAAACAATCCTTCTACAAATTACATTTATGTCTGACTAGCAACGCCCCGCGGTTTCACCCGAGTTGTACTCGTTCCCGCAGGAATTTCGCGATAAAAAGTAGCCTATGTCCTTTCTCAGGCTCTGGGCTAACTGTGTACCAAATTTCATTCAAATCGGGTCAGTAGTTTTGGCGTGAAAGCGTAACAGACAGACAAACAGAGTTACTTTCGCATTTATAATATTATAAAGTAAGGATTGAATAAATAAATACCTAGTATAGTATTTTAACATTTTCATACATTAGAGATATCACAAGTATGTAGTCTATGTTTTACACGCGATCACATTTGCATATGCCAACATTGAAAGCCGTGTTTTCATTTAACGTAGCAACAAGCCTTACCAAATCTTTCAGTACATAAATTCAATCATTTATTAATATGAAAAAAACCTGTGTAGCAAAACGCATGGGCGAAACCCCACCAAAACTGACAACATAACGAAGGCGTATTCTAACATCTTGCAACTACATACTGTCTCCTCTTTCTATCTATTACAGTTAGCCTGTATCATCCCATTGTTGGGCAAAAGGAAGTCTTTTCCACTAGTCGCTCTCTATCTACTGTTAGTCAAAGTTACAAGTAACTCAAATATAAGAGTAATCTCTTACCAACAAGATTCGTAATGATGCTATAGGTGCAAAACATACTGAACTGCACTTCATCCCAGTTGAATCGATACCTCATGAAGAGATAAAGGACGTTCATTTCACCTGCGAATAAATTAAAGATTATAAACATAAGAATCATCGGTTTTTAAAGGAAAACTAATAATTTAGGAACATTATTCTAAATATTAATTTATATCGATATATTGTAAAGTATCGATGCCTTCCCACCAGAGCTATGCTACGATGCTATGGTACATTACCAAGCACATCAAGTGTACTTTAGCAACGTAACATTACTCTACCAATCGTTCTCGCTTATTTCAATCGTTAGGCCAGGTCGGAAGCCATTATGCGGTCTTAAAAATCCGTCACCTGGTTTGGCCACTAACCTATACGTGATTGAATGAATAGTTTTTCCAATAATAAATCTACTTATCATGTAAAAGGTTACTAACACTATGATGGTGGTATCCACGAATCTTAAAACTCCGTCACCTTGTTTGGCCACTAACCTATACGTGATTGAATGAATAGTTTTTCCAATAATAAATCTACTTATCATGTAAAAGGTTACTAACACTATGATGGTGGTATCCACGAATCTTAAAACTCCGTCACCTGGTTTGGCCACTAACCTATACGTGATTGAATGAATAGTTTTTCCAATAATAAATCTACTTATCATGTAAAAGGTTACTAACACTATGATGGTGGTATCCACGAATCTTAAAACTCCGTCACCTGGTTTGGCCACTAACCTATACGTGATTGAATGAATAGTTTGTCCAATAATAAATCTACTTATCATGTAAAAGGTTACTAACACTATGATGGTGGTATCCACGAATCTTAAAACTCCGTCACCTGGTTTGGCCACTAACCTATACGTGATTGAATGAATAGTTTTTCCAATAATAAATCTACTTATCATGTAAAAGGTTACTAACACTATGATGGTGGTATCCACGAATCTTAAAACTCCGTCACCTGGTTTGGCCACTAACCTATACGTGATTGAATGAATAGTTTTTCCAATAATAAATCTACTTATCATGTAAAAGGTTACTAACACTATGATGGTGGTATCCACGAATCTTAAAACTCCGTCACCTGGTTTGGCCACTAACCTATACGTGATTGAATGAATAGTTTTTCCAATAATAAATCTACTTATCATGTAAAAGGTTACTAACACTATGATGGTGGTATCCACGAATCTTAAAACTCCGTCACCTGGTTTGGCCACTAACCTATACGTGATTGAATGAATAGTTTTTCCAATAATAAATCTACTTATCATGTAAAAGGTTACTAACACTATGATGGTGGTATCCACGAATCTTAAAACTCCGTCACCTGGTTTGGCCACTAACCTATACGTGATTGAATGAATAGTTTTTCCAATAATAAATCTACTTATCATGTAAAAGGTTACTAACACTATGATGGTGGTATCCACGAATCTTAAAACTCCGTCACCTGGTTTGGCCACTAACCTATACGAAATGATTGAACCTTTACCAATGATAAATCTACATATAGCATCAAACGTAACTAATTATCATTATGAATCCACGAAGTAGAGATTCAGTAAGTACTATGCTCTTCCGTGGTGTATCTACCGATCACATCGTAGTATAGCAAAGCTCTTGTGGAAAGGCACCTTTAGAGTCGTAAACACAAATAACAATAAATCAAACAAACTAAAAACGTCATAACCATTCATCACAAAGTGATATGGAGACATAATTCACAATCACAAATCACGTTGCATGATATAATCATTTTACGAACAAAAATAAGCTCTAAAACAGACGACAAACGCGACCCATTCATCATAGCGTATTACGCGAAGTAACTATTAATTAAACTGTGTACTTGTTAGGTATTAGCTATTCTAAAGCTTTGAAATTCCAGTACTAGATGCTTTCAAAACCTACCCAATTACATGTCTCAATAATTCAGCGTGCATTTTCCAAATTGGCGCCATAAACAGGGAAACTTCAGCTTTCTTGTCTAAAATACTATTCATAAAAGTAATTTTGATATAACTTATAATGAAATTGGACTAATATTATGATGATCTAAGGAAGTCTCGGCTTTATTTGTTCAATCTTGCTCATTTCTAACTTTGAGAGGGTGTACAAATTCTGAAGCATAATATTTGTTTGCAGTTAGAAATAACTTTTAATTAAGTAGAACTACTTAAGTAAATTACGTCAAGTTCGAATTTTGTTTTGAAATTATTTTTAGACGGATATTATTTCCTTAGGATAACCCTGATTAAACCCTAGGTAACAGTTATCAAGTTCATATAATTTACGTTTATCGAAATAATACTACAGTTAATAAGTTCGAATTATTCAGTAGCCAACCCTGGTGTCGAATTTTTTAGACCACTCTAAGGTATCCGATATTTTCAAACGATTAAAACTACTTAACTGACAAATTCTTCCTTCCAAAACACAGCAGCGTACAAGTAGCCAACAACTATCTCTGCGCATATTGTTCACTCCAGGCGGGAATCGAACCCGCAACCCCAACACAGTAAGCGCTTTCACAAACCACTGTGTCAACGGGATTCTCAATCTACTCCTTGATATGACCATAAAGATCAAGATATCTCCTTGTCCTTGTTATCTATGACTCACCATGTAAAGGTCCGAAGATGACGCACACTACCACAATGAGCAGTGAGACCCTGAGCCGCCTCCTCCGGGGACCGGTCCTGAAGGCCACCGTCAGCGTCTCCCGGACGTGCCGCGCGTCGAAGAACGAACACACCCACCCTCGACAGCCCACTGGTTGTTCCTGGAATGAGGATCTAGTAGAATATTCTAAAGCTTACAAATATTTACATGGATTAAAATAAAGTCGGTATATACTGGTTTCTTAAATTGGTTAAGCGGGAGTCTTCTGTGACCACGGTTCCTGTAAAGGGGCCGAAACGTCAGATAAAAATGTAAAATAAAAGGGAAGTGTATTTGATGACTGTATTTGATGTATTTGATGACTGAAACTACATACTTTCAATTCGAAATAAAGTCGGTACGTTGGTCTGTCGGTATGTCCGCGATTATCTCAAAAACTACCTATTGAACGGATTTCACGCAGTTTTCTCCAGCAAAAAGAATCCTACGGTAATATTCAATAAACGAAGCTAAGTAATGTCAAGTTACCAAAAAACAACTAAAAAAGAAATAGTCTAACGCCGTTTGTTTATCATTAAACAAATTAAAACCAAATCAAATCGATTGGGCTTGTGTTTAAGAGTTACGATACCTCAGGCACACATAGGTACTCTCAACTCAAACTTTCACTTCACCAATGTATCATGAAGACCCTAAAATTATTACTATGTGAACGAAAGAAAAGGTGCCTCTTTTTCAAAATAATATTGAGTAATTTCTAAAATAACTTAAATAAATTCGTCTATTCACGAACATAATATAAAGTTAATAAATTGTACCTCTCAATATAATATTCTCTCTTAACTATTTGCGTTTCATATTTTAATTCAATTTATCTCAAAACACACGTTTTTAATATGACTTTAAACATTTATCTTATTTTTCTTGCAGACGTTGGTATTTCAATTTGTTTACGAGAGACGTAAACATTAAACAGCTTAAAAAACTTATATAGAATATCGATGAAGCCAAGATTAGTGTCGGATCGTGTTCTGCATATGAAAGAAAAGATAAAAAATAAAATTACCAATAATTTAATTTAAGTTCTCGCAATAAAATGTCATCGCACATCGCGATCGACTTTATATTAAACTACGTTTCTAATAAGATAAAACTAATAGCTAGGTTTAGTTCAGTTTTTCTATTTGAATTCATTTCCAATACTTTTTATTTTATTCTTTATGGCTCAATATCTGTGATTGTGTATTACAGATCTGAATATAAAGTGTTATTTTTAAATGTATTTTTAACCTAAGACCGTAGAATTGATCAAACATCATTCAATTTTATTACAAAGAACGAATTATTTGTCTTCTTATTCAAAAACGTTTTCCAGTTTAGTTTCAATCAATTGACCCACACATGCATAGTTGGTTATATAAAATACTCGTATACATAATGCACACACCTTTAAACGAAGTCGTGACGTATATAAACTTCCTGCTTCACCAACCAATTGGTTTGTGAATGAATCGCACTGACTAAGTACCGAATACATCAGTTATAATAACGATATATCTAACTGTATGAACAAAAACTCACAAATAAAACTAGTTATCAAACTTGTCATAAATATACATAATAAATACCAATGTAAGAGACACAAAAAAAATCTAAAGTTCTAGAATTATACCACAGTAAAGTAAACCCTACATAAGTAGAAGCAATTCCCTTCAAAACCGTAACTTTTTCATATATCAATAAAGACGAAACGAGGAGACATTTATCCTTCGCTCCGCATTCGTTCTAGATAGTGTAACAAACGTCAGCGGAGATAGATCAGTGGCATATAAATCGCGAGCGCCACCTATCCGAGCCTCGCGTAAAATCGCGCTGATTGCGTTACGATGTCCCCCTTCGAATTTGCGTAGTGGGCGCAGGCAATTTATCACTTAGACATAGGACTAACCGACCTGTCGTGGTACACTACAAATGATGTATGACCCCGACGCCCCGTTTTATCGAGACAACCGATTCTGTTAACATCACATCTTAATGATAACTTCACGTTAATCAACCAACTGGCATTCAAACTTATTCTACAATTAACTAAAAACTTACTACTTGCCGATTTTGAGAAACACAAGGGTCTTTCAGTCTGATGTAGCCGTAGATCAAACTCGTTAGATATAAGCAGTTTGATATTAAAAATATGCCGTAATATCCGATCTGTTGTAGGAGGATACCGCTTAGTGACATCCCGATGGGTATTCCAAGGGACATACACAAGTTGGCCACCCCTACTCTGAATGTCCTCATTTCTTTGGTGGTAACGTCACCGATATAGCTAAATACGCCGACGCACACAGTTATCCATCCGCCCGTGAGCGAAGGAAACAAATCCGAAAGCGCCGTTATTTCCAAAGGCAATTCGTAGAAGAAATACGTATTCAATATAAAACTCGTACAGCACAGTACTTCTCCAACTATAGGTAAAAGTATGCATGCTTTTCTTCGACCTGTTTTATCGCTCCAAGATCCAACAAACAGGACCAATATACAAGGGAAAGCCGTCTGAACAATGTTTTTCCATGCTTGAACGGAAGCAGTCAGCTTCTGCACCTCTGCCTCCTCGAACGTGTAGTTTTCCGTCTGTCTCCGATTCAAAGCCGAACACACTTCATCGTCATAACCTAAATTCACACGACATGCTTTTTCCAAGTTCAAATTTTGCACTGCAAGACCCGAAAACACATTGGACATAATATAGCATGCTATGATAGGTTCCACTGTAATGTTTGATCTTATCTGCATCAATTTTTCTCTAACGCCCGATTTCTTGACCTTTGCCTCATCTTTGACGTGTATCTCCCCTCCGTTACTCGGCTTTTCCGGAAACGCGCTAATCCCATTCATGATTTCCAGTCTGTGAATCTACTATTAAAATTCAATCAATCATCTTTTCTATAGTCGTTACACTATTTCCTTGATGATAGAAATATATTCGTATCGATTTGGCACACTGCGTTCATTTTGTATGAGTTTTGGTTGGGATCACTGGGTTTCACTGAGGGTAACCTATTTAGCACGTAAACAGAACACTATTGTTGCGAGTACGGGAGCAGACTGAAGGATCCGCTTGTCTTAAGAGTTGATTGGACGGATACGCCTTCGAGTGAAGTCATTAGAAACAATTGTCCTGGCGCGTGATGTCGCGGCGGCCGAGTGCCCCGGGCCCGCGGGACTGCCTGGACCCGCGTCACACTCACAACCTTGCAATGAGCACTCGATTATTCCATTAGACCAATGCCTGCCATCACATCCACGCAGCGGGTACGCGCTACGCGATTAGTGCACGGTCAAGGTACGCGAACTCGACACATTTCATCTCACGACATCTTTTCTTCCAGTTACCTAGATCGTCAGTTGTATTGAACTGTACATCAAATTTATTCTAGATTTAAACTAAGTCTGAACTCAAAAAAAAATTAAGGATAATTTGGTACTGTGGGGCGTCGAACCGAGGCTACTTTAGCTACAAATGTGTTCCACCAGAATGGAGGTACGTAATAAAGGGGCAGCGAGGAAACATTACTCAATATGAATGGTTTCCTCTCACGGACTCATGCCAAAACTATTGCTTAACTACTTTCGCTTCGACAAATGTTAAGAGCAAATTAAGTAAACCTCCATGCGTTATCTGGAAGGCCATTTTTAACAATAAAGAACCAGCGATTCAGCTACACGTAGAGATATTTTATTGAACTCCAGACTTCGAATACACACGATTGAGTCGAACTATTCAAATGTAAATTTCCAAGTATTGAATCATAAGTCTACAAATACGCCTAAAACCTCTTCCTTTCGCCGTCTTCAATTTACTTGTATCAGCAATATTTATTGCAATATTTATTTATACGTTCTGACGAAGGTAAATTCGTAGAGGTGGACATGGCATCAGATACTATGTTTCCTCTCTTTACATGGCCATAAAACAAAGTGTAATGCATTCGAAACGTTGTTCGCGTTACGCCCCGTGTCCCCTCTGTATGGGAGATCAGATAAAACAGTTTTATCACACTGATTTATAAAGCCATTTAAACGCGCGTAAAAATGATAGATCCCAGTTCGTATTCAAATGTAAATTGTTTTGTTTCACCTCGCCGTAATAGAAACAAACCAATATAATTAAATTCTGTAAAATCGTTTATTACATTTTTAATAAAAACTCCCCTCGGACAATGGGGTAATGAATAGCATTGTTAAAGTGCCGCTTAATTATTCATATTTATGGTTGAATGAACAATTTTGATCTATTTATGTTGAGATTCAAAACAAATTTCAATTTGTTTTACTGCGCGTTTATTTATTTAAACACTTATTGGTTTAATAAAAAGGCAATTGAGCATTTAAATTATTTGTTGAAACATTTACAATTATTTAATTCAGGATTATCTTCAATTGAAATACGCATTTATTTTGCACTAACATTCGCAAGATTATTTTAAAGCAAAGCTTTTAGTTACAATTTATCGCCGTTTCAACCTTTGATTAGCTTTTTTCAATCGTGTAAGTAGACAAAACGCACGTAGAAGCGTTTAAGCGACACCAATTTATCGGGACTGGTTCGTTACTACGTCGCAGCGCAACTTTTGTGCGACTTCTGCCTCCGTAAATTGACTGGACGTGAGCTCACTAGTTTATTAACCTTTACCTTTGAGGTGCCTGCTGAAGGAAATGTGTGCTATGCGTCAGCGTTACTCGATATCCCCCAAATCGGTTGAGTTGACTGTATGCTAATTATTCACCATATACGGACCCACGATGCAACTGTGAACATTTCATAAAAAAGATTTAAATTACGTTTTTCCATTTTGTGCGTTGAGGTCTTGTGGGAGAGAGGTAAAACAGGGTTTTGTAAAATAAGCGACAAGTACGCTTAAAACAAAACTAAGTTTTGGTGACGGTTGATATGTAAACCTCCACAAAACTTAGTTTAGGATCATATTTTTATTACTAAATCAGTTATTTTCTATAAAAGATTTAAACAAAAACTAGGAGCGGTCAATACATCGTATTTGTACCTGTCATCCGTTCCGTGTCGTGAAGGGAAACGCATAATTTCCGCAGACGGCCTCCTCCTTACGGATAACTGAAACATATAGAACACATTTTAGGATTACAAAGGCTTTACCACCAAATGGATTGCTTACCTGGCCCGTGTTTGTGCCTCTAAGTACGAGCGTACACACACTATATCCGTATACGGATACAACTTATATAAAACAATGTTTTTGAAAGACATTTGTCTCAACTGATGGGATACTAAGGAAAACACGGCGGCGGCAACTGAGATTTATGAAATGTGGCGATAATGGGTTTTGGTAAAATGAAATACTTTTATGAGGTAAAACAGAATGTGGTTTCGTTAATAGAATATTTGTTCACGTTATTTACGTACATTGTAATTTTGAGAACATCTGAATAGGCCATTATACTGAGAGCTCGGTGCGAAATCGGTGTGGAATCGATTGTATCGAAACCTCATAATCGCCTTTGCTTTAATGAAAGCGTGCTCGTGCGAAGACGCTGTTACGTCGCTTTGTAGCTGGTTCCGACCACACGATTAACTAGGATTTATATCACTTTATTTACGTTCAAAAAACACGACACCTTCATTATTCTCAAGTTTATAATGGAAATAAGATGGTATCTGAACAATTTTGAAACAAGTCTGAAGATTTTCGACACTTTACCTTGACGGTCGATCAATATTGAACTTTATCTTTTACAAAAGTCTTTAACTTTTAACTATCGTTTCAAAGTCAAAGTCAAATATTTTTATTCAGTTTGGGCCCCAAAGAGGCACTTTTGAACGTACCACCCATTCGGAAGAATATCAGCAGAGAAGAATGGGCAAGAAATATTACTGGTTATTAAAAATAATAAGGTTTGAATTTCGACATCCCAAACAAAGTTGACTTTACGACTAATTATACTTCAACTGGTATTAAATGCAGTACGATATAAAGCTGATACGTTTAAATCCTAACTCTGACTATAAACATACAGATAAAGAACAGTATTCACATGAAAGCTGAATATTATAAGTTAAATACTTAAGTAAATAACGTCTCATATTTCTTAGAAATTCTGAGAAAAGGTTTCTATGCTTACTTAAGGTAAACATTTGTAATACTTACCTGAGGAAGAGTGTGCCTCCCGTAGTTCAGCCCACTTATTTAACCAACCATTCTTATTTGTTAAAAGTCTTCTATCCGTACGTTACCCGTCTCAACTCAATTGAAAGTAATGGCAGAGGTGAATAGTTTTTACCCTAATTTAATACGACAATGTTTTGGTGACTATATTGTGCAACATAAAGCTATAATATGTGCTATAATCGTTTGCCAGACGTCGTATATACATAGCTTAGATTATAGAAAGTACTAGATGTAGCATTCAAATGTATTTACAAGCTACACGCTGTGTCCAAAAACAGAACAAAGTCCCTCGCGTAGTGTTGTTAGCTCTCGCATTATTTGCCCATTTTTGGGGTAAATTTTGGGAGTTTCGGAGGTAATATGATAATAGAATAAAAATTGTCCTTTTCTATATAACTATGTACTTACCTGATTATCTCAAGAAATAGATAGGTATATCAAATAAAACACGGTGTTAAGGTGGATGTTTGCACACTTTTATCGGGTGATGGAAAAATTATATATTTTTATTTTATTTTATTTTAAAGTATTCGGAAAACTTACAGCTAGGTACAAGAGTTACATAAAAAAAGAATAATAACTTAGGGCCATTTACAATTTTTCACTATCTAAGATGGCTAATATAGAAACATAATTTTATACCCGCTCCCCCTCTCCCCTTCTCCCTCACACGCACACCAAAAATTTGTTTAGAAATCCTTTATACTAACATACTTACTATTTAATAGGATTGTTAGGTTAGGTACATAGGAGCCGCACTTACGCTTTATACTTTCTTTTTTCAAGTTGGTTATTTTTTATTATATTACTTATTAATATTCTACAACGAATTAAAGCCCTCAAAAGGTAATAAAAAGAAGGGTAAATCAAAACTCTTATATTCGCAACACTAGCATAGATTGACGCATCACTCTCTATGACAATTGAAATCTGAGAAAATAATTAAATATTTAAATAAGACGATACCTAAATGCGATACTTACACGTGAAATGTGATCCCATCCTGTTTCTTTTTCAGACCCACTGCATTTTTACAGGTAGGAATGACACAAGACGGCATAGTTTCGTGAAATTGGTCACGGGTAAAACACGTTAGCGCGTTCCGACGGTCACAAAGTGACTGATCGGTTGCGCATCAAACTACTCTATTTAAGGCTAGTTTGAGTAGCTACAGTATTATGCGCGCTCACGGGTTCTGGTTCTTCTGTATTCTGAGATACATAGTTTACTAGTAGTACAGTGTTCACAGATTTATTTATGAAACATTTTAAAATACAATATTTCCCCGATGAATACAAAAACTAATACCGCGTACGTGGTTGTTAAACAATGAAGCAAGCCAATGAGTTTACTCATGCTCAAGGGATGCGCAGCTCTGTCCACGTAAGTCTTTTTCTTCCTCGTTGCCAACTTAAATTGATCAGTGAGTACTTTTTGGATATGCCCTGTTTCTATAAGAGCTAACACTCCTCTGTTAAAAGCTTTCGCAGCTGGCCATCCTCTTCGCGTCATCAAACAATACGGGTGTTGAGCAACTACTTTTCCAATCGAAGGCAAGTTAGGATTACTAAGAAATGCTGTATTCTTATCTACCAACAGCATAGACCTTTGTCCTTGAGTGATGTTCTTTAGAATACGATCAAATTCGGACGCATCTACTACCCTGTAACGGGAATAGTAAGCAGTATGTTTGTAGTATTGGTGCAAGTATTCAGAGCCATAATAATCGTCTAATATGTCGACTGCTTCTTCGAAACTTTTAAAAGGTTTTTCTAGAGTCACTTTTTGCATCACATCAACAAGTTTAGCTTGATATGCGATTCGGATGATTAGACAGAACCATATCAATAGAATGTACAGGCTGTTTACTAACCCCGATTTGGTAACAAATTTTAATTCCTGTTCAAATAATGCGATAACCGATTGGAATAGTACTGACTTCATTCTTTCCTCTTTGGGTAGTTTAATTTTCTTCGTCATTGATATGGCAATAACTAGAGAAGTAATTGATGTTAATAGAAGTACAGTCGACACATTCATGAATGGTAAGACAATTTTGTCCCAAAATGATGAGACTGGTTGAAGTTCCGGTCCGATCCAGGCGATGTTAATCGTTTTGTACATGTGGACAGGATCTGCTAATTGGTACCTTGTGTGACTAAGCAGAACATTAGGGACAGCAAAATCAGCTTTGTTAGCAAAGAGTTCTGCAACAGCGTAACCACCGATTTTATGAAGCGAATCAAGCGTTTTATTATTTAACACAACTTTCTTACTTGCATTCATTTTATCGAATATATCAAGAACTATTTTACTGTCAACGCCGTATAAATTGATCGTATTATTTTCGATTTTGTAGTTGATGTACGGTAGCAGAGAAAGAAGCAATACCCTTATTGGACATCTATGGAAGTTTGAAAACTTATTCATGAATATAATATTTGTCGTGTTCAATATCACTGGTGTTAGATCTTCACAATTCTTTCCATTGTAAGGGAAATATGTTGAAACTTGTATATTACTTGATTTTTCTGAACTAATTATAAAAATATCAGCCATATTATTACTCCAGGCCACACTTGTAATATTTCTTAATTCATTTTCACCAGTTTTTCTAGTAACAACAAGTATGACTTTAATGGTTTTATTAACAGTTTCATTAATAACTTCTGCAAAGTGTTCGAACTCATCCACGTCGGTAGCAAAAATCACAGTTTGATCAAACCCAGCTTTTTTGTTAAACTTTTTTACAATATTACTAAAATCTTTGTTTTTCAGTATTGGAAAAAGAGCTATTGTTCCTTTGTAATTGTTTAAGAACGATGCTATATCATTCGTATCTTGATCCTTCCATACAATGGTTGTTACGAAATGTCTTTTATAATTTGTTGCTGCTAGGAACACAGCCTTTTCTATTATTGATGTCGAATTACAATTCTCGTTTAAAACGATGTTATTATTCTCAAAAAATGCTGAAGTATTCAGAAAGTAAAGGATAAAAATTGTACATGATACTAAACAAAACATGACTAAAAGTGAACTAATGTTTCTTCTGAAATATTACGTGTGTCGCCCTTTCTATAATGAATTAATATTGTACTAGCACTTTAATCCATCATACACGTATAATCATTTTATGCTTTTTGATTACTGTGTGCATTGTTTGCTTACTACTGTCATTTGTTATAGTGTTTTAATGAATAGTTTATTGACAGTCGGACACCAAAATTCCATACATGAATTATTTGACTGATAATTTCTTACTTTTCTAATGATTAATACCTACTTAGATAGGACTTAGATAGATATGTACTATTATGTGAACAACTAGTGGCACATGGAGTATTGTACTGTAGATATTAGATAGATAACTTGTACGTGTAAATTGCATCTTATCTTAACTAGCAGCGCCCCGAGGTTTTACCCACGTTGTGTCCATTCCCTTCCATTACAAAAATAATTATTCAATTCGGATGGGTAGTATCTGGTATTTGAGGATTATTATTATTATGTTGAAACAAACAAACTGTTCAGCTTCATTATATTATAGATAATAACACGATCAATATCACAAGTCTTCAAAAGTAAAACAAAGTATCAGGGAGTATAGAACCATACCATATAGTACTACAAATCCGCAATATTTTTGGCGAAACCAAAATCACTGTGACTTGTGCAATCATTTCACTCTATGTATACAAAAAGTGTCAAGGTCCTATTTTCGAATTTGATTTCAATCCGATCGTGATCTATAGATCATTGAATGGTAAGCAGGTAGGTAGGTGTGGATCACTACATAGTATAAAACAAAGTCGCTTTCTGCTGGCTGTCTTTCCCTATGTATGCTTAAATCTTTAAAACTACGCAACGGATTTTGACGCCGTTTTTTAAAATAGATAGTGATTCAAGAGGTAGGTTTATATGTATAAACTTTCCTAAAATACCCACGGGAACGGGCACAAAGCTGGTAACACCGCGGGGCGCTGCTAGTAATCTATAAAATATACCTACCTATTAGTTAAAGGTAATGTTTTCCCTAAACATGATAATCTATTTGTAATATCGACATTTTTCTCAGCTGCCTACATGTGTAGTTATTATAAGATACGTAGCTCATAATAATCCCACGGTGTATTACAAGTTAGATCCTGTTCAACCTTCGTCTCGATTACATCTGTCTGATCCGCGATTAACTGAAGGCCAGAACGAATGATAATACTGTTAGCTACTAATACAACATATTGAGAGGATATACATTAAGGTATATACTATGTATTAAAATAAGCAGCTTCTTCATATCTCAATGGCGATTTCACGTAAGTAAAGTAGTTAGATAGATGGTAATGTATTTAATAAGTAGTAACGTACGAACAGCTAAAGAGGATGGCAGAAGATAGAGAAAAGAGGAAAAAACTTCAACGACAAGAGCCCAGCTTTTAGGAAGAAGAATAAGTAAATTCAACTATAGTTGGCAACCCTGGTGTTAGTGTTTTTAGACTGCTATCGAGACGGTCAACTGACACAGTTTACCTTGCTCTCAGAGCACGCTAGCATTCAGATAGAAATGCACTATCCAAGTAGTGATCAGGCTGGATGTTGCTTGAAAATCGAGGTAAGATGATATTTCTTAGTCAAAAAATGAGTTAATCAAACAAATTATGACCTCAATGACCTTGCTTAATTTAAAATATGAAATTATAGTAAAATTGTTCGAACAGTTCACTAAAATAAATTCGCTTTTATGTACTTACTAGCAGCGCCCCGCGGTTTTACCCGCGTTGTGCCCGTTCCCGTGGGAATTTCGGGAATTTTTTTACATAAAAACCTTCCTCTTGAATCACTCTACCTATTACAAAAAACCGCATCAAAATCCGTTGCGTAATTTTAAAGATTTAAGCATACAGACAAACAGACAAACAGACACGAAACAGAGACGACTTTATTTTATACTATGTAGTGATATTGATTGTGAGGATATCAATACCGACAACAAACAAAGAGGATTTACCTTCAGGCGCTGAAGATAGTTTTAAGTACGTGCAGTATATACAGTATACTTAAATGTACTGTCCTTCTGGCCAAAGATCTCCCAGCTCACTGAAAATCAGTACCGTAAAGAGGAATCTTAGTTTTCATATATAAACTTGGTAGTTGTATACAATGATTCCAACAGTTTATGCATAATATAATCGGATTAGCCCTCTCCCTACTAGAGACGTGTAAACTCTACGCGTATACAAAAGAAAATTGGACAGTATCCATACTAGACTCATAGCTATATACACACAAAGGACGGCTTGTCTATCAAGCCGGGAGTTCGTAAAACATGTTTATGATCTCACAAATTGAAGGGGCTTCCTCGTTCCTTCAGCTTAGACCTTAATAGCGTTTATTGAAGATTGGAATCATCACATCACTGACCCCCGTATTTAGGGCCGTGAGAGTCGATAACGGAACCGGGAACGAGTGCAATTGGCCAGTTACAAGTACCGGTATCTAGTTATTGTTCTAGTAATACTTATGATAAGCCGGTTCCGGTAACGTACTGTAGGCTTAAAAGATTTTCGGGTTTTGGTGGTCCTTTTCGGTATTCGTTATTTTTGTGTGTTCTTTAAGTTTCATTGAATTATAACAGAAAATAACTATAACCTATTTAAAAAAGAAAATCAATTCACAAAAGTATAGTAACTATAAGAATCGTCCAAAACTCCAAACTTTACTCTAAATATCTGCAAAAGCACTTAAACTACACGCAGAATAAACTCTCTATTTGCGAATGAGATTAAACGTACCGTACCGTTTTCCCAATACAAAAGGCTAACATACGAAATACATGCAAAAGTTGCCAATACAAATCGAAATCAGATGACCGGACAAGTTTTCAATATCTAAATGGAGCGGCCGCATCAAACACTTAGCTAAATAGTTTACAGGTTGCACTGAATGTTTACGGGTTCCGAGGCACAGTAATATATTTCAACGGCGAGCAACGAAATAAATTAAGCCGTTGCAACGTCCGTGTTTCTCTTGTAATTTGGTGTGTGTACTGAGCTTTACATCATCGCATTGTGTCCTGTGTGCTGTCTCAGTTGCCCGTTATAGTCGAGCACACCTATTACTAGTTGCAATTTCGTGTTTAACGCTCGTTTTAAACTGTATGTCTATTTTACTATCTGCTGCGTTGAAACTTGAAATGCTTTGAAGTTTGTAGCATTGAAGAAAATTACAAATTATAATGGATACAATAAGTTAGGTATTTATTCAAAAATATTTTAAATTAACAATATAATAATTCGTTAGCCATTTACCGAACTAAGTCGAGTTGATAAAGACTTCAGCATTATCCTACCCTTCAAAATCTAATTATCCGCACATATATTCAAACACAAAATTGCCAGAATATAACCCCGGACGGACAAACATAAATGCCTATTACAATATTCACTACCTCTATTAACCAAGAAAATTAATAATACATATTATTATTTATTACATAAAACACTTGGAAGATCCCTGCGTAAAACGGTATACGGAACACCCTCGAAATTTACATTACCGCCGTCCATCTGGGGCCTCCAGATTAATGCTAAGTAACCCCGCTATAGGCTCATATCGTATGCGAAATGTGACTTAACATGGACTCTACTTACGGCCTCTCGGTTGTAAATAATTCCCTGTATATTGGAACATGTAAGCTGATTATTGATTTAGCTCCAAACAAGCCGGCCGGTCCAAATTGAAATTTATACTTATGGACGGTACCGATTGCGTAATAAATGGATGGGTATAATTGAAAAATAGTACCTTTTTGCCACGAAACTAAAAGTTACTGTCCTAATCCGTTACTATTGTTTATTAGAAGGGTACTGTTGAAATGGTGATATTAGATTAGGTACAAAGTATGGAAGTTGAGGACCTAATACACTTAATAAATCACTTGGTTTTTTATACCTCTAGTAAGGTAAAGGTAAGCATAGAGTTTTCTCCAATAAAATGAAATTCTTGAGGTAATATGTAGAACAAATACATACGTATACATTTACAGCCAATGTAGATTAGAAAGGTTTTCAGACTCATGATTATAACATAACATATATTAACTACCAATCTGGATATAACCATAAACTTTATTTAGTTAACGCACATCCCAATAAAACCGTAAACACACCGAGACCCCGAAACCATCTCATTTGTATCTCCAAGGTCTGATAACTTTTATGTATTATCCATAAAACGGAATGACAGCCCTATACGGCTCCATACACATAACTTGTTGCTCTCCGCCGCGCAGGGCTGCCTCGCGGGACTTATTCCAACAACGCGGGATTTTTCTAACTGTCTTCTTCGTAATTTTATATCCAGTTTACGTTATTTGATTTAGCAAAACATTGACGATTTGTTATTGAAGGCCTCTACTCGCTGATAACTCTTAACTCAAGATAACTTATCTTAAACGATTCTAAACTTGGAAAACAAAATGGAGATTGAAGTACGTGGATTAACCGTTCAATTGCTGATCTAATATTTAAGGTCGCAAGTAATTAAGTGACGCCTTGTCTAGACGATGTTGGACTACAAATAGATCCATTAACAATTAAGTTACCATCGAACTTATTCAAGTAATTTTACGAATGTTTGCATAAACTTCACAGTTCAAGTAATAAAATCTATCAATTATAAATATGAGAGCACTAAAACTCTGTGCCTTCTTGAATCATAACATTAAAAGGCCTTTAACCGCTGTCCCTTCCTAAAAAATACACCGTACACTATAAAAGCCATCGGAATTCAGGGCGGGCCACTCCACAGAAATCAGTCACTCTACATTCCCTGGACGTAACCTAACCAGCTTACTCTCAAGGTGTCCACCCGGGAATTATTAACCGCAAATCTATTGATCCATTCCCCACTCTAAACGCAACACTATAGAGTCTAAAACCGAAACCTGTTTACAGGGAAAGTATTATAGCGTACACCTCCGTCTCCAGACGAAACAATTTAATCCTTAAGTCGATCAAGTTAAAGTTGGAATTCAGGATCGACCGAATAAGGGACAGAATTTAGAAAACAGGCGTGAGTTTGTCTACTTGATAGCGACATTCTTGTGCCGAGAATAGATGATGCTGCATAAACAATATCAGCCCTGAAAAGATTTGCGAATTTTCACTTAAGTTTTGGGGTTTTAGTAGTTTGTTGCATATAGGAGACAGTTTTAAACACACGGAATAAGTTGGGAGTTGTTTTCCAAATACTAATAGTCATAACAGCTGGGACATGAATACGAAATGTGCGATACAATTGCAGCGCGACGGGCGTGGGCGCGGCGGCGGAGCGCGACCAACTCCGCCGTTCTATTTCCCGATTGTAGATGTTGTCGTTTAACTTTTTCAATTTCACAACGAAATTGGCCAGTTCACCTCTTGTCCCCTCACTTATTAAAACGAAACAGCGATAATGGAATGTTTCCACTTGAAATTAAAAACTTTATTGCCCAGTAAATCATTGGAATCGGCGCAGATTTCGACTGTACAAGATTTAAAGGGAAAATACCTGCACGGGCACTTTAAATTATCAACTACAGTTCCAAGTTGTGGAAAACTCGAAAACAAAAGTGATTCAGTTTGCTCGAGAAACAATAAAGATTAAAATTCCAAAATATTTTCGTCCATTTTGTCCCAGACTTTATTTTCGAGCAGCACGCCATTTTATAGTGCGATAAATAATTGTTGCAAAAACAAAGTTTTGCCACTGTATTCGGCGAAACAATGCGACCTTTATCAAAAGTCCTAATCGAGCAGTTTTTATTCCCCACGGAACACATCAATTAGTAGCACATGCCACTAGCCTTAGATTTTAGGAGGTGGCGAGGGTAATCCCCGCAAGTTATATAGGTGCCATCCAGGGACGAACACGGATCTACAATACCACTGGAATATTCGAACTTATTTCGGAATCGAAGTAGCTATACAGTACCGCTGGGAACCGGGAACCAATTTGAAAACGATGTTCATAAAAAAACTGAAATAACTGTAAGATGCACGACTGGAACTCTCAATGGTCCAGCTATAAACTGACACGCTGAGACACAGGTGGAAGAACGATATAACAGTACTTTTGAATAATATTGGATTGTAAACTTTCTACTGATAGTAACGAATTTTATTCCATCGAGTTTAAAACGAGACGACATTTTAAATAAAAGCAACCACATTTACTTAAAACATTTAACTTCGAACAAACTCGTGTTTACGTACTACTATCGCAAAGGTCTTTAATAAAGCAACCTCAGTAGTCTCTTCAATAGTCCACTAGATCCAACAGAGGCAGGTTAAAGGCGACTTATTAAAACGGTTGCTTTAAAATATGTCACGTTAGGGTGCCGGCGGCGTATAAATAATGTCTGGCGGTCGGTCCGTCCCGAGATGAGTATACCGCTCCACCAGCTCCGTACTACCACTGTGGATAAGGTCTAACGTTCCCTATATGAATGACTCCTAAACCAATAAACTAGTTCTACCCGATGTTTATTACTGCAAGTACTTTAAGAGATTCTCATTAGTTAAAAATTTATTTTGTACCAGTTGAGTTGAAGAGATATGTTTTGATGCATTTTTTACTCTTGGCGCAAAAGAGGGGGGGGGGGGTGGTGAGAGATGGATCTATTTTGGTGCGGTATTTTTTATCTTTCAAAGTCAGTTTTATATGCGGTTGTTTTTGGTAAAAATCAGTATTTTACAGGGAAGATTTTCAAAGGAAATTCAATTTGATTGATTTTACTACTTTCTGTTAATTCTGCTCCAATTTCTTCATTTAACTAAAGATAAAGGTCCGTTCTAACAATTTGATAGTTTCAACAAATACAAACTGTAAACTGCCGAATACCGTTTTTATCAAAAACAAATATTTTCTCTTGAAATATATTTCTAGAGCCAACATTTGGCATCTAGCCTCTATTATCCTTGAAGATAAAAGGATCCTAATGACTGACCTTCCCGCTGGTTCCACTTGAACCGACGCCTGACATGTCATTTCATTTTGCTATCTGGGTTAAGTGAGATTTAACTTAATATACAAAACGATTTTTTCTCAAATACTTGTTTAATTTCTTTTCAAACATGGGTTCACATCAAGATCACCATCAGATCAACCCGTAGGAAACAAGCGAGGTGATTATACCTAAGTGTAAAGAAGTCTCCCACTCAAGACCTTAAAAGACATGTGGCATAGGTTTCGCATTCTATTCTGGTGTTTACTGTGCAAAAGTATGGAGGATTGTATAGCTGGATCTAGGTGGATGTCATATTTTTTCTTTTTTTATACTAGCCGTGCCGCGCGGTTTCACCTGCGTTGTACCCGTTCCCGCAGTAATTTCGGAATAAAATGCATCGCATGTGTTATTTTGATGTATAATCTATATTACTGTAAAGTTTCATTGAAATCCGTTCAGTAGTTTCTGCGTGAAAGAGTAACAAACATATTACATCCATACACAATCCATGTACACAAACTTTCGCATTTATAATATTAGTAGGATTTACCTTTTACTTCTAATTGTAACTATATAACAAATCTTCGAGTACTTTTAAAAATAGACTGTCTTATTTTAAAAGTTCGGTACTGGCACCAATATTTGAAAATCTGAAGACTGACATACTCGTATTGGTCCTAATAAACTATTTTTCATTTCACAATAACCGTTTGATGACAGTTTCCCAACAGGCTATTTCCCGGTAATTTAGCAAATGCAACATTGCTCTGGTCTAACTATTAACTGTAGGTATTATATTCCACTCAATATCACCCACCACATTGTCATATACAAACTTAATAGCAATGCTGCCGGCCGGCGTTAATTTTGCGGTTTCTCGTGACGTCTTAATCTAAGCTGTATTGTAGTAAATGAGAAGAAAGATGGTTATAGAAATATTAATATCCTCATTCAGTATTATGTACAAGAATTTACTTTATAAATACAAAAATAATTAAACATACTGGTTTCTTACTTCAATCTGGGAAAATAACGTAAACGCGATCAACAAAAGGTACACACTAGCGCCATCTCATGGATCGCGGGTGGAAGTGTTTTATACGTACGTTAACTAGTACGCACGTTAACAGTTACCTAGAACGTGGGTTACTGCTCCGTTTTGCAATGTGTATTAGGGAATATTCGAGAATACCGTGTAAGGTCGAAGTATCATGAAATCTTTAACATTTAATAATAGTAGTTTATGCAACTGACATATAATGAAGGGTATTAAAACACGAGTGTGAGTTTATGAAACGAGCGCAGCGAGTTTCATAATAGTAACGAGTGTTTTAATACCCGTGTTATATGCAGTTGCATACACTACTTTATCTTCACTAATACAATTAATCAAATAACAAGAGTAAAAGCTGAAAATAGTTTATTTATTTTCGTTTTTGTTTTCGAAACTTTCACCATGATTGTACTGTCGTCTACGTTAGAGACTTCATCGAACTGGATGTTATATAGCTCTTGCCTTCGGCATGCCCCCATTATGCCGAAGATTAGTGCAACCTGTAACAATAAACGATATAATAAGCTTGATGTACATAGCCAAGGCAAAAACTATGATTTATGAAGTAGTAAAGTGTAGGTACCTACTACCAAATTTATACACAAAGCGCTTAAACGGAGTGTCTAGATAACTTGCATGTGTAGTACGTAAGTACTAGGTAGATTAAATAACAGAACTAAAATACACTTACCTTTTCAAAAAGATACAAAATATCTGGTGAATCTTCCAGGAACATCTTTATTTGACCTGTCTGTTGTAAACGTCAAGGACTTTTTTTCCTTGTGTCCTTCTGAACTGCGTTTCAGGAACGCTATGACTTTTGAATACTTCGTGATATCAATATTGTTGTAGATACTCAGTGTGGACTTGAGCATAGAATATTTAGCCCACATAGAAGATGGCTTGAATTTGTCGGAGAGGTCTTTGAGATACGCAAGAATGACATTTTCAGAAAATGATGTAGTTTTCTTTTCGATCTTCCATGCCAAAAAGTTATTATATTCTTTTTCATATAATTTTCTAGATTTTTCTGGCAAAAGATTGTGAGTTACTTTTGTTGCCAATTCTAGAATATCCGGAGGCGTACAAATATCATCGTCGCTATCCATTTTTAACTTTTAATTTGTATTTTAAAAACAAAACAAATTGCGAAACATTAAATTCACGCGTAGGTACGTCACAGTGAACTTGCCGCCATTAAAATCTAACCAATGAGAGCGCAGCTGCGCGTAGGGCCAATCAGGAGCGAGCGAGATCTTACCAAAGAGTTTTGTGTATGTAGTTTCGACGAAGTTTTCACGTATAACCCAACTGTTTTCAAAAGCCAGCCTAATATCAAAATTTTATACAACTTGTATGAGGATTTTGACATAAGGCTCGCCAGGTTAATTGGTCGCGTTATAATGATGTTATATTAAGATTTTACGATATCGATGTGGATAATATAACATCATGTGCAATTGCTTAAATTGAGTGTTTTAGTTGTCTGCGCTATAACAGTAGTAATTATAAGTCAAGTATTGGAATCATAAGTAGAATGTTACAACATTAGTGTAGATAAAATACATTATAATACTACTATGATTAAATATGAAGCTAATTCCAGCACATAATACAGGTATTAGTGCGTGATCCGCCACGTCCACCGTAATCTAACGCCGCGAAGGCGACGCATGCTCACAATGGCTGGCGACCCAACCACGACCCAAAATTTACTTTCAACCCCGCACTATTACATAAAATTCGATCCCCCGAATTATGAACGCTATCACTTTAAAGTACCATCTTTCTTATAATATCCTATTGATAGCTCGGAGCTTAAACTATTTGAAAAATTATTCTAATATTCTTCATGTCTTGGCGTGGGTATGATTTTGTAACTGGATTTTTTTTATGAATTATTTCTAAAACTTTCTTTTTATTTGTCGTTAAAAATAGTCTCTGTTCTTTTGATTATACTTACTGTAATGTAAATCAATCTCGAAACTTACGTCATAATAACATTCCTTGTATTTATTTCAGTAATACAAATATTTGCGTATTCACTGAGCTTACAGCAAGTAGGACCGAAAGAAAAATAATTATTCAGAGCGTAAAGTTTGTAATAGAAATAAAAAACTTATATGAGGAGGGGAGAGAACTTCCCGGCTCTACCAGAGCGGTGGCAACTGAATTCGTTCATTAAAAATCCGTGAACTTAGGGAGACTTTCCTTTGACCATGTTTATTTATATACAAACATGTCATATTATCACTTGTACAAGCATACAAGTCCTTTTAGCTACCATCACTCATTTCTTTACTAAGAAATAATGTCAATACTTGATCTGCTATCTAATATGTTACTAGGACGTCCGTATATCGCGTATGTGATAAAAAGTTTAATGTTGTTTGTAGTATAGCCGTGAGACTGTAATGTGCATCCGACTGAAAAACGAGTCGACTCACTTGGATCGCCTCTGCGATGTCTCAGGGCTATATACCGTTATATTTTATACTATTTTCATAAATCGAACCTTCGATTTGTGCGTTATTATGATTGGCTAGAAAAGTCGGGCTTAACCACGGAAGAGCTAAGCATTTACTGCTTCTCTATTTCGTGGACTTAACTTCTTCTTCTTCTTCTTCTTCTTCTTCATCGAGTGGATGGTCAACCTGACCAATCCTGGTGTCAGAGTTATTGAGCCGCCAAAGGCCTCTGACACGGTATAAAACTATAAAACCTCAAAACGGATGTCAACGATCTGCGGCGCGATCACGGAAGAGCGAAGTACTTACTGACACTTCTCTACTTCGTGGACGTGAGAACGGATAGATTCTGAGAAGTCAACTGGAATTTAATGGCCGCCCGCGCCCGCCCTGCAGTCGCGTCAAAGATCGCTAATATCCTGTTCGAAGCTCCATACAATTCACTTTAGTTATCTTAGAAAGGATTCATCTTACCTTCCTATGACATCCAAAAATATACAAGAAGATTGAAACTTGACTGATACAGTCGGTTTTAATCCCGAAACTCCCACGGGAACAGGTACGCTGCGGATGTATCCAAGGGAAATCAATGAATCGATCAATGAAGTAGATGTTACTCTAAATAACCTACGTCCATATTGTTAATTAAAACATCGCACTTATAACGGTAGAGCTAAACTCAATACATAAACAAATAGAGATTAAGCACGCATTCGTAATAAAACGTACACAAGAAAGAGTAGAAACCATTAAATGTTGTTAAAGAGCGTATTGAATAAAACAGCCCGTAGCAACCCTACTCGAGTACATCTTAAGTGCACAACAGCGAGTCGTATCTCCACAGCGATACACTGGACTTTCTTCCAATAGAAAGAATATGCAACCTTCGAATAAAACATCTCAAATACAACCTTTATTGCAAGACTTTCAGCTCAAACTCCTGCAGCACATCGCGAGAACAACCGACGGAATGCAAGCGAAAATAGACCCCCAAGACGAGACGTAGGGCCGACCAAGGGTTTAATTTCCCGTACACAATAAACGACGTGAGAGCTATCTGTAGTTGTTAATTGAAGTGGTCGACGGTGTGGATTATGTCGTGTTTTTCTCGCGTTCCAGCATAATTGCTTTGAGTGCCTAGACCGAGTCGCGAGTCAAAGGCCAGTGTTTTATGGCGAGTCGTTAAAATTCTATAAGGTTATTTAAATTTTAAAATGAGGTTCCCGGTTTTTTACTTTATGAAAAATGCGGTTTCAAAGTGCTTCAGTTGGAAACATCTCGGTTACTCTATCTGCCTTTTACGGTTCATGATTCAAAGTTCGCTTCGGGCTCCGGATAAAGAATCAAGTATTTATAATAAACAACGCTTATTACTCTTAGTTTAATAATCTGGGGTAATAACGAAGTTTCCTGCCATATCTTAATTAAGGCTAGTATTATCTAATGTGCTTTTATCGTCATACTAACAAAACCAAGCGGTTTTACCCTTGTGAATCACGTTTCCATGTGTTATTAATATAAGTGTAATGTACGGGGACAATACACTATAAAAACCCATTTATTTCCTCATCAAAAATATACAATTTACAAAAATAAAGAAGGAACAAAAGAATTTTCGATGCAGAGGAGTTGACTCAGTGGCGCTGATTAATTATAGGTATTAACACAATCATAGAAACTCAGAAACAAAAACATACTAGGCCATATTAATAGCTGGATCCACACCGAACGATCCACCGCGCTCCGATCGCGCGCGGCAGGAGCGCGCTCCATAAGATCGTTTGATGTGTACTTGCCTCGCGCGATCCAAACTGCGCGGCAGGAGCGCGCGCTCCTTGCCGCGAGAGATCCGTCAGTTGTTGGGTTTTGTTACTAGCACACAGGCGCCTCAGTCTTTCGGCGGCGAGATCCGCAAGGTCCAGACGACACGATCCGTGATCCATGCTTCCGGATCGCGGATCGCAGGAATTGGCGATCCACTTGGATCGCTCGGTGTGGATCCGGCTATTAAACGCATATTACGAACATTTTAGCTATCAAATGGTATGTCACTTTCTGACATACGCAATGTTCCGAAGAGCAAAAGTGACAAAACAAAGTGTAACAGTGTTTTAGTAACACACGTTTATTAATAAAGCGGACTATGTATTCAGATTATATCAGATTATTAATAGTATAGTAGTATAACCTGCGATCAACAATACACAACTAGATGTCGGGTCGGCGCAAAAAATACGTCTCGGTGAATAACGCCTCATTTGAAAAGTGAGCTCTTATATTATTCATAAGATTTGCTACTTTATTGCCAGGTGTCATGATTGTAATTAGGTTGAACTTCGAACTGTTTAAAACTTTTGTTTCAGTTCGGTAGTAAACAAAATAAGCTGTCACACGTCATCCACGCGGACAGTATTTAGCTTTGATTTTGTACGTGACCCGATATCTAGTTGTATATTGTTGATCGAAGGTATTAACCTATAATTTAACACAACTTCTACACACGCGTGTAGAAATTATACAAACAAACTCACCAACAGCAATCTATGATTACCACATTCAATGTTTACGTCTAATTACTAAACAAAGCTCAATATATACATGAAACAACTTAGTGTAATTATATATGAAACACGTATTGAAATCCAGCTAGTGATTACAAACACATCACACAATGATAATGTAGGTCTCATTCGGTTAATTACGGGTTTGTCGCGGCCGACGTAACATAGACCAAACATGGACCGCGTGTCGACGTCATTATTGCCTCGAGCTTAGTTTACTTGGTACCTATTGTATGTATGGGCGTACTTAGGCAGGGGGCAAGGGGGGCAATGACTTCTTCTGGGTTGCCCCTAATAATAGTATTTTTCAAACTTTCGCATTTTGTAAGTATTTTTACTTTAAAAAACAAAATCGCGAAAAACCACGCAGTAACAACTTAATAATATACCCCTAATAATATACCCCAAATAACCTAATACAGAAACTGAAATCTAAGAAATTGAAAATAAAAAGTTAGGATTGGCCCTAGACGGACCAATGTGGAAGAAGGGAAAAAGGGACACTTATGGCAATCAAAAATGATAGTTGTTAACTATGTATTATATGTATATGTAAATGAGCCTCCTGCCTGTAGATAGTAATGACTAAAAATCTTACAAAAATATTTGCCCATCCGTAGCTCTGCTGGTACAAAATTGTCCAAGTTTAACCTCCCCTTCTACTTAGGGCTTAGAATTGCACAATGCCCCCGCCCCCCTACTCAAAATTGGTCCCAATTGCCCCCGCTGGTCCAGAACTTGGCTACGCCCATGCGTATACTATAACTCCTGAGTACACACAGACTGTTGATGTTGTATACATTGAAACGTGGACTTTGTAATCTAGAGGTTCTAAGAAATTATTTTAGAGAGTGTTACTGAGCCGTGTAGTCAAAGAAGTAATTAACTAGTGCGTTAAAGGCCACGGTAACTTCAACTGTAGTAACGTCACGTTACATCCAAAACCATGACACTAAAGTAAGGTATACACATAGTTGGAGATACTCGTATGTGGCATTTGTTTGCTGACATGTGTGGCTTCAAATCTGAACGATTTTTTACACCTAATATTATGTGTTACATAAAACAGTACTATTCATGTTAAAGTTCACTACTGTATTTCTCATTCTACGCCAAAACTGTTACCTAATAATTGACAATCGAACGCCAAAGAAACCTAGGCTACGAAATAACGTAGCATGCTACAAAATTTCGTAGAAATACTACGCAAAATTCCGTAGTATTCAGTTGTAGTGTTGTCGTAGTCAAATGGTACTTGATGTCAAAAATAGTTTAGTGTTCATGAGAGCCAACCTGGGGTCGTGATTTGCTACTAATTGGGTACTACCGCACCAATGTCGTCCCTTTGCGGTGGTCGCACGGAACCTGCCTAATGTGGGACACTCAACGACACAACTGTTTGCTTTATTTATTGAGGGGCCTGAGAAATGTTTGTATTGCGAAACTTTTATAGGTAACTGTAAAGGCACTGTATCTATTATGATGGTAGATTTATGCAGTACTTTGTTAGGGTTTTTTTGTTTCAGCTATTAAAATAGGTGATTGTTTTAGAATTAGAATACGTCTCACATTATCACTTCATGTGGTCTTGACAGTTTTTCTACTTCAATTAAGCTTCGAACGACATTATATTTTGTACTTAGTAATACTTAATAATACATTTCTCTGATTACTTATCTTTTAAACCATTTATTTCCACATGAAAAATATTCCAAGAAAGCTAAAAGATCAGATAACTTAAGTAGTTCTATTGAAATCTTAAACCCGCAGACAAGAATGGGATCAAAAAGAAGTTTCTAGACATTTTTATAACACCCCAAATACAGTCGTAGTGTTGTGCCGGAGTGTACCTATTGGTTGGCGTGAGCCGGTTCGATTCAAAGCGCGCGAGTCACTCCGCGTCATATGCAATCAATTTCCGGGTGTACACTACCGTGAGTATTTTCCAAACTGTTTGCCTCTACATCTCTATGCTACAATGGCCGAACCAAATGGATTGTTAAGCGAGCACTCCTGCCGAGTGGGCTCAGTAACCAGTTCATTAAGTATTGTTTATTTATTAGAAACAATTCGACGTTAATAAGCGCTATTCATTGGCTCACAAACGATTAATTACGGAGACGATCAAACAACTGGCGTCTGTTATTTATACAGGTATCTGTAATGTTTGACTGATTTCCAGGAATTTAGTTGAATGGTATTAATGTTTAGGAAATTTTTGCTTGTTTTCTGAATTTAAAAAGACAACCACATGAGTAGACTGATGAGAAGATACTTCTAGAACAGATTTTTGAATGAAAATAACCCTATATTTTTTAAGTTATATATAACAGGTTACACAAAAATACTTACACGAGGCAAATCACAATTTACTTCCAGGAATTCAAAATAAAATAACTCTTTCAGTAGACCCTTTAATAACTTAAATATTTACAGAAAAAAAATAAGCATTAACTTAAACGAAACATTTTCCTTAAAGAAAAAAATAATATCTCTAGACATTTCTTACAACTTTACAAGGGTTCTAGAAAATTTTCAACAAAGTAAATTAAATATTTTAGCAAATTTCTTAAAGCAAGGCACTTGAGATAACCGGGAATTGTTCTAAATGTGAATATCTGGGAGACAACTAATTCCCTTCATCACGGGGTTGATATTATCTTTTTAAATTACGTCAGGGGAAACAAAGTGGAACCCCAGGAGACGTATTTCAACTTGATTGAGGTTAAATATTCATTGCTAATGTACGACTCTGTGACATTTTTGACGACACCTCGTCGGAACGGTTCCTGCGAGGAAACTCACTAACAGTCTCACAACAAATGAACCTTACAATATGACAAATATGTATGTGATTTGTTAACTTAAACAACATAAACTTAACAGCTTGAAATATAACAAAAGACAAGGTGTGTAACAAAAATATTTCTTAGCATTATTAATGTCCAATTATTCCTAGTGTCCAATAATTATCATTAGTATCCCATTATTCCTAGTGTCCAATAATTATCATTAGTGTCCAATTATTCCTAGTGTCCAATAATTATCATTAGTGTCCAATTATTCCTAGAGTCCAATATTTAATATTAGTGTCCAATAATTAGTGTAATTCAATCGTATTATTTTTTTTAAATTTAATCACCTAAATATTAACTTAACAATTCACTTATGAAAGGTAACTTTAGAGGTAATTAAAGTAAATTAAATAGAGGTTGGAAATTAAATCTTATGTCTGCTACATTGTTTCCTTGGTTTTCTTAGCTTTAACCTTCTTTTTAGGACTTTTTTTCTTGTCTGTGTCTGTGGTCGACTTTTTCTTCTTTTTTGTCTTCTTAACTTTAGGCACTGGCAATAGAGGCGGTGGTCTATCAGCAAATAATATCTTTATGTAATCGTTTACGGCTAAAAACAAGAAAAGATGTTATAACTCTCAACACCTTTACAACAAAATTCCTTTATGTGCCAGACAAGCACAGAGACACGTTAAACTATATCCCTATCTACTCTTTCGTACTGTTGGTCTTAAACACGCACAGATGACAAAGAAACCAGAATAATAATTAACTGGTTCATATTACTTTAGTGAAAGAATTTGTTTTACTTGTAGACTTTAAAACTAACCTAAATGTTTGGGATTCGTTATTTAAAAAATAGCCTCGACTATTCAACGGTTATTGTGCAAAACGCTAGTGTATTTTCAATCCATTGACCTATTTCAAGATTTTAACAATTAATTAACAAAGCTATCTCACCGTACAATAACTGAAGCATTTTAAGCATAGTAAACGTACTCACACGGGTTTTTCGGGGTAGAAAGTTAATAAAGCAAGTAATAATTTACTTTTTATTTTCCGACGTTTCGAGGGGATTGCACCTCTCGTGGTCGCGGGTGAACTCTGCATTACATTTTAAGCATATCCTACAAACAATAGTAATATCCAATACCTAGCAACCGTATTGACTTGGCCTTGGCTACTCTTGGTCCAGGGAACGCGTTGGCGAATTCATCAAGAAGGCTTTGATCTATTTGCAGACCTTTAGAGCGTATGTGATGATACAATTCCATTGGCAAAACAAACTGACCTTCCTTTAACCTTTCCTCGAAAAATACTCTGTAGGACACAAACGATTATTTTATAAGACAACTAGCTGCGCCCCGCGGTATCACCCGCGTTGTACCCGTTCCCGCGGGAATTTCGGGATGAAAAATAGATGTTGGCCGATTCTCAGACCTCTACTCAATATGCTCACAAAATTTCATGAGAATCGGTCAAGCCGTTTCGGAGGAGTACGCGAACGAACACTGTGACACGAGAATTTTATATATAAGATTTAATTCTGATAATTTAAGGCTTGGTTGCACCATCTTACTTTAACAATAACAAACATCGAAACTTCAGTTAAAGTATCGGTTAGGCCTAAAATTTGTTGCACCTTTTGACAAATAGTTAAATGACGTCATAACTTTAACTGTAACTGTAACCGCTCACTTTTCGCTGGTTAGTGCTATTGTTATTGTCAAATTATCCGTCAGATACCGAACTGACATCAACATCGAAATGAAGTGACAAGTGACACTAATGACAGCGCTAGAAACGAGTTTTTACGGTTTTATTTAGTATTGTCATATTTAAAAATGTTACCCGCATCGAATTTGGGTTAAATCACGCCTCATTTGACTTGTAACACTATTAACTTTAACAAAGCTAATGAATTCGCTGGTGCAACACATTTTGCTCTAACCGTTTAAGTCAGCGTTACTGTTAGTGTTAAATTTGACACAAACCTTTACTTTAACTTCTTCTATGGTGCAACTCAGCCTCTGGGAGTTTTTGACTAGTTTTTTTTTAGCCTTGAAATCTCACGGGAACTTAAATAATTTTGACAATTTGGTTCGCTTCGGTTAGTAAGTCAAAAAAATGACAACCCCACTGAGTTTGTTGGTAGTTCTTCTCAGTAGGTAGCGCGTTGCGAACTAACGTAAACTTAATTTTAAGCTGACGATTATAAATGATTGTAATCTATACTTATATAATAAAGCTTGTTTGTTTGACGCAGAAACTACCAATCCGATTCGAATAATTCTTTTTGTAATGGATAGCCACATTCAACGGGAACGTTATATAACTTTTTATCCCGGTTCTTAACCTGAGATTCCCACGGGAACGGCCACAACGCGGGTAAAACCACAGGGCACTGCTAGTGATCCTATATAATAGTTTAATTTGACTATGACTTTAATCAACTTTCCGAAAGTGCGAGTCGTATTTTAGTAAATACGTGTAATTATCTAACGCGATACAGACCCGTTTCATTTAGTATAATCTCGTGTCACAGTGTTCGTTCGCGTACTCCTCCGAAACGGCTCGACCGATTCTCATGAAATTTTGTGAGCATATTGAGTAGGTCTGAGAATCGGCCAACATCTATTTTTCATCCCGAAATTCCCGCGGGAACGGGTACCGTGGTTGAACTCCTCTGAAACGGCTCGACCGATTCTCATGAAATTTTGTGTACATATCGGGTAGGTCTGAGAATCGGACAACATCTATTTTTTATCCCAAAATTCCCGCGGGAACGGGTACAACGCGAGTGAAACCGCGGGGCGCAGCTAGTCTTATATATAAAATTATCGTGTCACAATGTTCGTTCCTGTACTCCTCCGAAACGGCTCGACCGATTCTCATGAAATTTTGTGTACATATCGGGTAGGCCTGAGAATCGGACAACATCTATTTTTCATCCTGAAATTCCCGCGGGAACGGGTACCGTGGTTGAACTCCTCTAAAACGGCTCGACCGATTCTTATGAAATTTTGCGTACATATCGGGTAGGCCTGAGAATCGAACAACATTCATTTTTCATCCCGAAATTCCCGCGGGAACGGGTACAACGCGAGTGAAACCGCGGGGCGCAGCTAGTCTTATATATAAAATTCTCGTGTCACAGTGTTCGTTCGCGTACTCCTCCGAAACGGCTCGACCGATTCCCATGAAATTTTGTGAGCATATTGAGTAGGTCTGAGAATCGGCCAACGTCTATTTTTCATCCCGAAATTCCCGCGGGAACGGGTACAACGCGGGTGAAACCGCGGGGCGCAGCTAGTATCTATATAATATTATAAAGCTGCAGAGTTTGTTTGTTTGATCGCGCTAATCTCAGAAACTACCGATCCGATTTGAATAATTATTTTTGTAGCCACATTCAACCGGAAGGTTTTAGGCTATTTTTCATTCCGAAATTCCTACGGGAACGGGCACAACGCGGGTAAAACCGCGGGGCGATGCTAGTTTGTAATATAAGGACTAACCGGATATCAATTTTAATGTTAGTAGCCGTGATGAGGTAGTCGAATCTCTTCAGCACGATGTCCCTCAGATCCGGCTCCGTCACGGAGTAGTCACCCACCACTTTCCCGTGGACTACCGATACTTGTTTAGCATCTTGCAGCTCTTGCAGTTCCTATCAAACATTTTAAAATTATTCTTCAGGTAGGTAACAAAAGATATACCTACTATATATATATATCTATACTACTTAATAAGATGTTGTTAGTCATGTGTAGCATTATTAAGCCGTCGGTCCCGGTTACTTTCTACGTAAAGTAGTCGTTACATGAGCCATGTCAGAATTGGGCTTTAGAAAAAAAAAATTGATTTTTTTAATGTATTTTAAAACTTTATTATTAATAATATTGATATTTAATGCAAAAAACTTTAAAAAAATATTTTTTCAATTAATTATAAACAATTAAAAATTGATGAAATTTAAATAAAAATCACGTGACTATAAACGCGCCAAGATTGGTCACCGTAGTGGTGACGTCATAATGATAAAGCTATTTAACCATAAGTACGTACAGCGTTTACAATCAAGATTCCCGCCCTTTTATTCTCTTTCCCTCCAAAAGTTTGCGATGTAACCGAACCTCTTTTCATAAACATATAAAAAGTTTGCGATGTAACCGAACCTCTTTTCATTAACATTAATTATCATTATGACGTCACACGCGCTCGAGTTTGTTCGGGAGTTGTCGGCGTGTCTTCGGTACTGGATTCTTATTTTGAAATAACTTTTGAATTATTGCGAAAAAAAATAAAATAAAAATAGTTTTGTTATAAAACTAATATATAATCTTTCCATTTATCACAAAAAATTTTTTTTTTCAAAAGCCCAATTGTCAGAGGCCTTTGGCGGCTCAATAACTCTGAAACCAGCATTGGTCAGGTTGATCATCCACTCGATGAAGAAGAAGAAGCATTATGTAGGGGTAGCAACCCCACTAAACCTGAAATACAATCGATAGCATGCTATTTTGCACTTGCATCCTAGCGCCATCATGCGCCATACTGCGAGGAGCAACCATACTTGAGAAAATATTTATATAAAAAACTAGCACCGCCCCACGATTTTTCCCGCATTGTACCCGTTCCCTTGGGAATTTCAGGGTAAAAAGTAGCCTATAACCTTTCGGTTGAATGTGGCTATAGGTACATTACAAAAAGATTTTTTCAAATCGGACCAATAGTTCCTGAGATTAGCGCGTTCAAACAAACTAACTCTGCAGCTTTATAATATAAGTATAGATGTACTCATAGTTTGTTTGAAAATCTCACCTGAACAAACTCTTTAGTGACGTTCAGATCACCAAGGTTCAAATACTTAAGTTTGACTCTTTTCTCTTTCATCGTCCGAACCACTGCGAGGATATCTTCGCTAGTAAATTTGTTGTACGACAAATCCAGTGTTTCTAGCGATTTGGCAGACTTCAACTTGGAACAAATAGGCTTTATCGCCTCATTTGATAAGCTGAAAGGACCACAAAGGTTTTATAAAAAGACCACAAAGGTTTTTTATATGCATAATGGTGGCACACTCGGTCTTAGCGTGTTTCACCCGTTCCCGCGGGAATTTCGGAATGAAATTGATCCCATGTGTAATTCCGCTGTATACGTACTTTACACTAATATATCGGTTATAACCTACGAGTATATTAGTGTAAAGTCTCATTTAAATCAGTTGAGAAGTTTATGCGTGAAAGAGTAACAAACACAAATCCTAACAAACTTTCGATAATATTACTAGGATCTTGGCAGTTGGGCCATGGGTTATTTTACCAATCCATGGTACAAACAGTTGGACATAGTTGTCGGAACACGAGTCATAAATAACAATAACATCTGAATTCATTAATTGATGAATTCATAAACACTCTCACTCATAACTAAAACACGGTTTAAAAACGTTTTGGCTCTTTTGCTCTTTGAAAAACAGCATATGTTCGAAAGGGACAAACCATTTGATGACAATTTTCTATATTGCGTTATAGTATACTGCTTGGCGTAATTTGCATTACAAAACGTATTTTCATACACTCGACTGACGTCAGTTACAGATAAGCCTAAACTCTTATTTATTTTCGATTGAAAGCTGACTGGATCAAGTATTTTAAAATCATAATACTTAAATGATGACGTAGCTTCTACTGACACATCGTACGGTTCATCTAAACTAATATAGCAAAGCGTAGAGTTTGTTTTAACATGCTAATCTCAGAAACTACCAATCTGATTCGAATAATTATTTTTTTAAGAGATAGCCATATTTAACGGGAAGGTTATATGCTATTTTTCATCCCAAAATTCTCACGAGAATGGGTACAACGCGGGTAAAACCGCGGGGCGCTGCTAGTAAATTATTAACTGCTTTTTATTACGGCCGGTGTAACCCAAACGGTACTGGGAGCAAACAATAATCACTAAAACAGTTGTAAACTGTCACTAATGACCAAGGTACGACTTTTAAAGAACAATGCTGAAAATAGACATAATTCCCGTTGGTAATAAGGATGCTGATTACGTATTATGTTCCTTCACAATGCTCGTGGGAGGAGGATGCTTCCATGTCACCTGACACGGTGCGAATTAATAATGAGTCGGTGTAGTTACAAGAGTAATTGCCATACTTGTATGTACTCGTATGTAAAGTAAAGGACGAAAGGCCTTGCCCCGACTTGCTCGTCCGAAGACTACATGACTTGTTCGCTCGTATATCTTGAGAGGTCTTGTCTAATACTTTTGGGCTAGAGATCTTTGAGAGAGAGGCGATGGCTCTACTACCTCGCACTATTGAGGTGATGTAATTAGTTCCAGTATAACGGAAAAAACGCTTACTTAATATTACGATTTTTGCTATCCGTCCGGATTATTTTATTCATTTTTCAATCACGCACATCAATTAACTGTTAGGCGCAACGCGGTTCAAATAAATCTCAGAGCTACGTTTACCCATTTCAGTGAAATAAACATTAAAATTGTATGCCAATTAATATAAAAAATCCAGCCATTAACTCCAATCAGTAGTATTTATAATTCAAACGTGCAGTTTATCATAAAACTCATACGTTGTACGTAACACACGAAACTTTGAAATTAATTTCAAACGGTTTTCATTAAAACTTATATTTATAGCAATGCGGAATTATTTATTTTCAGCCGAGTTTATAACGGGCAATGGTTTAAATTATATGTATTTAGTTGGTAGTTAAGTACAATATTAGTTAGTAGAAAGCAAACAATATTTAAAGTAAAGTATAGTAAAGATGTCCCACTACTGGACAAAGGCCTCTAATCTCACTGAAGATATCAGTACAGTGAGGATTAGGCAGAAACAAAATAATTAAAGTATCTAATAAAGTTAGGCATTAAGTATGCTTTATAATAAACAAGCACTGTCCTGCGGTTTTACCCGTGCTGTACCCGTTACTACAGGAACCAGGGCATAAAAGTAACAAAAGGTTTTTTCAATCATCACTACATAGTATAAAATAAAGTCGTCTCTGTTTCGTGTCTGTTTGTCTGTATGCTTAAATCTTTAAAATTACGCAACGGATTTTGATGCGGTTTTTTGTAATAGGTAGAGTGATTCAAGAGGAAGGTTTTTATGTAAAAAAATTCCCGAAATTCCCACGGGAACGGGCACAACGCGGGTAAAACCGCGGGGTGCTGCTAGTATATTATAAAACAAAGTTCCATAATATGGAAGATGTTCCAATAACATAAATAACTGAAAGGATACTGTTAATAAATACAAATCTACTTTATATTATTTTTATAAGATACCTTTTTGTCATAAATACCTAACTGAAAATATATAATTCATTATTCATGCCTAAAGACAAATATAATAAGTAGCCTAAAAAACGAGCTAGCAAATTTTATGCTTCGAAAAATTAAATCTATTTAGTTTTCTGCTTCAAAGGAAAACACTTGTCTAGTTAACAAACAGAATTCAGTAAATAGGGCAGACCTTTTGGGAGCTTCTTGGAAAAAATATTACCCAGATATCGTTAGACGAAATCACTTTAGCGCCATAATCACCTTTGTTATTCAACGTTTGTTTAAGTTAAGTGCTCAATATTTAATAGGGAGAAGCTTTCAACTTGATTTCACTTAAGACGTTCTCATACAATGTGCCGTCATCTATATTATTATTATATAAAAGAAAGTCGTGTTAGTTACACTATTTATAACTCGAGAACGGCTGAACCGATTTGGCTGAAAATTTGTGGGGAGGTTAGAACCAGGAGACGGATATAGGATACAATTTATCCCGTATTTCCTACGGGAACGGGTGCGCTGAGGGTGAAACAGCGGGGCACAGCTAGTAATAAATAGAATAATAGCGTTTGTCCACCGCCGCCGGCACCGGACCGTCACCGGGAACGAGATGACGGCGCCGAAGTAGCGGTAGATACATTTAGAGCGTTTTACTTTAGCCGCGTGTCCACCGCACATCCGTCATCCGAGCGCCGCGCCATATTAAAGTCGGCCCGAAATAATCTCGTTCCCGGTGACGGTCCGGTGCCGGCGGCGGTGGACAAACGCTCTAAGGCGGCCATGTTTATTTTTTTCTAGATCGTTACTGAAGTTAGACTGCTAATCTATATTAATATACATGTTTTGTTTATTAGTTGCTAGCAGCGCCCCGCGTTGTACCCGTTCCTGTGGGAATTTCGGGAATTTTAATACATATAAACCTTTCTCTTGAATCACTCTATCTATTACAAAAAACCTCATCCAAATCCGTTGCGTAGTTTTAAAGATCTTAAAGCATTCATAGGGACAGACAGCGGAAGAGACTTTGATTTATACTATGTAGTGATAGTGATACTAAAGGAACCTATTTATCTTTAGGAATACTAGTTAATAGGTGAACTTTAAAACTGTTGTTGTATAATGATGGCTACAGTCAAGGTATAGGGTATATGCTACAATTCAACTAAAATATAAAACTTACTTTTAGAGTGTAAACTCTGCCTTGTTAAAGACATAATTAGTAATTACTTATTTTAAATATACATAAACGTAAGTAATTTCCCGTTTTTAAACTAAGTAATTATGTGTTCAACGTACGACGTATAACTTAATAACAAAATTGTTAAAGACAGTTTAGTTGTGCCTTAAGTAATACGAGTACTCAAGTGTTATTGAATTTCAGGCCGTCCATTGATTAAATTATTTATCTTAGAATGTTATTGGTCGTTTTTAAACACAACGAGATTAATATTAAACCTTTAGCCTTTACCTGTTGTAACTAAGGTTCAATGTCTTCAGTTTGGGAGCCCCGAGTAGATCACCCAAAGAGGTAGTGTTAGTGAGATGATTCCATGACATGTTCAATTCAATCAAGTTATCGCTGGAACCTAATAGAGCGAAGAGTCTGTCCATTGCTGCAAATAAATAACAATTGTATATTTAAAACACAAGTTCATTGAATAAAGTCTTCCAAAGAGTATGCATGCAGGTAATGAGAACAATGTAATCTATACTAATATTATAAAGAGGTAAAATTTTTAATTTTGTTTGTTTGTTTGTATGTTCGAGCTAATCTCAAGAATTACCAGCCCGATTTGAATAATTATTGTAGCAATGGCTGGCCACATTCAACGGGAAGGTTATTTCTCATCCCGACATTCCCACGGGGTCGGGCACAACGCGGGTAAAACCGCGGGACGCTGCTAGTCAAGTATAAAACTACGGATACATTTTTTTTTTTTAAATCAAATTTTTCCAAATAAAAGCGCTATACAATCATGTCAAAACACGAACCTCATAAATATCCAAACCACCGAGACAGAACATTTAAAAGCGACACATTACAAACTCAACGAAACCCACAAAACATAAAAAGCACTTTTTCTCCGTCAAATATAATACAGCTAAGTATGGAAATGGCGGCATCAGATCGCACATGTTGAAAATAAAACGGTACCGAGTTGAACCTGTGTCCTTTTTAATATTTATGAGAAGAAGCGGCCGCCGTGGGAATGGAATAGCCAACTAAAAGTTTCAAACGCTGAACGATTTCGAAACGTCCGCGGGAAAATACAGGGAAATCACGATTTTATTGCAACGTGTATTGGAACAGTTAATCTGCACTAATTAAACAGCTTGCCATTTCACTCGCAAGTGGAATAATATCAGGTTACATGTTTAAAATGTTAAATAATCTGAGTGGTACAACTCACACCGCTCTTGGTTGATGCCTTTGTACTTTAGGCACAGATACTTGAATACCTTTTAAACGATAAATACTAAAGTAAGCATATAAATGTTAAATGATACTGCGATTTCTCTCACTAAATCGTCCTATATCTAATTTTTGTTTGTTGATGTAAATTGTGTGTTTATGCGACATTGCCACGAGATCCTAAGCGTAACGTTAAAAAACCAAAATATACTTTAAAATTTTAGACGAGGTCAAATGACACCCCATTTTCTTGAAACTGACACAATTAGGGTAGAATGTCTTGCGCGTAAACTGAATGTGCCCAAATGAGTGTTATTATTCTTATTCTTTCTTTGACGATGTTATTCAGAGCTCCTTTATCTGAGGGGAGATTTAAAAAAGTCAAACTAATTTCCTTTTTAAATTACGGTGGTGAGGTTCGCCGTTTGAGGCCCACTTTCATGGAGAGTGGACAGAAACTAATGATGTTTATATTATAATTATTGTCTTATACCGTTTTTTTTTCAATTAATTGAGTGTAATAAAGGAGATAACTTATCTACTGAACTATTAGATTCTCAAGCAAGAATCATCATCATAAAAATAAAAATCGATATCACTTTTCGTTGTAACTGAACTCCTCCTAAACGTCTGGACCGATTTGAATGATTTGATTTGTATGCATTTGGGTGGCACCCTGGATGGTTAATTCACACTAGCGACATCTATTGGATGGCTGGTGGAACCATCGCGGGACAGCTAGTATCATCTAAATGTATTCAACCAAGGAGCATGTGCTTTAGAGCGGTTCTTCTAGACTGGCTTTGCCTTATATTTGGAGTACTCATTAGGTTATGTTCTACCAAAATGTCACATGATAGTCACGGGACCATGACATATTGTGGTCACCAAACGGCCGCACTAAGAGACGTCCATTAAATTGACACTTAACTAATTAACTTAACTAACTAAAAGAAGAATTTGACGGCCGTTAGACACTTATTAACTACCTACATTATTAAGTGAATATAAAACATTACCTTTCGTATTTAACATACTATTCGTAGACAGATTCAAATGCGTTATTCTGTTGTTAGTATTTGTTAAGAGATAAATAAATTCAACAACTGAAGAACTGGTTAATCGATTGTTACTTAGATTTAACCTGTAAATAAAATGTAATATTTAGTAGGAGACGAAAGTGAAATAATTGTTTCAAAGGATTTAGTATAAGTAAGTACATGTGTATCCGTTTACATCGAATTAATGCTCGGTTTACATTATTCCAGTTCAGTGATCTAGCGAGATTCCAGTCCAGTGCTGGACTGGATCTGTAACGTCTACATTATTCCAGTTATTTAGAAGCCGTTGAAGTGTGAACACTACAGTGACAATGATTTCAAGAAGAGATCAGTTTGGCACAGCACTGGAATGGCACTGGATTGGCCGTCTACATTATTCCAGTTGTACTGGATTGATCGGACTGGATTCAAAAGTAGACCGCAATCCAGTACTGGACTGGATCGCTGGACTGGAATAATGTAAACCGGCCATTAATCGGAGTAGAGCTGTGCGAAGCTCAAATGACAAATCACAACGCACGAAAAGATTTTGACAATGTCAAAACCTTGTTTGACAATTTAAACACGTTGTGATTGGTGAATCGGGCTTCGCACTTCGGAAACGCAGCCTAAGTACTCATGGTTTTAGCTACATGTTATTGGCGGCATATTCCTAAGGTCTGACCTACTAATAGTAAATACTACCGGTGTGTACCCCGCGGTTTCACCCGCAGGGCCCCCGTTCTCATGGGAATAAAACCGCGGAGTGCTGCTAGTAGATTATATGTTAAACTAACCTTTTGATAACTGCTCCTTTAAGTAACATATCGCAAAGGTATTTTATTCCTTCATCTCTAAATACATTCGAAGATAAATCCAGTAACTCCTTGGTGTGATTTTTCAAATGTGCAATCAGCCTTAGAAGACCCGAAGCGCTAATTCTACAACATATCAAATTATGAAGGTTGAAATAAAGTAGATAGGTACCTCGATGGTAATCTAAACTTATAAATGAGTTATATAAAGGCTTATACCTATGTAAAATAAAGTCGTGTTAGTTACACCATTTATAACTTGAGAATGTCTGGACCGATTTAAATTATTCTTTTTGTATTGTATGGTATCTTGATCAGAAACAGGATACTAAATAATAAAAATCCCGAAATTCTCACGGGAACGGGTGTGCTGCGGATGAAACCGCGGGGCACAGCTTGTATGTAATAATTGAGGAGGTAAACTTTTTGGCTAAAAGCTATGAAAAAAAATTGTTAGGTGCATTTGTATTATATATAATTATAACAGTGTCGGAGTAGTGCAGTGCATTATAACAGTAAAGGGTGATACGTCTTGCTCTCTGGAAGTTTAGTTGGTTAGTTAGGGATGTATCTCAATATGGAACGGAAAACCACTTCACACCTGTCACACAATCTATCTCCCTCTTTCCATCTCCCTCTAGAAGCCGTCATGCAAGACTTTTTGCCTTCTACTGTACCTACCAACAAACTATATTAAGGAAACAGCTTTCTGCATAAATAATCCTGTAAAAACAAAAACAACTAATCGCTTTTTAATAGACTCGAAAATATAAAAGCTTTTAATACTTACTTGCACCCAGAAAGTACTATTTTTTGCAAAATGTCATTGAGTCCGAACATCTGCCCAAGATGGTAGCAGGCGTCGTCATTCAACTCACTGCCAGTCAAATCGAGATATGTTACCGACTTGTTGTTGTGTAGAGATAGTGCCATCGCATACACTCCTTTGGAATTCACGCCGTAGTACTGGTAATGAAAGAGATAGTTTTAAAGGAGAAACAGGTGTTACACTCGCCTGCCAAGACTGAGGTCTCGGGTTCAATGTTTTAGATCATCAACCCGCATTAGGCAAGCGTGGTGATTACACCTAATCCTCCTCACTGTACTGATATCTTCAGTGAGACGAAAGGCCTTTGCCCAGCCGTGGGACATTATAGGCTAATACTTTTTTTAAACTTTTTTACAGGCATCAGCTATCATTAAAATATATATTAATTTTATAAACAGCTTATTACTAGAAAAAAATAGATGAAGTAAAAATCATAATTTTAAAGTAGAAACAACAACTTTTATCTCTTTTAGCAGGCTATCGCCAGTGCTATCAAAGATGCAGAACCTTATAAAGAGATGAAGTAGACATTTTTCTCTATACTTGCTTGCGTCATTTCATGCATTCGACTGACTGTCGGATTATGGTATGGTTTTTCTCTCAACTCTACTTAGCCTATCTAACAGTAAAAAGAAGTACCCATTAATCCGAATCCGTAACATAATCATAAGGAGATACTGCCATAGTTCCGATTCGATTTCCAAACAGCTTGGCTCATTAATAAAAATAATAATTGTCATTAAAATTGATAACCCATTTCGAATCGCGCTGAGATTGACAGCTGGTAAATTATCGCGACTGCACTCAATCGTGAATTGATTCCATATAATAACAATGTCATGAACACGACTGAAGGAAATTAATTATCTCTTTTTTGCAAAGAATTATTGTAAATGAAACACAGTATCGTATGTTTGGTCTATCACATACCGACGAGTTAAAAACTCATATATACATACGATCATATACCACCGCTAATATTATGAGTTCTCTGGAGGAGGATTATAATTTATAAAGCTTCTTTGGTATCCACAAATCATAGCAAACGTAGCTTAGCATAGTGGTGGCACTACGAGTACAAAATTGCATTTCACAGTTGATGGCCCAGTGTGCAGTGTGATAATTGAATGATCATTCGTGTTAAAACAAGAAATAAATACCTAAAATGTGGTACTTAACCACACTTGACCACAAACAAACGCGCTAACAAATATATCATTCTAACAAAGTTTATGAAATCCTTTACATGATGAAGGGTGTACCAAACAGTGTTCATCTAGATAGGTGTTCGTGTGAGTAATCCTGTTAGCAAGTTATCTAGACGAAATCTCATAGAGCCCTAGCGTCTTACGCTACGTGTGAATGATGTAACATTTGTCAAAATCTTCAACCCTACCCTGGGTTTGGGTGGAGATATCGTTTATTTCAAGCTCTTGTAGGTACGAGCCTTACAAGTTTATATTACTCACAGTGTGTTACAATAGATAAGTAATGTACTGATGTACAATGTTGATAAGGTATCTAGAAAATATACAAGTATTAAAATTGATTATGTAATTGTTTAAAGCGATATAGAAACGTGAGTAACGACATGTCGCCACTGCAAGGAAAAGATGTATCACACCAATATGTACTATATTATTAGGGTCACTTTCTACCTGAGTTACGTTTCAATGCCATGCTTTATTGCGTTTGAATGGTTGATGTTTATCAACATAGGAGTGGGTATTATCATGTTACTCAATGCGTGCAACTTTAATACAAAAAGATTTGGTTTGCGTTCACTCGTCCCGTTAATTAATACCTACTGTACTAGTTAAAATTGCATATGAATATCATAAGTTCAATTTTCCGCTCTAAAATTTATTCGTTGTTTTAAATCTGCAATATTCTTACACAGAAACAAATGGTATTCATTCATAGTACATCGCAGAAGCAAACATTTAAATGACATACGAGTATCACGTAACACGATAAATAAGCTGCGAAATATCAAATATGTCTGCGAGAAAATGCAATTACGAATTTCAAAGTAGCGTAATAAAATCCACAAAACATTTTTTTCACAAAGGGTACGGTTATTTGATTTGTGTTGTCGAAAAGTTCTGAATCCAATCGCAAGTACGTTTGCCGCATATCGTATTTCGTACGTTTTAAGGATGGGTACAAACAGACAATGTGCCCGTAGGCAAGGGCATCGACGAGAGCATCGGCAAGGGGGGCAGGGACATCAGCCAGAGGGCAAGTGGGGCATGCTAAACCGGTTGATATTCGAAATTAGTTGTCTTAATTTTACCTATAACTCATACTTTTAATATCAACTTGCAGCCTTAGCCGGGTCATTGGGTCTACATCTCGGCTATGGCCTTACATGTTCGTTGGTCATTCAAAATGTACCCTCCTAACACGCAAATTCACTCCTTTAAACATATATAGGTACATAGTTATGTGCCCCGGCCAATTTCACATACGGTTTTTAGACCCAAATTGAACTCAACTTGTAATACCTACTATGGAATCTAACAATCAACTCTACAACATATCCTACCTGCGTACAAACACATGCTTTTTATGAATGCATCTATGAGTTAGATAAATAAAACACGATACTCGATCAAAACCTAGTGGACCAGAATTATAATAAACTCTCCTCTCGCTGAAACCGTCAATAAACTTCATTTTAGTTTTAGCCGCGCAGAGTGCTCTCCGCACTTAATATGCTATTTAGTAACTAAATAAAAAACATCAAGTTTTGGAAACGCTTCAGTTCCAGAAAGAATTACTAATTTGGGCTTAACCCGGGAATATGCATTCAGGTTATTCATGTTATGTTAATATCTATCAATCATATATTGAAATCGGCTCTATTTAACTAGCTCACAGTTCAAATGTAACAATACATAATAATTATGATAAATACTGTGTGCTGATTGGTGGAAAACTTATATCCAATATATTCCACCAATCCACGCACACTATTTATCACATCATGTCTCCTTCGTGATAAATACTGTGTGTTGATTGGTTGGTTACCTAATTAACTTTTGTATATGTTACGGCTAATACCCGAAGTGCGGCTACACCTAGTTTTAGCCGGTTAGAACTAGGTGCATATATATGTCATTTTAATGAAAAGAGAGAGCTTAAACATGAAAAAAAAAAAAACCCTAACCTACCGAATAGTAAGTAATTCGGTAGGTTAGGGTTATATTTTTTTTCATGTTTAAACTCTCTCTTTTCATTAAAATGACATACGGCTAATACCCGAAGTGCGGCTACACCTAGTTTTAGCCGGTTAGAACTAGGTGTAGCCGCACTTCGGGTATTAGCCGTAACATATACATTAAATTATTTAATGGTAGGTACCTTTAGATCAATAACGTCTTGTGTCAATCCTCTGTAGAATGATCGTACTGGAGCAATTATCAATTCATCACACAAATCCAAGTACAGATCCTGACCAGCAGTTGAATATGATTTTGGTGCTTCTATAAAAAGAACAATTTTTAAAACCTATGCTCTTTGGTCTTCCCGTGATCACGAGTGAATCCGGCTCGAAACATCGCGTCGGGTACGTATTTTTGTAAATAAACAATTGGTTTTTTTGTTTGTTTGGACGTGCTAACCTCAGAAAGTACCAGTTCAATTTGAATCATTCTTCTTGTAAACGATAGTCACATTCAACGGTAAGGTTTTCGGGACTATTTTTCATCCCGAGATTCCAACGGGAACAAGCACAACGCGGGTAAAGCCGCGGGGCGCTGGTAGTACGTTATATTTTGAACTCTTTCTCTCAGTCAACTCCCTAGTATTTTATAGATATCTAAATTGACAAACACTATAGATATTCTAACTTGTTTTTTATGTAGTAATGGATTGTACGCCCGTATTACGCCCACACTCCCAAAATCCCTGAGGATTTAAGGATATGTAGGTATGTTATATATAGCTGAAGTAAGTATGCCCCGCTGCGACTTGAAACCGATCCGTATTTTTCAAATTATGTAAAAAGTAATGAAAATTTTTGGGGTTCCCAAAAATCTTTACTGTGTATTTGTCTCGTTCAAATACATGTATCTACTGTATATGTACATACCATATTTATAGCATTACAGAATACCAAAGGCATAGTTCTGTCTGTATGTTATAAAACGTTTCAATTTTCTTGACATTTCTATGTTAACATTTGCTTGTAAGTAAATTATAATTTAAGTTGTCAAATAATTAATTCATACCTTTTCCAAACAAAGCGTCTTCAATTCCCGGATCAGCAATAACAGGGTAATTATAATATACGTGTCTGCGGATATCGCTATCAGACATCGGTAAGTACTTGGCACATACTTCGCCACTGCCTGGTTTGTAGAGAGCTCTTTTATTGCCTGCGGGAGGAGTATAGGAGATGAGAGAATCCCATTCATCCTTAGGAGGGTCTTCGGAAGAGTCAGACAGTCTGTGGTATAGAACCTGAACTTCAACCTCCGAATCATGGTGAAATAAACTTTCATGAGACATTTTTGAAGGCTCTTAGGAGAGCGCTTTGTATTCGAGTTTTTCTTCGTTTATATTTTATTCACAATTTTATTGTTGATTGACAATTTGTCATAGCCATCGAGTTTGTGGTATCCATAGAGTAGAATAAAATATCTTACTTTCTACTAATATTATGAATGCGAAAGTTTGTGAGGATGGATGTATGTATGGATGTATGCTCAGAATACAGAAGTACCTACAGAACCCGTGAGCGCGCCTAATACTGTAGCTACTCAAACTAGCCTTAAATAGTGTAGTTTTATGCGCAACCGATCAGTCACTTTGTGACCGTCGGAACGCGCTAACGTGTTTTACCCGTGACCAATTTCACGAAACTATGCCATCTTGTGTCGTTCCTACCTGTAAAAATGCAGTGGGTCTGAAAAAGAAACAGGAAGGGATCACATTTCACGTGTAAGTATCGCATTTAGGTATCGTCTTATTTAAATATTTAATTATTTTCTCAGATTTCAATTGTCATATAGAGTGATGCGTCAATCTATGTTAGTGTTGCCAATATAAGAGTTTTGATTTACCCTTCTTTTTATTACCTTTTGAGGGATTTAATTCGTTGTAGAATATTAATAAGTAATATAATAAAAATTAACCAACTTGAAAAAAGAAAGTATAAAGCGTAAGTGCGGCTCGTATGTACCTAACCTAACAATCCTATTAAATAGTATGTTAGTCTATAGGTTTCTAAAAAAATTTTTGGTGTGCGTGTGAGGGAGAAGGGGAGAGGGGGAGCGGGTATAAAATTATGTTTCTATATTAGCCATCTTAAATTTTAGCTTCCCTGCTGATGAGGAAAGGAAAGCGGTGTGGACAAAAATTATACAAAGAGCACGGCTGGAACAGTTCTGGAAACCATCGAAGCGAAGCGTAGTTTGCTCGATGTATTTTGACTTAAGTAATTATTCTTTTTTTATGTAACTCTTGTACCTAGCTGTAAGTTTTCCGAATACTTTAAAATAAAATAAATAAAAACATATAAAGTTTTTCCATCACCCGTTAAAAGTGTGCAAACATCCACCTTAACACCGTGTTTTATTTAATATACCTATCTATTTCTTGAGATAATCAGGTAGGTACATAGTTATATAGAAAAGGACAATTTTTATTCTATTAACATATTACCTCCAAAACTCCCAAAATTTACCCCAAAAATGGGCAAATAATGCGAGAGCTAACAACACTACGCGGGGGACTTTGTTCAGTTTTTGGACACAGCGTGTAGCTTGTAAATACATTTGAATGCTCCTTCTGGTAGTACTTCTGTATTCTGAGGATGTATGCTCAGAATACAGAAGTACCTACCAGAAGGAGCATTCAAATGTATTTACAAGCTACACGCTGTGTCCAAAAACAGAACAAAGTCCCCCGCGTAGTGTTGTTAGCTCTCGCATTATTTGCCCATTTTTGGGGTAAATTTTGGGAGTTTTGGAGGTAATATGTTAATAGAATAAAAATTGTCCTTTTCTATATAACTATGTACCTACCTGATTATCTCAAGAAATAGATAGGTATATTAAATAAAACACGGTGTTAAGGTGGATGTTTGCACACTTTTAACGGGTGATGGAAAAACTTTATATGTTTTTATTTATTTTATTATAAAGTATTCGGAAAACTTACAGCTAGGTACAAGAGTTACATAAAAAAAGAATAATTACTTAAGTCAAAATGCATCGAGCAAACTACGCTTCGCTTCGATGGTTTCCAGAACTGTTCCAGCCGTGCTCTTTGTATAATTTTTGTCCACACCGCTTTCCTTTCCTCATCAGCAGGGAAGCTAAAATTTAAGATGGCTAATATAGAAACATAATTTTATACCCGCTCCCCCTCTCCCCTTCTCCCTCACACGCACACCAAAAATTTTTTTAGAAACCTATAGACTAACATACTATTTAATAGGATTGTTAGGTTAGGTACATACGAGCCGCACTTACGCTTTATACTTTCTTTTTTCAAGTTGGTTAATTTTTATTATATTACTTATTAATATTCTACAACGAATTAAATCCCTCATAAGGTAATAAAAAGAAGGGTAAATCAAAACTCTTATATTGGCAACACTAACATAGATTGACGCATCACTCTATATGACAATTGAAATCTGAGAAAATAATTAAATATTTAAATAAGACGATACCTAAATGCGATACTTACACGTGAAATGTGATCCCTTCCTGTTTCTTTTTCAGACCCACTGCATTTTTACAGGTAGGAACGACACAAGACGGCATAGTTTCGTGAAATTGGTCACGGGTAAAACACGTTAGCGCGTTCCGACGGTCACAAAGTGACTGATCGGTTGCGCATAAAACTACACTATTTAAGGCTAGTTTGAGTAGCTACAGTATTAGGCGCGCTCACGGGTTCTGTAGGTACTTCTGTATTCTGAGGATGTATGTTTGTTGCTCTTTCCCGTAAATACTATACTGGACGGATTTGGATGAAACATGGGATACATTTTATCCCGAAATTCCCGCGGGAACCGATACAACGCGGGTAAAACCGCAGGGCGCGGCTAGTTCTTAAATATACCGTAGTATATATCTCAACTGCCTTGGATTTCTGACAACATATTATGTATTTTTAATTCAATAGATATGTAACTAAGCAATGAACCTAAAGACCTAAAGTTATGCTTCATTCAGTTTATAATACTTTGACGATTTTTCTGATCGATATTGCAGCAACGCGGACAGGAAAACGACTAATACGGCGGCAATTTGAGATGAAAGTTATCTCTGCAAACAGGACATGATTTCAAACAGTCGGTCGCGTCGAGTGGAGTGCAAAAACCGTCATGTGGCGGGCAATATCGGGCCGAGCAAACATTTGCCGAAGCCAGTTGGTGTACAAATGGCACGATGAGTTTTCACAACCGCCCATACCACATAGGTACACCCATACACCCGTACGTGTACAGTGTACACCCTGTATAAATGTTTACAATGTCACGTTATTTGACGGTTCAAGAGTTTTAAATGCGTATGCGTAATCTTCTTAATAGCAAGATGTTAAAGTTGAACAACGATAATTTGTTTTGTAATCGTTATTGTAATGTTTTAGGTGAGGGATGATAAGTACATAGAAATTTCTACTTGGTTTTAGACTAGTTAGATACAAGACGATAATCGGTATAAACTCGATTTTAGCTATTTAGGATTAATAGTGAAATAAACATAATTATCGAAGTATCCACAAAAATAACAGCATAAGCATTTGAATCTACATACAACGCTCTTATGAATCTTATTAATCTCGCTTCTCACTGCGACTATGAATCGTAAAATATTTTCTAATTTGGTATCCTGTTGCCGATTGCTACATCCCACGGAAGTAAGTTCAATGCTAGTAGTCATTGGTTGTTGTTAAACACGCCTAAAGTAGGTAAGTAGTTTTTGATTTGTATCGCACGTTGCAGCGTTTAAATTAGCCATTGTGGTGCTTGCTTTATGTCATGTAAGTTGGTTTAAGATAAATACATAACTCATCTTGGTGTTTCTGTTCTATCTACTGTTAAATAAATAGGTTAAGAAGGTTTTCAGACAAATTGAGAATACATAATTCCATTTTTTAAATCTGTCTGCAATGTATAAAGTATATGTAGTAAAGACATCGAATTAATTATCGTTAACATTTATTTGCTATTCCTAAGTTTTTAATCTAGTATCTTTAATCTAAGTCTATACTAATATTCAAATTCAAATTTATTTATTTGCCATAATGTTATCTACATGTTATCTTCATTTTGAAAAATAAATAAATGAATTTGAGTAGGTAGGTAGGTAGGTATATCGTTAGTAGGGGTTCAAAGAGTATTAAACATTTCAATAATACCTACTAATAACCCAACCTCCTAAACACCAAGCTACACCTCACAATATCCATTAACATTACCCAAAAGCCAACTCGCACGGAAAACATTTAATTCTCTTTTCCCTGCGACTCACAATAAAAATCCCTAACAATTTTCTTACATTCCTTCCTTTAAACACCTCTGCGAGTGTATAAATAAATCACGTTCTGAGAAACAATGGGTGGCGTTCGCGGGAGAAATCATAAAAACACCATTACATACGCGTTAACGACGGAGCCGACCTAAAGACGGGATGATTCAGAAGGATGCCATCGCGGGAAACCGATGGGATTCCACATCTCGCTTTGATGGCTGACGTCTTTATCATAAATGGAGTGTTTTATTGTTTATCTCTGTTATTATGATCCGAGTTCTTGAATGTGATATATAACTGTGTGTCTAGTAAATGTAGCACCTGCTGCCGTTTTTAACTAAAAAATTGCGTGATATTGACAAGATAATCTGTTTGTAATGTAATGAACGAGTTAAGTCCTTTGATAAGTATCGTATGTGCTTACTTAAATGGGATTTACTTTCTCCTTTAAATAGTTAGCTTCAATCGTAAGATTAACCGTGGCACTAAAAGAAGGTTCCTACTTTCAAGAGTACCTAGGTACATACCATTATAGATAGTAGAGGACGATCCCTTCTGAAGAGGAAAAATATTTAGTGGTTTCATTCCATTCTTACACCATCACGGAACCCTTTTCCTCAATGGCTTTCTTTCTTCGATTGAAAAATCAGTCATGGTTTGGTTGTGGAAAAGATAGAAATACGTACCTGTACGAAAAGCTGAATAGTTGGTAACCTCCCGTACGTACGGGTGTTTTCCAACAGAACCAACTTATTTACATTTCTTCAATCAAATTAAAATAATTGCGAAGTTTAAGACAGAAACAACTGTGTATCCATGCACCACGACCCACCGATCAACAATGTCGGTACTGCGCATTGTCTACGAAGATTCAAATTTAAATTAAAAAACTTTGCGAAGGAACCGTAACAAGAAAACGAGATTTCGATGCAAACCCACGGGCCCCGGTATGTCTTTGTTTAAATAAGTTTGTTGCTTAATTTAATGCTTCTGGAGGTTAGTTGTTAGTAATGACTAGCTGCAAGGACTTGAAACGTTGGTTTAGTACGTTAACTTTTAGGTATGATTAGTCCCACATACCCTGACTATTGGCTCCACCCAATAGTCGGGGATGCATAAAAGGCATTCCATTGCTATATCAAAAAAAAAAAAAAAGGTATGATTCGGCTGTTCGTTGGAAAGAAACTGATGAAGTGCTTCTATGCTCTAAGTTTATTGGGAGGAGGAAATTTCAATTTAGGTATATTATTACCTAGGTTCTGATATATTTGTATTGTAGTATAGATATTTCAAAGAACAAGTACTTTTTAGGGTTCCGTACCCAAAGGGCTGTGTCACTAGGCTGTATCTCAAGAACGGTGATGGATAGACACACAGGATAGACAGTTGAAATTTTCAGATGATGTATTTCTATTGCCGCTATAACAAAAAATAAAATAAAACAAATATAAAAGGGGGGCTCAAGACCACCTTGTATCATTACTTGAAAGTGGATTTGTGTCGAGAATATTACACGGGTCTAGTTCATAGTCTTCTATTGCTTCCACTCACCTACTTGTACCTATTTAGATGCTGCATTCTAAAAATAAAGTTTCAGTTTAACTCAAAGTAAAACTATAGTTGCCATTGCCACAATTTTAAAATGTTACTAACCAAAGTTTTAAACTGACGTCAACGCTTAGAGAGTTAACCGGCGACAGTTTCACTAGAAACTCCTTAAAGCAATGAATAAATACACGAAGCTCATTCAGGAGTTCAGAAACAGTAGTTTGGTAGGGGAAAACATTTTATTGTGTTCGGTAAATGCTGTTTCCCGGTTTGAATGGCGGTTCCCAGTCATTATCAAACTCTAATAAAGAAGTAGTTAGGAGAGCACGACTAAAGGACGGGTGTCCCTCAATAAGTACCTTTCGTGTCGTAAGTATTTTTGTACCTACCTACCTACCTGAATATACCCATTGAGTTATATGTACTACGTAGTACATATAACTCAATGGTATGTACATAGATTTTGTAATGCAGACACGTATTTTAACTATATGGTGGACAAAATAACTACGAGCATCTTAAATACCAAAAGTATTATTTGCGCCTTTACAACAAACAATATAATTATCTTTAATAACTTCGATCAACAAGTATTGTTGATCGAAGTTTAATAAAAACCACATTGAGTTATATGTAACGTTAGTACATATAACTCAATGTATAAACCATAAGGTATGTTAATTTATGTACTTAACTATTGTAAAAAATATGTTTCTACAGTGTTCCTGATATCCCGTTTACTTAAGACGACAAATAAAATTAACGGGGATCAAAGTATATGTGTTCTACCTTCCACTATTAGAGCGTTTGCACATTATCCGATCCGATATCGGTGTCGGACGCCGATCCGATATCGGGGTTAAGTAAAATGTATGAAAGAAGTCTTTCATATTGTCCGGCCCGATATCGGAACATATTTCATACATTTGACTTACCCCGATATCGGATCGGCGTCCGACACCGATATCGGATCGGATAATGTGGAAACGCTCTTAGACCTTGGAACCAGTTGGAAAAGAGTTGGAACTTGGAAATTTCGACTCATTCCTATCGTTTTATCTATCTGCTGTCATCATGTCGTGCCATGGATTAATATAAAGTCCTTGGTCGTATACCTACATACAGGAAAACAATTTGTCATTGTCACACCCAAGTTACGTCAAAAACAATAAGTTGTCAAATTATGTCAAATGTCAATGTCAATGTCAAATTAGTTTCAATTTTCGATCATTCGACAGCCAGCCAGCCAGCCCAGCCAACCACGAATATTCGTCACTCGTCAATCGTCAACCAAATTCATTCAAAAATATTTTTTATCACTTTGCCTTTTGGAAATTAATTGAGTGCTGTGCAAATTAAATCGTTTCATTGGTATTTATTTAAAGTTCCAAGTATACAATAAAGGAAAGCAATAGAAACCAAGCCAGACCTCGACATAGGTTAGTATGGCGATCTAATGCAAGAACATTCGATAATTATGGTATGAATTTAAGTAGTTTCATTAAGTTTTTGCTTAAAATGTCTTCGTCTAACTTCGCGGTATTGGCACCAGTAGGCGTTCGTGGTATGACGGTCTTAGAACGTGAGAAATTCTTGCGTAATTTTAAAGTTCCTGTGCTAAAGGTCGAAGAAGAAAACCTCTCGAAGATAATTGCAATATGCAAATCCTACTACCTCAAATTGGACGCCTTCAAACCTGTACAAACTTCAGAAGAAGATTTTAAGAAACAAATTTATTTAAACCCCGAAAAGATCATGCAATGGTCAGATTTAGACGAGAAACATCGCGAAGCATTGTCCAAGCAAAACATAAATGAAAACAATCTCATATTCCGAGAAGTACAACTTGGTTATGACAACTGGAGCTACGACACTATATTTAAAGCCGTGCTTCCTGTAAACGAAGATATTGTTAGTGGTTTTTCTCAAATTGGGCATATAATTCATCTAAATTTAAGAGATCATTTACTGGAATACCGCCCCCTTATTGGACAGGTACTCTTGGACAAGATTAAAAATTGCCGCACTGTGGTCAATAAGAGCAATACCATTGACAACACATATCGGAACTTCAGCATGGAAGTTATAGCTGGTGAAGAAGACTTCTTAGTCACTGTGAAAGAAAACAACTGTATATTTCAGTTTGATTTCTCAAAGGTTTATTGGAACCCAAGGCTAGGAAAAGAACATGAAAGGATTCTAGGATACTTTAAGCCTAATGATATACTATTCGATGTATTCTGTGGTGTTGGCCCTTTCTCAATACCCGCTACTCGGAAACAGTGCAAGGTATTTGCCAATGACTTAAATCCAGACTCATTCAAATGGTTAAACCATAATGCAGAAAAAAATTATGTGAGCAAAAGAGGTCAGTTCAAATCTTTCAATAAAGATGGAAAACATTTCATACTAGAAAACTTTAAGGAATTCATCATGGATTACTGCAAAGGCAATGAAACAATCAGTACTGATAATAAAATTCATATCACAATGAATCTACCCGCTATGGCTCTGGAGTTTTTGAAATATTTCAAAGGATTGATAGACGACGAGAAACTTAGGGATAAGTTTAACTGTGAAGTTATTATATATGTGTATTGTTTCGCTAATGAAGATTCAGTGAGCGTTGCTAAGAAATTAGTTAACGAAAACTTTGATTGTGACATGAGTCCGTACATCATTGACGTCTTTAATGTTCGTAAGGTGTCTCCTAAAAAGGACATGATGAGAGTTACTATAAAGTTGACGAAAGAAATACTGTTTTCTAAGAGTGATGATTGTGAACCTCCTGTTAAAAAACTGTGCATTGAACAACGTTGAATGAGAAATAAAATATTAATTTTATGACTGATGTTAAGAGTTTATATTTTAGTAACCTTATTGCTGCATGGCATTCCTTCTGGCCACATCAAACCGGAATATGTTTGAAAGTGATAAACTATATGCCAAACTATCATCTAACAACCTCACCTGTTAACACAAAAACTCACTCCATTTATCCAAAAACTCAATATTAAAATATATATGGAGAATTTCCTATCATATCATTCTTACCACATTTCATGGTTGATATTAGTTCTAGAAGTTATTAGCAAACTTGTTGGCAAAGAAATGAAGTTAGAACCATGCAAGTAAATTGTCTTTCTTTTAATTGCTAAGTTTTTTTACTGAAATAAGTAATTATTTGTAATTTATTTTAAACATAGCAACTAGTTGATTCCCTCTAGTAGTAAACTCGTTTGATAAGATAAAAGTAATTCATTCTGACAGTAATCATTATTCGATTTTTACTTATTAATTTATAGAGCATGTTAGTATCTACTTATAGATAAATTCAACAAGAAATGTTCTTAAGACGACGTGAGTCCAGCGCTTAGCTACTACGGAGGGGGTAAGGTGCGGGGCCTGCGGTCCGACCGCGGGCGATCTCCTCGCGCGTAGTTTGCGCGCTAAGTTTGAATAATAATATGTCACTCATTGAGATGCTCGCATTGAGAAGCTCGCGCGTAGTTTGCGCGCTAAGTTTGAATAATAATATGTCACTCATTGAGATGCCACAGTGTAGTGACTACAGTAAAAAAATATAGTTTAAAAAAACTAAAAAACACGCTTTTTGCAAATTGAACTAAAAACTAGAAAATAATTTTTCACCTCAAATCAAAATTATAATAAAATTTAAGTTATTAACACAATGATTCAATTCAGAGTAAAAAAGCGTGGGGTGCTTAATATTTTTAAATATTACAATCATCATTGGTAACTATCTATGAGAGGATAGTTATGAACTACAGTAAAATGCACCCCACGCTTTTTACTCTGAATTGAATCATTGTCTTAATATCTTAAATTTTATTCCTAGGTATCCCCAGTACCAACATTGCAGCTGTATAGTTGTTCTGCCGATATTCTTATACTGTGACACAACATATTTTTTTGTTTTTTTTTCAAAGCAATAATCTACTAAATCTATAATACTCCGGTCAATTTATACATTCGAGGTTACATAAAGTCCCAACAAGCTGAAAATCAGGAAAATTGTTCAAAACATAATTATAAACAATGTCTAAAGTTCTCCATCATTCCCGTGTATGGAATTTTTTTTATTCAAGGTCAAAGGTAAAAAAAGTGTTTTTCGCAATTTTCAGCAAAACGGTAAGATTTATCATAAAAATACCTGAGAAAATAAAAAAGCTTATAAAATTCTCTATAACTTTAATTCTATCCACTTTTTCCATATTCCAAACCGTTATTTAACTACACGCTCCAGAAATGTAAAAATTAAGGACCTCGGGCAGGTAACTATGGAGCCTGCCCCAATGCTGAACAGTGACATGACCTATGTCATTTGAAAGGTATTAAAGAGTTGTACAAGTTACTCCTTGACAGTTATATCGAAATCGACGGCTAACTCGTCGGCTAACGGTGTTTTCTCTCAAGTTGTGTTTAACTCTTCAAGACCTTTCAAATGACATAGGTCATGTCACTGTTGAGCATTGGGGCAGGCTCCATAGTTACCTGCCCGAGGTCCTTAATTTTTACATTTCTGGAGCGTGTAGTTCAATAACGGCTTGGAATATGGAAAAAGTGGATAGAATTAAAGTTATAGAGAATTTTATAAGCTTTTTTATTTTCTCAGGTACTTTTATGATCAAACTTACCGTTTTGCTGAAAATCGCGAAAAACTATTTTTTTTACCTTTGACCTTGAATAAAAAAAATTCCATACACGGGAAAGATGGGGAACTTTTAGACATTGTTTATAATTATGTTTTGAACAATTTTGCTGATTTTGAGCTCGTTGGGACTTTATGTAACATCATTCTCAATTTTGGTTTAAATTGACCGGATTATAATTCAAATAGTTCTTATTTATATTGAAACCTTATTTTCACGCAACCGTCATAGTTCTATATAGATTTTACTTAGAATACAGAAAGTACTAGAAGCCGCGAGCGCGCCTAATACTGAAGCTACTCAAACTAGTTTTAAATAGAGTAGTTTGATGCGCAACCGATCAGTCACTTTGTTTGTGATCGTCGGAACGCGCTAACGTGTTTTACCGGTGACCAATTTCACGAAACTATGCCGTCTTGTGTCGTTCCTACCTGTAAAAATGCAGCGGGTTTGAAAAAAAAACAGGATGGGATCACATTTCACGTGTAGGTATCGCATTTAGGTATCGTCTTATTTAAATATTTAATTATTTTCTCAGATTTCAATTGTCATAGAGAGTGATGCGTCAATCTATGTTAGTGTTGCCAATATAAGAGTTTTGATTTACCCTTCTTTTTATTACCTTTTGAGGGCTTTAATTCGTTGTAGAATATTAATAAGTAATATAATAAAAATTAACCAACTTGAAAAAAGAAAGTATAAAGCGTAAGTGCGGCTCGTATGTACCTAACCTAACAATCCTATTAAATAGTTTGTTAGTCTATAGGATTTCTAAACAAATTTTTGGTGTGCGTGTGAGGGAGAAGGGGAGAGGGGGAGCGGGTATAAAATTATGTTTCTATATTAGCCATCTCAAATTTAAGCTTCCCTGCTGAGGAAAGCGGTGTGGACCAAAATAATATCCACCTTAACACCGTGTTTTATTTAATATACCAATATATTTCTTGAGATAATCAGGTAGGTACATAGTTATATAGAAAAAAACAATTTTTATTCTATTATAATATTACCTCCGAAACTCCCAAAATTTACCCCAAAAATGGGCAAATAATGCGAGAGCTAACAACACTACGCGAGGGACTTTGTTCTGTTTTTGGACACAGCGTGTAGCTTGTAAATACATTTGAATGCTACTTCTGGTTCTTTCTGTATTCTGAGAGATTTTAATTTGTTGCTTACCTTTCGGAATATATTTCTTTGAAAAGTTTCCGTTTTGCCAATTTTGATAGCACCTTCTTATTTTTTTTATTTCCCATTTTCAATCACACGTTAAGTGCAGTAAATTACAAGTTATTACTGCGAAAAAAGTTTTAAATTTTGCATCTCCGCGCTCCAGCAAATATTTGGCATAGGTCCGTCCTCCACAAGCGCTTGAGCGCGACCAGGCTCTGGTAATCATTCTCCTATAAATATCCAAAATAAAGTTGAACACCAAATGTATTGCCGACTAATACATCAAACTGACATTTTAATTTAGTTCCCTTATATTATGTTATCTTTAGGAAACCCCCAAACAGATGGCAGTATTAACAATTTGTGGTTAAGTTTTTCTGTTAGTTACACAAGATGGCGTGAAAAATGCTAACGATTCCGCTCATCGGTGTGACCAGACCTCAATCCATTTATGTGAGCTTTAATGTACAGTATATCCTACGTAATATATTTTACATTAGAAGCCTAAAATATGAATGTTTTAAAACGAAATAAAAATAATTTTAAAACATTTTCAAGTTAAGGAGTCGGATAATAAATTATATTCCAAAACATTCGTTTTATTAAGTTTTGCCTACACTTAGCTCTTCATTACATTTATAAAAAAAAGTACGTAGATCTACTAACTTTTCATAAACAAGTTTTGCTAATTCTACGCATTTTCGAAACCTGACTGATTTTTTGAAATCCGAGTTGGCAACACTGAATGAATGTCAAACCAAACAGTCAAAACCACGGAGTACTTTTTTAAACGGAAACTATTATTTAAATTATATTTTATAACAAAACTTGGCCGCCGGTTTGCGATTGCGCTTCGTGTCTGTATTGTTTGTTATTGTTATTGTTTGTTATCGTCTAAAAGTGCATATTCCACCTAAGTCCGTTGAGTTAATAAAATGTGTTTGAAAAGAAAGAAAGAAATAATTATATTGAAAATTAATAATTATACATTGTTTTATTGTATAATAATGTGAATTACTTTTCGCTTTTCTACTGATTAAGTAATTCACCAGTAGAAAAGCGATTAAAAATACCTTGAAAATAATGTAGTCTAAGGAGTAAGCAACGTATACGAGTACGCATGTGTGGGTATGCTTGTATGTGTGCGCGCGCTACGCAAGCTGGCATTAGTAACAAAACCTGCGTCCAGAGGGCGTCATTTGACGTTTCCCATTTTGATCGCTGAGTTAGACCTCTATTTCGTATATAAAAAAAGTACTCTGTGAGCGCGACTGATCACGCCCCGCGTCACCCGCAACACGGCAAATTCTCGATTTTTTTTAGGTATTTTGAAATTGTGTTTAAGAATGAAATGAAAGGTTACAAAAAAATACCTAATGCCCTAGCTCATGCTACGACCTATATTATAGTTGTTTTTCTTTGGGAAAAATCTGTTTATTTTAGCCATAAAATTATTTTTAAATTAATAAAAGAGGCAACTTTGTGATTTTTTTCTATCGAGGGAAATTAATCTAATCGTGTACTGAAATACCTTTGCCACTAGAATATATCCTCAACTTTAATATATAGTTTTTTAAGAATCAAAATTGTGACAATTTATATGAAAATAGTTGGATGGAAAAACCGCGTTTTGCGAGTTGCTGAACTCACGTCACCTTAAAGTGGTTCATTATGTTTGAGTATGAACACATGATTTATGCTAACAAGCTTTGCTAAGTACTTGCCTCCTTCAATTTTATCAAATGAAACATACTTATTAACATTTATTATCAATTATTATAATACCTACATAAATGATTATGTGACTGATTCAGACATTTTAGAAATCAGTCTAATTTAGTTACTCACGTTGAAACAACCTATGGGTACACTACTTAGGTTGCACATTTTTTTTGTTATTGTTAATTATACAAAAATAATTTGCACACAGGAATTATTTTTTATTTTGCTAAAATCAATCATTTCGGTCAATTTTAATTACTCAGCGTGACTAGCTAAAATAATTAATAGGTATTTTGATATGTTACCGAAGGTTTGTGTTTTTAGTTCTATCATTGTAAAGGCATTTTTTACATCAACTGTTCCACTTCTTAATTTCAAGGACAATTTAACTAAATAAAAAGAGAAACCGTTTTAATTAATTAGGTTACTATAGTTTATTAATCATCTAGAAAACAAAAAATATCTAGAACCTACAGTTATTTTCAAGTGCCTATTTTTCATCTAACATTATATTCGTAATTACGTCACATAATGAATAATTATCCATTCTTCCGAACCAGGTAACAACACGTCAGATGTAAAACCTACCTTGAAATTGTAATTAAACAATTATTTATTAACTAATGATCAACATTTTGTTTTCAGTTCACAACCATGCAACCGAAGTGTGAAGCCGTCAACATGGATCTCAGTGGCTATTGTAATGTAATTCAAGAAACTGAACAGGTTTGTGAATCTATTATGTTAGTAGTAACTATTATAGTAAGCAGAGGTGCCTCTTTATAATATTAGTATAGGTAGTAGTATAATGAAACTGCAGGAACTGCTAGTAAATTGTTCTCTGCCTTTTCACCTGCTGTGTACCCGTTTTCGTGATGCTTTCGGGTTAAAAAGTAGTCTATATCAATCTCTTAGCTCTAATCTATATCTATGCCAAAATTCATCAAAATCGGTGCAGTAGTTTAGGCGTTAAAGCTTATCTAACTTGCACAGATTTATTTGCCCTCGTCAAATCAGAGTTAACAAATAAAAAATAAAAAAAGAATTAATTAAAAGCCAATTGGTCGTTTAATTTACACTAAACGCCTGGATTTAAATCTTAAAATACCTTACTACAAACTTATCTGTTTATATATTAATTCTACCTTTAAATCCATACAGGTTATAAGAACATGCTTCGAAAAATACAAAATTAGTGAAGTATTCTTTTCATTCAATGGCGGCAAAGACTGTACCGTTTTACTAGACATTACACTTAACACGCTGAAACAAATTTACAACCGGCCCGACATCGGGAAAGATTTGAAACTAGTGTATATTAGAACTAAAGGGCCTTTCAAGGAGATTGAATCGTTTGTGAAAGAAGTGGAGGAACATTATGGTGTTCACTTGGTGGTTACCGATGGAGAGCTCAAGGAGACGTTGGAAAGGCTGTTGGAAAATGATGACAACTTGAAGGCGTGCCTTATGGGAACACGACGGACGGACCCGTATAGTGCTGATTTGCAGTTCATGCAGGTAACCTATTAATCTCAAGCGGATGGCAGATAACTCTAAAATCTTAGTACCTAAGTATGTTTAGAACTGCTGACCATGCAAAATGGTATTTTATTCTGTAACAAATAGAACACAATTTTAATGAAACGTAATTTGCATATGTGTTACTTAATGTTCTCATCTGCCTTGGTACATACTTAGGACTTCATAAACGCTTATTAACATTTAAGGCTTAAATTTTAAGCTATCAAAGTTTCTGCTATTTTCCAAAGAGCAAAAGAGACAAAAAACTTTATCACAATGTTTTAGTTAAAGAACGATGAATAAAGCGATTAATTCTTAGTATTTTGATATGACTAATGCTAATGTTTGTCTGCAGAAAACGGATCCCAATTGGCCTCAAATAGTCCGAGTTTCACCTCTACTGAACTGGTCCTACAGTCAAATCTGGAGGTACATACGACAACAAAAAGTGCCTTACTGTTCCCTATATAATAAAGGGTAAGTTTAAACAAAAAACATACACTTACATAACTACTCATGAATTCATGAACATTTAAACAGACTTATCGATTATGTCGAAGTTTTTAGGAGTATTTTTAAAATATCGATGATTACTCGTTGTTAATATAAAGCATTGCGCCGCTTGGCCACTAATTAGATTAGAAATTTACAGTAGGGTTGGTTGGGCACACTTGTGCGAAATAAATATTATGTACAGAACTAATTCCTACCCCATTTCTTAGGCCCAAACAATCTATAAGTACTAATATAAAAAAAACTGAAGTATTTGTTTTTGTTTGTTCGACACACTAATCTCAGGAACTACCAGTCCGATTTGAATAATTCTTTTTGTAATGGATAGCCACATTCAACGGGAAGGTTATGTCATTTATAATCCCGAAATCCCCACAGGAACCGGCACAACGCGGGTAGAACCGCGGGGCGCTGCTAGTTTCAATAAATCATAAATTATTTTATTCCAGATACACATCAATAGGCAGCACATCCAACACGTGGCCTAACCCTGCACTAGCGTACACCGACGAGTACGGCCGCACTGCCTACCGTCCCGCTTGGCAGTTATCCGACGATTCCTTGGAACGAGCAGGCAGGGGCACGGCGCCCAAACATGTCAACGGATTCAACGGACACAAAGACAGTATTCGTAACGGATTGTAATGTTTATTTCAAGTCTGTTTCTTTTAAACTTGTCTTAAATGTAAACAAATAACTCTTATTATTCGAGAATATATTGTGACAAATGTCAATTTTCAGGTGAGCAACACAATTTGGTACAGTGCGTGGGAGTGACTATGCATTCACTATTTCAAAAGTAAACATTGCACATTAGTATTCGAAAATAACAGACATTACTGGCTATTACTTAACTTACGTAACAGAAATTTCGACATTTGAAGTGTCAATAGTCAACAACACACTATAGAATAGTGTGTGACTGGGTATTGTCTATACCTTTCCTAAGTGTTTGATTAATGAGTCGAGAAAGTCGACCATATTTGTTTACATTGAAGTTATCTCTAAAAGAAATGGAGTATAGATAATGATGTTTATACGGAGGTTCAAGCAGTTGCGTACTTTTGTATAGAATTGCGCGTACTTTTGTTAAACGCAGGCCTTTAACCGACTTTTGATTGCCAGATAAGGGGCTGTTCATTAATCACGTGAGGCTCGCAAAGGGGGGGTGGGGGTTTATAAAAATATCAGGGGGGTGTAGTTCACTAGTATTTATGGTTTCGGCAAACGCGCGATTACTCAACCGAATTATAAATAATATTTTAAAAATAAAAGATCACGTGATTAACGGACGGCCCTAAGTGTTATTAGAGTTAGAAGATCCCAATGACAACTTATTTATCTCTAGAGTAATGATATCGTCAAATTGTTCTCACTGAAACAATCAGTACAGCGAGAGTGATGAGGCTATAAACATCGACTAGGATGCGTTTCCGTAAGTGGAGCAGAGCCCGATTCACCAATCATAGCGCATTGGACTTGTCAAACAACGCATTGACATTGTCAAAATCTTTTCGTAATGCATTGTGATTCGTGGAGTTGAGCACCGCTCCGTACCCTGTCTCTTGTCTATTCATTAATATATCAATATCTTCAATAAGCGAGAGCTTGCCCCTCAAGGAGTTCATATTTACTCACAACTAATTTCTGTTCACTACTAAAAGTTTAATCTTTTTGGTGCTAGTTATAGGTAGCTTAATGTAATGAAAGCTCATTCAATATACACTTATCTGGCAAGTAAAAAGTCAGGCTTAGTAGAATTTACAGATTAAATTATCTGGATATATTGTAGTTAGTTTAAAATTCTAGATACTTAACCAAATTGTGAAACAGGAAATTAAATGTATATTTATGAAAATTTTTGGTTGTAATTCCAAGTAGTTTGTCAGAGTAGTTTGTTAGTAATTTGACAAAGTTCTATCCCATTCTCATAATGATTTGTATTATAACAACGTAAAATTATTTGACTATGTTTACTTATGTCAATTTAAGAATCTACTTATTTTTTTAGATATCGTGATTTATCAACCAGTAATTTTGAATTTTTACTTTATTATACTGTACTTAAAAATATATCGGTACGTAATATATACATATAGAGTGCACTTTAAGTTTTATTTATTTGAAATTCACTTTGATTTATTTTTACTTACGAACGCTACTAACCAACAAAATCATTGTACAAATCATGTATGTAACTTTTATAAAACTGTGATATTAATGTTATAATTTTGTGTGTGTTTTGAATTATACTATTTATTTAATGAATATTAGTTCAATTATATTTTAATAGATATCAGAGGATGCTTCCGATATTCCCCACTGGTGGTCATAGGTCCAGCTACCAGTTAAATTGTCGAAGTTTAGTTTGCCTCACAAACTAATATTGGTGGACTAAACTAAGACAAATTGAAATAGGTCAAGTTGTTCTAGTTCTACTTTTTTATAGCAAAAGGTGCATTTTACCTTGGCCAATAGAACTTGAAGGCAAGTAGAACTTTCCTCTCTGACCTACAAATTCTAATATCTTAGTGAGACATAATGGAAGCATTCATAACAGACCAGTTTTGTTGGTATGAAGCGAGTTTTCGGCACTATTGTTTGAATAATAAAATCGCCACATACATATTTTATTGTGTTTTATTCTGAAAGTATCACATTATTTGTCTTAATTGTATGATCTGTTTACTTGTTTACGTTTTATCCATGTTATTTGGTTTAATATGTTTCCGGAGGAATTCCTGGAACATCTCCACATCTTCTGGGGGATCATCTGAAAAGGATCGTGGATAAACAAAATTAAATATAATAAATTGTTCTTATGACACTAATAATAAGACACTATTGTCTAGAATTTTCTCCAAATTACTAAGTCAAATTTTAATCCAATGACTTTTGGGCATCCACAACTCCTTGACCTTTTCAGCTTCACTCCATGTCATATATTAGGCGGTTTAAAAAAGGGAACTCCAATAGGGCTAAATGCACGGCAAGTCAACGGTATTATCTTCGTTTTTGTCGAATCTAAAGACATTTCTCTTTATGAAGAGAAGAATTTAAAGAATATTTTGTCTTTGGCGTAGCGTAGAAATATTGTCTTAGTCCTATGGGTTTCACTACCAATTGGGAGAGGAAAAAAACTTCGGTAAGTAGTTCTTACATTTCCTAGTAGTCACAATATCTTCCCCCAACCTACTCATGAACTATCCTGTAATCTGACATCTGTCATACCTGTCTCCGGCCCCTGCTCAGTGCCCTCCTCGTCGCTGGAGCTCTCGTTGGCGGGGTGCTTCAGGTACATGTCGCTGATCTCGCGGCTCATCGGCACTTCTTCGATCAAGCTCTTTCGGGGTAACACTACGTTTTCTTCTGAAATATGAAATTAAGTTCTTTTTGTTTATGAAAGGTTCTAAAATTATCTTAACCTTTCTTTTGAATGTAGCTATTCCATATAAAAAAAATATTTGAATCGGATTGGTAGTTCTTGAGATAAGGTCGTTCGAACCTTCGATCAAGAATACACAACTAGATGTCGGGTCGGCACAAAAAATACGTCTCGGTGAATATGGCCTCATTTGAAAAGTGAGCTCTTATTTTATTCATAAGATTTGCTACTTTATTGCTAGGTGTCATGGTTGTAATTAGGTTGAGCTTCGAACTGTTTTAAAACTTTTGTTTCAGTTCGGTAGTAAACAAAATAAGCTGTCACACGTCATCCATGCGGACAGTATTTAGCTTTGATATTGTACGTGACCCGATATCTAGTTGTGTATTGTTGATCGAAGGTTCGAACAAACAAGAATACTTTTAATTATATCAGTATAGAATAGGTAATGTTCTTGCTAATTTCACATAAAATTTCAAAAGACAAGATAATCTCGATAATTTATAAATATTTCTACAATACATGACTTTTCTTTTAGCAAAGATACTTTTAAAAATAAGGTAATCATTTATACACAAATTATGTTCATGTAGAATTATAAAGAGGGAAATAATTAACCGCTGCGGCCTTGGCAGCTTCTGTAGTTATTGCAAATGTAAATAATGAGAACTTATTTTATTACATTTTTCGCCATTAGTACCGAATTATATTAAAGAAGATTAGAATAATATTGTATGTTTATTCAAGGTACTCGTAAATAAGTACTAGTAGGTTAGTGGCCAACCCTGGTATTCGAGTTTTTAGACCGCCCAAAGACCTCCGACATGATCTGACATGGTGATACATAACATACTTTTTATCCCATACTAGCAGCGCCCGCGGTTTCACCCGCGTTGTACATGTTCCCGAGGGAATTTTGGTATGGAAAATAGCTTTTAACCTTCCTGTTGAATGTGGCTATCCATTACAAAAATAATTATCTTAATCAGATAGGTAGTTCCTGAGATTAGCCCTTACCAACAAACAAAGGTACAAAGTTTACCTCTATAATAATAGGATAGATTTCCATTGGGATGAGCATTAAATGTAAATCCTACCTTTTTTTCCAGACTTTAATTCCTCTTCTTTCTTTTTTTCCTCATCTAATTTCTCCTGGCGCATCTTTAACCAATCTGCTTTATATTCCCTATAATATAAAATCACAGTTTATTGATTGATAAGAATTTATTATGACAATAGAGCACAAATACCTATAACGAAGATACCTGAGTGAAGAGCCACTTATTTTTATCTTTAATAGTAATCAAGCAGATAAGTTATCTGGGCATTCTATTACATACTTCTATTAGGTACTCATAATGGCGATTCTACCTGTGTTGTAACTCTCCTATAGGAATTTCGCGATATAAAGTAGCCTATATCATTTTACGTAGTCCCACTGTCCACTGCCGGGCAAAGCCTTCCCCAAACCTTCCAAGTCTCTCATTCCAGTGCCAAATCCTTCCAATAATATGTACAAATATTAAATACTAGCACGCCAGCTACGCCCCGCGGTTTTACCCGCGTTGTACCCGTTCCCGTGGGAATTTCAGGATGAAAAATAGCCTATAACCTTCCCGTTGAATGTGGCTATCTAATACAAAAAGAATTATTCAAATCGGACTGATAATTCCCGAGATTACCTCGAACATACAAACAAACAAACTTACAAATTTTACCTCTTTATAATCTTCTTCTTCATCGAGTGGATGGCCAACCTGAACAATCCTGGTGTCAGAGTTATTGACCCGCCAAAGGCCTCTTTATAATATTAGTATACCTAGATGTTTTACCTGATTTTAGCTATCCATTAGTAAATAATCATGAATATCTGATTAGTAGTTTCTAGAAACTAGCGCGGACAAACATGTACAAGAAATAAAACTCTTGAACTTTATTATATAAGTCTATATAGAATATTATACCTATTAGATTACAACAAATATTTGCAACAGACAATATTTACCTTTCATATTCCACAGCGGCATCATCAACTAACCGGAAGAATTCATCTATCCCCTGAAATAACACATTGCTCAAAAAGAAGTTGCTCATTCACAACACATACAACATTCGATTGAAATTGATATGTTTATAGAAATGGGACCTTATAGGTACATAAACGATTATTTACAGAATTTTAGCAAAGAAACAAAACACTTTATAACATTGTTTTGGTTATAAAGCGGTTATGTTTAACTTGAATAAGGCGGATAGGTTTCGAGATTGCGTACTATAATTTCATCTTGTTATAACGTGGATATTGTTAGAGAAAGCAGGGGATCTAACAAAGGGATGTATAATTTCAATGAACAATGCATAGCCTCTTTAGCTCAGTGGTAGAGCACTGGTCTCGTAAACCAGGGGTCGTGAGTTCAATCCTCACAGGAGGCAATCCTTTATTGTTTACATTTTAAAATATCGTTATTCATCATTTTTCATTGCAATGTTTCATAGAGGCGTATTACTGGCTTAACAGACACACAAATTGAAAACCTCTTCTTCCTACCAATATTATAAATGCGAAAATTTGTGAGGATGTATGTATGTATGTTTGTTACCCTATCACGCAAAAACTAATTAACCGATTTGGATGAAACTTTACAGTACTGCAGGTTATACATCAGAATAACACATAGGATACATTTGATCTCAAAATTCCCGCGGGAACGCGTTCAACACGGATAAGACCGCGAGGCGCGACTAGTACTTTAAAATATTTATAAATAAATAACTTACATCGCCCGTATGAGCGCTGACTCCGCAGCACTTCAGGTCGGAGTAAAAGGCATCCAACGCCAGCGCCATAGAGCGGGTCAAGTTGCCGATATACGAATTCCCACCTTCGCTCTCCGCGTTGCCTTCAGCATCTAACGCGTCTTGGAATGCTTCAAAGTCCCTCATCCATTCAACTGCATATGCGTTGTCTACAACATCTGTCTGTGAAGAATATATAATACATCCTGTATTATTGTGACTGATGATATTCAAGTAAAACAGAAGCATTAATCAGAAAACGGTTAATCGTATTTCCTGACATGTTTGAGATGATTTGAAGTAAGTTATATGCAAAAATCGTTATAACGCAATTTCCGTGGGATCTATGAAAATGAATTCTATAAATAACATCTTTACATAATTTTTTTTAGCCTGTGGTGTCCCACTGCTGAGTAAAGGTCTCCCTCAATGTATACTAACTCAAGAAAAAATTGGGGAAATCCACATGAGTTTTCCTAGTATGTATTCCTAAACACTATACACAAGTGTAACTTAATTCCCATACCTTATTCATAACCACAATGAAAGGCAGCCTTGTCTTGTACAATATAGAGCAGGCATACAACATGTTCGACATGAATGTGATCGGTGAGACGCTGCGGACGGTATCCATTACATAGACCACTATAGTGGGACAGGTGGAGGCTAGGGATTCCGTCACTATGGTCCCGGATGCCGACCATGTAAACACTTCTATTTGACCTGGTGGTATTAACAGATATGTGTGGATCATCAAATATTAGCCACAAATATCTATGGGACATATTTTAGTCTGTACAATGCAAGGTAATAATTTTGATGGCGAAGCTTTTTGTGGACTTTGTACAGCTAAGAAGATTATTAATGTATTACTATGAGTTTTTTTGCAGCAAAAATATTATTTTAGCAAGTAAAAACAATGTATTTCAATTGGGTGCACCATGGGTGGATTGCACTACCCATGGTGAATTTGTATGTACAAGCAGTTCATTGCAAAGTAAAAAGGAAAGTAAGTAGCCTGTGATGTCCCACTGCTGGGCAAAGGCCTCTCACCTCACTGAAGATATCAGTACAGTGAGGAGTATATGAATGTTTTACGAAGTAAAATGTTAATAATACAGACATTGAAATTGCTCATGAATATTATTATACTTTACAGTTAGAAGCACTTTATATAAAGAGTAAAGTCCAAAAATATATCATACCTGGTGTATCAATAATACAATACTTATGTTTCTTCCCTGACTTCTCAATCAGATCCACTACTTGACCGAATTTCGTTGAGAACAAGTTGAGGGCTGTTACTATCCCACCATTAGGACCCAGCCCATACTGTTTCATTACTTCCTTGTAGTTCACTGTGTCTCTTATATCTGTTTATGAATAAATCCCTTATACTTTACTTTACTTATCAATAAAATAGGTTTAGCTTTAAAGATTAATAAAAAAATAATTGGTCATATTGAACACAAAACTTGGAATTACACATGCATTAAGATTATGTAATGATCCAAATAATATCAAAAGAAAGAGGAATTTAGGTACTTCAAGATTTTTTTATTTTATTGTACAGTCAACTACAAAGACATGTATCCTATTTAATCTTACAAAAACAAGTATCCCTGCGGTCGCCATAATTAAGTAACCATCCAATGTGACAGATCTGGTATCCACCGAACCAGACAGTGAAATGTACGGCTGTAAAGTGCAACAATTATGTATTCCACAACATTTCCCCTGAAATGTATACTTTCAAGCTTACTTAATCATGTCTCCACATCTAGTGCAAAAAATAAATACTCTTACAACGTTCCAAATAAATGTACCCATTTTTGAATTCAGAACAGAGTTAAAAAAATAGTTTGCGTAAGAAATCAAAAAGTTTCTACTTACTCTAAGAATGCTGGTTAAAAATAAATTCACTACGTTTCTCGTTCGTTGAGTTTGTCGTTATCTATTTGACACTTCATATTATCAGAAAATACTAATTTTCAAATAACTATAATTATATAAATAGTTGCAAAGGCATTTCAACAAAGAAATAAAATGTCATACCAAATAGATGTTAATGGTTCAGAATTGGAATTCGACAGATATAAGAACTGTTCAGAACTTGAAAGAACATGTATTTCATTTATGGGAGGACTATCGAGGAAGCAATTTCTGTGAAAACTGCGTTCTCTCAATGCCTACCCGGCTAGAGTCCGTTATTGCAGCTCAAGGTGGTTACACCAGATTTTAAAAGGACATTAAAAGCGAAAATAGTAATATTAAGTATAAGTTTGTTATACCAGAAGTGATATTTAGTTCATTTAACATATTATTTAATTTTTTGTTAATTTTGTCATCTATTCTATACATATATAATAAAAGGAATTCTACGCGGATGGAGTCGAGGGCACAGCCAATCACATAAATATTATAAATGCGAAAGTTTGGATGTATGGATGGATGGATAGATGTATGTTTGCTGCTCAATCACGCCAGAACTACTGAACGGATCGAGATGAAATTTGGCACAGGGATAGATCGTAGTCTGGAATAGCACATAGGCTACTTTTTATCCCGGAAAATTATACTGTTCCCGTGGGTGGATAGATGTGTTTGTTGTCAAAATGTTGGTCCACGCGAACGAAGTCGCGGGGAAAGCTAGTTTATAATATAAACTCCGAACTAAAAAATAAACAATGAAATGGAAAGAAATCAAAATTTTGTAGTTATGTCATAACTATATATTTATTTGGAACGTTGAAAGAGTATATATGTCTTTTGCACAAGATGTGGAAACATGATTAAGTAAGCTTGAAAGTATACATTTCAGGGGAAATGTTGTGGAATACATAATTGTTGCACTTTACAGCCGTACATTTCACTGTCTGGTTCGGTGGATACCAGATCTGTCACATTGGATGGTTACTTAATTATGGCGACCGCAGGGATACTTGTTTTTGTAAGATTAAATAGGATACATGTCTTTGTAGTTGACTGTATTATGCTATGTATCAATAGATAATTTGGGATTACAGTTGTACACATAATAATAAACACAGACAGGATGTAATCATGAAGTAAACATTAATAATAAAGTCTCTTTACGATCAAAGCTTTTACCTAAACATGTATAAATCCTATCTGATTATTTATAGTTTAGTAGTTAAAACTATGTTACAGTTAATCTCACCTATATTAGCAGGGTATGGAACTTCCCTACAAGCCGGGTCCAAGTTTATGAGATATGGTCGAGAACCATCCACAACTCTACTGGCTAATCTTCTTGTGAACGACGTTTTACCTGCTCCGGCCATACCTGTAAAACGTAGTAACAAAAATACTTATTTAATACATCCAATTACTTGGTAACATCTTTCGCCTTTCAATATTGGCTAGAATATTATTGTTAGAATATTTTCATTATAATGTTTTAACTTATTACGTACAAAAATTATGTATCGGATCTAAGAAAACTAACCTAAAATTATTAAACACACTGGTTTTCTGTTTTCTAGATCTTGTTCCATGGCTTCAGGACCTTCAGATTTATTTTCAGCGGCCATTATTTATTGATTTATTTATGTACCGCATTAACTCGCACTTTTAAATTGAATTTAAAAATTAAATTGCGTTTCGACTTGCGATGCGAGCAAGCAAAACAAAAACATTAAAACAATTCCGAAAATCCGAACCTGACAGATCACAACAATCACAACCGAACTGATCTGGCAGCTGACAGTTGACAGTTGTTACTTCCTCCATGGTAAACCTTCTAGATTTAAACTGGGTCTTTAGCAACCCGGCCTCCTCACTCATTTTATCATAAAATATTCTAAATAAATAATTGCACAAAAGTTATTAATAAAGTATTTTATTTCGCTTAATAAAAATTACATATATACAAAATATTATTCTTTTTCCAAATTCAGGAACATTATAGGATACAAATGTCCTAATTTTGATATCCTTTTCTGAATAATTATTCTTAGCGTATCTGTATAAGTTACTGGTGGTTTACAGGTAGCTGGATCGCGCCAATGTAATCCTGAAACAAAAAAGCACGTAAAAATAGTAATCTAATATGAAGCAATCAATTTTAAATATAGGTTAAGTGCAGATCTAGATTTACTAGTCTCTTGAATAGTCTGCTCGATTACCAGTAGCGTCGCATGTAAACAGCGCAGGCGAAGGCACATGATCCCTCGTGTAGTTCCATAAACAGTCTCGTAATACTTGTACGATCTGGAAAAACGATTTCATTAATAAAGTGATCAGGAAATCTTACTTTATAGTATAAAATTTCAAATAAATTACCTCACTAGCCGTAAGTTCGGGGGTCAACTCAAGCATATGACTCAATGGATGCGGTAACAGTTGAGCCAGAGTCATTGTAGATAGCAGTTCAGTCAACGCGGCTTGTTCGCGGGCCATTTCCTCAGATTTAGTTTTACGATCTAAAAAAGGTATTTTCTGTTTATTAAGGAACATAAAGATCAGTAAAGGGCGTAAGCAATGTGTATGGAGCTTAGCGACGTTGAATGTGCCAATGTTCTCTCTGATAAAGATACACTCATTTCACATGTATCACGAAATATTAGTGCTGCTGTTTGAGAGGTTTACATTTAATGTGGGAAGTGTGGATAGTAAAATCAAGTCATACGCGTGGGTTACTTTAATACGAAGAGTTGCATTTAGGGACCTAGGGTATATTAGTACTGGGGTATAATTGATCAAAATAACGTGTACGTACCCCTACTAGCCGCATGGCTGTGCAGCAGCGTGGCGGCGGCGGCGCGCAGCAGCGCGGAGGCGAGGCAGGCGGCCGGCCGCGCGGCCGCCGCGCGTCGCAGCGCCGCCCGCGCCGCGCCGCACCGCTCCACCCCGCGACGCATGTACAGCTCGCGCTCTATACTCACTTGCTGTATACAAGACAATGGAGTCATTATGTCGATGTGTTTTAAGCATTCTAACTGCCAACTGACTAGCATCTATGCCGTATATTTAGAGACCTTTACACAAGTCGATTAAAGAATGTAGCGCTCGAGGTTAAACAAGAGATAATATAAGCATCTACATACCTTAGTAAAATCTTCATCAGGCCATGGCAGTCCATTGTACATCACGTCTGGAGACACCAATTCTACCAACAGCAAGGCTAGCGAAGTAGCTCCCTCAACAATACCGGTATTGCCATCCTATAAAAACAAATAATATGAAGGCGTTTCGTTGGAAAATAACGTCTTTAGGGAATTAATCAAAACACCCCGACATACACTCAATTCCTTTTCCCTCTCTTTTAAATTTCATAGCCTCACGTCTCAGTTCGTATTGACCTGTAGCACTCTAATAATAAATCGTACATTAATCTATGGAGACCGAATTTATCATTACCTGCGCAACAGGCCTTAGCCTACTAGAACTTACTTTATAGGACTACTTAACATGACACTTACCATACAAGACATAAGCGCCGACATCAACAGTTCGTTGTTAGTGCTCAATATCGGCGGTAAGTCGTACTCGTCGCCTGTATTATCCTTTCTAACGCCTTTACCGATAATACCCGCGTGGAAGACAGACGTGTGGCTCTGCGTTAACTGGGTTATTGGACCCTGTAGGTAAGAGAATAAGGTTGAATTTACTGTGCAGTAGTTAAAGCTATGATGTCCTATAATTTCCTAAAACCTAAAACCTATTTATCAGTAACAAAATGAAATAAACTCACATGTTTCTGATTCAAATGCAGCAACAGATCTTCATTACTCCAATCTGTCACTGACGTCGTATTAGCGACCACGCTGCGACTACCGAAAGCTTTTTCTTCCCTGAACATGGCCGTTTCGAGCAAGTCTCGTAATGCTATAGCTCGTGCCAGCTCGCTGTGTAGACAGAGCTTGCGTAGTAAACGACAAGCTGTTTGGACGCCGCGTAGCTTTTCCAGAACGTCTGTAGATGAAAATATAAGGGATGATTTTTGATCCTTTGGGAATATATTTTTTAGTAAAGCCAAGGTGGCCAAGTGGCAACCTTAAGAATATAAGAATGGAACAAAAATTAATAGATTGACTAGCGAATTAACGTCAAGCCGGTATTGTGTGACAATGTGATACTGCAAAATCGATATAGCACACAATCGTCCTGAGTGCGGTAGGATGTCATTGATCTACAAAACTGAAACCAGCCAACCATCTCCGGAGGCCGACGATTAAGAAATATCATATCAGCCATATGTAAACTTGCAATACAAGTACAAACTTACCTTTCAAATGAATACACCTGAAGAAATACTTCACAGTAGCCTGCACAACTTTCAATATCGCCTCAACAGATGGCGGTGGTGATTTAGTCGCCGACATATCGACTCTATCCAGTAACTGTGCTAGCACGTGACAAGTAGGCATGATTTCCAGTGTGGTGTTAGTTGCTGGTGAGCGAGTGCGAAGCAATCCGGCGCAACGGGAGAGCGATGAGCCTAGCAGTGGAACACAAGCCTCGACCGCGCGTGATATAGGTCGGTTGCGTAGATGACTCACTGCGTTTGAGTTTTCCCATCTGTGGATAAAATGTAGGTTTTTTTTAATAAAATTCCGTTGAATTTTTTAATAACAGATCGCCAATCAAAGATATCGATGGTGGAATGGATTAGTTAAAGTTAATGTCAATGGATGTTGATTGATCTATTATATTAGTGACACTATTGATTGTTTTATACAGGTATCTAATATAAATCAATAAATAATCTATACTAATATTATAAAGCTGAAGAGTTTGTTTTGTTTGTTTGTTTAAACGCGCTAATCTCAGAAACTACTGAACCGATTTGAATAATTCTTTCACTGTTAGATAGTCTATTTATCGAGGAAGGCTATAGGCTACATTTTATCCCGGATTTCCTACGGGAACGGGCACAACGCGGGTAAAACCGCGGGGCGCTGCTAGTCTATGTATATATACGCGGACAAATTAACTCATTGTTATATTTTTAATTAATTACTAATTTTAAAATCTAATACGTTACTTAATCACTTTCGAGCCTACACAAAAATCAACACATCTCAAACTTAAGTACTTATCATCAAAATATTTCACCAACCTCAACAACTTAATAAGATTCAAACACAAGTAATGCAGATACGTTTTCTGGTTCACATCGACCGTTCCTTCTATGAAGCATCTCTTGATTTCCGTATCTGATATCATTGAATCTCTCAAAGCATACTCCACTCCTGTTTTAATAAAGTTTTGATATCGCTCTGTGTCCATGTTTAAATCTGGCGAGTCGTTTGGCACGTGCATTGTGATGGTACCAGATAGGATACGGACGAGGAAGGCCAAGGTTTTATCACTTCTTGAGTATTGGAGTAGGTAGCTTATTGTACTTATAAACTCTGATGGAAGGTTGTAACCTGGAAAATAGTCAACACGGAACAGCTGTAAACACTTCAATATTATTAAATAGTTTTTATTAAATATATATAATGACATTTTGTAGATTTATCTGTACATTTATTTATCCAAGTAAGGTTCATCTGAACTTAAGATGAAATTAGGTTCACCAACACATACGAAATTAAAAAAGCTTCCACAAAAAAACTACCTTTTTATATACAACCGAAAAGTATCAAAATGTTTTTAGTCATGACTACTACGATATCTTGTCAAATACAGAGTATATGTTAGAGTTTTTCTGTCTGTGGTTGTTAATTAACCACATTGTGGTGAATGGACAGGATCAGCGAATCTGCGTTTCCGACTGCACTGCATAGTTTTAGTAAACAGAATGAACGATTATATGGATATTTTATAGTACTTGTATACTCACAAACCAAAATTAGAAGTCTAGCCAAACAGTACTGTTCCAACTCAGTGCCAGTCAAAAGTTTCTCTCGGACAATACTTATTTCTTCCGCCGCGCTCATTATTAGAGGCACGGGCTTGTCGGGGTACAGACTTTCAGACTCCAGCTTTTGAAGAAGATGTTCTGAAATTATGAATAAGGTGTTATTGTTAATAGCATAAGGTCTAATTTAGTTTGTTAGTTGTTTGGAGTTTTAAAACAAATAAGTACAGGACTATTTAGAACGAATATCTATGTGTAAGTAAAGAAGAGTAATAAAAGGTTACAGTTAGCATTCATTCACATATTCTCCATCAATGAATACTACCTTGTCATTGGTAAACGATAACACGTAGAAGAGCACTAACTCTACATTTTGCTTTACCAGCATTTCAAGGAGAAAATATTTCACACAAATATTCCAATAATCGTCATAGTCTTGTAGTTATTTTTTCATAACTCTTTGTAATGAATAACTTAAAACCAGATACAACCAAAGAAATTCTTATACATCACACAGTTGAAAAATGTCTTCGTTTTCAAACTTAATCTACTGACTTACCAAGCAACTGCCTGCAATACACATAGTTGTGCGCATGCTTCAACAAGAGCAGTAGACAGCGCACGTGCGCGCGCGTCGCGAGCGACACCAGCGCCGACGGCGTCAGCGCGCCGCCCGGCCCGGGGCCCAGCGACGACAGGCGGGATACTACGTCTTCGTTCACTGGGGAGAACATATAATGCGCGTGTTTATGCTCTAAACATTACCCAACAATTGCTTACTCGCTCTTTAATTCAATGATGACAAAGCGACCGATATACCTATATTGGGAACTGTTCAGAACACTAAATGAAAACGCAGCTTTAGACAGCATGTTAGTATCAAACAATAACCGAGTTCCGACTATTTTAATTGTTAGACCATTTCGGAGACTAGAGCCAGTCTAAAGGCCAGGGTTACATACATATACATACACGCCAAAACAAAACAGCCCTTTTGGCATCATTGTTTGAAAATCATGATCCAATAAACTTTCTTTTCTCGTCTCGGAATACTTACATGTCTGCTCAATATCCTGCGTTAGAGCTTTCAATACGATGTCTGATTTGGAGGCGAGATTCAATAAGTAAGATATAACTTCACGTTTCTTCTGCTGATTGTCTTCTTTGATAGCATCCTGGAATATATAAAACTTGTAAGTTTCTAGTGCTCGTCACAGTCGTTCAACTCTGAGCTTCGCACAGCTCTAGTCTGCTTCAATGAAAACATACTCTTAGGTTATAAATATGCTCATAAAGGACCTTGGGCGGATTACTATGGAGCCTGGCCCGATGCTCAACAGTGACATGACATATGTCATTTGAAAGCTCTTGAAGAGTTGTATCAGTCGCCCTTTGACGGTTATGTCGAAATCGACGGCCAACTTGGTGTTTTCGACCACCGAAGATTGGAGTTGACCAATGCTATAGACGCTGATCCTAATGCTCAACAGTGACATAACCTATGTCATTTGAAAGCTCTTGAGGAGTTGTTCAAGTCACCCTTTGACGGTTATGTCGAAATCGACGGCCAACCAGGCGTTTTCGACCATCGAAGGTTGGAGTTGACCTATGCTATGGACGCTGATCCTAATGCTCAGCAGTGACATGACCTATGTCATTTGAAAGATCTTTGGGAGTTGTACAAGTCACCTTTTGACGGTTATATCGAAATCGACGGCCAACTTGGTGTTTTCGACCACCGAAGATTGGAGTTGACCAATGCTATGGACGCTGATCCTAATGCTCAACAGTGACATGACCTATGTCATTTGAAAGCTCTTGAGGAGTTGTACAAGTCACCCTTTGACGAATATATCGAAATCAACGGCCAACCTGGTGTTTTCGACCACCGAAGGTTGGAGTTGACCTATGCTATGGACGCTGATCCTAATTCTCAACAGTGACATGACCTATGTCATTTGAAAGCTCTTGAGGAGTTGTACAATTCACCCTTTGACGAATATATCGAAATCGACGGCCAACTTGGTGTTTTCGACCACCGAGGATTGGAGTTGACCAATGCAATGGACGCTGATCCTAATGCTCAACAGTGACATGACCTATGTCATTTGAAAGGTCTTGGGGAGTTGTACAAGTAACCCTTTGACGGTTATGTCGAAATCGACGGCCAATCTGGTGTTTTCGACCACCGAAGATTGGAGTTGACCAATGCTATAGACGCTGATCCTAATGCTCAACAGTGACATGACCTGTGTCATTTGAAAGCTCTTTAGGAGTTGTTCAAGTCACCCTTTGACAGTGATATCGAAATCGACGGCCAACCTGGTGTTTTCGACCATCGAAGGTTGGAGTTGACCAATGCTATGGACGCTGATCCTAATGCTCAACAGTGATATGACCTATGTCATTTGAAAGCTCTTGAGGAGTTGTACAAGTCACTCTTTGACGGTTATGTCGAAATCGACGGCCAACTTGGTGTTTTCGACCACCGAAGGTTGGAGTTGACCAATGAACCGTTGCGTGCACCCGTCACATGCGGTTTCATACAAAAGTGAGCCGTCGATTTCGATATCACCGTCAAAAGGTGACTTATACAACTCCCCAAGATCTTTCAAATGACATATGTCATGTCACTGTTGAGCATTAGGATCAGATAGCATTGGTCAACTCCAACCTTCGATGGTCGAAAACACCAAGTTGGCCGTCGATTTCGATATAACCGTCAAAGGGTGACTTGTACAACTCCCCAAGATCTTTCAAATGACATATGTCATGTCACTGTTGAGCATTAGGATCAACGTCCATAGCATTGGTCAACTCCAATCTTCGGTGGTCGAAAACACCAAGTTGGCCGTCGATTTCGATATAACCGTCAAAGGGTGACTTGTACAACTCCCCAAGATCTTTCAAATGATATATGTCATGTCACTGTTGAGCATTAGGATCAGCGTCCATAGCATTGGTCAACTCCAATCTTCAGTGGTCGAAAACACCAAGTTGGCCGTCGATTTCGATATAACCGTCAAAGAGTGACTTGTACAACTCCCCAAGATCTTTCAAATGACATATGTCATGTCACTGTTGAGCATTAGGATCAGCGTCCATAGCATTGGTCAACTCCAATCTTCGGTGGTCGAAAACACCAAGTTGGCCGTCGATTTCGATATAACCGTCAAAGGGTGACTTGTACAACTCCCCAAGATCTTTCAAATGACATATGTCATGTCACTGTTGAGCATTAGGATCAGCGTCCATAGCATTGATCAACTCCAATCTTCGGTGGTCGAAAACACCAAGTTGGCCGTCGATTTCGATATAACCGTCAAAGGGTGACTTGTACAACTCCCCAAGATCTTTCAAATAACATATGTCATGTCACTGTTGAGCATTAGGATCAGCGTCCATAGCATTGGTCAACTCCAATCTTCGGTGGTCGAAAACACCAAGTTGGCCGTCGATTTCGACATAACCGCCAAAGGGTGACTTGTACAACTCTTCAAGAGCTTTCAAATGACATAGGTCATGTCACTGTTGAGCATTAGGATCAGCGTCCATAGCATTGGTCAACTCCAACCTTCGGTGGTCGAAAACACCAAGTTGGCCGTCAATTTCGATATAACCGTCAAAGGGTGACTTGTACAACTCCCTAAGAGCTTTCAAATGACATAGGTCATGTCACTGTTGAGCATTAGGATCAGCGTCCATAGCATAGGTCAACTCCAACCTTCGATGGTCGAAAACACCAGGTTGGCCGTCGATTTTGACATAACCGTCAAAGGGTGACTTGAACAACTCCTCAAGAGCTTTTAAATGACATAGGTCATGTCACTGTTGAGCATTAGGATCAGCGTCCATAGCATTGGTCAACTCCAATCTTCGGTGGTCGAAAACACCAAGTTGGCCGTCGATTTCGACATAACCGCCAAAGGGTGACTTGTACAACTCTTCAAGAGCTTTCAAATGACATAGGTCATGTCACTGTTGAGCATTAGGATCAGCGTCCATAGCATTGGTCAACTCCAACCTTCGGTGGTCAAAAACACCAAGTTGGCCGTCAATTTCGATATAACCGTCAAAGGGTGACTTGTACAACTCCCTAAGAGCTTTCAAATGACATAGGTCATGTCACTGTTGAGCATTAGGATCAGCGTCCATAGCATAGGTCAACTCCAACCTTCGATGGTCGAAAACACCAGGTTGGCCGTCGATTTTGACATAACCGTCAAAGGGTGACTTGAACAACTCCTCAAGAGCTTTTAAATGACATAGGTCATGTCACTGTTGAGCATTAGGATCAGCGTCCATAGCATTGGTCAACTCCAATCTTCGGTGGTCGAAAACACCAAGTTGGCCGTCGATTTCGACATAACCGCCAAAGGGTGACTTGTACAACTCTTCAAGAGCTTTCAAATGACATAGGTCATGTCACTGTTGAGCATTAGGATCAGCGTCCATAGCATTGGTCAACTCCAACCTTCGGTGGTCAAAAACACCAAGTTGGCCGTCAATTTCGATATAACCGTCAAAGGGTGACTTGTACAACTCCCTAAGAGCTTTCAAATGACATAGGTCATGTCACTGTTGAGCATTAGGATCAGCGTCCATAGCATAGGTCAACTCCAACCTTCGATGGTCGAAAACACCAGGTTGGCCGTCGATTTTGACATAACCGTCAAAGGGTGACTTGAACAACTCCTCAAGAGCTTTTAAATGACATAGGTCATGTCACTGTTGAGCATTAGGATCAGCGTCCATAGCATTGGTCAACTCCAATCTTCGGTGGTCGAAAACACCAAGTTGGCCGTCGATTTCGATATAACCGTCAAAAGGTGACTTTTACAACTCCCAAAGATCTTTCAAATGACATAGGTCATGTCACTGTTGAGCATTAGGATCAGCGTCCATAGCATTGGTCAACTCCAATCTTCGGTGGTCGAAAACACCAAGTTGGCCGTCGATTTCGATATAACCGTCAAAGGGTAACTTGTACAACTCCCCAAGATCTTTCAAATGACATATGTCATGTCACTGTTGAGCATTAGGATCTGCGTCCATAGCATTGGTCAACTCCAATCTTCGATGGTCGAAAACACCAGGTTGGCCGTCGATTTTGACATAACCGTCAAAGGGTGACTTGAACAACTCCTCAAGAGCTTTTAAATGACATAGGTCATGTCACTGTTGAGCATTAGGATCAGCGTCCATAGCATTGGTCAACTCCAATCTTCGGTGGTCGAAAACACCAAGTTGGCCGTCGATTTCGATATAACCGTCAAAAGGTGACTTGTACAACTCCCAAAGATCTTTCAAATGACATAGGTCATGTCACTGTTGAGCATTAGGATCAGCGTCCATAGCATTGGTCAACTCCAATCTTCGGTGGTCGAAAACACCAATTTGGCCGTCGATTTCGATATAACCGTCAAAGGGTAACTTGTACAACTCCCCAAGATCTTTCAAATGACATATGTCATGTCACTGTTGAGCATTAGGATCTGCGTCCATAGCATTGGTCAACTCCAACCTTCGATGGTCGAAAACACCAGGTTGGCCGTCGATTTCGATATCACCGTCAAAGGGTGACTTGTACAACTCCTCAAGAGGTTTCAAATGACATATGTCATGTCACTGTTGAGCTTTGGGCCAAAATTTCCCAAGGTCCTTTCAATGGGCTGGCGACTGATTTACTTTTTACGTCATTAATCTAACAAACTTACCATAAACAAGTCCCTGAGCGCAGCCCTGACGTGCAGCAGCGCGGGCGGGTGGTTGGCGAGGTGTGCGAGCACCGCGCGCGCCGCCTCCGCCCCGAGCGCTAACGCCCGGGGCGCTACGAGCGCCGGCTCCGCGCGACCCACCCAGCCCACTGCCCACGAACAGGCGCGGGAACCTACGGGAATCCATACAGGATAAGATTGGATTCCGAGCGAAATAAAAACAGCCCAGAATGCTACCAATGATACATTTTCAAAACCAATTATTACACTTATTATCGACCTAATCCACTGGCTAACACTAGGTCACTGACATTCATCAACCATACCAAAACGTGGGTAAGCAGACATCTACCTGTTTACAGTTTTAGCTTTACAAAGATATCATGGCTAACTGTTATTTTGTATGTTAAAGAATAAGTTGAGATTAATAAAGAAAACTTGTCTTTATCCAATTTATTATTATATCAAAAGATCTCTGAGAGTTAGATCTGTTTTCAAAGGGTAAAGGAGATCTACACAATTTTTTAAACCACTTTTTTGCATAAGTAGGTTCAGTTGAACCTTGCAACGTTGAACTTATGCAAAAACTTTTAAACATTTAATAAATACCGAATACAAACAGATTATTAATAATTACCTATCATCATATCAATGCATTTAGCCCTCTCATCTGGAATCAGCATTGTTAAATTTTGTGTAGTGATGTCCAACAACACTCTTATCGGTTCTGAGCTTTGTAGAGTAGTGGCTAAAATTAAGCATATATTTCTTATTCAATATTGAACACAAGAAACATAGAAGTAATTATATAGTATGTGACAGATTTTCTATGAAAGCCAATGTCGCCAAGGTCATGCATTGAACAAAACCAGCCAAAACACATTAATCAGAGGTTAGGTCATTTTTCAGAGTACAGACATTTAACAAGTCCTAAAAGTCACAATTGGCATTATGTCTGAATAACCTCCAATCATATTTCATTGGTGTTTTTCATTACAAACAAAACTTTTCATATACTGATTATAATTTGTTGAGGTATAGAATGTTACACAATCCTGTTAGATAGATACTTGAGTTCTGTGTTTACTTACTTGGCACATTAGACTTTTTATTGGCAATATCCATGATAAGATTGATGCACCACGGAGCTATGAATGGTGCCCATGATTCCCCGAGAGCACTGAGCTCCGGACCAATCATACTGACACTCTCCAGACATCCATTTGAATTTACATCAGTCTGAAAAATTAAATATGAATTACTTAGTGTATGTATAAAAAATATATTAGGTACTTAATTAAAATTAAAAAATATTTCAAAATCCTATTTAATTTACATTAACTTCCATTATAAACAAGGACTGGTGGCACCCCATGGTATTGTTCCCTGTTTGGTTGTAGATTTTCAGGATAAAAAATAACCCATAACCTTTCTCTTCAATGTAGCTACCCAATATGTAAAGAATAATTGGAATCAGACTGGTTTTAGAGATTAGCCAGATCTAACACCTAAATAAACAAAATCTCAAATACCTCACTTTTATTATATTAGTACATACATATAAGTGCTATGATAGGTTCGTACAGTTCAGGCCCCGAAGACAGCAGTCCAACTGGCCCTTCAGACGATAGTTAGATCCAAATAAAGTTTGATAGTTTATGATAAATATATATTCAAATTTCTAAAAATATATTCATTATTATCGAGTACTTACCTCATAGTCGGACTGATTTATCGATATATTTACTGCATCATGGAAAACTAAGCCAAAGTATTCAAGAACTGCATCTCTGGCAGCTGGGAAGTTCTTCAGCAGAGAAATTCCTATTTTTGTTAGCTCAGTGGCATTTTGGAAGTTTCTCCTTGATACCCCAGATATGAAGTGGTTCAAATCAACGGATAGCGTTTGAGAAGACATCATCAAACCAAAGGTACTGTTTTTTATGTATTTAATTCACTGTTGTTGTTGTATTTCTATAGGTTAACTACAAACACTAATCACCGGTTTTATCTAGAGCATTCATTCCAGTAATTTGTTGAACTACAGCATGAATTCATTTTTCTTTGTACGATAAATATATTTGCATTTAATTGTCTTTCTTTTCTATATTTATTTAATAAATAACAAATTGTCGAATTCACCGATTCACAACAATCCAACCTTTAGTTTCTTGGTCTGTGAACTGTGAATCCAATCCAACCCAATAAAATAATCCAATCCAACCCACCCAACCGAGCAAAACCACAGAGCAAAACTAATAAAAAAAAAATGACATACATGACACTAGACTAACTATAATGACAGTGACATTAGTGATAGAAACAAAAACGAACTGACTTCTGACTTCACTACCATACTATCTAGCAGTAACGTACGGCCACGGCCACAGTATAGTACGGCTTTACCTGTTTTGTAGGTATATTAATTATGATGTCGCGTCCCCGTAGGCGTAGGTTCCATGTGGTTTTCATCAAATTCAACCTTATAACATCAGCTATCTCCCGATCCAAAAAGCCCTTTAAAAATTAATTCTACATTCATTTAGCTCCGTAGTGGGACTGTAATAGAAAGGCGTTTAGAAGAGTATATATAATCACGTTGCTAACGAATTTATCAATAATCACTATCCCTACACTACATCCATACATTTAAATAATAATTTATAGCATAATTTAATTGTACCCTGGCAATGTTGCAAAATTAGGTATCAGATAAAAATGAAGTAAACTGAGAATATAAGTACTCTTATTTTGAAGTCGGTTAAACTTAAAATCTCTGTTCTATTTACTGATTATTATTGGTAACTACCTAATGAGTTGTGTGTTATTATTATATTAGTTAATAATTAGGTATTTATAATAATTTCACACTATATTTCAGAGGTTTATTCAAAAACAAAGGAGCTTCTTAATTCACCTGTATGCTCTTTGTAACTTTGTCAACTCACATTTACCTGTCTTTTATGAATCGTATGAACTCTACGGCATTAATCACTACATAGTATAAAATAAAGTCGTCTCTGTTTCGTGTCTGTTTGTCTGTATGCTTAAATCTTTAAAATTACGCAACGGATTTTGATGCGGTTTTTTGTAATAGGTAGAGTAATTCAAGAGGAAGGTTTTTATGTAAAAAAATTCCCGAAATTCCCACGGGAACGGGCACAACGCGGGTAAAACCGCGGGGCGCTTCTAGTCTATATATATAAAAATGAAACCCGTTTTCCTTGGTCGCGGCATCACGCGTGAATGGCTGGACCGATTTCCACGGTTTTGCATTCGTTGGAAAGGTCTCGGGCTCCGTGAGGTTTATAGGGAATAAAAATCAAAATTCCCACGGGAACGGGGGCGCTGCGGGTGAAACCGCGGGGCACAGCTAGTATTATTATAAAAGGATAATGATGCTATGAGATTGGTCCCGTTTAACCTATTTAGAAAAGGTAGTAGGTAGGTAGTTCTCAAAACACCTGGTTTAAAGTAGTTTTAAAGCTTGGAAATGCTTATTTAAATAAAGTACTGTTTAGTCTGAGCACAAAACAATATATCAATAGTTAAGTCATAACCTTCCTAGTCATCAAAATAATTTCATCATCAAAAGTTGTGCATTCATTGCATGCATTTGAGTTTGCACCTATTGTTATAAACGATTATAACTCGCGTCTATAGTACGTAGAACCCTAACCAGCTAGACTCGGGGGTCGTGAAATGCGTGGGGTTGGATGTAAAATCAATAATGTGTGCGCACGCGATGCGCACGCCTGTCCCCGCTCGCCCCGCGGCACGGCCCGCGGCGTCCGCGACACTGCTACGCCCACACCACACTCCACACTCATCTAGGAAATCAAAACACACATAGAGATATAACTTCATTGCACTCCAACTATGTAGTTAGATCTATCTATAGAATATTTTTCAGTCATTTTTTGCGCGAAGTTTTCTGCAAATCATATCTTTTTGCTAAATGATAGAATTAATTTATAAAATGGTTACTTAAAATTATGTCAAAGCTGTAGGCAGATACCTAGGAACTACTAGGACTATTTGTTATGCACGATCATCGTGTTTAGGAGTAGAACACAACACAAACCTACTTTAAATAATATCGTCTAAGCATTAGTGAGCTTCTTTATTCTGATAATTTTAAGTCGTTTTTAGGTACTTAATGCATTTGGAAATATAATTCAATATTACTGAATGGACAAATAAGATTTAAAAACTATTAAATATAGCGCATCCATTTATTTATTCTGTTACATCAATAGGACGAGATAGCCTTTACGCGTATTTATTTTAAAAGAATAGTCACAGAAGAGCGAAGCACTTACTGCGTCAGAACACTCTTCTCTATTTCGTAAGAATAGTATTCATTTTAAATCCAGTTTGACCCATGGTAGGTAGCTACCTCAAAAAGCACCGTGCTTAGTGTCGCATTAAATAATTGATTTTGAACCGCGTTACAAAAGAAACGCGATATAATGTTATCTACTATACAGATTTTATTAAACCTAATTTACCTGGGAAGGAAGGTATTAGAAGTTTTACATAAAGTTTTGAAAGACGCGGACATTCTTTATCGCAAATAATATGCTATGCTCTTATTTATTTATTACATAACAGAGTAATTAATAATTACTTTATTAAAGTAATAGGTACTACTTGTATTCAAAGATTGCGAAACTCAAAGGAATAACGAAACAACAGTTCTAATCTAATAATATAAAAATGAATCGCAAAATGTGGTGGTAAGCGCATAACTTCAGAACGACTGCACCAAATTGGATGATTCTTTTTTTAATGTGTTCCTTATTGTCAGGACAAGGTTTTTATAGAAGAAAAATAAGGAATAAAAATCTCAAAATTCCCACGGGAACGGGGGCGCTGCGGGTGAAACCGCGGGGCACAGCTAGTAATATATAAGTACCTACTTAAAATATTCCATCAGGTTACTGCACCTAAATGCCAGCCAGACCAAAACTTTGTTATTATTATACAAGAGTACCTAGCGTATACAGGGTACAGACAGACTGTTATATAAATATAGGTAAGTATATTGCGCATGAACAGGGTGGTATGGTATAGGGTGGGTCCAAGGGCGTCGCCAGCCGATGGCGCAGGGGGGGGCAAGTTGACTTTACCTACTACAATTCATACTTTTCTCATTTTCTATGAATGAGAAAAGTAGGTATGAAGCTTTTCACTTGTACTACGAGCCTTACATCTACAGCGATTGTAATAACAACAGTATCTTAGTACCTACTACATATACTTACATATATATTCTGTGACAGTACAGAGTGTAGCTTTACATATTGGACTGTCCAATATGTAAAGCTACACGGGCACGTTTTTTATTGCATAGTCAAGAGGACTACGCAATAAAAAATTAAAAAACTTGTAAATAAGTTATAATAACATTTATTAGAAAAATAGAATAAAAAGGAGTTTGAATTTGAATAAGTGTACAGCGTACAGCGTATTTTTATTAAATTACCAGGTTTTAATATTATAGTGGTCGTTGTTTGTTTATATTAGGTTAATTAAAACATAATTTTCGGGGATTCATTGTAAACTTCTCGACCACTTTATTATTAAAATCTTGTAAGGTTCCATGTGTATTTATAAGTTTTCGGTGCACACTCATCATCGCCAAACCATTGAGGCAATTTTCACTCATAGTGCTTCTTAGCCAGGTTTTTAGTCTCCTGAGGCTGCTCAACGATCGCTTTACCGTACACGTCGTGCATGGAAGAGCGATCCAAATTTTCAACGCTTTTTCCGTGTCGGGAAAGAAGGTTTTTGCTTCTTTTAGGATATCAACAACGGTTTGATCTGTTGAGTTTGGTTAATTATGCCAGAATTGCTGCCAAAGCTCGACTTCAATTTTTATGTTTGGTAAATTATAAAACTGAGCGATAGTTTCACAAGTTTCTGTGAGATTTTGAATGAATGATTGTTCAAGGCTTGAACTTCAAGCAAATCGACTCAAAGACTTAGGACTTTGGTTGCATTATATTTGGCAACTTTTTTAGAATCTCTAGGGGGGGGCAGCTGCCCCTCCCTGCCCCCCCTTGGCGACGCCCTTGGGTGGGTCCGTCGAAGGCCGAGCGGGGCTCGTTCCCGGTCGGGGTGCGTCGGCCGGCGTCTCTAGCCCCACGAGTGTGACGCAGGCGCGTTGCGCGTTGCCACGCCGCCGTCGCACAACGCTCACCCGCCTGGATCGATGAGATAAACGCGCAACCCCGCTCTTTCACTGAAATCAATACGAATTCCATCGATTTTCGCAGCCGCAGCCGCCGCACACCGTACTAGAGAATCGCACGCGGTGGTTGCGCGCATTTCTTACACTATTTATTCAAGAAATACTTTTTATTTGGTGTCGGTGATTTGCATTTGGAATAATGATTAAGTTTAAAATAGTAGTAGTTAAGTAAAAGTGTTAAATTTATAATTGAAGAGATTGTTTTGGTAAGTTTTATATTTATTTTTTAATCGCAGTTAAATAAATTGGTACCTACTATGAGTAGCCCACCTATGAGTATCTCATACATAACTACTTACCTTATTTGAAAATGTAATTGTGGCATTATCTATTCCTCAAACATACCTTTGTTGCTTGTTTGCGCGTGCGTTTCATAAACAGTAGGTAGGTCTAATCATTAGGTCTATGTACCAAGTTAGTACCTCCGTAACTAACCAATTTCGTGAAATATGATAGTTTCATGTTTTAGGTATGTCCAAATGCAACATTTCGGGAAGGTTTATCGTTTACGGATTATCTTACGGGACGCAATGAGGATACTCTGCAGATTAAATTTATTTACTCACCTAATTTACTAATTTATACTTACCTACTTATCATTTTTATATATGTACTTATCTTTCTTATATATGTACCTATGTTCTTATTTAATTGTTGTAGATATTTTTCTGTAAACTTATGTAAGTTGAAAGTGCAACCCAATATGGTAAAGTATTTGTTTGTCTAATTAGCTAACTTTCCGATTTTATCTATGAAAGTTCCGCGTCCACAAATCGGGTCGATAGGTATCCAACCAATTCATTTAGACCTGCGATCCTGCGATAGTTTTGCTGCGCTGCGCATAATTTACAAAATGTGCGTAGCTACTGCTATCTGGGTACCTATAATCACAAAAATGTAAAATTTTCAGTGCAGCCAATGTTAGTATGCCGTAGGTACTTTATCAATGGATTATCATAATTATCATATAGGTAATTAACGGATTTTCGCCCATTTCAAACGTAAACAAACAGATTTTAAAATATTAACTTAAAATATGGACGTTCCCGGTCCAATTAAGATTTGTTACGTTTTTTATCGATATTAAATCCAGTTATAACATTTGGAAGTAGAAATAAGAACAACCTCTATTTGGAAGTCGGCTAAACTTCTGTATGGTTGACAGAAAAGAAAAATAATATTTACTATCTCTATCTACGATTTACTAGCAACTCCAAAAAAAAAACTATTTTAACTTGTGATTGGTCAAAATATCAAGTAACTGCAACGAGCGGTGGTTGGCATTGGCCGAGCCGACAACTGCCGAACCAGGCCGAACCGCCGAACGAACCGAACCGACTTGAATCGAACCGAAAACGCGAGAAAAACAAAGTAAACATTAGAACCTCCAAAAATGCGAAACATTATTATTGAAAAAATATATTTGTGCATTAAATATTAAGTTGATTGATCTGATCGATATTTTTATTATTTTTCCTTCATTCGTGGGCGATTTGATGATGAAGGTACACGTGTAAAATTAGAAAGAAAATTTGCAAATCCGAACCACGGACCAAACTGTTTTTGTTTTATCGATCATAAAAAATAATTTTCATAACTCAACAGGTAATCAAAATGATATCTAGAAGTGAAGAATGACTTCTACGGACACATATCAGTTGAAATGGCACTCGCACAGCGCCCATTTGAACGGTTCCGTCGCGGCTTTGCTGCGATCGGAACGGTTCACGGATGTGGTGCTGTGTACCATGGATGGGTCTCAGATTCCCGCGCACAAGTTCATATTGAGCTCGTGCAGCGTGTACCTGAGCAGTCTGTTCGACGGCCAGCGCTCTGTCATGAGAATGGGTGGAATGCTGTACGTGGTGCTTCCTTCGGAAATCACTACGAAGGCTTTGAAGATCCTGGTGGAGTATATGTATAAAGGTAAGAGGTTTAACTAAGATTTGGAGCGCCTTTTCGTCAGAGTAATCCTATGCTATGTGTTTGGTATATATCTACTAATAATTACAAACATAGCTTTGGTGGAAAGGACCCATATTGAGTTAACATGTTAACATGCCTACTGCCTCGAATACTTACATGATATTTAATTAGGTACCTACCATATTATGTATTTATTTCATACAAAGTCTCTGCTGTACTTTTATTTTACTAGATTTGGCTTAATCTTACATTTTTTATCATTTTAGTTCTAAATAATATATAGGTACATACTTATATTATTTAAATTTCATTAAATAACTGGACATCAAATCAGTGACTTATTCACAGGAGAAACAACAGTGTCAAATGAGGTTCTAGATACTGTCCTCAAAGCAGGAGAGGTGCTTAAAATAAGGGGATTATGGAGACAAGCCGATGAAGGTTCCGGAGAACCAAACGCCGTGGATAAAGCAACAACAACATCAACGGCAACAACAACACAGATTGTTAACGTCAGCAAGCAGTCCATAGTTAAGAAACCAGAGGAGGTGCAAGCTAAGATAGGCCTTAAGAAAGATGATAAGATTATTAAGTTCAATCCAGTACAAAATGTTACTCAAGGAGGTGTCACCAGGTATAACAATATTAATTTAATTTTACATTGTCTAAGTGTATTATCAATTGTGGTGATATATCCTTAATCCCCCTCACTGTACTGATATCACCAGTGAAATGAGAGCCATATGTCTAGCATAGAGATATTACAGCTATTTAATTATCTTCAATGTTACCATTCATGATTTTCATTATTTCCATTTTTAGGCCAATGTTCATTGGACCACCGAAACTGGTATTCATTAAAACATCTGAAGGTGGCACAGCTGCGTTAAGGCCGGGCACTCCAATAGGCACTAAAGGCCAGACTATTCTGGTGGCCCCCGCCCATTCTATGGGTGAATCATCTGCCTTGACTGTGACCACACAATCTTCAAACACAGTCAGCGTAGCGACTTCAGTACAGGATGATGTTGAGGACGTTATCCCTCCGAGGGTGCTCCGGCGACATGCTGTAGAGAAGAAATATGGAAAGAGACAAAAGACTGATAATAATAGCAAGGAAGCCAACAAAGATAAGGACAATGATACTGATAGCGAAAAAGAGGCCGCGGAGACAGCTAGTGAGTTTTACTTTCTTTAATATTCCTCCCATCTTCCTAGGTATTACTACTTTCATGCTAGGTAGACTCTAGTTATTCTAGTACATATAACTTTAAGTATCCAGGACTATGTTTGCCATCCCATGTTTCCACCTTCAAAATAGCAAAGATAATTTAACATGTTCATCAAGATGTGAAAAAATATCAGCTTTTAATGCCCCACTGCAGAACAAAAGCTTCAGCTTCAACCTCCAATTCATATTTGAGTCAATAATTGCAAATTTTTCACAAAACGAGTCTTAGCTATATTTTTCACATAAATAAACGGAACTATTCTCCTTTACACGTAATATTTATTAAGTTAATAGGTTGTATCTATGACATTTACACAATAATTTTATGCCCATTAATGCCTAAAACTTTTCTATCCCACAGAGAAGCAACCTCGTAAAGAGTCTCCAGTGGTAACCGAGGTCCAAATCAAAGATGAACCGGATTGGGACACCGCCAGTATCGAAGAAGAAGAGAGATCTATAGCAGAGATGTTCCAAGCAGAAATGAATGTCAAGTCGGAGCCTGTGGACGAAGTCGATATTGAGGAGGATAATTTGGTAGGTGGTTTTATTATTTGAAAATATTGTAGTATTTTTAGGTGACATAAACATTAACTTGTACGTACGTGTAAGGTGACGTATAAAGCACTTCACTATCCTCAAATTATACCCCAGTAACTAGCGATGAACCTCTCAAAACAAAGAGAGATAATACGCCGAATACTTTTATAAATTCAGAATTTTATGACACTCAGAACGTCAATATCAATAATAAACAAATATTCAGCTAATTATGTCTCATTGAGATATCCACCTCTTGTCTGTGCTAAAGAAACTCTTATTGGTTGCAGATCTACAGCCCGCTGGCGTGCGAGCTGTGCGCGTCCGTGTTCACGGTGCCGGCGGCCTGGGTGCGGCACGTGCAGGGCCACGCGCACGCGGACACCGCGCCGCGCAAGAGGAAGACGCGCTCCGCCGTGCGTACACACTCCGCCATACTTACCATACGATATGGCTCAGGGGCCATCCATCAGTCACGTCACACCTTCTTCTTCTTCATCGACTCAATGAGTTTTCATTTAATCTATATTAATATTATAAAGCTGAAGAGTTTGTTTTGTTTGTTTGTTTGTTTGTTTGTTTAAACGCGCTAATCTCAGAAACTACTGAACCGATTTGAATAATTCTTTCACTGTTAGATAGTCTATTTATCGAGGAAGGCTATAGGCTACATTTTATCCCGGATTTCCTACGGGAACGGGCACAACGCGGGTAAAACCGCGGGGCGCTGCTAGTGTCTAAATATGTTTGGCCTAAAAAGAAGCCAACGATATTGCCCTGCTTGTAGTCACTCTATACGTAAGGGGGAGGAACGGAGTCACATTAGGCCGAGGGGGCTGTCAGAAAAAAATACCAGCTGTAACAAGAACAAAAAAAACATGCAATTCGTGTGCAGTTATTTATGGATAGCCCTAAAATACTTAAAGCGTCCTTTTCACTATCACCGATGATCGTGACGTGCAAGATCGCCTCCAACGATCAACGATCGTGCTAGCATCCTCACGATTGCACAATAATCACCTTTGATATGTGCCCACGTTCACAATGCAATGCACAAAGCACTACCTACTCTCATATACTCTTTTTATGCCATCTCGTTCTAAATAGCACACACGCAAAGATGAGTTCAACTATTTAAACTGCATCAATATTCCCAAGCGTCCTTCTTCAATACTATGACTAATTAATACAATGCTACAAACAGAGCGACGACACCGAAGAAACCATGGCGCTGCTACGATGTGATCTCTGCCAGAAACATTTCCCGAACCCCGCGCTTTGGGTGCGACACATTCAAAGCACGCACACCGAGACAGGTTAGTTCAATTATATATGTATGGCTTTATAATTATTTCTATTTGGTTTATATACGTATATAGAATAGGGATTAGTACAAAATTTATGTCGGCGATATCTTTAGGGCGATTTGCACAATACCTCTTAAATCTATTTCTATTAGAACACTATTGAAAAGAAGTAATTTGTTTTTTAGCATATTAGGTATGCGCTAAATAAAATTAACAATTCTGTGTAACAATGTTGTCCGCGCTCAGTATCTTTAGTAATTTGAAACCTGATTTTACGTCGGGCATATATGGAAAATACTGACGGAAAGTTCAAAGTTCCATCTATACTGTCTGTTGAAGCGGCCGGCGGTCTCTACGTTTGGGATTGAACAAAGCTATATAAATAAATATAGGGCGATACAATACCAATATGTTAATTATATTAATATGTATAAGTATCAATATTAGAACTCAATATTTATATGCTATTATGTTTATGAACTAAAGTGACGCTTAATTTTGTATGTATAACAATGTGTTAGATATAACATAGCTGAATTTTGATTGTTATGTATGTGGTATATTCTTCACAATCGAACAACACATACCCAACTTCCTTATCTATATCAATTCGTTCCTTTTCTATAACTATTACTATTGTTTAACAGATGCTCGCTACATGATGATCACTTCAGTTATGTTTGTATAATACCAACAAATGTCTCGGCATTTGTCTGTGATTATCTTTCAAAATTTAACTTCTCCCTCTAGTAAAGACTCCTGAAATTGATTCTGGTCCGTTGTTCGATTGTCTAGAATTGGCCATGTCAAACAACAGTGCACCACCAAAACGTCACAATCGTTTCACAGAGGGCGAGCAAAACAAGACATGCTCGCATTGCAAGAAAATGTTTCCGTCGCACGCATCGATGCTTATACACATGAGGACGCATACAGGTAAGTCTATAGTGAATTCGTGATACGTACTAAGTGTTACCTTTTCTAATGAACGGACTTCGAAAAATCAGTTTAATTATTTTATCACTTTGTCGAACTACTCGCGATGTTTACTTTATTCACATAAATCGCATTAGAATTATTATTATATTTGTTCGATCCGCGTTTTATTTCAATACTTTATATTTAAACCATTGAATGTGAAGAATATATATCTCCACGTGGCCTCTTATCAGTTCAATTAGCAGGCTTATTGGAAGACCAGAAACTCCATGGTATATTTAAAAAGAGATTATTTAATTATTTGACGGAGAGCTTATAAAACATTCTGTGTATTGGTCCGGTCTTTTCATAAGCTTGTAGTATACTTCGCTATTCAAAATAATCTGTTGTACGTCAGGCGAACGCCCCTTCGTATGCGGGCTATGCAACAAGGGCTTCAACGTGAAGTCGAACCTACTTCGGCATCTCCGCACTCTGCACGACCACCTGCTTAGCGAAGAGGAGCCGCCGGCGCCGGAGCCGGGCCCGTCGGAAGTCAAGAGGGAGACTTGAAGGCGTGGAGGGGGGGCAGGTCAGTACACACGGATATTACTGTTAATATTGCAAACCTCAATTATAAAATAAATGCCTTCAGAAGACCAACAAAGAACTATTACAAGCTCATGCACAAATAGAAGCGCTATTTACATGTCTCAAAAAATGTCAAACTGGAGATTTGGTGCGAAAAAAGTGTCAACAATCTGTATGTGGGCGTCGGTTATCATAACACGTTGTTAACATAATCAGGGAGGGATTGTATGAGTTCAAATTTTAAGGAGACACATGAGATCTTAAAATAATATGATTTTCTATGTTAGGTATTGGGAATTTGCAATCTACCCTATGTAGGTACTCTCTCAAAGGCTACCTAAGGCTCGAGAAAACTCTGCTTTTACTGACCGTTTACAAGATAGTCCAGTTATTTGCATTGCATTGGTTTACGATAAAACTTGTTTGTATCACAGGAAGAGGGCGCGGGCGCGGCACAGCATACATGAATGCGATGGCCGACGCCAACCGACGCGCCAACGAGAAGAAACGCGAACAGCCAACGCCGGATCCGTCCAAGGACCCGCGCAAACAAAGCTATTCGCTCTTCTTGAAACAACGAGCTGTGCTCTTCTCTTCGAGAAAATGGAAACAATGAGGCGAACCGCTTATTCTTTGAAGGAATTTGTTTAGGTAGACATTATAGTATGATATGCTGACGTTACGTTACGTTTTTATCCGACAAGAGCCTTGCTCTTAAATTTATGATGATGATGCTGACGTTCATAAGAGTTACCGAATCTAATCCCTTTCATAACGCCATATTTTATCTCGTCATAGATGTTGTTCAACACATTAGTCTAACAGTAAATTTTTGTCCTTTATTCAATTCAAGACGACTACAATGTAATTCTGTAATTTTACCTTAGAATATCTTCCTTCATAGAATTTTAAAGTGTATTTTTGTATGATAAATTAGCGGTCGCCGTTTCACGTTCGCCTGCCTCACCCTCCTTTTTATTATTCGGTTAATTATTTTTAAGTACGTAAATTAGTTTTAAATTGTATTACAATACAAAATATCTAAGTCATGATGTAAGTGTAATTTTAAGTTAAGATACTGAATATGTTTAGTTGATTTTTCTGAATGTGTAATTACATAATTCCATTTTATGACATTCCATTACTTAAGTTTTAATGATAGTAATAATTTATTCATACAATTTATTCCATGGATGTTTAATTTTTGATTTACTCATATGTAATTGTTTCATATTCCAGTCAACAAGACATTCTAATATAATAATTTATTTTTCAATACTCATGTAAGACATGATAATGATACAATTTTGTGGCATTTATGTGTACTTAAATTTGAAATAAAACATAAGTTTTATGAAAATATGTTTTATTGCGTATCCTTTAATGAGTTATCACAATACACTTAGTGTATATCGGGTAAACATGATAAAATGAAGAGAATGGAGAGATTATAGACAAACTTAAGTAAACTAATACATATAGAGGGGAGAGACCTTATTTATTTAGTAGGTGGTTCAACTGATTAGCTGTCTTCTTCTTCGATCTTCGGCGCCAGGTAATAACGGATATGGCCGATATCTTGGATGCGGTATTCAACCACGAGGGGAACATCCGCAGACATTGACAGTTGCACCTGAAAATTCCAATTCCCAATTAAATAACTTTGTGGAAGTAAAAATGTAAAGATGGCAAGTATGGCTGTTAAAGTTAATGCTAAGTATGCAACTAAAAATGTTTGGTCTACTTGTGGGAGTGCAATTAAAAAGTGTAGCCAAGGCCAACCACAGAATATGATAAAAGTTATTTTTGGGTTCAAGGGATGGAACAAATCCAAAGTTCTATCGCGATTTTCTCATGTCATGAAATCCTAGTTACTTTAAGCTACTTACTTGTGGGCTCAGTGAGGTAGCTTTAGTGAAGTAGTTGAGATACTGGCATGCGAAGGTCAAGGTCACTGGTTCATCCATTTCAATGACAACAGCCTCTTCCTCTTTGTCGATAGATGCAGTCTGTGCCAGCTTGATGTTGGCTGAACCAATGTCACCAGTTGCTGAGAACTTTACTCCTGTAATAAAAAATAATACGTTCTCATCTCTGTCTCAATCCTTACTAATATTATAAATGCGAAAGTAACTCTGTCTGTCTGTCTGTTCACAAAATACGTCACGCTATAATCAACTTTTTTTCACCCCCTCCCCCCCTATTATCACGCTGTGTCACACTTTCTGTGACCCCCATGTAAATATTTCGTCACAAAATCTAAGACCCCCCCCCCCTGAATCTGTGAAAATGAAATTGAGAAAAAATAATTTATTGAAAAAATAATTTAAAATCTTTTAATGAACGGCGAACATCACGTTGCCGTAGACCCCCCCCCCCCTTGTCACACTCAGCAAACCCCCTCCCCCCCCCCGTATTTTGTGAACGTATTTTGTGAACGGCCCCTTACACTTTCACGCCAAAACTACTGAACCGATTTGAATGAGGTTGGTACATGGTTAGTCCAGAGCCTGAGAAAGGACATAGGCTACTTTTTATCGCGAAATTCCTGCGGGAGCGGGTACAACGCGGGTGATAACACGGGGCGCTGATAGTAATGATAATAGCTCCCTACATATCTGTTTAGTATTGTCAATTTTATTTTATTTTATTACAGCACAAAACACATTACAACCACATAAAAATCTTACTTACTAAAACTCGCATCTGATCTTGATTGTAACATAAACACATGTGCTACATCTAGTTAAAATATAAGTTATGCTAATCTTACTACAAATAAATACTTAGGTTAATAAAATACAAAAAGTTAGAATGTACATTACAAAGAAAATATAAAAATAAGAAGGTTATAAATAAAGAATTTTCCTCACTTGATAGGTAAATTTAAAAATTTTTTGCTCGAAAATATCTAGCTCACAGTTAATTTTCGCTAATTCATTATATTGACGGGCCATTCTAATTAGGGGATTGTAATACGAAATATTATTTCTGTTTGGAATTTTGGAACAATGTTAACAAAGTTTAGATTACAAGTAGAATCTTTTAAAAAAGTAGTTGAAATTGCAAAGTTTGAAGCATTTTTAGGAACAAATTATACTAATCAACATAACTATTGAGTATCATACTAGCAAAGTTTAAAACAACTAACCCTCTTTTGTGCAAGAGATGACCATGGATTCTCCAAACTGTGACAGATCACGGCAGATTCGGGCAAACTCTCCACTTGGTAGGCGAATAGTGCAGCTGTATTCAGTCTCTGGGATACCTGTGAAATTAATAAATATTTAATTTAACTACACATATATTGCATAGCAGAAATAAATAAATATTTAATTTAACTACACATATATTGCATAGCAGAGAAGGTATTAGATTACTTTAATTATCAACTACTTCAAAACCTTGTATATAAAATTCATTTCATCTCATCTCCACAGGATACGGACATAACAAAATATGAGTATTAGAAAAATGACAGAGTGAAGAAAAGTGCAGCATATAGTGTTCCTCAAGACACATCTATTTTAGGACCAATTTTCATCAGCAAGATAATTCAGTTTTTGAGTGAATGAGTATGTAAGAGAGAAATATCCATCCATCCTCACAAACTTTACATTTATATTAAAGTAGGAAGGTTGTAGCCTCTAATGTCCCACTGATGGGCAAAGGCCTCTCGTTTCAATGAAGGTATTGGTAGAGTGAGGAGAAAGCAGGATAATATTAAGTTGGTGAGTTATTTACCCAAGTGCTCCAAGTCCAAGTTCATGAGTTTCATTTCATAATCTGAAACCTTCTCCTGGTTGGGACTCTCAAACACAAATGTGACTGTATCAGCATTATCTTGTGCCTTCATTGTCACTGTATCTTTGTCACCCGCACATTTCAGAATTTTTGACATGCTGCAATAAAAATATGGAATATACTATAAGTATTTTCGAGTAGCTTAGTGGCTAACCTGAGTTAGTGTTGCACCACCTTAAGGCCTAGATATGGTCTAACTATTAAAATATCAGGGGCCAACTGCTTAATGTATCATGCCAGTGCTTATATACAAATGCCACCAACGGCCACCCATCCAAGCACAGGCTGGGCTGCATGTTGCTTAACAATCGTAATGAACTAATATTGCTTAGTCATACTAGACAACAAGCACTACAAAGTTGCTTACCTTCCAAGATTCATGCCCATTGATATATTTCGATCACATCTGTACTTGTCGAAGCCATCAGCTCGTAAAGTGAGGGAGACCAGTGACACGTGGGAGTTGTCCATTGCCTATAAACACACATAATTCATTACATATATAAGCTCATAACATTGTATACGTACTTACTTTGATGATCACAATCTTGGCCCATTTTTTTGTATGTGCTTACATACCTGCAATTGTATTCCATTGTCATCACAATCGAAGGTGGCTTGCGTTAACAGATCTTTGATAGCTTCCATCACTTTCTTCAGGGTTGAGGATTTTAATAAACGTGCCTCGAACATTTTCTACAAAAATGTGTTTATGTTAATGGTTTACAGTTAAAACACACGATGACACGACAAATAGTCGAAAGATGATTCAACTTGCATTATAAGTTATAACGTTGAAGCAAGTTAGTAAACTATCACACGATGGATTTAGTTTAGGGACCCGACCCGAAGCCGTTAAAGTAACGCCTAGTTAGTCGGAGAAAAACATGAAATTTCGCCAAATAAATTGATAGTAGTTGAAGTAATATGGTAATTGTAAACTTACGTATCAAAATTATAATGCTATGAACAATAATTCACAAAAATAAATAGTTCACAAAGAAAACAAGTTCACAGCACGTATAGCGAGATGACCCTTTTCTTTCACCACAGCTTTTCACCAATATTGAGTGACAGCCGGCCGGTCGCGGGAAACTTCCAAAATTTGGCGCGAAATTTGTTGAAGTCAAAATTGACAACCAGTACCATACGTCGTTTCAAAGTTTCAAATTAAAATAAGGGGCCATGGAGTTAGCATACTCCCTGCCTTGATTGGGATAAGTTTAGGAAAATTGAAATAGTCTTTCAGGAATTGCAAACATATTGTACCTTATTTAATAACGTATCTTGTTGTACATATTATGCATACTTCGGTTTCACAAACATCGTTTTATAAGGGTTTAAGTTATTCTTGGGGTCTAATATGAATGGGTTCAAATATTAATCACTCTACAGTCTACTCTAATACAAAGTTGGCTACGGAATAACGGAACCGAGATTACGATGTTGCCAAATTTGCCAAAACTTTTTTATGCTACGAATTTCAAAACTTGAACCTGCTCTAATGAGTATGACCTGCAATTTAGCAACGAAGTTGCCTATCAAATGATGCCCCTGCCCCCGCATACCTCGAAGTTTTTGCTACGAAACTACGAAACCACACGAAACCGAGATAATGTATGCTACAAGGTTGCAATCAAACTTGTACCATGCTGGGAGATGGCTACGACTCTGAGATTGGAGGTGGTGAAGGTGCTTACCACATCTTGACCAGGCTGCTTATGAAGACTAATGTATCAAAGTTAAAGATTTGCTCAGTCAATTTGAGGTATAAGGGGATGGAGTGGGGTGTAAAAAATAGAACAAAAAATATCCATGCATCAGAATCTGGTGCTTGTTGAGTTCTAAACTTTTAATAGTTCGTCATATTTTGCACCCTTCACATGTGCTTCACATAAAGCATCTTGTTCTATAATGATTACCTGAGACCTATGTTGAGAAGAGTTGGGACCACTGTCCCACATTGTTAAATTAATGCCAAACTACATTTCATTATACAATAAATAAATAAAAGAATATTACCCTTCTTTATAACTTATATTTGAAACCTAGGTATTTACATTATAACAAATAACACTGTTCAAGTCTTCCATAACAAAAGTTTACTGTACCACAAAAGAGTAGAAAGCTGGTGATGCTAACACGATAATTTAACCACTTGTTCTAAGCCTGGATATGGAGGTAAACTCAGATTATATTTATCAATAATTCCTTTAGGTAAAAATCTTCCTCCTAGGTAATGTTTGGCATTTTGTAATATTTCTGGCTTGGCACATAGTTTTGGTGCTGAGAGTGATATAAGCAGTTCTGGTTTCAAATATTTTTCGGATATTGGTCCTGTTTCCACATGCCATCCGCTTGGTATGTCAACACTGGAAAAAATTTAAATTCATAATTTGTCCCTAAATGGAAGATTATTAAGCTGACTTATGAGTCTTATGACTTATCAGGGCCAGGGATTAATCAGGCATAAATGAACTGAAAAAGAAAATCTTCCAGGCAAAGGGAAAATCTCCATTTATAATACATCAACTGCAAGATCAAGGTAAGACGGAAGTAAAATAGTACCTGCAGACTGGCAGATCACTTTCTATCAAAGCATCCAGTGCAGGCTTCAATTCATCTCTAACAGGAGGTTTAAAACTGAATCCAAACAACGCATCCACTAGCACTTGAAAATTATTCTTCAAATCATTAGGAGGTGGAAGCTCATCCATAACTGTTACCCCAAACTTAGTACATTGATGTAAAAGGTTATCGTAAAGAGGTTTTGGTGTTCTTTTAGGATAGTATACGGATACGCAGTAACCAAATAGAACCATGTGGCGGGCAGCTACCAGGCCATCCCCTCCATTGTTGCCTGGCCCACATACTATTAGGGCTGACAAATGTCTGTAAATAAAATTAAAAAATAAATAAATATAAAAAGCATTAATCCTATATAGAGAAGAGGGAAGAGAGAAGAGAGAAGCTATAAGAGAGAAGCCATAAGACAGAAGTTTCTTCCTGTAATGAACATTACAGGTAGAAACTTCTGTCTTATGGCTAAACCACGGTTCCAATGCACCAAAAATAGTACCTGATTTTAATTCCAGCTCATTTTGAGCACAAAAACATTGTTTAGGTGCAGCATTTTCTTTATAGTGTTAAATTATTCAAAAAGAATCTATTAACATTAATAAACTTACGAAGTAGGTGGGAACACCTTAGCAACAGCAGTAGCAACACTAAGACCGGCTAGTTCCATCAACTGGTCTACGCTGAACTTATAATCATTAAAGAGATCCTGGTCTAAAGCCGCCGCCTCAGTTTGATTTAGATACTTCATGGACTTGGTATGACATTGTTGTCCAGTAGGAGCCATATTTACGCTTAATACGCTAGTTACTCTTAACTGAAAATTAAAGATAAGTTTACAAGATTTATTTTTGTATGTCACCTTGTTATCAGCTGTCGGCTGTTTGTATCTTACGGTCTCAATTTTAGTTTAACATTACCAGTAAAGTGCTGCTAATTAACCTGTGGAATAACATCGAGGAGGCTCAACACTTTGTTAATTAAGCGGTGTTACAGCCAATTAATAAATGACTGTATTTCTATGTACCTTTGTAACTAAAAAAATCTAGTCTTAATTTTTTTCTTTCACCGCAGTTTTCTATCAACAATCAAATAATCAAATCAAAACATAAAAAAATCTTAGATAGGTACCCACAGACTGCTGCTGCCCCAGACCACTTAGTATTTGACATTGACTGTAGTCTGCGTTTGACATTAAAATTTTACTGATTAGAAAACATCTAGAAAATGATACATATTACTGTATCCCGGTCGGTACCAAAATTTGTCTTGTTTCCTGGTCTGTGCTTGCTTGGCTTGGCTGTGGCTTCGCTTGGCGGGCTCTAGGATTGTGCGTTGGGTCTTGCTTGATTACGTACCTGGCTACCGATTTAGAAACCATCATTACTAATACCCCTTTTTGAGACTCAACTAAATCAAAGATGTTTATAATATTTAAAAGTATGTAGGTAAATACAATAAAATTTTAATGTTCTGACGCTCCTACGGCTCCTAGACCACTCCTCCCTCGGCGCTCGAAAAACATGTAAATGGTACAGGTAACAGGTTAAAAATATTTTTCTGTCAATTAATTTCTAACGTCAACATTCACCATAGTTTTGTTTGTTTGGTTTGACACTTGAAACAGTTTAACAATTTGGTTTTGTTCTCATTCATCGCGAAAATGGCTACGTTTAGAGTATTTAGTCGTAATTTACCATATTTTCGACAACAGTTTTCAGCTTTACTGGGAAACACATCACCCTCCGTAAAGTTTATTTGTGTAGTTGTAGTAATAGGATACATATTGTCGTTTTCCGATCTTGTTGTGGACGTTCTTAGTGTCACTCCAGGGTATCTGTTGCCACCTTCCTTCCAATTGTGGTCTACTTTCACGTTCTGGTTTCTTGAGATACATTTGTGGGAAGTGATAATCGACGTAGTGACTGTGGGCCTTTGTGGGAAACTCATAGAGCCATTATGGGGTCAAATGGAAATGATGAAGTTTTTCTTTCTAACAAACATTGGTGTTGCGTTTCTGACAACGTTTTACTACTTCGTGATATTTGCTTGCACGGGACAGACTTCGTATTTGTTCGATATACACGTGCACGGCCTGGCCGGGTACCTTGCGGCTGTGTGCGTCGCTGTCAAGCAAATAATGCCGGATCATCTGTTGATAAAAACACCTTTAGGTATGTACTGTTTATAGTAAGTAACACAGTAAATTTTTGTAATTTCCTTGTTATTACTTACCCGAATATCTTTCAGGTAAGCTCACAAACCGGTCCCTGCCTCTGCTCATATTGATAGCGGCCATACTGTTATGGGCAGTGGGACAGCTAGAAGGCACTTACCCCTGCATGTGGGGAAGCGGCACTATCCTCTCGTGGGTCTACCTGAGGTTCTGGCAGAGGCACAGCAGTGGTAGCAAAGGAGACATGGCTGACAATTTCAGCTTTGATAAGTATGCTTATGAAATTCTTGATGTAGGTTATTAATAATAGATATAAATCTGGTTTACTTGATGCAGCTTTCTGAGTAATGTCTGAAATAAAAGTAGTGTTTCATATTTCTTTGCTGTGTTATTTGATGATCTTAAAAACAAATGTTACCAGAATGAACAGAATTTTCAAAACAAACAGATGCCTATGGAAGATTTAATGTTTATCCATTTGTTTTTCAGCTTTTTTCCCACTGTTCTGCAACCAGTTGTTCGTGGCATCTTAGGCCCACCTCACAGATGTTTGGTCCGCCTCGGAATCTGCTCACCGAGCCAGCGCAGAGTTCACTTGGCTCTGAGTCCCAGAGGAGTCACTATATCTATGCCAGGAGTCGAACCACAAGATATGGAGAGGAGACGGTAAGTTACATTAATGTTTTAAATATTATAAACGTGACTATTAATGAGGATTTCAGATTAAAAATTAATAAATTAGAAACTCTAGTAGAATAGATCTATATAAGTAATATCATTATGATTTTGGTTTGCCAGTTTGATATTCATATAACATGAGTAATATATCTTATCAGGATTGTGTTCAAAGATTATTAGATTTTCTGGTTGTTACATTCTATTGAAATAAACAAGTAAATTCCATGAAATATTTAAATTTTATGTGTTAAACTTATGGGTGTGCAGATTATAATCTCATTATATTCTTACACACTAACAAAAGCTATTTGATAACAATGAATGTTTTCAGCAGATTTATTACTGCTACAGAAATAAAACTTAATATTTTACCTTTACAGTCAAATTGCTCTAAAAGCTTTAAGTGAACGGCTATCTAAGACATCCGAGCAAACAAGGCAGAAGAACTTATCAGCCAAAGTTAATATGGATGCTGTAAGAAAGATGCAATCTTCACAAGTGATACCTCAGTTCTCGGATCCGGGGCCTAGTCAGCCAACAACACCGCCTGAGGCAACGTTAGTGGACCTCGGGGACCAACCGCCCCCAATCACTAAACAGTCATGATCCTCAAGTCAATTGATAAACTAAGGCTGTTCTCAACCAATTGGAATTGGTTAATTTAGTATGCTTTTGGTCCAAACATCTATTAAATGTTAATTTTTAAAATAAGAGCACACGAAAATGGTAAAATAAAGGGCTCAACCTATGCTGGTCATCATAATTTTGTTGTTAGTATTTGTTAAGATTTCTAAAGCTAATTCGAGAATACTGACTTGTTTTGCCCAGTAATTAGTTTTTATATTATCAATATTCCAAATGATCAAGATGTATGGACCAAGGTATTGATGGTTATTAATGTCGCACTATGTTACTCTTCAAGGGTACAAAAACTGAAGGGATTATTTTATAGTAATTATTATTATCACACAGTTAATTGCACTTTTTACTAATTTGTAAATGACAAGTATTTTTTATGTTGCAGTTGTATGTCCAAGTTGATTCTGACATTAGTACTTATTTAAATTAGAAACTGATACCTGCAACATATATTTTATCGGTTAATTTATAGCTTCAAGCATTTGTTTTGTGACTTATATGTTCCTGCGTTTTGGAATGGTTTTTTCAGTGTATTGTTTTCTTTTTTCATATGAAATTGAATTTGTGTCCTCATGAACAAATTGTAACTATCGAATTTTTGTTTTGTGATGTTTCTTAAGATGCAGTTCTGTAAAATTCAAAGCAAATTTTAAGACATTCCTTTAACCAGAGAAACAGTATGTTCCCAATTCCCTAACTGTATGATTCACTTGAGAAAAGAGCTGCATATTGTTTATTTGTTGTATCTTTATATTAATGGATCCTAGATTGGATCAGACTGTATAAAATCGTATTTAATTATTTTAATATTGGATGAAAAGGAACCGTAATGCAAACATAATGTTACTCCCTTATTTCTCAACAAATATGCACCTTATTAAGGTACTGGATTTACATCACTAAAATTTTATTTAATTAAAGTATTTATGTTGGAATATTGCAAACTAATACTAAGTTAGCTCAGAGTATGTCCCAAACTAAAGAAAAAATGTGAAATGAGAAGAATATTTTTTTGCAAAATTTTAATGCATTTGTTATTGTGTCAAAGTTGTGAATGAAGGAATGGTGTTGTAAATATTGATTAGTTAACTAATTTAAAATAAATAATATTCAATCATTTATGTTGTTTATTTTTATACTGAAACATTGCAGATGTAGGGACAATATACATTAAGAGCTAATCAGTGATTCAAAATAGGTAGTAAATAAAACATTTTTACTATATTTGTGTAAACACCAATGTACAAGGTTAAACTTTAAATCCATTCACAGGGTATTTATCTATTAGACAATATTATACAAAGAATAAAAAGTACTTCTTTATACATACATACATTGAAATATGAATAACTGTTAAATATAAGCTACTATATAATTATTATGTCTCATTTGAGATCAGTTCACATTACAATGGATAAATATGCTTACATTGCTTATAATATGCTGGACACATAAAACACAGGTGATATTCACAAAATTGTATTGTTCACAGTTTAGTGTACGCAGTTGCACAGTATGTAGTCTTGCTAAGTTGTGTTAACCATATTGTCTGGCACTGACAGTTGTAAAGTTTTACTAATAACCATTGATGACTATTGCCCTTATTGGTCAATCACTGACCAATGTTCATGCCATAATTGACCATTGTTGGTTCTTGTTGACCAACTCGGCGGTAGTTGACTACTATTCCACTGTTGATGACCATTGTAGACAGTTATTGTTGGCAATTGTTGCGTTGTTGACCATTAGCCGTCTATCGGCCTGGCCAATAGCGGTATCACAACCGCCTTCTAAACAAAGGCTACCTGTAGTAATGGTGTTGTGTTTGCGGCCATTGTTGAGGGACCGCGGGCTGGTAGGAGCCGTCGGCCCACCGGCCCGGCTCTAGAGAAGTGGTCATCGGTACCGGAGCTGGGATAGGAGTCACTGGCACGTTTGGGGTCATGCTGCCACCTGGAGAGAAATATGCCACATATTGCTGTGGGTCTAACTAAGATAAATATTTTGGATTATACTGCTTTAAATCTGTGGCCGTAAGGGTGCAGTCTATAAGATTTAGTCATTTGCCTTTATATAGTTTTAGAACTCGGAAAGTATTTAGGCTATGATTTCAGCTCAAGGTTATACTACTTTAGCATGCTAGGATGATTAGGATGTGGATATAACCAATAGTCTTGGTATTGATTGACTGTAAGTAAAGTGATATGATACCTGGTGGAGGAACATAAGTAGCGGGCGGTGCGGCGTACGGCGTGGCGTAGTACGGCGGCGGGACGCTCAGCGAGTGGAGTACGCCCACTGACGGGGACGACACCGCGGTCGGGGGCTGAGGGAACAAGAATATCATATAAGTTTAAAGATTATTTATTTCTCAAAAAAGACAATACAGTCACTTACATGAGAAATTATAACTAATGATTAGTATTTCACAATGAGTTGACAGTCGTAGTAGTGTGATACAATTCACTCGCACAATGTTTCATCCGAATATGGCCATAATAATGTAAAACGTAATAAACAACAATATAAAAAACAACTAAATAAAGTAATATCTATTACGCAAAACTAGTTATAATACAAGTTACAACGGGTGATAAGTTATTGTAAACGAATTACAATGCAATTGGATGTTAGCATCAAGTGGGTAGATAGCAAGAATTTAGTGTAAAGCCGTGATCACAATTGAGATTTTATTTAGTTTATCAGATTATATTTTATATGTATTTGGAATAGTTGGAGATAATATAATTAAATAATTTTACTTTAAAAACATTGTGTGAGTTTACATTACGTATGTCGGAAGGTAATTGATTATATAGTTGTGCTCCATCAAAAGTGATATTTTTCTTTGCAAATTTAGTTCGGACTTTCGGTAATACAAGTAGACTGGCACGGCGAGTTTTATGTTTATATATTTGTATTTTTTTTATGAATGACAGGTTTGTTTGTAAATTATTATGTAGTACCTTTCTAATTACAATGCATGTATTGTACGCGTGAAGTTGTTTTATGTTCATTATTTTTAACTCTGAGTATATATTTTTTGTAGGAGTGAGGTGGTGATAGTTGAATAACATTTTTATTAGTTTATTTTGTTTAACTTGTAATTGTTGTAGTTTTGTTTTTGGTGCGTTTCCCCATATTTCAATTAAGTAGTTTAAATGTGATTTAATCAAAGAATTGTAAATGTTATATTTTAACTGTTTGGGAACGCATTTGGAGATGTTACGTAGTGATCCTAAAAGAGATGAAAGTTTGTTTTTGATATGTTCAATCTGGTTGGACCACGTTAGATGACTATCCATCCTTAAACCTAGGTATTTTTCAAAGGACTTTTGCTCAATTGCTATATTGTTCACGAGTAGTGCGCTATGAGATGGAATAGTTTTATTTTTTGGTCGGAATATTACGTAGCATGTCTTTGTTGTATTAATGGTGAGAAGATTGAATTTAAACCATTCCGTAAGAATATCCAAATCCTGTTGAGCTTGTGCTGTTATGTCATTTATGTTAGATCCAAAATAAAAAAGACATGTGTCGTCTGCATATAAAGTTAGGAAACCCTTTAGTCCTAAGTGCGCTATGTCGTTAACATAGATAAGAAATAGCAGGGGCCCTAAAATCGAACCTTGCGGGATGCCGCAGGTGATTGGTGATGCTTTACTCTGGTTTTGATCTATTTTCACCGATTGAAACCGATTGCTCAAGTATGATTCTAAAAGCCGAAGTACTTTACCATCGATTCCAATACGTTTTAGTTTAATTAATAACAGTTTGTGGCTAACGGTGTCGAACGCTTTTTTGAGGTCGATATAAACTCCCAACGCAATAAGCTTTTTGTCTAGGCTTTGTTTAATTTTATTTACAAGATCAAGTGTCGCAGCTAGGGTATTACTTTTGGCTCGGAAACCATACTGTCGATCAGAGATTATATTTAGGGAATCGAGGTGGGCTATTAGGCGTTTGTATATTATTTTTTCTAATATTTTAGACATTACTGGTAACACCGAGATCGGGCGATAATTGCCTGGGTCTGCTTTGGGTCCTGACTTGTGTATCGGTGTAATTTTGGCTATCTTTAAACTATCTGGGAATGTTCCACTGTCCATGATATTATTAAAACACTTAGCTAGACTAGGGGCAATGAGATTACTGACACGTTTTATAGCTTTAACGCTGATTTTATCGTAACCCGAACTTGAATTTGAGTCTAGATTATTTATGGTATGAATTATTTCATCTTCGGTGCAGGGCTTAAGAGAGCATAGTTTTATTTGATCATTAATATGATTTGAGGAAGGAGATGGACAGTCTTGGAAGTTATGATATTTAGCAGGAATTTCTTTAGCTAGTTCTGGCCCAATGTTAGCGAAGTATTCATTAAAAGTGTTACAAATTTCAAGAGGATCGTCAATTTCTTTTGACTTAATAATCAATTTTTGAGGAGCACTACTGTGTTTTATTTTATTGTTAGCTAAACGGTTAATCAGAGTCCAAGTTCGTCTAGGGTTCTTATCGCATCGTTGGAAGAGTTTGTTGTAGTAAGTATTTTTGGTGTTTTCAATTAACTTCGACGTCGTTTCCATTGCTGTTTTTAGGTCTTTTTCTATTGTTTTATCCCCAGGGTCTTGTTTGTGTTGCCGCCATAAACAATTTCTGTCATTGATTTTCTTGCAAATTTCTTTATTTATCCAGTCTTTCTGCGGTGGATTAAGTATTTTGATTTTAGTTATTGTATTTTCTTTAAGGTGTTGTTTTAGTTTATTCTCCAGTAATCTATAACTGCTGCCTAGTTCATCAAAGTTTGTCAGTAGCATATCATTGTACAGTTGGTTGTAATTCACCGCTTCATATTTTTTTCGTAGTGTTTTTGGGGGGTCAAACTTGTTAATTTGAAAGTATATTTGCTTATGATCTGACATTGTTGAATTGATCATTGTTAATCTATAATCATGACCCTTTAAGTTAGTCGTAACGTGATCAATAATCGATTTTTTTGTAGCGGAATCTCTTGTACAGTAGGTCGTGGAGATTTTATTCAGGAACCTGTGTCCTGATTCACTGACGGCTTGTTTGTATCTGGTCGTTTTGTTGTTTTTTGACAGAAGGTCAATGTTGAAATCTCCCATAACTATTGCTCGTTTACGTTGTTGTAATTGCGTTTCGTAGTCTTCTAGGAAGTTTTGGAAGTTTGTATCGCCTGGATTATACACTAAGCCCACGTCCAGGGCGAATCTATTCACATGTATCCATAGGTAGTTATTCCCATTTAAGTAAGTAGATTCAATGAGATTGTGTTTCAGGTTGTTGTGGATGTAAATCGACACACCGCCTCCTCTTGCATCTGTCCTTATGTTGTAGTAGTGCGTGTAGTTTGTAATTTGTAGTTCCAGCGTTTGGGTTTCTGTAGCTATCCATGTTTCTGTAAGTAGTATGATGTGTATTGTGTTGGGGGTAGATTGTAGAATGCACTTCAGCTCATCTAATTTGCCTTTTTTGCGTAAACTTCGAGCGTTTAGGTACAGAAAAGTTAATCGTGATTTGTTGGTTTGTATGTCTTGGTAGTTGGTTACTATTTGGTAAGTGATGTTATCTGTCACAGTAGCGGTGCTTGAGGGTGTTCCATGTTTTTTGGTTCCATGGTAATAATGCTAGGTGTTCCGTGTATGTACTTTATTGTTAGGTTCGTTTCTCCACTAGCAATACGTCGCTTGAGTTCGTCTTTTACATACGTGTAGTATTTGTACTGGGACGGTGTCTGGTCAGAAAATACTTTGATATTGGAAGGAAGTTTATCTTTATTGCGAAGTATGTATGCAGAGTGTTCGGGATTGTCGAAACAGACTTTTATTTTTCGAGGTTTGTCTTGGTTGTAGTGGCCAAGTCGAGTCATCTTTATTGGCTTCAAGTCATTTTTCACCAATGTGATGATTTTATGTAACTCGGATTCATCGTTTGATGATCTTGCTTTAGTATTATCACCAGATGGTTCCGGCATGCCAACTACAATAATATTGCACTCTCTTTTTTTACGTTCTTTAACTTCACGTATGATATTCTCGTTAACTTGAAGAAGATTCTCTTGTCTTGTGGAGGTGTTCGGATCGATTTTACCAACAGTTGTCTCAAGTGCGTTAATTTTGTTCTCACCATGCATAACTTTTGTTTGAAGTTGTGCTAGTTGACTCTTAATGTTGCATTGTTCGTTTGCTATTTGAGTAGATGTAGTCTTGAAATCTTTGATCTCTATTTTTAAGTCAGTGATCTCTTTTTTGACTTCTATGATACTTTCATTCATTTTACTCATCAATTTTGCGTTGGAGTCGACACAGTTTTCAAGCAATGAGGTAATTCGTGACAGTTCGGATCGAATATTTTTTATGTCTTCAGAACACTGGCATTCACGGTCGAAAGTTTGTTTGCGTTTACGGTAAGTGATTTGTGGATCTGAGACTTCATTATTTAATTTAGATAAATCTGGTTGCGATCCCCCGGCTCGGGTGTTTTGCGGTGGAGATCTCATTGCTTGCATTTTAATGCAAATAGATTACCTTGTGATGTTTCAAGATTTATTCCGCCGTGAACGCAGCCTAATGATGACGTTTATATCATATTTACATCATATTGTACCATATTCACGAATTGATTTCCTGGCGTAGGAGTTTAAGGCCGCCTAAAGACGTGATTTCTCTACAAAAATGTTGACAAGCTAGTATACATAATAAAGAATCGTCATTCAGAATATTTTTTATCAGTTCCTCTACTTGGACTGGAAACATACTAGAATAAGCCCGAATTTCCAGCCGTTTAATCCTTAATTAGTCGGATAAATTAAAAGTTAAGAGCTATTTACACAAAAATGGCTAAAATTGCCATTGTATTGAATAAATTTTTAATATCACTTGTGAATCAGTAACTTCGATCAGGTTAACTCGTCAACCTTTAGAACCGCAACTAGACTTACAGCACCAACTTACCGGATACGAGTAGTTGTAGTAGGTGTGCGATTCGGTCTGGTCGTGTATAGGCACGGTGATGAGGTTGGTGCGTGCGCGCGCTCGCTCGCCGCCGTGCGCGTGCCCGCGCGGGTCGCCGGCGCTCGCCGACATCTGTGGACATCACATACTTTATCTATGTTTCTTCTAACAATTTATTATGACACTTGCACTCCTCTTTTTTTGTTAGGTAGTATAGACAACCAAGTCTAAATATCGAGTTTTTTACATAGCTATAACATATTATTCGTTACTTTTTCTTCGTTTTCGTTTATTAATAACCTGAAATTCTCACTGGAATTGTTTGACTTAAAGTGTCAGGTACATTGTAGGTCAAACCGCATGGTGATTGTGGTGAGTATGGAGAGTAAACACAAATATATAAATAATTATTAATGTCAGTGGTAAATACTTACAGTAATAGGTTTGACAACAGCTACCGAGCTAAGCGGGGCTTCTGGTTCAGGCTTGGGCTCATTATTACCCGTTGACACATGTCTGTGATTTATATGAGCTTGGAGATCCCTCTGTAAATTACATACATCCATTAATATCACAAAAATCACTACATAGTATAAAAAAAAAGTTGCTTTCCACTGTCTGTCCCTATGTATGCTTAGATAGATCTTTAAAACTACGCATTAGATTTTGATGCGGTTTTCTTAATAGATAGAGTGATTCAAGAGGAAGGTTTATATGTAAAAAAAAAACAGAAATACCCACGGCAACGGGCACAACGCGGGAAAAACCTTGGGGCGCTGCTAGTATGTAATAGTACATTTTGTTATTACATATATTAGGTTTTTCAAGATCCATTGACATAGAATTAATACATAATGGTACTTATATGATTATGACCTGTGAGCATATCTAAATCACTAGAAAAGATAAGAACATTCTAACTCAATATTTAAACGAAATGTTATGTCTGTACTAATTGTGTTTTTACCTTTTTATTTATTACAAAAAATCTGTTATTACTGACTGAAGACATACCTGTGATAGATAAGTTCTTCTACATCCAGTGTTCCCATATCTGGTTCCGGAATGAGTGCACATGAACACTGTGCCTAGTCCTGTCTGTTCCACTCTCAATACCTGAATAAAAATATAATATTTGATCATATGTCTAGAGAAACTTCTTAAAATAACTTTGTTAACAAGGATTTCCTTTTAAACTGCTTGAATGGTATTGTGCAGGCTTATATTCAAAATTACAGTATAATTACCTTTTCTCTACACCGAGGACAGTGAGTATGATCCGATCTTGCACATGATAAACAAAATACATGTTTGCAGGGAATCTGAAAGAGTTAAGTATTAATCAATATTACCAACAAAGTTACAGAACAAAGGAATATGAAGCAGTTAATTGTAAAAGCTATAATATGGATCAAACAATTACAGGTTCAGGTAAATAGTATCTATACTAACCATCCTTCCATAAATGAGTATAGGTTTGGAACAAATATCGCAACAATAGATCATTGGATTGAGCACTTTCTCTCCAATAAGACTGGCCCTGTGGCTCCAGTCCAGGCGAAGCATGGGCTCCGGCGGACCGCGGGTCAGCGTCGTGAATACTGGGGCTTCTAGCTGAGATATGTCGGAAGGTACTTCCACTAAAAATAATTAAAATAGTTTGTACTAACAAATATATATTAGTAGCTGAAAATCAGTATATTTTGTAAATAAAAGGTTCTTACGTTTAGCCGGTTCTGCAACTTCCTCTCTCTCTTCTTTCGACTCCTCCATCGATGTATCTTCCGGCTCCTGAGAGGTTTCTTCCACTGAACATTCTTCTTCATCACTTGACATAACTTTAGGTACTTTCTTGCCTCTCCCGCGGCCTCTGCCTCGACCCCGGCCACGGCCGCGACCTCGGCCTCTTCCTCTTGCATTTCTTTTCTCAGCATTCATGATAAAATTTAAATTTTAACCTCAATGGGCTGATGCTACAGAGCTTAGACTGATTCTATGTCTTCCTTGTAAACAAAAGTACGAATTGTTTACTTTTTGTCTCGTTAATAATAATATTTTCTTTTTATATTTCAATGTAATTTGATAATTTTCTAAATTTTCTTACGGTAAAATTAATATCTTTCGTCAATAACAAACGAAATAATCAATTATGACAATCAATCAAATCAAACGAAGCACAAACGAAGTTTGCTTGTTTGCTTCTTCGCAAAGGCAAGCAAACTGTCAAAAAATAAAATGACATTCCGACTGTATAGGTTTGTTTCGTAGTGCTGGCTATTATAGAAAATCAATTGTTTGAATTGAAAATAGTCGATTATTAAGATTTAATCTGTGTCTATGACCACAGAATATTATAAATATTCTAAATATGAAGGAAAGTGTTGACGTGTTCAGGAATTATGACAAACGCTATATATACGTGTAAAATATGCCATTATATTCCGCAGGAGGGCGCTTAGCGCTTATTTTAAACAATTCATGAACGTACTCAACCCTTTTTACCCGATTGCGACAGAAGGAGGGTTTTGTTTTTCAGTAGAGAGTTCGGCAATAAATAAGGTATTGGTCATAGTCCATTACTTTTAATTATACTTACAACTATCTAAAGTTGGTACACTGTATTTGTTACTTACTGCAAAGCTATAACATAGGGTTTGTTACAGACGTTACTTCAAAACCTACCATTAAATCATATCCATAAAAACACCACCTTGTACCCTTAATTCGACGTCGTCCAGTATACTTCCCGTTGAATAAAAAAAATTCTACATAAAAAAATAGACCATATTATCTTAGCGTTAGTTGTTATAATTGCACTTTGATCTACCAACTACCTACCTTGTCAAAAACTGCAACGCGTACACATCGACGGAATACGCGACGCGCAGTAGCCGGCGAAATGGCAGGAAAGGAAGGACTCGGGGCTTGGGCTCTCAGTAAGTTGAATTTTATTTGTTGTTTTACGGCTTATTTCCTTTAAATGGGTTCTTAGTTAAGTATTAAATTGGCTGTAAATAGACACAGAAACCTCTTCGCTGCTGTGAAATCAAACGGACAGACACACGATGGTATATCTACGTAGAGGGTTCCGTTTCCTTTTGAGATATAATACAACATGGAACTCTAGAGACCCCTGCAGTTTAAATAACTAACTAAAAGTAAAAAAGTATTGTTATTCCACCACTGGGCAAAGGCCTTGAATCTCACCGAAGATATATCAATTAATAAGAAATGTAACCTATGTAAGTATTATTAGCCTGTAATGTCCCACAGCTGGTCAAAGTCCTCAGTACGTACAGTAGTTTTACTATAAAAATATTTTCTCAATAAGGGATTGAAATATTACAGTAAAAAGATAAACTTAATCAAAAGGAAGGAAGACTGTTGCCTGTTATACTAGAGTTGGAAGCTAGACACTTGCGGGAGCAACGCAAAAGGCAGAAATATTCATTTGCCGAGTTGTAGGGCTCCTCGCCAGTTAATCGTTAGTTGAGAACTTCAAATGGTACTTAGAAATAGTTTGTTCATATTTCATCTAGCTAGATATATAGAAACAGTAAATACTAACATTATTTTTCCTATATAATCCTATCTTTACCACAGTGGTAAAAGTCTTACCCGCGCAATTCCTGATTCTTATTTTACATTGAATTATATTGTATTGGTCCTAAAGTTCTAGCCATAGAAGGTGTCTCATTGTGTATATTTAGTATTCTTCTTATCACATTTTTTTGTTTACAAAATGCTTATAGAAATCGAGACAGCGTAGAGACACAGAGTAGATTTAATAGCAGAGGACAAGAAATAAGTTTTTATCATCTGTGTCTCATCCCAGGTTTAAAAAAACTGTGAATCATACATTGAGTTATATGTACTAACGTAGTACCTGTGCGTAGTACGTATAACTCAATGGAATCATATCGATATACCTAACTGAGCATTATTTTTTGTAAGTCCTTGAAATGATACTTAATTAAAAAAGATAGTAAGTATTACCTATTGTCCGTTTAGTGATAAGTTTATATATTACTAGTAGCTCCCCGCGGTTTTACCTGCGTTGTGCCCGTTCCCATGGGATATTCGGGATAAAACATAGCCTAAATCAGATTGATGGTTTCAGAGATAAGCTCGTAAAAAAAAAAACCCAGTACTACAGATAAAATCTTATGACTATCCCGTGCCCGTGTTAGACGCAACCATGGAGGTAGGTAATAGGATACATGTTATTACGCAAGTGCGCAGTTTAGTGGCCTGAGGATTTGCTGGCAGCTGCCGACAAGGCGGTCACGGCCGGTTGTCGCCCCGACTCGCTACCAAGGGCTTGGTACAACTCATTACCCATACAACTTTTAATACAACATATTTACACTTTAATACAACCTCATACATAGTGATATGTAATTCTGAAGTGTTACTTCGCTGTAGGGAAAATGTTTTTGACCTCTTCCCTTTTATTCCAGAAATAATATTAAAGTTTGTTGCTAGCCTATTGACATTTTTCTAGAACATTTTTAGGTTATGTAACTTAGGTAACAAAACAACGTTTAATTTTTGTCGGTTTGAGCGGTCCAGTTCGGTGTATGATGTAGGTGAAGAGATATAAAGAAATTCAAAAGCTTTTAGGTGTGTGCTGTATAATGAAATTATTTAGGTATTAAGGTAGGTACCAACTTAAATCTGACCTAAAGAGTAAGTTATGTATTAATGTAACGTTTAAAATACAATATATAACAAATACGTATTTATAATCGAACTCGATTTAAACACTTACCACCTTAATCATAAGCGATATCTAACTTAAACAGTGTTTTAAAGTGTTTCGTCTCTTTCGCTCTTTGGCAAATAGCGTATGTCGGAAAGGGACAAACTATTTAATAGCTGCAGTGCTGTTATTATTAACAGCACTGCAGCTAAACGCTTATGCGTTTAAGGATAAATTTTCTTTTCTTTCTCCAAAGTTCCATCTCTAGTTCCTTCATAAAATGTACCAAAATATATTCACTCATTTTATAACACAAATACCTATAAATAAATATAAATAGGTGTAACTTCCTACTGCGTAAATCGTACGTGTTTCTCTATTCGACTTCCATCTATTCTGAAAAATGGCGAAACGTAGGGTAATGTTAGTAACAAGATATAAATATAAAAATTGGCAAACATTTCACACTTCCTTGAAATTTGGCGGTTAATGACGTCTGTACAGTTATATGAATTTGGGTAAATTATGGTAGACTTCAAAATATTCTCATTTTAATTATGTATTTATGTAGTTGCAAAAAGATACGGAACCAAAACAAATTCAACGTTTCTATCTCGAACCACGGACAACTAAACTCGGATTTGGTGAATCAATTTTGAAGTATTGATCTTAGTTTAGCTCGTAGACTAGGATTAAGGTTGAACTGATCGGGTTCAATTGTAATGTTGAAATTGGAGCATATTGCAATAGTAGGTACTAAACAGTAAAAGATTTTTTGTTGGCAGCCTATTTAAAAGAAGTTTTTCTTTCTCTATGGTATTTTTTTAGGGTTGTACTGTGGTCCCCACTTATCTTGTCACGAATTGTCTTTATCATGCTTAGATATTTAGTACGCAAACGTGTACATGTAATTAATTTAATCTTATAAATAATTAGCGGTTTCTTTGTCCATGGAAACAATTATCTAGGTAAGTAATTACGTTTTAATTTAGATATTGCTATTTTAATATGTTTCAGTATTATTCTACTGATCTTATTATCTTACTGATGCTGATGTACTTATAACCTATCTGCATAATGGCCCAAATACCGACATAATCTTTTGAGGAGAGATTAGATAATATTATTTTAGGCTTTATTTTTATTAAGATACATATTATCAGTAGTGCTGTATACCTTGTACATCAGTCTAGAGAAGGCAAGTTCACTTTCAGGAATTCTGTCGAACAGCTTGGTAGTTTCAGCCACAATCTCGGAGACGATGGCCTTCACTATCGGAGTGGACAAGCTGTTAGTTTACTAAAGTTATCTTTGCCAAGGCGGATTTGAATATTACCCTTAGTTGCATTATGTTTTTATCTTTTAGTAACATGCTTCGGAGGGCACTTTGAATTGTCGGTCCCGGTTGTTTCAATCGTTAGACCATGTCGGAGGCCTTTAGGCGGTCTAAAACTCCGACACCAGGTTGGCCACTAACCTACTCGAACTTATTTAATTTTAGTAACGATATTATGAAATCTACCAAATCTCAATAAATGAACGTAGCAAATTCAATAGTTAATTAACATCAATCAGCCATAAACAAACATTCACTCTTATAAATTCACTATGACAGAAGCATTACTTTATGTTTGTTCATTCGTTCCACTTGGGAACTCAAAGATGGCTGCCTCGGTTAACTGGTTCCATTAAATGGCGTGGGTGTGGACTATTTAAGATTGTAATCTCTACTACTGATTGTAAGCTTTGAAATGATCTGAACTGAAGAATATTATTGATATTTTGATTTCGGAACCTATTATTGTTTGCGCAACTTGTACACTCGTATCTAAAACGCAGGGAAAAGGGGCTTTTGCTTTTGCTAACCATATTTTTTGATATGGTGTAGATTTGAAAAAAATAGCTGTAGGTATAGAAATCTATTGACGTGGTGTTTTTTGGTCCCACGTTTTAGAAAAACAAATACTTTTTATCAACTTATTTCTATCATCATAAACCTTAAAGAAGATAGCGTAGGACGCATAGGTGGAGTTATAAATAAAAATATGTAGGTATTTCATGATATGAATAATGGATACTACTTATATCACCTATCTACTGAACATCAAAAAAAAAATCAAAATAGGGGAAAAAATACTCTAAAAAATAACGTTATAAATCTGGAACTCTCACATCTGCCTCTATTCTGGACTAAAGAAACTGGACAAAGACTCCCTAATGTTACGATTCCTATAAAATAACCCTCATAATAATTACAAGAGTCGAATACAATAGGGAGTGAACTTTTCTTTTGTAATCAACTCGGTCTTTAACTCAATCAAGAATGACAATAAAAAGCTTAGCGCTACTGCATTCAACTATAGAGTATCGATTATTTTTTTAAATGTAATAAAAATACAACTTTCTTCTCAACTGTGTTTACAAAGAGGTTTTTATAAGGGTTGAACAATGCAGTTAAATTAAAACTGGTTTCAATTGGATATTATAATGTGGGGTAGGTAGGTACCTATTGTGTTCGAGATTTAAGACCTCTAAAGTAAGTGCTCGCTAATTTGTATCGTCGTTTTATTTAAAGATATATCTTAGACATATTATTTTAATTTAATTTAATTTTAATTTTATTAATCTTAAAGAAAACATCGTATATCTTAATATTAAACACAAATGAGGTTGACCCTTACATAAAAGGAGAAATATCAATTTCATCAATCTAATATTTTCTTGAGCGATTTTTGTTCAATCACTTGAAACAAAGGCACAAAACCTTTTGTGAGCCGTATTATGATTACAAGATTAAGGAGTTATTTCAAATTGATATTGTGTGGCCTTTGAAAGTGGGACAATAATCTATTCCGTTGATTTAAAATTCAATCAGACAGCGCTATGCAACGTGGTCGATTTTGTATGCAATCATTTGAGACAAACATGGACTTTTCATTATTCAGCTTTGTTTAGTTTTCGAGGATTGAGATTTACATTTATAACCGTTTTTAAGCGACCACTGACTTCAAAGTAGATTTTTACGAGATCTACCTTTTTTGAAATCGGTTATAACATTGAACCACGGATTTAGTTGATTTTGATACCTAACCTACCTCTTTATTTCCGTCGTTTATAAACTGACTAGCAGTACCCCACGGTTTTACCCGCGTTGTGCCCGTTCCCGTAGGAATTTCGGGATGACAAATAGCCTACGACCTTCCAGTTGAATGTGGCTATCCATTGCAAAAAGAATCAAATCAAATCGGACCAGTAGTTCCTGAGATTAGCGCGTTCACCCAAACATACTCTGCAGCTTTATATGTAGTACTAGCAGCGCCCCGCGGTTTTACCCGCGTTGTGCCCGTTCCCGTGGGAATTTCGGGAATTTTTTACATAAAAACCTTCCTCTTGAATCACTCTACCTATTACAAAAAACCGCATCAAAATCCGTTGCGTAATTTTAAAGATTTAAAGCATACAGACAAACAGACAAACAGACACGAAACAGAGACGACTTTATTTTATACTATGTAGTGATTAGTATAGATTTAAATAATAGCCTAATGAAAAGGTGTGCTCCAACCCGAACCTTACTCTTAAAATAATAGTTTAAAGTCGGTTTTTTTTTCTAAAAAGTAGCTACTAAAGTAATAAACTACTAAGTAAGTAATAGTGTTGTTTATAATGTCGTTAAATACATACTGTACGTAAGTAGTTACTCGTTAAGTTAAGTAGTACGGGTATACGACCGTATTGACTTTAGATTGTGCAACAAATGATGCAATAACAGCAACTATTTTCATAATACATACTTCCAATTTATGGGCCCAAAGCTTTATTTGGGTCTCGTATTTACTTACATATGAACTAACTGTCGAAAGATAACTCGGTAAGCTCCATTCTTGATCTGCAACTAGAACAACTGAAGATCTAAGTACATAAAACGCTTCCGTGAAAAATACTTCTATGAAACTGGTGCCTACGAGGTGATAAAAAACATTAAAAATAATAAGCTTTTTACTAGAAATATTCCACTGCTCTGAGTTCTCATCTCACTGAAGATATCTCTACAGTAAGGAGGATTATGCACGAGGTGATTACGTTCGACGAAAAACTAGGTAGTCCTTTAAAGAACCTAAATAACAAGTGTAATTAGACCCGTCTGGTTGAATAATATGTTTTGCACTGACATTTATTGGGCTTCTAAAGCCTTGGCCCAGATTAAACAAGCCTTATAGGTCAATAAGTTACTGGATATTATGTCTTAGTCCAATATTGGGGATTGGTGTTGTAATTCGTTGTTACGCCTGTGCCTCGTAATAACTTTTCACAATGTATATGTAACAGTATCAGTTGCTTAGTACATTCCATAATACAAGCTTAGAGCTTAGTTTGGGTCTAATTAACCGTGTGTGAATGTGTACTGTATTTTCTATACTATACTAATATTATAAAGCTGAAGAGTTTGTTTTGTTTGTTTGTTTGTTTGTTTAAACGCGCTAATCTCAGAAACTACTGAACCGATTTGAATAATTCTTTCACTGTTAGATAGTCTATTTATCGAGGAAGGCTATAGGCTACATTTTATCCCGGATTTCCTACGGGAATGGGCACAACGCGGGTAAAACCGCGGGGCGCTGCTAGTAATATTATAAAGCTGCAGAGTTTGTTTGTTTGAACGCGCTAATCTCAGAAACTACTGATCCGATTTGAAAAAATCTTTTTGTAATGGATAGCCACATTTAACGGGAAGGTTATAGGCTACTTTTCATCTTGAAATTCCCACGGGAACGGTTACAACGCGGGTAAAACCGCGGGGAGCTACTAGTTTTTAATATTTCTTATAATCTAATTATAATTGGTAACGTGGCAAGTTATATTGATAAGTTTTCTATCTAAATCTTTTTTATATTCTATTTCTTTCTGTTTAGCTACATATATGAAAATATCCTGAATTGAGCTATCTTAGGTTAATTTCAGATTTCTTATTCATCACTATCACTACATAGTATAAAACAAAGTTGCTTTCCGGTGACTGTCTGTCTGTCCCTATTTAGATTTTAAAAAACTACGCAACGGATGTTGATGCGGTTTTTAAAAAAGATAGAGAGATACAAGAGGAAGGTTTATATGTATAAAAAATCCGGAAATTTCCCACGGGAAAGGGCACAACGCGGGTAAAACAGCGGGGCGCTGCTAGTAACTCTATATGTCTGACGGACACTGAGCAATAGTCGCTAAAGTGGATCGCCAAACATTCATCTTATAGAAATACCAATAAACAAAACTATGAATAACTAGCAGCGCCCCGCGGTTTTACCCGCGTTGTGCCCGTTCCCGTAGGAAATCCGGGATAAAATGTAGCCTATAGCCTTCCTCGATAAATAGACTATCTAACAGTGAAAGAATTATTCAAATCGGTTCAGTAGTTTCTGAGATTAGCGCGTTTAAACAAACAAACAAACAAAACAAACTCTTCAGCTTTATAATATTAGTATAGATAAGAACTTAAAGAAGATATCAAAGTCGTTATGTAAGTAGCTTTAACTTAACAATAGGTCTTCCGATATGTTAACGTGCACATTATCGTAATTCACTTTATCAACACAGTATAAGTGACCGACTTCTTTACAATGACATCGAAAATCGATAGGATGACACTGACCCAGATTATTTTAATATTTTCCCTTTATTTGTCAGTATTTTTTATTCCAATATTTATTTAAAGTTTTCGAGAGTGAAACTTGTGGCTACACAGGCTACTAAGCTGTTCAATCTAGTTTATTATTAGGACTAAAAAGTGCCTACCTAAAATTACTAAGTATATTTTTGCTATAAACAGTACGGAGGTACTCGTAAGGTTTGGTAAGCCATTTTGAATCTATTAAAAAAAAGTTTTCGGAACACGGAAATTCTGTAAAGAAAAACTGTAACAAAATTCCACTGAGAATAACTATTAAAATACTAGGTTAAACTAACAAGTTAATATATTATTCTTGTAGTAGAAAATGTTAAATATCGGCGACCGGCGACGCGGGCGGTTCACCTCGCCTCGTCTCTCCCTCGATACTTTGATCTCTCTTAAAACTATTTAAATAAACGAACACAGTTGTATTTATACATTTTGATCAGATCCTTGGTATAATTTCTTTGGGGTGTATCTAAATAATCATGTTTAAAGGGACGTCAACTCGTGGCCTGACCCCAGGGTCAATAAACCTTTATCCAACATTTTAATAAATCGTTTTGTTTTATATTATGTTGAACTTTTTTTATTAAACAAGTGTGACTCTCGTTTTTGTATCTGTTGTTTATCGTGTTGCCCTCACTGCGCTTCGGTTAATCTAGATTTCTTGTTGGATATTCAGAATTAAATACTGCCCATTGTCTCTGTGTAATTACTAATTACACAAATACAAATTTAACATAACATTAAATTAGTATTTGTTGATATAGCGGCAATAGAAATACATCATCTGTGAAAATGTCAACTGTCTAGCTATCACCGTTCTTGAGATACAGCCTGGTGACAGACGGAACGACGGACAGACGGGCAGCGAAGTCTCAGTAATAGGGTCCCGTTTTTACCCTTTGGGTACGGAACCCTAAAAAGAAAATCATAGAACTAATGCATTTAGTAATTAAATGCATAAAATTGCAGTCATGTCATGGAAATTTTAACGACTGAATTGCAACTGCAAGAGGCTGACACAAAGCAACCGTTAAAGCTATTCATACTCTTATCACACTAACTTACTATATACCTATATACTTTAAATATTATACAGTTAGTAGAACCATAAAGACCCAGAGTAATGTAGAAGATATAAATGTCAAACTCACTTAACAATTCATTGGATAAACGATGACGGTTCTATCAGGATAGACTCAATTCAGATTGAGCTGCATTTTTCTGGTTGCATCTGCTATGGATTTGTAGTAGATGCAGATTTCAAGGTTCTTTATGTAACTGCCTATTTGACCTAGGGTATCTAGGAGTATCTAGAAACAACATTAATGAATGTAGGTTTGATTGAAATATTTACATTTGAAATGAATGTTCTAAATTTTACTGGTTAGTGCACCCAAAATAAGATATTTCTGCGATAAGATATAAGATATTTATAGGTAGGTTTAGTAGGTACTCCAGCTAGTTAATTATATCAACATTATTTAAATTATAGGACTCCAAGTGACGAACATTGCCTAAATGTGGCCGACTGCCAGTTTTACTGACTGTACCCATAGCTATACCTATAGTTACCTACAGATAACACGACTGCCATTAAATAAAAGTGTTATTTTGTATTGTTAAGCGACCATAAAAACTGACCTAGCTCAACGCTAGGCATTGTATTGTAGGTAAGTACTAGGTTGATACTAGGTTACATTGTTAAGTGCTTATTGCTCCAATCTGGTTTTAATTTGAAATACAAAACAAATCACATTATCAATAGCAGTAATTAAATTAATGTTAACGATATCTCGTGGCACGCAAACTTTAACACGAAGTAAATAGGTCTGATGGAAAATTTCCAGATTTTTCTATGAAATTAAATCTATTTAAATGAAAACAAACGGAGCAATCTCATTGTAATACAATGGAATATTATACAGGGTTCATTCAACATCGAATATTGTAATTCAATAAATATCTTCTAATGCATTTGTAGTTTCTTAGCATTATTGAATTATAATGTTTTGTTTACACTTAGATTTGATGTTAATGTTTGAGGAAAATCTTGTTTCTACGTTTGGGCTGCGTATTTAAATTATTTGTTATTTTACAGAAAACTTAAATCACTTTGAAAGCATTAGCATTATAAAAAACCTTTTCCAAATATGTCATGTTCCTTGTCTCCTTAGACAGTGAGTGGTAAGGGAGGGACTGCCAAGGACCGGTACCTGCATAAGTTTGAATGCATTAGTGGGAAACTATTTCTCAGCAGTGGGATATTATAAATAAACTAGCAGCGCGCCGCGGTTTTACCCGCGTTGTGCCCGTTCCCTTGGGAATTTCGGGATAAAAAGTAGCCTATAACCATCTCCTTGAATGTATCTATTACAAAAATAATTATTCAAATCGGTCTGGTAATTTCCGAGCTTAGTACGAATATTCAAGCAAACTTACAAATTATAATATTAGTATAAAAACAAATAGATGAAACATTATGAGACTTTGGGATCTTAGTGTCATATCTGACTTGGTGTATTATCTTGGTGATTATCAGACGTCATTGTGACGAACACCGATCTTGCAATAGTACCGCTTATTTGGCACATCCCTGCACTGTTGATGATTGCTTCTACGTATGATGCATCGTCCATTACTGCACACCACTTACAATAAACTTTTAAAAATCTCTTACTTCATTTCGGATATTTAAAGATTAGGTAGTAAAGTAAAAAATTAACGATAAAAGGCGATACAATTTGCAACCATAAAGTGTAGAGATGCAAGATTTACATGAATTACCTATAAGTAAAATCACTACATATTATAAAACAAAGCCCCGACCGCGTCGGTCTGTCTATCTATCTGTCTAGGTATGTGTTCGCGATAAACTCAAATACTACTGCACGGATTTTGACGCGTTTTTTTAATAGATAGTGATTTAAGAGGAAGTTTTATATGTATAAAAAATCACAAAATTCCCACGGGAACGGGCACAACGCGGGTAAAACCGCGGGGCGCTGCTAATACAATATAATTGAAATCGACGCTATATTTATTATTAAACGCGGTAATAAACCGGGTCCTCTCATATAATACCGACGTTAATCTCGAAGGTGTTCGACCCTGACCCAAAACCGAATGAGAGTTAGTGTTAATAGTGTTGGCATCATGATACCGACCGATATAAATTCCTGGTGAACTAGTACACTACATAAAAGCGACATTATTTATATTAGAGACAGGAAATTATGGCTGCATATTGGAAATTATCCGCGACTCTTTTAAACAGGCGATTTAATTAGCAGTTTCACCCGCGATTAAGATTCTAATCTGAATTTCCTTTTTGTAGAAGCCCACATTATTTTTTAGGCCACGAACGCACTGGCAAGCGGTTTGCTTAGCGCTTAGAGTCTAGAGGCTTCCATTCTAGGTAAGCATCAAGCTAGCTAGGCACCAAGCGAACAGTGCGGCCGGTCGCGAATATTCGCGAACGTTGTTTACCTAGGATACAAGACTCCAGGCTTTAGGCGCCAAGGAAGCTACAGTATTGCCTACCTGCCTGTGAAAGTCACGTCCGAATCAGTTAAGCCGTGTCTGGGATAGGTTGAAGGCAAGATGTAGTGAGCTAGTTTAAAATCTACGACTCAAAGAATTCCGGAGACAAACGTGTATGATGCTTTCAATAGAACACCCTCACAGTTTGTAAACTCCTGTGTTAATACAAGTACATATTCTCGTATTATTCCATGCTCGTACGATCTATTACCTCATACTCATACGAGTATAAAGTACAGTACATCACACCACTTCTCTGCTAATGAAACGAAAAATTAAAACAATGTAAAGCAATATTAAATAACAAGCTGGTTACAGTGGGAATTTTGGGATGAAATTTCAGGATGAAAAGTACCCTATAACCTTCCCGTTGAATGTTGCTATCCATTACAAAAAGAATTATTCAAATCGGACTGGTAGTTCCAGAGATTCAGAGATTAGCGCGTTCAAACAAACAAACAAACTCTTCAGCTTTATTATATTAGTGTAGATATCTTTATTATACTTAATTAATTAATGATCATACCGAGATTTACAGCCAAGACCACAAGACAGCATAAATCATTATGTGTGGTGTGGTATGGTACATGTTTACAATGTGTTTATCTTCTGTATATAATATACATATGTGTAAATAGGTAGGTTTTTATTTATAGATGGCCGAGTTTCTTATGTACCTAATATTTATGTATATAAGTACTTTGTATACACATAGTGTATGTATATAAATGTACATACACGTCTATTGAATAACATTAATATATATTTTATTTATGTAATCTGTTCACGTTTTATTATTTTTTGTCATTTTAATCTTGGGCCGAGTGTAGGGCGTAATCGAAGTACCAAAGTTAATTATAATGTTCGATAACTATAGGCAAGTACTGTACGCTTAGTGACAAAAAGCAAGAAGTGAAAATAAAAAATAGACATTTAGTTAAGTGAGGTCTTTTATTTATTTTTTACTTCTCTGAAAACTTAACCGAAATAGCTTCTAACTACTTTAATATTGTATTTCTTAATTCTGTGTTTTAATACGTCGTGGGCGTGTAAATTACAAAACTTGAATATAAAAACCGGTCCGGCTACTCTATGCATAATAATGTTAAAATATAAAAATACTAATTTTGTACGTAGGTACAATCAACAAAAAATAAGACGCAATACGCGAAAAACAAACGTGTTGTGCAAATTTTTAGAGTTGTCTATCTGATAATAAATCGTATGACAGCTGGTACAGGCGACGACATAAGAATGAAAAAAAAAAAACGTTTTTTTCGATCCTCGTGTACGTTAACCATTGGTCAATTAAAATTATGGACAGACAATTCTTAATACCATTCGTATTTCGCTGCATTGACAAAATAATTTTAAGAATAGAGTGCAGTTAATTTACATAATTTACATAAGAAATAATAATAAACATATTTAATTTTATGTAAGTTTCAACCGTTAATTCCACTCAAAATAAACATAGGAATCATTGAATTAAAAGTGTACATACATAAAACAACAAATCATTTAATTAACATAAAATTTTAACACCTTCTGTTGTTGACCGTACTACAACTATGAATAACATACCTATACAAGTAGGTATGTATGGTATTCATTAGATATGTATACATATATATACTACGTATGTATGTATGTGTGTACATAATACCTAATGTATGGCGTGTTGTTTATCCGGCACGCCTTTATTTTTGAGCTAGACGGAACGAATTCACACAGACACGACTGTGGTAAACATATTATTAGGAAGAGAAAAGAGATTTCATTTAAAACATTCATTCATTCAATAAATCTTAGCTTGATTAGTTTCACCTGCCTGCAGTTAATCTGTTTGCCTAAAAATAGTTATTCCATCCATCATGCCAGACGCGTTGGCACAGTGGCATGTGAAAGCGCTCACTGTGTCGGGCGTTGCGGGTTCGATCCTGCCCGAGTCAACAATATGTGTAAACATAAATGTTGGTGGCGACGTCGGAGAATCAATTACTTATACATACATATATATTCTTGTAAAAGTATAACTAGTAATAATAATAAAGTATTATTCAAATCTTAGTTTTTATTTCGTTCATTTTGTGCTTATGGTGTTATAACATTATGTGTATATTACATTAGGTCGTTCGCCTAATGTGCGAACTTATCTCTGCAAGACTTATCGATACTAGACTATCCATAGACTGAGGATATCTTATTAGGTGACAGCTGCTGTCAATCAGCGAATACACCCAACTACTGTATTCAATAAACTGTTGCGGCCAATGACTAATGTAATTACGCCATTACCTAGTAGGTGCTCATTTCTAACTGACAATTTTAGCTTTTAATTTAAATTGTTACTGATAATTAATATTCTTTATTTTAGAATTTAAATAAATTATGTTATCTTAAATTGCAAATCTATACCAGTTGTACAAGTTTTGTTTAAGATTAGCTTTATTGTTAGACAACCGTTAAAATTATAGTTAATTTATTTAATTAAACCAGTTTTACAGAACTTCCATCATGAATATTGCTTGTGATTCATGGTTTGTTAGAAATTAATGTGCAACATCCGACATTGCTTATATTATCCTACTAATATTATAAATGCGAAAGTTTGTGAGGATGGATGTATGTTTCTTACTCTTTTATGAAAAAACTACTGGACGGATTTAGATGAAACTTTACATTAATATAGGTTATACATCAGAATAACACATGGGATACATTTTATACCGAAATTTCCGCGGAGACGGGTACAACGCGGGTAACACCGCGGGGTGCGGCTAGTTGTTTTATAACGAACACATAATTTCCACCTGTAATAAAGTGTTTATAACTACTAGGTCAGCCACCGTTTTCGGTTTAATAAACTGAATACAGACAGCATATAAATACCTCATAATATTTTAACTCTTAAAAATAAATGAAGTGTGCTTATGGAATGAATATTGAATTACTATCGTACTGCAAATTGCATTTGAAAAAAATATATATGAAGATCAGTATAGACAACAGTGGGCGGTGGTAAATGTCATCGAAACCATTCATTCACTCATTCATTGAACGAACGATGTGCGGTTGATTAAAATGTAGGAACGCGGAACGAAAACCTGCGTATACGCAGTTGTTATTTGAAGATGCTTGAAATAAAATTGATCACTGGACAGTGGCCACTGGCGCGAATTCTTCAAGGTCAAATTAATATCGCGAACAATTTAGCGAAGTCACAAATTTTCGGGAGGTCACGTGAGAGCGGCCGAAGACATTTTTATAACACGGAATTAAAATAATCTAATTCTTTCAAATGGCTTAGATTAAATAGTTTTAAATTCTTGTTGTATTTATGACTGGTCGAACGAGCCAAATAACTGGTATGAAGCAGATGTAATACGCAATTTCCTCTGTTCGCTTTAATTGTATTTGAAACACGTTTTGCTTGAATGAAATTTGAAGAACTAACCTTACTTTAAACTAAATTAGAGTAGAAATAAAACCTAAAGAGAGAGAGAGAGAGAGAGAGTTTATGAGAGCCATCATAGACATTATGTCATAAAGTATCATTACTTAAATTAAATCTTGGATATTCAACTAATTAACATTTTTGGGGAATGTTCCAAGAAAGTTGTTAATTGTACAATGAATGTTTCCTGCAGTATAAAAACAATTGGGTATGTAAATATTTGAGTTCATTGCATCCCACAAGGCTTGGCTGGCATTGAAACTCGCGACTTCCGCCGCCCGTGCGGAGACCGTTTCCTTTAATCTTTTAAGATTTTTCAACTGTTATCTATGACAGACATCCTACTTAATCCTTTATTATCAGATTAATACTCGTACCTTAATGAATTTAGTCATGTATACAAGAGGGTTTGTCTGTACTAACTAGTTTAAGATGAAAAATGTTTTTGGGTAAATAACTACGTTTAGGAAAAAGGTTATTGTTACATTTACCCCTAAATTCCTGTGGGAACGGGTACAACGTCGGACACTGCTAGTGTTCTATGATAGACAAATTTTTTCCTTATTATATCAGATCATTACAATCATTTATAATCACGAGCTTAGTCATTTGTAAAATTGTTGCAAAAAATGTGTAACAGAAAAACTCTAAGAACTCGAATCGTCAGCGAATATATTTGCACGTGCTATCATCTCTTGGCATCACAATAGAAGAGGGAATCCCAGTTTGAAGTAACGTAGTGTAGGCGTTTACCGAGGTTAATGGTTCTATGAGAAACTAGTACTCAAATAACTACTACATGTGGGCCTGAGTCTAGATGCCAAAAATTAAACCGAATATTACGTACCAGGATGAGTAAGCCTTCATACATGAGCCATACGTTGTTAATGACAAGTACTACAATTATCAATAGCGATCGGTTGGAGTCAAAGAAGTCTTAGCTGATAACTGTAACTGCAACGACAATCATCATCGTACTTGGCTCTTGTCAATTAGTACGATGGGCATGCAGACTTCTCGACCTGTTCAGGTTCAGTGCAAGCTCCTTTTCCTCTCTATATAACATGACAGTTATATTTTCCTTTATTTAAAAGCTAGTTAGGAAAGGCCCTAGAATCAGTCACATGTGCCAGTCATGTCACTGATTATACGGCGCTCAAATGACAGGGTTAGTGGATGATTCGCACGAATATCGCCCGAAACGTGCGAGTCGACTCCTTTAAATATTATGTTATGACACACATCACCACAAAAATTTCGTTCTGATAGAAATTCTACTAACTACTTACACAAGTGGATATCAACTATAATCAAACCTAGATCTAGATTCTAGACTCAACCACATTATTGTGTAACAAGTATCAGTTTTTGCTCACAAGTAATATGGAGTATTGATTGCAAAATATCAATAGTTTACGATAGTCGATAGGAGCTTAGGTATTAAGCAAAAATTAGTTTACATAAGAGGGCATTGCCTTTTAAATTGAATCACATTATGTTAGTCAGTCCATGACAATGAGCATACACATAATTAGAACTATACCTTAATCAATCAAATGGTTGGTCCCTTTCCAACAATACGCTATTTTCTAAAGAGTAAAAGGGACAAAATACTTTTAAACAACGCTTAAGTTAAGGAGCGTTTATGAATAAGACGTTAAGCCTGTAATGTCCCACTGCTGGGCAAAGGCCTCTCATCTCACTGAAGATATCTGTACAGTAAGAAGGATTAGGCGTAATCACCGCGGTTGCCTAATGCGGGTTGGTGATGTCAAACCCGAGCCAGGTCTCAAAAGTTGGAAACATGTTTTAGCTCGACTCGCGAGTGGAACCCAAGACCTCAATCTTGGCCGGCGAGTGCACCGATAGACTACAATAGATACTGCTGTTGTAAATATAAATAAAGGAAAAGTATAATTTATTCACGAAAAAATGCGACGCAGTATTTTATATCGAACTGATAACACTGTGCTCTCAAATTACAAAGAGTTCATCTTACATTGATCTTTATACACCTGATAGACCTTTCACATTGCATGTTATCAGTGTGTACTGAAGTGTTGTCACAAGAAATTGTAATTAATTGTGTCGATAGGTCAATTATTTCCAAAAGAAGTAAATTATCTCGGGATATGAAAATGTAAATAAACAATTGACGATCTGTATGAAGAGAACTTGCTTACTTGTTGACTTCATTTCATTTTAACCGATTTTAACAACTGAAGGAGGAAGTCATCAATTCGGTCGGGGTTTTATGGGTCAAATACTTTGGTTGGAAAATAGGCCTTACTCTTTTAAAACGAAATTATGTCAAGCAGACCTTTTTAGAATGGACAAGGAAGATAATCTCTTTTTAAAAATTTTAAACCATTTCACGGGATTTTGAATTGAAACTACGTTTGCTTCGCACAGAAGACTTCTGTGACCATCCTATAGAGCGGCCGAAACGTCAGATAAAAATGTAAAATAAAAAAACTTGAGAGGTGTCAAGGGACACCCGGATGGAACGAAGTTTATTTATTATCAACAAAAACTGTTCAATGCGAAATAAAAAGACGAAACGAAAATATCTAGCTTGCTTTCTATAAGAGAGAGAGAGTGAGAGACAGAGAAACATGCGCGCGCATGTTTCTGTGTCTGTCTCTCTCTGGCGTGCGCAAGTTTCTCTGTCTGTCCCTCTCTGGCCTAAAAAATGTCGTTACCATTTTTTCTGTCTAGCCCCCTTTCGCAACGCGCGATAAGGAACATCGTTCCAAAACGAAGTGTATCCGTAAACGTCGTTTCAATTATAAATGTAGTAGTGTTCGCTTAAACTTCAGAACCCAATGTCACGAGAACATAATAAAGCAAAGAAGATTCTTGTATGTGGTTTTAATCTGAGGGCGCTTTTCCTTCAGAGCTCTGTGCTACATCAAATAATGTCTAATCATAATAATAATAATAAATCTGTCTGTGCTGCTCGAACCTGCTTAAAGGTGTAGGCATTCGTGTCGTTTATTTAAGTATCCTTGCACATGCATTAACAAAACATATTGGTAAACGCAACAGGGACAGCTAATTTATAACAATGTAGATACAATTAATAATGGCTCTCTCTTTCTAGTCGTACTTCTTGTCTGAGCCAGACGTGTACAGTCGAACTTATAATAAACTAGCAGGGCCCTGCGGTTTTACCCGCGTTGTGCCCGTTCCCGTGGGAATTTCGGGAATTTTTATATGTACATATAAACCTTCCTCTTGAATCACTCTGTCTATTTAAAAAAAGCGGCCAAGTGCGAGTCGGACTCGCCCATGAAGGGTTCCGTAGCAGCGAGTAACATAATAAAGAAGTTCTTGAAGTTCGTTGTACTTACTACTACTTACTTACTTAGCGTGTGGGTTGTGATCGATTAACGACCTCACAAACCAAAAAACTAAAAAAATAAAAAAAACTACTAACTAGACCTCGTTCAAACCAATTTTCGGTGTTAGATTACATTGTTATGTACATCATATATTTTTTTTAGTTTTATCATTCTCTTATTTTAGAAGTTACAGGGGGGGGGACACACATTTTACCACTTTGGAAGAGTCTCTCGCGCAAACTATTCAGTTTAGAAAAAAATGATATTAGAAACCTCAATACCATTTTTGAAGACCTATCCATAGATACCCCACACGTATGGGTTTGATGAAAAAAAAAATATTTTTTTCATTTCTAAGTATGGGAGACCCCCCTAAAATTTTATTTTTTTTCTATTTTAGTGTGAAAATATTAATGCGGTTCACAGAATACATCTACACACTAAGTTTCAACAACATAGCTCTTATAGTTTCGGAGAAAAAAGGCTGTGACATACGGACAGACGGACAGACAGACATGACGAATCTATAAGGGTTCCGTTTTTTTTCCTAAAAACGGCATCAAAATCCGTTGCGTAGTTTTAAAGGTCTAAGCATACATAGGGACAGACAGCGGAAAGCGACTTTGTTTTATACTTTGTAGTGATATGTTTACAATATTTCACCTTATTACAATGGTATAAGGTGAAAAACTGTAAACATTTTATGAAGTCAACTGTAGCATCCCATTAATTGTCATTTATATATTCAATTTAATACTCATTCCGCATGATAAGCGAGCAATACTTTCCCAATGCGGAAGAAGCGAGGACGACCAACGATTTCCTACAAAATGATCCGAAAATAAAACTGGATAATTCTGCGTGCTATTTGTATTGTTTTGTAGTAATTAATCATAATGACAATTGTTCAAATATTTAAAATAATATTTTTGAAATGAATTATACGATTTTCTGAGAAAATAACAAGGAACTTTGAATTAGTCTTAAAACTGGGAAAATAGATATATTTGTTTAGAAAAAAATTTAATTTTGTTAAAAAAAATTACCCTAATAACCTTGCATTATGAGTTCATTATTACAGTTTATTATATTTCATGGGTGATTGGCATTTCCAGTTTCGCAGAGACCACAGAGCATAGAATCACCGCCGCGCCCCAGCAGGAGCGCGTGGTGCTTCTATGCTCTGTGGCAGAGACAATGTTTGATAGCAGCATAAACCTCTCAAGTGCAGGGCAGTGGGTTAACTGAAACAAATGGCTGTACAGTTGAACATGCTCTATCTATCGGTACATAGAACATCACATTTTGACACAGTAAACACTCCGTCGACCTACATTTCAGTATTGTTCGCCCGCGGCTCTCGGCCAAATCTATTTTAATTTTTATCTGCGCCCGCGCCGAAGACTTTTCTCCGTTCAATTTTTGCAATGTTTACAGTAAAGCCACGCGGTTTGTGATTTTCACACGATTCTTGCCAACTAATTGGTATAGATACGCAAAATACTTGAATATCACGAAACGTATGTGACGGGCGTAGTAATTATTTATTAATCTGTGTAGAGGATGATGTAATATTGATTGTGATTTCGTTTTAATATGGTCTGTCGACTATTAGCCTTAGATAATACCTTAACACCTGAGATAACCAGAATTGTACCTTAGATAGGAGACTTCATGCGCATGTGCAAATGATATTGTCATCTTTAAACACAAATATGTAAAAACAAAACAGCGCCGATTTCGACCATGTCAACGGTCGAATAAAAACCGAATCATAATCGGTCAATTCGTTTAGGAGCTATCATGATATAGAGTGAAAAGCAGACACGTCAAATAAACATCTCTCTTTTTTCATCATAGGTAAAAATAGCAAATTGGATCTGGAATCTTCGAGATCTAAATCGAATGTTCTGGAATGTTCTAGAAGTTTAAATTTTTATGCAAGCTGTAGCCGATAAAGTGTCAACATTGACGAATGAGGTACTATAGCTTATCACAGCGTGGTTTTCACTATCACCGGGCCACTTTCACGTAATTTTCTCTTTGATGTTTAAGCCCTAAGCCTCCAGGGCTTCGCCTAGTTTCTAAATCAGTTCGGGCATAATTGAGTGATAAATCGTGCAATTACGTCCTCGGGCTATCGGGAAGGTAATTACCCCATACGTCTTGTACCGCGGTAGAACGCACCCACGCATCGAGAACAATATCCGAGATACATCGAAACCTGTTCCCTATGATTTTTATCATAATAATTTATTAGCGCAATTTCTGCCAATTTATGTTGCTGATAAAATGGCAATTCCGACATTTTGTTTCATGACTTTATTGCCTTCCTTTGGTACGAAATATAAATTAAATATTTTTTTTTAATGTATCTATGTTCATAAAATAATTCAATGAAGCTATGATTTTCCTTGTTAAAGAAAGTATACATTATATTTATTTTGTTTCAACCCATTTCTATGAATTTGGGTAATACTGAAACTTATTCGGGAATTTAATATTTGATTAATTAGTGTATATTCCAAATATAAAGTTACCAAATTCAAATTTCTCTGAATACCTTGAGAAGTAAATGATACAAGTTGAAACTTGGCAGATTTATAATTAACTCCGTAACATTAGGACCATTGCAGACTTTATCATAGTCCAGACGGTTTTTTGACTGACTTGTTCGAGTCAGTCAAGTCGTGTTGTCTGTAGTTAGCACTCCTTTATAGGACACATAAGACAAACATTCTGTCTAAGAACAAAGGTTTAATAAGTTGTCTTCTTTTTCTCTTCTATACAGCTACCCATCTATTTCTATATGAAGAGAAGAGATATGAGATAATATCGAGAAAAATTGTCTTTAGCATTCATCTTAGTCCTACAAAAGACTATTTAGACTAGACTAACTGTGACAACTCAAGAGATATTGCCTCTTACGTGGTAAAAAAGACAGTTTTCAAACTGTCTAAAGTCTAGACTAAGATTTGCGCAGTCTCCAAGTCTCGGCTTGGAATGGAAGTGTTCCAATCTTGCCGCTGCATCTGGCGGTCGTCGGCCTGTAATTGGTTGACTATCATAACTTAGGAACAGGAAACGTGGATGCTATCAATCGCTATTACATTAAAATAGAACGCAGAGCAAGCACAATAATTTAATAATTAACAGTTATGCAATTAATATTAACTAGCTTCGTGGTGAAGAGAAATACGTTTCTATTTGAATGCAATCATCATAGTTCATTTAAACTAAAGTTACAGTTGTAAAGTGTCTGCGCAAGCTATCTTTTATCCCAGTTGAAACGAACGCATTTTATGCAAATAAAAAGCTATTAAATGTGTTATATCCAGCTCAGTTTTAACATTATCTTGGTCGAGATAGAATCGTTTTGATAACGCTAGTTTCCGGCCGGTTGGCTCGGTGCCCAATTCATTTGAACACCTACGTCATAGCCATTTGCGTCGGACCACCGGTTTGGACATAAAAATAAAGAGGAATTGTATGACATGTACCAATATGCGACTCTACATGTGTCGAGCTTGTTTGTTTATTTAAACCCGTTAGTGTCTCGTATTCATTAGTTTTATTTAGGCTAGCGCTACCCAACCATACACACGTAATAGCTATCTTCAATCACTATTATGAAACTGTGTTTGCTGTTGCAGCTGAGATTTTCTTTGTTGTTGTTGCTAATTTGACTTCTGTAAGAAAATATTATTCATTTTTCATACACGATCGTATACATTTAATAATTTAGTGGTAAAATTCTTTGGCAGAACAGGTGCTACATCATTGCTCTATCAATCAAAAGCTAGTTTGTAGAGCCATAGTAGAGTATGCGCTAACTGGTCTTCACTGATGAACATCACTAGAATCTCTACATCATCCTTGAGTTCCAAAATTGAAATTATGTTACCATCCTTCAGAGTTCCAAATTCGAAATTTTGAACAGGTAATTGTATAACTGAGTTCAGACAGTTTGTCTGGAAATTTTTATTTTCTTTGATGTGTATGATGTCCACCCACAGGGGTTTTCCAAGTGTGGGCGAAGGCGTAAAACTTTTTAAACTTGTATTTACTATTTTCATTGTCTATGTATTGTTGATTAGTGTCGATGATGGATGTTGATGATGACTTTCTATGATCTTTTTACCGCCTTGGAAGTGTCTTGGCTACAAAACTGTTTGCCATATGCGCGATGGTACCGCTTTGATAGAATTAAACTTAATGTATTGGTGGAATATTTTTAATCGATAACATTTCATTTGTTTACGTCTACCTCAAACGAGTTTATTAAAAATAGCCTATACATTTACTTCGGAACAATAACAAAAAATGTTTCAATGTTTTCTTAGAAAAATAGTATTCTTAAAACTGAGTAACTGATGCATGTTATTAAACGCCATAAAATAATTAGTACGCATTTTACAAACTAACGTCGTATTAGTTTTTTATACAATAACTCTTTTCTTAATAGTTTGGCTTCAAGGTCTGTTACTTTTAAAGTAATAAAACAGAAAACTTGTTTTTTACTACGTTTCATTCAGAATTATGCACGTTTTAACATAATATGTTTTTATCTTGCTAACAATTTGTCTCGCATTTTCCAAGTTATTCAAAACAAAACCGTGAAGACTTAAGGTAAAAGTTATTTTTTTCATTATAATGTAAACATTTGAAATTGGAAATACCGATTTTATTTATAAAAATAAGGAACGCAAACGCGAAAGAAATTGCAAGATTAAGATTACATACATTAATATTTCATTAATTTTTATGCCGAACTTTTATATAAATTCCGGTTTTTGAAGGGATGTTAATTCTCTGGTGGATTCGTAATTAATAAACTTTCCAAATTCGTTCATGCACCTGTAAATAATAACTGTCAGTCGGTGACAGGTGGACAGAGGTGACTAGCAACTAATTATCGTAAATTAAAACTCAAATAGATGTACAGAAATAGTGACATTTCTCCAACAGCGACAGCACTTTGTACCGTGTCTTGTTAGACTAAATTAAAAACTGCTTCAAGATAAATTGAGTAATTACTGAGGTGTAATTTGAAAGAAAAGTGCAAGTAAGAGAGTCATTAATGGAATTGAGGGAGATATTCGCTGAGCAGTCACAGAGAGGTTACTTAAAAATGTTTGTGATTATCTGACAGTGAATGCACATGATACTGGGCATTATCTTGGAAGCTTCAGTATATTGTCCGAGGCAAGTTACTCTGACGTAAATGCAAAGGATTTTGGGTGTAATCTTGCAAGCTTCACTTTATTGTCTGCAGCGTTTGGTCAAGTGTTTTTATTAGGTCGAGTGTGTCTCCTGCAAAGGTGAACGATGCCAAACTATAAGTTCTATTAGCGGTGGTTGTTTTGACTGACGCACGAGAGCGGTCAAACTCCGCGGCCCGCGTTCGCGCGGCCAGGAGATACCTATTTCTGGGATCTTTGTTTACTCCGCAATAAAATTCAGTAAAAACAAAAGTCAAACATTTTCCTTTTCTTTCCGATCTTCTTTCGAATATAAATAAACAATACTAAATCAAGTTTACCTCTTGGGATCTTTGGTCGCTCTGCCTCTTTAGAAACCTATGGCGTCGTTGGGTTATATTGAGTGTGTTAACTATCTCTGAGATGGCGAGATTAAACCAACTTTTTCTTGAAAACCTAAATGACTATAACAAGCAAACTAAAAACGAACTGTAACGAAGTAAGCCCATTAAGTAAGCACATTTAAATTTTCATGGGGGTTCGGCAAAAGAGATCACCATCCCCTAGATATCATTACCATCAAAGAATTATCACTTCTTCTATAACATCCTTGAATTATTTTCAAAACATTTCTCAGTATTAGACTTTCACATAATTTAGCTAACAAACAAGTACAAAATCTCGTACTCGCATTCATTATTAGAAGCATTATATTGAACACAAAGCATTTGCATTATTTTGCATCCGTCGCTTGTTTTGTTTGGTCTGCGACCGTTACCAATAACGGTGTACGGTCGTTATTCGTTACTCACCCCAGTGTATATTGTACCCTATTATTCTAGTTGCACTGACCTTTCACTTACATACTATATACGGTAATGGTACATTCGATTTCATATTTTTATGTTATTTTTACTGCATTAAGTGAATTTATAAAACCTTTGGGGGAGACCTTTGCCTAGTAGTGGGGTAATATAGGTTAGGAAAAAAACACAAACATAAAAGACAACATCACATTAATGCCTCCTTCTGGTTCTAGAAAAGGGTCTTGATTAAGTAAACAATGTCAAAGCTTCACATTTTTTGCTTAAAGCTAACTTTATACAAAAGACCACTTATTAAGTAACTAATTCAACTTAACTTGTTACAATGTTGACTTCACCAGAATGTACATTCAAGTATATAATAACTTTCCTTCTGGGCTTCGCTGCTGTCGCATAAAAAAATAAAAAAACAATCGAAACACGACACGTAGTTACTGTGACTAACCTGTCACAGTAACTATCATCTCATCTGTGGCTCGACTACAAGAATACAAGCGCTCCCAACGTACTAATTTATTCCTCGGCGTAGGTAATTATGCACATTCGTACGCAACGCATATCTGCTAATAGCACTTTTACTTTCTGCAACCGACGTGGATGGTTATTTAGTACCTGCTGCGTTAACTTAACTGATCATTAGAACATTGTATGTTTTATGGCTGCGTAACTGGAAGTTACTTTATTTTATGCAAGGAAAATTGCAGGACGTGGTTTTGTTTCCGCGCTTTTGTGATGTTGGCATTTACTTTTAGTTATATAGGCTGAAGTTCTTCTTAACGAATAAAGTTATTTGGAGCCTATGTAAGTACATAGGTATAACAGTAACATTACATACTGCGGATAAAACGGTCTTATTAACAAGTCTTTTAAGGGCTACTTTGTTCGTTTTTGCTCATAAGCTGTGAACCTATTTTGGTACTCATAAATAGTTTAAATTATTAAAATTATTTGAAAACTATTAGCATCTCGAGATCGTACCCGCATTGTACTCGTTTCTGTGGGAATTTGGGATAAAATGTATCCCATGCTTTATTCTGATATATAAGCTATTAAGTAGGTACTGAATAGTTTCATCCAAACCCGTTCAGAAGTTTTTGGATGAAAGAGCAACAACCATACACATTCGCTAACTTTCGCATTCATAATATTAGTATGATATACGAATATTTAAGTGAAGTATGTAAAATATGTAAATCACCAAAAAATTGAGCTTTAACTTTGAACAGTCAACTCAATTTGGCTGAAAGTATCCGGTCTGACCAATCGCGTGGCTCCGAAAAGTTTTTCAATCGAAACTTTTTGACGGCTCCCACTAAACTATTCAACTGAAGCCAAAAGCCCATTTGTTTAGGTTGAAATACAGTTATAGGTTAACTCAGAATAGATAGGTTTACGTATTCGATATGCAGTTAAGCTGGGGTCACACGGAGCGAGTAGCTCGCGTTAATAAAATCTTTGATAGGATAAATGTACTGTTACAGCAACCAGAAAGTCATACAAAGTATGCTCGCTTACTGCGACGGTTACATTTGCTCGATGTGCCTGGTGCTTAAGACTTGTTTTCTGCGTGCCGAAGACGCTAAACCTAAACACGCTGCTAAACATTCACGCCAAGTAAATTAAGTACCATATTTGTCTACGGTATCGCGATCGGAGACATAGCTGTGCTTACATTAACCCAAGATCATTTCCACAGAACTAGGAGCTAGAAATGCCATTCTTCATTCTATTCCCTTTCCCGGTCATGTTAAACGTTTGAGGAATCTAGTTTCGTAGTGAAAGGATGCATTGCTTCGATAAGATGGTTAGCGCTTTAACCTCCTGGGGCCCCGCGTAATGCCTGTACTACATAAAATTAAAAACTTTATTACACCGCCATCTGTTGAAATTTCATTGAAGTTTTTCTTCTATTATTGAAACAAAATATCTATCCGTCATCTGAGATGACAGTTTTGAGTGAAAATGACATAAATTAGGTTTTTTTTGTCATTTCTGAGAACCATGTCGTCGAGACCAGATCCACGTGGTAAGTAATATTGATTTTTGCTTGCAAATACTTATGAATATGATATTATTTTACGAGTAACTTATTGGTTTTGATGTTTTTTTGTTCATAATGTATCAATAATTTGGAATATATGCATGCTAACCACCCCATTCAAATTTTATTTTCAATGTCGTACAGGTATTACACAAGGTCCTAATTACTACCGTAGGTGTTACAATCCCAGTGTAATACCTGTATGACATAGAAATGTTTGTAATATTAATCCGCATATTCTTATATTATTTTGTTTGATTTGCTAGGTTTGCGTGAAACCGACATCCACAACCTTTTAAATGAGTCGGATCTTGATTTGACTGACGAAGATGATCCAGAAATCCCACCCGAACATCATCATTTAGGCAGTATTTCCTCTAATTCTGGTTCTTCAACATCTGACTCAGACGAAGAAATACGCCCAGAATCAGAGGTATCCTTGGCTTCTTCGACTATAGCACCGAGAGGTCGGTCTACTACGAGGAGACCAAGAACGCGTGGAGGTCGAAGATCAGGCTTTGTGAGAACAAGGGGCTCAATGAGACAGAATGTTAGATCATCCTTGCCTGTTGGTAATGAATGGACCGGAGTTTTCTCACCCTTGGACATACCCATTTTCCAGCCTAGATATTATTTTATTGAGACTGATACATGGACTGATGAGGATTATTTTGCACAATACATAAATGATACAATTTTAGAACAGATGGTTGATGCGACAAACAGGACCTATTTACTACGACATGATTACAAGATTATTATTAGTTTGGTATTATTTTGTTAATTTGTTACTCAAACATTACGTTTTATTTTTAATTTTAGGATTACTTTTAGCCTCTAGATATAGAATAGTTATAAGTATAGCAAATCTGCTGACTGTGATCTAAGTACAAAGAAAAACTAAGCCAATCTGCTGACTGTGATTTTTGTTTTGATTCAAAATAAAGACAATTTTAATAAATATATAATACTGGTTTTATTCACACATCATGTTGTTACAAAATATAATAATGAAAAACATTTTATGATCAAATTAATATCCTATGTAATATATATAATGAGAAAAGTATCATAGTAATAGGAAACTCATGTCATATATATATGACATTGAGAAAACGTGTAATTTCAGCCGGACACGTTTTGAATGATGATTTTCTTTCTTATTGAAGCCTATCTAAATGATAGAGCATAAATTCAATCAAATAAAAATATTTTTTTTTTTCTGGGCCCCAGGAGGTTAAATACATCAAGCACTTATGAAATAAAAAACGTAACCTGATTAAAATTCTGTAGTGGTGCGAATAGTTTTCTGTTTTTGTATTCATTTTAAAAATGAAAGGAAGTTACATCACTTTGAATATTGATCAAATGTTTTTCAGGATATGGAGTACGTGTGGTGACGTCGGTCTTCTCATTTTTGGCATATTCAAGGCTAAAGGAGCTATAAGCTATAATAGCTCCTGTACAGGCTGTTAGTATAACCAAACCTCTGGTTTCACTTATAGAATGTAAATTCGATGAAATAAAATAACATTTTTTTTATCAACTACCTATGGTTTTAGTGACAACGGTGTATATATAGCCTGTATAATAATATATGTATATATTATTATTTTATATTAATAATATAATTTACAATCATTATATTACATCTATCTATAGGAGATTACATTATATCTAGACTTAGGCCAGGGCTACACTTGACGGAAAATCCGTTTGGCTTCAACGCCATTACATGCATATAATTTACAATTCGTCAAAGCCAAGCTAATATTCCGAGTATTTTTTTTTGCAATTTTTTTAGATTTTTTTGTATATAATATCGTCCAACTGCTAGATAAAGGGACCCCAAACATCCTATCCTACAAATATTATAAATGCGAATGTTAGTGAGGATGGATGTATGTATGTTTGTTACTATTTCACGAAAAAACTACCAGACGGATTTGGATGAAACTTTGCAGTAATAGTGGTTATACATCAGTATAGCACATAGGTTACATTTTATCCCGAAATTCCCGCCGGCACGGGTAACACCGCGGGGGCGGCAAGTATGTAATAACTTACTCAAATCAAACTGTTATCTATAAAGCCTTTCTGTAGAAGAACGCTTGGAAATATAAATTGAAACCAATCGAATCGGATAACTTAACAAAACAAGTCCACCTCAACTCTGCGTAACCTGCTATGTAAATGTACTGTAGATACTTGCTACGAACAAATTATGGGTGCGATCGTTTGAAACTGGATTGTGCACCGGTAGTACAGGCCCGCCCGCCGGCAGAGATGCGGTTAGATAATATGTAATCGACTTATAACCAAGTTACAGGGACGTAATAAGGATTGTGTGGAAGGGCTAAAAGGGGCAGTTGAGTATCAGCTTAACACCAGGATGACCCACAGCGCCATTGAAGAAGACTTTATTGTCGATGAACTATAGAGCTTTTTATCATAATGTTTGAAACGTAAAATCTGTTACAAAGTGCTCTTTAATATAATAGATTTCAGATAATTATCTTTTCAATCTAGCTTAGGCATAACAGTATGTTATAGACTAGATATATCTCCTCCATTCTTTGACTTTCTCCTTTTATCAGATATCAAATGTGTTCCTTGATTTGTGCCTGTTATTTTTAAACCATATGTTAATTTTTTTAGCCCCCTCCCTGAATACGTTCACGCGAATCAACTATTAAATAGAAGCTATTAATTTTGTCGACGTTTAAAATGTGCACATAAACACGATGGAAGCTCTACGTATTTTAATGTTATGCAAATCGATCGCTTAATAAAATTGTTTAATGAGTGCTTGTGTAAAAGTGAAAACGATTTACGACTGCTATATTTATTTAATCTTTCAGTAAATCCATAGAAGGAAGAAGTATTTATAAACTTCAGTGAGAGAGGTTTTGAATCACAGGTTTGTTTGATTGATACCAGGGATATAAATATTATAAGTATGTGCTTAGAATAGATAATGAAAATATGACAGGATACTGATTGAAGTGGAAACATCAAAAGAAAGAACTCCATCGACAAGAGCCCAGCTCTTAAGTTTAAAGAGAGAGAGATGGTTAGACGTCAGCATCTCTAGCTATTGCTTTTCCTATCTGTATTTTCTTCGGGAAATGGAAGTGTAAACATCTCATATACGCAAATTGGGATTCTGCCAATTCTATAGATGGCAACAGCAGTTAATTATATAAGGGAATGCGTAGTTAAATACTAACTTGGCATACTAAGTAATGTTCCTATTTTAGTAAGTTGGCAACTAATTGTCAACGTAACTATTGTAATAAGATTGAAGTGACTAATCTTGTTAAATTATGCGAAGTCACGAATGTCGTGTCAAGTAACAGTTTTTGTTTGATTGTTGTGTATTAAGTGTGTGTAGTTAAGACAGTAGTGTTTGTAATGTAGCAAACAAAAGTAATAGGTGCATTTCGTACTCACGAAATAGAGAAGTAGATGGGATTAGTTTGCGATGAAATCTTTATAAAAATTGCACTCTATCGAACATCACTATGTCAAATCAAAACACGTTATGTTCGAGCTAATCTCGGGAATTATCAGTCCGATTTGAATAATTATTTTTGTAATAGATAGCCGCATTCAATGGAAAAGTCCCTCCCGATCCGACCGGAAAGGTTCATCCCGAAATTCCCATGGGAAAGGACAAAACGCGGGTAAAACCGCGGGACGCTGCTAGTAATACTTATAAAGACGTTATCAAATTCGTCTCCCACTTGGCCGATATATTTCAACTTCAAAATGATGGAACACACATGCCTGTCCTCTTGACCTCCGTCAAGCTGAAGGTATTTCATAATCCAATGTCAAGGGATGATGGTTTTATTAATGTATCAATTCGGGAACAGATGATTTTAATGGACGGCAGATATAAACCTGAGTTTATTTTAAGTCATTCGTTTTAAATATCTTTGGTGAGATGAGAGGTCTTTTACAGCGGTGGGATATTACAGGCTAATACTTATTTTGAATTGATACTACATTTACGGAAACACTTCGCTTTTATTTTACATTTTTATCTGACGTTTCGGCTCCTTTAGTGTAACTATGGTCACAGAAGAATCCGAAGTGTATCCGTAAAAGTAGTTTTACTTTAAAATGGGTAGTCGAGAGGCCGAAAAAAATCGAAAGGCCTTTTCGACTCGAGGAGTGATAACACTTTTGGATTTCGATTTCCGTTTTTTTTAATGGACGTCGTATGATGTGATTTGTAATGTTTTACATATAATTTACGAGATCTAAAATGTTACTATCTACTGTAAGGAAAGCGCTTTTGGCAGAAAATGCAACGTCTCTTTAAAGCAGCTGAATGTTTATTTGAGTTTGTCCATCACCCAGAAAAGAGGAATTTACATAAAATCACTAAATTTAAAGCGTTATATGTTTGTAATGGCACATAAAACACCATCTTATTATGTTTTCATATGAAAACCTGTGTCAGACACGACTGGGAAGATTTTAGTGAAAAGTGAAGGATTGTCTATGATAAATAAACGTTCCTATCAATAATAAGGTTATGATTACATAAGCGAGTAGCGATAGCTCCTATTGAGCTCACGGCCTATGCCACACATGTCAAATTTGAAACATTTTATAAGAAACTAGCAGCGCCCCGCGGTTTTACCCGCGTTGTGCCTGTTCCCGTGGGCATTTCGAGAATTTTTATACATATAAATCATCCTCTTGAATCACTCTATATATTTTTTTTAAAACCGCGTCCAAATCCGTGCAGCAATATTTGAGTTTATTGCGAACAGACGGACAGACAGACAGACGTGGCCGGGGACTTTGTTTTATAATATATAGTGGTTCAAAGCTCTTTGAATCTTAACGATGCCTAACCAGTTCAAACCCTAATTCAAGTTAATGCTGGTTATTATATCACAATCAAAACTTTGTTTAAGTTCCTATCAAATATCTTCAAAAGGATGAGTCTTCCGATACAATGGTTACTGAAACTTTAACATACTACATACATTGAATTAAAAAATTCTATATCAAACACAGAACATTTAAGTAAATACGAATAATAAAATAACTCATTGAATCGTTCAGGCCATATGGCAAAGATACACTGAGCCATGTGACAGCTGTTTTACGAATGGAAATAGCGAACTGCGCAAAATGGATTAGATACGGTATGATCTAAATATAGTACACACATACTATATAGCAGATATATCTATGATAATATTATAAAAAACTTTGTAAGTTTGTTTGTTTGTTTGTTTGTATGTTAGAGGTAATCTCAGGAATTATCATTCCGATTTGAATAATAGTTTTTGTAATAGAAAGCCACATTCAACGGGAAGGTTATAGGCTATTTTTCATTTCGAATTTCCCACGGGAACAGGCACAACGCGGGTAAAACCGCGGGGCGCTGCTAGTAGTATATAAGGTGCTAACAAATTAATCACGGATATTTCAAGAGATGATACATAACATGAAAACAATTAACTTTTAACTGTAATTAAGGAACCTTTGTATATCATTTTTTTGTTTTAATTTTTCGAACAAAAAAAAATATTATAATAAATTTTTAAAATAATCACCCCTTATTATGTACCTGTCAAGATGTTTAACATTGTCTGTCATGTCACGTCAAAAGTTGTTTTTCTTAAATGTCTTTGATGTTTCACCTAAATGATAGTTTAAAGAGGTTCTAGAATATGTCTAAAGAGGTCTCATTTAATTATCTTATTAACAGGGTGTTTTAACGTAGCAAATTTGTTTCCTACTTTTCTCCAAAAAAACATAACAAAACCTATGATGTTTTATACTTAAATGTACTCCGAGAACCGAGTACTATCAGCTGTAAAAATATCCGTGACTAATTTGTTAGCACCTTATATATAGTGATGTACCGAACCGAGGCACGTCAATGTGGAAGCTATTTCATAGCCATTAATCTGGAACTACTTTCGTATGATCTTCTGTTGATTTGATTATGCATGTATGGAAATTGTAGAGCTAGATGTTCGCTACGGTGTCTGTTTCTGTGGCAATATAGGGATTAAAAATAGCATATGTGCTATTCTGTGTAAGCTATACTACTGAAAAGTTACATTTTTGCGTGAAACAGTTACAAGCAAACATACGTAACACATCACATCTATTAGTAAGTAGGATTAGTGTGATTGTTTCCATTAGTAAAGGTTCTTTGTCCTCACTGTATTTAGGTATCAAGTGAAACTCTCCAAGATTAGTTCAGAACGTAGAATAGTAGAAAAATACTGTATTGCCAGCTTCTGTTAACAATTGGTTGAAACTACGTGATTCCTCGCTACGTTCGGCCGTTGAAATTAAAAGTTAATCATTCTTAGTTTAATTTTCTTGTTTATTTAAAGAAGATCGTCTAAACCAAAATCGTCTAAAATTAAATCGTAAGTTACACAAGTGTTTTAGGATTATTGTTATTTTAATTATATAAATATTAACATTCTCAATTTTATTGGACGAGTTTTATTTGTATACGAAATATAGTCTACTAGCAGTCCGCCTTCGCTTCCCTTGGGGTAAAAGGGCCACCCCCTTAGGGTATAAATTTCGCAAAATCCTTTCTTAGCGAGTACCTACGCCTAAAAGGAACCCCCATGCAAAATTTAAGGCTTCTAGCACTTATACTTTCTGCGAATTTTTGATGAGTCAGTGACTATGTATTCGCTTTTATTCGAGTATATTATACTAGTAGCCCCGCGGTTTTACTCGTGTTCTGCCCGTTCCCGGGATGAAAATATCGTATAACCTTTCTGTTGAATGTGGCTATCCATTACAAAAATAAGTATTCAAATCGGATTTCTAGTTTCTGATATTAGCGTATTCAAACAAACAAAAAACAATTTCTTCAGTTTTTAGTATTGATTTCAACCTATGTCAAATACACGTAGCTTATAAACTGTATACGAAGTTGCCTTCGGTTAAATCGAACATTAACTTGTTAACCGACATGATTACAAGCTAATTATCTTATACGTTAACTGGAAACGGTACTTAGTAGCGTGTCGATCGGTATCTCTATGAAAGGTTCTCTTAATTCAATTAGTTTTAGAAATGATCATGAGAATCGTTGGGAAATATAAGTGTTTGTGATTCTGATTATGTTTCATAGAGAGAAACTAAATATTCTTTCATGTAAAAATATCTTGTTTTTAAAGCTTACTAAATAAGTCGACAATAACAGTTCTAATTCTGGTAAAAGTTGTTTGCTTTATTTGTTCAGAATTATATTGTATCTGCTACGAGAAAAATTGACGTCTTAGACATATTAGATAAACACTATAAATCGTAATAAATGTAGAATTATTAAAATCAAGATAGAAGAGTGACAAAAATAGTTACTTCCGTTCTATAAATCATAAGCACATAATTAACACACTTTTAAGGTGCTCCCACACTGCTGTTATAGAATGTTAAGTAACGTTAGTAAACATTTGTTAGCTAACATTTAATCACCAAAGTCAAAAAATGTTTTCATGTTAGTAAATGTTAATTAACATTTTTGAACAAAATTTTGTTTGTAAACATTTTATACGGGTGACGGCGGGGTATGCGGTGAGTCGGTGAGTTTTTCTATAGCTTTAAGCGTTCGGCGCATCCAATAAGAGCGCTTTTTCTTTTTTTTTAAACAAAAAATGAAAGCTATCCCAATTAGCAAATCTTCTTCCATTTTCGTGTAGACGCCTCAGAACGCAAAACCAAACTGCGAGCCAATGCCAGATTCAAAATGTTATAAAATGTTAGTAAACACTTTCCATCAGTGTAGGAGCACTTATAACATATAACAGTTCCTAACAAAATGTAAGAATTGACAACATTTGTTAGTAAATGTTTTAGTGTTCAAAAATGTTTATAAACATTTTGTAACAGAAGTGTGGGAGCACCTATACACATAATTTATGAGTAAATGAAATTGAAAATAGCATAACAGGCGATACATAAACGTAGCCAATTTTCCTATAAGATATTTTTCACCTTACAGAATTATTTAGCCGCAATGAAACGTTTGAAAGTTAAACAAATGCGAAACGATTTCTAAGAAACAAAACACTGTTTGCAATTTGTTAAGAAACTATTTGAACGTTGGCTACTTTGGATAAAGTAGTATTTTAGTATTAAAGGTGTGTTCACAGGTACCACAACCACAACCACAATACAATGACACATGACATGACATGTGGGCGGACGCATATTTTATATTTAAAACAAAAGTACAATTTACACAAACACGTGCCTGCAGTATGTAACCACATCGCAGTTACTAGCGACCACACAACCACATCGACAATGCAACTACAAAAAACTTCAAGCGATACTATTCACACGTGACCATATTTTGTCGCTGCGATGTGGTGTGGGTTTTGTACGTGTGGCACATCCTTAAAGTGACCACTGAGCTCTCAATAGAGTCTTTGCTTTTTTCTACTTTACAATAACGAAACGCTTCTTCTTTTGATCATGTTAGTAAAAGCACACACATATAAATGAACAGCACAGTGTGTTACTGAAGTCAAGCAGCGAGCTATGTAGTGAACCATTCCTCCAACTATTGATGTGCTTATGTAGATCAATATAGGAATAAGGAAATCGGCGCGAATCCTATAGATACCTCCGCGAAGTATGGGTGCCTCATAAAATAACTTAATGAAGGCAGGTATCAATGAGATTGAGCGATAAAATCAGTTTATTAAGTGCCAGAATCTCAGGAAACTGTCTCATAGAAACTATTTTCTCAACATGAAAACATAGTTTATTGCTGTAATAAGGATGTAAATTGATTTATTATCTTTCGCTATTTAATTAACTTTCACTTCTATTTACGGACCTACAGTGTGGGCGTTGTTTTCAGACTAATGCTGTCGACTGAAAGCTAAGCAAACTCAATTAACCTTGGTTAAACTCAATTTCTTCTTATAAGTTAAAAAACTAATATAGCCGATTTTCAACCAAAGACAACTCGTTCTGTAGAGGAAAAATACTATGTGATTTCATTTTTACCTCATCACAAACCCTTTCCTCTAGAAGAAATAGAAGTATCACTGGTTGGGAAAATCAGCCATATTCGATAGAAAATCTCAGTCTAGTTTAAGGTTTGTGAACCTACATGAAAGTATGTAATAAGCCTTTCAAGTTAACTTGAAAAGGCGAAGTGTTCATGTAAACATATGTATACATTTAAGAGTTTGTCTTTATCTGTACAGTAGTGTTCAGTGTACAGGTGAGCTGACTTCAACTGCACAGGTAAACTCGTCTCAAAATGTATAACCTAGTTTGATTGGCTGCTTTTAAACTTCCCCTGTAGTACAAAGATTATTCGATTATGTATTTTAATCAGGCCCCTGGTTAATATCTCGCAGATTAATCGATGCAGAATGAGAATTCATTATTGTTTACGCGAATGATTATCTGTTTGGTATCAAACATAAACTGGGTGTGTGATATAGATAATATTGATCAATTTTTTTCATAAAGGTGCTTCCTCACTTGGAGCATTCGCGTGTAATGTAACGTTACAGATTCAAGCATTACATCAGTGAAGGAGCATTACAATGCACAACTTGTAATATAATCAATCTATACTAGTAATATGAAGAGGTAAAGTTTCTAATTTTGTTTGTTTGTAAGGGCTTATCTCAAAAACTACCAATCCGATTTCAACAATTATTTTTGTAATAGATAGCCACATTCAATGGGAAGGTTATAAGCTACTTTTCATCCAGAAATTCCCACGGGAACGGGCATATCGTGGGTAAAAGCGCGGGACACTGCTAGTTTGTTATATCTTGACACTAGCAGCGCCCCGCGGTTTTACCCGCGTTGTACCCGTTCCCGTGGGAATTTCGGGAATTTTTATACATATAAACCTTCCTCTTCCTCACTCTACCTATTACAAAAAACCGCATCAAAATCCGTTGCGTAATTTTAAAGATTTAAGCATACAGACAAACAGACAAACAGACACGAAACAGAGACGACTTTATTTTATACTATGTAGTGATTTGTAACATCAATGCGCTTCACATGTAATTAAATGGCTCGCCAAGTCAAATCTTATACACGTGAATGTCTTTAAAGGGTATAACTTATAAGCCTTAACATGAAAATGATATTTTTAATAGATTTTTAATAATGAAGCTGCTAGGATTTGTTCGATTACGCATAATCCTTGAACATGATAATTAATAACTGTACGTATTTAGCATGTTAATTAAAAAGTTATTTTAATTTACACAATAACTTTAATCTTATGTATTAATAGAACGACTAATAAATAATAATATTTATTCCAGTTTTCCTACTCTGAAACTGCGCAGTTAAAGATATCTGTATGCTAATTAATGACAATTTGATAAATAATCCTTTTATTTTTTTTATCTGCGGTTATTATTATTAATATGTTTATTGACAATAAAAATGTACCTTGTATTGAAACGAGGACAGAATCCAGGCGTAAGATTCATTCTTTAATAGATGTCTCAGGAAGATAAAGCCGGGTTCAGACGCTTGTAGGAATTTACTCGTAATATTACGTGTCAGCAACGTACCAGCAATGTATGTATATAACTAAATAGAATAGCAGTTTAGTCCGCCAGACTTCTCTGTCCGTCACAATAAAACCCTCAAAATACCATGAAAATAGAAAACAAATATTGAATAACACAGAAAAAGGACAATTTTATTCGATCACTCTGCACAGCTCTTTATATTTTAGTGCCTTACATGTCATTATTACAAGTGTGTGGACGCGGCTTAAACTAGACTACTTGTAGGATTTTGAGGCCGAGTGGTTATTTCATCTTCCTAAATTCAGTGGCCGAAATAATTGAGTAACAAATCCAGAATAGTGTTATTGTGTCAGCATGTATTGCGGCCTGCCACGTGTCTGCCTCTGAATAGCGTAGCGAAATAAAATGGTTAAAAACTATAAAACGTTCTCCATTTCATACATAAACTATGAACCCAAGTGACACAATTTGATGGTCTTAATAACTAACTAATAAAGTCCAGTTGGCTTAAAAGGCCTATTGGAAAGTGTTCTAAAGAGCCACGTGTTCTTTCAAACTATCTAGGTGTAGGCTTTTATTTTTTCCACATTTTTCAAAGACTGTCAGCTGATATTGATCACCATTAGGTGATGATCATATTTCATCTTCATCAAGATAATTATATAGTTTTGAATATTATCTCTAACTGCCACGTGGTTCTGACGTCACCTCAGGCCATCAGAGGGTATGACCTGGCGAAAGGTGCTGGCACTCCTCCAAAGAATCACATTTCTTAACAGAAGCGGACGCATGGTACACATTCTATTTGCAATATTATTTACATAACACCAGTAGGTTTCGAAAATCAATCAGTTTTCTCTTCGATAAAGTGTACTTTGTATGATAAGTTGATAAGCTATGTACATAGACAAAGGTACATGTATAACAGAGATAGAGACTACGAATAGACAATATTTTTTTGTATTTTGAATATAGAAACGCGGAAACACGTGTATCATAAAATATAACGACAAACCTACTTAGACATTGAAAAAAGTTTAGACTATTCGATGTTTGAATGTTTTCCATTTTTCGTCGTTTGTTATTGCTATTTAAAAATCGAACTAGGAAGCAAGTGTATTGAACTACTGGTGTGTCGCTCCGCAGCGAAGCATTGCATTGCAGATGGGTTCGGGTTATTAGCATCGGGCCGACTGCCAGTTACTCACGTTTCCTTAATATATTCCAGAAACTTCTATCGTTCCGAGCCAAAACTCAAAGAAAATACTGTGTCTTATCTTTTTTTGATTTATTGGCTGTTGTATGGATTGATAGATGTGTATTCTCCCCGCTATAAAAGTTCTAATCCATTAGGTTGATACAAACGCACTGAAGTCTACCTTTTACTGGGGTAATGAATAAATGACGTGATATATGTACGTCTTTTTGTTTTCATACAATCATGAATTAAATACTAATACTGACCAACACCAATCACTCTGAAGTGGAACTAAATTTGCATTCATAATTTAATGAAAACCGTAGGAAATGAGACTTTAATCAAACATTATCGCTACATAGTTAAAACAAAGTCGCTTTCCGCTGTCTGTCCCATGTATGCTTAGATCTTAAAAACTACGCAACGGATTTTGATGCGGTTTTTTTAATAGAAAGTGACCCAAGAGGAAGGTTTATAAGTATAAAAATTCCCGAAATTCCAACGGGAACGGGCACAACGCGGGTAAAACCGCGTGGCGCTGCTAGTTTATAATTAAATAAAAAAAAACTGTTTGTTTACCCACTTATTTACATTGTTAGATTATAGCGTGCATAGTTTAACGTTGCTTTATCGTGAAAGGGTTAAAAATGTAGATAAGAAGTAAACCACCTGGGTTTTCCCGCTTTCTTGTCGTGTAACCGTTTTTATTAATGTCAGAGGGATTATCAGTAGGTTATTGTTGATAACGAACGAAGGTTATAAAAAAGTATGAGTAATTATTGGGTAAGTAGTGACATGACACGGTACACTTTCATACTTAAATGTTAAGTAATAAAGCTGATTTTCTAACCAAAGACTATTCATTTCAGTGTGGATAAGGATAAGTTATAATTAATAAGATTAGTGACTTCATTTATCCAACCAACACTATGTTTTTTTCGTGTATAGAATGTTGTCTTTTGATCGTCGCTCTTAGTTAAACTCGAGAAGAAGTTGTGATGATTGTGATAAATGATGATTATAATGGGACAAGGCTAAAGAGAAGAAGAAGTTTGTTCCTAAATAAGCAGTGATATTACGTTACAGTAGGTGTATACACTAATCGGTACTACTAATAACTCTTAACACCCACGGCGACTTTTTGCGGCGAAATGACGAGTATACTCAGCTCGTCTTTTGTTCGTTGCAAGTGCCAAAAAAAACCATGACAGCATTAACTAAGTATTAGCAGTCCTAAGCAAGTAAATATTTCTTACATACTTACTTACTTAGGCCTGCTTAGTGTCCCATAGAAATGACTGCATCGTCAGCAAGGACGATGTGTCACATCAGAATCATAGTTGAAAACAAGAGAAACGAAACGAATTTAGAACCTCCTCTCTTTAAAGTTCTAAATACAAATTATATTTACCTGCCGGATAACCATAATAATACGATCAAAAATCCAAATTGAAATGGAATATACGAGTAACTCTGTGTCAAAACTGGCTTTTAAAATGACACTGTCGCAAATTCATTCAAGTATTAGTTCAAAGAATTAAACATCGTATGACAATAGGGTTTCGTTACAGAAATGTGGTACCGTAGAATCGAATTATGATCGTTTTCGAATTCGCAAACATGGCTCGGGTTTGGGATCACCCGCATTTCGCAAGCGTGGTGTTTACGCCTAATCCTCCTCTCTGTACTGAGATGAAAGGTCTTTGCCCAGCAATGGGACATTAAGGACTAATACGTTCTTCGGGTATAGATGGTACTCCGCAGTTTGGAATATTTACATTATAATATCCTCGAAACTAAGTAAATAATAACTTCTATTGTGAAATAAGGCTGATGCAATACTCCGATTGACATAGTCAGTACATAAAATGTCAAATTGTATGCAAATTGTAATCAAACTAGTTTGGTCTCTGGGTTTGGATGGAATTCTTAGTTAAATGCGATTCCTACTAATATTAGAAATGCGAAAGTTTGTGATGATGTATGTATGTATGTGTGTATGGACACGGATTTGGATGAAACTTTACAGTAATGTAGGTTATACATCAGAATAACACAAAGGATACATTTTATCCTGGAATTCCCCCGGGAACGGGTACAACGCGGTTACCACCACAACACAGTATAACTATCAACCACAAGGCACGGCTAGTAGGAATATAAACTGGTATTTCTTAATGAATTTCTGGGAACAAACAGCGATAACTGAAGAGTAATCTACTGAAATATGTTTCGACGTTAATGTTATTGAAGTTGTTTGAACTATGTATTTACGCTGATAAGTAGTTTGTAACTAAACTTTCTTAGTTATTCGGGAGTGTTCCCCATTAAGTGTAATGGAATGGATCTTTCATTTGTTCTACTGTTTAACCGATGTTGTATCCAGAAACTTCAAATTTTTGACATCAAATATATGACAAACTAGCAGCACCCCGCGGTTTTACCCGCGTTGTGCCTGTTCCCGTGGGAATTTCGGGATGAAAAATAGCATATGACCTTCCCGTTGAATGTAGCTATCTATTACAAAAAAAATATTGAAATCGGACTGATAATTCCCGAGATTACCTCGAACATACAAACAAACAAATTTTACCTCTTTATAATATTAGTATGTATACATATAGATAACGTCAATTTAATCAATTTGTTTTTGAATTGATTGTAGTCTCTAGGTACGACAGTAAATTTGCGAACTGACAGACAAACTAACTTTCAATTTCGTGTTTAATGGATGACCTAGTTTGATGATCAAGGTTTCGTGTAAAAGTGAATAATATAAGGTCACTGTTCTGAAAATGTCACTGATAAGATTAAAGATTATGTTTGATAGTATGTGACTTAGACTGATGGGGGTAAGATAGGGATTTACATATAACGTCATTAGATTATCAAACACGGATGTTTGATGTAATGAATATATTCTAGAAAGTCCAGCTTGTTACTTTGAGTCGGATTGTTAAAAATAACACGCCGAATCGTGTTCTAAGTTCTGTTCTAAATAAATGTTTAAAGTACTTAATCGAAATTCAAAATTAAACTGTGTTAAATGCCGATTATAATAAAAAAATCTAATCAAAACTGAGTCACCGATTGAGTCATTGTCCTTAATTTTCTTTTCTTTAAATAAATAAAGATTTTCATAACTCACTAACACATTGCAGCAGTGACTCACAAACCGACCGTTGAACCAATGGGACTATTTTAACTATGATTTCATTTACATGCTGTTGGATCAGGTGTTGGGTGTAACATTGTTTCAAATGTTTGTCGATATGATAATGATTGTATGTTAATGTTGCGAATTTGATGGCTTAATGATAAGTTTAATATAAGATAGGTCGTTTTTATCTCATCTCCTTCTTGTTGAAGAAGTTGAAGACGTCCATTAAATCGATACTTAGCTAATTGACTATATTTTTCATACATATAGTCAACATCATTCAGTAGGTAAATTCTAAGGTTTGACGTCTTTGAGTACACGTGCGTAAGGGTTAACTTCTTTGATACCTATGTTGAGGGAGAATAATAGGTTGTTGAAATATTCCTATCGGACCATTATCGGACTAATAAATTGTATGGTTGAGAAGTAAAATAGTTGACAAATGGATAAGCTCTTTCCGGTCGGTTGGTTGGAGTATAAACTTTGGATATCTGGTGTGAGCCACCCTCAATTCCTTTTATTTATTCCTCTTATTTTTGTAAGACTTTTCGGCACTTTCTTGATGTCATCCTTCATCCTTGTTTCGGCTACCTTCTTCTCTTCATTAAAATTAACTGCAGAAACTATAGTAGTTATGAGTCCTAGACTGAAAAAAGTCTCAAGTCATAATTTATGCCATTATTTACTGGTTGGAAAGTCTCGTAAAGCAGAATGATTGACAGTCCACGCCAATTTAGAGTAGGTATATTCGTTGGCAAAAGAAGCTTTACTAATTATCATCATAAAACGTTTTTTGCTTATTTCTCTGAATTTTACCCAAATCATAGTGGTTTGATAGTCTGCCAACGATATGGTTCCTGTCGTGTTACAATGTTAAACGTGATTAAACTTTTGTCTAAAAGACATGATTAGTCATCATCAGTCATGCCAATATTTGTGACCGTTTGTCACGAAATTATATTCCACTGTTACACGTCAGTTTCAAAATTGTGAAACAATCTGAAATGTGATATTCACTTTTCTATATATCTATACCCAATATAGCACTTTTATCATTGGATACAATGATAGTATAATTTTGTGGCCTTAATAATAAATTAATGCTATAGATTACTTATTAGGTACAAATTGAATATGAAAATATTATTTTAAGTGAATATATATTATTGTAAATTTATTTGTTAGAATCTAGATTAAAATTAGTCTTGATAAATGCTTTAGTAAAAACTATCTTTGTTAATATGATGACACACACAGTACTTTCCGATCGTATTTTCCGGAACTATAACAAGTCAAATTGAAGGCAGAATTTTATATCAACTAGTTCATAGTATGATGAAATTCGCTGCAAAATATAGCTCAATAGGGTGATACAATTACACGAGACAGTGACTCAACAATAGGGAAAATAAACTGTACGAGGTGCCGTATCGTAGCATTGTTTACAATATCTAGTGTAGAATACAGTTTTTTCTACATGCAGTTCACAGTTTTTCAAGTTCCTTTGTACGCTGTACTGCATTTTTTCACTCTGAAGGCCAGCGCAGACGACGAACTTTAGTCCGCGGAGTACAAAACACTTCGAATAAAATGTTAAATTTTGACTAAGGATCTCTAGTTCTTCATGTGCCTTATTCGATATAATTTTAGGGCCGACACTACGTTAAGCATGCGCACGCCGTGATTCCATACAAAAGTGAACCGTCGCGGGCGCCCGCGGCGTGTGGCTTCATACAAAAGTGAACCGCCGCGTGCGCACGCGGCGGGCGCACGCGACGGGCGCACGCTTAACGCAGTGTTGACCCTTAGGGTTATTTTAGAAGTGACAGAAAAGGCTAGCCAAGAAATATCCCTCGTGTGCACAGGTGTTAAGTGTGCGCGAAAAAATGCATTTATAAATAGGTATTTGTCACTTGTATGTGTGACGGAACCGGAATGGAATTGTAAAGATAACGATTGCATTAAAGTTAGAATATTTATATAGTAGCGTAGGATTATTAGTTATTTTTTACGCTAGTTTGTAAGGGATAGATAAACGTCTCTTTTATTATGTACTACCAGTGCCCCGCGTTGTGCCCTGTGGGAATTTTGGGTGTGGTGTGGGAATATTAGGATGAAAAGTCTTCACATCACAAACCTATCTCTGTAAATATGCTGATGATAACTGCATGGAAATGCTTTCATTATTTTTTGATAGAGTCGATTACATACAGGCAGATAGCTTTTGGGGGTTTTTATTCTCAGTAAGTACTGTAATTGAATATAAATACATATTACTTTACAGTATTTTGGCATATCAACTGGCACAGCTGTTCAATAAATTGGCCAAAAAGTCACAAGAAGTGGAGATACGGATTTCCACATACTATGTCTTCCATTACAAAGTAAATACTTCTGGTTTTCATTGAGTAAATTATCAACATATTAAGTACATCAGCTGTAACACAACACAGCACATTTTTATTACAAATTCAATATAAATGGGCTTCATTAAAGTATTTCACAGAAACATTAAGAACGCTACAAGCTCATTTGGTACCACCAAATATTCACGCTCGAAAATAGCTCTAAGCACTTTCGGAAGAGACATTACATCTCATTTGAACGAGTAAAACTATTGACATGCAACATAAAACAAACATATGTTCGTATCGTTAACGTGTCTATAAATAGACCCACATAGATCCCACGCCAGTTCCATTTTACAAATGTGAAAAGTAGATCTTTGTTCTCATAAAGACGAACATAAATCTAATAGCACTTTTAACATGAACTGTTAAATAAAATGGAATGACATATTTACTGTTTCTTTGAAATTATAAATATTATCAATTACTGTAATCATCCTACATTAGTTTTAAGATATGATTTTGCGATTCGTACTTGTTACGTTACACTTTCTTATTCTATACTAATATGAGAAGCTAAGAGTTTGTTTTTCGTTTGTTTGGACGCACTTATCTCAGAAACAACCAATCGGATTTGAGTAATTATTTTTATAATAATGGATAGTCACATTCAAAAAGGTTATAGGCTATTTTTCATCAACCTGCCACAACGCGGGTAAAACCGCAGGACTTTGCTAGTCATTACATAGTATAAAACAAAGTCGCGTCTGTTTGTCGTTTGTCTGTTTGTCTGTATGCTTAAATCTTTATAATTACGCAACGGATTTTGATGCGGTTTTTTGTAATAGGTAGAGTGATTCAAGAGGAAGGTTTTTATGTAAAAAAAATCCCGAAATTCCCACGGGAACGGGCACAACGCGGGTAAAACCGCAGGACGTTGCTAGTATTATTATAATTTTAAGGTTTAGACGAAGAACGACCAAAAGAATAACGAAAATGGCCAAAAGATAGGGATGGGCAAATGGAAAAAAAATATCGATATTTATCGTATCGATATTTTTCAAATATATCGATATATATCACCCAAGAAATATCGATATTTCGATATATCGATATTTTTTGCCCAATTTGCAATTATTTATAAAAATTGCCTTAATTATCGAAATTTTAAAGCAAATACACATCTGGCTGTTTCAAACATAAGTTTTATTATTAAAAAAAAAAATCGAATTGCTTGACATAAAAAAAAGAAACAAAAAACTACTGCATATTTTCTAAATTTTAAGGCTAGATTACACCGGGGCAACACTGTGCGGCATTGCGGCATGCCACAAGGCCGCATGCTACAAAGTCAAAAATGTCCCACATTGTGGCAAGGGCACAATGGATTCCATGCGACATTTTTCGTGCGTCAAAAATGTCGCATGGAATTCCATTGTGCCCGGATACAAGATGCGACAGTCTGCCACGTGACGCAAGGTGTTGCCATGCCGCACGGTTCTTGCCACAATGTGCGACATTTTTGACTTTGTAGCATGCGGCCTTGTGGCATGCCGCAATGCCGCACAGTGTTGCCCCGGTGTAATCTAGCCTTAAGAAATCGGATTGGTCAAAATCATGATGTGACGCATGAGCAGACAGCAGAGCTTTAAAAATATATCGATTTTGATATCTGAAAATAAATATCGAAAATTGATATATCGCGGAAAAAAATATCGCTAATTAGTATCGATATTTTTCTGAAAAAATATCGATATTTTGATATATCGATATTTTTTACCCATCCCTACCAAAAGACCAAATAGTCTGGTATTGGTTCTTTCACTTGTTGGCCATTCAGAGATTGATCATTTTGCTTGTTATTGATTTGATTGTTATTATTATATAAGACCAACAGACCGATTCCGTTGGTCTTATTGAGCATAATGTGCCTAAACGGTTTTAAATACCTACTATTTGCCGTAATCAGAGACATCACTTAACTGATTGACGTAATTTTGTATAAATTACATGTCAAAATCACTCATAAAATTAATTTATTTATTAAATACTAGCAGCGTCCCGCGGTTTTACCCGCGTAGTACCCGTACCCGTGGGAATATCGGGATGAATAATAGCCTATGACCTTCCCGTTGAATGTAGCTATCTTTTACAAAGAGAATTATTCAAATCGGACAGGTAATTCCGGATCCGGAGATTAGCTCGAACAAACAAACTTACAAATTTTACCTCTTTATAATATTAGTATAGATCTACTAAGGAAGCATGTGACGTGTCTTACGGGTGTAAAGCCTAATTTACATTACGAAACTAGTGGCATGCAACTAGTTTCATAACACTAATTTCACCAGTAATTTCACGTGTAAACGTTCAGTTTCACTATGCATGCATTACTTTCGTGAAACTAAATTAGTTTCGTGCCCTGCGCGATTTTTAGGTGAAATTAGTGTCATGCAACTAATTTTATAGTGTAAATGCGACGCGAAACTAGTGTCGCGACAGCATTTCAGAGACAGCAGGAGCAATAGCTATGATATTGACAGGGCCATTATCTCGATACTGATAATTTCACGACACTATAATTTAAACGAAAGTAGTTTCACATGTGCTGAAATTAGTTTCACGAAACTAGTTTCATCATGCATGACACTAGTTTCGTAATGTAAATCCCGCTTAAGTAAGGGAATGTTTCATTCAAAGTTTCTGATTTTAATACGTTCTATTTGTAATTATTTCGAAAGTATAACACGAGTACATATGAATTAATGGCCAGTGCATAGTTTCAGCTTATTACATCAGTTGTTGTTTTCATTGCTTGATGCCAAGTCCAAGTACATGTGAAAGTATGACTAAATTTAGAATTTGTTCTCGTTTTGTTTACGAACTAGTGGACGAACAAATTGATGGAAAAACATCTGGTCGGATCGGAATTAAAAGAGAACTCGTAAACAGTAGCAGTAAGATTGGCTTAATTAAAAATGGTTAGTGAAAAGTATACGGTTAACGAGACCAAATTGGACGAGTGAAAATTTAGAGCCACTATATGTTATGTTTTAATTATTATGGTTAACTAGCTAACTCTGCGGTGTTACCCGCGTTGTACCCGTCCCCGCGGAAATTTTTGGGATAAAATGTATCCAATGTGTTAAGGCTAGATTACACCGGGGCAACACTGTGCGGCATTGCGGCATGCCACAAGGCCGCATGCTACAAAGTCAAAAATGTCGCACATTGTGGCAAGGGCACAATGGATTCCATGCGACATTTTTCGTGCGTCAAAAATGTCGCATGGAATTCCATTGTGCCCGGATACACGATGCGACAGTCTGCCACGTGAAGCAAGGTGTTGCCATGCCGCACGGTTCTTGCCACAATGTGCGACATTTTTGACTTTGTAGCATGCGGCCTTGTGGCATGCCGCAATGCCGCACAGTGTTGCCCCGGTGTAATCTAGCCTTTATTCTGATGTATAACCTACAATATTACAGTAAAGTTGCATACAAATCTGTCCACTAGTTTTTTCCTGAAAGAGTAACAAACATACATCCATCCTTACAATTTTTCGCATTTGTGGTCAATCCAGTCGTCGCAGATTTCAGACAGGCAATGTAACGTGGTCTTAAGCATGCACTCCGATAGAAATGTTATTATCGGCTACCCATTCAAGTAGTGACCAAGTTTACTTGGCTTTACAACATTTCGTTCAGAAGTTTATTCATTCTGTGATTTTATGATTGATTTATCTATTACGAAATATATAAAAAATATCATACAGGAGTTTTGATATTCCACTAAATCATCTCTTTTACGTTGGTGCTAAGAGAAACCGCAGTTTAAAACAAATTAGGGTTAAGGTAATGACAAGGTTTGGTTTGGTTTTCATTTCAACCTAAAATTGCTAAATAATAATGGCATTGGTAATCAGTAAAAACCGCATGGATATCGGCCCAGTATTTTGCGCTATGCAGTGACGAAGGTACCCTCAATTGGGATCAAACCAAGAAAACGATTTATAATATTTACTGTAGATTTGTTTAGATTAAACGTGTTGGTGAGTTCAAAAGAATGCAAGCGAGTAGCAACGTTGTTATGCTAAAAGTTTGGTATCACTTATTAAACCTTAGCTAATATAGCATAGCAGCGTAACATAGCAGTGATGGTAACCACCAGACACTTGCCAAAAGGGGCAAAACTCTACATTAAAAATCCGACCATGAACAGTGAATGCACATGTAATAAAGTGACTGTGACATAGGGATGGACAGACATATATGGCAAATTAACAAGGAAATTTAGTTTGGTCGGAAATTCAGCTACGGAACCCGATTTCTAATCAAAATAGCTTGTCAAAGTTGATGTGCCCATAAAATATATAATTTCTTAATGTTATTCATTAATTAGACCGTCGAATAGATCCGTCATTGTACGCATTTGGCTCTGTGTTTACAGGTGTACTCTACTTGCCAAACTAGGATAATGATTATTGTTGAAACACAATTGTTTCGTGTCATATATCTTGTTTATAAGTAACTTAACAATCAAGTACCTTGTCATAGTAAAATTTAATATTTTAGATACTTTTATTTGTCTAAACCATTGAACAGACTTTGGTGTTATTTAGCATAAAGACATTTTCATGCTTTTTCATAGAGCAAAAGCAGGATAGTAGGTTACGTTTTAATAAAACGGGGAATTATAGGATCCTAGTGTGACTACGTGCTATACAGTCCACCAAGTGGCTATAGTTTATTATGGAAGCTGTAAATATATGTTTTGTAGTTTCAGTTTATTTTACAAACTATTATGGTACCTCCATTTGATGGATCTTGTGAGTCACTTTCAGAAACGGCAGTCAGTTTCGAATATCTTACGGGTACAGTAATATCCGACTTAGATTTAATGCAGCACTCAGAGACATCCATTAAATCGAAACCATTTGACGTATTTTTTCATATTTTACATGTCGAAATCACTCATTAAATCTCTACAAAGGAAGCTTTGACTTTGTAATGTTAGTATATCGACCATGTATATTCACTTGACAACCAATCAATGTTCAAAACGACAAAGTTCTAAGTTGAGATTCGTCTTCTGAACAGAATCTATTTGTCCCAAATATTGTGTTGAAGGTTATCGGCAGCTGATGGAAAACATTCTGTTTATCGCATTCCGTTGTTAATTTTCACACATTTCTATTTGTGTATGCTTTTAGTATTGTTTGGGCCCGTGGTTCTGGTGTGATCTTCAGTTTGATGATAACTGGTGCCTTGTTTGTGGAAGATCTCCTTATTATTCGATCGTTGTGATGAAAACAGTTTTTAGTATACGAGTATTAGAATCTTTATTACGTAGGTTTGGTGTTATACCCACTACTCACTCATACTAAAAGCATTGGTCCAGATATAGGCTGTTTACTGGACGTCACTCCATATCTCAGTAATGACGGCCAGAGAGAGAGGCCCGAGACTTGGACATGGTCATTTTGCGTGAAATAAAGTGACCAGCTGAGTACTGAGTTCATTTTCATTGTAGCGTATTTTTCGTGATTTAGAGGGCACGTTAAGCAGTCGGTCCTGTTTGTTTCAATCGTTAGACCATTTCGGAAGCCTTTAGGCGGTCTAAAACTCTGAAAGAGTTGGCTACTAACCTACTGGAAATGAATGAATGAATTACAATTTTTTAGAGTAGATATCTCTGCCCTGAAATGGGACACTATTATATCACCTTCTTCTTTTGTAAATAGATCAAACTGAACTGAACTATCAGAAATACATCTATTTGCTCGTATATTACCATCTATTACCAGGCGATTCCGTAATATAGAATACGCCTCATTTGGTTACGACTTTGTTGAAAGATGGGTTATATTTTCTCTTTATGCTAATACTAGCTACTAACTTTACATTACTTTATTCAAATACAAGAAATATACATGAATCTATCCAGCGGTTTCTAGAAAATCCATAAGTAGGTATTAACATACGTATTTTTCTAACAAGAACTACTTAGTTATCTAATATGATAGTAATTTTTTTCAACTGAATTGAAATTATGTCTAGTTTAGGTATAGAAAATAAATCTAGATAACAGATATATTTATAAAATAGTTATAATGCCCCACTCAGTTGTCCATTAAAACAACATTTAACTAATTGACGTATTGTTTCATACATTACATGTCAAAATCACTCATTCATTAGGTAGCATTTGACGTCTCTAAGTACGGGCGTAAGTTACAGATTTTTGAAGAAAAGTTTATATATCTGAGTGAGTTTATTTAGAAGCTGTAAGTACGCTAGGGCACATGCTCTTTACTCCTTCATTCTTCACAGTACCTACTTCAAGAGGATTTTGCCCGGCCTTATACTTTTTTATACATTCTTCTTATATATCTCTATACTTCTTTATTATTTTACTAGCTGTGCCCCGCGGTTTCAACCACAGCGCCGCCGTTCCCGTGAGAATTTTGAGATTTTTATTCCTTATTTTTCTTATATAAAAACCTTGTCCTGACAATAAGGAATACATTAAAAAAAGAATCATCCAATTTGGTGCAGTCGTTCTGAAGTTATGCGCTTACCAATACATTTTGCGATTCATATTTATAAGAATACATTTTGATTACGCCTAATCCTCGTCACTGTACTAAAATCTTCATTGAGATAAGAGGCCTTTGCCCAGCAGTGGGACATTATAGGCTAACTACTTTACTTACTCTTCTTTATACATTTAACTACATGTAAGTAGTACTTATTCATTTTATTTAATGTTTGGTTTTGATTTCCAAATCTCGTTATTTGTTTTTGCCTATATCCCTTTGATGTTTTGAAGTTTAGCACGCTCGCGCCCGCCCGGGCGTCGAGATCAAATGTCGATTTTAACAATACTATTTACTATTCCTTTATTATGAAACGTTCATTGTTTGTTTGGTTAAAGTCAATCTTTCAGATTCTATTTAGTTTTGCTACTAAATTTACTTTTGATTGATTTAATCATATGATAATTATCTATTTAGCTTTGCTCTACAGATGTCACTTAAAAACCATTGAGTGAGTTCATTTATGGAAACAAACTGTTACTTGTAAAGCACTTAATGATGTATCTAGCACGAATAATGACTGAATTGTGACCAACACAACCAAAAAAATAAAGGAAAGATAAAGATTTAAAGGCCACATGTTGACAAAAGTGAACTCGCTCTCGCTCTGAACTATAGCTCTAGAACTAGGATTAAGTTAATCTGATCGAGTTCAGTTGTAATAGTGAAATTAGTGTTATAAGAAGTTTATATTTCACTATTATGAAAGCTGCGTTAGAAAAAACAATCGAAATCAAAACTAGAACTAATCGCTGTATTCTTCTAGAACATTCCAAAGGAAATTAATTGACGTTCAAATGACTAAACAAAGCGAATATCCTATCATTACTCTCTACTTACCGTTTTCCTTAACTTTTTGTCTGTTAACGACTTTAAAGGTTAATTCGTGGCACAAATACTGCAAGGCCGATGCGGTGCGTACGTGCCCGATCGCACAGCGGCGGTGTTTACCAGCCTCAGGAGTTCCCTGTGACCGATATACTGAGGGATTAATACGTTTGTGTGGGACAAGGGGGATGCTATTTTATAGTAGAAGGTTCTACTCTAAGTTGATAATAAGTTATGTCATTATCATTAAAAAAAATAGTAAAGTGATGGTGTAAAAAACATTACATTGACATTAGGATTGAAATCATGAAATGACTATGTGTTTTAAGATAATTTTTTTCAGAGGAGGAAGACTGATCTGGTGATTATAAGTACCAATGTGGTAACACATATAGAGATGGTAAAGATTATGAGAGGACTAGTACTACCAAGATTTAGTTGTGTACGAAAGAAATAAGTAATAACCTTAATTTATTGAATAAAAGTTCCGGAGAACTTCTCAGAGCTATTAAAACTCTTTACCGAACAAAAGTGGGCGCTAATTTTTCATTCACGAATTATAAGAGCATTTTGCTTATTTTTCCAAGTTTCCTGGCTAATCTATTTGTTTTCTTTGGATAAAAGTTGAAATAGGCATTCTACGAGTATTATTAACAACATGTGATCAAAGGTGATCTCAACTTGTTAAAATTGTTTATACAGTGTGTTCCGAATAGAATGTGTGATATTTTGCAGAATATTTACTCGTAAATCAATTTAATAATTTGGGTCATGGAAACACAATTCATAATGTGACTGTAAATTACTTTTGCGTTCTTTTGTTGGTTTTTAAAATTACGCGCTAAAAGGCAACCTTTATATATGTAACTGAGTACATACATAAAGTAGACTTAAAAGCTTTTACACCAATTTCAGCTTGATAGATATTTTGCAACACCATGCTGATGTTTGGGCCACTTTTACTTCTATAGAACTTCAAGATGGTTTCTTAGAATTTCTTTGGTTGTAATCGTGGCCAGTCTCCAGCGATACACTGCAGTCTGCGGCCGCGGCATGCAGTGATCAGTGCAGTCTGCAGTTGCAGCTTGCAGTTTGCAGTCCGTCTTAGACCTGTACGTACCTTTAGTCCACTTTCACTTTCATAGAACATTGATATGTTTATTAACACTAGCAGCGCCCCGCAGTTTTACCTCCGTTGCTCTCGTTCTTGTGAGAATTTTGGGATATAAACCCCATAACCTTTCTCTTGTGAATGTGGCTATGCAATACGAGAAGAATTATACAAATCGAACTTGTAAGTCCTGAGAAAAGTGCATTTAAACAAACAAAAAATGAAACTTTAGAATTAGATATTAGTAGAATAGTAGAGTCTCGTAAGTAATTAATATGTAATTAAAATAATAATAATAATAGTCAATCAGTGTGCTACTGTATAGATTGTATAGTCTCACGGAAGGGCAAATGCCCTTCGCTCAAACTCATCAGAACAGTAAAGAGGATTAGGCTTCATTCACCACGCTTAACGCTTACCCAACATCGTTGAAATGTGTGTGCAACATTTATTTGGCAGTTTATTATATTCACAATAGAACCCTAAAGTTAATCGATTAGTTATGTACCTACTTATTAGTAATGTTAAGAGCCATTAAGGTCACATTTAGTTAATGTGTGTTCTCGACTTTGCAAGAACCGACCTTATTATGTCATAGTCGAATGAGCAAGTGTTATTGTATACTAATTCAATACACGTGTTGTAAAATATTTAAATTTATTTAACATTATAAATATAACACATGCTTAAGAAAATGAGGGTGATGGATTACCATCTTCATAATTTCAGTTTTTAATTGTTTGTCATGTTTTAAGAGGTTTACCATACCATCTAATATCATTAATTTCAATTTGGTACATATATAAGTGCAGAGTTACTATAGTCGAAAACGCCTCGGAGGTTTAGTGGTATGTGCTGCCAAGACTGAGGTCCCGGGTTCAATTCCCAGGTCGAGCGTAAACATGTTTCCTCCTTTTCAAACATGGCTCGGGTTTGAGATCACCAACCCGCATTTGGCAAGCGTGGTGATCGTGCTTAATCCTCCTCACTGTACTGATATCTTCAGTGAGATGAGAGGCCTTTGCCCCGCCGTGGGTCATTACAGGCTAATACTTTATAGTCGAAAATGTGTACTACGCAAAAACATTAAATAACAAATACCTATAACAATATAGAATTAGTAGGGATAATTAATGCTTTTCAGTGAGTCACAATCACAACAACATTTAAATGAAACAGGTTTATATCCTATTCTCTTTAAGCCTCATCTCATCCCCAAATTATGCAAAAGCAATTCATCCCCATGAAAGTGAGAGTAACCCAAGGGGTGTGTCACAGAGTTCGTTGCCCCCGTGACCAGCTCACAGGTCGTTCACCCCGCATCAGCTGTTACACCTACATACATACATTTGTATATAGTCGAGTTTGACCCAGTTGTTAATACTCGTACACTGTCAACAAATAAGAATAAACGGAGTTATTTATGGTTGTTGTTGCGTAATTGTGGTTAGATAATTGGAGTTAAATGATGAGTAAAAATAAGTTTTATTTGTGTTTAGTTAATCATTCATTTCGAGTAGGTTAGTGGCCACCCCTGGTGTCGGAGTTTTTAGACCGCCTAAAGGCCTCCGACATGGTCTAACGATTGAAACAACCGGGACCGACTTCTTTGGTCGTTTTCATTACATACTCGTAGTAGGTATAAAATAAAGTCGCGTCTGTTTGTCTTCTGTTTGTCTGTCTGTATGCTTAAATCTTTAAAATTACGCAACGGATTTTGATGCGGTTTTTTGTAATAGGTAGAGTGATTCAAGAGGAAGGTTTTTATGTAAAAAAATTCCCGAAATTCCCACGGGAACGGGCACAACGCGGGTAAAACCGCGGGGCGCTGCTAGTTTCTTATAAAGTACTTTACTTAATTTTAAAGATTTAAGCATACAGACAAACAAACAGACAAAAGTAGCGACTTTGTTTTATACTATGTAGTGATAGGTAGTTAATGGGATTCTAAACTAGCAAGTAGGCAAAAAAGTCACTGAAAGTAACTGAACCTTCCAATAGAGATTCAATTTTTCCAATGTATTTTTAGATATGTTTTTGTGAAGTATTTGTTTAATTATAACTTGCCGGAAACCTGCATGTATATTAACTTATTCGAACGCTAATTCAATTTAATATCATTTACTAACTTTCTTTAAAAATAAAAAGTAATCGTTATTTCTAAATCGAGATGGTACAGGAAAACATTAAATACTCATTACACACTTTACGATCAAGGATGTTTACAATAAACTTTATAACGTGTTTACTTCGAGAAGAAATCAATACATGTGGTTTATTTTTTTGGGCATTTTAGTTAAAATATACAAAAACCTTTAGTATAGGAAGTATTTCTGTTCAATATCTATTTCCTACTAAAACTATCATTTCATGTATGTAGATCTAAAATTAAAATGCCTCGGTGGTCCAGTGGTATGTGCACTCGCCTGCCAAGACTGAGGTCTCGGGTTCTATTCCCGGGTCGAGCGGAAACATGTTTCCTACTTTTTAAACATGGCTCGAGTTTGAGATCACCAACCCACATAAGCCAAGCGTGGTGATTACTCCTAATCCTCCTCACTGTACTGATATCTTCAGTGAGATGAGAGGTCTTTGCCCAGCAGTGGGACATTACAGGCTAATACTTATTAGATCTGAATAGTGTATCTATCTAGATGTACAAAAGTGTCTATCTTCGTTCTGTTTACAAAATAAACCACATAGTAGCTGGCCACATCTGTCTGTATGTTCTCGCTAATCTCAAAACTACTGAACCGCTTTATCACATTTGAACAAGCCCGTTGGCACAGTGGCAGTGAGAGCGCTTACTGTGTCGGGGGTTGCGGCTTCGATCCCCGCCCGGAGTCAACAATATGTGAAGACATAGTTGTTGGCGACGACGTCTGGGTGTCAATTATATATTCTTATAAAGTATTTGTGTTTGTATAGTAGTAGTGTTATGGAATCTAACTCACTGGGAGTTAGATTCCATAACACAAGCCTAGAGCTTACTTTGGGTCTAATTAACCGTGTGTGAATTTGTCCAAGTATTTATTTATTTATCTGATATTCATCAACAGAACAGATAGATTCAAGAAGAAGGATTTTGGCTACATTTTATCTTTGAATTCTTCTACCCTTAGAATTCCTATATACTAAGGTATATAGGAATTCTAATCATCAGTTCATCAGTTTATCATAATGGTGTAAGCACCATTATGATTAACTGATGCGTAGCGGGGGCAGGTCTAAATTATCGAATGTATCGACTTCAGTTTAATACAAAATCCAAAAAAGTTTTCTGTTCAAACCCTTTGACTTCAGTGCTAACGTTTCAACAAAACAAATCCAAGGCCGAACAAGAAAAAATATTATTCTATAATTTCCAGGTATAATATACAGTTACAGGATGAACTTGGACTGGTCTAGAATCTAGATTACTGAACCCTAACTAGTGGGCCATGAGAGTTGAGACCTTACGGATACATTGTACGGTCGAAGTAAGTTATAGTGTCAGTGGAACTACATCTTCATCAGCGTTTGGATATGGCTTCTAGTAGACTTAGGTCAAATATGGTGTATACAGTGTGTAAGTATGTACCATATTTGCCACATCTATACATATCTATACTAATATTATAAAGCTGAAGAGTTTGTTTTGTTTGTTTGTTTGTTTGTTTAAACGCGCTAATCTCAGAAACTACTGAACCGATTTGAATAATTCTTTCACTGTTAGATAGTCTATTTATCGAGGAAGGCTATAGGCTACATTTTATCCCGAAATTCCCACGGGAACGGGCACAACGCGGGTAAAACCGCGGGGCGCTGCTATACTAATATAATAGAGCTGAAGGTTTTGATTTTTGTTTGTTTGAATGCGCTTATCTCAGAAACTACTAATGCGATTTGAATAATTATTTTTGTAATAGATAGCCACAATCAACGGGAAGGTTATAGGCTATTTTTCATTTGTAAATTCCTACGGGAACGGGGCACAATCCGGGCCATTTATCAGCGGGGTTTTTCTGAATGAATAAAACAAAAAAAATATTGAATACTTAAGATGGTTAGAAATGGCGTAATCCTGCACTTTACACGTTAACATTTGATTCGACACGGTTCCCGGGCACATACATTATTTTCATGTTACAAAGTTTTTGACACCTTGTGTTCAATATTACGAGTGCAACTTTTGCTCGATTGAAGCAGGTTTTGTTACAGGAATTTGTGTATTAATATTTATATGAAGAGAGACTGTTTAGTCGGTCCCTTCAGGGACCGTCCAATGAGTTGCAACTCATTGGACTATGCAATCTTCAAATAATCTTTGATGTATAGTCTAATAACTGAGCTGCTAGCCTATCTTAATATGCTAGCCTAAATTAATCCTACTAATATTATAAATGCGAAAGTTTGTGAGGATAGATATATGTATGTATGTTTGAGACTCTTTCGCGAAATACGACTTCAATGCAGATGAAACCGCGAGGAACAGCTAGTCATTTTAAATTGATCAAAGCGTTATATTTAATTAAGCCATGTTCCACTATTCCACATTTGAAAACATCAGTTGCCATGCGGTTTCTCTGTTGATAAAAATTTCACGGCCAGCAAAAGAACTATGACACAGAAAAGTAACTGGAAATTCGTTCGCAATTCCAAGTATTTGACAAACAATTTTATTGCGATAAAGTTCTACAGAAATGCTTTGTGAAAACAGCACGGGTAGCATGACAAGTAGACATACAAATATGTCTACCATCTATGGCGCAAGTTTGACGTCATCGCGATTTTGTCTACAGTAGCTACCGCGACATAGATTTGTCTTGTCGCGTACGTCATTTGTATACAAATGTCTACGCCCTTGAGCATGACGACCATATTATGTCTACGTCAGAGAGAAAACAAGAAACAATAACCACAGACAAAAACGCACTGAAATGAATGAATGACGAATGAATGAAATAGTGTTGTGACGGTGTTGTGCTTCAACAAATTTATCGGTAATCATGTGTGACCATGTTAAAAATATAATATATTTGTAAAGGGCAATATTTCTATGTCTTCCGTAGTAAGTTTTGTATACAGTAGAGATTTTCGCTTCCTGTCATTATGTGCTCGCAACCGCGCCATAACCCGTAGACAAGACAAAAGTTTTAACCCTATAGAGATATATGTCTACCAGTGTTCATGCTACCCGTGCAGCTGTACTGGTTATCTGGGTATGTTTACATAACAAACATAACTGCGGAGTATATGATATCAAATCTAAGTGATAACAAGAGATTCATTAATTTGTGCGTGCACGAAAGCGTATAAAAATGGTATACCTATTTTGCAAATTCAAGGCCAATTTTGATAAGTGTGTTAAACGAATCTGATATCACATGACTATCTCACGTAATAATAATGTCACAATTAATCATTTAAGTACTTAAGTACCGTAGTTCAAATTATTCTTACGGTTACACGGATTAATTGATAGCCAACTACTACGCATATTCGTTGTTTCAATTTGTACGTATATTAAAATGGAGATTTCAAGGGGTTTGGACCTCCTGGAGAGCATAAAACTATCCTTTTGCTGAACAATTACTGAAAGTTGAGAATAATATGATAAAAGTCGTAACAGGCTAAAAGGCCGTTACAATGGTTACGTTGGGCGTCTTGCCTGTAGTGTGCGCTCCTTTGTATATTTTTTTTTACTAGCAGCGCCCCGCGATTTTAACCGCGTTGTACCCGTTTCCGTGGGAATTTCAGGATGAAAAGTAGCCTATAACCTTCCCGTTGAATGTGGCTATCCATTACAAAAATAATTTTTCAAATCGGACCAGCAGTTCCTGAGATCAGCGCGTTCAAACAAACAAACTCTGCAGTTTTATAATATTAGTATAGTAGATCAGAAGATAGTCGCTAGTCGTGGGCTTTTACTCTAGGATGTTCCTTTTCGTGATTTCCTTAAAAAGAGGATCAGTTTTCAAAATTCGTGACAAAATACTTATGAATTTCCGTTATCAGCCGGAACTAGTAACAAAGTAAACAACTAATTCGTTAAGAATAAAAATAGTGGTTACTAACATTTTATCAGGCGAATAAAATTCAAAATTCAAAATTCAAAATGTCTTTATTATATCAGATCATTACAATAATTTATAATCGTCAGCTTAAAATTAAGTTTACGTTAGTTCGCAATAAATCAGTAGATAACACAAGTCTAGGTATGTATAAAGAGTTGTTATTGTTTTCAGCTAACATGGTTGTTATATAATCGCTAATTATGCTTACATTTTCGCTTATCTGTAGTAGGTACCATATGATTAAGGTGTTTACATTTCATGTTTTAAGTACTTGAATGTCGACTAGTGGTTTCGAAATGCAAATTCATCCACAGCCTTTTCCGAGAGTTTCGGGTTGAAAAGTATCCTTCATGTTAATCCAGGCTATCAACTATGTATCTTTCAGCCAGCTGTTCCAGAGTGAAAGTGAAACAAACGTCCGTCATTCCATTAAAACCTTTGAAAACCTTTACATTTATAATTATACTTGCCGCGCCCCGCGGTATTACCCGCATTGTACCCGTTCCCGAGCGAATTTGGGGGTAAAATGTATTCCATGTGTTATTCTGATGTATAACCTATATTACTGACAAGTTTCATGCAAATCCATCTAGTTGTTTTGTCGTGAAGGAGTAACAAATTATACATAAATAATAGGAAAATGCCGTTTTCTTTTTCCGACTTGCCTTTCAAACTCAAAAGTTTTGCAGACATCATGATATCAATCTATTTTTGGAGCACACTGCTCCCTCCACATCATCACATCAATCATGAATATTATATTTATTTGCGTATTCGCTAACATTATTGATAACAAGGTACGGTCCGACCGACAAAGTACTGATAACGATATCAAAGATAAACACAAACTCAGACATTAAACAAGAATTACATCAAAATATTTGTGCGTACATGCGTGGGAGGGAAGGCACGTAACACAAATAAATATTTGTTAATATTCAATTAACTAATGGACGCTGAATGAACTTGATTGGACTAGGACTGACGGATGGACAGGTATAAATAAACATTACAAATATTTAGGGAATGAATACGCATGATATCTGTCTGACTGTTAACTCGTATTACGAGATTCACGAGTGTATGATTATTTTTACTACATTTGAGATTTTATGGACATTTCTGAATGTAGCAGTTAATCGAGAAGTTCTTCAAAGTTAGGTGCAACAAATACATCAGGAAGATACAACAGCCTCCGTGGTCTTGCGGTTTGAGTGCTCGGCTCACGATCCGAAGATTCCGGGTTCGATTCCCGGTGGGGACAATGTCTCACAAAAATCTCTTTGTGAGACTGCCCTCAGTTTGGTTAGGGCATTACAGGCTGAATCACCTGATTGCCCGAAAAGTAAGATGATTCCGTGCTTCGGAGGGCACGTTATAAGCTGTCGATCCCGGTTACTTTCTACGGATAGTAGTCGTTACATGAGCCATGTCAGAGGCCTTTGGCGACTCAATAACTCTGACACCAGGATTGGTCAGGTTGACCATCCACTCGATGAAGAAGGAAGATACATAGATAATTACAATAGAAATTGATAGAGTTTTTGATTTATTACATTTCTTTCAAGCTTTGAAAAATATTGTTTGTAATAGATAGCCACATTCAACGGAAGGTTATATAGGCAATTTTTTATCCCGAAATTCCCACGGGAACGGGCATAACGCGAATAAAACCGCGGTGCGTTGTTAGAGTTACTCATATACACGAGACTCATTGCAAATCCCTCATGTAAATGTTTCTTCACACAACACCAAGATGTTGCACCTTACTGTAAATCAGCACCCCAAGGTGCCGGTATTTTCAGCTGTTAACTTCACCAGTCGTTAACCTTTGAAAATCCATAGTGATAACACGCGAAGGCTCATAATGGCCGACAATGTTATTTATAGCGGCACAGCATGGAAACCGGCCGTGTTTAATGTTAGAATTCAGTTTATGAATACATTTCGATCTTTATTGAGGGTATTGTTGAAGACTTCTTTCTGCTTTTACGGGCACTCATTTTGATTTCATTTGTATGGTGTTGCCACCTATACCTACTTGCTCCCTCTATAGAGCATCTGAGGTTGCGTCTTCCATTAAGGAGCCCGATTAACCAATCACAGTGCAATTGGGCTTTTGAAAAAAATATTTTTTTTTGATAAATGGAAAGATTATATATTAGTTTTATAACAAAACTATTTTTTTTTCTTTTTTTTCGCAATAATTCAAAAGTTATTTCAAAATAAAAATTAATTTATTATAATTAAACCGAAGACACTCCGACAACTCCCGAACAAACCCGAGCGCGTGTGACGTCATAATGTTAGTTAATGTTAATGAAAAGAGGTTCGGTTACATCGCAAACTTTTGGAGGGAAAGAGAACGGGAATCTTGATTGTAAACGCTGTACGTACTTATGGTTAAATAGCTATAACATTATGACGTCACAACTACGGTGACCAATCTTGGCGCGTTTATAGTCACGTGATTTTTATTTAAATTTCATCAATATTTAATTGTTTATAATTAATTGAAAAAATATTTTTTTAAAGTTTTTGCATTAAATATCAATATTATTAATAATAAAGTTTTAAAATACATTAAAAAAATCAATATTTTTTTTTTTCAAAAGCCCAATGTTAAACAATGCATTGTCAATATTTTATCGTAATGCATAGTAATTAGTCAGTTGGGCTCCGCATAGTTCCGCTCCATTTAATGAAAACGCACCATTAATCGTTATCGTTGACATTGGACGAGTTTACAAGCGGTTTGTATCGAACACTTTCCTTGCATTTTCCACCTCTTAACTTGTTTAACTCGGTATTTCAACCGTATAAAGACCTCTAACATGGCCTAGTGTTGGACAATTAAAGAACTATTAATGAAAACGGTCTCAGTTTAATGAAAGTTGATTTTGAAAATATCATAGTAGCTTTAGCTAAAGCTTATCTTTTAGATAAGTCGTGTCTAATATAATTGATATGAAATCATTATTAAAATAATCATAGTTGATATGAAATCAATTAAATCTAGCCATTAGTTTAGCCATAAAACGATTGCGTGACTACTTCATCAACGTAAATAACTAGTATGATATTTATTATTGATACAAGCATAAAGTTAAACTAGTAAATACTAGTCAAGTAAGTATCTTATCTATAGAGAAACTAAGAATATCATGGATTATTATGCAATTATGTTAGTTTATGCCAAGGTACAATCTTTAATATCGTAATTAGACTATACTTTTATTTTTCTACAAACCTTTTACCTATCATGCATCAGGCATCAGGAGTCTTAAAATAAATGTCAAAACTGGTCCTCAGATCGATTGAGAGATAGTTATTGCAACCTTCATGGTTGAGGCGAAGAGATGTATTAAGTCTATGATTGCAACCATCCATAACCGCACTAAACCATAAACATCAGCTACTAAAGATTTGAATTTAGAACGAATCAACTTGATTTTATCTGACAGATATGACCCGTATAAAGTGCACACAATCCGTCGTGTCGGACAACCGGGTCATGGATGGCAAACACGAACCATGTTGCGCATACGTCACTACAATGTTGCATATTATATTAATTAGTTGCACTCAATGTACTTGATATAATGGCTTGTGATTATTTAGTTAATAGTAAAGGAGTCGCTGTTATGGCTGCGTTGCGAGGGGAATTTGAGCTTAAATTAAGCTGTTGTGTTTTAATTGAGATTTATCCATAGTTCATTATAAAGTTCCATGCTTAAGTAACTTATTTTGAAAGAAATTGCAGTAGCGAAAAGTGTATTTATTAATAGAATGATTCCGTTAATGAAATAAATAATTAGCTATTGATTTTTAATATGGGGACATTATTTTAGGTTATGATGACGTTACGAGATGTAGATGGAGTTGCGTGTTTTGATGTACCTTACTTTTCAAAACAAGCCGAAAAAAGCATGGAAGAGCTACAATCTTGTTTCTCTTGTCATAAAAATGACAGTAAATTAATTATTAAGATTATATACAAAAACCAGTCAATTTCTCAATGTCTACATTTTTGTTTATTAAAAGGGACATAAACTCATATCAATCAATATGAATACATTTTATTACTTGCAGATGTTACGTGTGAAGACAACACGTGACTCGTATTTATCATTTTTGTTCAGTTTGTGTTAACATTTGACATCCTTCATTGTTTACATACACTTAAAGTGAAGTTAAATGAGTGCTTACATAAGCACTGTTTGCTTTCGTATGAGTTAGTTTTCTTTTGTGATACGATACACGTAAGGGGATTGGAGGGGGGTCCTACATCTGGTGACGTCATATTTCAAATTATAATATCTAAGTATAAACACCAAACGCATTAAACGTGCGAAAAAAATTTATTTCGGGTCAAACGTGTTGATTTTTAATAAATCTAGGTCTGAAATTCCAAAATATGTGACGTCACATCAGGTGGGTTAAAACATCATTAAATTCGTGTGACGTAATTTATCGATGGCTAGTGTACGTGAATAATTAAAAATTAATATAAGTTTTGAATTGTTTATGTTTTAAAGAGGTTCTATACCGAGGTTAAACTAACAACCGTTTATCTTAAAACCAAGTTAATTAACATCTTAATATTTATAAATAATAACAAAAATACGTGATTTATCGATTCTATTTACGTAATTCCTGTTTTCGTTCTCATCTCTAGTTATCTGTATTCGACGTGTTAGGTAGATACGTTAGGTTATCATGCATGGATATTATGCCTAGTTCTTCAAAAACATTCTGATACCGATTTAACTTTTTTATTAATAATGTGCGTAAGGTTGTTTACTTTAAGTATGATATTATTGTTATGTAGTTGGAATGATAAGCAACAAAGTTACTTAGTTTCTAAAACTCGGGCGGGGGGACGCTGATGGCTTTTAGATTGAGTACTTTATGAGCTAGTGTGCTTCTGAGAACATTTACGTTTTTAGTCTTTTTAGGCTTCAATCGTCAGACCATGTCAGAGGCTTTTGAGCGGTTTTAAAACTCTGACTCCACTTACTTAACTCGTTAAGATTCAGATAATTTTTTCTTGTGCTGAATCCTCTTGGACTTGCCTCTTGGACGGTCATCTTCTTCCTAACTTAAAAGCTGGTCTCTTGATGGAATTATTTCCAAATTTCCCAATCCTCTGTCATTGTTTTGAAGCTGTTTGTACGACACAATTTTTTAACTTACGGTGGGGCCTTCTTCTTTCTTTGCCTCATTTTTTCCTTCACCGAATCTATACTAATATTATAAAGCTGAAGAGTTTGTTTTGTTTGTTTGTTTGTTTGTTTGTTTAAACGCGCTAATCTCAGAAACTACTGAACCGATTTGAATAATTCTTTCACTGTTAGATAGTCTATTTATCGAGGAAGGCTATAGGCTACATTTTATCCCAGATTTCCTACGGGAACGGGCACAACGCGGGTAAAACCGCGGGGCGCTGTTAGTTACTAATATGATAAACTGAAATGGTTTATGATGTTATACATGTCAATTGTCCCTCTTTGTCTAGAAGTCTAATCCGGTAGCCGATAGTATTTTGTCGAAGGCATCAAATTAAATCTTTGATAACTCGTGAGTACTAAAAAAATCCTTTAACATTTGATAGAAGTAGTTACGAAGATAAAATTGAACTGTTGATTCCATTTATGATACGTAGGATTCCATTTATGAATTTAAATGGTGCTGTTTCTAATTAAAGAACTCAGAATACAAATATAAAAGTTTATCTACCTATCTTTTGTCTCGCTTACTTGTTTGAAAGAGAATGAGAGGCAAGGCACATAATCCTATAATAGTTATTAATGCTCCACCATCTGCAACTGTGGTTTGCGGTCGACCATTTGCTCGGAACTGCGCCTTTGAAAAACAATCATATCTCGGAGACCATTTGGCACTAACTTAAGCATTTATAGATATGCGAGCTGTGAGTTTCAAATCACCTACGCACGTACATTGAATTGTACAACTCAGAGGTTTCTTAAATAACAGACACTAAAAAGTTGTTTGCGATTGGAGTTGAATATATAATGGTATGACTATTATTTTCGGGATTTGAAAAAACGCGTGGATTGAGTTCAGATTTTTAGGTCTTAATTTTTTCCGGCAAGACGTTACTACTAGAGTTAGTCTAACAGTGAATATTGCCATTGGTTCACAGTAAGGAAATGATGTGGGAGAAGTAATAAGTGAGGACTCCCTGCTGACTCTCATTGTATTTGGGCATGTCTATATTACTTAATCGATTTTTTTTTGCTCCACGCCTTTTCAAAGCACCTGTGATTTTTTTATAAACGTTATCCTTGACCGAATAATATAAGGCAACAAGAATGACAGCAGTTTTTGCGTTCTAACCAAAGAACCTGTTTAAAATATGAAAAAACCAAACCGGCTTAGTGCCCATAATAAGAGGCAGCTTCAAATTCGTTATATTAGATCAGCTTGACTCCAGTTCGTATCAGTTTGGAATAATATCATCACTATTTGTAGGAAATTTCCATTCAATTATTCGATTGCACATTTAAATTACTATTTACTTATAGTTTGAGTTGGACAAATAGTTTTAGGGGACAGGCGAATATAGCTTTTATGGCTTTGACTTAAAGAGTTGTCCGAGTGTATTGGTCGCAGTTCACGAAGATGTGTTTTGAATACATGTTTGAGGATGACATCATGTTTCCCGTATCACAGTAATCTGGACAAACTCGTTGGAGCCACTTGGAGCATGTGGATGGAGAAAACTATTTTGTTATTTGTTTTCGTTGGTATATATGGAATGAAGAGACATGGTTTCAATGTTTTGATAGATAGAAGTGACATCAGTTTAGTTTTAAGATGTTTAAAGTTTTAAGATGAAATTACATCAACAACATTGAAATGGAGTCTTGTGAAAATGGGTGCAGCAGTTTCGCAGATGTCATGGTCTAAGATAGATAATACTTCCATAATGGGCATTTATATTAAACTCTCATGTTGATAAAACCTTCTAGAAAGCACCGTCGTAGACCCGAGCCTTCGAATTTGAAGATGAGCACTATCATTACACTTTGCTTTATACTATGTAGAGTCACAGAATACATCATCATGTCCAAAATACATCAAAACGAAAACATATAAACAACCTTCAAATCGGACTATAAACCCAAAAACAGTGAAAAAGAGCATTATTCATGCAAAATAAGGAAGCGTTGTTACATATGTAGCCACTTGCCACATATCAGCGTCAGTTTAAAACATCAGCGGGTGCAACGACCTCTGATAAGGCTCCATAGAATTTCTGATCAGATCAGATGTCCTTGAACTTAGGCACACGTGTAAAACACAGTGAATAGATGCATTCGTTGCGGATAACAATGGACACCATTTTGTATTTTGTGTTAAGGATACCTTTTTTGGAATCGTTGTTGAAAGTATTCGTATAGCATTCTGCAATCAGTTTCATGTTTCGTTGATATTAAACGAGTTTACAAGATGCAGCGCGGGTTATGAGAAAGAAAGCGGTTTTCTGTAATGGCCACGACCATCCTGCTGCGGGTAAATTTCTTTCATGCTGTAAAAAACAAAACACAAATGGTATATATATATTTCTTTTTTACTTTAAAATCGATGATATACAAACTGATTTTCCTTGGACATAATTAGAAGAGAAAGAATATTAAGTAGACTTTTTTATAAACAAATATTTTTCAGAGTTAACAATTAAAAATAACAAACCATTTACCTCAGGCTATTCATTACAAACGAAACTAATAAATCTGTAGTAGTTTGCACAGTTACATAATTTGTACATTTAAATGTAAATTAATAACAATAAATAAACAACAAAATCGTGTTTGCCACAATACCATAGAGGTTTATCACCCACGTTTTAAAAGGACTAATAATTTTGCGGCTTACCGCGACAGAGTCGGCCTAATTAGCCGTGTTTGCTGTAACTATTATTATCAATTATTATACCTTTTGTTGCTATTCATCGTATATTGTGTTGAGGTTATCGTCTATACTGTTTATTATTTTAATAAAGTTTAATTAATGAACTACGCTGTAATGTTCCAATGATTATTCAAACCATTGGAAACCATGATAATATTTGGTCACCAGTTTTGAGCATGAAATCACGAATACTTATGTATTTAGTTAATAACTTCGTTTAGATGGGTACACATTGAGCAGAGACGACATTTGCGATCCATTGCAATTGTAAAGCAACATGGAGCTCAGTCTCTACTTAGGTGCTTTGTACCAAAAGTGGTATGGATATCGTGCTTCAGAGGGCACGTCAAATTTTTGACCACGGTAGTTTTAATCGTTACACTATGGTGAAGGTCTAAGCGGTCTTAAAACTCACAATATCAGGATTTATTTATCAAACACCTTCAATTTACATTCAAAGTATAAAATAAACGCCCACACCTAGACTCATGACGTTATCATTGCATAGAGCATACCCACGAACAAGAGCTAGTTATTTTAGTCCTACTCTACATTAAGGTCACTACACAGTCATTGCCTTGCGTTAATCGTTTTGACGTCAATTCTTTTGTTTTTAAGATAATAACAATTATAATGGCTAACTGCTGAGATGTAAAAATCTAGAATGTATTTGCTTATTAGATGGTAACCAGTGTTTGATTTGTTTATGATACAATTCCAGTCACAAGTGTTTATTGAAATATCGCCATACACATCATAAAAACTACACAGTTTTCTAACACCTACAAAGAAAATATAATACGTCTCTTTAAAATTCAAAGGCTGTAGGATATGAAATTCAAAGTATTCTCATAGGTTATTCAAGAAAATTGTTGCATTTTGAACCTTATGTTGTGGCGGTTAGGTAAGCTGGTCTTGTTAAGAAATCGCCAGCACAGGGTGATCGACACAAGCGGTGCCTCAAATGATTTAAACATAAACAGAAACTGAACAACGCAAAAAGTATAAATCACCAATCTAAATGTTTTCCGTAACCTTCGAATAGGTGACCGTATAATGAATATCTATCTATAACTATGGCACCAGTATATCAACAACAACTCTGTATTGTTCGGTGCTTTATCTAGTGTTATGTAAATTGTGTGATGTAAACACGAAATGTCTATTGAGTTGATGCGAAAGAATACAAAAGAGAAAATAAGTCATTATTTTACAATGGGTTGTAAGTTCGTGTGTCTTTCTATAGTTTAAATGGGCCAAGGAAATTGCCTTGAGGGACCTAAGAGGATAACGTCTGACACATTTGACACTGACAGTTAATTAAAAAATGATTAATAAAAATGATCATTGATGAGACTTTTGCTTTTGCCTCATGGTCCTCATGGTTCATACTCCTAACTCTAGTTGTTTTAATCGCTGCACCCATAACTAATGCCTTAGGTCTACCAAAAAAAACACCTGAGAGACCTACTGACTAATAAAAAGTTCACCTATGAAAGTATTTTTGTATAACTTATAAACTGAAGTAATTAATAAAATATTGCAGTTACAAGATTCGTAGACCACTCATACCATGATTATAATCTAGCAAAACAACCGATAGAAGCCATCATATTTTCATAAAATGCTATGCATTAACTTGATGAAGGCAATCGGTTTCAAATTAATCTAAGAGCCTTAGCAACATAAAAGTATGTCAATCAAAGCTATGAAGGCCGATAGAGCGATGACCAGTCCACGCTGACCTCAAATATCTATGTGGATGATATCATGATCTTCCGCGGTACTTTAGTACAATACAAATACTCGTGATATTAAGGAATAGCGTCGTCACCCTTTAGTTAATGCTACACTTCTGGCTTCAGTTTATTTACGCAATTTGGTAAGTGGACAATTTGGGTTTTAAGGAAAAAAAACTTATGGAAGATATCTATTTGGAAAGGAAGTTATGGTTTTTATCGTGCATGTTGTAAGTTTACTTAGTGGAGTGGTTAGAGATAACTTGACTAGTAACTGTCCGCTACTTCGAATTCGTCGTCGGTTTTATGGGAAACCATATATTGCTGTTCTGAATATAAACAACATTTAAAAACGATTGTTTCGAGTTATTTAAAATAATTGTACGCATACCTACCAGTAGAATAATAAATTATAGATTGAGTCATTAAAAACATAAACTATAAGTGAAAATAAGTATAAAAGAAGAATGAGAATCAAGATAATACTTGTAGGTACCCAAAAAGGCAAATTTAACTTACGAATCAACAATTAAAGAATTGAATAACACTCGAGTGCTAACTGCAATATTTGCAAATGATTGTATATAAAGTTGTGATTTACGTAACTCACTGTTGATTGGCACTGAGCTACGTAAATTATGTTAATATACACTTAATATTAATAGCTTTATTTTGATATGTTTTCCAGAAAAATGTTCCTTGTGAATAATGTTTAATCGACATTTGAGCAAGTGGTTTTAATAAACCTCTATAGGGACTTTTTGCTTTTGAACCTGTACCTGTACTGTGTGTTCATTACAAACAAAGTTGCGGAAGGATACCTTCAAAAAGAATTTGCTTTTTGATGCGGTTAAAACTTTTACCTAATCAAATCCCTTAACCTAGCTATATCAATGAAAGCTTTATGTTTCATATTTTAGAGTTGAGACTTGCTTAATTTCTTGTGTTCAAATCTCAAGGAATTTTTGATACGTGCTACAACATGCGTGATCGGCTTAAAAGCACGGATATCAAATTATATGGACCGAGAATCAAACACAAAGGGCCTACAAAAAATTATACGATCTACGGGTACACCCTTATGCACCTTCGTCATAATAGACGAGCATTCAGTTCCCATTCGTAAAGCCATCATACGAATTCGAGTTCTATTCCTGAAGGCTTCGAGTACACATTCCCATGTTGCATGGAAAGAGGGATCAAGCATTTTACAGCTTGATATAGGTACCTCTATATGGTTATAAACCGTCCCTTGATAAGTTTATTTACATTGCTACTTGTTTACGCATATGTGGGCTGATTGTGGTGTAGAGAAAGGATTCACTTTGCTTCACCCTAAAAAATATCATATCGACGGGGAAGTGCGAACAACTCCTAACTTACATTTTTTACGAAAACGACTTTTGAATGCAGTTCGATAGAGAATGAATTTGCGCGTCTACTGATATATGAATTAAGTTGAAATTCGCAAAATTGACATAGCTAGGCATCGAAGAAACATCTCTTAAGTTAAGGTCCAACATAACCTGATTAATTTTGGCAGGAAATATATTCTAACTTACAAATGGAAACATCTCGTAACTTCATTTAAAATAAAACTTTGAGCTAATATCTCCTATCTTCATACGCAAGTACAGTGTTCCCGCTCTAGAGCGAGACAAAAACGGTGCGTCTCTCGCAGTGTGAAAGGGACACCGGCTTACGTGCGCGAACGTCTCGTCACGTAGTGCTGTGTTTTTAATCTATTTGCAGCGTTTTTGATTGTTTTTGAGTAAATAATAGTCAATTACTATGTAAATTGTGCTGGAGGACAAATATTTGACTTGGATTCAACAACCTACCTCATAGAGTTTTTTTTACGTAACCTCGCTGTTCCCCTGCAGGGCAAAGGTCTCCCCCAATTATTTCCGTTTATCTCGTTCCATAGCCAACTCCTTCCAATCCTTATTAAAATCGCCCAGCTCTTTCCGCCATCGAGTCGGAGGCCAACCTGGGGGCATCCTGGAATTCCCATTCCGTTGCAATCTTTGCCCATCTGTCCGGGTGTATCCTGCTTACGTGACCAGCTCAATTCCATTTGAGCTTGGCAGCTGTAATTCCCACGTCTGCAACGCCTGTCATGGAACGCAGCATGGTGTTTCTGACGCGGTCTTGTCTCTTGATACAATGCTGCGTTCCATTGCACCGTAGGTGAGGATGGGCAAGATGCACAGTCATGTCAATGGGTTTGCGCTTCAGAGAGATTGGCAAATCTCCCTTCATTAGCGTTTTCATGGACCAGTAGCTTTTCCAGGCGTTGTCTATTATTATTATTATTATATTAGCCTTGGGTGTCTCATTGTTGGGCAACGGCCTCCCCCCATCTTTTCCACTTCTCTCTATTTAGAGCTTCACGACGCCAACCAGCCAAAAATCCGTTTAGTTCATCTCGCCATCTCCTTTTTGGTCTGCCTTGCCTGCTCTTTGGGTCTGGGTCCCATAAAGTGGTGATTTTTGCCCAAGACTCATCAGGCCTGCGACAGACATGTCCAGCCCAGTTCCATTTTAGCTCAGCAGACTTGCGACCTACATCGGCGACTTTTGTGCGGGAGCGCAGTTCGGTGTTTCGGACTCTGCCCGTCAGCTTGACACCCAAGATGCTGCGCTCCATCGCCCGTTGGCAAACCTTGAGACTGGACTTCTGCGAATCTGTCAATGACCAAGTTTGTGCACCGTATGTGAGCACAGGAAGTATACACATGTCCATTAGTTTTCGCTTAAGCGACATTGGAAGGCGTCCCTTCAGGAGTTCCGCTAGGGCCCAATAGTTCAATAGTTGTCTATGCGACGAGCAATTTCTGCATCTTGCCTGTTGCCGAAAGATGCTAACTGGCCCAAGTAAATGTACTCATTGACATAGCTTACTATTAAACTATTATCTATAAACAATTAGAGTCATTAAAGAGATTTTTATTTTTTTATGCCGCTTTCTCATTTTGTTCTCGTTGATTTAGTTTTAGAAGTGGGACTGTTTTTATTTAAGCTTATCTTTGATTTTTTAAAGGATGTTTTATCAATAAATGTTACAGTAATTATAGGATTATAGTTTCAAACACTACAGTAAAAATTGCAATGGATAAACATTGATTTCTCAGAGTTATAACAGTGTTTCATTTTGAAAATACCTCCTATCTTAACCGATATAGTGACGATGATGTTGATATTAGAAAGCCAATAACTCCTATCTTCAAAAAAATCGCCTAGTTTGAATATTTGGTCGATTTTTAGTAATTTTTAGATTCCTTTGTTATATTATTACCTAATATGATTGAAAACTTCAACGAGAAATGATAATTTTAAATGATTTCTGTTACTTTTTTGAAGTATGGAAAATACTCCTATCTTCAAAATTTCAGCCACACGAGCATGGTGATACCTCCTATCTTACATTATCTCGCCAAATACTTATTCCAAACAAATTTTGATTATTACCTTACATGCGGGTCCATTTAAGTATAAAATTGCCATTTACACATTTTTTCTTAAACCTCTGGGAAAAATAAAAAACGGTTTTTTTCGTCTCCTGTAAAATTTGGTTTTTGTAAGTTAGGAGTTGTTCGCACTTCCCCGTCGATATGCATAATCTATTTCGTGTTTTATAGACGAATGCTGTATTTATAATTTTTGAAGTACTTAGATGAGACTAGGTAACCAGTCTTAGCATTTTAAGTATCGGACAAACCTCTTTAGTTTCTATTTCAATTAACATTTTGAACCTACAATAACAAAATTCTAAATGCCTGTTATGTAGGTGTGGCACAGAATTACAATAGTAAATTTCAATAAACCTAACAGTATGCAAATTGAAAAACAATTTATATTTCTAGTTTGTAGAATTCCAATGGTTTAGTTGAATTAATAGTTAATAATTAACACCTACATAGCCGTTGGGAGGCTCATAACTGGAATATGTTCGGCGCCGCGCTGGCAACGTTTCTGTGACGCCTACGAGACAAAGGGAAAGGGGCCCTTTACGGCCAGTAAGTAGAATAGGTATACGTACAACTTTAGATACGACACTTTATTGATTCAAAACACCTTAAAGTACAAGCATTCTAATGTATTTCCGAATTGAGTAGTATCCTGAATTTAGCCACTTTAGGGTTTACCATATGAACCATCTCATATTTCAAGAGTTTCGTTACTTTTTGCGATTCCCAGAAAAGGTTAACTTCCAGTAAGAAGCCGCAAACAGGATACTGATATAGGGAAGCAATTAGTTCAGCCAGTAACTAGTTCCTTTCAAGTTTAATACATTTTAAGTACTTAAAAGGTTTAATCGGTTTGTGTTTACGTGACTTTCGCAAAAAAATGAAACTGATGTCATGGATGATCAGATGATCACTCATGCGTCCTGTTGTCTCATTTTGTGCGCAAATTCTGTGAAAAAAACAGATCGCTTGACATGATTTTGGAGATAAACATCACACGATAACACTCGATCATCTCATAAGCTACGCAGCCCAAAATCTTAGAGGTATACCTAGGTAAACGTTATAGAAACGCTTAGAAATGCTACCGAAAAACAAATGACGCATCGGCTGTAGACACTAAAGAATAGAAGGTTGCTATAGGTTTATTTGATGACTTAAGCAAGTTGCTATGCAGTCAAAAAGTTTAACTCTGAATTCAAAGTTTAGTGGAAAGCTTGCGGTACTGGTCGGGGTTATGTTTTTGTTATTGTCGGTCACGTAGGCCTCTGAGCGAGAGGCAGCGTGCGAAGAGGACAGCGTGTGTAGAAGAGATGCAATCGATGCGAGAGCGGGACGGAGATATCGCGTGATAATAAACATGGCGGAGCCGGTTGCCGGTCGGACCGGTTGAGTACCACGTGCGTTTTGCGCCGATCTTGTTTGTCAACAAATGCCCTGTGAAGGTCATTCATGGGAGGGTTAGAAACACAAAGGATTCGTTGCGTAACATCTTGATAAAACAAAAAAAAATGTTACTTAGTTGTTACTACACAGACGCAGCATTCAAACTCGTTGACCGAGTTTTGGTTGGATTTGTGAAGCACTTGATAATAAAGTAAACAGAATTTTGTCATTCCTTTAACAATGACTATTCAGGCATTGTTCTTATATCATTACTATAAGACTTTCGTCATTCATTATTTGTAACTTATTATATTAGAATGCAGTAGTCAATGAGAATTTTTTGGTTTTATCATTAAGTTTCTATGTATTGCCTTATAGGTAGTATCCATCCATACAATGTTATAAAACAAGGCACCTTGACGCACATAATACATATTTATGTTAGATAAGACTATTGTAAAAACTATAAAAACTGAAACATTATAAAATATTAAATATTATTACGATTCATACGACCAATCTCCTTCAATGTGTTTATATCTATTTCGGGCCCCATCCATATGTGTTTAATTGTTTGATGGTATGCGTACCGCTGGTAGCTAGTAACGAGCTTGGAAAAAAATAACCGATGAAAAAATACAAACACGTCAGCAGCGCAGTGCGAGCGAGTGCGCATGCGCGGGCGAGGGAGGCCACAACAACGACGCATCGCGCGGCGGAGGGCGGCGGGTGAGGGGGGCGGGCGCGGGCGCGCGGGGCGGGCGCCGCTCTACGTGAGCCCAGCTCCGCAACAAATATTCTCGTCAGTTGGATTTCAGAACATCGGACGGGCGGGCGTGTGTAGGATGGATCGCTAACAACACCAGTTTTTTAATTCCGCCTTCTAACAGTGTTTGTTTATTACCTTCCGGCACATTTTCCGTAAATCTTTCTAGACAGTGGTGCTTCTTAATTTGTTAATTTTGGCGTTAATTTATTTTTCCTATTTTAACTTTAACGCCGTTCAGATTTCACGTCGAGAAGGCAGCTGCTACAAGTTTGAAAGCGGCTTTTCAAGAGTAGTACACCTACTCGTATAAATTATCAATATCTTTGAATCAACGCACTAAGCAAGCAATAAAGCAAAATGGTGAAGAAGGTATCAGAAGAGAGTGTAGATAGTGGTGAGTACACATTTATTTGTTCTACCTTTAACCGTCTTAGATACCGTCCTTACAATGACTTACTAAATTGCTTTACATCATCGACTGCTTGTAGTTAGTTGTAGTAGTTGTGTACTTATGGTCAATGTTTACTAATATTTGATTGACCGGCTTCTGTGGTACTGCGCAGTAGAGACGCAGTTGCTAACCGACTCTGAATAGTAATGACTAAGTTGATACAAACAAATTAACGTGAATTAGCAACCATTGAAGCAAGTCTCTCAATCGTTCAACTGTAGCATTTCTAGCTTCTAATCAATTGCTATTAACATTATAAACTTTTATACTTAGAAGAATTACCAAGAGTCATAAAAATCAAAATAACATTTTGTGAAGTCTCAGACATGTTATCTTTTAAACATAGCGTGAAGCATAAGTCTATGGTTTAAAAGTTTAAAAAAGATTGAAGGTAGTTTGAAATCAGCAATTAAAAAAGAATTATAGAATCTCTGTAGTTTTATTTTGCTATTTATTTGCGAAATTGCACTTGAGGAAAGAATTTGAATAACATGTTGCATCATCCGTTGGTCGTGAGTAAGTGTATTGATAATGAATTATAATAAAAACAATCTTAATATTGTAGTAATCATTATTTGTTATAACGGACATCTTGCAATTTAAATTGCATGTCTTATTTTCTTGGCTGTGTAATGAAAATATTTGGACAAAATTTGTCCAAATATTTTCATTGCTGAAAATACCGGTGAAGTACATTTAATGTACTTCACCGGTATTTTGAATGGACATATGTACCTATGTATTTGAATTTAGTTATTAACATTTTCCATATTTCTGTTGATAAACATTGTATGGGTTGTTTGAAACTTGCATGATTTGTTTATTAATATTTGTACTAAAACTGACCATACCCAACAGCGCTATTTTCCAAGTTGTATGAGTTTACGACTGAATGACGCGATTATTGTTATTGCTCTTCCAAGTCTCACCAACGTTTATATTTTATTGTTTTGTCATACAGTTTTCAGGGTCTCGGTTAAATTCTATTGTCTAACGTTCTGAGCTATCTCACAAGTAACGTAATTTTACGACTCATGTCAATTAAAGCTATCGAAGGGCATAAACGGACGTTGACCGGTAATTAAGGGTTAAATTAAAACGACGTTTTTACGACATGAAATGTTGGATGTTATAAATACATAATTTAGGAATAAAAATGCACAGGAAATTCGTAATCAGCTGATTATGTTATTACGCTTCCATGTCGTCAAGCGAGTAACAAACTCCACTATTTCCTTATTTTAAATCGTTACACATTCACTAAAAAGTTCCTAAAGTATTAGATAATCATTGAACAGTTTAAAATCTATAATTTTGTATGATATATTGCTATGAGAATAATGTTCTAGCATTCACATTTATTAACGGGCGGCTATTATATGTGGTATTGTGTAAGTTTACGATCTCATTGTTTTAGAATAAATTGGAAAGGAACGCGCTGATAATTGAATGCAATTTTCTTAGTCTCAACGTTTTCATTACGGCATGTTCGCTGGAGCGAGACGCCCCTCGTTCACGGCCAAGGTCACTTACTAAAAACAAAACTACGCATTTATCCACACGTTACATGTGGCTTTTAAACGATTTTATTATAATGTTTTGTTTATATCCTTTCAGGGCACGATTCTTATCCTTGATCAATGTTTTCTTTAAAACATATTTTATGGTAGACTTATCTGACTTTCATACAATTTATTTTCTTGCGGTAAATGGTTTACTCACTTTATGCCACGTCGCGTTAGAAACAACCAGAATTACATACATTCTCATGTACTTTTAAATGAAAACGTTAAGGTAAACAATCAATTAAACCATGGTTACTGTTATCGGGAAATTTTAATCGATTTTAATTGCATTTGGTCAATCGCAGTCGTAAAGCATTGTAACCTTGACCATGACCGCACGCCTGGTTCCCATTCCCTCGGCGCCTCCACATCCCCACAAGCCTCTATTGCGCGTTACACTCGCAAATCGATATCTCGACTTGCAAACGCGCAAATATTTGAACCTTACTGCAGCCATCTAAAAGCTAGACGTACTACGCATCATTTTGGTTTTACCATTTTAGGGTACTCATTGTTTTACGCTATCGGTGTAAGTACTTTTTTCGGAGTTGTGACAAGCAATCCCTTTGGTTTGCGTGTTCGATGAACTAATGCCTCACGATCACGACTTTGGTTACACCCAAATTCGGTGTTAGAAGTTGCGTGATCAATGTCTGCTCTATTTACGCGTTATCTTTATTAGGCACCGGATAAGCAGTGAAAGTTATCAAGCGACATTTCAGCAAGTTTCTCTGAGATATGCTGTTCACTAGTCGGTGCTCTGACCAACTTGGCAATTTGTTCGACTGTCCAACCGTCTCCCTCGACTTTGATCCCTGTTAATTATTATCGCATTGATAAATGCGGGACAGATTTAGATGTTACCACAACTGCTTCTACTCAGAATTACACCTTGATAATATTGCACGTACAAATTAACATGTTTACTGAATCACGCCATGTTCAGTAAACATAATTGCTATTTCGATTACCTTCAAGTAAATGGTTTAATACAAGCTTTTCACCATCTACTGTACAGTGGAGCTGTCAGATAGTAATTAGAAAGCAATAGTACGAGCTTGCGGGGATATAAAACAAAAGCATAATCCGCTTTGACTTGAATACCCGCAGCCAAGCTAATGCCATGCCAACCAAATTAGAAAGTGGAAACCTTTGGTTTGAAGGTACAGAAAGCTGAACCAACAGCGGTTATATTAAAGAATCATTATTTAATTAGGTATCACTATGATTAGGCAATCTACTCGATCGGTAGCGTAACAACATGTTCATACATAAACATTGCATTCTGATTAATTTGCAAATCGTTGTTTACAATGAGTCAGTGATTGTTACAGTCTATTTAGTCAATACCTATATTAATGTACTTTATTTTAATACCTATTATTGTAATTTTTAATCAATTCTCATTGTTTTCATTTTGTCTATTTTCAGTCTATAGAAGTGATTGTTTTTGAACAAGTATGTGTTTGTTTCAATGATTGTATATGTATGTATGGTCCGTTGGATTATACTGCTCGGCTACCCTGAGGAGATGGTTTACTTAACGAGCCACGTTGCGGGCCGAGTGGTCAGCCACGTGGACGCGCTCGTGTCGTGTCGCGCGACAGATACGCGATACCTGGTTCACTGTTCTGTAACTCTATTCTGATTTATCTACTCTATCTTTATGCCAATACACATTTTGGTCGTCTCGCTCGAACACGCACTTTCAACCCATTTGTTTACTCCGTTAATCGCATTATTTTGATGATCCGCGTTTTTGTTGCGACACCGTGACTAAGCTCTTATGTTTGGGTAAACGGAATGAAGTCGGTGTTATGACACATCCAGTTCGATCTTTCGTTTTGTCTGCTGTTCACTTTTGTTTTTGGTTGTTTTTTTTTATACGGTTTATTGCATCTTTGTTGTTGTCGATATTCATACCACAATGTGTATTGTTTACGTTTATTATCAGTCGAGTTTCACTCGCGAATTTCTATTAGAGGAATGACAATTCAACGCATAAACAGGAAGTTCGTATGTTAAAATGGGTGATTGTGTTGTATGAGTGGGTGTGGCTCTATTGCGATTGTTACACTATTGCGCATTTGTTAAACAAAGTCTGTTGCTAAGTGTCCAACCCACACTGAGGTCATGTAGTGTAGTATTGTTAGTGCCGGCCGACCAATTACCGAGTTTCACTTTTATCATAACAACTATGACGAATGAAGCGCATACATAAATACAAAACACACGCATCGTTTACTAGCCACGTTTGCTTAACTTAAGAAGTTCTATAAGGAAGAGAATTCACTGATTCATGATCCAACTGATCACGTACTACTTCATTGAAGATACCGTCATCACTATCCTTGAGTTTTGTCTTCAAGAGTACTTATTTAAGTAGCAAACAATGGCTCTCAAGAGATAACGCGCTCCAATTAAAACTCCTTAAGCATGTAAAGTCGTAAACGGATTATGCGGGAATAAGTTGGATTATCCAGCGACCTATAATGAAGCGTGTAGTTCTAAAGGGTGGCCTAATTTCTTTAGTTATTTCAATTCCGTGTTTATTTATCAACAGTTTGTTGGCAAGAGGTGTAGCGATCGCGTAACATGGGTGGTGGGCGCATACGCAGCGTCGCTGGGTGCGCCGCTGCAGGTCGTCGAACCCGCTTTGTTTGCCAACTCAGCCAGCCTGAGCGCTCGCACTCACACGTCAGAATAACGTTATTATCGATGACAAGCATTACGCTCTCACTGATAAACCTTCAACCATCTGGTTTCAAAGGAAACCGTTGCTTATTTATTAGCACCACTTGGGACGTTTCCTCTACGAAAATATCTAAACGTTATTTCTCGACATTTAGATCCAATAACCATATTATTTACGATCTTACGTAGTAAAAACGCAACGCAATCTTGGCACCAAAACTGGAGAGAGTCAACATAAAAAGGCGAATGAAGATATTGTTTAACTAACTGGTACGATCGTTGTGTGTGATGTGAACACTGTGCGTGCATGAAAAACAAAGAGAGCCTTTGTTCCATCACTTTATTAGTAACTATTGAAATCGGTAGTCGACGCACGTTTGTAAAAATGGCTTTAATGTGACCGATTCTTTATGCCTTGTCGACGTTTGTAGACTGTTTCGTTTGGCTAGATTCGTGCTTAATTAAAACACGGTTGCATCACGCGTCGCTCATATTAGAATATTCTATTTTGGAACGGTTTCTGGTTTGAATGAGTCTTTGTATACGAAAGACGACGAATTTTGGCTTTATGGTCAACCTCTTTGGAGTTTCGATTAAGTTCTTTCGTTGGCTAAATCATTACTTACTTTGGGTCTAATTAACCGTGTGTGAATTTGTCCAGGTATATTTATTTATTTATTAATTCGAATAATAATTACCATTTTATCACGATTCTCGGTCGCTTATCTTGGCACCTTATAATAAGACTAACCAAAACAAACCTAACTGCACGTCTTAACCTTTTGTACTCGTCTTTACCACCTCTAACGATGATGGATGATTCTTTCATGCCAATCAATAGCGACCTCTCATAATTTATAATATGAACAATCTTAGAATACGAAATATTTATCAATCACTATTTTTCTCACTCACATTGCACTGTTATCAAGTTAAATCAATTACTTAAGAGATATACATCACTGGCTTGAGATGAAAGGCCCAAGATTGGACAACAGTTTAGATAAGAGTACCTAGTGATTAATCGCATGATAAGTGAACCGAAATGGGACAAAGCAGGCTTTTTCTGGCTGATCTATATATTTCCTTTCGTATACTGTGATCATCTCTATATTCCATATCTCTCATTGTTCCAGGAGTGGGCCGGTGCAGTAGTCAGTCGGGCAGCGAGCGCGAGTCGGACGAGAGCCCTCACTTGGAGCAGTCCGCGCCGGTTCCCATCCCCGACAACGAAGACCTGCAGCGCCGCAAGGAGGAGGCTAGGAGGAAGCGCAGGAGGAAGAAGCGCTCCGGCAGCTCCGTGGTTACCTCGTGTTTTCAAGGTTAGGATACACAACATTTGTCCACTTCATTGCAACTGTCAAATTCAAGTCTGAGCCTCAGCTAATTTGAACTCATAACTCTGATTCTTGGTCTTTTTTGACTTCCGTCTCCTAAAACTGAAATACCTATGATCCATATAAATATCATCTTCCACTAATATGGTCACAATAAATTATAAAGTAGGCGACTTGCACTGCAATCAAGTAGAAAAGTTCGGTCATTATTAAACTTTCGTTAATAAACCAAGTTATTTAGGTTGTTCGAACCAGCAGAGGCTTTCATGCTATCTCTAACCAACCTAATAACAACCTAACAATACTGTTTTATTGCTCCAGATCTGTACAAGCTAACTGGCGAGGTACTCGGCGAAGGGGCGTACGCTTCGGTCCAGACGTGTGTCAATATCTACACAGGACACGAGTTCGCAGTCAAAATCATAGACAAGGTACCGGGGCACGCCCGCGCCAGGGTGTTCCGTGAGGTGGAGACCTTCCACTACTGCCAGGGACACCCGAACATAATCCAGCTCATTGAGTTTTTTGAAGACACCGACAAGTTCTATCTTGTCTTTGAGAAGGTGAGGCACTTGACATATATATACACTATACATATACTAGCAGCGCCCTGTGTTGTGTCCGTTCCCGTGGGAATTTTAGGATACAAATAATAAAGTCCATAACCCTCGATTTGAATGAGGCTCTTTATTAGAAAAAGAATTATCCAAATCGGATTGGTAGTTCAAGAGATTAGCGCATTAATACAAACGAAAACTCAAAATCATCAGCTTTATTGTATTATAGTATAGACTAGCAGCGCCCCGCGGTTTTACCCGCGTTGTGCCCGTTCCCGTGGGAATTTTGGGATTTTTTTTACATAAAACCTTCCTCTTGAATCACTCTACCTATTACAAAAAACCGCATCAAAATCCATTGCGTAGTTTTAAAGATTTAAGCATACAGACAAACAGACAAACGACAAACAGACGCGACTTTGTTTTATACTATGTAATAATGATATAGATAATAGATATTATACATAAGTTCCAAAATATGGGTTCCACATTAGATCCTTCGAATCCATTCAAATTCATTTTATTATTAATTTCATTTCATTTATTAATTTCAAATGTAATTACATTATATTTCATATATTATATTTCATTGAAGAGTAAAAGTCTCTGTTCCCTGAAAATATCTCGTACCATGTAAGAGTGCATTACGTGGATATTAAACTTTGGTAGAACCTAGAAATATACTCACATTTTAATCTTACCAATATAACAATTTTACTTCGACACTCGGTCACGGCTGTAGATTCAAAACAACTGCGCCGGTGACACATGCCATTGGAATTTATCCACTTACCGTATTGTAATACCGAAAACATTACATTAATGGTTTTCAGTATTATTTTCATCGATATTTTCGCGGAATATTGAAACTGGATAGTAGCCGGTTTTTAAATTGAAATACCTAGTACATTATGTTGTTGGTTAATTGATGGTCTAAAAGTTATAAGTATGTATTGAAAGAATGTACTACAGTCAGAGTAGTCAGTGGCGGAACACATTTCATAAAGAAAGATCTATCAATATACGCATAACACCTCAGTCTTCTGTGACCATGGTTCCTGTAAAGGTTGCCGAAACGTCAGATAAAAATCACTACATAGTATAAAACAAAGTCGCTATTTTTGTCTGTTTGTTTGTCTGTATGCTTAAATCTTTAAAATTACGCAACGGATTTTGATGCGGTTTTTTGTAATAGGTAGAGTGTAATTCAAGAGGAAGGTTTTTATGTAAAAAAATTCCCGAAATTCCCACGGGAACGGGCACAATGCGGGTAAAACCGCGGGACGCTGCTAGTGTAAAATAAAAGCGAAGTTTATCCGTAAACGGAGTTCCAATTCGAAAAGATCAATCAAGTTATGTAACTAAATAAAGTTTATTCTAGTTTTGTTAAAAAAATACATTTTTCCACTTCACCGACAATTTCTTTAATTATACCAATGAATAACGTTTTATTACCACTTTATGCCAATAATATTCGCAATTTTATTGTTCTAGACTCATTTATCATAACTTATTACAAGATATGAAATACGATACAATATAATATACCCAACTATATAGATACTAAAAGATAGGTACTTAATATCGTAAAGATCTTAACAAAAAGTGAATGTCATTATAAGACTATTCTTTGCACAGAAATGTGATCATATATTTGCCATACCAATAGGCGAATAATATGTTACATTTATTCAAATTGCTCGAAAAATACTGATAATATTCTGTGCGTGGGTTCGCTGGTAGTATAGATACAGTTTACCTTATTACTCAACCTAATATTTAATATTTTTTTATACAACGTTATCTCTTTCTATAATGAGTTCATTGTTTGATATTATAAATTGTTTTTTCAGTACTTCACTAGCTCGGTGTTAATCTCTAAATAATATAAAACAAAGTCGTTGTCGCTGTATTTCTGTTTCTCCGGTAACTTCTTCTAAACCATGCAAAAGATTTTGATATCATTATCACAGTTGTATGAGAGTTTTTTCTAATAAAAGATTAAGTTTATAAAACAATGGGTTTCAATTCAAATATGATAGACAAAATATAAATTATTACATACATAATTAATCACAACGAAACGAGGCGGTTGGTTAAAATTTAAGATATACTGTTGAAGTTACAAGGTTAGGTTTTTAAAGAAAAAGTTATTTCAGTTTTAGGAATTATAATGTCCGGAGGTTCCGTTGTTTGTAGGCTTTCAGGAGTTTCATAAAGTTTGAAGAAGGATCTTACGTGAAGGGATTGTTTGCACTTTTCATACTAGCGTTAACTTTGCCGCTAATTATTTCTGAAAATCTATTCGTTTCTTTATTTAGCACGGTCTACTTATAATCAAACAAACCCACTGTAATTGGATTGAAATGCATGAAAATGAATGAATAACTAATTTAAATATTCGCAAATCGATTAGCTTGTGTATCGGTTTGTTTTCCAGATATGGAGCTCAGATAAAAGTGTATAATTAATATTATTCACGATAAATATTAAGATTAGCACGATATTTCAACTGGTACCGTAAATAAAATAATTATAAATTCATTGAAATCATGCCGTATATTTGATGGTCGGGTTATTTTCCATATATTTTGTTAGGCTTATCGTTTTGATGATGAATATTTCATTAGATTTCTAGAATTCCGTGGAAAATATTACAGATTATTATGATATTATTAGCATTTCATTTCATATTTGTAAAGATGTTATTTGCAGTTGTATCAAGAAAATAATATTAGTTATATCTTATGAAGAGACTGTGAGATCATTATAGAGTATTTCACTGCTTAACGGCCACCTCATGGGCTGTTAAGCAGTGTTACTCACGTTACTCACTGCAGGGCAAAGATCTATGATCTAGATAGGTTGAAATCTAAGAATAACAATACTACTAAGAGAAGTACGTTTGTAAATTACTCTACAAACATGGGTCGGGTTGAGATCACCAACATGCAACTGACAGTTGGTCCCGAAGCGAAGAGGTTTCTATATCTATGGTCGGGCGGGGCATAATCTCGTCAGCACTGATATCTTCAGCAAATAGAGGTCTTTGCCTTGCCTTTGGATGTTATAGAATTTAACTGAATGATCTTGCAATATATTTATATTATAATATTCACTTTTCGCACTGGATATCATTGGCGAGCAAGAGGTGTTTGCACTTTGCCCTTTCGTGTGCACAAACCGTTAGATACAATTTCGTAACATTGTATTGTAGGTACGGTACCAAGAAGAAATTCAAAGTGAATTCAAATCAGTACTGACCATACATTTCCAATTGTTCTAGATAAACGGCGGTCAGCTCCTATCGCGCATACAAGAGCACCAATACTTCTCAGAACCGCAAGCGGCTGAGATCGTGCGTGAGATAGCGAACGCTTTACATTTCCTGCACGGCAAAGGCGTCGCTCACCGAGATCTCAAGCCAGAAAACATTCTATGCGTGCACCGCGATAGGCTCTGCCCGGTGAAGATATGCGACTTCGATCTCGGCAGCGGTATCAGTTTTACGTCGAGCCTCGCGAGCCCGTTGGCCACGCCGCAGCTCATGACACCGGTAAGTGAGATGATATTATAATCATTATTGGCGTAGGTTCTCTTAATTTAAATATCGTTAATATTACCATTACAGTGGTGAAGAAGCATAGCCCCAAAAATTCTAGGTACTAGGCATACAATATAGTTATATTATGACCCTGGGTGCAACCAGGATTTTAGGAAGGAGAATAGCCGCCTTATTTATAAACGACATTTAATTTAAACAGTGTTTTAAAGTGTTTTGTCTGTTTTGCTCTCTTCTAAATAGCGTATGTCGGAAAGGGACAAACCATTTGATAGCTAAAGTGCTGTTAATAAGCGTTTATGAATAAGGCCCTAGGTAACTAATGACCATTCTAAAGTGCTCACAATATCGGTCACCTACCTTACAATAATTTTCAGTCAATTGTTTATATATAACTAGCAGCGCCCCGCGGTTTTACCCGCGTTGTGCCCGTTCCCGTGGGAATTTCGGGATTTTTTTTACATAAAAACCTTCCTCTTGAATCACTCTACCTATTACAAAAAACCGCATCAAAATCCGTTGCGTAATTTTAAAGATTTAAGCATACAGACAAACAGACAAACAGAGACGACTTTATTTTATACTATGTAGTGAAGTGTGCCATTCAGCTTAAGTGGTATGGTGATGTTAACAAATGGACCAAGAGCCCGTGAACCCCAGACCTTCGTTATTTTATAAAAGCTGAAAGTTTGTCAGCGCATGCTCCCAACACAGGTAAGAACGATGGACTATTATGAAGTTTGGGTTATCGTGGCTTTGGCAGGTAAACGGTACTAAAGGTCAATGGTCGAAAACACCAAGTTGGCCATCGATTTCGATATCACCGTCAAAGGGTGACTTGTACAACTCCTCAAGAGCTTTCAAATGACATAGGTCATGTCACTGTTGAGCATTAGGATCAGCGTCCATGGCATAGGCCAACTCCAATCTTCGGTGGTCGAAAACACCAAGTTGGCCGTCGATTTCGATGTCAACGTCAAAGGGTGACTTGTACAACTTGTCAAGAGCTTTCAAATGACATAGGTCATGTCTCTGTTGAGCATTAGGATCAGCGTCCATAGCATAGGTCAACTCCAATCTTCAATGGTCGAAAACACCAAGTTGGCCGTCGATTTCGATATCACCGTCAAAGGGTGACTTGTACAACTTGTCAAGAGCTTTCAAATGATATAGGTCATGTCACTGTTGAGCATTAGGATCAGCGTCCATAGATAGGTCAACTCCAATCTTCAATGGTCGAAAACACCAAGTTGGCCGTCGATTTCGATATCACCGTCAAAGGGTGACTTGTACAACTCTTCAAGAGCTTTCAAATGACAATGTCATGTCACAAAAATCACACTTTATTATTTGATGAATTTAGATCGGTATTTTACACACCTTTAGTACCGTTTACCTGCCAAAGCCACGATAACCCAAACTTCATTATTAGTCCATCGTTCTTACCTGTGTTGGGAGCATGCGCTGACAAACTTTCAGCTTTTATAAAATAACGAAGGTCTGGGGTTCACGGGCTCTAGGTCTAAAATATCTGTTAAAAGTGGTTAACCACCTCTGTTAAGTTTAATCGTATTACCTGGAGTATCTATTTACGTAAACTATACTCAGAATCAGAACTTAACAAATTTCTAAAGTATACTTAGATATTAAAGTGTTGCTTTGCTCTCAAACTGTCCTTTAAATAGATAAAAGTTATCATCGACCGTAATTAGAATACACGTTATCAGCGCCAGACAAAACATTGATTAGTGAGGTACCTACTGCAATATGAATACAAATGAGATGGATTAAGTGTTTAACGAACCCCTTCTTTAATATCGGTATTAAGGGGTGTTAAATCGTTTCTTGTCCGAAAAAGAAAACAAAATTGAACATTGGAATCACTTATTATTATTATTAATTTGTTATCTACGTTTGCTTATAGTAAAAATGGTTTTCTTTTTGCTAAGATTTTAGTACAATGTTATCTATCACAAGCGTATATCTATAGCAACATGTAACGTGTCGAATGATTCATCTATGTATCTAATCTAACTACATTAATTTTAAGTACTTGAGGTATCAATATACCGCGGCCACGAGGCGCGATCGTGATACTGATCAATGAGCGCTCCGATGTGCCTTTAGTTTCAATCATGGCTCAATTGAGCGGAGTCGGAGGTACCCGAGTACTAATACATCAATAAGCAACTCAAATGAACCGCTCACAATATGGCACTTAAGACTTATGAACATTCTGCCTGTTTACAATCTTAACAAATTGAACATGGCTAAGGTTACGTAACCACGATTTATAAGTGATCGTAAAACATGACTAACCTTGGACGAGGTGCGGCGAATCGGAGACTTTATTCAATATTAGCATCATTAGCAGATATTAGTCATGAAGTCAATCGCAATAATTATTAATCAAATGGCAAAATGTTTTAATAACCAGTTTTTACATTCAAAAGACATCAACGCGCTCGATAACTTTGTACCTGTAGAAAATATGTATGACCATATGTAGAACCCATAGAAAAGTTTAACATTTTTGAAATGTTAACTTGCTAACGTGAGTTTTGTATTGTTGCAGGTTGGTAGCGCCGAGTTCATGGCTCCCGAGGTGGTGTCGCTATTCGCGGGCTCCGCGGCGACGCACTACGACAAGCGCTGCGACCTGTGGTCGCTGGGCGTGATCGCGTACATCCTGCTGTGCGGGTACCCGCCGTTCCGCGCCGACTGCGGCGCTGACTGCGGCTGGGAGCGCGGCGAGAACTGCCGCGCCTGCCAGGAGCTGCTGTTCACATCCATACAGGAGGGCCGGTATACCTTCCCGGAGGAGGAGTGGTCGCACATCAGCGGGGAGGCGAAGGAGCTGATCCGCGCGCTGCTGGTGCGAGAGGCGGCGCACCGGCTGTCGGCGGAGCGCGTGCTGCAGCACCCGTGGCTGCGGCGCGCCGCCGCCGACCCGCCGCCCGCCACGCACCCGCCGCTGCAGACGCCCATAAACATCCGACGCAACATGTCGGCGCGCAACCTGTCCAACTTCGCGGAGTCGGCGATGGCGGTGAACCGCGTCATCCAGCAGCACTTCTCAATGAACTACTCGTACATGGAGCGCGAGTCGCGCGTGATGCGCAGCTCCAAGTCGTGCCAGCCCGGCATCGAGGAGGAGGCGCCGCTGGGCCTGTCGCCGCCCGCCGAGTCGGAGCTGCTGCGCCGCCGGCTGCAGCACGCGCGCCTGCACTAGCGCGCCGCCCCACACATTCCGCGCCACACGATTAGATATTCCACCAGTGATATATGATATGATACGCTACACACGTTAACCCGACCGCGCACCGCCGCCGACGGTTTTATTTGAGCCTTTTAAATATATATTTTTATGAGTAAATAAAAACGACTGAATAGTTTTTATCGATAGAGTATTTTGTGAATTTATGTTGGCGGTCGTACGCGCCGCCGGACCGACCACGGTCGATAAATATCGTATTATATTGAGATAGTTGTGCCGATCGTCCTTTGAATCGATTACTACTAAAATTTGATTTTTCTCTTTATTTGGATTTATGAAATCCGTTTGAAGATGGATTGAGCTTATGTATTTGTGTAATCGCCTTTCGTTTGTGGCCTATCCGTTTGCAATAAATAGAAATTATGTAATTTTTTCGATGGAATTTTCGGATACTAGTCTGTTTTATGTGATTGTATTTTGCATTTTTACCAACGATGAAAAATCTACATCTCACTAATTAAGAATGAATCGATCTTATTGTTAAGAGAGCGTCGTTAAATTACAGTAAGGGCAATATGTGACATTTTAGCTGAAAGGTGCAAGTGTAAGATATTGTACATAGAGGTACGATACGAATAGTTATCAGCTGTACTAAGTTAGCTTCATACCGCGCGTGACATCTGCATGGTGCGATTGTGTCGGTCCACAGCTTCTAACATAATAAGAATGTATCTGTTCCTGTTGAGAGCACTTGGTTACTGATGAATCAAATGTCATATATGACTCGGCTATGTTGGTACATAACATACGTTTACCTAATAATATGTTAGTGTTGCATGGGGTTCCATGGAGCTGCCATAACATTGTGATCAGTTTGAATACTTTTTATATTGCGAATGAGTGAAGAAATGTTAATAATAGTAGACCTGCTAGACTGTACCTGCGTCGAGTTGATTGGAGAGAGAGCCGGGCACCCCGCGTGTCCGCCCTCTATCGTTTTCATATTCACATATTTTATATTTTGCAATTTGTAAATTTTATTATACGTTTTAAATAAATACGATAGCTTTATCCAATCAATTCTGAGAATAAAGTATTTACGCAGTTTGTTAAAATTTTGTTTTCGACTAAATCATTGATTTTGAACTATCATTTTGAAATACAGATGTTTGGATTTTTATATATTTTGTTTTTATTACCCTCAAACGTCTCTGCTTTGCTAAATAAGCTTAAGCACAAACTTATTTATACCCGTATACTACCTGCTCGTAACAAGGTAACTGTGAAAACTGAACGGTGAACTTAAATGCTTATTCGAATTATTTTAATACCGACACACCTACTGGTCGTCTAGTCTTGATGTTGTCCCTGGACATTGGACGGTCAATCTGATGTGACTATTTTAAATACATACCATACAATTTTCTCGTCCCTGGAGTATGAGAATACAGAAAGGTTTGTGTCGGTCAAGTCGAGATGCTAGTTAGATACTTACTAGTCTAGTAGTATGTTATTAGTACCTACAGATTACAGATATATTACCTTTTTTATGTATAAATGACGTAAGCAAATTGGGATCTTCAAATCATTATTAAACGTAGCATAGTATAGCGCTATGGAAAGATATCTAAAGGGTAGTTACTTGCATGCATCCGCAACAATGAGGGTGCTTTTTTGCCAGTCATATGCTATGTTAGATACTTTATTTGATTAAATCTACGAACCTAATTCATGAACCCGAGCCCTGTATACTGTAAACTGAGTATGATGTTTTATTCCTAATTGTCATGTAAGAGGGTGGTGTTTATCATTCCGGTACATAGTTAAACATACCGCATACGTAATACAAAACGGTCTCATAGTTTTGTAGCATAATTGAGTCGCATACTTAGCAGGTACCTACATCTTTGGTGCTAGCAATCACCCAACGGATCGCTGATCGGATCGTTGGCGGTTATCAATCGTACTTATGATAATACGATTAATATTCTTCAATTCATATTTATCTTACTCAAACAAGCCGCGAGGTAACGATATTCTACGATTAATATAATATAAAATGAACACTTTTCGTTCATTGTGGTTTTGTACTCTTGTACTTAAAAGTACCAGTGGTTAAAAGCGCCATCTAGGGAAATAATTCTGCACTCTCATTAGTCGATTATATTTTTAGTCGAGTAAGCTTACTCTGTCTGCTTCCCATCACTATGTAGTTTGACATTAGATGTCAAAAAAATCAATCCAGAGGGCGCTTTTCGTAGCTCGGCCACGTAAGTCAGGGTCGTATTTTTCTTCCTCGATTTATTCTAATTGCGCTTTTTAAAATTCTGTGATAATATGTGAGAATGGTATAGTGTTCTTGAAGTGCTAGTGACCATATTTTTGTGCAGGAAACCACCAAACTGCTGTAAGTGGATGTTCTATTAGCTCAATTTACCATCGCCCATCCGTCATTGTAGTGGTGAATTTGCATGTTTTAATTGAATCCTTACCTAAATCTTATTTTTTATCACAATACAAACAGTGTACTTCCTTATTCACGTGACCATGTCATTGGTAAATATGTTGGTATAGTTGAAACTAGTGTTATTGAAAGTGTCTCATTTCAGAGTGACGTACCATGTCTAACTTACCACCGAACCCGTATAATAGCGTTCCCGGGGCACCTCAAATGAACGCTAACCCGGGAGCGCCAGGCTTTAATCATACCCAACAATTTGGTCAAGTGCCAATGAGCCAATTGCCACCTGGATACACTGGAATCAAACAAGACGCAAACTCGAATAGCCCTCTCCACGCGCCCGTCTCAACGCCTCAAAACAACATATTGCAGAATATCAACAACTACAATCAAAGTGCGAGTAGTTCCCCTGCGTTCAACCACCCAGGGATGATGCCCCCTTCTCCACAAACTGTGCTACAATCTTCACCTATGAAACCACCATTTGTACCAGCAAACAAGAGCCCTATGCCTCCTACTCCTGCAGGTTCTGCTAGTCCTAGAAATTTGCTCAATGCTAATCCATCTCCCCTATCCTTTTCTAATACATTTCAAACTCCCAAACATCAGATTAATGACAATGCGCCACCATTAATTCCATCTAGTCAGTTTTACCAGCCACCAACCAATGGTCCTCTGGGTCACTCTGGGCCAATGACTCAAATTCCTCCTACAACAGGTGTGTACAGCTCCCCTATGATCAACAAACAACAACTACCTCCTGTTTCGTCCTTTGGTCCTACTCCTCAAGGGCCTGTGTCTATGCCAGGTCTGATTACTAATCAACCTAATGTATCAACATCTTCTCCTCTTACTGTACCACCTCAGAATCGCCTTCCAGGACAACCTCCTTCATTTAGTGGTCCACCTAACAGTGGGCCCCCTACGGCCCCAACAAATGTTCCCCCTCTAGGTATTCCCCAACCAATTAATGTAAATGGCCCATCAATGACAGGACCAGTTAGTTTATCTAATAAGCCTTCTATAGGTCCTGGTATGGCACCTCCCATGAGTGCTCCAACTGTAAACGGACCACTAATTAAACCTCCAACTCAACCTTATCCTGGACCTACAGGACCGCCTAGAAATGGCCCTGGACCTACAGGACCGCCTAGAAATGGCCCTGGACCAATATACCCACCTGGGCCCATGAATCATCTTGGACCAATGAATCCACCGGGACCAATTAATGCACCAGGAACAATTAATCCACCTGGACCTATGAATTCAGCTGGTCCCATGAATGCACCCAGACCTATTATGCCTCCAGGACCAATGAGCCAAGCTGGGCCAATGCTACCACCTGGACCAATGAGCCAAGCTGGGCCAATGCTACCACCTGGACCAATGAGCCAAGCTGGGCCCATAAATCAACCTGGGCCTTTAATTCCTCCAGGGCCTATAAGTCAACCAGGCCCTATAAGTCAACCAGGCCCTATGAGTCAACCAGGCCCTATAATTCAACCAGGACCTATGAGTCAACCAGGACCTATGGGTCAACCAGGCCCTATGAGCCAACCAGGCCCTATGAGTCAACCAGGCCCTATGAGTCAACCAGGCCCAATGAGTCAACCAGGCCCATTGAGTCAACCAGGCCCTATGAGTCAACCAGGCCCTATGAGTCAACCAGGCCCAATGAGTCAACCAGGACCTATGAGTCAACCAGGACCTATGTCTCAACTGGGACCTATGGGTCAACTGGGATCTTTAGGACAACTGGGCCAAACAGGCCCTGTGGGCCCACCAGGCCCCATGGGTCCACCAGGACAAATGACTCAACCTAGACCAATGAATCCTCCCGGAGCATTAAGTCAACCTGGCCCAATGCCACCTCTTGGGCCACCTACAGGCCTTCCCAGTGGTCCCCAAAACCTTCCTGCTCAGTTTCCTCCTATGCCTCCACAACCTATTGGACCAACTCAACAAGGGCCGCCTAAGAGTAATATGCAGAACAGATACCCTCAAATGCCGCAGGGTAATTACAATAACCAGCCACAGATGCCCATGCCACCAATGCCAGGCCAGCAGTACCCACAACAACAGTATAATGCTCAAGCAATGACTCAACAGATGGGACAATTGAGTGTCACAAAGCAAGGGTTTGATCAGCTGTGGGGACATCACATGGTGGACTTGCTTCAGTGTAGACACATCTTGCCTGAATATGGGGAGGAACCTCCAGAGATCAAACTCGGACATCAGTTCGCTGATTCTCCTAATTGCAGTCCTGAGTAAGTACGATTATATAATTTGTTGCACTTTATTTTAGCCATGCACTGCCAAATCTATTTATTTTAAATTTTGATCACACCCACATCAATTTGTCAGCATCATAACATTAAATTAATCACACTGTCCGAGATAAGAATGTAAGCTAATTCCTACTTGTGGATGAATCAAAATAAACTACCTAATCTTTTTTATAAAGAAAACATTGATAGGTAAATTGATCAATTAATAGGCAATGAATTTGATATCTTGTTCATACTCGGTAATAAATGAGTCACAATAAATGATTTATTAAGCCAAAAATACGTACTTATTAATTCAATACTTTGAGCATAGAATTTAGTCTTTGAATTTGAACTAGCAATTATCTAAATGTTTTAAACAATGATTTTGCAAATTAATTTACCTTATAGAGGTAGTTCATGTCAGTTAATAGAGATACAATCTTTATGTTGCTTTGATAAGACTATTACAGCAATAACTAATAATCATAGGTTGTAAATTGATACAAAGGGACTACGAAATGATATTGGTGGCAAAAACAACTGTTCTTAAATGTAAGATACCTAAGTGATAACAAGTCTTATAAATGGGATACCACTACTGGTCAGACATTTCACCTTCAATTTTATATGGTTGAGATTACCAAAAATGGAAGATAAAAATATCTTTATGTACCTACATTCATGTGGATGTAATAACAGAGAACACAAATCGCTATACAATTGTCCAGTGATCTTATATTGGTTAAATTAACACTACAACATATTTCAATGGGGTCTTAATACTCAAATCACTTTGAATCCTATAGGGCATTACTCCCATTTTGTACTGAGTGTGTCCAAACAGATATGCAGATTAAAATATGGCATAATAAATAAGTACTTGATAGATAAAAGCTAAGTTTTCTCAGACAATAACATTGTCTTTCACAAAAGGTCATTATTATTGCTTTGTTTGAACATCGTCAGTACACAATGTATTGAGATATTATTTGAGTTATTTAATATACCTGCCTACATATACTAACTTCTACTCATAATATCATAAATTGGAAAGGCAATTATTCAACTTTCACAACTTTTAGTTCTGAAACAATTTAACAGAACATTTGTATACTTAACTATTTTTTATTGCCATACTTGCGTGAAAATTACTATATTTATTTTTCATTTAGTGAAAGATTTTATTTGCGAAATGTTTTTGAATTCCGATTCAATCTGGCTTTATATTTGATACCTATATCCCACTAATATTATACATGCGAGTGTTTGAGAGGATGTATTTATTTTTGTTACTCTTTCACGCAATAACTAGTTATTTCATCAGAATAAGACGGGAAACATTTTATCCCGAAATTCTCTGGGCTACGGGTACAACGCGTGTACAATATTCAAAAGATTAACAAAAATGAGTTAATATACATAGATTTATCAGACCTTAGATAACCGATTAATATAATAATCAGTATTTTACTTCCAATGTCACATCATATTTTGCTTTAAGGTACAAAGTTCTTTTTTCTTTGCATGTTTAACCAAGTTCAATAAATGGAACAAGTTTTTACAATGTAACCTTTATCACGGCCACGAGTCTCGATATATTTTTGTTTAATTGGTGATCACATAATCACATTTAATTGAAGTACTTAGTTACGGTTTGGATTTTTCTTACCTATGAGCTAGTTTTTAACGAGAATGCCAGTATGTAATTATATTAACAATGAGAGACAAAGGTTATTACTGAACTGAACTCATCGAAGTTCTCATGCGCAATGCCACCTGATTTTTCCGACCACTGTACAGCACTTGTGACTATGTAAGCCACGGATTTATCTTACAAACCTACCTAATGTATGTAATAGTAAAAAGACGTGACTTATCACAATTTTGATAACAACATTCTTTCGTAGATACTTTTAAGATTTATTATAGACATTTTTGTATACTTAGATAATGTCTTATACTGTTTCTTTTTTTTCATTTAAATTTGTTTATTTTCATACTTTTATAATCACCAATTGATATCTGTTTAATAACATAAACTATAAATACTTATTTCCTTCCTTAAGTATTTATAATCCCACAGTATTATTTATTTCAAGGTTATAGCCTCGAGGAGTACTATAAAACAATTATACTCCTTATACCTACATTAATTTCCTTAAATATAATATTACATCCAAATGCTTTACTAACATATAATTTAGAGAGTTCAAAACTAGGTCAGTTTTATGTTTCTTACGCTTTCATAATATTTTTAAGGTACAAGTTTACGCTCTGTGATTGGTTCCAGTTTTACGAAATCTGACATGACCATTACACTATTTTGTAAACGTAGTCATACGTAAATTAGTCTAAAACTGCAATCCAAAAACAGGGCAAAGACGTTACAATAACGCTCTCAGAATTAATCAGTACAGCAAGGACGAGTAAATTGCTCTTACCTTGCGAATTTATGAATACCTACTAGTAAATAATGTTTTTAAAATAATATTAGCACTTAAAGTATACTTTGAAATATAGGATGTCTCAATTCCGATAGTATATTGATCTTGTGTCAAGAATCGACGCTTGCAATGTCCATTTACTTGAACTAATAAATAAAAATGAATTTATTTTGTTGACAGTATCTTCAGATGCACTATCAACCGTATACCTGAGACCAATAATTTGCTGCAGAAGTCTAGATTACCTCTGGGTATTCTAATACACCCTTTCAAGGACCTAAATGTAAGTAACATTCAATGACTGTTGAACTTCGGGATTTAAAGTAGCTTTCATCTTTCTAAGTTTATTTGTGGAAGTAAATTTGTGTCGACAGATGTGATTAATTCTACTTACTTTAAGCAGTAAGCATATCAATGAACCAATAAGTAAACGTATTAGCCTGTAATGGCCCAACGCTGGGCAAAGGCCTCTCATCTTACTGAAGATATCAGTACAGGGAGGAGGATTAGGCATAATCTTAGCTTAATAAGTAGTAGGTATAGGAGATATTATTAAAGTTGTTATTATAAAAATTGAGTTATAGAAACATTTAATTTACCTACGTATGTATTAAATGAGAAGCTAGATAGAACATAGCTATCATTGGAAGAGACTTTGTTTTAACTCTTATTAATCCAACCTACAGTAAAAGTATTCTCGTAAATGTGTTTATAAACGTTTTCCTTTGATTTCAGCACCTGCCTGTGATACAATGCAACACAATAGTCCGGTGTAGAGCTTGCCGCACCTACATCAATCCGTTTGTGTATTTCGTCGATGCTAAACGTTGGAAATGCAACCTGTGCTATAGGGTGAATGACCGTAAGTACTATGACTACTATGAATCAAGTATTGAGCAACTGGATCAATGATTGTATTGCTGCTAGCAATATTTAAATATAGGTCAAAGACTTTTCTTAAAATATTAACTACCGGAACGTGCCGAAGATGAGTCTATACATCTTTAATATACATATATGTATGTATGTACAAGAGCGAAATATCACTGACCCATCACAAAATATTAGAAACTATAAGTGCTAGGAGCCTGTAATTTCGCACGGGTATTCCCTTTGCGATTTAGGTGCTTGCTCTAAAGAGATTTTGCAAAATGCAACAGCTATCTGGTTGCCGGGGCCATACTCTTTCACCCAGAGCGAAGCATGGGCGGGCCGCTAATGATTATAAATCTGTCGGGCACTAATATAATGTGAAAGTTTTCTTGACAAAAAAACTATGACTACTATACAACTTCACCAAATCTGAGAAAATAACAAGCGTGTTCTAATAATCGCTTATATTCCTAGTATAATAATCGCAGTGTGCCGTAATTTAGACTGTGATGACGACTACTTGTTATAAATCCTTCATGTTTAAATGTATTGTTCTCGCGGCTATTGTCAAACGATATTTGAGATATCTATTGCGTCATTACATGCTCATAGTAAATACAAATGTGTATTTACTTTCGTAAATATATATTTGATGTCAGATATGTTATAGAAAGGAGATTTGAATTTTCTCCAACTTTTGTTCACATATGTTTTTTGGATTATATTTATTGTATAAAAATCAGTATTGAATATTCTATAGGTTTTCCTAACCTATGAGCTATAGTAGTGGTGTCACAGCTATAGTTTTCATTTGGTAATATAAATAAACACAATTAAATTCAAAGTTCATATATTATGCTTTATTTGCTTCCGAGCAATTGCTATATTCTTCAAGACAGCAGCTTTGCGCTCTTTCTCATCTTTAATTTAACGTGTTATGTCCCACTGCTGGGAGAAGGTCTCCCCCAATTTTTTTCCGCAATCGTCACTGAAAGTTGACGTATTCCTGCTCCCAACAATACCTGTCTACCAGAACTAAGTTATGCAACATATGAAATTGATTTTAAATAATCATCTCGACTCGCGAAGAAGAAGAAGAAGGAATCTAGCTCAGCAACTTAATATGTTAATAATGGTATCCATTAATCAAAAAAAGCAATCAATCGAGCGTAGCATTTGCTGCAAAGGCACCCTCAAGAATACGAAAAATCCATTATTATCAGGCACTCCTTTATTCTCGTTGCAAAGGCACCTAGAATAGAAAAAAAAACATTAGTATGTAAAAGGAGTAAAATCTGAAAAAATAGGAAAGGACATCCATTTCAATAACACATCTAAAACAAAACCCTTTCCCCGTTCCAGTGCCGGACGAGTTCCAATACGACCCAGTGAGTAAGTCGTACGGCGACCCGTCCCGCCGGCCCGAGATCAAGTCCGCCACCATAGAGTTCATCGCGCCCGGCGAGTACATGCTACGCCCGCCGCAGCCCGCCGTCTACCTGTTCCTACTCGACGTCTCACAGCTAGCCAGGGATTCCGGCTATTTACAGGTATATACATTACTTACATAAAAGTATTAGCCTGTAATGTCCCACTGCTGGGCAAAGGCCTCTCATCTGTGTGAAGATATCAGAACAATGAGGAGGGTTAGGCGTAATCATCACGCTTGCCTACTGCGAGTTGGTGATCTGATATAAGTAAGTGCCCCGCGGTTTAACCCGCGCTGTTCCCGTTCCTGTAGGATATTTGCCATGAAAGGTAGTCACAAACCTTCCTCTTGAATCACTCTGTATGTTGGTGAAAACTGCATAATAATCCGTTCAGTAGTTTTTTAACAAATCAATTACATACAGACAGACAGTTTTTGGGGACTTTGTTTTATAATATGTATACTTTTTTGAACAGAACATTACACAGTTCTCTACGCAATCACATTCCTAGGATAGCGTTAGAGAATTTCGTTTCGCACTCGTAAAAACTGTAAAAATATCCAAAATCAATTACATACATCACCAATGTATGTTTCTTACTCTACGTAGGTACTAGACTTAATATGTAGCGGTGTGAAGCATATTGGTGAAGTCTTAATCGAACCGTAACCATAATGATAGGCTATTTAAATACGTTTATTAAATTACTTTCAATAAAACTACCCGTTGAGAACGTTTTGTGAATAACCTTTTCATCAAAGACATATGCTACTCGTTGTATCCATGTGCGGTTTCATTTAAAAAGAGTGGAGCTGTGCAAAACCCAACTGACCAATTATAATGTCAAAAACGAACACATTATGACAATGTCAATGCTTTGTTTGACAATCCCAATGTGCTGTGATTGGTAGATTGGGCTTCGCTCCGTTCTTCTTCAATGGAAATGCACCCTTAATCTACACTAATATTATAAAGAGGAAAACTTTGTTTGTTTAATTGTAATGAATAGGCTCAAAAACTACTGGACCGTTTTTAAAAATTCTTTCACCATTCGAAAGCTACATTATCCACGAGTAACATAGGCTATTTTTCATCCCGAAATTCCCACAGGAATGGACGCAACGCGGGTAAAACCGCGGGGCGCTAGTCATTTGTATATCGTTTCCTTTCCCTGTAGCATTTTCAGAAACGTGTGTCTGATGTTTAACGTCTAACATAAACAAATTACACAACACAAACAAAAGCAAATATAACATCACTATATTGTACAACAAATAAATATATTATTGTTTCCAACAACAATAAAATATTATATCCATATTAACAAAACAAACATATTATATCTAAAAATTGTTTTCCATTACAAATAAATAAACAAATCTTTTCACCATTACAGGTAGTGTGTGATACTCTAAAGAATAATTTAGACCAGCTGCCTGGTGATGCGAGGACGCAAATCGGCATCATTTGCTTCGACTCGCACGTGCATTACTACCTTATGAGCGAGGGATTGACACGGCCTAAAGAGATGACTGTACTTGATATCGATGGTGAGTTTCAGAAATGAATAAAGATATTTCAGAAATGAATAATTCAGAATAAAGTTGTTAAATGAAGACTTTTGATTGTAACTGATTTTAAATTTGATTTGCATTCCGTGTGCATTTTAATCCAACTTAAAAGTTAGGATAGCTTACATCTCAATTTATTGTGATTAGGGTGGTCCACCCCTTCATTTTTATATGGCAAAACAACGTGTATCGGTTCAGCTAGTAATAAATATGTTGTTTTTCTCGCAGACATATTCCTGCCGTCGCCAGAATCGCTGCTAGTGAACCTGGGCGAGCGGCGAGAGCTCGTCAAAGAATTGTTAACAGTTCTCCCTCAGAGGTACTCCAATCCCGGCGTCCCCATGTCGGCGCTAGGAGCCGCACTGCAAGCCGCTTATAAACTAATGGTTAGTAGCAAATTAGCAGAAAAATCATTTACTTTCTAGTTCAGTATGCACTACTCGTTTTATTTTTATTTATACAAACGCATAACAACTCAGTCTTCATTTTCCACGGTCCATGTAAAGGAGCCGAAACGTCAGATAAAAAAGTAAAATAAAAGCGTTGTGTATCCGTCAACGCAGTTTCAATTCAAAATCAGTATGCACGGTTTTTTCCGCTTCTACAAGACAGACTGCGACAAATCTGCAACAAGAAAACATACAGAAATATTGTGTTAAATCGAATTTTCACTGTCAAAGTCAAAGTCAATTCAATTCAATTCATTGAATTGTCATTGAAAAGTCAAGTGTTCTTAAATGTTTCAAATGTTTAATTTAATGTTTTTCGATTGCAGTCGCCTACCGGTGGTAGAATAACGGTGTTCCAGACGTGCTTACCGAACATCGGGCCGGGCGCGTTACAACCAAGGTAAATACAACTAGTAAGATACGAAGATATTTTCTTAGGAACCATGTCTTCGATTATAGTATCTCTTGGGGTTCCAGTCTTGCTTATACTAGCCGATTTAGAGCCACCCTGCGTATACCATATTATACCCTTGTGTTTACTAGGAAAACCCAAACGGTCTTTGTTCCTTACTACCTATTTGTATATACATTTCAAACATGTGTAAGTAAACTATTTTATCGGAGCTGTGCAATGCTTCGTCTTGTATCTATCAATCACATCAAACGAAATTTAGCAACGTAGTATGGCATAGCCTTGGTGGGAACGCACCGTTCTGCATTGTTTATATTTAACTAGCTGTGCCCCGCGGTTTTACCCACAGCACACCCGGTCCCGTGGGAATTTCGGGATTTTAATACTTATCCTAATTCTGATCAAGATAAATAAAATAAAAAAGAGAATAAAATAAAAAAGAATCATTGAAATCGATCCAGCCGTTCGACTTATAAATGGTGCAACTAACACGACTTTCTTTTATATGTATAGATAACTTTTCTATCTGTTTACAGAGAGGATCCAAACGCGCGTTCGTCCAAAGAGGTAGCTCATCTCAACCCGGCGACTGACTTCTACAAACGATTGGCGCTCGACTGTTGCGGCGCGCAAGTCGCGGTCGACCTCTTCTTATTGAACTCTCAGTATTCAGATTTGGCTACGTTAAGTAAGTATTATTTTATGTTGAGTAATCTCAGCTATCTCATCAGTATAAAACTGAAGGCTGGTTAAGGTAAAATTTATCAGGCTTTTCGAAAGAGAAAGTTTTGTAGAGTATTGAACTTTTGAATCTAACTTCACACCGATATTATACCGGTGTGAAGTTTGTGCTAATTTGTTAGTGATTTTGTCACTGGGACAAACTTTATGTCGATACCGTGTTACTACAGAGATGTTGTAATGGGTATTCTGCTATTCGGGGTATAGATTAAAAGTCCAAACATCATGAAAATCGATTTCGCAGCTATTAAGTCAAATGGTCATGGTGTAACTTACACTATTTGATTTTTAACCGACTTTCGGTTCGGTTACTAAAACTGAAGGAGGTTCTCAATTCGTGTGAAACTAACTGGTTTCTTAAGTTTAAAAGCGAACTTTACTCATTTTGAGTCATCTGTGACCACGGTTCCTGTAAAGGAGCCGAAACGTCAGATAAAAATGTAAAATAAAAGCGAAGTGGATCCGTAAACGTAGTTTCAATTCAATATCGTGTGAAACTTTTCATGTTATTCATTACTAGCAGCGCCCCGCGGTTTTACCCGCGTTGTGCCCGTTCCCGTGGGAATTTCGGGAATTTTTTTACATAAAAACCTTCCTCTTGAATCACTCTACCTATTACAAAAAACCGCATCAAAATCCGTTGCGTAATTTTAAAGATTTAAGCATACAGACAGACAAACAGAAGACAAACAGACGCGACTTTGTTTTATACTATGTAATGATGTAGTGCTTACCTTAACTAATCCTTGTTTATATACTCCAGGTGGTATTAGCAAGTTCAGCGGCGGGTCGGTGCACCACATCCCGCTGTTCAAGGCGTCGCGCGCGTGGCAGGCGCTGCAGCTCGAGCGGATGCTGGCGCGCTACCTCACGCGCAAGGTCGGCTTCGAGGCCGTCATGAGGGTGCGCTGCACGAGGTCATTATTACTTGTTACTAAAAACTCACTGTTATCAAGGAAAATATTACTTTAAATCCAGAACTAAAGTGTGCGTGTGTAAGCTAAGTAGAGGCTATGGTTCGCAAAATAATTATTGAGGTCTATTCATGTCATACTAAAGCATATGAACCTATCTGTTCACAAAACAGTAATTAAAACTCAAATTCCATAGTGGCATAAAATCAGTAATTAAACCACATATTCACTCCACAGAGGCATATCAATCCATACGTTCCACGGCAACTTCTTTGTGCGCTCGACGGACTTATTGTCCCTCCCCAACGTCTCGCCGGACGCCGGCTTCGGCATGCAGCTCACCATCGACGAGTCACTTGCCGACTTACAGCAAGTCTGCTTCCAAGCGGCCTTGCTTTATACTAGCAGTAAAGGTAAGTTGTTCAAATTTACACACATTAAAAGTAAGTTCGAGTTGGTCAGTGGGTAAAGCTGGTGTCGGCTATTTAGGTAAAAAAACTTAATTAAAATCGCTTCATCCGTTCGGGAGCTATGATACCACAGACAGACACACAGACAGACAGACAAGTCAAACTAAATAAACTCCAAAAAAAAATAACACCCCTCTTTTTGCGTCGGGGGTTAAAAATATTATGTGCACTCGCCTGCCAAGACGGTCCCTGGTTCTATTCTCAGGCAGAGCGAAAACATGTTTTCTTACTTTTCAAACGTGGCTCGGGTTTGTGATCACCAACCGCCTTATGCTTCTCATTGTACTGATGTCTAGGGTGAGACGAGAGGTCTTTGAACAGCTGGGGGACATTACAGCCGAACGCTTTACTTTATTTTAGGCATATATCCTGCACTAGAACTATAAAGACTGAACATAAAAGTGTAATAATATTTAGTAGGCTTTTTGACCGCAAAATGATTGACGATTGAAGGTAACGCTAACCTAATTCAAATATTTATCGTCATCCGTATCGGTAAGCAATCAATGAACTGAACATGAAACTATAACTTCTGCATCGAGTGGATGGTCAACCTGACCAATTCTGGTGTCAGAGTTATTGAGCCGTCAAAGGCCTCTGACATGGCTCATGTAACGACTACTATCCGTAGAAAGTAACCGGGACCGACGGCTTAACGTGCCCTCCGAAGCACGGATAATGTTTTCATAATACGTTATTTTAATTTACAGGTGAAAGGCGAATACGAGTGCACACGCTAGCGTTGCCGATAGCGAACACTTTACCTGATGTGTTGCACTCGGCTGATCAACAGTGTATTATTGGACTCCTCGCTAAAATGGGTGAGTCGACTTACCTTCTACTTATGTTGACACTTGAATACATAAATTCCACGCGTAGCATAATTTTAACTATAGCTTTGAATAAGTAAAAATAATAAATGGAATATCATTTTTTCCTGCGTTTCTTTTAACGTACTGATACGCGCATTTAATACACAAATATATTCGCTTAATTTTAAGATATATGTAATTTCTATACATAGCCAGGTCAAAAATGGGCATCCTTCTTTAGTCGCAAAAATATCGATTGTCGTCCTCAAATCTTGCATTTTAATACCGTGACGCTAAGCGACAAATAGCCGAAATAGGTCATTCTTGCCACGAGACGCAAAAAACCATAGAGATATAGAGAGATGCCAACCTACGCGCTGAGTACGAAACCTAGCTTCCCATTAGAAATTTTCACAAGTAATCAAAATAAAAACAATATTTCGCGTTGAGTGCGTGTCACGCACACATTGCATTCAGTGAGTATTCGTTCGCAATTAGGCTGCGAATAATGTACAGTCACGTGCAATGAAATGTATACACGGGCAGATTTTCAAATAAATGTCCACTCTAAACATTTCATAAACATATAGCCACTTAACAATTCATACTATATACCTACCCGAGTTTCTCACAATAATGTACACTTTAGAAACTGTAGCAGTTTTCACTATTTAGACAAATGGGTACAAATTCAATAACATGAACACAATGTAATTTTCCATTTGATGTAAACATTCATATTTGTCTTATTTAAAAATTAAAGAACTTCTTTGGGGCAACAACTGAAAAAAATATATGACTGACTTTGATAGTATAGATTTTTTTTTGTTTTTATTGTGAAGGACAGAATGAGTAATAACCATAGAGATATACAGAGATGCCAACCTATGCGCTGAGCATGAAACCTAGTGTCCCATTAGACATTTACTTACACAAAGTAATCAAAATAAAAACAATACCAATACTTAGCAATAAAGATTTGAATTTGAATTTGAATTTGAGTGTGTGTCACGCACACATAATTTTTTTGTGAAATAATATCGTTTACCTACATATTTATTATTGTAATTCATAGTGGATACATATTTCTGCATGTGATCGTGTATACAAATATCTGAAAACAACCTGTGTACATATTTTTGATAAACTCGGGTGGGTATATAGTATGAATTGTTAAGTGGCTATATGTTTTTGAAATTTTCAGAGTGGACATTTATTTGAAAATCTGCCCGTGTATACATTTCATTGCAGGTGACTGTACGTACAGCACTACTAACATACGCAAAAACATGCGTATTACAAGTATTTTGTTAGCTTGAATGTGCTCATTATCCATTGCGGTATCAGAGCTCATCATTCGAATAATCTTTAGTAGTATGCAAGCAATGTAAACTATTTACACATAATATTTCGACTCGCAATGTGTTCCGTTTTTGCGCATATTGCTGCGACACCGGGCCCGCCCCCTTTTCCCATTTCCCTTTAGTTTTTGTGATCTGCGCTAAAAACACGTACATACTAATACTAAAATAGAGTACTTGACTGTTATTAAAAGTGTACAATTTGAGAGATGTTTTTAGTAAAATAACTACTATTATGATCAAAACTGAAATCAGAATCAAAATCGATAAAAAAAAAATTATAAGCACTGAAATATTATCTCCTGTCTGATTCTGTCCCTTTCTTGCAATAAAATAACTAAAATTATGATCAAAACTGAAATCAGAATCAAAGTCGATAAAAAAATAATAATTATAAGCTCTTAAATATTCTCTCCTGTCTGATTCTGTCCCTTTCTTGCAAAACGTTTTTTGTATGGATTTGTATCGACGTCTATGGCGAAGCTTTGTGACGTCACAGAGCTAGTAGTGCTGTCTCTGTCTAATCAGCAACTTTGACCGCCTGTAACTCTGGAAATAATAGCGATATAAAAAAATGGATTTTAGTCTCTTACACGTGATAACAAGATGAGTTAATATGAAGAATAAAAAAAACTTGAGAGGTGTCAAGGGACACCCGGATGGAACGAAGTTTATTTATTATCAACAAAAATAATCGTCACGACACCACACTGTTCAATGCGAAATAGAAAGGCGAAACGAAAATATCTAGCTTGCTTTCTATAAGAGAGAGAGAGACAGACAGAGAAACATGCGCACGCCAGAGAGAGAGAGAGTCTGTCTCTCTCTGGCGTGCGCATGTTTCTCTGTCTGTCTCTCTCTGGCGTGCGCAAGTCTCTCTGTCTGTCTCTCTCGCGCATGTTTCTCTGTCTGTCTCTTTCTGGCGTGCGCAAGTTTCACTGTCTGTCCCTCTCTGGCCTAAAAAAATTCGTTACCGTTTTTTCCGTCTAGCCCCATTTCGCAACGCACGATAAGGAACTTCGTTCCAAAAACACTCTCAAGGTCCCTGTTGTTTAAAAAAATCACGTCAGCTCATATGCTTCGATGTTTTCATAAGACTTTTTCATAATAAGTATGTAACATCGTATTTACGATCGTGTCGAACCGTCCCCCAGCGGTGGACCGGGCGGTGGCGGCGTCGCTGGGCGAGGCGCGCGAGGCGCTGATGAACGTGTCGGTGGAGGCGCTGAGCGCGCACCGCCTGGCGCAGAACCTGCCCGCCGGCGCGCACTCCGCCGCGCTGCACGCGCCGCACTCGCTGCGCCTGCTGCCGCTCTATCTGTTGGCGCTGCTCAAGAGGGTAAGCAAACTAAACTAATGTCCCACTGCTGGGCAAAGGCATGCTTATCTCACTGAACATAATACTATGGTGTATTTTCTTTTATCTACACTAATGTTGTAACATTCTACTTATGTTTCCAATACTTGACTTATAATTACTACTGTTATAGCGCAGACAACAAAACACTCAATTTAAGCAATTTCACATGATGGTATAATATCCACATCGATATCGTAAAATCTCATTATAACATCGCGCGCTCGCTCCTGATTGGCCCTGCGCGAGCTGCGCTCTCATTGGTTAGATTTTAATGGCGGCAAGTTCACTGTGACAATACACGTACGCGTGAATTTAATGTTTCGCAATGTGTTTTGTTTTTAAAATTTTGTTTGATAAATTGCATTAGTGAAGATAAAGTAGTGTATGCAACTGCATATAACACGGGTATTAAAACACTCGTTACTATTATGAAACTCGCTGCGCTCGTTTCATAAACTCACACTCGTGTTTTAATACCCTTCATTATATGACAGTTGCATAAACTATTATTACAAGTCTGAAAGTCGTAAAGTAATAGCTGATATTCCAATTAAAGTGTTTTTTTCATGTAGAGAGAGATGGGTCTCATAATGTATTATTATACGTTCACGTTCATATTCTGTATGTCTCTACCTCGACGGTATGTTTCGTCGATCTGTCACATCGAAAGATGGTTTATGGAATTTGAAGGATGTTTTGGATGTTGGGGTGAAAATGCATCTAAATCACTGTATATTTTTTCTTTTATAAAGGGATAATATTTACTTGAAAAATCATAAAGCATAACGAAGACATTTTGTCATTTTCAATGTTTTGTGTTTAATAAATCGAGCTCCACATTGCTTATATGGAAACACTGCATTTACATTAAAGTGGACGGGGTTCAATTTACCACTCACATTGTATTGGGATTATCAAATAACGCATTAACATACGTAATGCATTGTGATTGGTCAGTTGAAGTCCGCCCGGCCCCGCTCCGCTTCAATCGAAACTCACGGTTACCCCCTCCCCCCCACAGAAAGCGTTCCGCACGGGCACGTCGACGCGGCTGGACGACCGCGTGGCCGACATGTGCAGCCTGAAGGCGGGCCCGCTGGGCGGCGTGCTGCGCGCCGCCTACCCCGCGCTGCACGCCGTGCACGCGCTGCACGAGCACCTCGCGCGCGCCGACGACGGGGACGAGCTCGTGCCCGACCCGCCGCGCCTGCACCTCACGGCCGAGAGGTACCGCGCGCCTCACCACACACTCGATCTATCTTCATTAACTAATCGAGATCACTTTAGAGAGAGAACAATACTATATTCAAAAAAAACATACCCGTATTCTGTCCGTAAGCTACGTAGTCACAATTTTCAGATCCAAAAAGGAAAAAATATCTTTACCAAAACCATCTTCGGTTACAGAATAAGCTCCGGGGGCGCGTACCTGCTGGACGACGGCGAGAGCATGATCCTGTACGTGTGCCGCGCCGCGCCCGCCGCCTTCCTCAGCGAGGTGTTCGGCGTGGCCGCCTTCAGCCAGCTGCCCGACGAGGCGCGCAGCCTGCCGCGCCGCGACGCGCCCGCCAGCCAGCTGCTGCACGCCTTCATCGACCGACTCAACGACGACCGCCCCTACCCCTCCGACATACTCGTACTCAGGTATATACACTATCCATACTAATACTAGCAGCCTGCCGCGCCGCGACGCGCCCGCCAGCCAGCTGCTGCACGCCTTCATCGACCGACTCAACGACGACCGCCCCTACCCCTCCGACATACTCGTACTCAGGTATATACACTATCCATACTAATACTAGCAGCCTGCCGCGCCGCGACGCGCCCGCCAGCCAGCTGCTGCACGCCTTCATCGACCGACTCAACGACGACCGCCCCTACCCCTCCGACATACTCGTACTCAGGTATATACACTATCCATACTAATACTAGCAGCCTGCCGCGCCGCGACGCGCCCGCCAGCCAGCTGCTGCACGCCTTCATCGACCGACTCAACGACGACCGCCCCTACCCCTCCGACATACTCGTACTCAGGTATATACACTATCCATACTAATACTAGCAGCCTGCCGCGCCGCGACGCGCCCGCCAGCCAGCTGCTGCACGCCTTCATCGACCGACTCAACGACGACCGCCCCTACCCCTCCGACATACTCGTACTCAGGTATATACACTATCCATACTAATACTAGCAGCCTGCCGCGCCGCGACGCGCCCGCCAGCCAGCTGCTGCACGCCTTCATCGACCGACTCAACGACGACCGCCCCTACCCCTCCGACATACTCGTACTCAGGTATATACACTATCCATACTAATACTAGCAGCCTGCCGCGCCGCGACGCGCCCGCCAGCCAGCTGCTGCACGCCTTCATCGACCGACTCAACGACGACCGCCCCTACCCCTCCGACATACTCGTACTCAGGTATATACACTATCCATACTAATACTAGCAGCCTGCCGCGCCGCGACGCGCCCGCCAGCCAGCTGCTGCACGCCTTCATCGACCGACTCAACGACGACCGCCCCTACCCCTCCGACATACTCGTACTCAGGTATCTACACTATCTAAATAAAGCTAAAGAATTTGTTTTTGTGTGCGTTTTAGTACTTTTTGTTATTTTATCACCTTATTTCTGTCAAATACAAATTAGTAGAATTACATTGTGAAGATTCAGATGATTCGATTATTATTTTTATTTTTTTCGACCTTTCGATTACCTTAGCATTTGAATGCGGGAAACTGCATTTTTTTTGTTGTGTTTGAGAAAACTGACAAAGATTGGATTTAGTTTACCACACGAGCCAGTTAGTTTGCCACGCCTAGTAATTAAATGCTTTAGACTATAACTATTACCTTATAAGGCACGGCCATGTAAGTAAGCTGACCAAAACAATTTATTCGCAGAGACAATTCGCCATCAAAACATCTGTTCACGGAGCGTTTGGTCGACGACCGAGTGGAGTCCGCTTTCTCCTACTACGAGTTCTTGCAGCACGTCAAGACACAAGTGAAATGAGTTTTGTGCGAGAACCGAGTGACTATAGTAAGGGACGCCAATGGAGCGCGAAAGAGTTTAAACTGTGGTAGTTGATAGCGAGGCTAAAGCGCGGTATGCCAAAGCAATATGGTATTGACACGACACTGCCCTAGACTAATCATTTCTAGATTCAGAGTTTCGCAAATCTGTATAATAAAAACATTTCCAAAATATTATAATTAAACATGTAAAATATTGTACATACAATTTTATTAATTAAAAATCTGTTTTATTAAATATCGGTGATATTGTTACGTTTATTTTGGGTCGTCGCATTGTTATAATTTAATTCGATCGAAACTCGATCTAGAGCGCTATTTTTCCAACAACAGAATTCGTAGTGTCGATAGTGAGTTATTGAAAAGAAAAGACGTGAGACGTCATAGTTTAATTTTCCATTTAAATTAATTGTATTCTTTTAAAAGTACCGCAGAAGTTGTACGCGAAATTCAATCATCACTATAAAGGAATAAGGTAGTTTATTTGCATGAAATGTTTACAAGAAAGACCTATGGTTTGGGAGTATTTATTTTTAAAACTATATTAAAAATATTCATAGTTGTTACTTTTAAGTTTTCACGCGTATGTTCGGAATGTTTTTGCTGTGAGTGTAAAGATATAAATATTAGCCAATGATTGGATTGGACGAATAAAACGAATATTTTTCTATGTTTTCATGTTTAATATATTATTTTTGTTCATCGATGTATTGTTAGATCAAAGCGTGGATGTTGTAAAAATATATTTTTCTTTATTTTACCTAGGGCGTGTCTATTTTGAATGTAGGTTGTGTAAGGGTGGGGTTACACGTCGTTTTGTCGTCAGTTTAATCTGTTACTGATAACATCCGTCAGTTCGAATGTTGATAAGCTGTCAGTTCATCAGTTTGACTGAAGTATCGATGAATTGAAGAAACAGGATGTCCTGTGTTGGTAAAGGAGAACGCTATTATGCTTCGGACTCATAGTGTTACTTGATAGTTGTACTCTAAAGCGAGTAAACAAAAAACTCGAAGACTCGATTTTCATTCGACGTCGACTTAAAACAAGATAACGTCATGTGAGTACGGAGCTTAAGAAATATCGGGCTGGGACTACGACTCGAATTAAATATTACCTATATAATAGCTGACCCGGCGAACTTCGTACTGTCGTTTTTATATTTGCTATTTTATTTTTTTATATTTTTTTTCATACAAACCTTCTGACACTTACGAACACATAAAATAAATATTCGCCATTTCGGTGCAGACGTTTAGAAGTTATGCGCGTACCAACATTTCGCTGATTCATTTTTATTTATTATTTTAGATTAACTAGTTATATTACGCGATAAGTAAAATTTGTGCAATGTGTTTTGTTGCATTTCATTATCTTCTTTGTCACTAACACAGAACATTTTGTATGACTTTCGTGATCGGATTATAGAAAAAACTGATAACAGTAGGACGTTTAAATCCTATAACGATTGGATCGCAATAAATATAGTTATTTTCGTCCGGCCGTTACTGTATGTAATGTCATGTAATTATTTTAATTCCATGTATGTATGCCACTTGATATTATGTAATTGGATTGTAAATTAAATAAAATTATTTATGAAATTGTAGTTAGAAAGTTTTATACTGAAATGAGTTCGTCTCCGAAATGTTTTTAACAAACAATATATACATTGTATGATAAAACGCAGCTATTTAAAAATTGGATAGTTAATACCTAAATAACAAGTTAAAATAAATCAAGGATTGTATGTTATTTATCGAAATAAAATATTAGGTTGTGTTAACAATAAAAGCAAATAACTAATAAAATCGCACGTAATATTACCGACCTTGATTTCCTGTAGTAAGCAACAAAGGAAACTGAATAATTAACGTGTAGTTTAGTCAACGACGCATTTAATGAAAGGTCTGTCAATTAGCACCAATAATACTATACATACAGCTCGTTATTTAGTAAATAGGTTTGGACAAAGAATATTTATCAAAACAAGTCTTACGTCTTTCGAAATAAAGATTATATTGCTATATTGTAAGTGTTCGTTTCAGCAGAAATGTTAAATAAAAAGTCAAAGATTTTTTTTGCTAATCTTAAAACCTACCAATCCGACTCTTGTATTGATCTTGTCTTGTGGATAGCCACATTCAAAGGGATGTTTCTAGGCTATTTTTATTTTCCCCAGAACAGGCACAACACGTGTAAAACCGCAGGACGCTGCTAGTATTAAATATAAACTAAATTTGCCATGTGCAAAGCAATCTATGGACATTATGAAGTCACAATCTCATTGCGTCGCATCGTTTTACAATTTGAGATCTCATTGTGTATGATAAATGTATATGAGCGATCGCAACGTACGCCGCGGTGGGATTGTGCCCTGATATAAATGATTGTTATAGTGTGAAATCATTTTATATTTATATAGTGTTGCAAAAAACGGAATAATAGTTATTTATCATTACAATATTTGTTCTGAGCGAAAATGCCGGACTAACTATTTGATTGTGTCTCTAATTTACTTCTGCCAAAAATAATATAAGTTGTTACCCTTGCGAAATGGTTTGGTAACAACATATTTTTAAAATTATTTAAAGGTTGTTTTATCAAAGTTGCCTCAAATTATGACAAATAACCTCTGTTACTTGAATATAAGATTAAAATCACAAGCAAGCAAGTGCCTTCATTATTTAGAACCATTTGAAGGCCTCGACGGACTACATTTAGTTAAAGATTTAGCCGGTGGTTTAAGCTGCCCAGTAGTGGTAGTGGTGGCGACGATATAAGCCCGACGGTTTAACCTGCCTGTGGCAATAAAAGTGCGGCAGTCTTGATGTGAAGAGGCCTTTGTATATTATCTGCGATTACTGAAACGCCAATTAACTAAGTAGTGCTATAAATTATTACAGAATTGTCAAAATTATGAAATAAAGGAGATACCAGATGCTTAAATTAACCAGCGTTTTAGTAATCATGGTTAGAGTTTAATTGAAATCGTGGTAGGGCATTCCGATATTTAATTATTTACAGTTTATCAAACAATAACAAACAGACGATAACTTGTGACTGATAATAGCAGATTAATTTATTAACATTGTTAGCGGACTGAACTCGAGCCTTGTATATTGTTTCAATATAATATTATTCTGAAAATTATACGTGTTTTTATCAATATAATTTCCCCCCCCTATTCTAAAAGATTTTTTTAACTTGTATCATTGTGTCTCTATGCAAATGACTCTGAACTCTTCTTCAGGCCAAACTTGTTTCGCTTGATCAGGTCCTGTCTGATGGTGCTATGGAACCACATGTAATTTCGGGCCAAGATGTACATGTTAGCGCATTGCAACATTGCATCAATAGCTTTTTGGCATACTGGATCAAGAGGGACGATGTGTTGAACTTTAAATTTTGGAAGTTGCATCGGAATACCTGATAACCAAAAAATGCTATAATGCCAAAAAAAGGTTGCCGGCGGTTTGTTGCCAATCCAGTAGCATTGTACCTATCTAACGCAATTTGAGTTTGGATCGCTTAAAGATCCCAATACAGTCTGATGATTGAAAAAAAACAGAGTAGAGTTTGATATAAACTTTTGTTTCTACTCCCAAATATATTTGGTAAGGGTTGAGGTACCTAAATATATTTAACAAGCGATCGGAAGAACAAACGGGGAAACACCCATGTCCCCTAGTCTTAGAATCAATTCATATTCTGACAGGTCTACTGTACCTGCCCATCTGCCGTTGGTGTTCATTTATCTAAGAAATGTAATATAGTTTCTGTACCTAATTAATTAATGTATGAGATGTCGGTTACTTTCTACGGATAGTAATCGTTACTTGAGCCATGTCAGAGGCTTTGGCGGCTCAATAACTCTGACACCACGATTGGTCAGGTTGACCATCCACTCGATGAAGAAGAAGACCATTACTACATAGTATAAAACAGTCGCTTTCTGCTGTCTGTCCCTATGTATGCTTAGATCTTTAAAACTACGCAACGGATTTTGTTGCAGTTTTTAATAGATAGAGTGATTCAAGAGGAAGATGTATGAGTATAAAAAAGTCCCGAAATTCCCACGGGAACGGGCACAACGCGGGTAAAACCGCGGAGCGCTGCTAGTATATGATAAGGAAAGGTACCTAGTGCAAGAAAGACCCGGGCGAAGTTCATGCTTTCTTATCATAAGCAGTTTCTTATTAACCTAACTAAAGCTTTCATAATCAGTGATCTATATTTTTTCTTAGACATAAGCATAAAATGTAGAACAATTTAGTATTAGTAAGTGTAGGGCCACATCTGCGGAACGTACGGCGTCGAACCTTCCGCTAAATACGCTCGTAGTGTATTTCAAGTTATCTATGACACATCAGTACGCGGCGTAATTTCGACTGATGTGTCATAGAGCGGAACACAGAGCATAGAAGCACCGCGCTCTCCTACTAGAGACGCCATTAACAACAATACCCGTGCGGCGAAGATGCGCTGACCTCAACTTCAGGCGCAAGCCGCCGTCAGTCTCTGCTAGCACGTTGTGGAGTGAATATTATCAAAAAAGCGGTAGAAATGCCTCATTGTGCAGTGATTTGGTGTCATAATCAAAGTAAAAACGTAAATAAACAAAATTCTGGCGTATCGTATCATAAATAAGTTATAAAATGCAACTTTTAGCTGTTTAAAAAATGCAATCGAGGTTATTTTGAAACACAAAACCTCAAACGTAACCATGGTAACCAGTAAATTAAAATGCGCTAGTGAGGTGACGCATTGGTTGGCGTAATGTCGATAATGCATGTCAATCGTATCCTTGTACTGAATCGATATTGTAGAATTGATATTTTTTACTTATATTGAACCCAGACTAGAGATTTATGTTTTGTAGCTAACTAGTAAGTAATATTAAAATAATACAAACTATTATTTAAGGTTTCCTAATGATCCTTACTATTGATTGAATAAAAGTTTGACCACTAAATTGATTCTTATTATTTTCACGCCTAGCATACCTATGTATTACATGTATTATCATTATCATATAATAAAAAACTAAAATTCCCTAATCCTAAAATTTTAATAGTCATTAGTCCGATTTCTGCTGATAAAAAAATATCGATAAAAACATCGACTCATATCGACATACCCATCTCTACATACAATACAGATACGTCAACTTTGAAGTAAAGCGTGTCATGATGTGAGTGAACGGTAACGCCTTCCGACACGCTAAGTTTGTATGAAAAGTTTTAAGAAAGGCGTCTCTAGTAGGAGAGCGCGGAGCTTCTATGCTCTGTGGAGCGAAAGGTTCGGCGCCGTACGTTCCGCAGATGTGGCGCTACACTTAGTGTAAGTCAGGGCTCAGATTTGGTAGATAAATTGGAAAATTTGTGAGCTAGTGTAGAGACCACTGCGTTATAATAATTTTATGACCTATATGTTATTTCTGTTGTAAGTCATTTAAGTTACACATACAAGGATATGTAATCTACTTCGTAACTAAATAATTTCTATTTATAAACTATTCAAACTCATAGAAGTCTTAGGAAGTAACCTTTCAATCCTCGTAGTTTCTGGGGTTTGTGGGTCAACGTACAAAACGTGTCGCATGGTCCGTAGTAGATTTAATATATTGGGGAGACATACGAACAGACTATTGATTACAGAGTTAACAATATTGTGATATTAATTTGGGTTTTTACTTAGGGTTTTTATTTCGCTGGTTGATATCTAATATATAAAATTCTCGTGTCACGGGGTGCGTAATTGAACTCCTCTGAAATGGCTCGACCGATTCTCATGAAATTTTGTGTACGTATCGGGTAGGCCTGAGAATCGGACAACGTCTATTTTTCATCCCGAAATTCCCCGCGAGAACGGGTACCGTGGTTGAACTCCTCTGAAACGGCTCGACCGATTCTTATGAAATTTTGTGTGCATATCGGGTAGGCCTGAATCGGACAACACCTATTTTTTTATCCCGAAATTCCCGCGGGAACGGTACAACGTGGGTGAAACCGCGGGGCGCTGCTAGTAGGTATATAAAAATCATAACAATAATGACACTATAATAAAACTACTTTTGATAATTTGAATTTGACTCTTTTTTGATTAAGTACTTATCTAACCTGGGTCAAAACCTAACCTTTTTCATGAAGTTATTTTTGTACCCACAGAAGAGCGAAGCACTTACACAGGGTAGGCACACACAACCACGAAATAGAGACAATTTCGTGGTTGTGCCTACCCTGTGGTTATTGTTATAATTTTGCGAAGTCATTATAACGACCCTAGCTGTCCTCCTGTCCTGTCATCCTTTATGATTAAAAGAAAACTAACGACCCGTACGAGCAGAGAGCACCCAGTATTACCTGTCTCTACTACCCTATCTGTACCTCCAAAACATAGCGATGTTCCGCTCCAAAAAAAACTACTGGTATTTTATAAAACCTTCCTTATTAGGTAAGGATATTTATTAACCAATAACAAATTGTGTAACAAAATATATGTAATGTAACATTACTAATAACTAAATTTAATAAAATCAGAACACAAAAAGAACTGGCCCATCTGTACAAAGAAAAAATATACCTAAGCAAGGCCTTATTAAGTCGATAGGTCGATGAAATCAAACCTTCTATGGCCTGAAGATGTTTTGATAGGTATTTAAATCCTTAAGGAATAGGGCCAATCGGCAATCTGGTAACCCTCTCTGGTCAAGGCAGCCAGGGATATGAACTATTCTTCATCATATCTCTTTTAGTCTGAATACCGCAGCATTTTAAGCAGTCTGCACAATCCTCAAACATATTTGATGTTTCTATTGTGTTCGTTGGCCAGTAGTTCTTAGGGCCATACTGGCTTCGATTTATCAGGTCATGTTCGATGGTGCTGTGGAGCCATATGTACCGCCGAGACCTGGCGTACATCGCAGTGGCTTTCAGTACCGCATGTATAGCTCTTTGGCATACTGGATCAAGGATGTACGATGTGTTGAACTTTAAATTTTGGATGTTGCATCGGAATACCTGATAACCAAAAAATGCTGTTTATATTTAGGCAAGTAACTACGTATCGCCTCAAACGCCAAAAAAAGGTTTGTTGCCAATCCAGTAGCATTGTATCTATCTAACGCAATTTAAGTTTGGATCGTTTAAAGATCCCAATACGGTCTGATGATTGAAACAGACAGAGTAGAGTTTGGTATAAACTTTGTTTCTACCCCCAAATATATTTGGCGATAGCTGCCTTAATAAGGGTTAAGGTACCTAACTATATTTAACAAATATCTACGCATTAGGTATCTGTTTCAGACTAACCTCATGGCCACAACTTTCTAAGACACAATAATTGACGAAATCAACTGGAATGAGATCAATTCTGTAGCCAATTTTCTGCAGCCGATCTGATAACAGATTCAATACAACTTCATGAAGGAACTAGGTTGATAGGTACATACATAATCTCAGGGTGTTTCCAGTTCGATCGAACAATCGATCCAGTGACACGTAAAATAAGGATATTCCATTAGGCCGATTGCATAAATAACTAATTACCTATCTCATGTGGATATTTGCTACAAAAGACGCGTAGGCGCGCACTTAGGTATGTGTGCGACTGTTAAAGCTTAGTTCGTGCTTTGCCTTCAGGATGTAATTTGTCTTTTGTGCCTTAGACCAGTCAAGCGATCGGAAGAACAAACGGGAAACACCCATTTCCCTTAGTCTTAGAATCAATTCTGATAGATCAACTGCACCTGCTTATCTGCTGTTGGTGTTCATTTATCTAGGAAATTTAACATAGGTTAGGTAATTAATTAATGTATAAGATGTCTAGTCACTATCACACATAGTATAAAACAAAGTGTATTCTGCTGTCTCTCCCTATGTATGCTTAGATCTTTAAAACTACGCAACGGTTTTTGATGCAGTTTTTAATAGATAGAGTGATCCAAGAGGAAGATTTATGAGTAAGTATAAAAAAATCCCGGAATTCCTACGGGAACGGGCACAACGCGGGTAAACCCGCGGACCGCGGCTAGTATATGATAAGGAAAGGTACTTATTGCAAGAAAGACCTGGGCGAAGTTCATGCTTTCTTATCATAAGCAGTTTCATATTCAATCAGTCATCTGCAGGTAGGGATCTAACTAAAGCTTTCATAACCAATGATCTATATTTTTTTCTACACATAAGCAGCTTTAGACAGTTTATAGTACCACAAAATGTAGAACAATTTAGTGGTAGTTAGTGTTAGTCAGGGCTCAGATTTGGTAGATAACTTGTAAAGTTTGTGAGCTAGTGTAGAGACCACTGTGTTATAATAATGTTATGACCTATAACTATGTTATTTCTGTGGTAAGTCATTTAAGTTACACATACAAGGATATGTAATCTACTTCGTAAATAAATAATTTCTAATTTATAAACTATTCAAAGTCTTAGGAAACTAACCTTTCAATCCTCGTAGTTTCTGGGGTTTGTGGGTCAAAGTACCAAACGTGTCGCATGGTCCGTAGTAGATTTTAATATATTGGCGAGACATACGAACAGACTATTGATTACAGAGTTAACAATATTGTGATATTAATTTGGGTTTTTACTTAGGGTTTTTATTTTGCTGGTTGACATATAAAAATCATAACAATAATGACACTATAATAAAACTATTTATGATAATTTGACTTTGACTCTTCTTTGATTAAGTAACCTGGGTCAAAACCTAACCTTTTTCATAAGTTATTTTTGTACCCACGGAAGAGCGAAGCACTTACACAGGGTAGGCACAACCACGAAATAGAGACAATTTCGTGGTTGTGCTTACCCTGTGGTTATTGTTATAATAATTAATTAAAAGTTGATGATCAGGGTCAACTGCACATCCATCCAATGTCGATTCTTCGGTGGTCGAAATCACCGAGTTTGGCGTCGATTTCGATATAACTTTCAAAACGTGACAATGTTTCAAATGACATAAGTCATGTCACTGTTGAGCATTCCGCCGAGGCTCCACAGCACCACCAGTGGTAATTCTTCGGTGATCGAAAACACCGAGTTGGCCGTCGATTTCGATATAACTGTTTAGCAGTAACTTGTACAACTCTTTAAGACCTTTCAAATATGACATACATAGGTCATGTCACTGTTGAGCATTGGGCCAGGCTCCATAGTTACCTGCCCGAGGTCCTGATTTTTACATTTCTGGAGCGTGTAGTTCAATAACGGTTGGGAATATGGAAAAAATGGATAGGATTAAAGTTATAGAGAATTTTATAAGCTTTCATTTCATCTTACTTTTTTTTGCTACATTGCACCGTTTTTGAGATATTCGCGAATAACCTAAAATTAAGACCTTTGTCACCCCCCCCCCCTCCCTCCCTCCGGCTCACCTCCTAGACGTTAGGAATTTTAGTATGTTTTCTCCCTAAGCACCCTGAATACGTTTACACTCTATAACTACTTTATTCATTGGACTATGTAAGGTTCCATCAAAATCCGTTCAGTAGTTTTTGCGTGAAAGAGCAACAAACATACATCCATACATACATACATACCATACATACATCCTCACAAACTTTCGCATTTATAATATTAGTAGGATAAGTAGGATTAAGTATAAGTCACAAATATTGTAATATAGTTTTTTTTATTGCCTATTTTATTAATAAGTGTTTCATGTTTTTAATTCTCTTTTGATTACCATTTTATATGTATTGTTATTATTCCGAGTTACAATACTGTTAGCTGGAAGGAATTGAATGATTGCCTTCTAGTATTATTTCATTATCAATACTTAAATCTCTTTATAAGTTTGTATATTATATTTATTAAAAGAAACTCATGGCTCGGGTTCGAGATCACCAACCCGCATTAGTCAAGCGTGGTGATTACGCTTCATCCTCCTCACTGTATTGATATTTTCAGTGAGATTAGAGGCTTTTACACAGCAGTGGGGCATCGCAGGCTAATTATTTTTATAATATAAACTCTAGATACCCTAACTAAAGAAACATAATTTATTAACTAAAAAGCATTATGTTAATGTAAGTCTTTCTTTCTCAGCTTGAGTTTGATGGGGATCCCTCCCTTGACCCCTTGCACCACGTTGGCCGTGTGGTCCACGACGGGCTCCGGCCGGCTGTTCTCCGAGGGCTCCACCCAGAACTTGTGCAGCACCGCAGCCAGCCCTGCCATAGACTGCATCTCCCCCAGCCTTTCTCCTGAAAAACCATGTCAGTTCAGCACCTATGATAATGTTGCTCAGAGTACTAAGCTATCAACTGAAACTGAAGAAAAACTGGTAATTTCTCCTTTGTAAAATTGAGTTTCAATTGATACAAACTTTGTAAAATTGAGATTCAATTGATACAAACTTTGTAAAATTGAGATTCAATTGATACAAACATAGGGTAAGACTTATTTGTTACTCAATTTACTCAGTAGAATTCACCCAGTGACTCACCTATGCACGCTCTAGGTCCCTCTCCAAAAGGTAAGAATGAGAACTTGTGTCGATCCTGTCCATCCTCTTCAAATCTCTCCGGTCTGAACTCTGTAGGGTTGTCGAAGTACTGCTCGTCCATCTGTATTGCTTGAATGGGAATCTGAATCCTTACTCCGGGATCTATTGTTATTCCTAACTCTGGGATCGTGTACTTTCTGGTACATACTCTGTTTAAGGTTCCAAGTGAAGGGAATTTCCTCATTGCTTCCTTAAAAGTCATGCTTAAGTATTTCATTTCTGCAATGGAATTATAGCACAACTCATTGTTGTATTTAGATAATACCGTGTCAATCTCTTCCTGGGCTTTCTTTTGTTTCTCTGGATTATATGATAGTTGCAGTAGTGTGTAGCTTGTAGCTGAAGAAGATGTTTCGAATCCTGCAGCAAAGAACACGAACACTTGCGCCACCATACAGGTGAAATCCATCGTCATCTCCACAGGAATCGGACTTCCGTCAGGATTTCTTCTTTCGATCGATTCACCCTTTATCACACCTTTTTCTTTTAAATCTAACAGCAAATCTATAAAGTCATTTCTCCCAGAATTCTTATAATTTCGTTGTTCACAAATGTTCTTCACTATTTCTGTTATGGCTTTATCGAGAGCTACATTCCTGGCACTAAAAACCTTGCCTAATTCAGGAAATAAGTCAAATAAGCCGAGGAATATCAAGTTTTTCCATGAACGTGTAAACATAGTTTTTCCTAAGTCCCTAAACAGAGATCGCTCTTTATTGATGCTGTCAACTTCAATTCCAAAACCGCAGGCGGCGATGAATTCGGTTGTGAACCTGGCCATCATTTCACGGATGTTATATTCTTCATCTTTCTCAGCGATTTCAGCTCCAACGTCTTGTAGTTTCTTTGCGCAATTTACAACTAACGGAAACATTCCTTTCAGCTTAGCGGTGGTGAAGGTGGGCGTGAGTCTCTGCCGCAGTAGTCTCCAACGGTCGCTGTCCACGTGAAACAGGTTTACCAGGAGCGGTTCATTTCTCCCAAGACCACGCTTATAAAAGTGATCAAAGTCCACGGTCAGTATTTTGCGGGCGATATCAAGATCACGGATCACGAGCTCGGGCACCGGTCCCCTATAGTAACCGACAACTTTCTCACTCGGATACTTCTTATACATTTCTGTATTTATTTCAGTAATACTTTTGATTCCGAACACATTTCGAAAATGGTTACCGAACAACACTGATGGAGGATCATGTTTAACGTTTCTCTTGGCCCAGTAAGAGTGGTTGCGGGTGGTGTAGTAATAAATCGCGATGACTAATAAAATTAACAGAAGTGCGAGCATTGTAGCGCTTCTGTGCCCGATGCGTGCGAGACTACTGAAACGAGAGACGCACTGGGACCAAGTTTAGTGGTTTGACAAGGTGCGGTGAACTTTCTATCGAGTATGTTACAAATTTACAATTACAATTACTAAGACCAAGATAAATATTGTCGGTTGATAAACAACAATACAATTATTATCTTTTCCAGCCGTCGGATTCGAAGTACCTATTTAGAAATATTATTTCACTAGCAGCGCTCTGCGGCTTTACCCGTGTTGTGCCCGTTCCCTTAGGAATTTCGGGATGAAAAAGCCTATAACCTTCCCGTTGAATGTGGCTATCCATTACAAAAATAATTATTCGAATCAGATTGTTAGTTTCTGAGATTAGCACGTTGAAACAAACTCTTCAGCTTTATTATATTAGTATACGAGTGGATAACAGGAAACCTAACAAAATTATATCTTTGTGTTTAGTAGGCGGAGCCACAGTGATGTAACATTACCGGGGCTTATCTGTGTATTATTCGTTATCTATAGGTATACTTATAGTTTCTTGGTGGTATAAAGTTGGCCTCATTAAATAGTGGTTATTTAAAGTCAATTTAAATGTCAACTAAGTAACTAATTGCTTCAATAATAATTATTACTTAAGTTTAAGGTTCAATAATTAATTATTATTTTGTTATGAATTGTTATGTACGCTATCAGTTGCTTGGAATATTTGTAACTAGATTATCTATTGTTATCTCATTACTTATCGAGTAATATATTATCATAACACACATTTATAAAATGTAATACTATTATTAAGCAACTAACTACAACCACAGTACAACTATCTACAACTAAGTAAACTATTATTAATATATAATATTATAAGCGCTAATATTAAGAAAGTGAGGGTACCAAAGTCTGATGTAATACTCTCGATGTTAATGTTGGCTTGACCAGTGTTGTTGTAATGACTAATTGAACTGCTTAGTGGTTTACTGATGTTTTTGTCTGGTGCATGTCTGTGAAAGTAAATTTGGTGTTAAATAATTGTAATGAAGTGTTCGTTTACTGTAACTAAATGTGACTATCATGTGTACAATGGAAGGAAACTATTGTCTAAGATACAGGCTCGGCCTAGTTTAGACAATAGTGTTCAAGTAGTCATGTAAGTAACTAGATTTTATTTAACTATGTATTGTATTTAATTTAAGTGCTTATAACAAATGGTTTTCAATAAACAATCTTATTACGAGTACACAATAAACAAAGCGATGTCTTATCAATAAAACTTAATAGTTATCTATACTAATATTATAAAGCTGAAGAGTTTGTTTTGTTTGTTTGTTTAAACGCGCTAATCTCAGAAACTACTGAACCGATTTGAATAATTCTTTCACTGTTAGATAGTCTATTTATCGAGGAAGGCTATAGGCTACATTTTATCCCGAAATTCCCACGGGAACGGGCACAACGCGGGTAAAACCGCGGGGCGCTGCTAGTGTTATAATATGATACTAGCTGCACCCCGCGGTTTTACCCGCGTTGTGCCCGTTCCCGTAAGAATTTCGGGATAAAAAATAGCTTATAACCATCCCGTTGAATGTGGCTATCCATTAAAAAAAGAATTATACGAATCGGTTTAGTAGTTTCTGGGATTAGCGCGTTCAAACAAATACACTCTTCAGCTAAAGCTGTTTATTTGTTTGATCTAATATAAAACATTATATTAGTATAGATATAGATTATGATAGGAGAGTAGATTAGGCGTTGAAAATGTTTTTTTTGCTTTCTTAATATACATATTTCATGTATTCACAGTTTTTTGGATTTATAGAAAACAATAATGATAAACAAATACAAACTAACATCCACGAAAACATAAAAAAATATTATGGGTAGGTCAGTGTGAGATAATGTCCAACAATCGACTTTAATTAAACTTACCGTAATAATACCTTCAGTATTTATTTATTGTATCTGAATATTCTTAAAATCCAATATATAAAAAAGTCGTAATAAAGTAACAAGTAAGTTTTTGTAAAAAGTAGGCAACATTTATTCGCTCGGCCTGGGAATTGTACCTGAGACCTCAGTATTGGCAGGCGTGTACATACCACTAGACTACCGAGGCGTTGAAAGCTCTGGTTGAAAGCTCACCTACTAAATTTGAACATAATTAAGTACTTATGTGTTTTTTTATATAAAATTTCTCAGCCTAACTTAGAGCGTTTCCACATTATCCGATCCGATATCGGTGTCGGACACCGATAGCCGACATCCGATAGCCGATAGACACCATGTGCTATTTTCACATATTTCCGATAAAATCGTTCCGATACGGCCATTTGCTCGATAGCTTAGTGCGTGCAGGTCGTCATGGCAGACTGTAATAGAAAACTTTATTTGCTGTATCTATTATATTTGAGACGCAAAAAAAGATCTGTCCACAGACAGTATTGGATACATCCCATTGTGGAAGCTAGATATTCAGAGGGAGCATTTTATACTATTTTTAGCAAGCTACAAAACGCACCTAGAAAGTTTTTTAATTATGACAACCAAACTAGTAAACTAGCATCGGGCTCTACGCACACAGAGACAATTTAGATACACGTATAGCACACATACAAACATTATCGTCCGATGGCTCACGGGCGTCCGATGGTGCCGCCAGCATATCGGTGTCGGCTCCGATATCCGATATCGGGCCGGACAATATGAAAGACAGGTACATATTTCATACATTTTACTTACCCCGATATCGGATCGGCGTCCGATACCGATATCGGATCGGATAATGTGGAAACGCTCTTACATAAAATACTTACGTACTTGAGACACTGTGAGAATAAGAATGGTTGCGTCTTGTATATAAATATGCGGAAAGAAATAATAATAAAATCACTATTGAGAATAAAATGATCGCTATCATCGCGGAGACGTGTCGCGGTCACGAGTAGATTTTAACTACTATGTAGTTAGAAGCAAAGAGACCTTAGATGATAAAAATAACAATATTTAACATCTGAGCAATTCTATTTTTTTGTTTTAATCATTATTTGACCTTATTGATACAGAAACTTTTGAAGATAAACTATTGAAATATTAAAGCTATGTTCTTAAATACAAGCAGTACATGACTACAAAATATACCAAAGTCAAATATTGTAAAAACTTTATTGTTAATGGGTCAGAGTTAATTGTCTCTTAATTTAAGTGTCAAAGGCAATCCTCCAACAAATCCTTGCACGACGTTTCTGGTGCTGTCCACCTTCAGCTCCTGCCGGGAATTAGCTGATGGTTCCACGGAGTACTTGTGCAGGATGGCTGCTAACCCTGCCATGGACTGCATCTCACCCATCCGGTACCCTGCATGCACAAGATTTAACACATTTCAAAGGTTACTCGTAAATAATATTCTTGAGTATACTAGGATTTATATAAAGCAATTTAAAAGCAATTTATTCTAGACTTTATTTACCATTGACTTGTAAATGTGTACCTAATTGTTATATATACTTAGGTCATGTTGGAGATTTAGCATATTTGCTTCATGAACAAAGTAGTCACCTTATAATCCTCCGTGATTCACACAATCTGTTAACTTTATTTTAAGTTATAACGTTCATATTCTTATCGAAAAAAAAGAAACAACGCAAAATAATATAACATACTAGAAGCGCCCCGCGGTTTTACCCGCGTTGTGCTCGTTTCCGTAGGAATTTCGGGAATTTTTACACATATAAATCTTCTTCTTGAATCATTCTATCTATTTAAAAAAAAACCGCATCAAAATCAGTTGCATAGTTTTAAAGATCTAAGCATACATAGGAACAGACAGCGGAAAGCGACTTTGTTTTATACTATGTAGTGACAAGTACTTAAAGTACGTAACTACAATTATAATAAAGATAAGAGGCTAAGCCAGATTCTGGGTGTTTTGATAGTTCCGACTTGAGTTAGATATATTTGGAATTAACCAGTTTACAGTGACAATATCCATTCCTTTCGAAGAACTTAATATCACATTAGCTAAAGCATAATAAATGAATAAAAAATAACTTATCCAGACCCAATAATGTATATCTATCGGTTATCTTGATGAACACATTAGCAGTTTAGACTTTAAAATATATTTTGGCGGCTGAAAAATCGGACCGATAGATTATTTAATAGGGCTGTGTCTATATTAACGCTTGCGAAACTATTTACATCAACCGTGATTCTATATTTATCATTGTCAAACTGCGCTTACAAAGCTACGAATAAAATAAGAAAGAAGAGATGCAGACGTTGTTGCTATAATTTTATACGCAGTAATAGATATTAGCAGAGATTTTGAAATAAGGGTGGGGAAGTTCACAAGCCTGTAATACGGATAAGCCACTCGCCTAAAATTTAAGTGGAAGACATGTAAACTTAAGTGCAATGCACACGTGTCAGATACAGAAATGCCAGTTAGGATATAACCTATATACATGCCAGTAAGTAACCAGTTTGTATATTAAATCCATGGTAACCAGGTGCTAGCAACTGATATGTCAATGCCAAGTACAGGCACCTGTATTCCTACCTCTATGTTGAAAGTGGCTTTAAAACCATACTCACCGACACAATTTCTAGGACCATCTCCGTATGACAAAAAAGTGTATTTGTGTCGTTTATTTACATTTTCAGGAGTAAATCGTTCTGGGTCAAACTTATTAGGATTTTCAAAGTATTTTGGATCATTTTGTATTGCTTGTACAGGTATTGCGATTTTGACTCCTCGATCGATAGTTATATTTAGTTCAGGTATAGTGTACTGTTTGGTGCATTGTCTAACAACAATGGCTGGAGAAAACATTCGCATTGATTCGTAGAGGATCATTTTTAAAAACGTCATCTCTGCAATCGCGTCGTAACATATTTCCCCGTTATATTTGGACAAAACTTTATCAACATCTTCCTGAGCTTTGCGCTGGACTTCAGGGTTGAGCGCTAGCTGATGTAAGGCATAACTCGTGCTAATTGTAGACGTTTCAAAACCAGCAGCGAAGAATATAAACACTTGAGCAGCGAGCAGCTCAATATCAACCTTTAATTCAGCTGTGACTGGAGTTCCATCAGGATTTCTGTGATCAATAGATTCTCCTCTAATAACACCATCGTTATAAAGTTTGATCAGACAATCCATGTAATCGTTTCGTGCGCTTGGCTTATAGTTTCTCCGCCTCATAACTTCCTTTATAATTTTAGTTATGTTTACACGTACTTGAGGATTATTAACGTAGAGGTAGGGTCTCACAAATGGACATATTTCATAAATAATTTTCTTTACCAAAACTGACTGTGTTGGTTGGATTGTTTGTTGTGCTACTTCGTTGAACAGTGCACGTTGTTCATCATCTACATCCATGTCGATACCAAAGCCACAGGTTCCAACGAATTCGCAAGTGTACTTCACTATTACCTCGTATATGTTACATTCTCCTCCTTGGTCTACAATGTCTTGGACTCGTGTTTGTAACTTTTGCGAGCATCTCACGATAAGATGAAACATGTTCTTCAGTTTTGCCGAAGTGAACATCGGCGTTAGTTTCAAGCGAAGTAGTTTCCAACTGTCTCCATCATCAAGTACAGCATTTCTATGGAGGGTCTCCACTTTCTTATTCCTCCCTCCACCACGGTTATAAAAATACAAGAAATCCTGGGTGAGAATTCGCTTGATAATATCAAGATCCTTCACCATCAGTAAAGGCTGATTTAACACATACATACCCACAAGCTTCTCATCATAATATTTGTTGTACAAATCTGTTAAGAATTGGCTGAAACTTTTTAAAGCAAACATTGTAGGGATCATGGTACCGAAGTAAAATACAGGCTTGTCGTGCTTCACGTTTCGGATTTTCCAATAATTATAGTTTTTCGTCATATTGTAATAGAAAAGTAACACTATTACCAGTAAAGAAAGTAGTATAACCATCATTCAAAATAAATATTTCAAAATTAAGTTGTTACTGCGTTGAACGTAAACACTTTACTTACAACAATTTAATGTAAATTTATCGAAACTAAATTATCTATCTAAAATCGTGACCTATTAAAATGTAAGTAATTATTGAAATCACGACCTCACGACAACAATAAAAAGGTACCATACGTTTTTGAAAATGGTTGGTGTGTTTTCGGTTTTTGGTTAACGTTAACCAGGAATAAACGCTTCTGTGCCTGTGTGCTCGCCTGCCATACATCCGGATTCAATTCCCGGGTCGAAAGGAGCATATTTCCAATTTACTTTACGTCTTTCGATTTCGTCAGATCCTTTCTGTACTAATTGATATCTTTAAAAAGCATAGAAGTCTTTAGAGTTGACATTACCGGCTAATACTTTTTTTAATTTCCCTTGGTATATACTATATAATTAATCAATGGTATTTCTTAAACAGCAGTTTTAGTAGACTGTAAAATATCAGCTTCATAACCAAATAATCAAATGTATCTAAAATAAATCGTTAGTCTTACACAATGCTAAAAAAATCTTTACAAATCACCAATCTGTGTAATGAAAGAAATTACGATTCGCTATAAAAAGTTGAGTGTTTATAAATGTTACTATTACTCGCACGTTAAAAAGTGTAATGTGTGCAAATTGGCACGATCGCACCGATTATAATGACATTTGTTATACATTTTGAAATACTCCGCATTGCATTTTGATCGTCTTTTATTTATAAATTGGTAACTTATGTAATTGTCGTTTCAACGAATTCCAAGGATTAGGGTGCTTGTCAAGCATTTTTTAGCAAAGCATTATTTAGTGATAAGATTATCTTATAACAATACTTAATAAATTCATGAAATATACAAAGACACGTGCAATTAATGAATAATTGCGAAGATTTAATCAGAAAAAGCCTTACTTATTGTAATTTCTAAAAGTAGTCGCTCATTTGAGATCAGATCAGATCAGTAGCAACAATGGCAATTTAAACAACTTTTGACGTCAATGTAGCATATAGGTTTTTGTGAACAATGGTTGTTATGTTATCATGGTAATCGTATCAAATGCGTCATCTTCAATTAGCTGAATTAAGGAATGGTCAGCGGTCAATTTAGTTGCTGTGCTGAGCGAACTATAGAGTACTCCAGAGTAAATACAAATACCGTTAATGTAGGAGAAGTTATTTAAGTTGTGTAATACCTTATTCTGCGATTATGGTGTCATTTAAGTAGGCCCCTAGTTTTATTGAACACAGGCTAAATATTAGTGCACGCTATGCATGCTTAAATGCAGATATGTATTTTATGATAATTCATATAAAACTGAAAATCTAGTAGTCCGGTTGTAGCGTATTTTCTTTTCTATTTAATTTTGTCACTTTTATTAAAAAACAAAACACGTTATATTTAACACATTTTTTATTATAGAGTCATTACAATCATATAAAAATATGAGATTCTAAACGATGCTCTTGTCATATAAATTATGAAATAATTTAATTTATTCCTACTGAAATATTCGCGAGTAACATTGTGGTAGAATCTCAAGGAGAATGCCAGGAAATGGTGACACCTGAGCGAGCTTCGAAATAGCAATCCACTCTATACAAATCATGTTTGCAAAAACTGGAACAAATTTAAAATTTATGACGATCAAGAAAGAGATAATTCTCATTTCCTTTTACTAACGAGTAAAAATTACGAAGAAGTTGAATCATATTAAATAACGAAATAACTCAAGGTGGATGAAAAAACTCAATACTAATGACTAACACTATCTTTAGATACACAATAAGGAGGAAAGTAAGGAAAACTAGCAAACTTTAGCAAGCTTTAGCAATATATTTGCAATCACTTTACGTCGTCAAGACGTAAAAGATGTTACGCTTTCCAAAGCGGTTTGTTAAGTGATAACTTTACCTGCAACGTAAAAGTTATATCACCTACCTAAAAACAATAACAACAGCAGTACAAAAATAAACATCTATTCCAACCTTCAAGAACCCTTCATTCAAACCAAACACAGTAACAAGGTAGGATTGTAAACAAAGTAAGCGTCACTTGAGCGAAAATAACTATGGAATGCCGGATATTGCAGTACCGAGAGAGTCCCGCGTCCCAGGTGCCACGCGCACTCCGTCTGGGTTTCAGTGCGAGAACATACGCCTTGCGCGAGCGCACGTCCCGACGCGAACGCGATCGCTCTATCGATATTATTCTCGATAAACTTACTCAACTCACAGAAAATAATTTTAAAAAAGTTAGTAAAATTCAAAGACTTTAAAAAAATTTGACAGTTACAAACTGAATTCTAAATTCAAGTTGACGCTAATAAGATAAAAAGAAGTGAATAAGTGGAAAGTGAAAAACTTTTTGTCAAAGTTGGTGTTTATGATAGATATGAAAGTCCTTACTGCTGAAGATAAAGTAGTTAAGGTGGGGAATGAGAACGAGCCGACAGTGGTTTTGGACACGCAGATTTTGACAAAAGAGGAATTGAATATGTAAGTTCAGGATAAAGCAATTATCACTATGTGCATCTTCATGAAGTGTCATAGCAATCGTTGTTAATAAACTTCTTGAATGAACTTCTTTATCAAGAGAACATGCTAATGAAGAATTGAATTTTAAAAGGATATGAATAGTTTGCTAAATTCATTGCCTTTCAAATAAAAAATATACATTGTTATTAACACTAATCTAGACGGGACTTAATCGCGAATAAAAACATTTAATGCATACCTCAACGTTTCGGTCGTGTCGCAACGGCCGTGTTCACGAGGGTACTGGATTGCGAGTGTTGTTTACACTATTTGGTTGAAGGGGCGCAATCTACCCACATCAACCAAAATGTTATTAGGTCCGTACTCCACTGCACTAATTAAGGTCCACGACACACTACACTGACAACGTCCGAAGGTGTCCTACACTTAACCTCGCGATGTATACATTTGTTTATCACTGGATTCCATGCAGGCGAAAGTTTGAAACCGCTTTCCCGATTGAAATTTTTGTATTTCTTAATTTCAACCGCTTCACGTACGAGTCTTGAAAAATAGTGACGTTCGTTGGAAAGTACTTTCGGCCTATGGAGTTCGATCCAGTGGTTAGTGCCAGACTCCAGCAAATGTTCTGCCACCGCGGATTTTTCCACCTGGCGATTCTTGACAGCTGCGATATGTTCCTTGACCCGCTCGGCAATAGTTCGCTTGGTCTGTCCGATATAAGAACTACCGCAACTGCAATCTATCTTATAAACGCCCGGTGTCTGGTAGGGTATCCTATCCTTGGGTGTGCCCACTTGCTCCGATACTTTTGATAGAGGGGTATAAATGGTTTTAATCGAGTACTCCTTGAGCAGCGATCCGATTTTATCCGTCACCCCCCTAACATATGGCAAGAAAGCAGGTTTCCTCAGGACCTCTTGCTGTTTCACCCTCGGTTTGTATCCAGCATGCGTTTTCCCTATTCTGTAACCATTCTTCTTGAGTACCTCCTGAACATGAGTCAGCTCCTCCTCCAAATGTTCAGGGTCACACAGTGCATGAGCTCTATTAATTAAGGACGTGGCTACAGAACGTAAATGTCTCGGGTGGTGATGAGACAACGCATTCAGGTATTTGTCCGTGTGTGTAGGCTTCCTGTAGACCGTGTGCGACAAGGAACCATCCGATCTCGCCATTACCTTGACATCCAAGAATGCCAAACTGCGGTTCATCTCCAGTTCATATGTGAACTGCATTCTCGGATGGATGGAGTTCAGGAGTTCAAGGAACTGTTCGACTTCTGGCTTATTACCCCTCAAGATGCAAAATACATCGTCTACGTACCGCTTCCATACCTTAATTCTTGTACGTGGTAGAAGAGTTTCTATATGTTCCATCCAGATGTTGGCCAATATCGGTGCGACGGGGCTTCCCATGGCGACTCCATCAATCTGGAGGTAGTGTTGTCCGCGGTACACAAAGTAATTGCCCTCTAAACAGTTCCTTAATAATGTGATGAAACCATCAGGTATTGAGTTTTCCTCAAACTTTCCTCTAATTAAGTCCACACATTCTCCTATGGGAACATTAGTGAACAACGATTCGACATCGAAGCTCACCATTAGTTCATCTGGTTCCAGGGTAATGTCCTCAATCATGGCAATGAAATGGCGAGAATCTTTTACGAAAGAAGATGTATTACCTACTAATGGTTTAAGTACAGATGCCATATACTTCGCTAGCTTTGAAGTAGGTGAGTTAATTTGACTCACAATTGGTCGCAGTGGTACACCGGCTTTATGTACTTTCGGCAAACCATATAATTTTGGTGATTGGACGATACTCGGCCTGTGTAGCCTGTCATAATCTTCCTCCGTAAATAAGCCCCTGTTGTCTCTGATCACCGCACGTATACGCCGCGTCACTCTGGCAGTTGGATCATATGACACTGGTTTGTACACAGCTGTGTCACTCAACAACCCACGTACCTTACAGTCATAGTCTTCGGCGTCGATTACGACTGTGGCGTTGCCCTTATCAGCCTTAAGAACATGGACTCCAGTGTTGTTTCTTATGTTCTTCAGGGCTGCTCGTTCCTCCACGGTAATATTGCTCGTAGGTAATTTCGCTTTGCGTAACACTACTGCAACATCTTGTCTTAGTGTATCCGAGTCACTGGGCGGCACTTTGTTGCAAATCAACGCTTCCTCCACACTACTTATGACTTTTTCGTAAGGAATTTTATTGGGGGTAGTTGCGAAATTTAATCCTTTTTTCAAAACGCTTTGAGTTGCATCGTCCAATGCCATGCTAGAAAGATTAATCACATCCGTAACGTCCGTATTTTGAATCACCGTGTTTCGATGTTGCCGAGCAATCAATCTCTCCAACTTTCGCTCATGGGTAACATTGCACAGGTCATATACTCGTTCGGCTTGTAAATAGGTTATCTTGTCGCACAAGTTGAAATCGTCATAAGATAACACAGCACCGCACTCACAATGCAACTTGTATAACGCACTATTGATCAGGTTCAATTCACTGTACTTGTTCCTAATTAACAGTTTTAACAAACGAACACTCGCACTGCTTAGGATAACTGCCGAATGAGCAATATCGTATCGCGGCGTAATTCGAACACAAGATGGAATTATGTTATTGTCACGACACTTTTTTAAAAAGTTCAACGATGACTTTAACCGCACGATTTTCTTTCGGTAGTTTCCAAGATCTCGAACTGTTCTAACAATCTCCGGCCCGTACCGGGTTGCAATTACACTATTTAAACTATCACGATATGAACACATTGTTATTAACACTAATCTAGACGGGACTTAATCGCGAATAAAAACATTTAATGCATACCTCAACGTTTCGGTCGTGTCGCAACGGCCGTGTTCACGAGGGTACTGGATTGCGAGTGTTGTTTACACTATTTGGTTGAAGGGGCGCAATCTACCCACATCAACCAAAATGTTATTAGGTCCGTACTCCACTGCACTAATTAAGGTCCACGACACACTACACTGACAACGTCCGAAGGTGTCCTACACTTAACCTCGCGATGTATACATTTGTTTATCACTGGATTCCATGCAGGCGAAAGTTTGAAACCGCTTTCCCGATTGAAATTTTTGTATTTCTTAATTTCAACCGCTTCACGTACGAGTCTTGAAAAATAGTGACGTTCGTTGGAAAGTACTTTCGGCCTATGGAGTTCGATCCAGTGGTTAGTGCCAGACTCCAGCAAATGTTCTGCCACCGCGGATTTTTCCACCTGGCGATTCTTGACAGCTGCGATATGTTCCTTGACCCGCTCGGCAATAGTTCGCTTGGTCTGTCCGATATAAGAACTACCGCAACTGCAATCTATCTTATAAACGCCCGGTGTCTGGTAGGGTATCCTATCCTTGGGTGTGCCCACTTGCTCCGATACTTTTGATAGAGGGGTATAAATGGTTTTAATCGAGTACTCCTTGAGCAGCGATCCGATTTTATCCGTCACCCCCCTAACATATGGCAAGAAAGCAGGTTTCCTCAGGACCTCTTGCTGTTTCACCCTCGGTTTGTATCCAGCATGCGTTTTCCCTATTCTGTAACCATTCTTCTTGAGTACCTCCTGAACATGAGTCAGCTCCTCCTCCAAAAAAAATATACGTTATACAATTATTTATTGGCTTTACGGATAGATTTCAAATGACATTGGTCATTTCTTATGCAAGTTGTAAGTGAATTAAACCACATTATGAAACCATCAATAAATCAAAACAGCAAAGCGATAAGGGCATAAACGAGAATTGTTTGAGAGCATAAGGAGCAATCCTCCATCGCTAGGTCAGACTAGCCTGGCACCGGTCCAAAATGACACAACCGCCAGGAATGTGGTGTTTACGCGCCGTACATTTCGCGTGTTTTCGTCTTTCACTGAGGAATGCCGCTTTTCTGTTATGATTTTTATGATACACATCTGATTTTTATTGTACCTGATATTGAAATTTGGTTCTCTGGTGTAATCTGACGTAAACGAAGTTGCTGTTTCATCATTATATAGCCGTTAGTGTTTTTTATCATTCCAAGTTTTCTACATTAGCCATTCATCATTCCCAAATTTTCAAATACCAATTTAAATTCCTTAGCACCAAATAATTTTAGATGAACTTCAAAACAGTTTCTAGCTATTCTAACACGCTATTTTCTTCTACAGAGGATGTCCTCTCGGTGTATCTCGTGTCACCAACTTCCTATACGTCTGCGGGGCTCACGCCCTCCCCGGGGCAGTGAGGGTGCTGCATCCAGGTCTCATAGTGAGCGCGGCTCCTGAACTTCCACCACCCCCAGAAGACTACGTCCCGAGGCATTTCGTGCCGTTGCTGGATACGCCACATTCAGACATGCTGCCGTATATGGAGAGAGTCGCTGATCTTATTAATGAGGTAAGGGCAAATTTGTGATACTAGTTATTGAGACTGCTTTATTAAAAATTGAAAAGTCATATATTCAGATTTGATTTGGTTCATTAGCTATACGTACTTAATATGATCTTATCAAACAATAATCTTTTCAACATAATACCAATAACGCTTCTTCCGGAGGCACAGCAAAATTCTCATTAACTGATTTGAGTATTCGAGAATTTTACCAATGTTTTGTTTTCTCTAAAGTTCTATTTGATTGTGAACAGGTAGTCAGATCCGGGGCAGTAGTGCTGGTGCACTGTGTAGCAGGCGTGTCGAGGTCCGTCACGCTCTGCCTGGCGTATCTCGTCAAGTGGCAGAAAATGACGCTCAGGGACGCTTATCACCACATGAAACAACGACGGTTGGTTGAATCCCTTTATTATTTTCACAATAGAGATCTCTTTTATCTTTTTGGAATAACAAGAGTGGCCCGTCAAGAATTAGCGCAGGTAACAGCATGGCCACATCGTCTCTTAAAGCTATTTAGAAATTCCTTGTACTTCATGGACCCTCATTTTCTTAAAAAAATTACCAGCTATATTGTTTAGTCTTACAATATTTCGATCTTACAATACTACCTTTACGTTTATAACTTACTAGCAAACAAAACATTGCTCCTTAACTAACAGATACCTTCGTTGCAGACCCCAAATACGACCGAACACCGGTTTCTTCAAACAACTGATCAAATACGAAGAGAGGCTCTTTGGTGAAGCTTCTGTCAAGATGGTCTACTGCGAGGCCATAGACAAGGAGATACCAGACGTCTACGAGCCAGAGTATAAGGCAATGACTTGGTTCAGGCAGCGGTATGGACCTATCGAAAGATGCTGAACTTATTGAGTAAGATTTAAAGCTATGTTCAGATGAAGGAACTCACGTATACACGCTATGGCACTACCAATCTGTGAATGGAACTCTCGTATTCCTATGTCACATGACAAAAAAAAAATTGAAAAAATTTCAAACCTTAAGCGAAAAGTAATGTATTAACTATTAATTTCCCACAAATGAGCAAAGGTCTCAATTAAAATATTTGTGTAGTAAGGGAGAAAACTGATTTTGTCTTTTTCTCTCTAAAACTAATGATATGAGTTTAGTCAGAGTCAGAGTTAGAGAATACGAGGGTTAACATAGTGCACGATTTTATGTGTAAAAGTTGTACCAGTATTTTGCACTGCACAGTTACTTTGGCAAATTCCTTCATCTGGACATGGTTTCAGGGTGATTCATAACAAAGCCAGATATGAAAGGCAATAATTCAATTCAAATAATCAGATATATATTGATATCAATATGCTTTTAAGTATGCATCTTAAAAGCTGTAGAGTTTTATATGAATCATTCTGTTAATAATAAGTGGAACAGATATACAAATTCAGGCAATCCAACAAGCACTGGAAATAGATTATCGGTGGTGACAAATACAATGATGTCACAGCGATTCAAGATGTTCTCATTTTGAATGATTAGCTAAAAATGTTCATCATCATAAAATGTTCGGTCTTTCAGTTCGTTTAAAAAAAATTATGTTGAAGGAAATTTGGAATTGTGAAATTAGCATCAAAATTGTACAGATCATCATTTTAAATAATTTGTTAGAAATTTCCTGTTTCAAAAATGAAAAAAAAATTACGTATTATTCGTATTAACAGTTACTGTGATTTTTGAATGAAAGAATGATGAATACAAGACGATGTATGTAAACACAAGACTGAGTGATTGAGCACAACTTGTTTGTTTATTTTAAAATATTTCATTATGTTTATTATTGCTTAATACTTATAAAAATATGAACAAGATTGTTAGGATCAATTTAACATTAACGTTAACTATTACTAGCAATTAAGCAAAATGTTATAATGAAACAAAAAAATGTGATAAGTTTCTGATACGATTGTTAAGTTATTATTATATTTAATGTTAATTTTATGTCATGGGACCAAAATATATAAGTTTTTGAAAAAAATATAGTGTCTTATTTATTAACAGCAGTAATCATCACAATTAGAATACCAAAGTGGTGATACTAAGAACATCCATTTTTTTTCATGTCAACGATATTAGGTGCCTGAAACATCCAAAAATAAAACAGAGTGTGAGCCTGCATCATCCCATTGCTGGGCAAAAGCATCACTTCGAAAATATCACAAAATAATGTAAATAGTTACAATTCAATTTAATTCGACACGATGAAGAAGAAGAATGGGTAATACAACTTTGGTAATTTTGTCCAAAAGTCCGTAAAATATTAAACCAGTAGAATTTTAACTGAAAAAGATTATACAATGATAAGTTCTCAAAACAATAAACGAGCAATTCATTGAGCGATGTTGTTGGCCTCGTGGCATTGAGCCGGATCGGGACGGAAATAGGCGCGTGCGCGGGAGTGTCGCGTCACTCCTGTGCCTAATTTAATTAACTGATTTATAAAAAGTACATACTTAAATTATAGGTTATTATCCAAAGGGCATTGTTGTAAGGTACTCATAATTACGAAAAATAGGTAAAAATGCTATTGAAATGGGAAAATCCAACAGATTGTATTAAAGGTAGTTAATTAAACTAGCAGTCAGAACACATAACAATCGAAAACTAAATGCTCTCGTCATTTCTATATCTTCATTGTATTTCATAGTCTAACCGCAAAATATTACTTTGTGGTTTAACACTTGTGACTGTAGTATCACTGTAGAGTAGGGAACTACGTCGTCGGAACCACGAAGTAGACAACCAGTAAGTAAGTAAGTTCGTAAGGGTAGCGACCAAATTTGGTATTGAATTAGACCGCATTAAGGCCTCCGACATGGTTTAACAATTACAATATAACAATATGCTCTCCAAGGCACGGTAGCGCCCAGTAAGTAAGCTCTTCCGTTGTCAGAACCACGAAATTAAGAAGTCTTCCGTGGTCAGAACCACTAAAGAGAAATCTTTGCGTATGTCACCGTAATATTATAAACTCCGTTAGTTTACAATTTAACTTAAGGGGACGTTAAGCAGTCGGTCCCTAGTCGAAATGACTGAATGATTGAATATAACTCGCGAGATTATAAACCGACGACGGATTGTGAACTTTACCAACCACTACGCGTTTGACAGATTATGAACTATTGTAAGGAGGGGATTTTAGGAGAGAACTTAAACAACTGAATGCTGGTATAAGACTCATCTATTGTAACGAATACACAGGGTTTTATAGATGTAACATGATAAAGGTGTACAGTATACACTACATCTCCTTCCCAAAAAACAAAAAAAAATTAAATTGAATTTTTTTTTATACTGCAAACAAATAAATCAAATATGGTTATTATAAAACAATTACAATATATGAAAATTAAAATTTGGAAAATATTTAAAAAATATACCTTAGATTTAAACAAAAGAATACACAATTAAATTTTTAGAAAAAATTAATTAGTAATACATACTAATAATGTAAAAAGTTAAAAAAATAAAATCAATGGAATAATATAAAAATATTTCTAAAATCATAAAATCATCACTTAGTTAAAACAGTAAACACAATAATAATAATATTGAAAATTAAGGCTATAAAATATTATTCTAGACAATACAAAATACTAGTGTAGGGAAAGCACTCACAGATTTTTTATTTTTATTTTATTACTTATTTATATTTATATACTTTAATAGTACTATAATTTCCATGTATACGTACCTCTATGTCATTGCCAAGGTGAAATCTGTACACATGCAGTACATTGTAATACAAAAATTCAAAAGAAATCTTACCTGTTTTATACTGCATACATTTCATAGTTTTCTGAAACTAAATACCTACTTTTGTATCTTTAACTTTTATTTCTTTTCATTACCATTCTTTGTCAACGTATTTTTCAATACATTATCTTTTTTTTTTTTTACTATACTTTTAGTCATCGTCATTATTTTTTAAATTATCTCCTACACTCACTTGTCACGTTATATTTAAAAATAAATCATGTCCTATACTCTCTTTTCACATTTTATTCACTTCATTATATCATTTTATTTACCTCATTTTATCATTATAATTACCTCATTATATCATTTTATTTACCTCATTATTATATATAACTTCATCATAATATATCTTCATTATCACTTCATAATTTCATATCTCTTACGAAAACGGCTCGCGTGAATCATAATCGAGAATACGAATAACTCTTTTTCCTTTATTTCATATTATACTCATCATTATCATTAATACTCTCTTTTTTTAAATATCATTATTTGTAACTTCATCATATATTTTCACTTCATAATTTCATATCTCTTACGAAAACGTCTCGCGCTAATCATAATCGAGAATACGAATAATTTTATCTTTATCCTTTATTTTATAATATATTTCATTATATAGTCATCATTAATACTTTTTTTTTTCATATTATTATCCCCTTCCGTTATTCATTCAATAAAATCGAAATCCCTCACGACTACGTCTCGCATGGATCATGATCGAGAAACGTATCAATATTAACCAACAACTTTTAACTGAACTAATTCATAGCACTTCGTGTCCAAATATTTCAACTATCTCTGGGTGATCAAACCATTGGTTTATCGAAACATTGTAAACCAAACAAGTAACAAATCCTAATCCAAATCTTTCTTCTATCCTATCGTTAATTCCTAACATCAACTTTATTTTTACTTATATTTCAAATCATCTTATTTTCTCCTATTATCATACATAAGCCTTTATAAATCATTCAAAGTATTTTAATTTGAATTCAAAACTTTCAAACATTCCAAACAAACAATAATATCATACCATAATTAGCACACTATCATCTTACTCCTATCCAAACTCTCCCTATATGGTATGGAATGCAGTACTTAACCATATGTTGCATTAGCAACAATTATGTCGCATCATCAGTAGCATTAACCAATTGCTTATTAAGAAACTGATGAAATAATATATCTCGCAATATAATTAAACATAGATACCATATCAAATTAATTATAGAAATGATTCCAAATAAAAAAATAATGATTTTGATTTAATAAATGAAACATATAAATATACTATTTATCCGCTCTGTCTAACATTGTCATAAAATAAATAATAAATTATGTACGTACCATTTTATTTCTGCTGACATCTACCGAATTCCTTGTATAAAAAAATAAAACAACTTACCTCCTTCTCAGTGTGTACATCGTGTACCAAATCTCTAAAAAAATACCAAAAAGTTTCTTACATGTTTGATGCTACCTATTCAATATTTAAAATGTTGTCTAAGAATGCTTTCCGTACGTAACATTACATATAAAATTTATATTCATACTAACATTTGATTTGATTACATATTTTTTTTTTTTTTTACCAACATTTTACCAACTTTATATATTTTGGCTAAGCAAAGATTATATTTTGAAATTAACATTAAGATTACATAGTATTTTTTTTTTTATGTAACTGATTAAGATATTTTTTTTGGATTACATGTTAACTTTTATTTTTGTCTTACTAACCCTTTATAATGTCTTTAAATAGTCTTTACTTATCTTTCCGCACTTTGTTTTTTCACTTCACAACACTTATTATAACACATTGTTTCCGCACTACATAACTTTCTATCTTCTTCTTTTTTTTCTACGAACGTGCTGTTCTCGGTCGCAGCTCGTGGCTCGTTGATGTAGTATGGTGGCCACATCCTCTCCAAGTCTAGCTGGTTGGCTGGTCCCTCTCTCCTGTCTTTTCTTCTTCTATATTTTATTCATTTCCTTTTCCTACTACTCAAACACGCGGTGAAGTAGAAGTTGTATAGATTTGGTTTGCTTTATTCTTCATTTTGAACTTCACTGATGGGTCCATTTTCTCTTTCCTCTTTCTTCTCCCTTAGCTACATGTGGTTTTTATTTTCAAAATCTTCTATTGCATATTTGTTCATTGAATTTATTTTATTAATAAAAGTCTGTTTTCTGTCAAAGTATAATAACTATTCTATATTTGAGCAATGGAATGCTATATCTCAAATAACGCGCTCGGTACGCGCTGGCAGGGTCGCCATGTAAGGAGGGGATTTTAGGAGAGAACTTAAACAACTGAATGCTGGTATAAGACTCATCTATTGTAACGAATACTCAGGGTTTTATAGATGTAACATGATAAAGGTGTACAGTATACACTACACTATCGAAAAATAATGCGTTCAGTTGGAGATTGTAAACTGACGGCGTTTAAAGTTTTCCGGTGACATGCATACCATACAAGTGGCTGACGATTTGATATTTGAGTCATGTTTGAAAAGTTATCACTACATAGTATAAAACAAAGTCGCGTCTGTTTGTCTGTTTGTCTGTATGCTTAAATCTTTAAAATTACGCAACGGATTTTGATGCGGTTTTTTGTAATAGGTAGAGTGATTCAAGAGGAAGATTTTTATGTAAAAAAATCCCGAAATTCCCACGGGAACGGGCACAACGCGGGTAAAACCGCGGGGCGCTGCTAGTTAAGTATACAACAAAGATCGATCTCATCTAGTTAGTCAGTGCCTAGGGCTGCTAAAGCAGCTAAGTAAACTTAGGAGTTTTTAAGCAAGTAAAAAACTTATTTCTAACACTATAAAAACATTAAATTTTATATTGGCAGTTCATTTTATAGATACGAAAATAAATTAAATAGCTCAATGTCAGTTCAATAAATAAACACTCTTGATAGTTGTATAAAAACTGAATCGCGATGTTTAGTATCACATCACGTGAGCAGTCAAGGGCAAAGTTTGCTATAGAATAAAGAGTGCCTTTTCACCTGACCATGCCACAGATACCACCATCACTTTGTTACGTAGCTAAGCTGCGATTGCTATGATTGGTGAATACCAAGCGTAGCAACGTAGCATATTGCGTAGCAAGTTATGCGCTTTATTCCAATGTAGTAAGGTGAAAGATCGCATTGATATTGGCTTTCCTACATTGCGATCAAGATGCCCAAATTCTGGTCCGGACACATATAAGTAAAGGATAAATATTAACCATATTGACTCGATAAGAAGAAGGTGAAAGATGGCAGTTTAAAACTATTGGCTGCAGCCACACTTTCGGCACAAGCCCGGCCCGTCATGAAACCGATAGTTTCGTTTATTATTGGTAAACATTCAAAAAACACAATCGAGCTTGCTTGCGTTCGTTGAGTCGTGTCTTCGGCCGTTCGTGAGATCGGCGAGTGTGGCAGCTTTCAAATCTCGATCCGGTGGGTCGACGGTAGTTGAAATAAAACGTAGTTCAAACAGAACACAGCGAGAGCATTATTCGCTTCCGCATTACTTCTCGAGGCGTCACGAGTTATCGCCTTGAATTAATCTGTGTATGTTGGCATGTTTTCGCTAATTTTTGATTATCTTTTCCTTGAGATTGATTGGAGTTTAATAGTTTATATCTACGCTCTATATTTTTAAAACTACACCTCATCTTTTTAGATCTGTTCGTATTTTATTAACAAAGAAAGTTAAAATATCGGCCATTGAACTTAGATTGGAATGACAAAGGACAGCCAAAATCTGATAAATTAAATTAATGCAGCAATTTGTCGAAAATATTATTATATTTCATACAAGACCTGTTTCACTTATCATAGAGTTCTACTTTTAAATAATAATATTTGGCTGAGTAATTTAGTTAGGGTAAAGATTATATCTACAGCATCCTATATAATAAAGAAACTACAGATAGTACAGGAGGAGTAAAATCACAGAGAAATAATACTGGGAAACAAGCATTATTTTATTATCTTACTGAGATTTTGAGTAATGTATGGTATCAGCATGTTGTTGCACCATGATTGGCTACAGGTTGGTAATCTCAATACGAAGCAAAGCAAAAATTGGAAACGTGCACGACCCGGGAATTGAACCTGAAACATCAGTTTTGGCAGGCGAATGCACATGCGGAAAAGGTTAGTGTACAATGAGGAAAAGGATAGTGTCTCAGGTTTATCCACTGAATTTTGACATAGACTAGTAATTAGTAACCCAAGAATAATTTTCCCAAAACGCATAAGTTGTTCACCCTTTGTTGGTTACTCGCCAAACCCCAGATTAAACAATAGTAAACACGTCATGCGTTATTCAATAGTCACTATTTTTTGCTTCAGGAAGCTGCGGATCACTCTTTTGTCATTACTGTGGCGTGCTTTAGGTAGATAATTTAGAAATAGCGTTGAGAAACAAGCTACTATCTATTATTACGATTGGCCGTTGTATAGAAAGACCTATAATATGCCCTATAACTTTATCGTAACACTAAAATATAGATATTACATCGTATTGTACAATTTGTAATCTTTTTTCTGTGATTTAAAAACTTATAACCTGAAATGTAGTGTGGGCGGTCAAAAGTATAAAAAACCATACATCGGCTTTTTTAATTAACGCATAGCATTAACAGATACTTTTATCTTCCGTATAAATTACCTACACTCTTAAGGCGGGTTGCATCAACTGACGCTCCCGCACCCGTACACGTTAAATGTCGGTCTCAACAAAAAAGAAAATTAAGAATTGATTGAGATGTTATGTCAAATTCGCGATAAAATTCAGGTCAAGCATTAAAGAAAATTACAATTCCAGGTCACTTGGAAATCAACATCCTTAATCTCTTTCAAGCTGTACCGTCTTAGCGTTTTTCGTTTTGGGTTAATACCGTACATTTGTGTTGGAGATGTTGATACAGACTAAATTATTTATATCTGTCCAAATCTGATATTTTAAAACATTCGGCATATCTAACAACTAGCAACGCCCCGCGGTTTTACCCGCGTTGTACCCGTTTCCGTGGGAATTTTAGGATAAAAAGTAGCCTATAACCTTCCCGTTGAATGTGGCTATCCATTACAAAAAATAATTTTTCAAATCGTATATAATAAGTTCCTGAGATTAGCGCGTTCAAACAAACAAACAAACTCTGCAGCTTTATAATATTAATATAGATTCTCAACTCAGAAGCATGTAATGTTTCGAGCCAACATTTATTAAGGTTAGGGTCTCGCCCACAACTAGGATTTGGTCCACTTATTTAATCCTTAGTTTCAACTGAACCTAAATATGTTAAGCCTAAGGCGAACACAAACGGACCCCAGAGTTAGCCTGTTGCTAATAATGTTGTGATATCCTTGAAACTTGTCCTTGAGAAGGCACGTTTACCGCACACCTTTAGACTATCTTAAGGCTGTCTTATGTCTATAAACTTTGACATTTAGGCGTTCTTAAAACTAAACAGATAACATTAAACTATTCAAAATTATAGATAGATCCACAGTCACTCATACCGACAGAATCAAACTTAACTTTTTCGTTGTAAATTAAAAATATACATTTATAACCTTCCGAAGTCAGTACCCCGTCGCAGCTCAAAGTCGCATACTTGTACCTAGTACCCGACTAGACGGTTATTACAATTTGGCAATGTTTCATGGTACAAGTTCAAAGTTTCTCTCTAATTACTTCTACCTACATGTGTTCGTAATTAGATAATTTTTGACGAACACTCTCTCAGTGTCGCCGTTGATGTAGTCTTGAAATATTTTGTTTTGTTCATGTGACTCGTTTAATTATAGTCCTGCTAATTTCCATTAGTAAAAAAAATCTGGCTCCAGTTCGCGGTATTGTTTGTGAGACAAGCTTTTAAATGTATTACAGAAACGTTCCATTATGACATTATTTGTTCTATTCAGATCTTTTAATAATTTGTATATATTTTCTGCAAATCGCACTTCCTTATCATTCATCAATTTTGAGGTTTAGTGGCCAACCGTGATGTCAGAGTTTTTAGACCGCTCAAAGGAAAAATCTTATATGCCACTATCCTTGTGAATTGGTAATAGAACCTACTCATCAGCTACACAAATCAAAATATCATAAAAGTTTACATTTTAGTTAAACATTTTTCTTTAATTATATATATACACATAACATCATGCTTCACGTGATATTCACAATTCAATTTTAACACATCGATACTTTGAATCTAAATACCGGATTCCATTATAGATGCTTGCACGAGAGTTATTTAAAGGGACTCTTTCATGTCAGAGAATCTTAGCGCCTCGCTGAGTGCATCTTATAAGAATAGTAACATACTGTTATAATAGAAAAAAAGAAATTTATGTCTGTACATGTTACATGTACATTACCTTTTTCTAACAAACGCATTAACAACTTATCGTTTTTGAAGGATAATGTTTATATGAGTTTTGTCTCAACTTTTATTGCACGAAATAATGATGCATCAAAAGCCGTAGAGCTCAACTAGTGAAGATAGATTGTGAGCCGATATGCGAGTCAGTGAGGGCACTACATTATTATAAATAGATCGGAATCCACGCGACATACTAGGACAGTTAATCGGCCAGTCACAAGGGATTAATGTTCTTTGAAACGTAGTAAGTTGTTAAAGATTATACTCGAACCAATCTTTCTACTTAGGTGTAGATGCGTATTCCATGATTAAATATTTGGCAGTGTCAAATGATTTAATAGATATAAGTTTGCTACACATGAAGGGCTTAAATGAAATGATACTCTATTTCAATTCCATAAAAAATATATATTGCATTCCATAATGTATTTTTAAGGTGGTACTTAACAATACGCTACAATCCTGTTGCGATCTCATCTCACCGCGATCTCACCTCATCCGTACAGCACTATTAAGAGAGCGGAGAAGCACTTTTCTTATTTACTTCTCTTCGTTTATCTTTTTAAATAAGGACTAGTTTTAAATATTTTGTTATAGCTTCGTTAAGGAGCCTTCAAATCTTCATGTAAGTCGATGACTGGATAGCTTCTCGCTTCGCTCACATAATGTATACCGTTATTATGTCTATGATGTTCTTTGTAGTTTTATAAATAAGTAGACACAATCACTTCTCTCTACAATTGAAACAGTACACAAAAGATGAATGGACCTTCTGATGCCGTGTTTAGATTTTACAATTGGAAAAGAAAACAGAACGGTTCTTTCAATTATCTTCAATTTACACAGATACAATTGGTTCCAGTTAGCAGTTATTTTTGTGTTTTCCATGAATAGGTACTTATAGTGTTGTTAGTGAATTACTATTTTGTATTAGGCACGACAGATGATATGAGAAGCATGTCTAAACATGCTTTGAAAGGAAGATTGTGTGTACTCAGAGACGTCAAATGTACTTATATTTAGTAGATATTTAATGGATATCTCTGAGTACATTGAGTACATACCTACTTTTTACTAGCGATCAACTAACGGCCGGTCCCAATATACGATCTCAATCCATTTTTACCAATCTGCGATTGAAATTTCAATCCATTTGTTACAAAAAGTGTTTCAATAACCAAACTACAGATTGCAAAGGCAATCCAATAATGCGATCTATCCGTCGGAGGGCACCAATCCATTTTTAACGGTTTTCGGATCGGCCTCTGTTCGGAAATGACAGTTGTTGCGTTTCAATATCCAATCTTTGGATTTTGACAAATCCTTTTTCGTCTATCTACGATTCATTTTGGCAATCCTTCATAATTGATGGATTAAGCGCAATCTCTCGAAATAAAAACTGCATTTCTTATAGTAATTTTAGATTAAACTTATCCTTAAATAATAAAAAATGTCTACAACAATAGTTAATAGTGATAGTGACAGTGATTTGGAAGTCTTGGAACTTCTATCAGACTGGGATACTGATGAAGACGAAGGTCCATCAGCACCACGACGATATTTTCGTATAAACCATATACAGTGCCTAACGGATGCTGAATTCACATTCAGATTTAGAATGAACAAAGCTGCGGTAGAGCTGCTTCTATCGGAAATATTACCACATCTTAAAGTCACATCAAAAGGGTAAGTAAACAATGGCCAAGCTACTGATAGCTAAAGCTGCAGAGTGTAAAAACATTGCGAGAGGTGTAGGAAAGCATGAACATTAATCAATCATCTTATTATTTACAGAAATAATGGAGTTGCACCGCTTCACCAGCTTCTCTTGACACTCAGATTTTATGCATTGGGTTCAATGCGGATTTCTGTAGCGGATTTTGTAGGAGTGTCAAAATCTTCTGCCAGCAGAATAGTTCAAAATGATTCTGAAGCTATAGCCATGCTTTACACCAAATAACTATGTTGTAATGCACCTAAATAGTGTAGATAAGTTTTACCAATAAATATTTAAAATAAAAGATAATTTAGTAACATTTATTATTGTGTGCCCACCCAAACAATAGGTAGTTTACTGAATTCTAAAAGTATAAAGTAGTGAGATGTGTAATGTGAGAAAAGCTTATGGTTACAGATTGTAACTTTCACATTTATTATAATCCTTATCGATCCAACAGGAACCATCCATTTTTTGGGATAAAAATTAGCCTTTTTGGTTATTTCAGGATGTAAGCTACCTTCATACTAAATTTCATTGAAATCTGTTCAGAAATAAAACATAAAACTCAATAATAGTTACAACAATAATTTAATACACAAACAAGAAAGCCACATAAAACATTTAGAATATCTTGCTGGGTTTTATAGATAGCAGCAGAGTCATAAATAATCGAGGAGTGGAAACGCATCGCAAACCAATATAACGCTGTTGTAGGGTCCTCATACCGGAGGTGGGGCCCAGCAAGACTTTCGTCTCCTCACTTGTCAGGGGCTTCGTCGAAACCTAGAAAACAAAAACATGAGATGTACAGGGTGTCTCAAAAGAAAGTTCACATTTGTTTTGGTTATTGCGTGAACGCAACTATTCTGAGGGGCGCGGGGGGGGTGTCAATCGGTAGCCTGGCTCTTGGGAATTTAGTTGCTATGGAGCGTTTCTCGGGAGCGGACCGTGCGTTGTGCGTACGCGAGTTTTATAAAAACGGTAATTCGGCGACTGTAGCGCGTAGAAAATTCTGCAGCATTCGACATATTCGTCACTTGAATGATGCGCCAAGCACTCGAGTCATTGCAAGATGGGTCGAGAAGTTTGAAGAGACCGGTTCAACGCTGGAAAAACCAAAATCCGGGCGTCCAAGATCTTCGAGAACGGTCGAAAACGTAGACAGTGTTGCCCAGTCTATTCAGGACGATCCGAACCTTTCAATTCGGAAGCGTTATGTGGAGATGTTAGACGATTTCTTCGTGCCTGAGCTGCAAAACTTTCCTGGTTATAACCAAAGAACATGGTTCTAGCAGGACGGAGCAACTTCACACACGTCTAACAGGTCTCTGCCAAGAGTTCGTGAAATTTTTCCTGGCAAATTGATCTCCAGGAGAGGTGACATAAGTTGGCCTCCACGCAGTCCCGATTTAACACCTATGGACTTTTTCCTGTGGGGTTATGTCAAATCCAAAGTTTACGCCAACAAACCGACTTCCCTGGCACAATTAAAAGAAAATATCCGTCACGAAATCGCAGCTATCACGGAGAATACCTGCCGAGCCGTCATAGGCAATTTCAGTGCTCGATTAAACGAATGCCGTGAACGCAACGGTTTACATTTGGACGGTGTCATTTTTAAAAAATAAATTCCCAAACAGTGTATTTTAACATGTAATAATTTTTTTTTCAATAAACTCCTTACTTTTTTTAAAAATATAGTTTTAAATATGACATTTCTTTTGAGACACCTTGTATTTTCATAATAAAAAGCGCGACAATAAAAGAGTCTTCACACCGGCCAGCGGGAATTCGAAATATTTACATTACAAGGATAAAGTGAAACTTTTATTCAACACGATTACTCACAATCTATTCAATCAAATATATTGTTAAACTTACCGTAGCACTTTCCATGGTAATTAATTATTTTACGTAGTTTTCTTTTCGATTAAAAACAAATAGCTTGAAAATAAAAAATGACATGACTGACAGTCTGACACTGATAGTCTGATACGTCTGTCAAACAAGTTCAGATTACGTTCCGTTCTTAGCATATTGGAATCGAGCGTATCTCTCGGTTTTGCGCTGGTGACTTCATTTAATTTGAAATTTGTCAAAAGACGTATTACTTTTGTGTATAAAACGTATGTTTTTTTGTATAAATGTCGTAAAAATGACTACGTCAAAGCCCAAAAGTTAGCATAACGATCTAAATTATTTATTATGCTTATAACGCATTAAACATGAAGACTGCTTAAAATGGAACGTACGGGAGGGAAGGATCAACCGGCAATCCATTCTGAGAATCGATCGACGTTTGCTATCCGTTGTTATTGGGATGTAGATAACAGACCGATCCGCAGATCGCATGCAATCTTGGATTGAGCCGATCTCCCGATAGAAGATTCGATATTGGGATCCGCCGTTAAGCGGCTCACTTGAACAGTCTAGTCTAGCTACCATAGACAAACATTTTGCGTAGCCAAATTCAAAATTAGAATCTACAGAAGCATTTTCGCACATTATTTTCAAACGTCAAAAGGTCGTAAATGTTCATAATTTGGAAAGTTGGATTAGTTCCCATCTGTTTATAACTGAGAAGTACGTCCCTCTAGACAGGTCCTATTTTACTATTTAGTCACAACTGCCAAATATTTGTTAGAACCACCTTAATTATATCGAATAGAACATTCTGTTGCCAAATGGGGTTATTTATAGGCTTAAAGTACAACTGTCCTTAAGCTGAAACATATATTATCTGTGAATGTTAGTTAAATTAGCCATATATTGAGAACTTTATTCCCTCATTATTTAGTTAGTAGAATCTCTGTGTTAAGCGAATAATGTTGTTTCAATGTGTTTAAAATTAATTGTATCCCCACTTCACAACTGAATCGTTTTCTTGTCAATACACAAATACATATCTACTCGTAAATGTCTGCCAACTAATATATCAATACATTTGAACAAATGCTTGTATAATATTTAATTATTGTTCATTAATAATCCCTTTGTGCTGTACAACACGATGTCAAATTGTTAAAACATTTAATACAAATAACAGCAACTATTGAACTACTAAAAGATCAAAGCATCTATAGTCATTATTTAGTCGTATTTATTACGACTTGGTTAGTGGTCAACCCTGGTGTCAGAGTTTTTAGACCATCTAAAGGCCTTCGACATGGTCTTACTATTAAAACAACCAGGATCGACTGCTCAACGTACACCCTGCGAAGCACGGTAGCGCTCAGACACAAATGCCACTATCGGTCGCCCCTCCGAGCTGCACGTTTCTATAGTTTATTTATTAACGACAATGTATTTCAAATATAATAAATAGACAGTCAACCTCATAACAATAAGTTAAGACTTCAATTCAATTTACTAAATATTTAAAGGTTTATTTATTTATTTATTTATTTATTTATTTATTTATTAAATTGTTACACCAGCGGCATTTACACATAACATTAAATTTATAAAATAATATATATTCAAATACGGTGTGCAACACCAATTAAAGGTGTAATCAGCATTCGTATTACAACAGCTGAAGAAGAAAAATAAGAAAGATAAAAGAACAATGAGTAAGTAATTACTAATTTAACATAAAAAAAATTAGAAACAAGTTAAAATCAAAATAAAATTAAAATTAAAAAATAATAATAATATAAAATTTAGAGTAGGACACAACAGTATTAAAGTTAGGTACACACAATTATTAAAATGGTAACACTATTGAAATGTTTATTTAAACTGTACAGGAACTACGTGTATATGTTATTGAAATAGAAAGACAACTTGTTTTTGAAAGTTTTGGGTTTGTCGTGCGCGATATCGACGTCACATCTTAGGTTATCTAATTGGTTGAAGGACTGCATCATGCGGTTTATTGGGCAGGTTTTATTAAGGTTAGTCTTGAAGTAGGGAAGTGAAAATGTATTACGAATTGGGTGTCGAGGAATAGTTCGCGGAACACTAAAGTTAATCTTGTTCAATATATTAGGTGATTCCAATGATCCCTGTATCATTTTTTGGAGCGTTGACAAGTCCATTACTTTGCGGCGAATTTCAAGGGGACTGATGTTAAAGTGAAGTAGTCGCTGTTTATAGTCGGCGCGGTATGGGCAAGTTCGGTCCTTAAATGCCAGGAAACGTGTAAAAGTTCGTTGGATACGTTCTAATCTATGAGTATGTATTTTGTAATGGGGGTTCCATATACTTGATGCATATTCTAAATTACTTCTAATTATTGCTTTGTACAAGAGAATAAGGGTGGAAATATTTTTGAATTTATTGCAGTTACGTTTTATAAAGCCAGATAGTTTCCAGGTTCTTTTGGTGATCTCTGTAATGTGGTTCACGAAGGTGAGTTTAGTATCAAACATTACCCCAAGGTCTTTAATAGCTTCGACTACTTCAATTAACTCATTGTTTATAGAATATTCGGAATGTATTATTGTTTTATTTCTCGAAAATGTAATTTGTTTGCATTTATTGACATTTATGATCATTCCGTTAGATTTGCACCAGTTTTGTATAGATATTAAGTCATTTTGTAATAGAATAGAATCGTTTGCATTTTTTATAGGTCTATAAATTTTCATATCATCGGCAAAGATTAAGCAAGTACTATTTATTATTACATCAACGATGTCATTAATGAAAAGGAGAAACAGGATTGGGCCCAAATGGGATCCTTGGGGAACACCTGAACGTTGAACAAAAATTGATGATTTGTAACCATTAATTACTACAGTTAACAGTCTATGAGTAAGGTAGGAATGTAACCAGCGTAGTAAAGATCCATGTATACCAAGGCGACGCAATTTCTTGATTAAGATTCTATGGATAACCTTATCAAACGCGTTACAAAAATCGGTATAAATTGCATCGACCTGAATTCTGGAATCTAATGAGGTGGATAGATCATTTAAGTATTCAATTAAATTGGTTAATGTTGACCTGCCTTTACAGAATCCGTGTTGCTTATTGGATATTATATGTTTTGAGAAGTTTAAAAGAGTGGGATAGACAATGCTCTCAAAAATCTTAGAGAATTGATTTAGAATGGAAATAGGACGATAGTTAGCAACATTCGTTTTATCTCCTTTTTTGTGTATAGGCATTATATTTGCGACTTTCCATGCTGTTGGAAAAACGCCCGTTGATAGAGAACGTTCAAAGATTAATTTTAACGGTAGCGTGAGATATTTGAAACACCGTTTAATAAATATGGGTGGAATACCGTCGGGCCCGGCTCCTTTACTTGCATCGAGAGATCTAAGAATTTTTGATATATCGTTTTCATGAAAGGTTATGTTACTTAAAGAGAATTGACTTCCAGATTCGGTATTGTCGAAAATGTTTTGGTTATCATTGTTGGAATAGTTGTAAACTGAAGAAAATTGTGATGCAAATAAGTTACAGATATCCTGCCCGGTATTAGCGGTTTTATCTTCAGATATCATTTCGCTAGGCATTGTGGACGATCCACCTCTGTTAGCTTTTATGTACGACCAAATACGTTTAGGATTGGATTTAATTGAACTTTCAATTCCATGTAAATAATTTTGATAACAATGTTTGATGAGATTATCGGTTCGTTTAACGGCAAGGTTGAGTTCAATTTCGTCTCTAGGGTTGTTGTATATTTTAAAACGCTTTCTAATTGTTTCTTTTTCAGAAATAAGCATAATGAGAGCAGGGTTGAACCAGTGAGGATGTTTGAAGTTACGTGGTTTAGTTTTAGGGATCGTTTTATCAATAGTAGTATTCAGTGTGTTATAGAAATTTGATACCATGACATCGATATCTGCAGAGTTTAGGACTGTATTCCAATCAATTTGCTGTAATTCACTATTTACAACGGCATAGTCAGCTTTTCTAAAATTATGAGTTGCAAAGGTTTTACATTTTAAATAAGTAACATTACAAAATTTAATTTCTATTTCGAGAGCTGGATGATGAGGATCAAGTCTACTAATATAATTCGTATTTTGTGTTAAAATAATATCGTTAAAATTACTAAAAACTAGATCAAGAATACGGTGGTTATGATTTTTAATATGGTTATATTGAGAAAGGTTATTAAGAGACATAAAATCAACGATGGAATAACCTATATCATTTTGGATTATTTTTGGTGATAGTACAGAGCTATTAGTTTCATGATCCCAATCTATCGTTCCAACATTGAAATCGCCTACAACTATCGTCTCGGTACAAGATGACTGCATTGCTATGCTTATATTATCTAGGATAGCGTTTAAAGTTTGTAAGTTAACGGGAGGAGCGACATAAACACAACATATTAACACATTTTTAGTTAAGCCATTGATGTTCATCTTCACTGAGACCCAAATATCCTCGTAGTCACTTTCATAATGGCTCACTCTTTGAGACTGAAGTTTTTTGGACACAGCTATAAGAACACCTCCACCTTTAGTTTTGGAATTGAGTGTAGTATGGCGATCCCTCCTATAAATGTTGTAACGGCTGTCAAAAATTTCATTGTCATGTACAGTGTCATCAAGCCACGTCTCTGTTGCTATAATTATATCAAAATCGTGCGTTAGGGAATTCATACGAATGTCGTCTAGTTTCGTTTTCATACCTCTGAAGTTTTGGTAGTAAATCATAATTGAATAATAGAGATACGGTCTTGTTTATGAGTATAATATAGAATTATAGATGTTTTAAAGACTCTGGGCCCTTAATTTGCTTCGCCGGAGAAGTGTCATCTTTGCGGATGAAGATTCGTCCATTGCGAACCCACACATATTTAATCCCTTTTTCACGGGCTATTTTCCTAGTTTGTGCATGCAGTGACTTGTAGAATGGTGAGAGATGTTCTGATACGAAGATTGGATTCTGAGATGTGTAACCAATATGGCTTGAGTTTAATCTATTGTTGACGTTACGTTTGTTGAACTTGGATACTGCTGCAATAACTCCGTCTTTAGTAGCCGTATTATGCAATTTAATAATTATGGATCTGGGTCTATTTTGAGATTCATCTAGTTTTCTAACACGGACACAAGCGTTGATATCCTTTTTTTCAATCGGGAAAGAGATAGCCTCACCAAGCTTTTTGACAGTTTGAATCAGATTTTCTGATTTGCTTTCAGGTACTCCATTTAGCTCAAGATTATTTTCACGAGAATGTTGTTCTAGAAGTTGGAGACGCTGAGTCATATCATTAATTTCCGATGTCAAGGACTGATTCTTTGTTTCAAGGGTTTTAATTTTCTCTTCAAAAGCCGCAACATCTGTTTTAATGTGATCATAGTCGGCACTCAAGTATTCTAAACTTATTTTTATTTCTTTTAAGGATGTGAGTTCGTTTTTAATGAATTCGAATTCTTTATTGAAGCACGCGTCTACTGCCGCTTTTACAGAAATTTGAACAGCTCTTTGAATTTCTGAAGTTATTAGAGTCAATAGTTTGGAGTCGATGGAACCAGAAGGTGAATGAATGGGAGTACTTTGACGTAATGTAGAGTTCTGTAGATCGAATTCATCTTCTGAACTGACCGAGTTTTGTTTCACAGTTTCGTTTAAAGATTGGGTGTTTGTTGCACAGTTTAGCTGTTTTTGGAGATTACTGCGCGTTTTAATTGAAAATTCTATCTTCGGATTAATGGGAGCGTTGTTTGTTTTTTTGTCGTAGCATGCCATACATTTCCAGGTTTGTTTCTTGTCAGACTCCATCAAATAAAACCGCTTTTCCGGGACGTTTCCACAATCGAGGTCGTAGATTCGTTTGCAAGTGTGACACCGTAAATTAAAGGTTAAACGTACATAGTTGCAAATGAATGGTTACTGCGAAACTAATGCATTCGTCGCGATAACTGCTCCGATAGATTAAAGGCAAAACTATATCCAATATTATTTATTAGATTTGAGACACATTTACGAGTTAGCAGCAGGAAACACCTGAGAATGTAGTCAGTCTATGAAAATGTAGAGCACATTTAGAACTTTGTCATCTTCAAACTTGTGAAATACTTACGCATATGTCATTGAGAATTTTGAAATTTTATAATGTGACAAAGTAACTAAAACGGTACTCAAAATTATTGATAACTATTCTACACCACGAAGACTACTTTATCACCTTATTACAATGGCATAAGGTAGAAATTAATATAACAACCATATCAAAATACTTTGACTGATTTACACCTGGGAACCTATTGCATGAATACAGATTTGACTGCGTCCATCAAATTGATCCAAAGACTGGACAATATGCAATGATCTTACTTCTAGAAAAAAAAACGGTTTTTATTTTAACTAGAGACATTTGTAGATATCAAAAGAATTTAAATATCTATTTGACCCGATTTTCTTCGGATTAATAATATTTGTCAAATTTTTTATAACGAAAATATTGTCAAGGCTTCATTCCAAGGTAAGCAAAATAAAGTCATAAAGATAACATACGTATTCTTGTTCGCATCCGATTAGTTTGTTAACACATCATCCTTCCAATATAATTGGACACACAATAAAACCAAAATAAACACACATACAGTTTGATTTTTATTAGTCTGTCGCTTGTCGTAATGTGTAAGAGGTATCACAAAAGGTGATTTGTTTTTTTAGAATTACTTCGCTTTTAAGTTTATGAAGTTTGTAAAGTTTTACACTTTACGATACAGTAAAAAGTTTTTATTAACGAGCTATATCAGGATATTCTTAATTTAGACAATTTTCAATGGAGTGCATTAATTTCAAATTAGGAATAATGACATATGTATAATTGTATATGTTCCAAAGCGATAAATGCGGTGATTATGCATAGTGACCGGTTATTATGCATACTATCTAATCAAAGTGATTAATTTATCACTTTGACCAAGGAATTTGGTAATTATGTATAATTGTCGATTAATTGCTTTGTTACATTTCTATTAACTTCAAAAATATTTGAAAACGGCGATACTATGCCACTATTTAATATCGCCAATTGGAACAATAAAACGTTCATTCAAATTAAACAATTTATTCATTCATACATTTCGAGTTAGGTTAGTGGTCAACCCTAGTGTCGGAGTTTTTAGACCGCCTAAAGGCCTCCGGCATGGTCTGACGGTCTGACAATGAAACAACCGGGACTGACTGTTAACGAAGCCCTCCGAAGCACAGATAGAAATGCTACAATGAGCCACCCATTCAAGAAGGGGCCGAGCTGCACGTTGCTTAAAAATCGCAATGAACTAACATGGCTTAGTAAAAGTACGCCAAATTATTGTGTAAAGGTTATAAAGACACCTACACACCTGAGCGCGTTTCGCTCGCGACCAAGTGCCGGCCCTACAGTGTCGGTATTCGTTGGCCGTTGGCCAAAGCTGGGGAATGCGACGCTTCACCATCGGTCACAAATCGCACCGAAATGTTAATGCTTATGTCGAAATAGAATTCTTTGACAAAGGTGTTTGCAGGTGGTCATAATCTTTGCAACTAAAATATGAATCGCATTAATATTTCGTAGATGCTGGTAGTGAATTCATGTATGATATTTGATGTAGAAATTTAGGAATTCCTGTATTTCTTATTGAAGTATGTAGATTAGATATAGCACAATAGCGTGGGCGGAAGATGAAGACATAATTATTGTTGAATATAACTCTCCTGTTATAGCGTTCTTTGATAGTAGGTATACTATTCCTGTGTAGATTGTTATGTTACTCATTCATACTACGAGTATAATACTAGAAAAGGACGCACAGTTGAAATGTTTTCCCATTGTACTAAGTATAAACAAAAACGAAATTAACGCCCCGAAATTAATATACTGCCACTCAAATATTTACTAAAAAAACGCCGATTGTCACATACATTATTTATAATAGCTAAAATAAAGTTGATAAACCCATTATAGTGATAGTTTATTTAACACTGAGCCACCCACACTGTTAGATTTATTGAAGTAAATATAATGTGGTAGACCTAATGTCACTGACCTTTGGTTATTTCAAGAACATTCTTACACGTAATACTGAATCAGGAGTGATTCATAGGCTATTATAGTTATCTGATAGGCCGCCTAATAGCTTGGAACAATATAAACACCTCGTTAGAAACTAAATACGAGGTGTCCAGTTGCCCAAACATGTTTAACAGCCAATTCATTTAACAGTTAAATTATAACATAAAAAATAAGCCTATCCCGTTTGGTACTCATTTTGAACGTTTTACTATCGGTTTTCCGAGTCTATCCTGGACCCCGGATGGTGCAAGCCACTCGAAACGTCGGGAAATGAAAGTAAGTGTTTTTCCTTACCAAAACAACCTTTATTGCCGCGAAAAAACCCGTAGAAATTTACGTAAGTTTAATGACACATTAGCGTTGGTTTTGGGATAAAAACATTATCTTGTATTGTTTTTTCATTTGTATTTTCCAAGATAAGATTCCAAACAATTTAATTCCGCCTAAACTCTTAACGTTTCCTAAATATTGTTTCTTGTCAATAGTTCAAAGACCCTTCCGTAAAGATATAAATTAAAACTGTAGAGTTGTTATTGAAAATAAATCCTGCCAAAGAAAATATTTCGGTAAAAATAATAAACATCACAAAACTTTATACGTATCTCTATGTATTTCTTTGTGATTTTCGTCTCTTCGATCTATTCTACAGGAAAAATGAGGGAATAACATTCAAAGATTTAACGTTAGTTATCATTTTGTATCTTATTAATCGTTGACTTTACATTAAGCCTTTCGCCGCAAGAAAAACACAGTGACCGTTACAAGTTCAAATTATTTCATTCAGAATGAACACTGAATCCGGAGAAAAATATTTTAGGAACAGAATGAACTGCACCAGTAGTGGACCTCCAAAGTAGTCGAACCTATTACGGTCTGCGGGTCAACACTGACTGGTACCTTCAATAAAACAAGGCCTTTCTGTTTCATATCGAACGTGTTGACTTTGAACGATTTCCCGTTTCTATAAACGCCTGAAACGCTCATAAACAATGCTACGTGCTACCCGATGGAATGCTTTTGGTGGTTACAGCTATTGTTAGAGTTAAACCACCGCTGTTTTGGTAGAGTTGCTTACAATTAGGAAAGAAAGAATTGATGATAGATCCTGTATCAACAGGTAGAAAAATTCATTGGAAATCAATTAGTCTCTAACTATAAATGCAACTTGAAGTCATGTTTAAAACAAGCTTAACTGCCGAATGTGTGATTTATATAACTTCTTATAGAGTACGTAGGTTAAACTAAATTAAATACCTAATCAATACTGTCCCAGCGCTGGGCAAAGGTTTCCCCTAAACATCGCCAGCCGTCCCTATCTTTCGCTTCTTCCACCAATCTCTATCAAAGGCGACAAGGTAAGTCTGACTGATGTGAATAACTATATTAAGCTTATCATTAATTACCTTGTGTTACATGTTAAAGACTTTAGTTCAGCTTCATGCTCCATATATATATTTTAATCCCGAGCAATATATCTCTATCACGTATATTTTTCGAAAAGCTTGCTTGGAGATAAGAATAAATAAGCATTCATATATCAAATGTACGGAAGGTGGAAAGTGCTCTACATTTATAAATAACCTCACAAAAATGATTGGAATATCTTCCGGTTTCGTAAACGGATCGCTTAATTTCCGGTTCTGTGTCACACCACTATTCGTAAATAGAATGTAGGTGACAAAGATTATGCATGTTCAAATAGAAATGACCCAAATATCTCCTTTCTTCTCGTGCCAATGATACAGTCACATCATAAATGTCTTTTGTCCTCCTTGAGGTAGGTTATGACATGTCTCCAATGTCATTAATCTATATATTTTATTATTGTACAGTGACGATGCACATCTCTTTGAATTTTATATTCTTTTTCATGTTTGAACTTTTTACGATCGTCTTTGTTTTGTCACCGAATTTTATTTTTAGTTCGGCTAAAATGGTTGTCTGTGAATCATTTCTTTTATGTTGGTTATTAAACTGAACTCTGAAGAAATATTTAGGATGTCATTTGGAAAGAACTTTTTTAAAGAAACTTGTCGGTCTTGGTAGTCATCAGTACCTACAGTATAATGTAAAGACGACGTTCGTTGACCGAAGAAGAAAACAAGAAAACAAGTTCGGGAGCATTAGGTGAACTCATTACTGCAATTTAGGATTAAGACTGAATTTTAGTACCTATTTCAGAGAGCTTGTTCCATTATATACTTACATACCTATGTTTAAGTTATGATAAAAAGCCAAACACAAATATGTAGTTCGATCGAGTCATGTCATTTTCTTTCATAAAGTTTACCGCACCTTCCCATTTCTTCTCACATAATTTCAAAACCTCTGAAATAAAAAAGAGAAATAATTAATGAGTGTGTCTAGTTATTCGACATCACTATGTCCTACATTCAGGTATAAATATACAGCAGTTTATTGGGCTGCATTCCTTCCCGATGCGGGACCGGGAGCGTCCTATTTACTGATCTGTCCACATAACTCCAAGAGGCCGATGAGAGGTACATTTCATAAAATGTAGACGTTATCGTTTTTATAGACATGTTCGAATAAAACGTGATGTGGCGATGAAAAGTTAACGGGCAATGGGAAGGAAACTAGCTCAATTAATGTCGATGATTTTCATAGATATAACGGCGTATTTTTGAGATAATATGCATTGAATTTTTAAAACCTTATCTTAATTAAACTACAGATTGAGAGTCATAAAATTTTCACTATATCGGAACCAAATGTTCGACAATTATTTGATTACAAAGTTCCTCAGTGAGATGAGAGGTCTTTGCCTAGCAGTGGGACATTACAGACTCATTTACTTACAAAGTTATAAAATATGCTACATAGGTACTTTTCAATAGCCAATCGGTTTAAAAAAAATGCATATACGAGTCCGCAATTCTGCTCTATAAAACAACGTAGTTTCTATCTCATACTTTACCGTTAATATTCCAACATTTCAGTAATTCACTTCTTTATGGACCTTTAGGCGGTTTAAAAACTCCGACACCAGGGTAGCCACTAACCTTCTTGAACTTACTTCTATATGAATATTGATTATACTAAACGTTTCTATTCGTTGACTCTCCGTTGCAATTATTTCAGTCTTTATGTCCACAACTGGACCGAGTCGTAAACTTCACAACCGGCACAAGGTCGACCAATCAAGCGACCGATTGATTTATACATCACTCTGAACTGCACAAATAATCGCGCTCCAATTTTTGAAAATTCCTAAGGCAGAATCTGTGTCATGTAAATATGAGTGCATTAAAGAAGGAATTTAATAAAGTTGGTAATTTATAGCTTATTTTTTAGTTTTTTATGGTTGTAAAGTTTACAATCCAAATTATTTTTGGTTAATTCCCTGACATTTTTTACGTGCGTAATATAAACAGTATTATACTTAAGTACCTATATTACCTGTACGAAAAATTAAATCCTCTGCAATGCTGTAACTGGGGTAAAGCAGATTTGTTTATATCTTCCTCACTGTACCAATATCTTCGAGAGGCCTTTTCCATTTACTTTTTACTTTAACACAATTTAAAATAACTTATTGTGTTGCAACATTAAAAATAAAACTGCAGTAACAGAAACATAATTATAATGCCAACATATTTTAGTTTTAATGCCGAACAGTCAGTTCAAGACACGACTTATAAATATCTTCATAAAAATTCCAAGAAATATATCGTAAACAAGAACAAGGTCTAAGGGATGGCATGATATTTAGAACATTTGGTAATAACTATAGTTCGTACCGTATTAGAAACTCAAATAAAAGTTTCGTATGAAGAATATAAAGACTGCAGTACGAGAACAACAGCAGCTACCGTATCGCTAAGACTCTATCTAGGGTGAAGACAACTATTTTTTATATCAAACAGCTTAATTAAATATTAAGTATATTCGCGTACTATCTAGATGCCTCCGAGACAATATTATGAAAATAGAAAAGACAACTGCCCCGCAAGGAAACTGGCTTATAACTTACAAAGGATAAAAACGCATCGAAATCGGTCCATCCGTTCGATAGCTACGGAGCCACACACACACAAACAGACACCGACGTTCAACTTATAAAGCCTCTCTTTTGCGCCGGGAGGTTCAAAACTACAAGCAAGTAAAAAGCCGGGGATTTCCTCTATTACTAAAAGTCTCAATCAAAAAGTCTCTCACTGAAATCATTATAACAATAAAGATCATGAGACAAGTAGTATTTTTTAATAACTTTCTGATTTTTTTTTCAAAGTAATTTCTTTGACTGAACTATACTGCTGGAAAACACCACATTCCATCGCTCCACATTCCTCAGGCTGTCAGTTGTCAGCTTGCTCAACCAGGTGGCGCCACATAGGATAAACAAACAATTTTAAAATATACCGACTAAATAACATCGTGATACGCTTGATGTGTTGTTTTCAAATGTAACGAGTAACTAATACTTTGAAGAGTTTGTGTGTAGTTTTCCGTGATTCTGGGATGAAAGAACTGAGATGAAATAGGTACTTTAACGAATATTTTCCTTTATATCAGTATGTACATTGATAATTAAAATAGGTTGATAATTTCCTAGATTATTGGACTTTTTGTAAATGGCTAGACTTTGTTATCATGCTATGTAGTACGAGTATAATAAGAAGGTGCGCAATGTGAACTTTAAAGTAAATCCTACGTCTATAAGCGAAATAAATTGAACATTTAATAGTTATAACAAAATTATAAGCCCCACCAAAACATTCTAACATTTAATAGCAAATAGCTCACTTATCTAGACTTAATATAAATATTTTGGTTTAAACCTTAACAATGTCTATTTATTACGTCCTAAATCCATCTAAACTGTAAATTACTTGTACCGGCGGCTGCTATATAAGTCTTAATTAATCATCACGTGAATGCAATATTTTGTAAACATTTCGTCTATAAACAAGTTTGGAGGAAGCCGCACTTCCACCTAAGTCGTTCTGCACCGTTAAGACTATTTCACATTTAACTAACGGATATGGTTCGGTTAGCTGTGACGTCGGTAATTATATTTTGGGACGGAACAAAGGAAATTGGTTGTGATTTCCTTCCTTGTGTTTTGGAAATATTCGTGTAATGGTCTTGAACTCAGTTTTAGACTTTTGGCAAGTTTCAAAAACAGGCGTGCTTCCTTGTGGTTCACAAAGAATAGAATCACCGCCGCGCCAGCCGCTCGCGTGGTGATTGTTTGCTCTGTGTTGTGGATAAATAATTTATGTTGACTGAAGATATAGAACTTTAGGTGGTACGTTCATAAGAGCCTCTATGGGGCCAAAACTGAATAAAATATTTGACTTTGACTTTGACTTGAGGTCTTTGTCCATTTTATCTTTATCGACCATTCTAAGTACCTATTATATTGTTAATTATTAATTACACACTAATTGGCATCCGTTCGCAAGTTTTGAGGTGCTATAATAGGCTTTGAGATTAAAAAATCGACATTTAAAAACGCTTCGTGCAACGTTTCATAAAATTTTAAGCATTTTAGGAAATATATAAAAAAGATTATTGATTTTTCTATAGATTAACGGAAAGCCTCGCCAATGTGTAAGTTATCTAACAGGGCACCATAAAGATTAGTTATAAATTAATCTCAGGTTTGTTTATACGACGAGGCGCCACCAACACGTTCGGTGGATTTCGTCATCAAAATCTCTGGCTCTCTTTGGCATACCTAATTATAGTTATAGAGATGTTTTATGATAAAATTCATTGCTCAAATCCACGTGTTTTTTATAATGCAGTGAGAATGTTCATTTTTCATATAACAATATTTATATATTTGTGTATCTTTATCATCACAGTAAATTATCATCAGATCAAGGCCCCCAACCAAATCGATCCGTCATTGCTTCGCTTGATCCAAGAATTGAACCCGAGTCCTTGTTAGCAGGAGTACACTAGCCACCACCGATAATTACATCCTCCTTTTGGGTTTCGCAGCAGCCGGGCAAAGTAACTAAATGTTATTTTGAAATACAAATGACATTTAAATATATTTAACATTATATTTTCGCGATAGTATTTCTTGTGACACACGTTATATGTCATCTAACATTACAGTGATGGTAAGTGAACCATTCTATTGCGTAAGCGCTATAATAATAAGATCTGATTAATACTAATTGTTGCCACTAACAGACTGTGTTCCTTTGTTTTAGGTCCGAAACTGTGTTAAGCGGGCCCAAGCGACGGGGGCACGCGACGGTTCACTTTTGTATGAAACCGCACGGGGGCACGCGACGGCTCACTTTTGCATGAAACCAAACGGGAGCACGCGACGGTTCACTTTTGTATGAAACCGCGCGGGCACCCGCTTAACGCAGTTTTGACCCTTAGAAGATAGATTTATAAGTAGGACTTTACTTGTACGAGAGATGCTGTTATGTTTTCCACAAATACTTTAAGCAGCCGATTTTGTGTATTTCGTCCCAATAAATCTTGGATCTGGTATTCGATTAAAATTAGAATTGGAAGTCATATTTTAAGTAAAACATTATTTTGGAATTTTCTTCCATCATATTTTATACGCACTGATTTCATATTTAATAATATAATTTGTGTCCAGGCAATAAAACATGGTATTAAATAAAATAAATCCAATTATATTCGTACACACACAAATCATATAAAAAGGAAGATAAATTGACACATGTCTTTTATCATAACTCTAATTGTATCAAACTGATCTGAATAAATAATGTTTTCTGCGAAGTCCCTGACACAGTGTAAGCAGTTATTCTAAATACACCGTCTATGATCTAGTAATAACAAACAGTTGACCTACTGCTCGGTCGTATTAACTAGGCACATTGTTTCATTACACAATGTTTAGGCAATGAGGGCGAATTCTGAACAGTCGATAAAAAACTAGTTCATTGAAAAGATAATATGTAAATAGAAGAGTACTAGTAACGTTTACTTTGTAACGTACTAACGTAACTAACGTTTCTTTTAACCTATTATGTTGCTACGAAAACATGTTTTCTACTTTTCAAACATGGCTCGGCTTTGAGATCACCAACCCGCATTTGGCAAGCGTCGTGATTATGCCTAATCCTCCTCACTGTACTGATATCGTCAGTGAGATGGGAGACCTTTGTCCAGTAATGGGGCATTACAGGCTAAACTTACTTATTTTCCGTTGCTTGTTACGTCTTCTCCCACTGGCGACCCGCCCTGGCTTCGCTTCAGGTTTTCTTCTTTGCTTTGCTCTGTGTCACTGGCACTAAATTGAACCAGCCCAGAACTTGGCCAGGGTGACTAAGCTAGACTAGATGGACTTAATAACATTGTATAAAATTCTCATAGGAATTCCGGGATAGGAAGTAATAAAAAACCTCTTCTTGAATCATTTATTCAACATACTGACGGACAAAAAGACGCAACTTGGTTACAATTCTTCCCTATGTTATTAAAAATTCCTATTAAAAGCCGTCAATTTTTTTACTTCATTCTTTTCAATAAATTCTTATAAATACGTGTAATATTTTAACGCAACAATATCTTAACACAACACGAAAGGTAATTTGCAAAATGTCAAATGTATTATACTTCTCCGTATTTCAGTTTCACCTAGATAACAAAACAAGCCAATTAATTTATATGACAAACAAACATAAACACGACTACATTTAGGTAGCGCATATTTAGGGCTAGCGAATATTTAAAGAGACCAATAAATTACAAGATACAAGGACCCAATTTAGTTTACATAAATAAAAGTGACAAACGCTGTACCTCTTGAAATGTAGGTCAAAACGCAGATTTTATTGGCTTCCTTCTAGCATATCATTGTAAATATAAAATGAAATATTTATATAAATAAACTATGTGATGATTAGGGCGGGATGATTCATCTTACACTTACACACTAGTAAACGTATTAATACAAAATATCGGTTTTGACGAACGTAAGAAAATGATATGTTGTGGCTTGATACTGGCAGCCCAGATTACTATAACAAGCTGTTATTTATGAAACAACACTTTGTATATCTTATCTTATATATAAAATTCTCGTGTCACAGTGTTCGTTCGCGTACTCCTCCGAAACGGCTTGACCGATTCTCATGAAATTTTGTGAGCATATTGAGTAGGTCTGAGAATCGGCCAACATCTATTTTTCATCCCGAAATTCCCGCGGGAACGGGTACAACGCGGGTGAAACCGCAGGGCGCAGCTAGTAACAAATAAATATTTAACGCGTACGTAATCTTAAATTTTTAACGAACGTATGTTATGATAACCAACCGTTTAAAACAATACACCCTTAATGTTTTTTATTCACTTCATGATCATTTCATGACACGATAGGCATAACCTAAATTTCTATAAGTTGAATTAATAAAAACGAAATAGTTAGAGATAGTTATTTAAATACTGGTTTCATAACACCTCTGTCTTCTGTGACCACGGTTCCTGTAACGGGGCCGAAACGTTAGATAATAATGTAAAATAAAAGCGAAGTGTATCCTTAAACGTAGTTTCAATTCAAAATAGTTATTTTAATTTCATTTTACACAAGTAATGTATTCCATATTCATTATACCTTACAATGTACACTTTCATAAATCTATTATATACATCATTAGTTTACTTACTATAATTTGGAACGAATAAAGATGAAAATAATTTGTATTACTATTTCAACAACAGCCTCCGTGGTCTAGTGGTTTGAGCGCTCGGCTCACGATCCGGAGGTTCCGGGTTCGATTCCCGGTGGGGATATCTCACAAAAATCACTTTGTGAGACTGTCCTCAGTTTGGTTAGGGCATTGCAGGCTGAATCACCTGATTGCCCGAAAAGTAAGATGATTCCGTGCTTCGGAGGGCACGTTAAGCCGTCGGTCCCGGTTACTTTCTACGGATAGTAGTCGTTACATGAGCCATGTCAGAGGCCTTAGGCGGCTCAATAACTCTGACACCAGGATTGGTCAGGTTGACCATCCACTCGATAAGAAGAAGACTATTTCAACCTGATTAGAACTCCAAAAGTTCACTAACCGATATCCAAAACATTAATTACCACAAAATCTTCGATTGGCAACGACCTCTTAACATAACGTAAGAAAATCCATCGGTATTAAATTGTCTACGTTTGAATATGTGTAATTTGTTCTCCGTCACTTTAAATCTCACTGATTCACGGTATTTGGAATGCTTCGTTATTTATTGAGCTTCACACTTGCAAATCCTTTAATTTACTTTGTTATAGGTATACTAATTGATTTTGGTTGTGTTTTTTATGTGCAACTAGCCGCGCCACGCCGTGTGACCCGCGTTGTACCCGTTCCCGCGGGAATTTCGAGATAAAATGTATCCCATGTGTTATTCTGATGATAACCTATATTACTGTAAAGTTTCATCCAAATCCGCCCTGTAGTTTTTTCGTGACAGAGTAAAAACCATACATACATACATCCTCACATACTTTCGCATTTATAATATTAGAAGGATTTGCAAGTAGGCGCAATTTTTTTACTTTCTTTCGGTAAGTATACGGATTAAATATGACATAATTCACATAATACGGTACCTACGTTCTGTTTGGTGTAAAGTGACCCTTGCAATAGCACCGTACCCTAAGAATCAAAGTAACCAAGTGTCTAGCTTTTGCGTTTGACTGAGATTTATCTTACCGGAATAGTGTTTCAAGTAAAACGTTTTCATTTATTTTAAGCATTTTAAGCAGAACTTACCAAGAGAAGATGAATTTAAAGTTCCTCGGTCAAACGTACTTCAGTACCAATGGTGACCCGTTCAGCGTTTCGTCTAGTCTAGACTGTTCTCAAATCAGTTTTGTTACACCCAAATAACAAGAATTATGAGTACTTAACAAATATATGGACCATCAAAGAACGAAGCTAGTGTTCTATGAAAGTTACGGGACATTTATTACCGATTATATTTATCATTTCCTACTGAAATTCGCCGACATTTAACTATTAATTTCAGTCAGTTTATGACAGCGGGACCTATCTAATGTACCTTTATATTCACTAAACTAAATTGTACTATGAAATATGTATTGCATAAACTCATCTATTTGTTAGATTGAAAGTGTTGTCAAGTTAACTGACAGTGGTTGTAAAGATAGATTAGGATTTTGTTCTTTGTTTTTTCGTATTCTTGTACTTACCTATAGCAATAAATGTTTTTTTTAGGACAGTGCCAAAACAACAGACAATCGATTTCATTGTGATTGCGAAAATTACATTAGAAAGTGCCAATACATACCTACAACGTATTAGAGGCGTCTAGTAGCAAACAGATAGGTCTTAAAGCAAAAATGCTTCTATCGACCAGTATTGGCCGAATTGCCAGTTGCGTGCATTCGAAAATAGTTCACAACGCTCAAACTCTATCCCATTCTGCAAAGAACCAAAAACTGTCTCTTGCTCTCAACTTGAAAACAAATACATTCAACATTACATAACGCAGCAATCTAAACATTCATTACTCCCACAGTGAACTGAATACCGATCGTATCTATCTGAACTTCAGCCCGTTGCATGAGTATTCCCGATCGTGAGTCACGATGCGTTCCCGATTGAATCACATCAACTGGGTTATATTTAGAACGTTTTAAAGCATTGTTTTCACTAGTAGGTACCCAGGGAATACGTGGATGCGTTGGCATGTACCGCGGAAATGTAGCAAGCTGATAATACCGCGGTTTTTTCTGACGCTTTTATTGCTATGCCTATGGGTAGTAAATAAACATTTTTATAGGTGAACACAAGGTTAATACAAGTAATTCATTATAGTAATATTGTCTTCTCTCCGTACAGCTGGAGTATTTCTGTAGTATTCTCAACTCGACCTTCAAATTTAAATTGTGTCTTTGAAAATAAAAAAAATATTCAGATTTATTCAAAGTTCTTTCAATTTCACAAAAATGTTAATGTTCAGACTTCAGCCGGTCAAAGCCCTTGAAATTTCAGCAGAATTAAACAGTTTCCATCGAGAATTCCACCGTGTTTCCGTCACAAATAGAATACCGCAGCCGTTTCAAAACAATGTTTGTTAAAATAGCCATCAGTGACACAAACGTGCATACTTTAAATTCTTCGTGGCGACCTAGTAAAGTTCTGGAGGGATCGCTGATGAAATACAGAACGATTTATTTCGGGGAATATAGGTAGTATGGTACTTATGAGGTATTTGTGTGTGTTATTATGTATTCTATTGAAAAATGTAGAAATCGTTACGCAATTACTTACCAACCTTCTAAAGTGTTTTTGACCCTAAGAATAATTAAGAACACTCAATTTGTTTTAATTTATAAGGATCGTTATTTGACACCCCCCTATTCTCCATTGTCAATGAACCGACAGAGGTGTTTCCTAGGTGTATACTCGTACAGCTAACTACATAGTGGTCATTATACACTTCTTTACGCAGTAAGTACTTCAGTTTTCCGTGATCTTATGTCAATAGTTTGGAAACCCCGGCATAAAGTTTTTGGCGGGTAATCTACTGTCCCGCACACTGAAGGTAAAGCTCAAAACTATATTAAAATGAAACTTAATCCACAAAGTATGCATCACCACTTGGCGATAGAAACAAAATCATTGGTGCAGGTCAAATTCTGCGAATACTTGCATCGAGAGTGCTCTTGGCAAAACACTGTTGCAATACATTTTCATCTAATGTTTTTTATTATAATTATTGTCCCATTTGATAGTTTTAATACTTGTAATTGCCTGGGACAAGAGTTGATGTGCAATTGCAGCAGTTAATTCAGAATATATTACTCGGATAATGGTATGCATGACACATGCGGCTTTTCAACTGTTTTATGATTTCGTTTATACGCCTGGGTCACATTCACGGAATTTATAATCGAGCTCTGACCTTAACGATTCGGTCAATTGATATCAAAACAACGTAGGCAGCACGTATGATCCACGCTTTATAAGCCTACAGCTGAGTTTAACATGTGAGTAATGCTTGTAATGTTATTAAATCCTTGAATCCTTTAAATTATAATCCGAACAAGTGGTATCTCATACATGACTTTGTATAAAGTCATGACCAAGAATAAAACAACTTATTTCACGTCATAATTTCTGCTACCCTTAATAAACACGCATAAGCTTTAAAACAAGAACAAAATATGCTTATTAAACAGTTCTGGTAAATGTAACACGAGTGTAAACACTTCTTGATGAAATGCGGTCAGCCTGAAGGTCAGAGAGAGTCAACCAGATTGAGATTTATTACGTAACAGGTTGGAGAATCGTTTGCACTCTATTAATATGAGTTTTTTTCTTCAAATAACACTGTGATCGAGATCTCCATTCGTGGTTGGAGCTATTCTGGTGCTGGCGCTTTCGGTCCACTTACTGCGTCGTAGAATATCGTGAAAAACAAACGAATGCCGAACACTTTGCTATCATTTTCTCGGTATGCGACCGAACATGTTTTCGTGTTGAATGAAGATTTGTGAAGCAATTTTATTTTTTTAATGAATGAGTTTGTCATTCTTTTTTAAATCCAAAGACAAAAGGAGGAAGTTGTAAATCACATTTTCATTTTCTTTGTAATAATTTTATTGGGTAGACAATTTGGCAATGAATTTTCTACTTTAAAACATTTGATATAACTAATTCAATATTTTCATGTTATGTACACGATTTGTTTGGCAGTTTCTGGATTAAAAAAATATTGATATCTACTACTTTATATCTCGTAAAGTCAAGGAACACATTCAAATGATATATTTTATAGACTTTGACTCGAACAAGGTTGCCGCAAGGTTGGCCACTGGCGCCAATATTGTTTTGGTAGTTTCAAATTTATCTGCAGACTCACCTAGATATTAGTCACGAAGTAATATAAAGAAAGAAATCATTTGTAGCTATGTTTGGAATTGAGGACAATAGGCTAGTAACAAAGAAAGCAATTTGAGCAATAGACAATAACAAGAATAGTCAAATTTGATCTAAGATCCAAAAATCCAATCAAAGTTGAGCTTTATACACATTTGGATTATCTATATAATAATATATCTATAGGTTCCTATGTATATATTTTTCACGTATTTTAACTATGCAATATTTACGAAATTTTAGGAACTTCTAGACCATACATTTGATTAACCGAGCTATAAGGGTTCGCCAAAGAAATCTCAATTTTAACGCAATGTTGCGGATACATAAATAAAATTGTCTACGCCAAAGTTTCCCAAACTTTTACCTATCGAGTAAAAATTTGTATTTATTTTTTATTTTGTATTGTATTTTTTTTTATTTATTACTGAGAGTAATAATAATATAAAATTATTAATAATTCGACAATTTCTTCCAAAAAATATCTTCGGTACATTTATTGCATGGAAATAGACTAATGCTCCAAACTATGATTGATTGAAAAACTTCTTTTAGGAAACTACTCTAAACTACTCTCAGCTCCATAACCACTATTTACTTCAAATTAATCGTAGTCCACGCCATTAATCGTAGTCCACGCTAGCCAATTGCGACTACTGCTATTGATGATTTTTAATGTTAGCTGCTTTCGCTTGCCCAATGCAGGTTGACAACTGTATTTTTTACACTTATGCTGTCATCGTAGTTTGTATTTAGCAAACGACTTAATGTAACATTTTTAGCTATGTATTTACATCCACACTAAGCGACGTTCATCTAATAGACACCGAATTATTTATTTGCACGCATTTGACGTCACTGAGTGCGGGCTTTAGGGTCTAAAAACATTTGAGAGCCACCAATAAACACGCACTTTCTCTACATTCCAGCGGGAAGTTATTTCAGTGCCGCCGAACAGATAAACTAGCCGCGCATATGAAATGTGTAGGTGCTAAATAATAAGTGAAACACGCTTATAGAACAGACAACACATCTCTATGGAATTTGGCTGGGAAGCAAGGACGTAATATTGTCAAGATGTTCTTGAGCACTTGTGATGTAATAATATGTTATTTATTTTTTGTTCTACTAGACCTTTTGACTGTGACAGGAGAAGGTAACTTTATATACTGAAATTCCATACGAAATAACTTAAGTCCACTAATGTCCTATGATACGAGTAAGTAAGTACAAAAACAAAATTATCTTTATTTCTTTATTACACTTTTACCTGCTCTAAGGGTTCGATTGATTTGGATTAAATCTAGTATGAATATAAATAGTATAAATGGTTCTTACAACAAGTTTAGTAATATGCAACATATAAAATCTGTACAATTATAAAAACGTGTTTATCTCAAGTTATTGTTGAAAAAGTAAATGGTAACTGTACCTTAAAACCTCATAATAAAAAAGAGTCATTTTCACAGAATTATACGAAGTATTTATATATAACATTTCTTAGTAGATCTTCTACTCGTAGTTACCTAAGTATATCAAAGATATCATACTTTTCATTAAAAGAACTGGAGCCATACCATGACCTCTTAGCGCGATACAAATGCGGACCTAAACTAGTTCGCTGTCAGTTTTCGTACCATGACATCAATGAGTGACAAATTGTAGTTGCTTAGCAGATTACCTAAACTGATTCGCTATTTGTCATACTAAAGATGTTTTCGTTCATTCATTTGGTACCATGAGCGTCTTTTGCGGCTTTGGTAAAGCGTCTCAGCTGTCAAAATTAGCAATTCAATAAAAGATACATTTTTCTAACATAAATTGAACCGTTGTTGATATTTTTAACAACAATAAGTATGTACCTTAGTTAATTATTAATGTTTAATTGTTCCTTACTATAAACAATGCATTTGTGCAAATAACTTAATGATATTCAACTGAAAGAATTGATTAAAATGTGCGAGTTTGCATTTAAAAATTAAATTAATTATATTAAATTAAGAACTTTGGAGCTTTTGGAGATTAACGAAGAAAAAGTTAATCGACGTTTGAGGCGATGTCCACTAAGATACTAAGATTAAGTTGAACCCGTTGAATGATTACATGATTGGAGAGTGAAGAATTTATTAGTTCTTACACGATATAGCCTCACCAAACAATTGGTGGAAACTGAGACCACTGAGACCACTGTTTAACGACCCCAATAAAATCAACAGACCTTTACATTATTAATTGGACATTTCTTTTCTGAGTTATGATGAGAAGTAAATATGTACTTACACAAAATAAAATACGAGCGCGGACGGGTTGTAGTACTGTATAGGAGATTGAGCGCAGGGGATGTACGAGTAGGTAGGTATTTACGAGGGTAAACATGACTATCAATATAAACATGGAGGATATGATTTGTTTTATCCCGAATTTCCCCAATGACGTGAGAGCGACAAGGCACAAGGCTCTAGAATTCTGAGACTTAACTTATATTCCTGGTTAATCCATAATACTCGTAGAAATAAATCTTTAACAATCGCAATTTATATCAAACGGGCTTGAAGGTAATAATTTAAATGCTTAAAAAATATACCTATAATAATATATTTAATCTATGTCTATATTATAATCTATGTCTATATTTTAATCTATGTCTATTTTATATTCTATGAATTGTTTGATCTTTGCTAAAAATGAAATGCCACTTTCAGTGACGTTCCGAACACTTAAATCCTAATTTTATTTTGGATGTCTGTTTAAAATTAAAAATACCATTGGTTTCTGGAGCAATAAATACTTTATAGTACAAACATTTTATGATTACAAATAAGGTAAAAATAATTATTGTGTGTATAAACAAACCAATGTTTGTTTTAAATAATACTTATCATTTTAAATAGGTTCTCATAAAAACCGTAACTTTCCGTAATTTTAATTATTAAGGTTTTCGAACGCACCTTAATAACTTCTCTTAGAGGAAGTGACGCAATTAGCCGATCAGCAAAATGGTTTGTTCATTCATTCAAAGCGATGGCGATTCAAGTGCGATATTGTTTAAATAAGGTCACGGTACGAATTGAAACGCAAACCTAAACTAATCTGCTTGGATCTTGAGACGCCATCTTAGAGGTCATGGTATGGCTACTGGTCAGGCCTAATCTCAATCTACATAAACGTATAGTACCTACTGTTAAACGTAAAAAAGTCGTAACTGAAAACATTAAAAATCTAATTAGCACCATAGTAAAACGCCAGAGCCAAGGAATGCAGCGATATTTTACGCAATGGAATTGTACTCGTTTAACAATAACACGTGATTCATGGTAGGTATTCCATCATCGACATCACACAAATATCAAAACACCAGCCTGTTTTGAAAACAGCAACAAACTGGTTAAATAGTTGGGATGGCTCTCTAAAAAATTTCATGTTTTTAAATATAAAATATATTTTTATATAATGTTTTTATGATTGACTGTCTGATTTATTGATAATCTAAACTTTATGGAGAATGGATTTTGTGGTTACGAATATTGTTGTATTTGTTGTAAAAAATATATCAAATTTATTTTCTGCGAAAGGAAAGCAGTATTTTTCTACTTATTTTATTCTATCAATGATTTTTTTAACATCATACTTCTATACATATTATTTTTCAATTTAATTTTTTTAAATCTAACCTTTATATTTCCGTAGATTTTTCACACAGAGTCATCGAGTACAACTAGTGAATTCTATTTCTAATTTTAATCAAAACGTAAACATATTATTTTCCAGATCAAATAAAACATGCAGTCTGCAAATAGCAACTAAATGGATAAACACTTTAAAAATAAAACGAAGATCTGCGCTTCAATGGGAGTTACATTCACTTCGCTATTTTTATTAAAATAAACAAGCAGTGTTTTTACAATAGAACTTTGTTTTAGTAGTACGGGAATATGATTAATTAAGAAAGTTTTTATATACCTTGATAACATTTTGTACTCGTACTTGTACCTGCTTAGATATGTGGATAAAATGATTAGGTATCTGATTGACTTCCTTTTACTTTGTTTCATTATCACACGATGCCGATAGTGGCATTTGTATCTGAGTGCTACCGTGCTTCAGAGGGCACGTAAAATTGTCAGTTCCGGTTGTTTCAATCAAGAGACCATGTCAAAGGCTTTTAGGCGGTTTGAAGACTCGGGCACCAGGACCACTAATCTACACGATCTTACTTACGTACTAATTTTTTATTTCATAATGGATTATCATTTTCTTGTTGCATAATTATCTAAGCGCATGGCAGTATTTCAGTCTAAAACAAACAAACACACCCAGTTATAATGTTATCCACTTAATTATAAGCTATAAAAACTGGCGCAACAAATACCAGTGTAAATACCATTTCTCGAGTCGGATTCCCAGTCGATTCTTAATTTTAGCGGCACTAAACGTCTGTTCAATTTATACAGTAAAACCAGGGAAACATATTGCGTTGTGAGACTTTAAAAAACCTAAATTTGGTTTTTATTACTCTGTAAAATCCACAAGAACCACTAACGTCTGATAGACGCAGTATTTCACGCAGCTAGCTCTGTTATTTGGACAGTGTTAAAGTGTTATGTTGTAGATAATTAAATTAATTGTATTGAAAATACAGTGAGTTGATGTCGATTTATGCGTTTGGTGGATTAACATTTGATGTTGATGGACAGACAGAAACATATAATTGTATGATTGTTATTTAAAATACTAATCTGGCGCGTACAATGACTTCGTCTTCACTGCATCGGAATAAATTGTACCCAGATATATAAGTGTAGGCATTATGATAGTACACAATATAGTATGTTTATTTTATTGATAGTATGTATATATATGTATACTATAATAAGGCTGAAGTTTCTTTGTTTGGATAATCTTTGGAATCATCTGAATAATGTTCCTACCTAATGCTTCCAACCAGGTTGGTAGCAAAAGGGACACAAATCACTACTAAGTGGTTACTGCATATTCATTTTGAAAATAAACATTAACATCTTAATTTTACACGATCCTTGAAGCATCCGAACTCTGGGACAAACGTGTATAATGTATGTATTTATTAGTAGTTATATTGAAGATCGTAAACATTCTTCACTTTTTTATAATGGCGATGACATTGTACGATCAAAACTTTAAAAGCAGTAATTATTTTGTTCGTATTATGTGTGGCAGGTGCTGTGTCGAAATATTGGAAGTTCCTAAATTGTGATTGTAGAAATATTATTCATATTTTGAGATGTGAGACTTTTGCCCTGCAGTGGGATATAACGGTCTCATCTATTAGTACTACTATTCCTTTTTTATGACTATCTGTGTCTCATACCTGCCCAAAGACTTCTTCTCTCCACGTATCTCTGTCCTGGGCCATTTCCCTCTAGTATTGTTTTGGTATGCATTGTCTTTTTAGTCGCCTTACTTACTGTTGGTCACAGCTTTTTAGAAGGGATCGCGTAATTCAAAAGATTCGATTGATAATCATGATTTATTCTCATTTAATAGCGACTCAAAGTGGTTAGAGCGGAAGCCGAAGCTATTAATTTTTCAAATGCTTTAATGTTCTTACCATTGTATCATATTTTTGTGCGTTTATTCTAGGTCTGCATGTGGGCAGGTATCGTAAAATTATTTATTTATCCCGCAGATGACGCGTAGTAGCGGATACGTATCGATCTGCGTATCAAAAAACTACGTCAGTTTTCATGTTTACTTCAAACACCCACCTCGTCATGTGATGGCGATGATATAAAGGATGTTATACAATTGTATTTAAGACTTAGTTATTTTTTACACAAATTTCAGTTTATACACAAAGTTTCACTCAATGAATTAGTTTTGCCGCTCAGTTAGAGACCGATGACTGAAGAATGTGGTTATTATTTTATAGTAAAATGACTTATAAGTGTTATAAAATTGTAATAAATAGTTCTGTAAAGATGTATGTAACAGCAAGTGCCATTAGGTTTATTAAGCAGCTATAGTAGATGTGAACAAAATATTGAACGAAAGTGTAGTGTCGCTACGAAGCGCGTAGGCTTCGCGTAGTAAACCAATAATACTACGCAAGGCCTACACGATGCCTACGCGAAGCCTACGCGAGACCTACGCGGTTTGATTAATTCATTGTCATTTATTTGTAAAAAAAATATTTACGATATCTCTAGTGTAAAGGCTCTCTAAATGATGTCATATGTTTGCGGGGCTCGGCTGAACAAAAAACCGGACGAAACGCAAATACTGACCGCTGCCCAAACAAAATTAGAAATAGAAACGATTTGCCGCAAAAGCAGGTGCTCGCTCCAACGTATTTGTGAACAAAGTGTGCTTGTTCATTGTTCGATGTTTTTGGCAAGAATTACTAAACATGAGGTGCAAAAAGTGTGTACCTTGATTTAGAACCGCAAGGTGGTCAACTGGGCCCGCAGAGCACTGAGCCCACGGGCTAAGTTGACCATTTTTTTTTCTTTAGGGGCGACTCGACCCAAGGGTCAACCCAGCCCGCTTACTTACCGCCTAAGAGTCAATTCAGCCCGCGGGCGTAGGTACTATTCGGTAGGTTAGGGTTTTTTTTTTATCGACTGAACCTGTGGGCTGAGCAGGCCCTTATTGGTAAATAGTAGTCGTGTGATTAGTGTGGGTCGAGTCACCTATGAAAAAAAACGGAGTGGGTAACTGAACCTGCGGGCTCAGTGCTCTGCGGGCCCAGTTGACCACCAAGCGTTTAGAACATTGGCAGTTAGCTGAAACAGTTGCAGTAGCATTTAACGCTGTTAAAATCTTGTTTATTCATATTTTTCTGAAAATAGTGTTTTTTTTAGATTGAAACTGCTCAATCACCGAAAAAATGCCAAGATCGAGTAGATTCTATTATTATTCCATAGTGACTGTTCAATGGAAACAAACCTCCGCCCAGCACTACTCCATTGATGTATGACGTTAGTTTTATTCTTGTTTTCGCGAAAACACGTCGTTTCTGATCACATAAACTATATGAGATGAATGAACAACATTCGACACGGTCTGAATATGATATAATCACCTATTAGTAGTAGGTAATTAAATCTGACAAGTGACAGCTTAGATTTATGAATTACGGCGGTAATTAATGAATTTTATCTACACTAATGTTGTAACATTCTACTTATGATTCCAATACTTGACTTATAATTACTACTGTTATAGCACAGACAACTAAAACACTCAATTTAAGCAATTGCACATGATGTTATAATATCATTATAATTTAACATTATAACATCATTATAACGCGACCAATTAACCTGGCGAGCCTTATGTCAAAATCCTCATACTAGTTGTATAAAATTTTGATATTAGGCTGGCTTTTGAAAATAGTTGGGTTATACGTGAAAACTTCGTCGAAACTACATACACAAAACTCTTTGGTAAGATCTCGCTCGCTCCTGATTGGCCCTACGCGCAGCTGCGCTCTCATTGGTTAGATTTTAATGGCGGCAAGTTCACTGTGACAATACACGTACCTACGCGTGAATTTAATGTTTCGCAATGTGTTTTGTTTTTAAAATTTTGTTTGATTAATTGCATTAAATAGTGAAGATAAAGTAGTGTATGCAACTGCATATAACACGGGTATTAAAACACTCGTTACTATTATGAAACTCGCTGCGCTCGTTTCATAAACTCACACTCGTGTTTTAATACCCTTCTTTATATGACGTTGCATAAACTACTATTATGACTGTTATCGTTATGTAATGTCATTTTCAAATTGAATTTAGAATAAAAGGTTTGTAAGTGAATTTGCATTAGTTCTATCCGACTCTTCAAAACAGGTGGAGGTTTCTTAATTCGACATATAATTGTAATTGTTGTGTGTTATTTTTTAATTGCAGTTTTGTAAATAATATGCTAGTAATTGTTACTTTAGTCACCTCCAATTTAAATATGTTGTTTGTTTATTTTATTTAGTTAAGTGGCACTAGCGCACACTAACAATCAAAACATATCATGACTTTTAAGAGCATTCGCTCGTAAATTGATGCTATACTTTGTTAAAAACACGGGAGGATTGTACAAGTATTCTTAATTTTATTTAACACCTAAACGTTACTAAAAACAAATGAGTTTCCCTTTAAATAGTGTTTTATTTCGTGAAATAAAAAATACAATTTTAAAGAAATAACTTTGGTTTCTTAAACATATATAGGCACTAAATATATTTTAGAGTTCTTGTGCAAAACTTTTAAAGCTACAATCCAAGTACCACTAACTCCATCTATACGGTGGATAACGAACTAAAGCTAAAGAAAGTGGTTCCAAACTAGTATTTGTTGTTTCTCGTACAAATGTTCTATTTCTATAAACATTTTCTGTTAGGTGGCGTTATTTATTAAACTTGGCATTGAATGAAAGTATAAATAGTTTTTGAGTATAATATTTATCTTTAACGCTATTTCAAAGTAGTTTATTTGTCGCTGCGTGTGGTCCTCTGGCTTACTCATTTATCAAAGAGGACGGTGCACATTTAAAACATACGTATGTATCACAAAAGTATTCAAGTATTATCACAATTTTTTAAAGTGGTGAAATTGTACAATTTTATAAGCTGCACGCCTGCGGGTTCAAAGCATAGCGAGATACGTGATACTTCTAATTTTCTCTTTATCTTAATTTTGGCTCACATCTTGTAAACTCCTTGTCTCTTTCAAACAAGGCTCGGGTTTGAGATCGCCAACCCGCATTAGGCAAGCGTGGTGATGACGCCTAATCCTCGTCACTTAATGATATCTTCAGTCAGAATGAGAGGCCTTGCCGAGCAGTGGGACATTACAGGCAGATACTTTTTTACTACTTGTAAACTCCATTAAAACTTAGTATTTATAAAGTTAAGGACGTCCGAATTTGTTCGATTTTGCAAACAACTTAAAGCAGGATAATATTATACACGTCAAACATTTAAAAAGTGACAATGTAAACAAACACCTAACTAGACGTTCTGAAAACACGGCCGTTGAGACACGACCGAAACGTTGATGTATGCATTAAATGTTTATTTAGCGATTAAGTCCCGTCTAGATTAGCGTTTAGAATGTGTTCCTATATTCATAGTTTAAATAGAACAATGATTTTGTTAAGAGACAATATCCAATAATTTTCTACAATATTGTCGAATTAAACGTTAACTCGGTAACGACTTGGAGTCAACACGGATCACTTGAGAACTGTACACTTTGCATTAAATTTTCTTTGGCTCTCATTTAACGTTACGCCAAGTTCCGTCATTTAATTACGACAGATGGACTTATTCTGAACTTTCAATTTGAATTCGGACTCCTTTGAACGCAACTAGAACTTTCTGTAGATATAATAAGCAAAGTTAGTAGCGGCCATGGAAGACTGCAGTACTTATGATACCATTTGTCGGCTATTGGGTATGGATGTTCATCGAAGTCTCAGAAGCTATGCAGACTTGTCATATCTATTACTCAGAGATCATATTAAATACGGTAATGTTCAAAGTAATTTGAAAAATAAATTTTAAAAAAAACTTTTTTTACGTAACCACGCTGTCCCACTGCTGGGCAAAGGTCTCCTCCAATTCCTTCCATTTATCTCTATCCATAGCCAACTTTTAGTGGCACTTTTTAACTTAAGATGCGTTCCATAACTTCTTCCCTTTTCTTTTCCGTGTTAATCAAAATTAGTCGATTATGTAGTTCCAACGTCTATTATATAATTATCTTAACACTTCTAAGTATGCCTAACGTAACAGCACCAACTTAGTTTGAAAAACCTGCAATCTCGAAATTATTGCTAATTATGAATTTTATGGGAAAAGTAACAGTTGTTCTTATATAATAAGTAATTAAATAATTTTCCAGTAAGTGGGCAATTATCGTTATTAAAGTATTGATATTAAAATGTAGATTTATAATCTTCCTCTTGCACTATATTATCGAATGAAATGGCAAATGACACCTATCATTTCGATACTAGTACGATTTAAGAGATCACGATTTGTACGATTTATGAATACTTAAATGAATGTAACTACACATATCTAAGACCAGCAGCTGAGTTGCAAGTAATGTAACATCCTCAAAGACAAAGTTACACTTAAAAGCTGCAAAAGTAAAGTAAAGAATTCAAATAAAACGTCAACTTCGCTAGAATAGGAACTTTGAAACAACGGCCCGTTAAAAATCTGCATAATCGCGGTACCACAGAGAATTCATTATATTGTATCCATAAATAAATATGTAATATTCGGATGACCCGCATAACAATAGACAATTTATTATTTAGATTCTGCTTATTCACAGCAAGACATTTTCATGTAAATTGACGTTTTTTTTGCGGCAAAACCGGTGATTATGCCTTTGAATGAATGATAAAATAATTGCTGAGAATATTTGAATTTGTTTGGACCATTTTTTGTTTTAAAAATTATAGGGTCAAATACTATTGAGTAGACCGAGTTAGTCGAGTTATTTCTGGTTTTTACAGAGATGCCATTGGTAGCTTTGACCTCAGAATACAGAAGTACTACCAGAAGGAGCATTCAAATGTATTTACAAGCTACACGCTGTGTCCAAAAACTGAACAAAGTCCCCCGCGTAGTGTTGTTAGCTCTCGCATTATTTGCCCATTTTTGGGGTAAATTTTGGGAGTTTTGGAGGTAATATGTTAATAGAATAAAAATTGTCCTTTTCTATATAACTATGTACCTACCTGATTATCTCAAGAAATAGATAGGTATATTAAATAAAACACGGTGTTAAGGTGGATGTTTGCACACTTTTAACGGGTGATGGAAAAACTTTATATGTTTTTATTTATTTTATTTTAAAGTATTCGGAAAACTTACAGCTAGGTACAAGAGTTACATAAAAAAAGAATAATTACTTAAGTCAAAATACATCGAGCAAACTACGCTTCGCTTCGATGGTTTCCAGAACTGTTCCAGCCGTGCTCTTTGTATAATTTTTGTCCACACCGCTTTCCTTTCCTCATCAGCAGGGAAGCTAAAATTTAAGATGGCTAATATAGAAACATAATTTTATACCCGCTCCCCCTCTCCCCTTCTCCCTCACACGCACACCAAAAATTTTTTTAGAAACCTATAGACTAACATACTATTTAATAGGATTGTTAGGTTAGGTACATACGAGCCGCACTTACGCTTTATACTTTCTTTTTTCAAGTTGGTTAATTTTTATTATATTACTTATTAATATTCTACAACGAATTAAATCCCTCAAAAGGTAATAAAAAGAAGGGTAAATCAAAACTCTTATATTGGCAACACTAACATAGATTGACGCATCACTCTATATGACAATTGAAATCTGAGAAAATAATTAAATATTTAAATAAGACGATACCTAAATGCGATACTTACACGTGAAATGTGATCCCTTCCTGTTTCTTTTTCAGACCCACTGCATTTTTACAGGTAGGAACGACACAAGATGGCATAGTTTCGTGAAATTGGTCACGGGTAAAACACGTTAGCGCGTTCCGACGGTCACAAAGTGACTGATCGGTTGCGCATAAAACTACACTATTTAAGGCTAGTTTGAGTAGCTACAGTATTAGGCGCGCTCACGGGTTCTGTAGGTACTTCTGTATTCTGAGGCTTTGACGTACCTTAATCACTACATTATTTCAGATGCCACGATAAAGATGGCGTTCACATACACATCATAATTATACAAAACCTGAAAGCAAATTGGTTTACTGGTTTCTTAAGTTTAACCGAACACTACTCATTTTGAATTCAAACTACGTTTACGGATACACTTCGAGACTGTCTTACTAGTCTTCTGTGACCACGGTTCCTGTAGATGAGCCGAAATGTCAGAAGAAAATGTTAAATAAAACTAGTCTTCTGTGACCACGGTTCCTGTAGATGAGCCGAAATGTCAGAAGAAAATGTTAAATAAAACTAGTCTTCTGTGACCACGGTTCCTGTAGATGAGCCGAAATGTCAGATGAAAATCTATACTAATATTATAAAGCTGAAGAGTTTGTTTTGTTTGTTTGTTTGTTTGTTTGTTTAAACGCGCTAATCTCAGAAACTACTGAACCGATTTGAATAATTCTTTCACTGTTAGATAGTCTATTTATCGAGGAAGGCTATAGGCTACATTTTATCCCGGATTTCCTACGGGAACGGGCACAACGCGGGTAAAACCGCGGGGCGCTGCTAGTGTTAAATAAAAGCTAAGCATATTGGTAAATAATTTTATTCACTTAATCATATCACAGAAACAGAGGTGTAAATTCTTAAAATTACATATCATTCTTTCTCTCTCACCGAACTAATGTCCGTGAAAAGGGGAGTTACTTTCATCTAATACCCGTTTCGTCTAAGCAATGCGATCAAAGCTCGTTAATCACGAGACATCGAATACGAAATGTTGAATAATTAAAACAAATTGTTAAATCACTGGAGACACAACAAGTCACTAAGTCAGACGACAGTAAAACGAGATTTTATTACAACGGACTATCCTTTTAATTAAATCTTCAACATTGTGTTTTAGTTAAACAATGCAATATTGAATCTAGAAAGTAACTTGTTATTTTAATAGTTGCGTTATCGTCGGGTTTAACTATATAAGAACTACTGGTACTTATGATTTTAAAATGTGCCTATGACTTTTGGATAATAACTACTTTTCATTACGTCGAGATTAATTAACCGACTAGCAGCGCCCTGCGGTTTGACCCGAGTTGTACGTGTTCCCGTAGGAGTTTTGGGATGAAAGATAGCCTGTGTAACCTTTCTGTTTAAAAAAACACATCTTATTGGTAGTTCCTGAGATTGGTGCGTTCAAACAAACAAACATAAAAAAGCTTCAGCTTTATTATATAAGCATAGATGAGAAAATAGCCACAGTAACTAAAAGACTACAAACTACACATCATGGTCGATGTAACAAGACTTTTTCTCTGTTACTGAAATATTATTACATTTCAGCATTTCTTTGTAATTAATCATCGTACATCTCTTACCATCAATCTTTAAGAATTCTACAGCCAATCAGAGAACTCCAAAATAATTTACAAATAATTAAAATTTGAATTCAAAACAAACCAACGTTATTCGAAAACAAATAACGCAAACAAGAATTTACATACAAACAAACGTTCGTACAAATTATAAATTCAGAATTCTGTTTGTTTCCTTGACGAAGTTACTGACGGAAATTATTAAGAACTAGCAGCGCTCCGCGGTTTTACCCGCATCCCGTGGGAATTTTGGGAATTTTTATACATATAAACCTTCCTCTTGAATCAGTCTATCAGTTTGTACAGTACAGGTACAGAACAGCGCTCGTGGCGTAGTTTGACTAAACTTCATTGCGATTGTTAAGCAACGTGCAGCTCAACCCCTACTTGAATGGGTGGCCGATAGTGGCATTTCTATTTGAGCGCTACCGTGCTTTGGAGGGCACGTTAAATTGTCGGTCCCGGTTGTTTCAATCGTTAGACCATGTCGGAGGCCTTTAGGCGGTCTAAAAACTCCGACACCAGGGTTGGCCACTTACTCGAGTTTACTTTTTAACTTAAGCGGTGCATACAAAGTAAATAGCGTAACTTTTATAATCGGAACTGATGGTAGCTAAATCTATACTAATATTATAAAGCTGAAGAGTTTGTTTTGTTTGTTTGTTTGTTTGTTTGTTTGTTTGTTTGTTTAAACGCGCTAATCTCAGAAACTACTGAACCGATTTGAATAATTCTTTCACTGTTAGATAGTCTATTTATCGAGGAAGGCTATAGGCTACATTTTATACCGAAATTCCCACGGGAACGGGCACAACGCGGGTAAAACCGCGGGGCGCTGCTAGTAAAGGATAAATACACTATAGACTATTGATTCCATCGACAAAAACGTTCCACAAACGTATTCGAAAAAGGAACGAATACTTTACACAAAGCATTGGCCAAATCATACTCTACAGAGTAACACAACTCCGTTGAATACCTGTAATAGAATCCCTCGGCTTGACCACAGTAACAAAAGTAACAATACATTTCACGGGCTGCGAGCATCTGTGTCTGAATGGAGACGGTTTCCTTCAGGATATCCTTGAAATGAATGGGCTGTCTGCGAGACGGAAGGTTCTGGAGTTTCGTATTCGAGTAATATGGGTTTGTATGTAACTAGGAACGTCCATCGGTTTTACTAACGTGACATTTCCCGCGGGAATTTCAGGATGTAAAGTAGAATTTGACATCTCCTTTGAATGTGTGCAAAACTAAATTTTATTGGTAGTTCTAGTCTAGAACTGCAAACAAGTAAACATCAGCTTGATATTAGTATCGCATAACAGCCACTGCAGAACTTAGGCTAATTTGACATAAGTAAGTAAGTTTTAGCCTGTAATGTCCCACTGTTGGGCAAAGGCCTCTCGTTTCACTGAAGATATCAGTACAGTGAGGAGGTTTCAGGCGTAATCACCACGTTTGCCTAATGCGGGTTGGTGAGCCATGTTTGAAAAGTAGGAAACATGTTTTCGCTCGACCTGGGAATTGAACCCGGGACCTCAGTCTTGGCAGGCGTGACATATTGATCAAAAATTATATTTAGAAACTTCTGATGAGGTTTGACTCATACTCAAACCTTCTTAAGTGGATAGAAAGAAGGTATAGAATACTTAAACCTATTTTCACTAAGTAACAAGGAGGATTATATTATAGGCAAACCTTTAACCTCCTTTCTTAGTAGGTACCAAGGAGGCTTACAATATTTAAACCTCCTTCCTCATTGGGTACCAAGGAGGCCTAAAATATTTAAACCTCCTTCCTAGGTAGGTACTAAGGAGGCTTACAATATGTAAACCTCTTTCTTTAGTAGGTACCAAGGAGTCCTACAATATTTAAACCTCCTTCCTGAGTAGATACCAAGGAGGCTTACAATACTTAAACCTCCTTCCTTAGTAGGTACCAAGGAAGCTTACTTAAACCTCTTTCTTATACCGTAAAAATCCAACCAATCAATGATCAATGATTTGATGAAAGTTTTATGGTTTTAACAGATTATGAACTAATGAAAAATTATGCGTTAAATTGTGAACGATTTGTTCAGTTCACATTCTATCGCCTGTTTATTATCTTACTAGTTGGATTATAAAGAAACAAATTCTTTCTCTCTCACCAACCAACAATTCGCGTTTACAATCCTCCGGTGATGTATAATATTATGTAGGTACTCTTGTATTTTATGTGCTTCTACACACATTATACTCAACAATACAAAAGGATGTTAATGTAGATGATTCTACCTTGCTTGCGTAATTGTTATATTTTCCGTATAACAGATGTGTCGCCATAAATACTTCAATGTGAAAATGACAAAGAAAACGTATACTCATTTAAATTAAACCAGCTGATACATTTCAAGTACAATACACACACATTTTACGCTTCACACAAGCTCTTTCTTGTATCTCGTTAAGAAATAACTTCTCAATATTTTAAGGCTGAGCGCAGGCTATAGCCAAACATATTTGACTTTTACGCTCTACGAAAACGCGGGAAATTCTGTGAAATGTCATAGCTCTGTTGAACACAGAACTCCGTGCAATAATCTGATAGTGAGTAATTTAAAATAGTAGTTTATGCAACTGCATATAAAGAAGGGTATTAAAACAAGAGTGAGTTTATGAAACGAGCGCAGCGAGTTTCATAATAGTAACGAGTGTTTTAATACCCGTGTTATATGCAGTTGCATACACTACTTTATCTTCACTACTTAATCTTCACTAAAATTAACAAAATTTTAAAAACAAAACACATTGCGAAACATTAAATTCACGCGTACGTGTATTGTCTGTCACAGTGAACTTGCCGCCATTCAAATCTAACCAATGAGAGCGCAGCTGCGCGTAGGGCCAATCAGGAGCGAGCGAGACCTTACCAAAGAGTTTTGTGTATGTAGTTTCGACGAAGTTTTCACGTATAACCCAACTGTTTTCAAAAGCCAGCCTAATATCAAAATTTTATACAACTTGTATGAGGATTTTGATATAAGGCTCGCCAGGTTAATTGGTCGCATTATAATGATGTTAAAATAAGATTTTTTGATATCGATGTGGATATTATAACATCATTTAGTGTAGATAAACAATGTTACCACATACCAGTGCAACAGTGAAAGATTTAATTAGCTCATAAAACGTTCAATCATCATTATGTTCATTCATTCTTCATTCGTCATTCTTATTTATTAATATTTATATCTATTTTATTCAGAATTTTTTTGTGTCATTGTGTAATTTCTCTTAAAAAGTAGTAGGTACACGGAACTTTGTGTTATTGGCGCAATGCGTGCCTTCACAGGTTTTCATGATGCTTAAGTGAGTCTTAACACTGACTTGACTATAACTATCTTAAGATTGCTTTCTAAGGGCAGGTTATTTCAGCTTACGCTCACTTACCAGTAAACGTTAACATCAAATATCAGTCTCAACAGACATAAGAAATTACAAAACATGGCTTTCTATTAGCCGCCTAAATAACTTTCATAGACTGTTATTTGTTGTATTTAAGAGACATTTAACAGCGTACGTACTCGTGAACTTTTTAACGAATGCATCTTACGATAGCCAACCGTTTGGAACAACCCATCCTAATAAAGTAAACGTCAGTCGCACTGATTAGCGTAGCGTACATCTTTAGTCAGATCAGTCTACGCCCGTCCTAACATGACATTGAGGATCGTTTTTCACTGGCTACATAAATCTCTGAGGGAATATATCATCGGGTATAGACGGTTCAATCGAGGAGGTCCCATTAGCCGAGTTGAGCGCGTCACTCGCTCAATGGAAACTTTACTGCGTAGATTTATTGCGCTAACTTGTGTTCGCGCCTCCGTTTCACTTTCAACTAGTAATTGTTGGATGTGATAAGACTGTGTTTCATCAAAAAGTGACGATTACAATAATTATATTTTATCTCAGTTTTGTCATCGGCCAGCCAAGAATATATGTGTCCTGGCAATCTTAGATAGCAGATGGAGTTTAAATATTGTTTGAATGTAAATAAAAGTAAAATATTCCGTTCCTGTGACTGTTATCATTAATATGTTTGTTTATTCTGTTTAGAACTGATATTACTCGTACAACATGCAACAAATGATTGTGCTTACCTACTAATGATCATGATAATGTTATCGTAGCAAAGATTTATTTATCAAGCAAAAAAAACTAAAGTTGTTCTTTTGATTATTGTCTGAACCAACAACTTCGTACTTAGACTTTACTCGAAAGTAACTCGCGAAAAGTAACTATGTCTGAGTAATACGTAATCACACCTAATCAACTGAAGCGATTGAAATGAAATTTGATACAGAGATAGTAAAGACCCTGAGAAAGACCATATACTACTTTTTATCCAGAAATTACCACGGGAACGTGCACACTGCGGCCAGAACCGCGGGGAGTAGCAAATTAATATATGAACCCATGGATGATTCACACAAACACTCTCTGCTCTAATTACTTGCCGTATCCACATGAATCTCACTCCTCAAGGACAACCGAGCGTCGTTTATGTAAGTTCGTAATTACTTGATCAACATTCCTTTGGTCGGAACAGCCCCTTTGTACCTCGAACTCTGCTTTACCAAGCTTTAATTGTCACATAATTACTTGTAATTAATATCAAGAGACGTGTTTTGTGGCCACTCTATTTGATCGTCCACAGAACAGGTGTTTGTGGGAAATTGTTTTCATGAAAACTAGGTAACACGCGCTCAGTGAATATTATTGTGTATTGTGAGTACAGCTTTCGTCTTTGTTGCTAAATAGCTTAAATTAGGAACGCGAGCGGTTTGCATAAACATTCTTAATTTTAATAGACAAATGACGGTCGTTTTAAATAGTGTTCTATTTCGTGCAATATAAAATACAATTTTGAATGAACTGCGTATGTTTGGTACACAACGTTCTTTGACTGACTTTTGTTCAATTATTTAATCTTACAAACAAAAAATCTGTTAGACGTCTTGTCTCTAGTGTACTCTCCGTCATATGAGTTCCTAGACCAAATTACTATCTATCTACAGTCGTAGCTATTGTGTGCTCTACTAACTAAACACCCAAGGCTGTTAGTTGTTCCCCTCTAAATATCAGTATTATACACATAAGCAATTCCTGAAATATTACAGAAGAGAAAGGAAAAACAATCTCATTCACGATGCTCGTTCACATTAAGTTATTGCTAACTTATTCCATCATATTTTCATGCAACTTCCGTTCTTAGCTAGCTTGATTCTTGTCGACTATAATAAAGACATTGAACCGACAATAACTATGTCGTATATTAGGCCTATTGATATCGGACAATCAAAATAAAACATCTCAAGGGGCAAAGACAAGAATGTTGGGGTAATTTAAAGGTCGTGCCACAAAAGAAAGGAGAGGCAATATTCCACATGTAATGCCCATACAGAGAGGGTTTGGGCTCACCTGCCTGCGACACTAGTGCTATAAATCGGCCCCGCTCGCTACTGTCATTGAACATCCAATATACGAGAGTTATAGGCCAGGAAATTAATTCTGTCGACACAAGTAGGGTTACGCCGGAAATACTAGGGTACACATTCTTTTGTAATTTTCTTGGTAATATGAGTGTAATAACTGAAGTAAGATCACGCGAATGTTTTCACGCGATATTTGGACTTGATTATTGTTATTACAGAGTTATTTGTGTAACTAATAAATTAATATACTCAGCATCATAAGTTTATCAAGATACAGAATATTCAAGCTAATTCATTTAGTTAATTAAAAAGAAACCATCTCATATTATGTATGACACGGTATCTATAGTGAAAGTGGCAGCCATTTGTTTATTTTCCTTATATTTTCCATAGTTTTATATTAGCTGGTCACCCCAATAGCTGCGACAAACGAAATTGATTTTTTCATAAGCCGCTTAGAAAACAGACACTAGAAAAATACAAACTACGTTCGATGGTTTATTTGTCACATAACCTTTAATTAGATGTTGTATTTCACCAACATATACCAGTGTTATGTGTATTAATATATGTTTGAGGTCGTTATACAATAGAAGTCGAAAAAAAAAACTGCCTTAAGAACTAATTAAACCTTTATTCCTGGTCTTCTTCTTATCGAGTGGATGGTCAACCTGACCAATCCTGGTGTCAGAGTTATTGAGCCGCCAAAGGCCTCTGACTATTCCTGGTACAAACTTATTATAATATCAAACATTTTCGATGGAGAAAATCTATATCAAAGTTTATCTATATATCGGATAGTAGTCGTTACATGAGCCATGTTAGAGGCCTTTGGCGTCTCAATAACTCTGACACCAGGATTGGTCAGGTCCACCATCCACTCGATGAAGAAGAAAAAGATCTACCTATATTATAAAGTATGGTTACAAGGTATACTGTGAACAACGTTTTTGTAAGTCTGTTCCTATTTCAAAATGAAGACATTGAAATGATCACTCTGTTTATTGTTTTTTTTTTATAGTTAACTAGAATATCTGTATAAATAGTAAACTTAAAAACACAGAACGTTTTTGTATCAGAACTAGCGTCTCATTTCTTTTGCCATCCCATTTAACGTTTACAAGGGTCCTAGAGTGTAAGGACTGGGTCTAGATATTTCGCTTCCTAGACAGGCGTTGGAAAAACATGTTGTTACACGAAGTAAAGAGCTGCGGTCATTAGAAAGACGCACTTGGCGATTCGCCGACACTGTCTACGATCTTGTTAAATGCTCCACTGAAATATGTGCGCCTGGTACTTTGCTGTTTATGTGCGACAAAGAGTTAAAGAAATATATTTAAAAAGGAGCATTTATTTTTATTTTTGTGTTACTACAACAAGTATATCTTTAATATAAACTTTGGGGTTTGAAGGTTATGTAAGAAACCTTCTATAGTAAGTAGTATTTTAGGTGTTGGTAAGAAGCTGTATCGTAGTAATAAAATAACATTGAATTAAATTCAGTTCAGCGACCTCGCTGAACTGAATTTAATTCACCTTATAACCTGTTATCACCTGATAACGTCTAATCTGCCTCACTGTACCGATATCTTCAGTGATATGAGAGGCCTTTGCCCTTTGACATTAGGGCTAACAGTTTACTTTACTTTACTTATGCATGCTTATACTTAGTACTAGCAACTATAAGTAATTGAACTGAATTAAATTTGAATCATTAGAGAAACCATTGATCAACATTTCTGAAGGTAATTAAACTTTTAAAAATTGCTTTAATATATATCAAAGATGAATTGTATAAAATATATCATGCAAATTAAATCCAAGTGAATGTTTCAATTACTTATGCTCGCCTGGGTATATCTAGAGTTCAAAACTTTCCATCTTCAGATTAATTGAATTTAAAATTTTAATTGAAAGTCAATTTACATCAAATTGTTTCGAAATTAATTGAACTTTAGTTAACAATATATCTATAGAATATAGAACAATGAATACCAAGACAACAGGAAGTTATTCAGAGTTACGTAACATATAAATGCATCATGATCATAGTTTTAGTAATATCGGATGGTAAAATGTGGTAGTAAATCATATTATTACTTGTAGCGCTAATGGCGTTTGATAGTGATGTTAACTCATCCCGATTGTTAAGCAAAGAGCTGCACAGCTCCTACTTGGATGGGTGGCCGATAGCATTTCCTTCTGAGTGCTTAATTCAGAGGGTACATTAAATTGTCGGTCCGGTAGTTTCAATCCTCAGACCATGTCGAAGATCCCAATAATGAAAATCCCAATGTGAAAAACCCGACATCAGGATTGGTACGTAACTCCTATCGACACTATATTTGGTACTAGCAGCGCCCCGCGGTTTTACCCGCGTTGTGCCCGTTCCCGTGGGAATTTCGGGATAAAATGTAGCCTATAGCCTTCCTCGATAAATAGACTATCTAACAGTGAAAGAATTATTCAAATCGGTTCAGTAGTTTCTGAGATTAGCGCGTTTAAACAAACAAACAAACAAACAAACAAAACAAACTCTTCAGCTTTATAATATTAGTATAGATACATGTAGTAAGAACCTACATTGCACAGTTCAGTATAAGCTGTATGGAAAGTAGTAGGTAACTACAAAGTTCTTTAACAAAGCCTGTGTAGTTTTTGAGTAATCGTGATTGATCTGTGAACGGAGATTAAGCGAGTTGGTGGCAACCTAGATAGAATAAGGTTATCTTCCTAGACTGATTAATTTATTACTGGACGAATGAGCGAGTCTACCTAGATATAATAATGGTATCTAACTAGACTTTGTTAAAGAACTTTGTAGTTACCTATTAGTTTCCATACAGCTTATACTGAACTGTGCAATGTAAGTTCTTACTACATGTATACCAAATATAGTGTCGATAGGAGTTACGTAGAGCAACGCAACTCGCATTACGGCAATACCTGGTACACGACATGGGCGGACCTCGCCGAAGGTTCTTGGAATATATTGAATACTAAATTTAACCGACAATACAATTTGGAATCTATTTCTGGATTAAATTAATGGATCGGTTTATTGGTTGTTCATTACGTTTTGTTTGTATGGCTGTTATTGGTGAATGGCTTAACTACGAGTATAATATTAACGTAGATCGGTTTCCATAGTAATGCATGTAGATATCTAAAGACTTCAAATTAGTTTAGATATTAGTATTTTCCATATAGGGTCTCTCGTTTTCCATATGTTGCTATTATATATAAAGTATATTGTGTAAAAAGAGTCTTTAAACTTAAACTTTTTTGTAAGTACTAAAATTAAAATGCAAAAGATAGATCTAGATTGAATGTATTGGGTAGGACCTTTGTCCAGCTGTGGGAAGCCACAGTAAACACGAAAAAAGTAATACAGTACAAAATCATTTAACACGTCTTCCTATATCTCTATCGTATACATTTCATTCGCATAACAAATACTCTTAATAGATTCTTACAAGTTTATTTACTGAGTTTCAATGTGACAATAGCGCCCTCGCTCCTGTGACTGGCATCGCTTCATAATGGCATGCTCCGAGAATTCTGAGGGGCCAGGAAATATCAATCGGTTCAAATTGTGCCCCCTGAGGGAGACCTTGAATGCCAAACTCACGACTTACCTAATGATGCATTACTCTGAATCACTGCGTCCCTATCTATCCACGAAATCATTTATAACACACTTACAACCTTATGCTCTAAGCAATAAAGTTGTATCGAAGAAAGTACTTAAGACCTTTTTGAAGGAAGATGTCGTAAGCAGGTTACCGACTGCTCCGAAACTATTCGATATTATCGAAATGCCAGATTTAAGGAAATTGTGCGTCGGTATTTACAGTGACATTAGAATTTAAAAGGAGAATGTGCAACTTTTAACATCAGACACAATATAGTAATATCTTTGATAAACAGCTGACTGCATAGATAAGTCACTGCGTCGTCAATATTGAGCGACTTTACACGCTTCTAACCGGTTAATGCAATTATAAATAAATATACCCGGACAAATTCACTTACGGTTAATTAGACCCAAACTAAGCTCTAAGCTTGTAATATGGAATCTAACTAACTGATACTACTACATATATATATATATATACACAATTACTTTTTAAGAATATATAATTGACACCCAGACGTCGTCGCCAACAACTATGTCTTCACATATTGTTGACTCCGGGCGGGAATCGAACCCGCAACCCCCGACACAGTAAGCGCTCTCACTGCCACTGTGCCAACGGGCTTGTCAATTAAAAGTTATAGGTAAGTTCGACATACTTGGTACATAGTAGGTTACTTACTGACTTCTTTATTTCGTGGTTGTCAACCATGGTGCAGGATTTTTGATAGAAATTCAGTTCGCCCTCTCGTAGCTTGTATACTGGCTCACTATCAGCAACGTTCAACATTACTGAATGCTTAATGTAACAGTACACGTTAATCAGACTGAACTTTAACACAACAAATACGAAAAACGCTTTCAGACGTATAACGTTTTCATACAAAGTAACCTTGAAAATAAATCCGAGCGTGCCCGGTTGAGCAAACATGTTGCAGAATGTATGTAGGAAGTTAGATAAGTTCGGTACAACGTAAACTACGTTACAAGGGCTAATCCGCGGCCGGTGCGAGCCGTGAATCAGGCGACGAAGCGAAACAAAGTATTCGATAGAGTCGTTATTCAATCAAACAAAAAGTAAATTAACAAGGAACATAATGAAATATAATGGGTGATGCCTAACTTAAAACAATGTTAGTAACTTAGTACAAGGTTAGTGGAAAACTGAAGTTTTTATACCGCCTAAAGACTTCGAAATGGTCTGCTGATTACAACAACCGGTACTGACAATTTTATGTACTCTCCGAAGCACGGTAGCGATCAGAGAGAAATGTTACTATCGGCCACCCATCTAAGTAGGCCACCCAACCATGCTGCACGTTGTTTAACAATCGCAATATGTACGCGAAGTGATGTTACTTTGTCAATCTACGCAAGTGCTACGAGTGCTACGCTTTGTACCGGCATCGCACACCAAATTATCGGGTACTGCTGGAGATGTCGTGTCGTATCGTGAAATTATTTTTAAATTTCACCCCTCATCCTCTTTCTTGTAAACTACAGAGAGACTGTTGGCTGGTATTTGGTTTGCTTGACATTACTTATTATTTAAAATTTGAATTTTGAACATTATATATAATATTTCACCAGACTCTTCTCCTAGAAGTCTTGTTGACTCTTTCTCTTCTCGTAGTGTACAAATAAAGTATTTCTTTCTACTTCATCATCATATTGCAAAACAAAATTTGAGAGACTATGTTTATTTGAAATCAATAGATTCCAGTATGTACTTTCATTTGCATAGGACTTCATACAGAGTGTCCACTTTCGTAATGAAATTGGTCCATCACTCTCTATAAAAAGCTCTATATATCAACTATTTCGTTGACCCTTTGCTCTACCGATGCGGAAAATAGGAAAACAAACACATTTAGGAAATTTTTACACCTGGTCATAAACTGTTTTTCCTTATATAGTATTGGATGTCCTCCTCACTGTACTGATATCTTCAGTGAGATGAGAGGCATTTGCCGAGCAGTGGGACATTACAGGCTTATACTTTACTTTTAGAATTGGATGTTCTAAGAGATTCTATAAATATAAAATTTATACAGATATCTTCGGTATCTAAGGTATCGATGACGCTAGACGTAAGGTAAAATAAAAAATGTCAGATAAAAATGTAAAATTAAAGCAAAGCGTATACGTAAACGTAGTTTCAATTTAATACACATTTCAATAAGTTTTACTAATTGCGGAAGCTTGAAAACTCGCTCCAACGGCGTATCTTTCAGTTATACATCTTTTAGCTATCAAATGGTTGGTCACTTTCTGACATACGCAATTTTCCGCAGAGCAAAAGAGATAAAACACATTATGACAATGGTTTAGTTACAGAGCGTTTTTTAATAAGACGGGTACGGTATTTAATACCATTTTCTTACATCACAATGGAAAATAGAGTTTCCAAAACAATATAAACCTCTCCAAGTGGTTCGTTAACCTCCAACACAAAACCTCACCTCACAACGCCTCCAAAACTTAGTGCGCGATAAAATAAACGGTTTACAACATACTTGATGTTCCTCGGACGTGAATTATAGATAATATGTTGTTATTACCAGCGCTGGGCCTTTAGAGCCACTCAATTTCGTAACGCGCTTTGTTCTTCAACTAATGTTGGGTTCTTTTCTCAGTTTTATTATTAGTTCCTCAGAAATATTGCTATTACATGCGTCGTGATAGGCTTTAGTGTAAATTGATTTGGTAGGGCTGTTGTGGTGGGTATTACGAGTTGAACAATGTTTTGTGGTTGTAGAGTAATAAGTTTTGGAGTATAAATCGTTTTTTGGAACGTTCAATAAATCTGCTTTGGTCGGTAGGTTGGTAGGTATGTACACATAATAAGCACTACCGTGCTTCGGAGGATACGTAAATCTCCTCCGATTGTTTCAATCGGTAGACTATGGCGGTGGTCTTTAGGCGGTCTAAAACTCCGACATTAGTGTTGGTCACTAACACAAACTTACTTATACTTTTTTAATGTAATGCGATATCACAATTACTAACTTAGATTTTATTGGTGACATCGCACCCCCAACCGAATAAAGCGGTAAAGGCTATTACAACCTTTTTGATGTTTTTGCATTTTCGTAATCTAGAAGGTCAAATACATCTTCCAATTTTTTTTCATGTCATTATTTAATCATTTGGTGAAAATATAAGAAAGAATTCTTTATTCGCTCAAGCATAAAAAAAATATCATAGCTGAATATTAGCGCATTGAACGCATACGCGTGTTTTACTTAGAAATTAAATATGGCACACCTAGCAGCAACGTCTATTACCACTTTATTCGCGTGAAAATAATTATTTGCGTTTGGCGTATTAACTGTTACTGCACTTGCCAATATCGTATTTGAAACGCAATAGCTATAGCCATTTTATTCCACAAATTGTTTTTTTATTACATTAATGTAACATTCTATAACGACTCAAAAATGTTCCCATTATTTTGTAATCATTGTTTACGTGTTGGTATACACAATATTTTAGAGTAAAGTAAGCTAACTCTCCTAAATGCGCGCGATCTAATTGGTTTCCGTGGATCACTTCCCCGCCCCGCCCTCTTCGGTTCCGTTTCGATTGTTTACCTCATCACGGGAATTAGTACGATCTTGTAATTAGACGTACGCGCAGTGACAGGTGTTCCGCTGTAGAAGCAATATTGGTAAACATATCGTCAATACGATAAATATAACAGGATTAATATAATTAGTATGGAGAAACGAAAAATATTCAAAAATCAACGCGTCCGGCGAATGCTTATTATGGTTAATGAGGACAGCGGCTCAGATAATGGTAAGTTCTAATCTATATAATTTCGAATTGTTTAGGTATACAATCAGTTACGTTGTGTGCCTCTATTTCTTGACATTTTTTGTCTAGATGTTGTGTTATAAGGGTTACGATTGATGACACACAATAATAATCTAGGTATTATTATTCTTTGAATGTAATTGCATAGCGAAAAGTCAATGACCCTACTCATCACGGAATCTCTGTTATTTTAGATGCTAATAGCCTAAAATTTTGCATGGGGGTTTACTATGGGACTCTTTATTATAGGTACTCGCTAAGAAGGGGTTTTGTGAAACACCCAGGGTGATAAGATCATCCACTTTCATCCTAAAAGAAGCGAGGGCGGGCCGCTTGTAAAAATATAATGAGTAAATAGTTAATTTGATTTATAATAAATAAATAATCCTTGAAATTTGACTGATTTTACGATTTAGAAATAACTAGTGTTCATGTATTATGTATGTTACAGCCAAAGTGATAAATGCGGCGATTACGCATAATGACCGGTCATTGTACATAATAACCGCTCAATTAGGTCAAAGTGATTAGTAATACAAAATGTTATCACTGATATTTATGCATAATATCTCATGGGAATTTGGTTAAAGTGATAAAATCATAAATTCTTAAGTATCATAATTAAAAATAACATATTCTAACCAACTGTGATCCTCAATTCTGTCTCGGTAGGTTAGGATATTTATTTTTCATGGCATATCTTGTTTATTTTTATTACATTATACATAATGAAATGAATGACCAATTATTAACTTTGCCTGTATTATAATAAATACACACATCTTAAAAGATAACGGGTTTATTAGTAAGTTCTCATACCAATTCTTTATTTTTAGATAATAACGAAGAAGTTTCTGTACAGCCAACCAAAAATATCCATTCAGACGATAGCGTGACTACAAGGGATAATGTAATTTTACCATTGGATTTAGAATACATACCAAGTCCTGATCGGGGGAATCAACTGTATTTAAAATATCTGAATGAAAATACAAAATCACCCTCAGCAATTTCGAACGTATCTGTATTTCTAGAGAATATTGATTTTATCGCTTCTCCTAAGATCATTCACAAAGTTTCAAGCAATGTAAGTACTCCTATCGGAAAAACTACATATTGCCTAGAAGGTGAAAAAACATTATTAGATCTCGATACTCAATTTTTTGTACCTCAATCAAATCAAAATGAACTCACAGAGTCACTCGATCGATCAATTATTGAGGTAGGGCAGGAAATAAACCAAAGCGATGACACCGCTGATACAACACCGGATTCTCCATCAATAATCCAGATACCTCTTGAAGACCAATTACAGAACGACATTTGTGATATTATGCAAGATGATTGTACTGGTACCACCAATGATAATTGTAACGTTCTTGAAGATGACAATCAATTAGGAGTTAACATGCAAGAATATGCTCCTATTGATTCCCCTACCTCTCCTGATTCACATGAAACTTCAAGATTAACTCGAAAGCGTTTACGGCATGAAAAAAAATGGATTGACAACAAGAATAAGAGACTTAAAAACTGTGGTAAAGCGTATACGTCGGTGCGATCCAAAAAGAATCGTCCTGTTAAAGCAATTAAAGATATTTGCTCGTGTAATAAGCAATGCTATGCAAAAATTAATAGTGCCATAAGACAAAGCATATTTAACAACTTTTGGAAGTTAGGAGATCACGAAAAGCAATGGCAGTATATTTTAAGGTATGTTAGCACAGAAGAGGTGAAGAAAATCAGCGTTGTAAGAAAAAATAATAGAACGCAGACAATTAAATATTTCTTACCAATTGACACAAATAATTCAGAACAGGTTTGCAAAAAGTTTTTTGTCAACACATTATCTATTTCAGATAAGTTTGTTTATACAGCTATAGATAAAGGGCACTTTGAAAATACTATTAAAGATAAGAGAGGACTTCATTACAATCGACCCCAAAAAATGGATATCCTAACTGAAGAAAGCATAATAAAACATATAAAAATATTCCCGACCAAAGAGAGTCATTATATTAGACAACAGTCGAAACGCCTATATCTTTCACAGGATTTAAATATCAGCGAAATGTATCGACTTTATGTGGTTTGGTTCAATGAAAATAGAGAAGCTCATGTAAATGTAAAATTAGCAACAAAGAATCAGTATCAAAAAATATTTAACACAAGATTTAATTATTAAACATAATAAGATTATTTACACGCCTGAACAGATGTACGCCATTATTATTAATGCTAAAAAAACTGGAGAAAAGTATGATGTGAATGCAATGAGTCAAAGTGATTTTTTTGATATCAAAAGCTTGACCAGTGGGAAAAATTGGATAAAAGACTCGAACGGCAAGAAAATTTTATGGTCTAAAATAAAGGAGGTTTGTGCCAAGCACTCGGAGCCAGACGTTTTAATGTTTAAATATGAGTTTGATGACGAATATTCTACTTTACTAACACAACATAAGCCAAAACAACGTGGTAGAAGAGCAATTCCCAGTACTCCAGGTCCATCATCTTCTGTTGATGGATTGTTACCAGCCTATCGCAAGCCACTTGAAATATCAAAGGCTCTCTATGATGACTTGATGAGCCTTTGCAATAATAACGCCATACCGCCTGCTTATCAGGAATTTTATAGACAACTTAATTTTGATACTGAAAATACCTCTTCTGTTGATTTTATTGATGAACAAGATTCTAATGACGAAAATTAAAATTGTATAATTATGATACTAAATTTTGAATTGAAACTACGTTTAAGGATACACTTTACTTTTATTTTTCATTTTTATCTGACGCGTCTCTTTTACATAAACCGTGTTCACAGAAAACTCCTATGACCACGGTTCCTGTAAAGGTGTATCCGTAAACGTAGTTTCAATTCAAAATGAGTAGTGTTCGCTTAAATGTAACCAGTATAATACTGAATATGAATGCGTATAAGTAATTATTGTTTTTGTATGTGCACCAATTTTCAAATAATAAACATTTAGAAATTACAATTTTTGTTACTTTTATTGTCTCTACCAAATACTTAATAACCTCAAATGTAGGATTAAAAATAAATTTCCTTCAAATTGTGTAAAAGATACGTTGTTATTAACTTTAATGTACAAATTGCACAATGCCTATTTAGTTATATTAAGGCAAAGAGGGTTGTCATATTATATTACTTCACATTACTAGTTAGCGATCTTTGTCGAATACAGTTGCTAAAGATTCTTACGTCAGACTTTAATCACAACTATTTACAGCGAATAAAGCGGTTATAGACGTTTACCAACTTGATTAGAAAATCACATATTCGTATAATACATTTTTTAGAATATCCGAGATCTCCTTTTTTATCCTGACTTATAAATTTTATTAAATTAATCCTTAAAAAAATATCTTTCTATCGACACCTCAATCACTGTAATCGGACCATAAAAAGTAGAGTTATTCAATCCTAACAGTTTTTATTTGTTTCTGAAAAGTGTGTTTTTGATATAACAACTTTATTCGGTTAGGTGTGCGACATGTTTTTAAACTGTAATAGGTTAAGTTGTAAATTACCCGAATTTCGTTTAACCAACAACGGTCAATCTTCACAAACTGTGAGGAATCCTTGGGCCCCGTCTGTTGGGTGACATTCCAGCGGAAGGGATGAGAGCAGCAAACATCATCAAAGGGCTGTGTCTCACAATTTGTCGTCCCTTGATTGGGCACGTACCCTGAACACACCTGTGTCACCCCTAGCTAAGTGCCAGCCCCAAACAAAGGACTGTTGTGGTACAAGTTGAAAGAACAGTACGAAACTATGTAACAATAAAAATGATTGGGTAATTTTATTACATTTTGTAGAATAATTTTGATTAGCAATACAGATTAAACAATTTAAAAACACATTTGTGTCTTGAACTTTTCTTCTAGAGTTTTCTACTTATAATAGTCTCTACCAAGTCTACCAAGTCTACAATATTGACTTACATAAGTTTATAAAGACCTTTAAAGTAAAGTTAAGTATTAGCCTTTAATGCCCACAACTGGCAACCAAAAACGCTTAAAAACGCCATATTGTCCACTATTGTACCACGAGACAAAACGACAGGTGCGCACGATTGTCAGCGCCACTAGAATGCTTGATGCAAGGGATTGAGTTTTGAGCTTTTACCGACAACCAGCGAGTAGTGGGGGACTCGAGTGTGGCTTAAAAGGTGTTCTTTTAATTCCATCGCAATCCATTTGGGTGACGCGTGTCACTGCTTCAACGCAGGCACTACATTTAAACGCGAGATGGGTGGTTATATGTACTCACTACTCATGCTTGTAGAAATATTACGACTCGATAACTATATAGTTTAAATGTACTCACACGGGTTTTTTCGCGTTAGAAAGTTAATAAAGCAAGTAATAACTTACTTTTAATTTCCCGACGTTTCGAGGGGATTGCACCTCTCGTGGTCGCGGGTGAACGAAGTTATTACTTGCTTTGTATGTTTACGAGGTACGTTGAAGGAGTGTCAAAGTTCATAAACAGCGACACTGTGTAAATTATACATTAATTTATAAAATGTATTTAGTACAATGGCCATCAAGGTTTCAAATATCCACTACTGGACAAGGGCTTCCCCTATATTTCGCCACTATGACCTATTCCGCTATTACCATAGCAAAAACGAAGCAAAAAGATTGACTATGTCTAATTGAAACTCAAATAACATAGAATTAATACATCAAACTATATTCTAGGTACGTTTATACGATTCGTTTATTAGTAAACAATTAAAATAGCAGTGATAAACGATGGAATTCCTCTGATATTAATGTGGGGGCGGGCTGCAGCCGGCATTGTTGGCGCCACTCACCGGCAGATTTAATGTTCGACGAACCCTGATTTATCGGTCTGCTCTGTACTGTTATTCTGCAGCCTTACTGCTAATGCTGCACTTATAGTGTGAGCTATGATTTTGGTCAAAATTGACAAGAAATTATGAGTAGATATGTAATGATATTAATCTATAGTATTGCTCTGTACCTAATATAAAACATAGACTATCTTGGGTTGTACAATATGTAATATTAATCTTAAATTTACGGTCCCTTTTGTCAATCGTTTGACCAAGGTGGAGGCATTGAGGCAGTGTAAAAACTCCAATACCAAGGTTGGCTACTAACCCACTCGAACTTACTTGTGAATTTTCATGATTGCTCTGTACCTAATGAAAAACATAGTTGGTTTTTTAAACGCGTGTATATTACGGCACCTGTTACAATAGGCACACGTAATACAATCTTGAATATTAGTAAGTTAATAAAAAAGGTATGCTGAGGCATCAGCATACCTTTGTATTTTTTTTATTTCTCATCTTCAATTCATATCTTTTATACCAGTTCAATATTTTGTTTCATGACTTGATAATATCGACTTGAATCCTAAAGAGAAACTTCACTTACAATGTAACACCTTTATTTGTACCTTTCGCAAAATAAATGAATCAATTTAAATTATGGTGGTTTCAAAAACTTAGTACTTAGGTTGGGTAACCAAAGCAATGTTTATGGTATCGCTTCCACTGCCATTCGATCCTAAAGCCATGCTTTTTGGCAGGCTTCGCCTCGTCACAGCAAACGCTATTGTTTTCTTCATGCTCTACTCTATGCTAAGTGCCGCTCTGCGAGGGAGGATTTAGCTTTCACTTGCAGTACAATCGAGGGGAAAAGTCTTAATTCCATGTGCTTAACATGTGCGAAAATTTTACTAACATATTGTTACTAACATGTGAAAAATCGGTTGTAGATTTTAAGGTTTTGGTAGGTAGGTACTGGAACATAGCTTGTAATAATTATTTTGTAATTTTTTTCAATATATTAATTAGGTATGTATTGAATATAACTTATTTTGCAGTATTGAGATTATAATATGATTTTGATTGTAAAATAAAAAGTTTCCGTCGGAAAAATAGTGCTCCTGATGGTACACAATGGTGATTTAATTCCGGTAATAAAATTTTATAACGTACGACACGAATGTGCTCGTAAGAGAATCTATTGAGTTTAAACTAATATGAAAAATTCTCAGACACCATTATGTGAATCATAAAAGTTTAATTATTTTGTTCATGTGTTTGTTAGGCGAGAACTATGTACATAATTACACACGATTATCGTCGTTAAACAAACGTACGGCTCACTATTCATAATATTATAATTACAAAATATCTTACAAGTAATATTATAAAGATAACTATTGTTAACATTTGAGTGGTTTTAAAGACATGGTCTGACGATTGAAACTACCGGGACCGACAGCTTAACGTGCCCCAAGCGCGGTAGCACTCAGATAGAAATGCCACTATCGACCACCCATCCAAACTGAGAATATACATAAACTGAACTTAATGGAAAACTAGCGAGATAAACAGAAAACTAGCATGACACATAAAATTATCTTATATAATTATATATCAGTTTATAAAATATCCAAAACAAACACAATAATGATCGAACATTACGTTATTAGATAGACAGATACCAACACTAATGTTAATCTATATATATAAAAGAAAGTCGTGTTAGTTACACTATTTATAACTCGATAACGGCTGAACGGGAGGTAGCTTAGAACCAGGAGACGGATATAGGATACTACTTATCCCATATTTCCTACGGGAACGGGTGCGCTGGTGGATGAAACCGCGGGGCACAGCTAGTAACCATATAAAAGACATAGACTTATTTAAACAAAGTACGTTAAAACAAACTTCAAACAGATCCTATTTCATCATTCCTTCGATGAACAAACTGAAATCCTAACTATAGAACAGTGTCAGTTATCAACTACATTAACGCAGTAGCACGCCTCGATACTACGCCAGATAACTTCTCAAGACGATGTCTAAAGAAGATTTTCTTTGCCATTGAAGGGGAAAATTATCTTGATCGGATAACAGCCCTTCAGTTTAATTATTATTGAACTCCAATACCGTGTTTATGGTAGGTATTTGTTGAGTGTTGTCGCAAGAAGATTATTATCTAAATTTATTGGTTTGACAAATATTGCATTTTAAGACACCTCAGTTTATCTGTTCCTGTATAGAAGCAGACACGTGAAATAAACATGTAAAATAAAAGCGAATTGTATCCTTGAACGTCGTTTCAATTCGAAATGAGTAGTGTTCGCTTAAACCTATGAATTCAGTGAATATTGCAATTCTATGCAGACTGGGACGCGGTGTAACTAAAACACTGTTAAAATGTGTTTTGTTTCTTTAACTCTTCGGAAAATTGCGTATGTCAGAAATTGACACACTAAAATGATCCGCACTATGGCCCGCAGGGTTTATTATGTATCACGACATTTGCTTAAAAAATAATAAAATAATGATATGATAATAATGAACTATATACTTACAGTTTAATTATGCTTTTTTAAATCTATGTATATAAAATTCAAAGTCCTGACTGACTGATAATCAACGCACAACCTCAACCGCTACACCTAAAAACATGAAATTTGGCAGGAAGGTTCTTCAAGTGACGTAAGTGCACACTAAGAAAGGATTTTCGAAAATTCTACGGGAACGGGCTCAACGCGGGCAAAGCCGCGGGGCGCTGCTAGTCGCTTATAATTGCAACGTTGGGCATTAAAATAGTAGGCAGGATCATTTTTAATTAAAATATTTTGCCTAAAGTGTACCTTCATTATAATTATAATACAGCTTTACTTGGTAAAGCTAAGACAAACCTCATACAAACATAAGGGTGGCTCAGACGACTTAAGACTTGTTGCGGTCTCCCTGCTATTACATGTCACCCCTAAATTATTAAATTTTACCCCAACTCATTTTCTACCTTACCCCTTTTACATAAAAACTAAATTCGCCCAAATAAACTGTTTGCAACCAATGTGAAATATGATAATTCTTGTCTGATGATGGTATTCATAGTTGACGGTAAAGAAAGAAGCCATACAAAGTGTGGGGGGAAAATTAGTGCGACGTTTCATAGGATGCAATATGAGTGTTCGCTTACCTTAGTCGAAGATTTAATTAAATACTTGTTGTTAACGATCCGCACGGGTTTTAAAGTTATTCCTAAGGAAAGTTTATATAAATCATAAGTTGTTTTTTATATGTAAGGATAGATAATGTTCCACTGCTTGGCAAAGGCTGCTGGTTAGCTCTACCACAGCCGTCTATGCTCACGGAAGATATCAAAACAGGTATTTATGAAACATAGCCTTGCTTATTTGTTGAACCTAAATCAGAAAAATACGCCCATACAAAAAAGACAACAAACAAAGTTAGGCTATTTTTAGTTAGAACATTTTTTTCTGTCAGTCCCATCTAGGTACGAATAAATTTTGTTATTGTATCTGAGTACTGAGTACACATAACATGACTTGGTTCCCAAAATGTACTTTTTATCTGTTTGGATTGTTGCCACGGTTTTTTGTGTCAAACAACTCAACACAACATAACCATAAACACGACTATTGATGTTCACTTATTTAGGTTAAGTCATACACAAAATTATGTAAGCTAAGATGTATTTCCGGTTCCGGTTCCGTAATCCTTCATTGTAATCGGCTTACCGTTTTACGGACTACAATTCTTTCAGAATATTACGTGTATGCTATTTAAATACCTATCTCAAAATACCTCTATAAAAATCGTAAATGATATGGCAAGATTTTTTACGTAATATTGTGTTATTCCATGGCCTGCTTCTGAGAAATTCGATTGCAGATTTTAAATATACAGACATGCTCAGGTTTCATGGTACAAATTAAATGTGAATTGTCAGTCGCTATTTCGATTGTTCAGGCAGCAAAAGGAAACCCTCGATGCAAATGATGTCGATGCTGGCTAACAAAAAATATTTAAGTTTATGTTTTACTTTTTAATTTGGTAACCGTCCTGTACTATAACATCCCCTATAAAGCTTATTGGAAACCTTTAAGACAGTCTTAATCCTCCGCCATCAGGCATGGTCATGCTTGATTCATATTAGATGCACATGCAAGTATCTAGTAATTGCGACAGAGAATGTTTACCTTCTACCAATGACTATAGATATAGGTACATACGTCATTTACAACTGAATTCGGTAAACGTCCCAAAATAATTTTAGATTAAAAAATAGTACAACTGAAGCCATATTTGTTTTGTGTCGTTTCGAAAAGATCGAAAGATTTTCGGACGGTTATTTCAATAGTTAGAGGATGTCGGAGGCTTTTAGGCGATCTAAATCTCTAACGCTAGGGTTGGTCACTTTGTAAAACGAATAGTAAGTAAGTTCGTGTTGGTAAGGGGGCAGCCCTGGTGTCGGAGTTTTTAGACTGCCCATAGGTCTTTGACTTGGCCTACCGATTGAAATAAAACCGGGTCCGACAGTTTGACGTGTCCTCCGAAGTACGGTAGCTCAAATAAAAATGCCAAATGAGAACGAATGAATGCAATATTTACAATAATAATTTCAAGTAAAACTGAAGCCCTATAAAATAGCACATTAAGCGTCTTAAGTACAAATATTGATGCCTTTTCATCCTTTGCCAAGCCCAGGGGTCTCGTAAGCCATATAATTCAATTACAACTTCTGCCTGAAGGAAATAAATACGTGAAACAGTAAAAAAGGCTTCGTAAGTATTGTAGCGAGGGTTTTTAGCTTATTAATGTGAAAAGTTGTACACGACTTTATGGCGGCAAATATGAGTTTTTAATTCGAGGGTTTTATGTGGGATCTAGGCTTTATGTCTGTGTAGTATATTTACCTGAGGAATACGTGAATAGAAGTCTTATTTGAATAGAAAAGTAAACAAAACAATTTATAGCTACTTTATCTATACTTGATATAAAGCTTGAAAAGTTTAAGTTTCTTTTTTGTTTTTTTGAACGCGCTAATCTCAGAAACTACCAATCTGATATGATATTATACTTTTTGTAATTACTAGCCAATCTCAACAGTATGGTTCATCACGAAAATCCCACGGGAACGGGCATACCGCGGGTAAAATCGCGGGGCGCTGCTAGTCCTTTATAAAGTACTTAATGATGCCAATGGCATACTTAGACTACACAATGGTATCTACTGATCACGATTGTTAAATAATGAGCAGCTCTGCAACTATTTGGATGTGTGGCTAATAGTGGCATTTCTATCTGAGAGCCACTGTACGTCTGAAGGCACGGTCTAGTTGTTGGTGGCCTTTGGGTGGTCTAAAACTGCGACAATAGGGTCAGATCAAATAGGTTAGTAATAATTGAACAACTTACCTTATTTAACTTGTTTACGTAACTGCGTATGCTTATTGCTACTTTAATACGAGTAAGCATTTAATTAAACAAAAAATAATCCAACACAATAGTTGAACAATATTCTTACATGAATTTCATAACACGTTTTAAATTAATTTCAGGTAAAAATGTGCTCGAAATAAGGAAAGGCCTTTTTATTGGTCACGCCACGCTTCATTGTTTATTAATTTATGGCCCAATAAAGGTATCGGTTAAAATTATGTTCTTTGTAAACTTATTTGTAGGGGTTGAATGTCCTTTATAACTAATAGAAAAACGGCTTTAATAAGTAATTACTTAAAGTAGGTTTGTTGAATTGAAAGTGTGTTAAAATTTCAGAATAAACAAGTAAAAAAAAGTTTATAGAATACTCTGTGTACATGTGTAGGCATGTGTTGTGTTCTCATGTGTTGTGAATGATATTATATTTAATGAATTAAAAAAGTTATAAAATAATGCATGTTTAAGCGTTATTTTTTATTCAAAGTAAAAAAAAACAAAAGAAAACTAACCATACCTCAATATATTACGTCTTAACATCATAATACCCAATACATATTAAATTGGCAGCTAATGATAAAAAATACACTCTAATCTGATTTGCTTTCAATCGAATCCTGTCCCCAAACTAATTCAGAACTGAAAGAATTCGTCGCAGATGGCGAGTAACTTCGTACTAGATAACTTGTACTATTCAATATAGGAATTTAACCAGTTTGGCGGCGAGGGGTGCCATCAAAGGGCGTAATTACAGTCCGCAGTGACGTCATAATCTGAGGCGTAATTTCACGCTTTCACTACCCCCGAGGATGTGAGAAAAAATTCAAATCAGTGGCGTGTAGGGGTTGTTTTATTACTGTTTTAAATTCGAAAATATGAAGAAGGTATTTTGTGTTTTATTAAAATTGTCGTGTCATTTTGTGGTACGGTGCCTTTGGAATTTCAGTTATGTCTATGTAATTTGTAAATAAAGACGTTATATTCGATTGTCTTTGAATATTATTACACCGTTTTAAGTGTTTTTATCCACAGTTAAGTTCTAAAAAGCGTGGTGATTACGCCTAATCCTCTTCACTGTACTGATATCTTTAGTGAGATGAGAGGCGTTTGCCCAGCAGTGGGACATTACAGGCTAATACTAAGATCTAAAAACGTGCACTAAACTGTTATTCGCTACAACATGTTTATTTCAAAGTTCTTAAGTTAAACATCATGAGAGTCCAACCGCGGACCGCTAGTTAGTTCTATTTAAAACACAATTTACATATTTCACATTATCTAATAGATACGAATAGAACTCCGCAGACGGTCTGTAAGGGAAACTACGAAATTAAATTTCCACCGCACCGAACAGTTCCTGTACATAATCACCTCTAATTGTACTCTGCCGAAGGGTGAAATTTGCATAATTTTTGCTCGCTCGGTCCCACGAGACCGCTCTGCATAAATAAATATAAAATGTATCCACTGATACGAAACACTATCGAGTCCAAAAGTTATATTCACACTTTATCGAAGAGACAGATTTTTCTTCGCGAACTCCGAAGGAATGTATAGCGTAATTTTTGTTTGAAACTTTCGTTGAATCTCGGAAAACTTTCTGTCGATTCATCATCTCGGTATTGAGGGAATCTATTGAAACGTTTTCTGATTATGTTGCTGATCAAAATTTTATAAAAAGAGATAAATTACTTGTCAGTTATTGGCATTTATGTGGTCATGTATCTATTAATCATCGAAATATCCGTTAGCCATGACTTGACCGCGCAAAGATATCATTACGAGATGTTAAGGATATTGGTTTCAGTAGGGTTAGAAATAGAGTGTAAGTGACTTGTAAATGTTTGAGTAAAATTAAGATTACCGTAGATCGATCACCACATGCACCATATTACGGAGACTGCAAAAGTATAAAATAATAGCTAGCTGCATTCAGCGAACAACTGCAGCTGTCAACTAATTAGGTGACAAAGACATCGTTACTAGATTAGACAACCAATTAGGTGGTGGTTAGGTTAGGTTAGGTTAGTTATATATTTAGCGACTGAAGTTAGAAGAAGTATATAATATAATAGATTCACCATAAATAGTGCTTCATGTACAGTTTAACACCCTTTTAATCATCATCGCCCACTTGATGGGACATGGAGGGATTAAATCTGGAGAAAGTAAAAAGTGAAAAACACGAAATGTACACAATCGATAGGGTTCCATTGTGCACAAAGAGTGGTTTGTATGCGGTGCGCTATCGTTCACTCGAATATGAAGCACTCTCGGTAAAGGAATCGAATTTGAAGCAAACGGAACGAAACAAAACTAAAGGTGTGTTTTAGAACAAACATTGCATTACCACAATAGAACTAATTCTTGTTAAGTGTGAATTAAGATATTATATTCATTGTTTCAAATCAAACAAAATGTTAAAATGTTAAAAACGAGTAAGCGCCTTTAAAAAATAAACTAGATTTAGAATCTAATGTCACAGAGACTCATGTAGCGGTCAAACTTTCAATATCTTTCTTTTTGCGTCGGAGATAAAAATAGGATAATCAAATAATTATAAGCAATATTAAGTGCTCCCGTAAATTGGGTAAGTAAGTAAATTCAAGTAGGTTAGTGGGTATTCAATGCACACACATTAACAGGAACACGTTCTAAATCGTCGATTGTTTGACGTCGGCATTAAAACAGCGAAATGTCAATATTTGCCGGGAGAGGTAGAACCTGGAGGGTGGAGGGCTGTAATCCCTTCGCAAATACTTCTCAAATACTAGGAGATTCTGCCGATGCTACCCTTTTGCTACTCTGATGCCACTTGAATGACGCCTTTTGTTCCAATCTCATTAATGAACACAGCCGCCGTGACTAGCACAACGTTGACATTAAAATAACAAATAATTTATTATGAAGAGTCTTGACGGGGGCGTCGATGTGTTCATTTTAAATAATTTGTTGCATAATATTTTGAAGTTTGAAACAGATCAAAATAATTTAGGGTGCGGTACTTTGTTATTAGTTTGGAAAATGATTATATGTTTACCGTTCGCTGTCAGATTTCAGAATATGACAGACTATTTTCATTGATCATTAAAGTTCAGCCCACTCTCCCCTCACTATATTTATTGTAGCACATTTATTAATATCATCAATAAATATAGATTTCGTTTCTTTTGACTAGTAGTTATTAAGTTTACTCAATCGTACCTTAATACTTAGTAGAAAACTGTTTTATTTCTTTTATGTAATACGTGTTATAACCAAAAAGGTTTCTACGTCAATTCAGGGTTCTATTACAAACAGAAAAGCTATTTACAGTAACAATTGAACGTGTAAATAAACAAAAAAAACATGTAAATCTGCAAGACCGCGACCGCTATCAATTCTAGCCGCAAATTTTCCCCGACGCACCCCACCGAATTATTTATATTCACGATGTGACATATTACTCGCACTTCACCGCCATGCTTCTCTGTTATTTATAGCTAAGTATTGAACACTGGAAATGTGTGTTTGTATTCCACATCGGACATGAATGGACGTGTCATATAAACAGATTGAATTGACACAATTTATTAAAGGATTTGGGTTCAATTATTCTTTTTGTGGTTGAAAATGTTCGGGGTTTTATTTGTGGAAAGATAAACGGGTTTATCGAAATGCTTTTGGAATTGAATATTCGTCTACTTAGTATTCATATTGGTAGTGAATTATTCATAATGTACAACCAGTATAGTGTGCAAATACTAGTTACGATAAATAAATCTCTCCCCTTATATTAAATTCTGCTAGTAAACCAATAATTTTGTATTTCCCCGCTTATTCATGTTTTGCGTTAAACTGTCCGTGTCGTTTTAATATTCTAATTGAGCTGTGAAACGTTTGACTTTAAACACAGGGTGTATGACACTCTTTACATTTACTTTGTATCAAGAATATCGCAGCCAGTAATTAGATCCCCAGCTAGACTGTCCTTTGTTTCATTATTAAAACTGTCATTCCATTTTCAAAAGAGCTAGGGTTTGTTTGGTTTGTATCGTTGCCAATCAAACTAATAATCCTATATTTTGTATTTGTTAACGCTGACACTAAATATAGCCCTCAAATCGTAGTATCCAAAATAATGTCAGCCATATTCAAACCACTATACTAACTAGTCTATGCATTTTTAACCAAACAACTACAAAAGCCTACGAGAAATGCCACCCGTCTACGAGCTACATTACTACGAAAATTTTGCTACAGTTTCGTAGTCGCGTAGTCAAAGTTACAAAACAAGAAAATAGATACTATTTGGCTCGGTTGCATCAAATCAGTTGTTAAAGTAAAGGTTACTGTCTAATTTGACAAATACAATAACGTTAACTTTAGCAGTGACGGGATGGTGCGTTGCATCAGCGTATTACGGCGCCTTGTTAAAGTTAACAGGGTTGCAAGTCAAATGAGATCTTATTATCCCGAGATCTGAGTATGGGAATATATTTTAACATGACAATACCTGAAAAAAATCTATGAATTGTCAATTTTTGCCGTCAGTGTCACTGTTAGTCAGTGTAATGACATAATTTGATGTCAAAACTGTGAATAGCTGCTGGTTTCATGTTCATTTTCGTTTAGTTTGAACTCTTTGAACCAAGTTTGAACTTTCGTGGTTATTTCACAAATCTCATAAAATTCACAAAATAAATTCATTTCATATATTTCACGTGCAACAGAAAATAGAAAAAATGGAGAACAATTTGATAGTTAACCTACAAACAAAGTAATTGACAGATAATTACGCTAACAATAACACTAACTGCCGAACAGCGAGCGGTTAAGATTAACGGTTAAGTTATGACGTAATTTAACAAATGTTAAATGATGCAACTCATTTTTTGGCTAACCGGTACTTTAACAAGTTTGTAATTGTTAAAGTATGTTGATGCAACCGAGCCTAAGTCGTAGTTCAGTAAAGTTAGCTTCATAATATATTGGTATTTACTTTGTAGCATCCTTAAAGATTGACGTCAAATCCATACTAAATACAACACAAAGATTTCTTTGTACTCTTTTCACATAACGTCTCTATTATTATCGCAGAAGTAGTCAATTTTCTTTTGTGATGTGGTCGGTCCATTAGCCCATAAGTGCCATCAGTATGTCATCGCAGTCTCGGTCCACGCGTGTTAGTAAATGTCCTGTGAAGTAATATATCAGGGCTTTCCGTATGGATGCATTTTAGAGCGTTTAGTTTGTGCGATCTAGTTGGAACTTCGAACTGGCTTTGTATAAGTTATGGGTTCGATTTCAATTATAATATTTGCTAGTATAATAAAGCTTTTAGAAGAGCTAAATGGAAGAGACATTTTTGTTTGTTTGATGTAAAGACTAAAGGCCTTCAGAAAAAAAACCTTCATTTAAAATTGTTTTCTGTAGACCTAAGTCAATATTATAGACTTGCCCCAAACACAACAATTGTTCAATTCAAATATCTTTATACAATTCCATTCTCAAAGCTCCATCGCATCATTGTGTAAACAACCAAGTGCATTATCTCACCAACTCACCCACACTAATACAAATAAAAACACCATTTGCAACTCAGTTTCGAAGTACCTCAACAATAAGGATACCCTCTCCCAGTGTAAAATCAAATATATCCATTACACATCGCTTTATTCCGACTGATCCTTATAAATTTTCAATTTGGTATTCAGGAAGACGCAGAATGCATTGAATGGGATGCAAGGACGCCATGGGGTTTTATTGTGGGTCCTTCGGGACGCTTGATAAAGGAGATGAATCGGTTGTTTTTACTCTTGAGACTCGGTACTTTGTTTTACGGTTTAGGAGACCTGCATTTTTAAGGTATAGATTTGGTGCATTTGAAAGACTCGAAATGTTGGTAAGGAAATTGTATAATGTGAGCTGAAACAAGCAAGTAGTTAACGCCCGTACTCAGAGACGAAATATGCTTCTTTAATGAGTGATTTTGACATGCAATGTATGAAAAATTAAGGGCCGACACTGCGTAAAGCGTGCGTACGTCGCGGTTCCATACAAAAGTTAACAGTCGCGGGTGCCCGCGGCGTGTGGTTTCATACAAGAGTTAACCGTAGCGTGCGCCCGTCGCGTACGGTTTCATACAAAAGTGAACCGAAGCGTGCGCCCGCCGCATGCGCACATGCGCACGCGACGGGCGCACGCTTAACACAGTGTTGGCCCTAAAACACGTAATTGTGTTGATTTAATGAACATCTCTGATTACAATATGCTGTTAAATCCATTAATCTATCATGGGTAATTCTAAGAAACAATAGGATGAAACACACTTTACAATATCCTTTAAAATATTTTTATATTCGTGATTTTATGAGAAAAACGTTGTCGTTCTTTCACAGTGTTAAGAAATGAAATACTGTCGTAAGTAGCTCCGAAAACTTGCAATGGCACAATTCTATTAAAATATTATTCATCAGCCCTCTAAAATATTCTTTCAACTTCAACCTTCATTCGGTCTCGTTTCAAATTCAGGAGAAGCCAGGGGAAATACCAGTATGTAAGTACTGTACGTTTGAATACCTTACGTTACATAGAGCTGGTATGTGACGGTGAATTTTATATAAGAAACTCTCCGCTATGCATGTACACTGCCTTCTCCATTGGACTTGCTTATTTATAAAAATGTATTATTAAATTTGTATGTCTAAGTTCGCTTTTGTATTGTTATATGTTAATATCATAAAATGTTCATGTTGCCATTTTCTCTGGTCCACAAAATTTTATACTAGACGAAATCTTTAGTGTTTATTTAGCTCAATATAACGTGAATGAGCAAAGTATTACAAACCAAGGAAACAAAGGAATATATCCAAATAATGTTATATTTATTTATCCAGCCAATCTTCTAAATGTGCAAAAATGCATCTAACTATATACTTTTCTTTACTATTTCACATTGTGGCGTTTTATTAAACCAGAACCTAACACTTTTCAAGCATAAATCATGGAGATTGGTCGAAAATGCTAATTAATTCTCCTAGTTTATTGTTGACTCCTGCTCTTGAGGTAAAAAATGCATCCTAAAAACCACGAAGCAGACTGGAAGAGCACAAAGCCCAAATTTATCGTTCACCTCTTGTGCCCGAAACACACATACATGGATCTAAAGCGGATCTGTCTACTGGATATGTCATTCATTGTCATTATACGTCTCTTGTCTTTTCTCATTGATTAAGAATAGCGTTGTATCTAATCTTTGTTAAATTGTCTTATGAACTTTATCTTTAAGAAAATATACTAATTCACATCCACATTTAAAAGAAACACAATCAAATATCTTACCACTTTATTTTCTAATAACAAATTCATTTTGAAAACTAATGTAAAACAACATCGTTTTTTTTTTGTGAAAAGTGAACTGTCACATCCATTGGTCTGTAAGCTGGTACTATCTGGTAGTCCACGTAAACAATGCACCAACACTCGTGTAACTTTCCCTTTGTAAATGTATGGAATGCTTTTCCAGATAATGTATATGAACACGTGGAGGTATTGAGGTACATTGTAGTGTAGTTTTTGAAACTGTTTCAAATTCAGAATTATCATAATCAGATACTTTACAAAGGATTTAAAGGAGACATCTAAAGTATTTAAAGTACCTTATTAGATAGATTAAAGTAGCTTATTAACAACTAGCCCGGCGAGTTCAAACACTTTGTTGTTTCAATTAAGCTTGTAATCTCGCTCAAAGTAACGATGCTTAGCTACATAAAAGTAATATTAAAATAACTACTCTTCATATACCTAAAAGTCTTATTAGGTAACACGTTTCATCAGATCGAAGGTAAATCCGTTTACATAAAACCATTTCACCCTTCCGAGCTTCCTCAAAGATACATAATTGAACCACTATCTTACCGTAGGAAATCCTCTTTTTTAGCTATCAGCTAAACTCTGGTAAAGCCAACACACGTCAGGTAAAGCACCTATATTTACTGTCTCAGTCTTCCGCGTTATTTCGCAGACCCCTACTGATCTTGTAATCCCTTAAAGTGCTCCAACTTAAGAAATAAGGGTCAAGTTTTAAAAGCATTCCGTCTGCCGTGAAATACGGCGCAAGCCAGGGGAAACGAGTTAATTGAATATTTTAACTTAATACTTATTTAAAATATTAAGAAGTTTGGAATCTTTAGCTGTGGTGGTGGGGATTTTATATTTGTTTTAGGATCTGGCTGACGATCAAAATATGTTAGCTTTATAAACGTACTTAGGCTAGCGCTACAGTTGACGGAAATTCCGACGTTTGGGGAAAACTGGTCTTCTGCGAAGTGTGCCCGCTATTTAATAACACATATTGTTAATTATAAGCATTAACATGTATTGGATTCCGCGATGGACTTTCCATTATGAATAGCGCTGGCCATATAGGCCCGTTAAGATCGAGCAAACTCACAAGCTGTGAGCTAATTCAATAGAATAAGAGAGTTAACGAGTTATTTGGCATCAATGAAGTTTGCGTTTATAAAACTCGCAGCTTAAAACACCTTTTTCTCTTCAGAAGCAATCGTCTTTTGTATAATCAACCAAATCTTTTGACATACCAAAAGAAAATAGATTATAAATTCAATTAACACAATAAAGTAAAAGAAACAAGTAGAAAAGGATTCCATAATCAAAGTACTTATATCAGTTAAGTATTTATCCGTAGAGTTCTGGTGACAATGGATCGGTTTAAATACATAATGAGGGAAACGAAACACCCGGTGGAACTCCTTGTAACTTTTTAATAACTCTCCGTTTGTACTAACGTTTATTTAAGTAATTTAACTTTTTTGTATAGTTTTTTCCTTGAACTATGAAGGCGACAAGTAATTAGAAGTAATTAAAAAAGTAGATTTAGTTAAAAGTTTTGAGGTTAATAATAATATATACAGTATTGATTGAGAATGTTTTATGATGTTTTTTAAATATGATAACGTTTATATTGTGTGGGGTATTATTTCGATGTTTTATTTTAAATACCGTATAGTTTTTCGGTGACGACGATGTCTGGGTGTCAATTATATATTTTTATGAAGTATTTGAGTATGTATAAGTAATAGTATCAGTCGGTTAGATTCCATAATACAAGCTAAAAGTAGTTTGGGTCTTATTAACCGTGTGGGAATTCGTCCTGTACGTCCTGTAAACGTCCTGTAAATATGTATTTATTTTTATTGAACATAAGCCTAAATTATTTTTATGACGACAGTCGAATTAACATTAGGCATACATAATGTAACGCTGACTGATGATTTGACTTCATTTGATTTAATTTGACTGATGTTTTGATTTTTGATGTTTTTATTGGCAAGCGACTGACTCCGCGTCTAACTTCTGTCTAGATCACAATTTGACTACATTTAATATTTGTATTTAAAGTGAATACATAATTAGATATGTCTGTTGCAGAATATTTTCTTAGATACAATAAAACTGCATCCTAATCGGCTTTGCAATACGAGTACGCATCCAATTTAACCCACAGATTTTACCTAATGAATTACGAAGGACGCCCCGTAAAGGATTTTATGAAAACAAATGAATGAAAAGCACTCTATACAATGCAAACAAAATGCCATGCAAGTAAAGGGGCTTTCTCACTGTTCGCAAGTTAAATACCTATTGATTTATTTTTCAAATTGATTTAAAAATATTCAATGAGTATGGGTGCAATTCTTCATGTATGTTTTGTTTTCTAAGGTAAGCCTGTCTAGAAAGTTCTTAAAAGGATGAAAATACATGTGGCCTATTCTTGTTAGAATTTATTGAACTAACAAATACATTAATAAGGTTACGTTTATTCTACAAACATTTTATCTGTTGCATGATTTAGAAAAGTGTTAGTGTATGTGAAAACAAAAAAATATCTATATATAAAGCGTCAGGATTAACACTAGCACTACAATGTAGCAGTACTCTTGCTAGATCAGTGTCTAGGTGTTCTCCCTGTTCCAAATTTTGCCCCCAAATTTAGGTCTTCTTCTTCTTCATCGAGTTGATGGTCAACCTGACCAATCCTGCACGGGTAGCATGACAAGTAGACATACAAATATGTCTACCATCTATGGCGCAAGTTTGACGTCATCGCGATTTTGTCTACAGTAGCTACCGCGACATAGATTTGTCTTGTCGCGTACGTCATTTGTATACAAATGTCTACGCCCTTGAGCATGACGACCATATTATGTCTACGTCAGAGACTAATTTGACTTTGACATTTCAAAGTATACAAATATGTAGGCTACCCTCCAAGGTGCATACAAAGCTTGTCTTCGACTCTTTTATTATATTTTAATATTTTTGTAACAAAAACGAAAACAAGAAACAATAACCACAGACAAAAACGCACTGAAATGAATGAATGGCGAATGAATGAAATAGTGTTGTGACGGTGTTGTGCTTCAAAAAATTTATCGGTAATCATGTGTGACCATGTTAAAAATATAATATATTTGTAAAGGGCAATATTTCTATGTCTTCCGTAGCGAAAGTTTTGTATACAGTAGAGATTTTCGCTTCCTGTCATTATGTGCTCGCAACCGCGCCATAACCCGTAGACAAGACAAAAGTTTTAACCCTATAGAGATATATGTCTACCAGTGTTCATGCTACCCGTGCAGGTGTCTGAGTTATGACGCCAAAGGCCTCCGACATGACTCATGTATCGACTACTATCCGTAGAAAATAACCGGGACCGACGGCTTAACGTGCCCTCTGTAGCACGGAATCATCTGACTTTTCGGTCAATCAGGTGATTCGACCTGCAATGCCCTAACCAAACTGAGGACAGTCTCACAAAGAGATTTTTGTGAGATATTGTCCCCACCGGGAATCGAACCCGGATCCTCCGGATCGTGAGCCGGGTGTCCAAACCACAAGACCATGGAAGCTGTTAAATTTAGGTAAAGCTAGTGCCTACTCATTCCTCATTTAAATATCGCGGTCCAATGTAAAGTGGCTCTTACTGCATTCCAGCGGATCGAGTCGGCACCTCACCCGGAGTTTGAATCTGAACAAATTAAATCAATTAACCAACAAGGTTTTTGCGTCGAAAAATGTCGCCCATTTGTTAGTATTAACATTGTTTTTTATTCGCAATGTTTTGCATTTGACCTGAACTTCAGGCGCTTTGAAAAATGAATGCAATTTAAACAAGTTTTGAAACTGGACTTTTTTGTGGAAATAGTTGTGTTACAGCGTTGTTTCAGGGTTTAGAGAACATGTGTTAAGTGACACCTTACATTTATAACATTTTGGTTGCTATTTTACATTCTGTTCAATCTAGGATGACGAAACTGGATACATTTCTTGTTGAATGAAATTATAACCTATTAATAGAAATATGATGGATGAATACTAAGCAACGATTAATATACGACTAAAACATAGAAAATATTAAAAAGTGCATTCTAATGTAACGTTTCTTTGTCACGCTCTATTAAATTTAAAATAACGATTTAATGAAAATACCCGTAAATTGGACGGCGCTCTGTGAAAGGAATCAAAAATAAAATCATCGATTGTGCTGGAACGTGACAACGGGCGCTCGTTCAATTTGCCCGTATTTTTCGAATTTACTGTTGCTTTCTTTTTCCGTAAACAAGCGTTTACCCAAATCAATTTCTCTGAATTCCACTATAAGTACATATTTATTTTTAAATATAGCTTTGATTTTTACATTAGGCTGATTTTAGTAGCCAGTAGAAATAATAATACAAGACTAGCTCAAAGGATAAAAATCTTGCCAAAAATCTACTATAACCCGTTAGTTGAACAAAGACATCTATCTACTATCCAAGCTCGTTTTCACTCGAACGGATATCACAAAAGCGCACAAAAGAGGTATTAATACCAGTTCTAACTCATTTTTGAAGCTCTAAATTACAATCTTTGTGCGACAAACAATATCGTTCACCTGCAAAAGGTTTTTGTCGCAACTTTGCATATTCAAATACCAAAAGTGGAGTGAAAGCGCAACTTTACCGGTAAAACATTTTTGAGTTTGTATAAAAAGGCGGGATGCCCACAGACAAAACCGCGAGCAAAAAGTTGTAGAGGAAACAAAAGCAGGGCGGCTCGTTTTGTTCCAACTCCGGAGTGAAAACGCGCCGTTTGATAAATACTTTGATGGGCTGTTTTTATTTATCTAGCTTTTAAAGCAAATACTCAATACGTAGAGAATAATACAAAGGATAACTGAGGAAAGAAATAACACGGAAAACTTAACAACTTAGCAGTGTTATAAAAACATTTATAATACAAACTTCTTAATATTTCATCGTGCAGTTTCAACTTCTACAGACGTTATCAATACAACCTGTAGCGGTTACAAATTAAAGCTTGCTCAGAAACTTGAAACAACTACCATCTCAAGTAAACAATATCCACAAACAAACCTTTGTCATTTAAATAACATCAAAAACACCAAACCTCAAACGTATTTTCTTTCGCAAAATATTCTTTGATTTAACCTAAATAACTACAATATTTCAGCGATTGTTTCAAAGCTTTGACCTCAACAATACCATTCCGATAAGTAACGGAAAGCCGGACGGTTCAATTTCAAATAAGGCAAGCCGAAATTTCAAATGAAATATTTATACGTTTATACCAGTACCGCCAACCGCTGAATGGTACCGGTTACTAACCGCAAGTACTGTGATACTAAACTATCATAATACCCCTTTGAATACAATTGGTATTCAGAGTTTATAAACTATCTTTACTTACGAGTATATTAATCAGAGGTAAAGTTTCTAACTTTGTTTGTTTGTTTGTTAGGGCTTTTTTCAGGAACTACCTACCGATTTGAATGATTCTTTTTGTAATGAATAACCACATTCAACGTGAAGATTATAAGCTATTTTTCATCCCGAAATTCCCATGAAAACGGGTGTAACCCGGGTAAAATCGCGAAGCGCTGTTATTTAAATTATAACAGTGAAATATAAATTACTTCTTAGAAACAACAAAAACTCTCTTCTTACTAACAACAAACTATGTACTTAGATAAAATAACTAATGGATATAATCAATTGAACTTAATTAGATGTTTGTTTCGGTTCACAATATTGTTATCTTTCTTGGCACATAATTTGTATAAAGACGTTGTTTATAATAATCACAAATTCAGATAATGAACGCCTTGAACTTAGTGGAGACGTGTTTTTAAAACGTTTAGTTGAAATAAAAAAAAACAGTGCTATAGTAAAAACAACCATGCTACTTGAAATATTAGTGATTGTATTAAGGTAAAGTCACCTAATTCCGTGGTATTTTCAACATAACAAGGAAAGACATAATATATGAAGTATTGACTGTAACTTAACAGTGCTTTATCTGGTGTCATTAAAAACGGTATTCTTTTGACTACCAAACTAAATTAAAGTTAAATATATTTTAAATTGATTTATAGTTTAAAAAAAAAAAATAATGAAGTAAGTCCGAAGCACCTAATTCCGCGTTAAAAATCTTAATTCCGCGGCATGTGGTTCCTAAATCCGAGTATAAAAAAATGTAAAGGGAATATTTTAGTATCACATAATTTACTAATTCGATACACAGACAAAAAGTGTTTTTAGCTATTGTTTATCTGAACAAATTGTTAAACATAAAAAAGAACACCCTGTGATTTTCTTATATTATATCGCGGAATTAGGTGCTCATACAACCCAATCCCGTTGCAGTCAGTTACATAGTGCAACGGAATTGGATTTCAAACTTTGAAAACACTATTCCCATTTCCGAGTGTTAAATAAATATATTTTTTTAAATATGTTTCATACAGATAAATTTTTATTTATAATATATTTTTAATCATCAACAAAATTGCATTCATTTACACAGGTAATTTGTAATTAAATTAATATTACCTGCATCAGTTCTCCATACAACAAATTAACAAAACTCGTAAAAAGAATTACGATTTAACATTTTTTATTGTTTAAATTAAACTAAAAGTATACCACGGAATTAGTTTCAAGTACCAACTGACTTTTTTGCTTTAAGTACTTATAAAAGTAAAAACTACTCTTTTATAACCAACACAAAAAAACAAGAAACAAAACCAAGCTTATGAGTTTGCTATTCCGTGGTAATACAACGGAATTGGGAACCGACTAAAAATTTTGGAACCTAATGCCACGTTATTTTAAAATCAAATTTTAAGCTTAATTTATTAAGAAAATAATAGAAAAGGTTAGTACTTACCCATAAAAAATAAAGTCTCGAGCAAGTGGACCACAAATAACTAGTCACCACATAGAAAAACAGTATTAAAAACACTATTTAAAAAACCTAAACATTTACTTGCAAAGGGTCACTATTGTATGAAGCGTGCGCTTCGACCACCCGTTGACGCAATACTGACCTTTTATTGTGTCTTTTTAATACATTTGTGTTATTTTTCTATATTTTTAATACGTAAAAATATACACTGGATTCAATAAAAATATTTGCATTAAGATACAACAAAGACATAATTAGGAAATTGGGATTTTCTAAATACCGCGGAATTAAGTGCCAATTTTAGAACCCCACGGAATTGGGTGACTTTACCTTAATTGTAGTTTTAGCAATTTGTTATATTATTGGACTGTACAATGAAGCTTATTGGAAAAAACGTGGTGTAAAGTTTTACCGCAGGAACAAAGTGACTGGACTGTTCTGGGACTACCTGTTTCAAAATCGCTCATTTTTCGAACTATTACTTGATGTGTATAATGAATATCCGGACGAACCAGCAGTGGCTTTCGGATCATTTCTCACACCATCACTTTATGTAAAGGATTTGAAAAACGTACAGCATATAACAACCAATGATTTCCAAGCGTTCCATAAAAGAGGTTTTGATGTTAGTCCTAATGATAAATTGGCTCAAAATGTCCTCTTACTCAACGGACGTAAATGGAAATTAATCAGACAGAAAATTACACCTTTGTTCACAACAGCCAAATTAAGGAATATGTTCTACACTATGGACAAAAGCGCTACAGATTTTGTTCACTATCTTAAAGAAAACCCTGAAAGATTAAAAGGCAATGGCTTCGACACCATGAATACTTATTGTTGCGCCGCTATAGCCGCTACCGTTTTCGGCATCAGTACACAATCAACGTTTGAATCACCGTTTATAAGTCTAGCTAAAGAAGCACTTGAACCCACAACTAAGAGTAACATCAAGTTTGCCATGGCTAATTTAAGCAATTCACTTTTCAATGCACTTGGCTTATCCTTATTCTCAGTCCATGAAGAGTGGTTCATTGGAGCTATTAAAAAGATTATAAGGGAAAGAGAAAAGGAGGATGGGACGATACAGAAACATGATTTTGCAGACATGTGCGTAAGCTTGCAGAAACAAGGAGTTATGAAAGACCCTGACTCTGGCTATGAGTTGGAACCAACCGATGAGATATTAGCAGCTCAAGCGTTTTTCTACTTCTTAGCTGGTTTAGAACCTTGTGCTTCAGGTATGTTCACAACTGCAGTCGAACTTGGAAGAAATCCAAAAGTGCTAAATAAACTGCACCAACTAATAGATGACGCCTTCGAGCAAACTGGTGGCCGATTGACTTATGACGTAATAAACAAATTAGAATACTTGGAAAATGTTGTGAATGAATCTTTGAGAATGTATCCTCCTATTGGTTTCAACTCTAGAGAAGCGGTAATTGACACTGTTCTTCCAGTTGGAAACATAAAAGTGGCAAAAGGAACAAAAATATTAATGCCCATATTTGAGTATATGCACGATGAACAATTCTACTCAAACCCTTATACATTTGATCCGGACAGATTTTCTAATGGAAAAAAGTCTTCTGATGAAGAATATATGCCCTTTGGGAGCGGCCATAGACTGTGCATTGGAATGAGATACTCAAAAATGCAGATGAAAACGGGCCTTATGTATTTACTAAGGCACTTTACAATTAAAACAACAGTTAACGAGGGAGGCATTAAATATAAAAAGCAACAGGTTCAAGTCCGTGTCTCTAATGTTGACATTGAATTGGTTCCTAGACTGTAAAACTTTGCTTGTTATGTTATGTATGGCAATAGGAATTAACATTATGAATGTAAAATAAATGAGTGTGCCCTTGACTTTTTGTTAAAAGATAAATATAAAGATAAAATTGAAACTAATATTGCTAGTATTTTATTGTACTTTAATGGAAACCTAGTATGATTGGTGAATTTTGGGATAAAATATAGCTTTTCATTTTTATCCATCTATTTTTTCAAATTAGTCTTGTAAGATTACTGATAGTAATATTTTCGGCAGATACAAATCACTTATTGCTCATTACTTTTATTACACAATAATGTTGTACCATCAGTATTTAAATATAATATTTATTGACACATCTTACAATCATGCATAAATAACTTGATATCGATTTTATTTAAAAAACATCTGTTAATTTGTTTCATTACTTAAAAATGGGTAAAGTAGTGACTTTGTAACCGATTCATAATATATAGTTTGTACGTCCTAAATATAACATAACTTATACCATAATTGATTTGTAATGATGATTAATCATTTATATTTTGTTATCTCTTCGATTCGAAGTTCAACTGTTTAATTACAGATATAAAAAATACATAAATAACTTGTTATTGATTATACATCTGTTTATTAAACGTTGAACTTGGATGATCTTTGGAATAAGAAAGAAAGACATAAGACAATATTTTTTTATCATCAGTACAAATAAATTATGGTATACATTATGTAACATTTAAGTAAGCAACAGCAAAATAAGCAACGCACAAACTATATGTTGTGAATCGGTTACAAAGACATTACTTTACCCATTTTGTTCCATAAAAAAAGTCTATTAACTCTTTCAATCAGATTTGCGCGTCAAAATATGTATTTTGGCTTTAAATATTCACTAGTAGCGCCCCGCGGTTTTATCCGCGTTGTGCCCCTTCCCGTGAGAATTTCGGAAAATGTTGTATCTATAAACTATCCGCCTGAATCACTCTATCTATTTAAAAAAACTGCATCAAAATTTGTTGCGTAGTTTTAAAGATCAAAGCATACATAGAAAGATAGATAGACAGCGGAAACCGACTTTGTTTTATACTATGTAGTTATAGTGGCTATCACTTGTCTTCTAAGTACCTTATTCATAAAAGCTTATTAAAAGCATTTTAGCTATCAAATATAGGTCTGTCCCTTTCCGATATACACTATTTCCAAAGACAAAATACTTTAAAACATTATTTTAGTTATAGAACGTTTATTTATAAGGAAGTATCTTAGCCCATATCTTACACATGGAACACGACCTTTTGCAAAGAACGTGCTAAGAATAATGAAATCAACTAACAAGTTAATATATTCCAGCAAAGGCGCTTTAAAAACACAAGCGTATAATACAATTGAAATTAATGTAATTCTTTCTACATTTACATAATCACAATGAATTAAGAAAAGAAACATCGTCTTAGAGTGGATCGACGTAATCCTATTTATCTTGTTGTGACAATTTAATTCAATGTTTCTTAGATGAGAAGTGAAGATAAAGCTAACAAAAACGGAAAAGAGAGTTTTATTTCAATGAAATACTTTTACTTCGCCTCGGTGGTCTAATGGTATGTGCACTCACCTGCCAGGACTGAGCTCCCGGGTTCGATTCCCGGGTCGAGCGTAAACATGTTTCCTACTTTTCAAACATGGCTCGGATGTGAGACAACCCGCATTTGATAAGCGTGGTGATTATGCCTAATCCTCCTCACTGTACTGATATCTTCAGTGAGATAACAGGCCTTTGCCCAGAAGTGGGACACAACAGGCTAATACTTGTTGTTTTTGCTTCACTTGTACTTGTGAAAAGCTTTAATTCCTGAACTTCCAGTTTCCAGAACTATGTGTCTAATGTACTAAGTTGTATGCAAATTAAACTAACTTGTAGAACAAATGACAACTTTATTTTTCATCGTAGCTCTATTTTGTTAGAAACGAATCAAGAAACATTTTAGCATGACAATCACTTTACTTGATTAAATTAATTTGTTTACCAAATATTTATTAATCATTCATAATTTGAATTTTTAAATGACGATGCAGATTATTTCATTCAACAATCTTTGAAATAATAATCGATGGACGCCTACATTGACTGAAAGCACCTACATTTCACCAGCACAGGAAAACTATGCAAAAGAAAAATAGCCAGAGAAAGGTCAGTGACCCATTCGTAGGCGCCATTGTGTCAACTGTCAGATGTTCTTGTTATCGAACAGAGGAGATTAATCTATCGGGGTGGTAATTGATGGAAATCTCTTTAGTTCATGAGAATGAACGAATAGCAAAGTATTTTCAAGGACAATAGCCTCTGTTTATTTTCCAGATATTCTGACCGTTTAATTTAAAACAATAATCTCTGCATAATTTTTAATATGAGTACTATTTAAAGCCATGATAATTATCTTAGTAACTTGTTTTTTGTAAACTTTGTGGCCTATTTTTTTAATGAAAAATTAAGAAAGTGGTTAGTTAAATAAAATGTAAGAATTGATAATGATGCCTGTGCTAATTAAAAGTCTTTTATCAACAGTTTAAAAGAACTTTCAGAGATAACCAAAATAAATTTGTTGAAACTCTCAAAGGTTGGAAATTTCTTTTAATCAAGTCAGTCTGACCGTCTTTTAAAGTAAAAAACTTTTGATCCTAATTCATCAAGCCGTCACATTTTAAGATTATTACCTGAGAAATATAAAAAGGTTCTTTCTTCTATGAACGTTGATTAAGTGGGGGTACTCTACGAATCATCCGGGCTGTAGGAGTCAGTGATGCACCTTATTGGATTATCCTAGTCTTTGATGTCTGTCCTTTGCTTGTTAGCCGTTTACATCGCGTTTAAGTAATAAAAAGTAGGTAATTCCATCAAGGGCCGGACATGGAAATTGGGAAAGTTTAAATGTATTGAAAGGCATGCAAAAGATGTTGCAAATTGAACACTGCTCAATATTCGATCTTATTTTGTTCAAGAATGTTTGTTTAGACTTGATTAAAAATCTTTATTGAGGAAGTTCCGCGTAACTTTTTATTACTTGAGAGTTCAATTTGTTTTTAAAAACATTTATTAAAGGCACATTTTATACACATTTTAAGGAGTTCATAAGAAAGGTTATAAACAGCAACATAATAACTCATAACGTCCCAAAAATCGGATATACTAATATCATTGTTAAGAGCACTACACAATGTAGCATTAGATCCGATATCACAGGTACGATACGGACGCATTGTTTCCACACATTGATTACTAAATGGTGAAACATCACGACAAACAGTATTTGTTAGTACAGTGACGGAACAGATTAGTTTGCCGCGATAATGGACACATCGGGTTCCGTACTTACATACGAAAACAAAGCGTTCGGATCCGGGTCCGGATCACAGGTGTACCATTGTTTTGTTGTTAAATGCCTTTTACGTCAGACCCGAGTGTGTTGAGAGCGTAATAGAATTTTCTTTTCGAAATAATTCAGAGACGCGAAGGTTTTCATGAATAATGGCACTTACGATACGCGTGATGGAACATAGGTACGTTTTGTAATTTTAGGGAGTTAATTTAATATTTATCGTTTAATTTATGGTCAAGTACTTACATACGACACCTCCATCATATTAACACTCGTAATAGACGTTGAGGTGTGAAAATAATTTCTTAATTAAAAACAACTCAATCCTAATAATAATATGAATGTGAAAAATTTTAAGGATGTATGTACGTTTGTAACTCTTTAATGAAAAAACTACTGCAGGGATTTGGATTAAAATTTACTTTACTTTACTTATATAGGTTATACATCAGAATAACATATGGGATATATTTTATCCGGCGGGAACGGGTACAACGCGGGTAACAGCACGGGGTGCGGCGCATAGTGTATGTAAACTCTATGAATGGTTTATCTTCTTAAATATAAAATTCTCGTGTCACAGTGTTCGTTCGCGTACTCCTCCGAAACGGCTCGACCGATTCTCATGAAATTTTGTGAGCATATTGAGTAGGTCTGAGAATCGGCCAACGTCTATTTTTCATCCCGAAATTCCCGCGGGAACGGGTACAACGCGGGTGAAACCGCGGGGCGCAGCTAGTTTATCTATAAAATACTATACAAAAAACTACAATCTACTCAAACTTCGGTAAATTATACACCATACGTCCTGTGTGTAAACTAACAACGTTCACTAATTAATATTTTATCTAGATATTCCGGTTGCAATCTAAAACGGTCTTTATTTATTGCACCAAACAAATGCAGTTCGATATTATCGTTCTGTTTTTGCTAATCAAGCATCTATGGTACCGGTGCATCGCCTCTGTGAGTTATTGCGAACGCATGCTAATACCAACCCGATCTAAATGCAAATCTGAATACCACCTAATTACGATCTTGATAATTTTGTTTTGCTACCGTTTTATGTTCATCCTTTTTTTTTTGTTTTGTAAAAAAATTGTGGTGTCTTTATTTAAGTAGGAGGAAGAGGGTTAAGTGGGGTTTAACGATGTTATTATGTCTGAATCAAATCTAGGAGTTCTTCTAAGTCTACATAGTGACTAGAATCTATAACATATTTTAACTAATATAAAGGTCTATCTAGAAATAAATTTTCAAAAATAATTTATCCGATCTAAATTTTTCTACGCGATAAGTATACTATACGAAATTCCAATGTGAAGTTACGCTAGTTTGTTAGTAAAGTACTGAATAAAACAAAGTTAAAACATTGTAGCAAGTCCACTTTTAAAAACAATAAAACTAACAATCACCTTCTTACTAGACTCGGAGTTTTCTAATTTAAAGTCACAATAGTAAACGACATTATAAAACTCTTTTGTAGTCCTAACAATGTAGCAACATAAAGGTTTTATACAAGTTAGAACATACTTACTTTGTATGCAAGGGTAGTGCAGCACATATTTATGAGCGCCAGGTGAATTGAAGCTAGAACACGTTTAATAGAAACAGTAGCACGGAACCGGGCAGTGTGCATCCTGCTTTATGTTATTGTTGAACATATTAAACGTATTCCTTGTGGATATTTAAAGCTTAGACAAGTTTAATCAACTTGCTGTTGGTTTTACTAAGGTGTAACTTATAAGTTAAAACTTTACATACAACAAAATGAGTTAAGTGTGTGTTCCTATTCTTCTTATTTCTTTCAGAGTTCGAAATTCAAACTGTAAATTAGTTAAAGCAAGGCTAATAGTAGTAGGTTTAAAACATTAGATCATTTGTAAGGCCTGAGGCCTAAAAACCCGACAACAAGTTTTACCACTGACCAACTCAAATTTACTTTTTTAACAAATCTGAAGTTGAAATCACAAGACACAATAACCACAATACGAATAAAATTCAGCGAACGAGGTACCTTGTCAACTAGGGCACCAATGCGCACGTATAATTCCTGTAATTTTCAGGCTCATTGACCGGGAAAATATGAATTTGCTTTCTATAGTTCAAAGAGCTAAGAATTAACACGATGACTTTATACATAGACTAACGTTTGTGGAGTGTAATTATACACAGAGGAGTTTCATTTGCTTCTCTTTACTCCGTCAGTTCATTACGTGATGAAATATTTATAACATACTGTCATAAATAATATTTATTCTTTGAGTGAAACGTAATTAATGTTTTTGTTGCCAGTCACATGTTTTTAGATACTCATAAAGTTGTTACACTGATTCATTTATAACTACGACGATATACGGTACACACAATGCCTGAGTACAATCTCGGGTTCAATTCCCAGGTCGAGCGAAAACATGTCCTATTTTTCAAACATGGCTCGGGTTTGATATCACCGGCCCGCATTTGGCAAGCGTGGTAATTATGCCTAATCCTCCTCACTGTAATCTTCGGTGAGGTGAGATGCCTTTGTCCAGCAGTGGAACATTACTAATACTTTTTTAATGCGACACACAAATTCATGAAAAAAAGTCGTATGACATTCAAACCCTTATGCACTGACATGACTTCTTTATTTTTGATTCATTAAACTTTCTCACGACACCCTATAGTATGAATATGAATGAAAGACAATCCGTTTGTACAAATTGCCGCGTGGCCCAGTCAGTCGCTTCCTATCGACTCCTCGTTAGCGTGACTGCACATTGCTGCGCAGTGACTGCACGCTGACTGCACGCACGCTGCCGTCAGTGACGTTAGCCACGTGTCGCGTCAGCTACTAATTGGGAAGTCGAGTTGAATCATTGTTTAGTTTACGAAAATATAAATTAAATAACAAAACGATATTTTTATTTGAAATTTTGAATAAAGAATTAGAAGCTATAGATACACATTGTACATATAGCAAGGAAGATATAAGATGAAGTTTGGTACTGCGATCACTGTGAATGGAGGGATGTGTTTTGTCTATGTAAAAAATCAAAATACATTTATACCCTTCAATTTCTTTCCCCACATATTTTAAAATCATAAAAAGGCACCCTTGTAATATGAAGAGGATTCACGCACCTTTGATTGGCTCTTTGAACTACGTACTTACCTAGATTAGTCTTTACAAAATGTTTAATCTTCAAAAACGCGTAGCGGAGTGCAAGAGTTCTTTCAATTTTGATACATTTTTATCTCAGCATCGACGATCACAGGGTGTTATTAAGGCGACGCGTGCCGAACACGTGTCATTGGCAAAGAGTTCTAATTGATAATGCTTACCCTTAATTGTAGGCTGCCATAGTTTTTGTCAAGGGTGACATAATTGTGCCCTAATTGGGCAGCGCTATGTGGGTTGTTAGTGGGGCTCAAATTTTATGTTATGTACACAGAACAAACAAGGAAGAAACGAAGAGCTTACCAAAACTACCTTTAAGTAAGGTGCCGATTATTGTAATATAACATGCATGAAACGTAACACGCAGATTATACTCGTAAGTTGTTACATTATACCTTGAAGTACTTACTTTGCAGCAAAAAAGAGTGAGTCAATTCATCAATTAGCAATTTTTACTCACTTTCATTAGACATAGTATACTTATTAATAACACTTACAGCGCCCCGCGGTTTTACCCGCGTTGTGCCCGTTCCCGTGGGAATTTGGGGATTTTTATATATAAACCTTCCTCTTGAATCACTCTATCGATTTAAAAAACCGCGTCAAAATCCGTGCAGTAGTATTTGAGTTTATCGCGAACAGGCAGACACAGACGCGGCCGGGGACTTTGTTCTATAATATGTAGTGAAGCAGTTATGTGCATTTGTATCTAAAACCAGCAAAACAATTTTTTACTCAGTAACTATATCTACCTACGTACTGACGAATTTCACTACAAAACCTATAAAATAAAACCTTTTTAAACAAAAGAAAAACGAAAATCTACTTACAAAGATCCATTTACGAAGTTGCATAGTTGGTAACAAATAGTGTGTCGTATGAAATATTTATCAAGTTGTCTAAAAGCAGTTTCGCATTTTGTCGACCACAAGACTCCTTTACTAACAAATAGGATTTCCCAGAGAGGCTTGAATCTGGACCGAGCCATCTGTGCCCGAATCTTCAACCTATACACACGGCGGTTATGTTTGGAAAACTTTCGGAAATAGATTGAGTATTGTTAAGGATGTGGAGTGGAGTGCAAAGTGTATTGAATAACAGAACTGCAGGACTGCGATTAAGATAAATATGTTTGTTGTTATAAATTTGTTAAATAAAGTTAAACTAGAACTTTCTATGCGATAAATATTTTGTATCCCTCTCCTGGAATATTGATGGCGTGTACACTTGTACAGTTTATTTAACTTAATATTATATTGAATTTCATTATCTGGAAGTTATAATAAATTTAAGTATAAATACAAGTAAAAGAAACCATATAGTTGGTAGAAATCCTAGAAATAAGACACAGAAGTAGAATAACTTTATTTAAAATACTATCACTTCACTATGATTTATTGATTTTCATTAATCTCTTAAACTTTTGCTATGTATTAGTATAGAGTGTTTTAGAGGAACAATATATTTTAGCTGCTAGCTAAAATATAGTAGAAATTCTATAATAATGGAATTTTCCGTTTTTCTTTTTTTTTTGTGGTAGCAAGTTATAAAACAAACCATTTCTCAATTCGTCAATTCTTTTTCCCGTACGTACGGCACATTATGACGAGGTCGTTAAAATTCAATTGTCGGTGGCCTCCCCGCCGGGTCAGACCTGAGGCCCCTCTATTGATGTAATAAGTCTATTGAGACTGCATAATTGCAAATCATTTGTGGGTTTTGTTGCTACTCGGGCCCTACTATTATGTTGAGCGGTGTTGGCGAAATCTCTACAAATATACGCAGATGTATCGCGGAGTGATTAAGCACTTCATAAAATAGTTGTTGTGAAGGGGCTTTGTAATGTGACGATACTATTACAATTTTTAACCGTCAGCGGCAGCAAGTGAGGGTTCAGTTTTTGACTAATACTATTAATTGAAACGTACGTCACTGTCATTATTATTTGTTCAAACGGGTACCACGGAGGTTACTGTTGAGTGTCCCTCAACACGTTTCTGTCACATCCGGTGACCTTCATCAGGAGGTGTGTGAAGCGCTCGCGACAGGCAGCGTCTCTCCACGCACAGTGCGGGGCGCGTGTTGAGGGACACTAAACAGTAACCTCTGTCGTACGTAAGTTCCCGTTTTAACAAATATTATGCCTGAATAGTTTAGAGGCCATGGCTCCTTGATATGTCATTAAAGAATTTTTGATGTTTATACCATGTAGTCAACCCAAATACAAATTCAAGTATTTAGATGGCGCTCGGAGTAGGAACAATAAATATTCTGTACCACAGCATCATATGAACTGTCTTCCTTTGAACTTACTTCAATAGTACAGTGAATATTTGAACAAAATGATACAATTTTACGACGTATCTTATTGCAAGCTTCCATTATGCTTTACATAATAAAATGCTATTGTATGTCAAAACTCTAAAAAGCATAGTTGCATCATCTTGTTTGCTTCGAGTATTTTAGTCAGATGTAATCTTTAAAATACATACGAGTATACTCGTAATAAAGCTGAGAAAAGTCTTTGTTTTTAACCCCTGACGCAGAATCGACGACGACGATGGCGTATATATAATACTAGCAGCGCCCCGCGGTTTTACCCGCGTTGTGCCCGTTCCCGTGGGAATTTCGGGATTTTTTTACATAAAAACCTTCCTCTTGAATCACTCTACCTATTACAAAAAACCGCATCAAAATCCGTTGCGTAATTTTAAAGATTTAAGCATACAGACAAGCAGACAAACAAACAGACAAAAATAGCGACTTTGTTTTATACTATGTAGTGATGTGTCTGTGGCACCGTAGCTGTCAATCGGATGAACGTTTACAATGCGGTTTTTACATTTGTATGCCACTTTCCTTGCAGTGGGTCTAAGCTATGTCTATGATAGGTATAAATCGGTCTAGCCGTTTTTATAATTGCCCATATTTCTGGAAATACTAGTCATATTCGAATAATTATTCGAGTATTCGATAGTTACATTCAAGAGGAAGGCTAGTTTTCATCCCGATTAATTCTGACAAGACGAGTACTTGTGAGGATGGATGTATGTATGTTTTTTACTCTTTAACGCAAAAACTACTGAACGGATGTGGATGGAACTTTACAGTAATACAAGTTATACATCAGAATAACACATAAGATATATTTTATTCCGAAATTCCCTCGGGAACGCGTACAACGCGGGTGAAACCGCGGGGCGCGGCTAGTGATTTTATAAAGTCCTATTACAAAGGCGGGCTACAAACCTATACAGATGACCATGATTCGTCTAATCCTTTGTATACTAGAAGACTGTTGTTCCTATATTATTCAGTACATTTATTCCTATGACTCATCATTCGATCTTGGGTCAATGTCGAATACTCGTTCACTACTTAAGCAACCTATCTATGTTGCAAACTTAAACCTTACCAACTTTTTCAGTTATTAGAACCCTTATTTCTATACGGCTAAGGTTAAAGTTGGAGTAATTTTAGTTTGACTAATGTTTAGTTAACTTGCTTATATGTTGAGTCTAGTAATTCGCCGAAAGACACAGAAACCTTTATTTGTTTTTGGGAATTGGATTGCTATAATCTAGACGTCTAATGTTCGTCGGTATGTACTCTCAAGGTTAATGTAGTACACATTTGTTTTTTTAGTACAAATAGTTTTGGGCACTTGAAATCAATTTTACCTAAAAAAATTAATGGGAAAATATTGCTTGCAGAATCCGAAAAGCTGTACGTCAGAACAAGAACATAAGACATTTTAAATTTAATTATAGTATTTGAACCATATACTAGTATAGGTATAGTACGTGAATAGTGAACTACGAGTATGTTCACAAGCACGAGATAACACATGTACCAATATAATCTATATCAATAAAACATTTACGCTGCGAACTAATAGTCCGAACCTATCAACTATTATAGGGGTATAAAAAGCATAGTGTAATTGGCGATTGGTTTGCTTCGCCCTTAGATAAACTAAACAACCGGAGTAGACACTTAAGCCCCGTATTAATTGTAAACATTTGTTGCTTAACTGTTGCTCAACAACTTTTCTCAACGTCAAAGTTGCTGGCAACAATGTTTACAACCATACTTCCAGTACACACGCAAGTCTGAATTCATATTTTTTTTCGCCAGGCAGCAACTCTGCAACCCAACATGGCTTGATCAACTCCGCAACACAAGTGTTGCCGCAACATGTTGACACTCGGGAACATATTTATGTTACCAAGTTTGTAAAGCTGACAACAAATTCTCATGAACTTTATACCCGTGGCTTATCGAAAACCGGTACATTATAGGGGATATGTGATCAATACGGTAGGTCTGGGTTCATTTTTATTTTGAAATCAAAACTGTCTGTGATAATATTTACACCATTACACGAATTATATTAGTTTTACTTGATTGCATAAAAAACGATTAAACGTAAAAGCAGATAATTCTAATATATTGTTAAGCATATACGATATTTTCTCTTATAAACTAGCGTAGGGGATTGCCATGACCACTCCATTACAACTCAATACTCAAACGTTTCACCCCACTCGTATGGTATAGGGTGCCACAGGGGTAATTATCAAGGGGTTTTGCTAATTCTCCCGGTTCTTAACCTCATTTGTTCGGCTTATTTAACGACTTGCCCGGTTGAGACGGCTATGGTGTAGGATTAACGGATTACTGTCGCCTTGAGGTGGTGTTGGAGGAATATCTGATAACAGATTCTTTGTTCAATTAATGAGATGTGATATTGAGTCATGTTAATGATGTGTCTTTTATTAATTATAAGCGTCTTATGTCCTACAGATGGGCAAGAGCCTTTCTGTAAGCCTTTTATCTGTCTCTACCTTAGGCGACTTCTCAGAGCACGGAGTTTTATTTTTAAGTGAAGTAATCTAATGTTAAGTTGTAATACATTTTCTTCTTCATACTATAGGCATAGGTAAATTAAATCAAGATCATTCGCTTATACTTTAAATCCAATAAAACCATTTAACTGTATTTAAACTATTTAAAAGTAAATAAAATCTCAATAAGCTATTCAAGTTAAAATATAAATAAACAAGAAAGAAAATATCTAACTAAGTTCATAAATAAAAACAAAGTCATCACGAACGATAGATACAAACTGCAACTAAACCATTAATTTCCATTTAACTAACACTCTCATTAACATCGCAAAAATCAATTGAACATCGGGAAATCTCCAATCTGTTGTCAATTAGTGTTGTTGTAAGTAAAATCCGACGTGTGACGGGCGAGCTGGGCGGCCTCGCTCAGGGCGGGCGGCCGGCGTAGGGCGGGCGGTAATTGCCTGATCCCGGATAGATAAATACGCCCTAGTCGAACTTCGGTGCACTGTATTGCATATCTGTCAAGTCATGAGTATATTGAAAGGTCAGTTGTTGTCACGTTGTGTAAGTACTTCGCACTTCCGAAGTTGAAGTTATTGTATGAAATAATTTTGGATCAATGGAACGATTAGGTACTGCAAATTTAATGATTCGATTCTGTTTAGTCAAGGAAAACTCCAAAAACGATGACAAGTCGATATTGAATAATATAATAGGGTTCCCTTTATTTCGGACTGGAGCATCTACGAAAATCTAAGGAGATCTAGAAAGAATGAACTGAATGAAAAACTATCACAATTAAAAGTAATAACTTGCCGTGAGCCGATATTCAGGGGCTTAAAGAAACCCGTTGAGAATGTCTCAATAGAATCCATACGTCCTAATTATTTCGTCATTTAAATCGAAGCAAATACATTCACTGTTTTAATGAAGTTTAAACACTCTTCTATCCAACAAAATACAAAATAGTTCGGAGCACTCACAAAGCCATTTCAAACAATCTAGTTCTGTTCACAACATTTAATTACGGAAAACAAATTATCATTCCAAACTTGCTTTCATCAGGCATCTGTAATTACTATCAACAAGTACACAGCAAATACAAAGCTAATTACGATTCAGTAGTACTATTGAGAAATCACTGAGCAACAATTTTGCTTACCACTAATGACGTCACGATGACATAGTGCTCGCGGTAGGGTTGCTTGTAATTACCAAAATCAGGGTAATTCTGAGTATACGGCCGGCTTTTTGCTCGTTAAATTGATGAGGGTTGTGAGTCAGAGCGAGTTGAAATATCAGCCGTGATCACGTGTTGCAGTGGTGAATTCTTGTCCGGTACAACGATTGTCATCACCCTTGTTCATAGTATAATGTTATAAATAAATTCACCCGAACTAACTCACACACGGTTAATTGACCCAAACTAAGCTCTAAGTTTGTATTATGGAATGTTACTAACTGATAATATTACACACATATTTTAAATCATTATGTAATTGATACCCAGACGTTGACTTTCGGTTTTCGAAAATAATTATTTGTAAACTTATGTTAGAAGTACTTAGACAGATAAAGCATGTGAAGTTCCGCTATCTCTATGGCCGCACGTGTTCGCTTCATGTTGCGTGAAAATGCTTCTCATCGCAACTCACGCGTATTACATTGATAAGTGACGACAAATCATGTGACTTTTACCTCTGTACAGTCATATCATAACCAATTGATGGCAGAGTGAGGTTGAAGTAAAATACATGTGTCATTATGATTGTTGAGCAACGTGTTAGTGAAATTTCTATTAGTGCGCTATCGTGCTTAGGAGGGCATGTTAAGCAGTGGGTTTCGATTTTTTCAATCGTTAGACCAAATCGGAGGCGGTCTAAAAACTCGACACGAGGGTTAGCCACTAACCTACTCGAAATTACTTTTTAATTAACAACATTCGTTCCAGGTACAAGTTTATCGAGCCAGACTTAACCAAAAAGGCTAATATTAAAACAATTTCACAAAATACTCGCGAACAACGCAAACCATTTAGAGATAAGCGAGCGAAATCCTAACAAGAGGTTTCCAAACAATAAGACAATTAGACAATAACCTCGGTCTGAATGGCTTAATCTACGGCCGATGTTGCGATTCTTCCTCTTCACAATGAAGAGCAAACGAGCGGCCAAATTCGATAAGTGAATCACGTAGAGCACAAACACAAATGGTACAGGTTGTAGCCTCAACAGATTTGTAGTTTATGGTTAGGGGAAGATAGTTTGATCAACAAATCTTGGTTGATTTACAGTCTGATCACTTCTAGATCATTTTAAAAGTTAAACTGCTAGATATTATTTTAGGGTGACTTTTTATTCCTACGCTCACAACAAAACCAAAACTGACTTCGAAAAGGAGGACGTTCTTTTTCCTGTCTTTGTTTTGTACATTTGGCATTTCTATCTGAGAGCTACCGAGTTCGGAGGGTACTTAAGCACTCGGTCCCGGTTGTTTCCATCGTTAGAAATATCGGAGACCATTAGACGGTTTAAGAATCAGACACCGGGATTGGTCACTATAATAACCCTTCTCGAAATAAATGAATGATATTTGCCAATAGTTAGTTAGACTATTAGTATAGCCTGCGCCTTAGTTAAAAGTATTGCAACTGTTTTCGTTCTCCGTTTCTATCAATTGCTTTAAAATTAAAGAAGTAAACGTCTCGTCTGCGCGGGCCGAGGGCTATTGTGGCGGGTCGCCCGTCCCGCCGACCTGTTTTCTTCCTTACAAATCTCAGTAACCGTCATTTGCACTTTTCTGCGCAGGAAAACACCTTAAAAGGAATGAAGAATTAAATTTCATGGATAACATTTCGCGATTAAATCAACAATTACAGAGAATTCTCTAAATCTTGCACTTTTATAGTTTCTTGGTAATTAGGTTATTTTTACGGAGCACTTTGTGAACAATTTGATTGCGCAATAAAAATGATATATTTATGATGCTGAATATAATGACTGTGAAATGTTAGCCTATTTGTGAACTATCTTATCATCTGTACAGTGGGTACTGATATCAAATGACACTCGCAGTGAAATTAATTTAGAACGCCAATTATTAAAGTAAAAAAGAACAGTTTGTACTCAAACGATAGCTATCATTTCTGAAATGATATGATATGAATTAATCACAGAGATATTCTAAAATAGAATACACAGAAAAGTAGATCAATTACTCACCTATCAAGACTAGATATATGAAACCTTAACAATCCGTATCCGACAACTTCCATCTTACTTCTTCCATACACTTACTTTCAGAATCGAAAATGACTGGCAATTGTACGATCGGAAAACTTTCCCTAAAAACATTAGCCTCTAAGTTTCGCATAACGTCTGACAAAGAGCAGGAAACAGGAAATGCACCATTATTGTGTATTGACAGTCGAGGGGAGGATTGGATCGTCACTTCTTAGAGGGAGCTTTTCATTCCAACTGTCAATACGAGGGAAATTCACAATAACTTTGTCTGTAGAAGATGGAGGCGGAGGGATTTATTTTTCTTTTTATGGTAAGGAAATTAAAAAGTAAATACTGAGAGTATATTCTAAAGTACTGACGAAAATAACTTAGCAAATCGTACTTAAACGTCGTTGTCATTGAGAATCTGCATTTTTATATGTTCGCTTTCTAACACGGTTTTCAATCTCGATCGGCAAGTTCCATAGAAAGTGCTATCATTGATGCTTTAGAATTTATATTTCCACCTCGTAAGTTATATTACCAGTATGGGACTAGAAATACAAAGACTTGAAACAATACAGATTCCGTACTAACCGACGATACACAATGAAATAAAGGTAAAACAATACAGACATCAAATTACGATACAACATGGATACAACCACGATACAATATTTAAAATTCGAATCTATTGAACATAACAGATTTCAATATGATAATGAAACTCGAAGGTATTTACCGATAAGTCTCTCCTTACCTATCTTTATTCGCAGCACGTTTGCTTGTTTACCGGACGGCTTGGAGTATCAAGTGTAAGCCGGGAAGGCAAGCCGGCAGCAGTCGCCCAAGCCGGGCTAAACAAGGCATAAACTGTACCGTACCATTGACCATTGTTTATGCTTCAAGCGATTCGCAGACACATAAATATATGCCGTATCTTATTGGCCTTACTATTGAAATTGGATTGTAATGCGACGTATTCAGCATCTGGTGTTTTTAAAGATGAGTTCGACTTTGTAATACGAAACGTGACTAAAAAACGACTACTAAAGTTAGTTTATTACTATGTTTCTTTAATATTAGTTTCTTTAATATTAATAGAAAAGTTATAAATATAGGTAAACTTGTATTGTAATTTTTTTTACAGAAGACAATTTTCTTCAATGGAACTTTTCCTAGTCATATAAGTGTACGGTAAGTTTAGAAACTATATATAGCATCAAAATCTCATATAAGAATCGATAGATAGATATAATAATTTATAGTCCACCCCTCAAGAACAATAACAGATTATTCCTTTAGATTCACACTCAAGAAAGAGTCTCCTTCTCTAAAAGGATACATTGCAGTAACATCATAATTGTTGTTGTTAGATAATACAGTTATTTCCGCGCGGCCGAGCCCATGGTAGGGGATCATTCACGTTCCACTGCAAATCTGAATTATAAGACGGCACTAAATCCAACGATTGAATTTATGAGTAATCGTAAATTCAGTCCATTCAGGGAATGTCGTAATTTAATTACAACCTGTAATTGTCATTTTATCGCTTTCACATCAAATTGAGAAAGTTATTGCGAGCGTTTAATTTGGAACACTTTATTATAGGAGTGTATAAAAGAAGCTAAATATGCTTTTAGGCCGTCCTTTATTAATTGTAATAATTAACTTTTCTTGTTATATATTTAAGTATATAGTAGTTATTGTATACATAAATATACTTTAAGTTTTATAATATTTCAGTTTAACTGTTTATTGGGGACTGATTTACTCGAATATGTCAAATACTTAGAGGTAGAGGAGGTAAACAGATTCATGACTATGTATGTACATACTCACATAAAAAAAAGTATGAATAAGCCTGTAATGTCCCACTGTTGGGCAAAGGTCTCTCGTCTCACCGAAGATATCAGTACAGTGAGGAGGATAACGTGTAATTACCAAGCGTGCCTAGCGCGGGTTGTTGATTTCAAACCCGAGCAATACCTTTTTGAAAATTAGGAAACATAAACTAAGTAATATTAAACCGAACACATAAATCGAATAAAATTGTTGATTCCCTATCTTAACCCACAATAACACCTCAGCATTTAACTTTCGGTAAGCGAACCCTTACACCGAAGCATCATCAAACTTTATACTTGACCAAATACGAAATTAATAGAGAAACGTTACGCGTGAAAATGTCCCATAACCTGTTTTCTTGGGGCAAAAACGTCGGCGTCTATTGAAAATGTTATCACCCGTCGGGATGGGGGTGATTGATATTAATGTTCAACCCCGTCTTATCTCCTCTTTGTCGCGGATCCAGCCTTTTCAAAACACATCCCCTTCGCAGTTATTGTTGGTAAAAACTAGGCCGTAGTTTGTGGATTACTTTTATTAGGTGTGAAGGTTGCTTGGAGTTTGTTTTACATTTTACTGTGACGTGAATGAGAGGTGTCTTTTACGTTTGATGTGTATATTTGAATGGTCAATGTTTTATTTTTCAATGAAAATGAAACTTTATCTGGAATTACACTAAGTCAAAGAGTTCTTTTAAGAATATATTTTGGTGATTAGGATATTACATAATAATAATGATAACTAAACACAAAGTAAGCCCAGTTAGAATATATTTAAGTATAATTGATAAAATAAAAAATACCTTACCAAGTAGATATGTTTTTACATCCAAAAAACAGCGTATAACATTTTCATTATAAATGTTGCTACTTTTACTCATAATAACAAAAAGGATACGCATCTTTGCGGTATGTCGGTGCTTTAGATAAAAGCGTGTCAAAGGAAAAATTTCAAACTCGCTGCGGCGTCATATAATTTTAATATTATGGCAAAAAGTAGATTAAACCTTTAAAATGCTTAAAGGGGTCTGTATACGATGAAATATGTCTGTGATAATAATTATAGCATGTTTTTGCTATCAAAAATATATAAAAATATGATTAAAAATTGTCTTCAATTCTTCAATTTATCGTTAACTAAAACTACCACTTATAAACTAACCCTTAGAACTGTGAACTGTGTGTGTGAACTGTTTTTTCGTGACAATGAAGTGACATGAGTTCTATCACCATCGACCACAAGTAATGCAATCCATGCAAAAAAGACGAGAAATCAAGCTGACATGTTCCTTCCTTTAGCAAACTCCTGTACCGCAAATCAACTGTAGTTACCTAAACGGTAACGGTAACGGTTATCTACAATAAACGGAATCTAGATATATATACTATCTTAAATCTATATAGGTATGTAGCCTAGAAACCGTATTCTCTATAATAAAGTATAAAGTTTAAGCCTGTAACCTCCCACAACTCTGCAAAGGCCTCTCGTCTCACCGAAGATATCCGTACAGTGAGGAGGAATAGGCGTAATCACCGCACTTGCTCTAATGCGGGTTGGTCATCTCAAACCCGAACCATGTTTGAAAAGTAGAAAACATATTTTGGTCGACCTGGGAATTGAACCCGGGACCTCAGTCTTGGCAGTCGAGTGCTCATACCACTAGACCACCGAGTCGTTAATAGTTGAATAATAATAAGAGAAACCTTAGTTCACTATAATAAAAGGAATCTAACTATATGTACGAACACAAATTCATAATACTGTCATTCTTCAGAGGCTAGATACCTACACAATTCTAACTTCAGACCGTATCTTCAAACGTGACGTCATTACACTAACCAAACCGCATTCCTTAATAAACCACACAAGTTTCGAGATGCGTAACGTCTCATTTATCACCAGCAGGAGTAACCTTGTTTATCAGAAGAAGCATCGCAGCCGCGTCCACTAGTAGAGATGTTCCTAAGAGATAATGTTCAATCTAATTGAAAGAGGGGTCCAGATTGGATTATAGACCTCGTATTATTGTATCTGCGTACATAAACTATTTCAAAGCTGTAAGCAGTATTGGGTCTCGGTTTGTATAGATGTTTTGGGTAAGTTTTGTGTGGTGAATAGGAGATAATTATGGCGAGATTGGTGATTGAAGATTGAAGTGTTACGGATTAAAATAAGTACGTATTCGAAATTTTTCAAATCTAAAAGATTGAAGCGATATATCTATGAGTTTTCAACTTTAAGAGTTTTCAACTTTATTGTATTAGCCGGTTTAGGTTAATTTGCACAGTATTGACATCATTACATTAATATTAAAGTGTATGTGATAAATTTACTTTATACAACGTTTATTATAATAAGTACAAATTAGTATTCAAAGTTCGAATTCAAATCGTACCTACCTATCCTTAAAGGCAGTTACATACCTACTTATTGATGTTATAATGTTTTTATTGTAATACGTTTACTTATTATAATAAGTAAATACAAATTAGTTTTTTTAAGTACAATAATTACACACCTATCCCAGTTAAGACTCATTAGTCTCAACAGTTTTAAAATCATTTTCCCACCACAAAGGAATTGTTCAAAGTCTTACTCCACACCCATGTTCCCCGGCCTTAGTGACCAGTAATTAGTGGTTCGCAAAACTTCCGAGCCATTAGGTGGGCCGACTCGTTTAACTAGTAATTGTGGTCGGTGTGGACCGCCCTTGTTTTTACCCCCAATTAGTTATCCGACGCGAAATATAATAGTTTCAGACCTTTCGGAATTTGCTTAATGATGCTGACGTCGACGAACGGAGCTTGTTGATTATAACATGTTTTGTTTGGTGATGGATCCTGGACTCTGTGTTGGTAAGTGAAAAAGTTTTATAGCTTAAATGAATTATTGAAATTGCTTTTGTTTAAATATTATAATGGCGATTAATAGTTTTGAATCTATTAATATGTTTTGAAAACCATCTTTATACTACAAGCCCGTTGGCACAGTGGCAGTGAGAGCGCTTACTGTTTCGGGGGTTGCGGGTTCGATTCCCGCCCGGAGTCAACAATATGTGCAGACATAGTTGTTGGCGACGACGTCTGGGTGTCAAATATATATTCTTATAAAGTATTTGTGTATAGTATATGTAGTAGTATCAGTTAATTCGATTCCATAACACAAGCTTAGAGCTTACTTTGGGTCTAATTAACCATGTGTGAATTTGTCCAGATATATTTATATTTATTTATTTTATTTATTTGAATTGAAATTGGTGAATTGAAAAAAGCGAAAGTGTGTCCGTTAACGTACTCGTAGTTTCAATTCAAAATGAGTAGTGTTCGCTTAAACTTAAGTAAGTATCTTTCTTTATATTTTGTAAATACTTCCTTCCAAGTTTAAAAAGTATTCTTTTATCGGACCGGGCGAGACTTCTCTCTACAGTCTAAAGGGCACAAAATTCAAAACCGCAACCCGATCTACCGCACCCATTAAATAAATCTACGGGCAAAGAATAAAATTCATTAGGTCGGTAATAAAACGACCGTACAGAGGCAATAAGCCGTTAACATGTTGTATGCTGTATTCATTGATGTTTAGCAAGATTTGTAGTAAGTGTTAGGAGTAGGGTCAAAGGTTCCTCGGCGCCACAACGGCGGAGAGAGAAAGGGAGAAGAAAGTAGTTATTTTACGCAAATGTATTGTATTGGATGCGGTGCTTGTTAGTACCGGAACAATGGCTGTGAAACTTTGTCTGGATTTTAGCTTGAGTTTTGGGTAAATCTAGTATGAACTTAGACTTACTTAACTAAGATGTTTTTATTAAAGGAAATTATTAAAATAATGAAAATTATCGATACTTTTAAGTGCACGCCTTTACTCGGAGACTTCAAACGTTTCCGTAGTAGAGATTTAATGAGTGATTTTGATATGTAAAGTATAAAAATTACGTCAAATAATTATGTGTCGATTAATGGACATGAACTCTGTGAAACCCCCTTTACGCTCCAAGCGAATAAGCAATAAGTATCTAAATGAAAGAAACATCAGCGATTTTCACTTGTATCCACGAACACAGTGTCTATCATAACTTGGACAGTCATTGGACTTTTATATTGAGTGTAAAAACTTTGTTAAGTACTGTTTTCTTTGTATACTCTTTAAACCTAACAAGTACTTCAAAATATTGGAATATAATATAACAGAAAACAGAGAAATTTGTAACTTTATCATACCAATATGAACTTCATCTCTCACACACCAAATTCGATTTAAAACCCATTCCCATGTCTGCTACCAAACGCAACTCCACACTATATCTTAGTTGGACAAGCCGGACGATCACACAGACTCGCGGGCGCGTGTAATTTATAGCTTTGTATCGGAAACGCCTAGTGGTGCGCCACCCTAATGTATTGCCGTTTCTTGTAAGGAAACCAACAAATGTAGATTTTGCTTTACTGATTTCGGATCTTGTAATTTACTGTGCAGTTCCTTTGTTTCGATATAAATTGCGTGTTATTTGTTGCGATATTGTGACGTGTTTAGTAAATGGATTACGTGTCTTTTAATTTGAGGGTAGTTTTGTTGTTTTCGATAGTGGAAAGTGATAATAAAATGGTTTCAATAAACCGAAATGATGTAATTCATAAAAATATGCAACTGGATATTTTAGTAAAGTTTAAGTTAAACTTAGACAGTTTAATGCATTTGCAAAATCATCTGCAAAACATATTAGAAATACTTTTCAAGAATTTAGAAATATCTTGTAAAGTCATGCGATTATTTATTTCTGTATGCATTCACTGAAGATGTCATTCATTTTTATTTTCAAAATTTTGGATGATTCTTTTTTTATATGTTCCTTATTGTCAGCACAAGATTTTTATAAAAGAAAATAAATAATAAAAATCTCAAAATTCCCACGGGAATGGGGGCGCTGCGGGTGAAACTGCGGGGCACAGATAGTTTTATCATAAATTAATATTTTAAATGTAACCTCACCGCGGCCGGAGCTCGTGGCACGGCAGCGCCACCGATACGTCATATTTAAGTGATCAATCTGTGCACCTTGTCACATCCCATTACTCAATTAGGGCTCGTGATGGATGCGTCGCTAGGGGACATTGCAGACTCTATGTAATAACTTTATTTGGCTGGTTTACGATTAATTTTGGCCAGTGATGTATGTATTAGGCACGTGACGGGTGTCTGGCTTGCTTTATGGAATTATGATTTGTAATACCTAGGCAATGGAAAGGTATAACAGTACACTGACTAGGTTGACTAGGTTCCATAATACAAGCTTAGAAGCTTAGCTTAAGGCGCAATGAACTGTGAGTAAAATTGTCCGGGGGATATTTATTTATTTAAAATAGGTTATTTAATTATTAATTTTCAGTTTTTTTATAATTTATAACATGATAATTAACAAGACTATCGTCTTCTAAATTGTTCTAAAAATATTAAACTCAAAATTATTTTTTCAATCAATCGTTGTTTAGATTAATTTAAAGTTCAAGATGCGATCTGATGAATTCAATAAAACGCGAACTTCACACGTCAAGATTGTCAAGTTATTCATTACTAGAAGCGCCCGCGGTTTTACCCGCGTTGTACCCGTTCCCGTGAGAATTTCGGGATGAAAAATAGCCTATAACCTTCCTGTTGAATGTGGCTATCAATTACAAACAGATATATTCAAATCGGACTGATAATTCCTGAGATTACCTCGAACAAACAAACGAACTTACAAAATTTACCTCTTTATAATATTAGTATAGACAAGTCGCTCACGAGAACTCACTCAATCCAAACCTAAACAACTAAATAACGATATACTTTAACAATCCCATCCTTACTATCCTAACCAACTCGCCCACTCTGCAACCGCCCTATGCAACAGTAACCAAGTAAATATTTGGTCAAGTAATTAGCGAGTTGAACTTAGTCGGTAGTCGAGAGAGGCTGAACTCTAAGCGGGTGTATCGAGGGTGAAACCGCAGACCACGAGTAGTACGTATCCTGTACAGCGTTAACTAAGTTTAGGTAAGTGCTTTGCTGTGGAAACGTTACGATTATACAAGTGTTAACATTATGTTGGACTACCCGCGCCCCGCGTTGGACCCGCGTTGTACCTATTTAAACGGGAATTTCGGGATAAAATATATCCCATGTGTTATTCTGACGTATAACCTATATTACTGTAAAGTTTCATCAAAATCCGTCCTAGTGGAAAACTAGTGTTTTGTCGTGAAAGAACAACAAACATACATACATCCATACATCCATCCTCATAAACTTTCGCATTTATAATACTAGTAGGATTACTATAGGATAAGTATATAATATATATATATGTATGTGCATGTACTATAAGATCCTATAGCAAAGTCTGTCGCTGAACTCAAAGAGGCCTAAAACTCTTAAACTACCTAAAAGTTTGATTGTTATTCCATAAGGTTTCGATGGTAACGAGATCATGTCAGGTCAGTACTCACATACGGTATTACTCGATAGTTTTACTCGAAGTCGAGTAAAAATCAACGTGTGGACCGCAAAACTCACAGCTCGAAGGCTCGCACAGAGCCGGCTCGATGGAATTAAATGAAAGTAATTTCCTTCGAACCTACTCGAAGCGAGCCGTCAATCTTGACTCGAACGTGTGTACGTGACTGCGAGTGGCGCGAGGCGAGCGTCAGTCTGGTATTGTTTATCGTGATTGAAACACGTGTTTTTAGAGACATCCTTTGTTGCACAGACATCCTTTGGCTCGAACGGTTCGGTGAATACTGAACGGCGCGCCTCACTCGATAGATCAATGCTCAATGTGTGGACGAAAGCCCATGCCATGAGTTTTACTCGACAGTTTAGCTCGATCGAGTAATACCGTATGTGAGTACGGACCTTTACTTTAATTCGACAATTATTTGATATTCACAGTAGAATACTGCATTTTGTATGCAAGAAGGAGAATATAATAATGTATGAATGGGGTCCATATGATGTGACGGTATTTTTTCCGTTTCCTTCAGTTTTAAATTTAAATTATGTCAAAGACATCTACGGAATGCTGTTTTATAATCATGAAATATTAATAGTCTAACACCCAGCTTTAAACAAACTATATAATATTATTATAAGGTGTTGATTGATTATTGGTACGTTCAAAAGAGCCTCTATGGGGCCAAAACTGAATAAAAATATTTGGCTTTGACTTTGACTTTGATTATTTTCAGTTTCAAAAGTACTACCTTTAATCTGGAAAGTGAACGGAAAAGATTTTTTTTTAATAGAAACCATGTCCACTGATGCACATCGCTTTTAAAAAATATATATACGAGTAAGCGAAATGTATTCGTAAACTTTGTTTCAATTCAAAATGACCTGTATTCGCTTTAGTCAAAGAAATCAGAACATTTTAAATTTCATTCTAAAGGTAATTTAAATGTCTGGTCACTTTAGTAGACTTCACCTTGGAGATGCAGATTTATCTCAGGCCCTACTATGTAACAGGCCTTAGTGTAAACGTAATCGAGTTTCAAAGCCCAAACATTTGACGAGCTCGCGCATCCCCTACGCGGGACAAAAGGTGCTGGCATTGGCCCAATTTGAGAGAAGCACGTACACACAGACTTACTTATTGATAAATTATTGTCAATGTTGTGCACAATTCTTTTGATAACTGTTTTAAGGTATCTGTTAAAAATATCTCTTTTTGGTGATAACCTCAGGCTCGTCTTTTATAAGATTATGTTTGAATATGATATTCCGTTTATACGTTTGTATATCATTTATAAAAATGTTAGATGAAAAGAGAAAATCGGATAAAAGAGAGTCGATAAACGTCTAAGTTGAAAGAGTCTTTACTCTTTACTCCAAAAATGTCCTACTAATATTATAAATGCGAAAGTTTGTGAGGATGGATGAATGTTTGTTACTCTTTCACGAAAAAACTACTGGACAGATTTGGATGAAACTTTACAGTAATATAGGATATTCATCAGAATAACACATGGGATACATTTTAGTATTGGCTAGTATTTCATATGTATAGTATGTACTTATTTCGTCACTGCAAAAATCTTTTAAAACGCAGACAGCACTAAACACATTCCAGCCTCAATAAAACAGTTATAGCAAGGTTATTGCTGTATTATTTAAACTTTTATCTACAACCCGAGTGCGTTTACTGTTGATTCTAATGCAATAACATTTTACAGTCACTTCGAATGATATAAAAACGTCATAACTACGACGGCAGTGGTTTTAAAAACTTTTCCAGACTGTATATCTTGATCTGTGTTAGTTATAGTGCTTTGCACCTAATTGAAGTGGTCAGCATTTGATGAAGAATGTAAACAAGCTGTGTAAAGACTGTGCATAATGGATCAATTAGTTAGATGTCGTCTAGTTTCTTTTTTCAGTAACTTTAATTTCTTTAGTGTAGGTGTGTGTAATTGGTTAAATGTAATCAGTAATGCGATTGGCTCATACATTAAGAGTACATATATTGTAACCATACGGAAAACGTGGTACATTTTCCAGCCATAGATGAATTCTATTTTTATTCCATCACTGAACCCTTTTCCTTAGTTTCCTTTAGAAGAAGTTGTTTGATAGAGATAACGCGCTTCTTCTTCTTCTTCATCGAGTGGATGGTCAACCTGACCAATCCTGGTGTCGGAGTTATTGAGCCGCCAAAGGCCTCTGTCATGACTCATGTAACGACTACTATCCGTAGAAAGTAACCGGGACCAACGGCTTAACGTGCCCTTCGAAGCATGGAATCATCTTACTTTTCGCGCTACAAAACCATAATTAGTGGACTATCTTCTTTCAGAAGCCGAGGAGTAAGAAATATTATGGCCAGCAATTTTATTAAAAGTCTACTTAAAAAATAAAAGCCTTATTACTCGTCCCTATTTCGAAAGATTAAAACTAAATTATACAATAACCGACTGAAATCAGCAATGAAATAGCTTTGAGTTAATATATTTAACGTTTAAGTTAATTCGCTAACTGGGTTCCGTTGCTTTGATCCCGTCTGGATGTTGCTAATCGAATCGGGAAGTAACCGTTTAACTTTAATTTGAACCCATCCGTCTTGAGGAATTTCATTATTTGCAAAAACTGAGGGCTTGCCTTCGCTACGGATGTTGTTTTTTGAGCCCAATTTCACTGTTACAACTGAACTCGATCAGGCCACCTTAGGGCCGAAACTGCGTTAAGCAGGTGCCCGCGCAGTTTTATATAAAAGTGAACCGTCGTGTACGCCCGTCGCGTGACGTTTCATACAAAAGTGAACCGTCGCGTACGCCCGTCGCGTGAGGTTTCATACAAAAGTGAACCGTCGCTTACGCCCGTCGCGTGCGGTTTCATTCAAAAGTGAACCGTCGCGTGCGCCCGCTTAACGCAGTTTCGGCCCTTAATCCTAGTTCGCGCCCTAGACTAAGATTTTAATAAAAATATGGGTAAATTACTCTACCATATTTTTATTTCATTATCATTCATTATCTAGCAGAAATATGTCAAAACGATTAAAAAATGAAGCCCAAACATAAAACTCAGATGTCCCATAAAGAGACAATAAAATCATAACATTATCATAACGAGTCAAAACATTCAGCCGTGGCTCCCGGTTCAGTCTCGCTATCAAAATCGCTTGCAAATTGATTCGTCACGGGGCTCTCTCGGAAACAATTAGAGGTCCAAGGGGTACACTAATGACGTCACGAATTCACGATCCCAAGACGCGATGCCTATCCGACCAGTACGACATTTGACTCAATTTTTAAACAGATAATGTTAGGGGACCTCCCTATTGTAATATGAAAGGAAGTATTGTTATCTTTTAATACCTGTCTTTTGGGAGGTTAATGCTGTGACATTTTTTGAATACGTCTTGTATTGTTCACGTTGTTCATGAATTATTTAGGTATTAAATTAGCTATGTTTTTGTAAAATGGAAGCTTCAATAAGCACATACATCTTTTTTTAAAATATGTTTTTAATAAACTTATCGTTCCCTCATTAATTTTAAGAGCTTGGGTAGGCACTCTTTATCTTCTGTTATCTTCTGGTGTATATGAGAATCTATGAAGGAACCACACTAGAGAGACACCCTTCTAAGAAAATATTTCGTTCATCATTCACATTTGTCAGACTAAAAAAGCACCACTAACTTTTGTTATACTTGCTTAAGTCAAACTTGACTATATCAAACAAGTCAGTCAAAAGACTGTCTAATATAGTCTGTAATAGTTCTTAATCATCTAATAACCAAATAAAAATAACACAAAAATATTTAATAAAACTTCGCATCCATCGAAGTTGAAAAGGCCACCGTGCCACATTATCTAGTGTAAACAAATTACATTGAAAATGGCCGCCATTCAACACGCACGCTTCGGTTATATCAAAACGGTCCTTTTTATGTAAAAAAAACCTGTGAAAAGTGAGTGAAAAATGAAAACATCAAGAGCAATGCCTCCCCGCGCCCGCGGCGTATTGTCGCACTACTCCCTCCCCGGCAGAGAAATGACAACATGCAAAGAGCAGCTTGTGAACAGACTAGACGACATTCATGCCTAATTTAATAGAGAAAGAGAGTAAGAAATATATGAGAAACAGTTGAATTCTAGACTTTATCACTACATAGTATAAAATAAAGTTTTTCGTGTCTGTCTGTTTGTCTGTCTGTATGCTTAAATCTTTAAAATTACGCAACGGATTTTGATGCGGTTTTTTGTAATAGGTAGAGTGATTCAAGAGGAAGGTTTTTATGCAAAAAAATTCCCGAAATTCCCACGGGAACGGGCACAACGCGGGTAAAACCGCGGGGCGCTGCTAGTAGATAACTAAACTCTAACCTATTTGAAAGTAAGGTATTAGCCAATATATGTAATGTTCCAATGCTGGGCAAAGGTTTCTCATCTCACTGCATCAGTACAGTGAGGAAGAAATATGAATAGTTTCGTGGTTCCTCAAATCTTTTCAAAATATTCTGGCATTCTGGTATTCTAACTAGTACTAATCAACAGTGTTTTCAAAACAGTGAACAGTGTTGCATGTCAAGTCTATTATCCATTCACTTCATCTGTGTCCGTGACAAAGGCCGGATATAGCGGAAATTTTTCAAAAGTTCGCTGTTTCCTGCTTGTTGATTGTATGCATCCAAGTGAAAGAGCGATTTTTTGTCCCCGTGTCCTGCCTTGAAAAGAGAGTACAAATGTATGGAATCTGTACCAAAGTCGTTCGCTGATGATAGCTACTGAACGTAACATGAATACCGTTTCATATTGTGATAAAACAATGTATTTCATATTTCCCTATTATTCTTTGTCTACGTTTTATGTGACAGGCATTCAAAGAAATAAACCTATTACTCAAGTTTTTATCTGTTCAAGTATTTTGCGGTATTCTTTTGTACAATGTTTTAATGTGCCTTGATATTGCACATTGCAAAATGTGATTTTGGGATCTTTATATCTTTATATATATCGGCGTGACTGTGGCAACAAGCGTCAGAAATAAGATTTTAATAATCATTTTATTTAACATTAATGGTGATTTTAATGTTTAACAATAATCCATTTCATTATTTAATGTTTGAACAGTTATATTCAATTGATTTCCATTTGATTTTAATGCTTTATAATTATTTGATTATCAATTTATGTTTAAAGTTAATTGGTTTAACCATTTGGGTGTCCCAGCTCCATTATATATTATATCTTTATATATATGAGCCATACAGGCTAAAAATATTCAAAAAGTCTAGTAAAACTAACAGCTGTTAAACGCCCACTCATTACAGAGCGACTCTCTCCATTCATGGTAAACATTAGTTGCGCAACTGTTGCTAAACACCATTGTTTCTCAACATCTAAGTTACTGGCAACAAATGTTTACACCCATACTTCCCTTCCACACGCCAGTCTGCTGTCATGTTTTCAACGCAACGCAACATGTTGACAGCAACTCGGCAACATATTTATGCAACCAAGTTTATAAACATTTTGCTTTTAGCTTTTTGTATATATACGAATACGACTCATGTTTGATCGAAAAGAAGATAAATTCCAACATGTGTGTTGTTTGAAATGTAGAAATGTTGAAATGCTCGTTTGAAATGTTGACAATTAATATTGTCAACATCAAATAGTGTAGATACATATATACTTACTAGCCGCGTCCCGCGGTGTTACCCGCGTTGTATCCGTTCCCACAGGAATTTCGGAATAAAATGTATCCCATGTGTTATTCTGATGTATATCCTATATTACTGTAAAATATCATCCAAATCCATCCCGTAATTTGTATACAACATACAAATATATCCTCACAAATTTTCGCATTTATAATATTAGTAGGACTATAATACGTAATTGAAGGAAGTGAGTCTTGACTTAAAACGAATTAATAATTAGATTCCCTTGTTGATGTTTATATTCTGTAACTTCTTCGTTAAAATCATGTTTTATTAAGACCACTTCTCGACTCATATATCGCTTGAGATCAATATCCTTAAGACAGTAAAGATATGTTGACATCAGTCAAGTGAAGGATCAAAAGCGGATCATTAGTGATGCACCCACGTAAGTCGATCCCGATCTTGTTATATCAATCTTTGCTGACAACTTAATGGATTATATAAAACGTCTTAGGGGAGACAAAAAAGTTGATGTACATCTTTATTTCTTAGCTGTATAGTATATGTGTTCCGGAAATGTGATACGGAACCAAATATACGCCAGGGATTGCTTGATGCTTAAATATTTCCATATTAGTTATTTTTAATGCAAAAAATAATGTATCTTTGTATATATTTTGCAACCTCAACATAAGTACAGTCAGTTATGAAAATGTTGAACACTTTTGTACTTAAATTTGAGAATTCTCATTTATGTTACATAGTTAGTAGGTGGGTATTAAAATAAGTTTGAATATAATAAGATTCCAACTGCCATACTCTGAGATATCACTTAAACTGTCTATTAACTATTTGCCGTATTGTTTCATACATTACATGTAAAGAATCATTAATTAACTTCTCTGAATGAGTCATAGTCATTAGTGACTCTGAGTACCGTAGTACTCAGTAATTTAACGATATAGCTTAAAAAAATAATGAACAATAGCGGGTATCAATAGAGTGTGTAAAAAACATAATCTTAAGCGGAGTATGTCCCCTAAGGGACAGTAATGTTATGAACCCCTTAGAGTTAGAACCTCTGGAGCCTATCATAATATAAGACCACCTGCCGCGGAACATGACGGAGGAAAAGGGAAAACATAATAAAATATAATGTCTGGTTTGTTGCAATATTATGTAAATGGATGCCTAAAAATCTTAAATTGATGTATCGACCTTACTGAAGTGATATAAAACATTTACCACTATACCGTTATATATTCTATAGAAATCTATAGAAAAGTTGGTATTTATATACAAAATTAATTAAAACTATCGTTTAATTTGTTTTATAAGTTAATTTTTACTTTTACATTTATTGCATAAATAAAAATGTGCTGAAAATGTTTTATTAATTCATCACAAACTCAATGAGATCATAACTTCATACTTTACAAAACCGTATAAAAATTACGCAATATGAATTGCTCATATAAGCTCACCTTTACATAAAAATGGGATATAACTCGTGAGATCTTTTCAATACATTTTCCGACTGAACGTGCGACGTGTAAAAGTTCAATTTTATCCTTAGTGGAATCAAATTTTGCATATAAATCCGTGTTGGCGCCGCGTCGCCGGGAACGCACCGCCTCCCGGACATTTTGCACTGAACCCGGGGGATTTATTAGAATGGCATCCTCCGCGATGCAAGGCATACCTTGCGACCAGATATGAATGCACTTTTATGCTTGATAATATTACTGGACTATTTCTTGTATTGTGCGTAGATTTACAATTATACCATACTAGTTATGCATCATGTGTCATACCAGTTTCGGTTGGAATTTCAAGATAAAAAGTAGCATATAAACTTCTTCTTGGATGTGGCTACAAGAATAAAATTTGCCTGACAGTTAGTTTCAGAAATAAGAGAGTTCAAACAAAAATCATGTTGCGTACTAACAATTAATGAAATACAAATTATGTAGAATAAGTTTTGATGCAATAGGGAAAGATAAAAAAATAGAAAACATGGCATTTAATCAAACATTTATAATCAAACATAACCAACAAGTCTGATAAACAAATAAAGCATGTTATGTATCAAGAAAACATGTCATATTTTTCTAAATATCCTTAAAAACGTATTTACAAAGCCAGGATGTCGTTATATTATGCATGAGGCTGTCTCTCAACTGGATGAAATTCAAATGAGTGGAAATAATTTTTTATGCGTTTGATGTTAACCCTCCAAAACGTACTTAAGACGTTCATATAAAATGTTTGTATAATATGGTCATCTTCATACGTTAGGGACATGTGATGTCGCCTTATTTATGGAACTGTACTAAGATATTTAAATTACATAATAAATATTGTTGTTTGTTTGGTTTCTATAAGCATATTTCAGGACAGGTTTTCGCAAAGCTTCAAAAAGATGGAGCAAATCATACCAAAACGTCTTTATATGCTTATACACGGACACTTTTTATAACTAACTGCTGCGTTCAGAATTATAATGATTCCGATGATGATAGGTAGAGATTAATGAGTGGTTTAAAAAAATTCACCGGTTAATTAATCGTTAATTGATGTCTAAGTATTATTTTAAAGAAACGCCAAAAAAGCCAAACAAACAAGTGCCAAACAAAATTAATTTGTTATCTATTACTGAATTCACTTCGAATCAATGGCTATTGGGCAAAGTTGGCGAAGATATTAACATAAAACATCAAAACTCGCATTAAAGTGTCGAAATTGTGCCCCTCCTGAACTGGGCCCCTCTGTTCATAGCGTAGTACTGAACCCACTGATGCGTACGTTACTTGTCTTGTGGGATAAAATAAAAGCTACTTGTCGTAAACAACTTCGTGTTATATTGATTTGTTATATATCGGTCATGTAAAATATAGATTTGTAAGGCGGCGTTTAGATAGAATGAGATTACTGCTGCTGGCAAGTTTGTGTTGTGTCGTATTTTGACAAAGCGATGCTAGCTCATTGCGATTGTTAATCAACGTGCAGCTCGGCCCCTACTTAGATGGGTGGCCGATAGTGGCTTTCTATCTGAGCGCTACCGTGTATAAAATTATCGGTTCCGGATGTTCCAATAAATAGTCTATATCGGTGGCCTTTTAAAGCTCTAAAAACTTCGACATTAGAATTGGCCACTAAGCTAAATGAACTTATTGCTACTGGCAAAATCAACAGAACGGGTGTAAGTAGATAATTTGACATTTGTGTTGTTCTTGCATTCTATTGAACTTGCTATGTCATGCCTGACATGCCTAATAAATATGTTAGGATAAACATAGATTGAAAAAATATTTCTTTATATAACACTAGCAGCGCCCCGCGGTTTTACCCTCGTTGTGCCCGTTCCTGTAGGAATTTCGAGATGAAATATAACCTATAACCTTTCCGTTGAATGTGGCTATCTATTACAAAAATAATTATTCAAATCGGACTGATAATTCCTGAGATTACCTCGAACATACAAACAAACTTACAAATTTTACCTCTTTATAATATTAGTACAGATAACTATTATTTGTTGCACAAAGAGAAACTTAAATATTCGAATGAAAAAACATATAAGTATTTACACTTATAAACACGGCTTAAAAAACTCCATAATAATCTTAAAACTTGGACCACAAGCCATTACAATGCCTATATATTATTCAGCTACATCGAAATACTTGAACAATATAATAATTATCATTTATCGTTGCAGGTTTTATGTTCTGGAAGGAACCGAGGGAGATACGAGCTTGTGAACTTGTGAAGTGCAATAAATCTGCGGGAGTACAACCGCTGTATTGTTTAGTAATAATTTGGTTTTAATAGTGTTAAGTGCGGTGTTATATATTACTTGCAGGCTGTGAATCTCCTTAACCTTGCATCAGTAATATATCACATATTATAAAACAAAGTCATGTCTGTCTGTCTGTTTGCGATAAACTCAAATACTTTTTATTTTGACGCGTTTTTTTTTTAATCGATCGAGTGATTCAAGAGGAAGTTTTATGTATAAAAAATCCTGAAATTCCCATGGTAACGTGCACAACGCGGGTAAAACCACCGGGCGCTGCTAGTATATTATATAGCTTTTATAAAGAAGAAATAAAGCCCTTTCTTGTGGACTGATTCAAGGACACTAAAACAAGCACCTGTCGATTTCAGTACAGTACAACCGCAGACGTACACCACACAGTTTTGTTAACATTTCACCCCAACATGTTGTAAAATGAGTAGCAAAAAAGACAGACGGCAAATAAAGGAATTCGTAACAATTTTCCTACAACTTCAGATTAGTGACTATCAAACTAAGTAAGTTACTATATTATTCAACTCTATTATTTCAGTTCTTTAACCAAATCACACCATGCTTTAGAATTGGAACGAAGTTCCTTATCGCGCGTTGCGAAAATGGGCTAGACGGAAAAAATTAAGTCGAAAAGTTGTAACGACACTTTTTGCGTTAGAGAGAGACAGACAGAGAAACATGCGCACGCCTGTCTCACGCCTGTCTTCTCTGTCTGTCTCTCTCTCACTCTTATAGAAAGCAAGCCAGATATTTTCGTTTCGTCTTTCTATTTCGCATTGAACAGTGTGGTGTCGCGACGATTATTTTTGTTGAGTGTATACAGGTTTTTTGTACATAATAAATAATAAAAAATAATAACAATAATGAATCCTGACAGTGTTTCTTCGTTCCATCCGGCTGTCCCTTGACACCTCTCAAGTTTTTTTTATAGATAAAATATGCTTTGGATTAACTTTAGCATCTTAATAAGTATATTATTAAGCAATTTTCATCATTTATCAATCAAGTGATGACATCATCAATATTGTAACGTGTTATTTATTTCATTTACTAGCCGCTTTTAGGGTACGTTATTTGACCAATCACTATCGAACTGTCAAACAACTCAATGACAATGCATTGTGAATGGTCTCACCGTGTCTTTTTCTTGGCACCCTGAAGAAACACAATCTACGTACCATTTATAGTAGTACTGTAAGTAAAGTAACTCAGTGTTAATTCCTTCTATTCTTTCTCCCACTCCTATGACATTACTCTCGTGTCAGTCCCCGAGATGATTGCTCCACTTGTGGTGAATGCGTCATTACCCGGTATTTAGCTAACATGACGTCTTGTCTACGAATCAGACTTATTGTGCGGCTCTCAAGTTTTTCATTTCACTTCACATGAAGGTATTCAATGTTTAAGTATGTTGTATGGCGTTGGGATTTGTGTACAATGTGGCATTTGTTTCTCCTTGTACGTTATAAAATTAACGAATTACTTTAGTAACGTTTTTCATATTTAGTAAATTGTGAAATATTATTTTTAATATTAACAAAGTGCCTGAAGTGATGGACTTCAAAGTTTAACTTGTTAATTAAAGATATGGTATTCGTTACCTGCTTCAATATAACATCAGACTTCAGAATCACTAATTCACAATATCAGAAGTTGGAATAGCGTTCTAAAAATCGAACATTAAAAAATACCTATCAATTCATTTCTCAATATTTCGTAAATACAAAATAAATGTTTCTCTTAGTTTGTTTCCCTAAGAGACATCATTCTTCCTGACCTAGAACACAACTAAACCTTAGCAACTTTTTAATCACACCATCAACAAAACAGCCAACACGTACTACAATTTTCCGAAGCCAGACAGGAAAGTACGATTCCGATTGAAGTGCACAAAGTGGTATGATTCCGCCCAAGTGCGTCCCGCCCGCCGTCCCGTCACTGTCACGACTCACGTGACGCCTTTGTGTCGACGTGACGCATGACGAGCATCCTTCCGTCATAATATATCTTTGAATCGTATGAACGACTTCTGTTTGAGTACTTTGTGTACTAGAATGTTAGTACTTAGTTGAAATGCTGAATGGTATGAGAGATATAAAATTGTGACTTTCTTTTGCTTTGGCGAAATACATAGTCGATAATGGGTCCGATATAAAACGCCAACAATCTTTATCTCGATATTTATTACTTCGATGTCTTTACCTCGATTTTTAACACCTTAATATCTTTACCCCGATGTACATAACCTCAATGTTTCTACCCCGATGGTACGTTTCGCCAATGGGTCGGCACCTCGATAGTACATTCCGTCGATGTAAACATATGTTGATATGGGGCTTCAAATGAATTATAGTTAACACATTAATGTATGTCAAATGTAAATGAATCCATTTTCGTAAATCTTCGTTTCGTTTGCCAATATGTTATACATGGTTGTACCTTATCAATTAATGTCTAAACTGACAATTTGTATGAATTATTGTTCTCTGATTTTATTCTATACATGCTGAGTACTCATGAGGTAGAAACTTTATATACTTACTTTATACATTATACCTATTACAGTTATCACCAACTACCCAATATCAAGTACCAAAACTACACTTATAAATATAAAACAAACTATAACAAAACTGCTCATAACGTCAATCTGTATATTGCGAGGGGGAATAAAGTGCATTGCTGTGTAGGGAGGATTCGGATATCTTGTCATTGAGATATTGTTTATATTCGCTCCATCGTATGAGACGAGATTAGTTCTAATCTAAATGAGTTTCAAACAAATACGTATCATCTTTGATTGTTTGTTGCTGGACAAGATTTGAAAGAAGATTATCATGAAGATTGGTTAGCGAAGTTTAGATTGATAGAGTTCAGTGGTAGAGTACAAAAATTTTACTAGCCACCGCTAACCGCTTCTCAGGTAAATAAAGCTACGATAGAGAACCAACTATACCTATTACTTGTTATAGAACAAGAAATCTTAACATTCGAATATTTACGTTTTTAAGTCGTCACAATCCTACTTCATAATTATTTACGAACATAAATGTCAAGGCTCATCTCCAAACATTTTAACTCCAATAAATAATAAATCAAGTTCCAACCCGTGAACAAAATTCGCAAACTTATTAAAAAAACACGAAAAGCTTTCACTTAGATTGGAAAAAAATATATGAAAGAGTCTGGTAAACGTAAAGTTTTCGGCACCCACTAAGCATTAAGAGGTTTTTAAATTTATTCACCCTTCGATTCTGGAGTTTCTTCAAGAAACTTAGAGGAAATTCAAGCGATTAAACCGTACGAAGTGCAAAACTTAAGGGTTGAATTTGCATAACGATGGGCTCTTATACTACTGTCGATGTTTACCGCTGCCCGAAGATGGATTCCGAAGTGGCAGTTAGTCAAATGACTAACTGCCACTTCGGAATCCATCTTCAAAATCAGTTTGGTGAATTAAATAATTCACCAAACTGATTTACATAACCGACCGCTTCGTCTGGATACATGAATAACTAAAATTAATATTAAATCAATATCGTCGTATTATTAAAATAAACAATGCTAAATTTAAGAGAGTACTTTATTTATTAAAGTATCTAATCTACATTTAATTTGCTACGCATGGCTACGAAATACGAGGCTACGTCAGTGGCGTAGAACTCGTAGCCCGTAGTATATTCGTAGCAATTAAGACAACGATACTCATTCTTATTTTTGTTACACCTCCCAATGTTATTCACCTCAATAAGAATGCTCGACAAATCCTCTACTAAAAGTCAAGCTCGGAATAATAAAGTATAATTTATCACTTCTTAACGCTTCAAAATCCTTCCCTCATAAGTTAAAGTTCATAAACTTGTAGTTCCCGAATAAAACCGTATCGCTGGTTTAATGCAAGCGTTGGCACCCCGTTGGCACCCTCCCAGGCATCGCGTCGCATCGTCCACGGCTCACCGATCTGACGACTACTAGTAAATCAACCTCCACGAAACAATATCTTCAACAGACGCGCGTTAAAAGCACAATTTGTTATAGATGTTGCAGTAAATTATTGGATATTGCAATGTTTTGATATATCCCAAAATGGTAGGCTCAGATGAACAATATTTAACTTAATTGTAAAAAAAATACTAATTTGAAATTTAAATAGTAATAATGTAGTATTATGTCAAAGGTTCAATATACCTACACTGCATGCATAGTGCACAACATAATATATTTTTAAGAAAGTCAATGCAACTCATTGCGTTTACTAACTAATCAATACAATCTACCAACAAAGTAAAACTTTTTTTAAACCCAAAAGTAGACATTTTCATATACTAAAATGAAAATGTCTACGTTCACAGTTGCCCGGTAACATATCCGTTGTGGTCTCAGTAAACACACTAACTGTTTGTTTTGATACAGAGTTGAATTATGAGCTCTGTTTGCGCAGTACTTCAACAAACACTTGGATATATCTCACTGTGATGACACAAAATGAGCTCAAATATCTTCAAACATTCGTCTCAAATAATGTGGAGTTTTATTTATAAATTCTTTGATATGTTAGGTGAGATTTGTGAAACAGTATCTTGAACTAAACTGATTTAACTGTTCTTTGTTAGTAAGGAACTAGATATCTAGGTATTCTGTTAAACAGTACAAATAAAGACTGAAAGTAAACAAAAGGTCAGAGAAGGTAAAGAATAGAATGATATTTAAACTATAAAATAACAGTATGTTTTTGTTGTCATCAGTTACTTATCAGTTTGCATGACATAATCGTGTAAATTACTGTTGTGCGTACATATTATAATTCAACAATGTAAAACACGTAAAGAACATCTAAGTATTATCAAAATATTTATTCAAATATCAACCAAAGTTGCGCAAACCTGCGAAGAGTAAAGGTCCGAGTTGGATCAGCGACTGCTGCAGTCGACTGCAGACTGCAGGCAGCAGGGCGTTGCAGTCGTCCGCAGTGCAGTCTGCAGTCGCTAATTCACTGGCGACTGCACACCACATAATCAACGTTGCCAATGTGTGAAAATTTCCCCAAAATGCGGGGAATTACAATCAATTAGAGATTCAATAAAACTATTTAAACGTAATGTAATGGTCAACTCGTACATACCGGAAGAATTTACAACTAACTAAGAACCTGATTAACTACGTAAATCGATTGATATCGTAAAAAGCCTCGAAAAAGACCACTGGAATTCGAATGCTATAAATTTTTATGAATTCGAAACTATTATTCCGATCTGATCCATATCCAATTGTTATTACATATTATTATTTAATCTCAATCCGATACCCTAAACTCCATAGGCTGATTACTGATCTCCTGTTCATTGTACTATTCATCTTTCGATACAGAGGTAGATGGATACGGTTTCTACATTAATCAGGTTTTATTTATTTACAAAAAAAATACTTGCCTTTTGAATGAGGTTGACTTGCCTTTATAATAAACAAATTAGCGACTAATTGAGGAGTAATTATTTATAATAAATTGAGGAGTAATTGTTTTGAAAAATGGTAACCCAAAATCATATTTCAAATTTTGACATAATACAATTTATGGTCGGAGAGCCGACCGCCACATTTGCTGCCTACCGTTACAGACACAAATATGATAATAAATAATCGAACGTTTTCAATAAAATTATCGAAATAAGGTTTTCCATACAAAACAAGAAGTGCGCTCTGATTGGTCGGCTCAAAAAGATTGGTGCCGCGTGCAACTTTCCTGCGCTCTGATTGGTCAGAGATGTCTATAAAAACAGAGCGATTTCCATAGTCCGGCATTCAGTGTTCGGTAGCAGTGCCTAGAAGAAGAAAAGGAAAACGAAAGAAGAAAGAAATAAAGTGGTGAAATGCTGATCCCGGGTTTTATTTCCGAAGGCACTCTCTCGCCCCGCCAGTTACCCGCTCCAACCCCCTAAGTGCTATAGATACACAACTAGAAGTCGGGTGGGCGCAAAAAATACGTCTCGGTGAATAACAGCGCACTTGAAAGTGCTCTTATTTTATTCATAAGATTTGCTACTTTATTTCTAGGTGTCATGGTAGTAATTAATTAGATTGAAATTAGAAATGTTTTCAAATTATTGTCTCAGTTCTGTAGTAAACAAATAAAGATGTCCCCACGTCATCCACGCGGACAGTATTTAGCTTTGATTTTGAACGTGACTCGTTATCTAGTTGTGTATTGTTGATCGAAGTGTAATACATCAAATTCTACTTATTCAAAAAACTAAATTTGTTTTTGTTATGTCTGTCACGTCGTTGGAACTAAATTTATATTTAAGCCTCAATATTTCATTGAACTGATTTTACATTTTTTGGGGTATACAGTCAAAATGCTCTTTTAAAAAAATGGTGGTGGCTGTCAAAAAAGTGAAGTTATATTATGCTTTTCAAGTTTTCATTATACTACATAACAGAGATAAAAACCACGACACTTTGATCTATGCCACATTCATCAATCTTAACACAATGATTTTCTATTGAGTGAAATGATTAATCATTACTTAGCAACCTAAATTGTATTAAAAAAATAACATTAGCTCCTACACTATTATTTTTGTTCGTTTTTCAAAATATTTTTCTCTTATCTGCTGGCGCTCTACGTCACGACTGCAGGACAGGACTGCCGACCGCAGCAGAAGTGTCACCGCGCGCTCGAAATTTCATAGAAACTAGTAGTGAAGCTGTGTCTGCAGTCTGCAGTCGACTGCAGCAGTCGCTGATCCAACTCTTACCTTAAATGTTACTGCTTTTTAAAATCCCTATTAGCCGCCGCTAAGGCACAGCTAGAAGGGTAAGCCCTAATTGGAGAGCCCTCACCTGGCGAGCTCTTAACACTCGCTTCAAAAACACTAAAACAACCCAGGTAAATACTTTGGGAAAAAAGGAACAAACAGGCTTTCAGAAAATGTTTTGTTTATTATATTAGCCGCTCTTTGTCTGGAGATGTCAAACTATAATTTCTGTTTTCGTAAAACAAAATTATGTTCATGATACCAAAAATCTCAATGATCATTCGTTCATACATTTCGAGTAGGTTAGTCGCCAATCCTAGTGTCAGAGTTATTAGACCGCCTAAAGGCCTCTGATATGGTCTAAGGTTGAAACAACCGGGACTGACAACGATGAAAAAATGATGAAGTTAATATCTACATATAACGTTACGAAATACTAAATTTGTTCATAGACATGTCTCGGATGGTATAAAGTAAGTTGACAGTACATACTTACTTCGTTATTTTCATTAATACAGCATTTTCTCGAGATTTCATAAACCTTTACTTACTTCTTCTTCATCGAGTGGATGGTGAACCTGACCAATCCTAGTGTCAGAATTATTGAGCCACCAAAGGCCTCTGACGTGGCTCATGTAACGGCTACTATCCGTAAAAAGTAACCGGGACCGACGGCTTAACGTGCCCTCCGAAGTACGGAATCGTCTTACTTAGCTAGAGTAGCTAGAGTATACATATGATTTGCCCATTTCATCCTTACGGGTCAACAGAAATATTACACATCAGTGCATACTTTCAACTTACATTACATTGTTGGTAATACTTACAATAATATGTAAAGCTCGTTATACAAAATATAAATAGCCATCTTTTATTTGTTTTTGAATTCCTACAACTTCACTGCGATTTGAAGGCAAAAATGTAGTTAAATCGCCATTCTTCATATACTTTATACGGTACTACATACTTTATTAGGCACATTTCATCAAGAATGTAGTCCCGAGATTGCAATACGTACAGGAGAGAGCAAGAATTGGATACGCAGTTATAACACCTTCATCTTTATGACGGGTTTTCTTCAATATAGCGGAATGGGGACCTGTGTTACAGCTCTTGGGTTGTGGTACAAGTCATAAGATAGTTAAGGATAGGTACAAGAAGTTATAAGATGTTTGATAAAGGTATGGTATGTACTTTGTATGGTTTTGCTTGGTTTCATGGTTTAATAGAACTTGATCCGTTTTTTAAAAGACATGTGGGGGTTAGAAAGCCATGTAGCTACTGTATTTCTAATAATAATTCTACAGATTAGTTTTGAAAGCTATGACCCAAACTATGCTCTAAGCTTGTATTATGGCATCTAACTACTGACACTAATACATAAACATCTGACGTTAAAACATATTGTTTTAGGATCCTTTACAAAAACATACCACCCATTCAGCTTCTGCTTTCATCTACAGAAAAAACTTACTTAATCTCCCTATGCATGAACCTACGTCTTACCAAAACCTGCAAAATCTCCCAACTTGCACCACACATCAATACGAAAGTACAGCGCCGGTACGTGGTCTCAATTATTAAACAATGCAATCGTCTTCCTCGCTCGTACGACCCTAGCTTTAATACTTGAGTGCCACTATGTAGGTCACGACACACGATACACGATACAGACACGACTACATCGCTTACAAATTATTTACCAGTCAAACTTCTTGAATACCGTATCAGGCATGTTAATGAATTATGTATACTTACTTTTTGGCTGTCATCTTGGTTTTTGGTTTGATTTGTTGGTGTGTTAAGTTTTTTGAATGTTTTACCTAATCTATACTATTATAATAAAGCTTAAAAGTTCATTTTTTGTTTTTTTGATATACTCAGAATACAAGTGCTGTATTTTAATCCCGAGATTCCCACGGAAACGGGCACAACGCTGGTAAAACCGTGAGGCGCTGCTATTGAGTATGTCGTTCCATTAATGATCTAATTTAGGTTTATTAATTGGCTTTAATTCAACTAGTACATTCGGCGTCAGTTACTTCAAGTAATATGAAGTAAACTCGACGTAGAAAATGTAGCCTCCAAGCCATCTTCAAGCTCTTGATGTAAGTAAGTAAACTTGATGTAAGTAAAAGTTTGTACTCGTACTTCAAACTTCAGTAAGTCCGTATGTAAATACAAAGCATTATTACCACAGATTATGACACTGTGTTGTGTCTATAAAGACTGTACAAGTGTAGCCAATACTGGATAAGGATATGTAATTAACTGCTGTATTTATAATAATGAGTAGATACATTTAAATACTAGGGGCAGGCCTGTGTCACTCCGCGTGTAGGTATTAAAAACATACCTACGGGCGGCGGCCACTGCGCAAGGGCCAATCTAGTAGGCTGCCACAAGCGAAAGAAAACACACGCGTGCGCGCTATATGTTCGACCACGTTCAACTTTGATTGATTCATTATTGCAAGATGGACACAAAACGAAAAAAAGCAAAAACATACTGTGCAGTATTTAATTGTTTAAATACTGCACACACGCTCGTGCTGTGCGCTAGATGGCATAAGTAGTTTCTCGAAGTAAGCAACCCTAGTCCGCGGCTCTTTCAATACGTATAACCATGTATAACTTATTATGAACCGTAGTATAGTGAATTAAGGCCCATATTCCTTCAAAAAGAAATTGGTAGGTATGTAAATGAACACGTGCTCGACTGGACCGCGAGCTAAATTAAATCATATTGTTTATCAGATTCGAGTCATATTTCTTTGAAAACCATTGCGAAGTAAAGCTTCTGTACGTAGTACTAGTTATTATTCTGTGCTAGGGGTAAATATTTCAAGGAAGGTGAAATAAAACAAACTCTGTCGAAATATTTAGTTTTATTCAAAAGTTTTAAAATCACTACTATTTTTATCTAATTAAATAATTTTACTGTATCTAAATTTGGTTCAATAATATAATTATTTATATACAACTACATAATACTTGTGTGTTTTCAAAACGTTCCTCATAGTAAAATATAAAGCGTTCCTAACGTACTTATGAACAATTAATATAACTACTAATTGGTGTAACTAATACATTAATATTAAGTTATTGTTGCATGTTTGGTGTCTTGTTACGATACAAAAATACTGTTAAAGTTCCATTGAAATCAAATAAATACACAAAACTGCTAGGCCAAAGTTTAGGCTACTACAGAAAACAGTATAAAATCCCTTTGTCTATCACAAAAATATTAAATTATTTATATAAACGAAGCTCAAGTCTGGTAATGAGAAGGTAATTGAAGCTGTATCATTCAGTATTCATAAACAATTTCAGTTAGGAAAGCATCGTCGCTCCACGACCGTGGCGCAATCCACTCGGCCCATTTCTCTGAATATTCTGGATAAATTCACCAGCATATTAACATCGTTGTTCCTACACAACCAAAGATTCAATATATTCTCAGTCGGCGAACAGGTATTCGAAAAATAGTAATAATATGAAGTTATCTTCAATTTTTCCGCCAACAGACGCCAGTCGTTGCCTTTAGAAGCTTGCGAGTCTAAAAGCTTGCCCAAAATCACTCTATCCGACTTAGTAAGCACATTACACCTGTAGTTATTGTCACCAGTATAATTACTCCTAAAACTGTTATTTTTATAAACGAAATCGTATCTACCTTCCTTCTTAGTCAACGATGAATAGTTGAAAGGATTCTCGAGTATATTTACGGTATCAGTGTTGGAATAACTGTACCTTTTGCAGTAGAAATTTGAGTTTAGGTCGTTCGTTTTTAGGTTGAAGTTAGCTGAGTTTGATTGTTTTTGCTTTTGGTACACGGTTAAGTTTAATTCGAAACAGTTGATTGCGTCCGTTTGTTGGAGGACAAACGTGCAGTGTTGCGACCGTGACGTCATGTTCCAAAGTTGGGAATAGCCCACCTCCTGATATTTCGCACCTGACTGTACCTTCCATCCTACCCCCACCTCCTTTATGTTAAAGCACAGGTCGGAGCAATTCTCCTGAAACGGAACAGTTTTCGGGTCGCACAGTAAGTACGAGCCTGACCTTTTTTCAGTTTCCAAACACTGGTACATGTTATACGGGGTGTCGTTAAACACGTGGACATTCAACCTGTAATGGGACTCGTCGGTTTTATTTACAAAGAGGGCTATTTTCAACAACTTGGCGTCTAGACCGCTGAAACTTCGGCCGACTAGGACAAAGTCTGTGAGGAATTCGCACACGACGTAAAGTTTAGTTGGGTCGAGTTGGACGAAGAGAGGCGTGCCGGGTGTTTCTTGGCCTAAAGTTAAAACTTTCCTCCACTCCCTGGCGTTGACGTCTTCGGGTCTCTGAAGGATGGAGAGCAGCCAGCTGGTGTTCTTTAACGACGCGCAGTGCGGGAAGGTCACCACCACCCCTTTGCCAAAGTGAAAGTTTTTGGGCCCGCAACGTATGACCGGACTCAGTAGGGTCTCGCCTGTTGAATAATTGAATTAGTTTTGAATGTGACTTACGAGTTTTGTTACTTTACGTAACAATCTTGCAAAGAAAATCAGAGATAAAAAATTATCTGAAGCTATACGCGTTAGAAAGATACTACTAGATATTCCTTGTTTGGAAAATTACTAAGTCATCGATCGACTTGGTAAACATATCAATCATTCAAATTATTGAGCAAAACATATTAAATTGTCGTTCGTTACCAAACATTCATCGAAAAGAAGAAAATACGACATAATGAACGTGTATCGTTCCATTATTGCGTAAATTCAATCTTAACAAATAAGAAGCACGTAATTGGACTTGATGAAGTCTCTCGTTCAGAAAACATATTTTCCTTTTGAAAATTACTTTTAATATACAATTATTACTTTCAAATTATGTTACGCAGGGAGGGTAAGAAGTTAATATAAAAAACAAAAGTAATAAATTGAGACAATGAGGTGAGGTGCGCATAATGTTTAACCTAATTTGCGTACTTTTACAAGAGTCAATAGACTGATTATTAAATTCGTAGCAAAGTGAAATAAAAAGACTGATAACGTAAACAAAAGAAGTTATATCATTTTAAGTGTTCTCAATTCATATATATCTTACTTAGGGCATCCACAAACTCAAACCAGACAAATTTGGAAATATAAATTCTAAATTTAAAATCTAGATCGTCTGGTGTTATAAAGAGGTCTCCCAAATCGGATGCAACACTTCTGTCTGTTAAAATACGAAGCTTGGTATATAAGTACTTTATTAAATCCCGAATATAACTAGAAGGGTCAGTACCTGACATTTGGGAATTAGGTCAGCGGCGGCTTACAACTAATCCTATGCCGGTTTAATATTAACACAACTCCGGGGCCTTTATTTGAGATGGAACACAACTTGCTTAAAGTTTTAGAGCTTGGACTACGAGTGTCTTTAGTTAAACTTGTGGCATAATCTTTGTAATGCTTTCTTGGATTTGTGATATTGAAATTGATTTTGATGTTAAATATGATTTTCAATTGAAACAAAAGACATGTTTTTGCTTGAAACTTTTAAATTTTGTTTGATTTATGTTACGTCACAATGTTTACACAGTAAAGAAGTTTAAACCATTCTATTAATTAAGAATATTACTTTGTAGCTATCTATAGCGTTAGAACTTTTGTTTCTCTGTTTGTTTAAACGCCTTAATCTCAGAAACTTCCAATCCGGTTACAATAATTATTTTTGTAATCGATAGGCACATTCAATCTTTTTTTCAAACAAACAAACACTATCCAGTTAACGAGAGGAAAGACAATCTTACCGAGTTTAAAAACTATGTTTACAATAAACTCGCGATCAGTAAACGATATCTTGTTTGAAATGTTTCCTTTCTTCGACGGAGTACAAACCATAAACTAGTCTCAACGTTTAAATACGTTAACATAACATTTAAAGAGATGAGATTTACAAACTTTATGGAATCTCTAATAACTCCCTGAATATTTGAAGTTTGAAACGTTTTGAGGTAACTTAAAGGGACCGTACTTAGTTTTAATAGCTAATGACAGAATTATAATTTTATTAAGTGGAAGTTGAGAATGATTATCAAATTTAATTGGCCGACATTGCATGCAGAGGGTTGGTTTGGTAAAATAGCCAAGGATTTTGACTGGAATATTGTGCTTTCTATAAGACAGTTAAGTATAAAATATAATATTCCTTTGAAGTGCCTAATTGTGACCCAGCACTGGATTAGTATCTAATCCATAGCCATACACTTTTTTTGTAAAATATATATAATTGTTGTGGGTTTTTGAATAAATTATTGCAAATTTACTTAAAACAACTTTATGTTCAATGAATTTATCATACAAAGGCATGGACCTGTCAACCTCCACGTCAATAACTGATGGTAAATGGTAAATATGGTCTATTATATAAATAATTAAATAATGGGAGTGTCTGTTCGTAATATTAAAATAACCACTTTTTACTACATGTATATGAATGCATATACGGTAGATACATATACCTTTTTTTTTCAATTTTTATATATCTGTCTGTTTGTTCCTCTGAAATGGTTTGACCGATTTTGACGGGACTTTGACTGGCAGGTAGCTGATGTAATAAGGAGTAACTTAGGCTTCTTTTATTTTTGATAAATTACACACGGACGAAGTCGCGTTCTTACAGTCGAGTAAAAAACAAGCACATATAAAATGCATTACAGACACACGTACCTTCTTGCAGCAATGGTCTGTTCCACTCCTCATCCACAACTTCGATAGAAAACAATTCCTCCCCCTTTTCAACGACGCCATCCGGTACATACAAGCTCACACCGCATTTATCCAGTTTCAACCAGTTACCTTCGCTTGATACTATTTTAGATGTAGCCGTTTCTAGGTTTCCATTCAAGCATTTCGAATCTATTGAAGCGTTGTTTTTTAACGATTGCGTCATTTCTACACTCTCGTTGCCATATGAGCCGGCTAAAAGGAGAAATAGTATGATCAAATGACAAGTTAAAGGTATATTACGAAGTATATTGATGAAATAAAGGTGAGGTATTTGGATAAAGTGAGTAGTCTTTTAGCCTCTCTGGAGGAGATGGAATAGATAAACACTTTATTTCCCTTTTGTAGAGTGTTAACTGTCGAAATACCAATCAAAAGTTTATCGTAGAAAAACTACTCAAGTACCCACCACTTACACTATGTAAACTATTGATTCAAAGCTATAAGCAGTGCAAAAAACTCTTTTACATGCAAGAAGCAAAACACAAGTTAAAAAAATCATCAACTTTATTTCATTGTGTTATAAAAATAATGCTTCAAGTAAAGGACCACACACTACGCCTTGCAAGCGGTGTCTATAAAAGATGCAAGTGCCACTCACAGCTCAAAAAGCAGCTAGAGTCGGATCTGTCCGAGTGAGTCTCCTTGCAAGCGCTCCGGACGTAGCGGTCTCTTACCTCGTGGTCTATTGGCGCTATGTAGCTGCAAGATAAATCGATTGTGAGAAACGGTCTTGACAACATATGGAAATAAAAATATTGGTTTAAAAAGATATAAATATTTGGAATTGAAACAAGAACACGGATGCGCTTCGCTTTTATTTTACATTTGTATCTGACGTTTCGGCTCCTTTACAGGAACCGTGGTGACAGAAGACATAGTACACCTAGTAAACGTCGTTTCAATTCAAAATGAAAACGTAGTGTTCGCTTAAACTCAAAAACACCAGTAATATATTACTGAACAGAGATATATTATTGAAGACAAAAGTTGTACGAAGTAATTTATAGGCAAGTGACAAAAACATAGTCAATCTAATGTGTCATTATGGTTTGTATGTTTCGACTTACCATTTTAGTTTCTATAGAATATAGTATTAGGTATAAGAACTTTACGAAATTCATTACAGTTAAAGGTTAAAAATTAAGCTTTTAAGGTACAAAATATCTTTACAATTTGCAATATTTTTCATTTTTTTTTACATTTTACGATATATCGTTTAAGCTGAATTTAGATTTGTATAAAAAATTTAATCACTCATTTTGAATTTTAATTTGAATTGAAATATGAGTAGTGTTTGCTTAACCTTAAGAAACCAGTAATTAATCACTCATTTAACGAGAATGTACATTTACACCATTTATAACCTCTCACCTATTGGCCAACTGCGGTACTTCATAAAGGTGTTCATGTCGAGTCGTGGTTGAAGTACTCCTGTGTCGATGGTTTCGTCTAGAGTCCATGGTGTGAAACTCTTCATGTATCGTCAGGTCTGGTTGATTAGTCAGTGTCCTTTTTAACACGTTGCCGAAGTAGTTCGAGCTTGCTGTTAGGAGATAAGGAGATATATTTCGGTGTCATATGTAATATGGGACACGTTAAGTGAAACATTGTCTGGATCTTGTGGCTTTTAGAAATTCTCTCTTCGAAATTATACTTGTTTATGAAAAAATATCTACGAGTAATATATTAGGCACATATTTTATGAAAAAGAAAACTTGATGGCGAATTAATAGCATTAAAAAAAAGCAAATTAAAATATAATGATGTAACAATTTTTGTTTTACCCAATTAATAAAATGAACTTTGAACTTGTTTACGATTTATATAATCTTACCTGAAGGTGGTTTTGCGTAAGGAGAATTCTCAGTCATTTTAATCTTCATATACTTTACACCCAATATAATAACAACGATAAATACTATAAAAGCAATTGACAGAGCTATGAATAGTGGCCAGTAGGATGAACCTGCAAAATAAATATTTGTACAATCTATTGGTCAAGCGTGGTATGCCTAATCCTCTTCACGTTACTGATGTCTTCGGTGAGATGCGAAGCCTTTGCCCAGTTTGTGTCCAGGAACATTACAGGTTTAAACGTGTCGTACAGTCTACTAGATCAAAATTTCACGGTAAAAAAAATGAGCGACTGTTACTAAACAAATGTTTCTGGCCAACAGAGTTAATTGAAGTTTTATGTCAATCAACATGTTGACAGTATTTCAGTAAAATTTTAATTTTAATTTTTTCATTTTCCTTTGTAAACAGAGATAGATAAACAAATGTTGCCTATGATATGTATCGGGTAAAAATTTTGAATTTACACCAAAATACTTCGATACAAATCAATATACTTGTATAACTTTGATCACTAGACCGACCAACCAACATCTTAAAAATGACCAACATCATCAATTTAAACATAGAATTGTAATTAACACGATGTTATTATTTTATATTTACCATCATGAACTAATTGTGATTTGGAAGTCCTCACGCACAAAGGACATTGCACCACTTGATAATCTTTTCCAAGACAGGCTGTGCTTGATAGACACCTGCGTCTCCGAGTCTGGAGACAATCCGTGTCACACCTTGACCAATCTGACCATTGTGACCACCGACCTGAGAGTTTAATAACAATAATGTAATGTACCCGGACAAATTCACTCATGGTTAATTAGACCCAAAGTAAGCTATAAGCTTGTATTATGAAATCTAACTCACTGATACTACTACATATACATACACGAAAACTTTATAAGAATATATAATTGACCTATAGACCTATGGACCTATAGGCTAAAAATAACGGCTTACTCCAAGTTACCCTGTATAATTATGACCAGAGTAAGATTTATTTAATCTTACCCAAAACGATATCTGAAGATTCATCAGCTAATTCATCCAAACCATCAACATAGACATCTGTAATAAAAATATCGGATTAGATTTAACTTCCTATTATATTAGATAAAAAATATTCTGTTGAATATTTGAAAACAGTTTGATCTCAATGCGTCACTTCAGGTTAAAACTTCTTTAGTGGCGTTGTGACCTGATCGAAAATTCGTAAGACTTTTTTCGTTAATATTCAAGTTTTCACATTGCCGGCACTTCCGGAGTACAACCCGTTGATTATTTATCATGATATAATATGCTATTAAAACACTGTACAAGACAAAGATAAAAAAATAACAATCAAACAAAATTAACGATGTAAAATACGAAGAATGAATAATCAAATATCTAAAATTGACACCTGAAAAAGTTTCCGTGCAAATCTATATATCAATACAATACTTGTCAAAATATCTTACCCATATCACAGTGCACACAATCGTGTGTGTTCTGCGTATCAGGGCCCAGACAGGGTTGTCCTCCGTTCAAAGGTCTCGGGGCTGAACAGGAGCGGATCCTTCTGCGGCCGCCGCGTCGTGACCCGCACTCACACGTAGCCCACGCCGACCAGGCAGACCATCCGCCGTTTACTGTATTTGTGGAGTAAGGATAAGAAATCTATATAAATAACCAGCAGCGCCCCGCGGTTTTACCCGCGTTGTGCCCGTTCCCGTGGGAATTTCAGGAATTATTATACATGTAAACCTTCCTCTTGACTCACTCACTCTCTATCTATTAAAAAAACGCGTCAAAATCCGTGCTGTAGTATTTAAGTTTATCGCGAACAGACAGACAGACGCGAGCGGGAACTTTGTTTTATAATATTTAGTAATAGTGATGATGTGACAAAAAAGTCAAACACTTTTTATGACATACTTGTTTCCAATTACTATAATAACATGCTTATTTCAATCTTTGTTTTAGAGTAGAAGTTATACTGTTATAGAGTAAAGTGGTAAATGTCCCTCATAACACAAACTTAAACTATTCCCGGACCAGTTTACAAGACACTGTGAAATGTTAACATACCGAACACAGTAAGCAATGCAGGCTCCGAAATCCGTTTCCCAGCCAAATTCTCGACGACACACGTGTAATTCGCCATGTCCTGCCAAATGCTTTCGGTTAAACTTGCTGGATTCCACTGTGCAATAACTAGACTACTGTCTATTGTCGATGTCTTGTGTTTACAGGTTTACAGACAGATATTGGAATACGAAGAAGTTTTTATGGAATGTTGGTGGGTAATTCCACGAAAAAGAGAACGTAGTAAGTATTTCGCTTTTTCGTAAGTAATTCTGTATCGAAAATGTTCTTGCAGTTTTGGACCCTTTTAAGATGATTACATTTTTGTATAGCTTTAATATTAACTAAATATATATATACTAGCATAGCCTAGATTTTATTCATAGTGCGCCAGTGTAAGTGAGAAAATTATATTATTTTTATTATGATGTAATTAAAAAATAATGGACTTTTTAAATCATGCTAAAAAGTAGGGAAGTTAAATAAATGTACACGGGGGAAAATCATAACAAAAATTAAAATAAAAAAAGTTTGTCATGAATATTAAAAATATTCAGGTAGTGTATATAAATTAACATTTTATCACGAACCATCGCTACTGCATTGCAACAGTGCATACTAGATAGAAATAGTTTGGCGTTGGAGGCTACATTTATTGCACACCAATACTCTGCCAAAAAATAGGTCAATGTATATTTTACACGATTCAATATACTGATGCTTTAAATTAAAATATCGAGACAATAAAATTACGAACTTAAAAGTTCGTTATGCTAAATTAAATTGTTAGGCAGTGCTAAATAATCACCTAATACAATTTGGTCTGCTTTACTGCTTTAGTTATCAACAATTATAACTACTTTAGTTTTGACTGCAAATAGATATTTGCCAAGACTATGTTCACAAACCACACACTTTTTTTTCTAATCTTATATCCTTACAAAACGTAACTTATATCGTAACTAGCTGACTCGGCAAACGTTGCCATATAAAAATTAAGGGGTGGACCACCCTAATCACAATAAATTTAGATAAGCTATCCTCTTATTATATCTTTCAAGTTGGATCAAATTGCACACGGTGTGCAAAACAAATTTAAAATCGGTTCAGTAGTTTAAGAATCCATCGCGGACAAATAACGTGACACGTAATTTTTATATATGTTACCGGAAATGTATGTAATCCGGCATTGTATACATTTCCTAGTATTTGTATACAATTCCTAGATTTCATATATTTACGGTAACATATATAAAGAAAAAAATTGCGATCGCGATCTACCACGATGCTACTCACTACCAGACAATCGGTGTATAATAAAACTTACCAGCAAACTAGCTTGCTTTATAAAAAGCTCTCCATCGTTGTTAACCTGTACGTTGTCATCTTCAACCACCGGGGCTCCATTCTTAAGCCAGTACAGAGAAGCGAAAGGCGCCGCCTGCGGGGCTTCACAGCGGAATGTAACAGAAGTGTGTTGCCGGACTAGTTGAGACTGGGGGGAGACTGCGAAGTGCTTCTTGATATCTACGAAGTGAAGAAAGTAATCTAAGATATTGCACAAAAATGGGAAGTACCGTAAGGTTCTAAATATGAGATATTCTCAGTACTTTTTGTAGATATCATTAGTAGTAGTAGTAGTTTTAGCCTGTTATGCCCCACTTCTGGGCAAATGCCTCTCGTCTCCACTAAAGACATCAGTACAGTGAGGAGAATATTATGAAGTGTTTTTTTTGGGAATATTTTTTCCTATTCTGTATTAAAGTACAACCATATTTTTAAAGCTAAGCTAATTTTGATCAGCTATGGCAAGTTAAGAAAAATAGTTGAAAAAAAATACTTTCAAACATTAGAAAGAAAAATGTCCATCATACTGCTATGACAATCAACACGTAACATATTTACCCGAAGTCAAGAGAGTGTCATGTTGTCGCGCGTATCTTGTATGTTGGTAAGTTTAATGTTTAATATTATGTATAATAGATAAAATAGGAAATTATTTATTTTCGATAAATATTACACGTCCTTATATTATGTTTAGCTTAACTTAAATTACTAACAGAAAATACCCCCTGTTTTCTATGTTATTACTATTGATAAATTGTGTTTAAAACAACTTACAAGCAATCTCAACGGTAGCAGGCTGACTCCTAATATGTCCTCTGCTAGTCCAGGCAAAGCAGGAACATTGGAACTTATCACTGCCGAAGTATTCCTCGACATTCTCCCTACTGACTTTATGCTCCGCTTCAATGATACGAACCCCACTTTGAGGATCCACAAATTCGAAGTTGGCTGCTGGTGTCTTAACGCCGTTGCATTTGAAGTATATCTAAAACAGTAAGATTATGAGTATGCTTACAAAGATGCATAAGTACTCATCATCGCCTTTATAGGCTTAGGTAGAATAAAGGTTAAGTAAAATAACCATGATAACAACATAAAAGTAGAGTAAATTGGCATGTAGTAGTATCAGTTAGTTAGATTCCATATTACAAGCTTAGAGCTTAGTTTGGGTCTAATTAACCGTGAGTGAATTTGTCCGGGAATATTTATTATATTATCTTACTAATATACTTACTTCTAAAGCATTAGCAGCTCGACATTTAAGGACCGCAGGCTTATTCTTAACAACATACGTATTCTCTGGCTCTACGAGAAAAATTGGCAAGTTGTCTTTAGTTGTATGAAGCGGTATTTTATCATCTGTCGAGATCACATCGGGGTTAGATTTTGCTGTCGCTTGATCCGGTGAATCTTTATAATTGGTTTCTTTATCATAATCATAGTCTAAATAAGGGGTTTCTTCGTCGTCTTCATCGATATCTTCATGGTTGGTGAATACTGGTGGTAGTAAATAATCCTTAGGTTCGTTCGGTAGGTTGAATTCGGATGGCTTGACATCATTTTTGTCTTCGATTGTCTGATTGTCATCTGTTTGTTGAGTATCTACAACATAGTTTTCATTAAGTTAAGCACATGAAACTCGGCTGTAACTCGGGTTGGCGGCAGCATTAGCATTTCTACTGATTTTCATGTCCTAGCTATAAATGTTTATCTTAGATTTATTAATGTGTAATAGAAGTAAGTTTGTGTGATTAAAAATATTTATTTGACCGCTACCCTGCTTGTTTGTTCCAATCGTTAGACCATGGTGATGATGGTCAGGTTGACCATCCACTCGATAAGAAGAAGATCGTTAGACCATGTCTGAGGCTTTGGGCGGTTTAAAAGCTCTTACACTAGAGTTAGAGGGTAGCTCCCTATTCGAAATACATTTTTTAACTCAGTTAGTTCAAATTCAAATTATTAGCCATAATGTACCTAAATACATCACACCCTGTTAAGGCACTGCAAACTAAAATAAAATAATAATAATACTATGTATCTTTATTTCACCAATAAGTATACAAGTACATAATATTATGTTCCAGTAATGAGTACAATTGTTTACATGAGATTGAGTCCCTGACCTCTAAACTAGGAGAACCTGTATCTTAGAAGTCAGTGAGTCTGGCTACTAGTGAATACAGCGTTGTACATAAAAACTTAAAAACAAACTTAAGAATTCATAGTAATATAAAATGTTCGAGTAAGCGAACCATGGTGTCGGTGATTTGAGACCGAAGAAGCCTTCGACATGGTCTAGCTTTCAATGATTGGTACATTCACAAAAAAAAATGGCGTCTGAAGGCACTTCAACCCAAAGAGATCTTACGTGCTCCACTTAACAAATTACTTTTGGTAATATATTTTTCATTGTTCGTCCCATTGTTCCATCATATTATTTAAAAAAAATGAGTTTGTAAAGTCCCACTGCTGGGCAAAGGCTTCTCATCTCACTGAAGATATCAGTACTGGATTAAAGTAATCACCACGCATAAAATAACAGCATGCAATTATATCTGGTTATATCTGTGATAGTTGCTTATATTCCATAATACAAGCTTATAGCTTAGTTTGGGTCTAATTAACTGTATGTGAATTTGAACTGTGAATATATTTATTATTTATTTTATTTTCGTTTTATACCTACATGCGTTGATATTGTTTATATAGTGACTCTTAGGTAAAATATTGACTTAAAACAAAAGATCTCTGTTTTATTTATACGAGTCGCAAAAGTTAAAAAAAAATGATAAAAACTTTTTTGTAAAAACTTTTTAATTTGTCATGTTAATAGTTTCTTGTAAGTAATATGTAACAACTACTGAGATGAACATCTGATCCTAATTAAATGTAAACAGAGGTTTGTTAGGTATCAATTAGCTAACGGAGGTTAATTTAGAATTAATTAAGTAACGAATAATAAAACAAACAGTTAACATTGTGCCCTTCGTCGAGATTAATTAACTCAAGTAATCTACAGTTTAACTTTTAAGAGTTGCAATCATAAAGTTTTTAACAGCATGAAATGAACCTTCCGTATCACTTAACTAAATACAAAACCCGTATTTTTTCCTAACAGCGCCCCGAGGTTTACCCGCGTTATTCCCGTTCCCGTGGGAATTCCGGGATGAAAAATAGCCTGTATCCTTTCTGTTGAATGTGGCTATTCATTGCTATAAGATTTATTCAAATCGGTAGTTTCTGAGATTAGCGCGTTCAAACAAACAAAAAATAAACTTTTCAGCTTTATTATATTATAGACTAGCACCGCCCCGCGGTTTTACCCGCGTTGTGCCCGTTCCCGTGGGAATTTCGGGAATTTTTTTACATAAAAACCTTCCTCTTGAATCACTCTACCTATTACAAAAAACCGCATCAAAATCCGTTGCGTAATTTTAAAGATTTAAGCATACAGACAAACAGACAAACAGACACGACTTTATTTTATACTATGTAGTGATATTAGTAACTAGCAGCGCCCCGCGGTTTTACCCGCGTTGTGCCCGTTCCCGTGGGAATTTGGGGAATTTTTACACTTATAAACCTTCCTCTTGAATTACTCTATCTATTAAAAACCTGCATCACAATCCGTTGCGTAGTTTTAAAGATCTAAGCATACACAGGGACAGACAGACAGCGGAAAGCGACTTTGTTTTATACTATGTAGTGAAGATAACGATGAGAGCCACGAATTTATTAAAAATGTATTACAATTTATTATATTTATATTAAAACACGTGACACTTACTCTTCCCCAAAGTATCTCCACAGACACAAATCGCCACCAATAATTGACTTATCAAAAAGTAAATCAAACAATTCACTTCCATTTATAGAATCAAATGCATACAAAACATTTAAAATAACTGCACTCGTCCCATCATTATGTTCCATTACTGCGTTGATGGTTTAATTACATAATTTTATCAATTTATCTCACTTATTTTACTTTACAAAATTTTTCTAAAATACTTTACAACATTTTAAGCCACAGTATGCTAAGAAAAAACAAGAAAACGCAGCTTTATTATTGGTTGGTGTAAACAACCACGATTTAAGTATGAATCGTGTTCGCTCGTGAAAGTTTCCGGAAATCGTGTCGTAATGACCGACCCTCGCAACGGGTGTCAAACAACTGAACACACTTGGGGTGGAAACGTTTCAACCCCTCAAAGTATGAAATGCGCATGCCCAAAACTTAGTAAACTTTTTTGTTCTGCATTATTTTTGATGGTATTTAAATTATTATTCGGCAATTCGAATTGTTTATTGAATTTTAATGTGAAGGAGCAAATTATTTAACCGTGTGTGAATTTGTCCGGGTCTATATTTATTTATTAATTTATTTGTAAGTGTGTAGATCTACAAGTTATCTAGTTTTCAAAGTTACGTAGTCTTACTTAGTCTACTTACTTTAAAGTTAATAACATATAATAAATTAAAATTCTGCACTATATCGCATACGGTACCAACATCATTCTCTCTCTCTCTTCCTGGCTATGTATCCCACATAGTGGTGGGGTCAGCCTTTCTTATTTTTCTCCTCCACTACTGTACGGTACCAACATCATTAGATCTTCTTCTTCTTCATCGAGTGGATGGTCAACCTGACCAATCCTGGTGTCAGAGTTATTGAGCCGCCAAAGGCCTCTGACATGGCTCATGTAACGTCATTACATCATTAGATGAAAAAATAGCAGTCACAAACTGATAGTTAATCTAATGAGAGTTTAATTGCTTCATTCAATGTTACGCAAAACAGTAAAAATGGTGTAAAATTAAGTGCTTCTATAATCACCATAACTCGAAATCAGTATGAAATTGAAATCCGATTAATTACCTAATTAATTAATTTTATCGACTTTGACTTGTTTTGGCAGTCTTATGCGTACTTTGGCCGATTTAAGTGGTACCGAAAGTTTGTTAAGTGAAAATGATTACTCTATTTTTTAAATGTAAGTAGTTTTGTATCGTAGGTCAATTTTACCAAATTAATAGAATGAGGGAACAGACACATCAATATTTCATTTCAAAAGATTACAAAATATATAAGTACGAGTATGCTTAATTTCAAATTGGTTGTACAACCAATTTGTAAACCCGCCGCGCTAGTGGCGCATCCATGATATCCTAATGAGATAGATTCTAATAAGTATATGGTACGGCCGTGCCGCTTTTTTGCTCGACTATACTATTTAGTTCTTTTTAGGGTTCCGTAGCCAAATGGCAAAAACGGAACCCTTATAGATTCGTCATGTCTGTCTGTCTGTCTGTCCGTCCGTCTGTCTGTCTGTCTGTCCGTATGTCACAGCCTTTTTTCTCCGAAACTATAAGAGCTATGTTGTTGAAACTTAGTGTGTAGATGTATTCTGTGAACCGCATTAATATTTTCACACTAAAATAGAAAAAAAATAAAATTTTAGGGGGGTCTCCCATACTTAGAAATGAAAAAAATATTTTTTTTTTCATCAAACCCATACGTGTGGGGTATCTATGGATAGGTCTTCAAAAATGGTATTGAGGTTTCTAATATCATTTTTTTCTAAACTGAATAGTTTGCGCGAGAGACTCTTCCAAAGTGGTAAAATGTGTGTCCCCCCCCCCTGTAACTTCTAAAATAAGAGAATGATAAAACTAAAAAAAATATATGATGTACGATAACGTAAATAACGAGGTCTAGTTAGTAGTTTTTTTTTTACGACATAAATCGTAAACCGCAAAAAAATACTGATTATTCATTCAATAACTCAAATGTAAATAAAAAAACATTTATTTCAAGAACTTCTTTATTATGTTACTCGCTGCTACGGAACCCTTCATGGGCGAGTCCGACTCGCACTTGGCCGCTTTTTACTTTTTTAGTTCGAGTAGGTTAGTGGCAAGTCCTGGTAAAGGAGTTTCTACCTATAGATTGTCTGACGATCTGAAAATCCGGGACCGACAATTTACTGAGCCATGGCGCTCATATCGAAATGCACCAAAGGCCATCCATCCAAGTAGTGGCAGAGCCGCACGTTGCTTAACGTCGATAATAACGTCGCTCAGTAAAACTACATATCTCAAAAAAATCACTTTGTGAGACCGTCCTCAGTTTGGGCATTGCAGGCTGAATCACCTGATTGCTTGCCCGAAAAGTAAGATGATTCCGTGCTTCGGAGGGCACGTTAGGCCGTCGGTCCCGGTTACTTTCTACGGATAGTAGTCGTTACATGAGCCATGTCAGAGGCCTTTGGCGGCTCAATAACTAGGATTGGTCAGGTTGACTCGATAAGAAGAAGAAGAAGATAACTAGTGTCTAGTAACTTTGTAAAATATCTTCATTTATTCCAGGTTCATTATGTTTAGTGACGATTACTGTTACCAACTGTCTGGAGGAGACCGTTTCGCCCAGTTTCGGGCCAAACCTGGATTTGTTAAATCTCCGAGATGACCCAGATCGAGAAGATTCTGAATCTTCTTTATCTACCGACGGCCTAATAAGAGACTCGTTTGCACTGGTAAATACTCAACAGTCATTAACTCCTATAGGCGTTTAGGTAAGTGGTATTTAGTAAGAGGCCAACCCTTGTTTTGGCGAAACAGACCGCAAAACGGGTTATAACGATTATATTCGACTAGCAGCGCCCCGCGGTTTTACCCGCGTTGTGCCCGTTCCCGTGGGAATTTCGGGATAAAATGTAGCCTATAGCCTTCCTCGATAAAAAGACTATCTAACAGTGAAAGAATTATTCAAATCGGTTCAGTAGTTTCTGAGATTAGCGCGTTTAAACAAACAAACAAACAAACAAAACAAACTCTTCAGCTTTATAATATTAGTATAGATATTCGAACAGACAATTCTGAAACATGATCGAGCTCAGATAGAAATGGTAGATCTTTTTCGGTGAATAGTACATTTATTTAATATGAAATTCGCGATGTTCTAAATCTCTCGGGAAGAGTAGTCTTCGTTTACGTGCTTGCTCCGCTGCTGGCCCGATTTCGATGAAACGAAGACCAAATATTTCGAGTTACTTTAATAGTATTTTATAGACCATTGTTACTTTTATCGTAATGTTTTGTGATGTGTTCGTGTGACTCTATATACCAATGAGGCTATGGATCGATCCCATCATGTACTTCATAGTAGGGAAGGCTTCCTCCTTAGTACTGACGTAAACCTAACCTAACCTTAAAACCAACTAAGTAAGACGGTTAAAGTATGGATTTTAGCCTTTTTAAAATTTACCTCGCCTTTTTTTGATGTATTTTTCTATTCCAGAATTTAATTAATCTGATTAACAATAAAATACAAAACTCCTCGAATGTGGCTTGTTCACCGTTTTCAACAGTGTATATGTTAGGGAAGTTACTTATGGCAGTTGAAGAAGAATCTAATGCTGAAATTCAACTCATTAGAGCTATGGGAGAGAGGTCGCATGAGGTAACGCTTTAAAAATTAAAGAGTGGATATAGACTAACTCGAATACCTATTGGCTTAAACTTAACCTATGTCAGTATTACCAAAATTTACAACAGCCTCCGTGGTCTTGTGGTTTGAGCGCCCGGCTTACGATCCGGATGTCCCGGGTTCGATTCCCGGTGGGGACAATTTCTCACAAAAATCTCTTTGTGACACTGTCCTCAGTTTGGTTAGGGCTTTTAAAGGCTGAATCACCTGATTGCCCGAAAAGTAAGATGATTCCGTGCTTCGGAGGGGACGTTAAGCCGTCGGTCCCGGTTACTTTCTACGGATAGTAGTCGTTACATGAGCCATGTCAGAGGCCTTTGGCGGCTCAATAACTCTGACACCAGGATTGGTCAGGTTGACCATCCACTCGACGAAGAAGAAGAAGACCAGACTTACGTATACATAATATATATGCGACTTATTTTAAAACAATGCCTTGCCCTAAATTGCCCTTTTGATCATAGGTAGGAGTCACTGCTTACCGTTTAAATCTTTCCTGTATCACGAGTTACGACATATTATTTTAAACTAGCAGCGCCCCGCGGTTTTACCCGCGTTGTGCCCGTTCCCGTAGGAAATCCGGGATAAAATGTAGCCTATAGCCTTCCTCGATAAATAGACTATCTAACAGTGAAAGAATTATTCAAATCGGTTCAGTAGTTTCTGAGATTAGCGCGTTTAAATAAACAAACAAACAAAACAAACTCTTCAGCTTTATAATATTAGTATAGATTCAGCAAAATTAGCCCACCCGTCTCGAGTTTTAAGCGAGACACCACGATTTATTTTTATACTTAAGTACCTAGTAGTAGTAGTATTAGCCTGTAAGTCCCACTACTGGGCAAAGGCCTCTCATCTCACTATGGATATCAGTACAGTACTTAAGTATCACTACATAGTATAAAATAAAGTCGTCTCTTTTTCGTGTCTGTCTGTTTGTCTGGCTGTATGCTTAAATCTTTAAAATTACGCAACGGATTTTGATGCGGTTTTTTGTAATAGGTAGAGTGATTCAAGAGGAAGGTTTTTATGTAAAAAAAATCCCGAAATTCCCACGGGAACGGGCACAACGCGGGTAAAACCGCGGGGCGCTGCTAGTATAAAATAAGATAGAAGAAAATATTCATCACTCGAAACGTCGGGTACGTATTTTAGTAAAATACCTACGTTAAATTATCTAACGCGATACAGAACCGTTTCATTTAGTATAATGAGTGCAAATCGTGTGAGTTTAAAAAGTTTAGAAGAAAATATTTTAAAGGACACTGCTTTGGTTCAGAACACACTCAATAAATTTGGATCACTTAAGTATGGGACGCTGAAAATAATTAGTGAGATGTTTGTGACAGACAAGTCTGTTATACGAGAAGAATTCATCGAAGCCTTGAACACTCAATATAATACTTCGGTTACGCAAATATCATTTGATAACTACCAAGAAACAGCAAAACTTATCAACGACCAAGTAAGAAATTTTTGATTTATATATTAATTGGCAGTGCGTGGCGGTTATACCCTCGTTCTTCCTGAGGGAATTTCGGGATGAAAAATCCTATAACTTTCCCCTTGAATGAGGCTATCTATTATAAAAAGAATTATTTAAATCGGATTAGGGCGTTAAAATAAACAAAAAAAACAACGCAGTAAGTGCTCTCCCGTGGAAATATACGTTAAATACTTAGATGAAACTATAGATTCATAACCTCACCTTGTCTAAGAGACAGTACAACAGAATAGTACTAGGTACAACTTACTGGTTTGAAGGATGACCTTGATGGCTTTGAGCCAAACTGGTCACAGCCGGTTCTGGATAAAGACGACTGAAAATCGATGGAGAGACCTTTGCCCAGCAGGGATACTTCAGAATTACATAGAAAGCCTCAACACGTTAGAAAAAAGATCGAGATGAGACTACGTCGTGAGTTGAATACAATGATTAAATTAATTTTCTAATAATTATATATTTTTAGATAAACAATAGTTCGGATGGTAAAATAACGAATTCTGTAACTGAAGCCGACATTGATGAGCCGCTGGTAATAGTCAATGCTGCGTATTTTAATGTAAGTGAGATGGTATTAATTTTTGTTGAACTAAAATGTCAATTTTGGAGGAGACCTTTGTCCAAAAATGGGATTACACTGTCCCATTACTAGGCAAATGTCATACCCAAACATCTAGGGGGCTAATATCATCATTGACAGTTATTTGTTCTCTATTGATTCCAAACGGATAGCTCTGAAGCTAGGCCGTTGAATGGAAAGGTGTGACCTTTAAAAGACGGCCGTGTTGGTTTGAGAATAAAAATGGGCTTTCCTATGTCCTTCAAGTTCCGGTTTTCTTCTCCAGAGTACATGGAAAGTGCCGTTTAAAATGAGTGATAAAAAAATGAAGTTCAATACTTCGTCCGACGTGATAAAGGAAGTAGACGGGATGTGGAGACTAGGCCATTATTTATACTACAATAGTACACCACTTCAAGCTCAAGTAAGACCTTCAAGTCCAATTTGAATCTATTAAATGTAATTAGTGGGTTTTGTTGTTTTAAAACTAATCAAAAGTCATCGCTTACATCTAGGGTTTATATACATATACTAGCTGCGCCCCGCGGTTTCACCCGCGTTGTACCCGTTCCCGCGGGAATTTCGGGATAAAAAATAGATGTTGGCCGATTCTCAGACCTACTCAATATGCTCACAAAATTTCATGAGAATCGGTCGAGCCGTTTCGGAGGAGTACGCGAACGAACACTATGACACGAGAATTTTATATATAAGATATAAAGAGATATCTTACGGGCAGAGAAAAACGAAGACAAACCCTATGTCTCTTGACAGCCGTACTATAGGCGATCAGTCTATTCCAAACCGGGCGCGGCGGCGCGGTGACGCGGACTCCGCGGAGGCGCTATTTAAATGATGTGTTATTAAATGATTTGCTAATAAATACTATTGATATGTATAACTCTGCCTTTATAAAAAAAACTACTGCTTTTAACTTCTTAAATATCTGAAATCTAAGCTACATGTTATCTTCTAGTTAATAGAGATCCCGTACAAAGACAAACCGGCTACATTATTAATAGTACTGCCGGAAAATTCCGCAAGTCTTCATAAAATAACATCAACTGGTACAATGACCTTAATCCAGGAAGAAACATATAAGATGGAATATGCGAAATTGAAACTTCAAATACCCATGTTTAAGATCGATTGCTCATTCGATATGGCGGATGTGCTTAAAATGGTAAACAAATTGTCTGCAAAATATTATTATTGACTCCAACTAGGTATTGAAAACAAAAGTTCTACTTATGGTCTTACGCCGCTGCGGTAGGTAACTAGGGGCGTGTGTTCTTCACTCCCACTGCAGTGCTGGTCTGGTTGCCTATGCTAAGGGGTCCAAACGACACTTTTCAATAAAGTGCCGAGAGTGATATCGAATCCGCCACCGACAATCACAGTACAATGCGATTAAAATAAGAATAGGACCGGCCTAGCGCCATGTTGTGACGTCACAACGGGAACTTGGTATAGTGTGCAAAAAAAGCAATGTTAAAAAATATTGGCTTGTTTTATATTGTAACTAATAGCACGTACTTTTTTTGCACACGAGCGCCTCTTAGTATTACTTACTTGTGGAAGTAAATGTACATGTACATTTACGAAATAAAATAACTACAGTGACGCCGATACTGACTCCTCGCCACAAAACGACCACAACACGTACCTACGTCAGTGACACGGACGGCGGCACTCAGAGTAAAATTCCAACAAGGCCAACGCGGTATATTTTTCAATTGCAGTACGATGTACATGATATATTTAAGAAAAACGAAGGATTGTCACTTCTGTTGAAGTCACGAAAGTCAGTGCCTGTGAAGGGAGCCAAGCATCATGTCATCATAGATTTGGGCCAAGACGTGACGACCGGATCCGGTCAAGATGGTAACTATATCTAGTCTGTTTGATTTGATAATTACATAAGCAACTTTCAGTCCCTAAATTCTCACGAGAGAAGTTTTAGGTACTGCTAGTCCCCCTGGTAACATACATGTTTTTACAACCACAGTGACCCTTCATCATAAGGATCCCTTTACTGTTCATCTATAGCTATTTTAAATTGACGGAAACTATGTAATTTTACTTGTGTCTTGTTCTAGCTATCGCTAGAGCTTGGCTCGGCGAAGACCCGGAAGTAAGTATAGACCGGCCGTTCCTCTTCTTCGTGGTTGTCCATGGAGAACAAATAATATCTGGTATTGTGAATGATCCTACTCAAACCAACCCTTCCCTTTTATAAAACTATGCATACTCTATTTACTTTATCTCAACTGTTAATAAACCAATTTAATAAACAGTATTTTATTTATTATTAATGCAGAAAAATGCCTTTTATCTTTCCTTTTAAAACATCACAATAGCGCGATCCACACCGGACGATCCATAGGATCTCGCGATCCCAGATCGTTAGATCTATCAAGCTGTAATTTCTTGCGATTCGTAGTCGCCCCAACGCGGGCGATCCACCCTAAATCAGTTTTAACTCTATCTCGCAATGGATGGAGTCAGCAGACGTGCCACACCAGCGACAATTGGGCTTTTGAAAAAAAAAATGTTTTGTGATAAATAGAAAGATTATATATTAGTTTTATAACAAAACTATTTTTATTTTATTTTTTTCGCAATAATTCAAAAGTTATTTCAAAATAAAAATTAATTTTTGAATCCAGTACCGAAAACACTCGGACAACTCCCGAACAAACCCGAGCGTCGTGTGACGTCATAATGTATAGCCCCATTCGGATACACGTGAAATAGCCGTAAACTTTGTACGTACTTATGGTTAAATAGCTATACATTATCACGTCACAACCACGGTGACCAATTATGGCGCGTTTATAGTCACGTGATTTTTATTAAATTTTTAATTGTTTATAATTAATTGAAAAAATATTTTTTTTATGTTTTTTGCATTAAATATCAATATTATTAATAATAAAGTTTTAAAATACATAAAAAAAATCAATTTTTTTTTTTCAAAAGCCCAATTTGCCGTAGCTGCGTCAACTAACTTTTTAAAAAAAATTACGACTAAAATCTCAACACCGATTTCACTTCTATAACCCCCGATATAGATATTTTTTCTTTAATTCTGAATCAGAAACTTGATTCACATGGAACAAAAAAGTCTCGGGCTCTGTTGGGTTTGGTCACCCCCATACCAAACATTGCCCGAGACTTTTTAGTTACAATACATTAGAAGGTATCATTTGGGTAATAATATTTCAATGCCCTATTTTACCTAAAGTGAAAAATTGAAATTTCTTCGTAAATTAACCATATTCATCCAAAATTATAGTTTTTATACTAACTGGTCACCATTATTAGAAAGGGATGCAGTGCTCTCTATGGTTTCCTTGTCGTGGACGTTTTTTTCAACAAGTCCGCAGTCCAGTTTGAATATATATGAAGTCTTGTGTCTTGTGTTTACGCCTTACGGGCACACTGACACTGGCAGAATTGCAACTGAAATGTCAGCAGAGGCTATCAAAGTCAAACTAAAAATTTATTGAACATTTCATTCATTCATTTTATTGAATTCGTTCGTTAAGCAAGTTCGTTCGTAGTGTACTGTACGTACTGTAAACTTGTAAAGCTAAAAAAGCTTTTGTTTGTTGTTGAATAAATCAAACGTGGGATTGGTATTTAGTTCGTATATTTTGTAAATGGTGTCAAGACGAATCAAATTCTCAATATAAGCAGCAAACAGCGTATTTGTGCCAGCCAGTCTTCAACATAATTTATATATCGATTGGATTGAGATCTTAACGAAAACAATGATTCCGGTTGAGATTTACACAGAAGATCTAATGAGTACAGTAATCCGGTATGGATTGTACATCGGAGCAGCCTTCCAGTTGGTATGCCTGCTAGCCTGTGTCTCATTGAGCGACGAACAAAGCGATACTCATTTGCATGAAAAGGTAATTTTAAAGAATGTTCATTACTTTACAGCTTAGTATATTGTTTACCCATGTTTATGAGTGAATTAATACCTAATTTTTGAGCTTGAATCTGCCACAACTGTGTTGTGAGGACAACATAATCAACCGAATTATCTGAACCATTGCAGCCTTATTAATCTCTAAACAGCCTGCGTGGTATTGTGGTTTGAGCGCCAGCCTCACGACCCGGAGGTTCCGGGTTCGACTTCCGGTGGGGACAATATCTCACAAAAATCTCTTTGTGAAGTCCTCAGTTTGGTTAGGGCATTGCAGGCTGAATCACCTGATTGCCCGAAAAAGTAAGATGATTCTGTGCTTCGGAGGGCACATTCAGCCGTCGGTCCCGGTTACTTTCTACGCATAGAAGTTGTTACATGAGCCATGCCAGAGGCCTTTGGCGGCTCAATAACTCTGACACCAGGATTGGTCAGGTTGACCATCCACTCGATGAAGAAGAATTAATTTCTGTAAATTAAAACTTGTCAGATACCACATTCCAAAATTATTATTCACAGTAATAGCACTTATTAAGTTATTGACTTCCATATCCCTATTTCAGGCGTACACAGACAGTGATGAATGCAGTTCGGAGCAGTCTTCTCCCGGTCACCGAGCCAACATGTCTCGAACTCGACGACATGACAAAAAGAAACGCCGTTAGTTTTATTTACTAATAACAAGCCCCAATATTATAATCTAGTCTCATTATGCTTGGAGAATAAATCTTAGGAAGTGAATTATTAAAAATTTTATGTGTAATAATGATTAATATCTGTTTTTCAAGTATTAGTACATATGTTGAATATGAGAAATGTTATCTATTTAGTTGCAATTGGCATTCCCCAGAGATTTGATCTGTATAGAACATTTTGCTCTTACTTATGCTGTTACTATGCATAATAGTTTTTGCCTAAGTTTAACTACCTTTTGTAACATTTTTTACTTTGTAAGAATAACAAGTGATCTCATAATCTCTTAATAAAACCATTAATAATTTTGTAAAGAAGCATTTATTTTTGTTACATTAAACGACTAGAAATCTTACAGCAATTCTATTGGTAAATATCATTAAAATATGAATTAACATTTTGTACATTTTCAAGCCAATATCAAGTACAAAAAGGCACTTATTATAATAGCACCATTGTTTTCTTACATTCACAAAGAACTCTATACAAATTGAGTTGATGGTATTTAACATTATATCAATATATGTATAAACAAGTATTGGACTCACCAACAAGAGCCTTGCTCTTAAATTTATGATGATAAACAATTAGAATAAAAAATGGCATTTTAATACTTATTACAAGCATTATTTTCTATAAAAATTACTTAATTTTATTGTGATGTCCATAAAATGTGAAAAGTATTCATCAAAAAATTACAAGTCAAAAACATGATACATAATTATATATTATTTATTCCTAATACGGTCTGTATTAGCTAGTCTATGGTAAAAAAAATATGGCAACACTGACAACTATTTAAAACTTATTTTTTAAATACAAGATAACAATAAAAATTGTTTAACAAATTGTAATGCAATATATGTTTTCAATACAATAAACGTTCACTATAAATTAGTAAGGCACTTTTCTTAAATATTAGAAACATTTTATTATAATTAAGTACTTGTAAAATATATTATAAAATTACACATAATATATAATCTTATCAAAATTCATCTTTACATGACTATCACACAGCATGAGTCACACTCAATCGTAACATTGTTTTTTGGTATATAACATAATATTTATAAATATTTTAAAAGCATTTAACAAATAAAAAACACCACAGTATATAGAGAGATACGGTACGACTTTGATTCAGCGGTAGGCCAATAATTTGGCCCATCTCAATAATTCCCATGCTAAGAACATACCAAGTACCTTTATCAGTTCCAAACTTAATATAGCAATTAGCACCATTGTTATTGCACGGAAATATGCTACTGCGAATCTGTCATAAGTTTAAACAGATTATGCGAATATTGCTGGCTAACACTGTCAAAATGTAAGCCTTAAAATGTACAAAATATCACAAATACTACAGCAAACAAACAATGCAATGAATTTCAATGCTTTGTACAGAGTTAAATGCAGGGTTTAAAGCCACTAAATTATTATTAGCTCGTTGTTAAATTGAAATTGTGTGCTTTTAGCGCGTACATTAGATCTTTGTATGACAATACGTCTTTCAGAGCATCCGCTTTTTTAATACATATTGTGACGCAGCAGTTTTCCTTAGGGTCTCCATTGCAGCATTTACTTTTGCCTTTCTTCTGCTCAGACGATTCTGATTCTGGTTTGCAAGAACAGACTACAGAGTCTGCAATGGCTTCGTTTGTTGCTTGTGTGTTGGATGCTTCATCACTGTTTGTGTATATGCCGAGATCTTCTAAGTTGATGCTGTTATGTCGATTGTGATAATGTATAAAGGTGTTATGATTCGTATCTGTCGCTTTGCCGCAGCCGACAGCGCATTTCATTTGAGCGTGATCACATTTGCAATCCACACAGGAGCAAGAATCTTCTTGGCACGCAGTTTTTTCAACTAAATTATTCTTGCAACTCCCGCATTCAGCAGCAGTTGGGTCACAGCGGCATTCATCACACATACATATACCGGAATCAGCGGCTAGTTGCTGCAAAGCATTTCTCTTAGCAATCTCTTTACCGAATATATTTTCAGTTCTAACCACGTACATGTCAGATGGAGGCTCGTTGTTAAAAAGTAGCGTGTCCTCTAAATCTAAGTCCGTATTGAATAGAACTGAACCGGTTGGGTTAATCTCTATATTCTGTTGTACTTTCGAAGGTGACGGTGTGTTCAAAGATCTATCTTCTATAAACAAGTCCATATCAATCTTATGTTCCGGATTTGATTCATAAAGCTTTGACGACCCTATATCGGCGACTATTCCACTATCATTAAACAGCTTACTGGGTTCTATGTTGGACACAATTTCACTGTCATTAAATACTTTTTCTGTCACATCTAGAACGTTCGGAGTGTCTAAATCAAATGTCGTATGTGTCATGATATTAGCTATAGGAGCGACTTCAGTGTTCAAGTCTATGTAACTCTGCATATGCGTAGGGACGAAAGTTGCAAGTGTGAACAAATTTTCTGGTGATTTCTCTTTAATATACACTGGTGCTTCTGAAATTGACGCGGCTAACGCACTGACGTCTACCCAAGGCGCTTGGACCTCAACTTCGTTAGCCAAAGCTAGTTGCATAGCCTTTGGTTTAATATCAACTTTTGGAGGCAATATTTCAGGTTGTAAAATTGTCGGTTGGAGATTATTAATATCGACCCAAACATCATCTTTTTTATCTTTATCCACAGCGAATGGTGAGAGAGTTAAACTGGCTAAGTCATAGTCTATTGGGAGTTGGTTTTCGTTCTTCATGTTATTAGGATTATCGAACAGTAAGTCTGTGATATCTACCGTGTTTGAAGCTAAGTTGTCTTGTGGAGGATTCTCAATAGATTTGTCTATAGAATCAGAGTTGGATGAACATTCAGTGGTGATCTTTCCGAAGGATTCTAGAAGAACCTCCCAGTTCATAGTATCGGATATTGGTTTAGGAGGCACGTTTTCTGTCACTTCTACTGGTATAAGTTCGATTTCAACCTGAAAATATGATGTCATTGGTGAATATGGGTTATTAAAATTATTATTTCCAAAGATTAGTCTAAGTTTAGTCAGAGACCGCATTACTACCATTTATTTAAAATATGACAAATCAAAAAATGTTATGTAAATAATTAAGTATTTATCATTATTATGGATACAATGCCAAGTAATAGATATTTTCACGGGTATCACAGTTAATCATAAGATAATTTAATATATGATTGTTTCTAAATAATACTACTTCTTAATAATCATACGATGACTTAACGCATCAATTATTTATTATCTCGTTAAAGTAAAGCCGGCCCACTGTTATAGGGCAGTCCGTAGGGCTTCCTTACAAGATATTAAAAACTTAGGCACATCCCTTAAAGAAGTTATAGCGCAGTCGGGGCAGACATTTAAATAGAAAAAATTCCGGGGAGCGATTTTTTTTAAACGTCGGGGGGTTGGTTGGGAGTATAAATCTCGATTTTCGAACTAATCCCGGTAGAGGGTTCGCCGCCATCTTGTTTTAAAGTTATTTTTTTTCGTTTTTCTGAAATAACTCGTTAATTTTCAACTTTAGAGCAAAAATGGTCCTATCCAAAGTTGTTGGAAATTTAATTTTCCACAAGTTTGGCCATTATCATTTTTACGCTAGGATCAATATTTGCAGAGTTATACTACCAAGTTTATCGAAAAAATCGTTATTTCGCCTCTACCGGGATTAGTTCGAAAATCGAGATTTATACTCCCAACCACCCCCTCCCGACGTTTAAAAAAAAATCGCTCCCCGGATTTTTTTCTATTTCAGGCTAGTTTTATGTCTACCCCGACTGAACTATTACAACTTGTAAAATCTTTGATCCTAGCTTACGTTGATTCGAGTCTTAGCATGCATTTACATCTGCGGAGCGGAGCTATGCGGAGCTCAACTGACCATCACAAATCACAACGCATAACAAAAAGATGTTGACAATGTCAATGCGTTGTTTGACAAGGTTAGGTTAGCGCAAGGTTTTATTTATTGTGAACTTTCCATTATTCCATTCCTTTATTTTATATAGCAGCGCCCCGCAGTTTTACCCGCGTTGTACCCGTTCCCGTTCCCGTTAAAGTAGCCCATAACCTTCCCGTTGAATGTGGCTATCCATTACAAAAGGATTTTTTCATATCGGACCAGTAGTTCCTGAGATTAGCGCGTTCTAACAAACAAACAAACTTTGCAGCTTTATAATATTAGTATAGAAAAATGTACCTGATGTTTCCTGGCATGAGCTCTAAGCGTAGTAGGTGTTGAGAACAATCGCCCGCATCCGGCCGCGCCGCACGCATGCGGCCGCGATCCGGAGTGCGTGCGCCCGTGTGCCTTCAAGTGATGAGATGCTGTGAATGACTTGCCACAACCCTCTGTTCGGCATCTGGAATAGAGATGAGTTAAGTAAAAGCACAAAATATTGTGTTGTATATTTTGCGGTGAAAGTATAATTATGTAAATTATCACTACATATTGTAAAATAAAGTCCTTGGCCGCGCCTGTCTGTTCGCGATATACTCAAATAATACTGAACAGATTTCTTTTTAGGTTTTTTTTAATAGATAGTGATTCAAAATGAAGGTTTATATGTATAAAAATTCCCGAAATTCCCCCAGGAACGGACACAACGCGGGTAAAACCGCGGGGAGCTGCTAGTAAATTAATATCATATAATACTTATATATTACCTACTTAAAAATCTGAGGAGGCATAGCATTACAATTACAAGGGTTTAAATCAGTCCCTAGGATTCGCATCTAGTACTATCTAGTATTATATATAACTTACTTGTAAGGCCTCTCCTGTGTGTGAGTTCGTATGTGTTTCTTGAGATCACTGAGTGTGGTGAAGAATTTAGTGCAACCGTCCGCCTTGCAATTGAAGGTGTCGCCACTGTGCAGTCTTTTGTGTGCTCTTAACCTGGAAATAAAATAAATTAAATCATTTGTATCATCAAGTATAAACTAGACTAGGCTAGATCCTAGCTAGGTTCTTATTTGTATACCTAAGTCTATCTAGAATTTTGAATAGAGCTTAAATATACTTAACAACATATTCTAAAGTAATAACTTTCTACACTATCATAGTAACAAATCACAATTGAATTCTTGCAACATAATTTACGTTTCTGGCACTTCACCAATACCAGACACACATAAAATTAAAAAACATCACTCTTTCTTGTTTTAAACAATGTTGATTTATATTATAATGTTTGTAAGATAGAGAAACGTATTAAATTGTAGTTGAAAGACAATAGTAACGGTCATTTTCAATTTTTCTCAAGAACATATACACAATTATATAATCTTCTTAATGCATTATTACATACTAATAAAACTAGTAGTAACACTAGCTGTGCCCCGCGGTTTCACCCGCAGCGCCCCCGTTCCCGTGGGAATTTTGAGATTTTTATTCCTTATTTTTCTTATATAAAAACCTTGTCCTGACAATAAGGAACACATTAAAAATATAATCATCCAATTTGGTGCAGTCGTTCTGAAGTTATGCGCTTACCAACACATTTTGCGATTCATTTTATATTTCTCCGCATTATTATGAGACTACGAGTAGGTGGGTGTTTGTTAGTCTTTCATACTAACACAGTAGTGATAGTGATTCATCAAAATATATGGTAAAGTGATTTTTTAAGATGTTTATTGTTCTAGCGTAGCATACTCGTATACCAATTACATAAGTACTAGAAAAACCCCGCGTTCTTTCTAGGTACTCGATCCCGTGAGAAATTTGGTATTTTGGTTAGTACCTACCGTAAGGTTAAGGAAAAAATAGACTTTGTAACCTTCCCGTTGATAGTGGCTATCCATTACAAAAATAATTATTCAAATCGGTTAGGTAGTTCTCGAGATAAGCGAGTCCGAACAAACAAAAAAAATAAAATCAAACTTTATCTATATTACTAGCTGCGCCCCGCGGTTTCACCCGCTTTGTACCCGTTCCCGCGGGAATTTCGGGATGAAAAATAGATTTTGTCCGATTCTCAGGCCTACCCGATATGCACACAAAATTTCATGCGAGCCTTTTCAGAGGAGTTCAACTACAGTACCCGTTCCCGCGGGAATTTCGGGATGAAAAATAGATGTTGTCCGATTCTCAGGCCTACCCGATATGTACACAAAATTTCATGAGAATCGGTCGAGCCGTTTCAGAGGAGTTCAATTACGCACCCCTTGACACGAGAATTTTATTTATTAGATAGATATTATTAAAGAATATGTATTTTAGAACTTTTTAAAGAATATGATTAGTAAAGAATATGTATTTTTAAGTTGACTTTAATAAAATCATTTCCTCAAAATCTTTCTATTAATTAAATTAACGATAATTTGTATCAAGGGGCCGCGCGGACGCGTGTGTTTATTTTCCAAAATTAACGGGTGACAGGTGTAACTCCTTAAACAAAACGTCTAAATTGTTTTGTTGGCAACAAAACCATAGAGATTACATCTCATTCACCATCATTAGTTTTCTAAAAATAATTATTTACGACCCACGTGAATCATGCACGATTTATGGCAAGACCACATTACGTGAAGAGAAACTAAAGATATATGTAAGATCTATGTAAGTAAAATCGGTCAGTCAGTGAAAGATCCCACAGTAGGGCAAAACAATATTTTTTGATATAATCCTACTTTTATCATTACTGTTACTGTTAACCCATTCCCTTTCATCATTATTTATTATACAATAATACTAGTCAACGCCTCGGTGGTCTAGTGGTATGTGCGCTCGCCTGCCAAAACTGAGGTCCCGGGTTCAATTCCCGGGTCGAGCGAAAACATGTTTCCTACTTTTCAAACATGGCTCGAGATTGAGATCACCAACCCGCATTTGGCAAGCGTGGTGATTATGCCTAATCCTCCTCACTGTACTGATAACTTCAGTGAGATGAGAGGCCTTTGCCCAGTAGTGGGACATTACAGGCTAATACATTTACATTACATACAATACTAATCAACGGTTAGTTAATATTATAAAAAGTGTGTTATTATAAAAAGTGTGTTATGTCATCTAGATTGAAAGGAGTTTGCATGCACAGAAATGGAGAAGTGTGCACCTATGAAACACTGACATGGACCTAGCTTTTTATTATGACAAAACTTATCTCAAAAATCACACTTTTAGCTCATTTCATTAGCAATACCTAATATTTCATATTGAGTTGGAAATCGAAAGCAAAAAAGTAGGGTAGAGATTTGAGGGTGTGTAAATGTAAAGGTAGAGTTAACGTACGCATAAAGAGATGCCATAGATTAACTTTAGTTACCTATATCATGAGCCAATCTATAACATTGTAAATCGTCCATAGTTATAGTAAACGGCACCTTAGTTGGCCATTAACCTATTCGACATTCCTTGGGTATTTAAGGCTACTTTCCGACATCCTAACTAATATTACAAATGCGAAAGTAACTCTGTCTGTCTGTCTGCTGTTACGCTTTCACGCCAATACTACTGAACCGATTTGAATGAAATTTGGTACACAGTTAGTCCAGAGCTTGAGAAAGGTCATAGACATTTTATCGCGAAATTCCTGCGGAATCGGGTACAACGCGGATGAAACCGAGAGGCGCTGCTAGTATGTATATATGTATGTATATAAATAAGTGTAAGTGTAAACTGACCTGTATAATGTGTTAAATGCCTTTCTGCACCCGCCAATGTCGCAAGCGAACGGTTTAGCTTTTGTGTGTGCCCGAACATGAATTTTCAAACTGTATGATGTGAGAAATGCTTTTTCGCATGATTCCATTGGACATTTAAACCTGTATTCACCTGTGAATTGTACAAAATTATACAATTTATGATAGATTTGTACTGTAGTGATTAAGGACATGACTAAAATGTTCATATAATATCCATTCACAGTAATTATTTATTGGCTTCTATGTCTGATAAAGGAATTTAAGGACTTTTAAACCATGCCTCACTTGCTACAGTGTGAGAACAGCCCCGTGTCCTGCACTGTGGAGGATCTTTGGAGGGCAAATGACAGTGCCATAGACCTGGCCAAATTTTGGTCTAAACATATTTAATTCTAAATAATCATCTCGACTCGACACAAAGAAGAAGTCAAGAAATAGATAAGTAATCAATTTGTCAAGTATTTTGTAAGAGTGAATGTCAATTTTAGACATAGTAGGAGTGAAGTTTTAAGTAGGTAAATGTGTGTAATTACTAATTGGGAATATAATTTTTCAACAAAACTAGACCTACATAAAAATTAAAGACCATTCTTAGAATCCCTATTAAAGATATTTGGTTACCAGGTAGTTACTGTACCAGAGGATAGGCTTCATTGTTGGCCTCGGGATATACTTGGCTAGTTTCAGTTTTATAGAGCAATGATTTCGTCACACTAATGAGGTGTATTTTCTGTCAGTGATTGTATAAATAAGTAAACCTACCTAATTTGTCTACTTCAAACGACACATAGCGCAATTATAACAAAAATGAATCTATATGTGATATGTGAATCTATTCTTCTAGGGGCTTACAAGCCAGATAATATATCTGTTAAGGTACTAACACACATGCTCGTCATGAACACAAAAGCATGCCTTTAATGAGCTATTGCTCATTAATGGTAATTGTTTCGAAATATTTGTATTAATGCACATGCTTATTTCAATAATCAAGTCATTTGATACTCAATCATGCTACCTGAGGTAACTATGAAGGAGGAGGCATACTCTAAGCACATCTGAACAAGTTTTCTTATGTAAAGGCTAGTGGCGGTTCCATGGATTTTGGACATGAACAACTCAAATTTTGTGCTTATAGGTAGCATATATGTACACTCTACAAAGGATGCTTCTGCAAGGTATGCTTATAATCTTGCTAATTATGAGCATGTGTGTCGGCACCTTTAGTCTGTCTCCCTCTGTATAGTTTTAAGTGACAAACCAACCTCTATGTGTCTTAATATGTGTCCGCAGATTCCCCACAGTGCTATATGTGCGCTCGCACCCGCCATACTCGCACTTGTATCTCGCTGAATTGTCTTCAGCTTTTCTTGTGATATCCATTGTTTGTGACATATCAAGTTTTGTGACATTGTAACTGGAATTAAGAAATTATAACTTAGCAAAGCGTTTATGTCTACCTTCTGGAATATTTAGATATCTACCTACAAACAAATAGATTTTGTTAGATAACTAACTTGCAATTATATTTATTTACTTTCTGCTACATACATACCCTTGAATTTTATCAATACATTGAGGTGCTTGTTTATTTATAAATTTCTTGTTATCTTTTAGTCACACCTCTTCAAATTGATTGTAAATTTAATTGTTTACTAATGTTATGTCATATCATACTACCAGCTAGTTGCCGTTAGCATGAGAGCATGCATTGGTCACTCATTCTAATAAGAAATCAGAATAGAATATAGTTGAGTAATGATAGTATAGTCTTCGGCAAAACAGTCGCAGAAATATCAACAAAAACAAATCAACAGGTTGATAGATAAATTATACTCCTGATAGGATAGGTAGTTTATACTAGAATATACTAAGCATAGACAAATTGTAACATGATATGAGCTCAGTTTTCACTAGTTTGTACAGTTATACACCCACGACTTCTTCCGAAAAGTTAAAGCACTAAATAATACATGGTTTTTCAGTAAAATCGTGTCGATTTACGAAATAGTTGGTCTGTTACATAAACTGAACTGCGTCTTTCGATTATTATAAGCAAATAGGCTCACCTTTAAGTACTTTGTTGATAATGTATTCAATAAATGAACACAAAATTGGAACTCTGCATCACATCGTGATGGTATTATACCAAAATAGATTGCCCAAAAACGTAATATCAAGATAAGGACAAAGTATTGCTGTGACACCGAGTGCGAAAGAGATGCACTTCTATTGACAAACAGCTGATTTTATTGTGAAGGAACACGGATATTGCGGTTTTTAACAGCGGAAAAAACGATAATTGCTATATTAAAGTTATCTATTATATCAACAAAACTTACGGTCAAAATGCATAGGTTATACTTCTTTTTTTTATATTTCACTTTAGCTTGATATTGAATAACATTTTTGCATGTTGACTCCGCTTCTATAAATTATGGTCCGATTGATTTATATGGTAGTTAACTATGATTATTGTACTAGTAAGTTTTAACATATATATAAATGTGAAATTAATAAAATAAAATAATAAATAACAAAAATAAAATTCACATCACGTTTCCTGAATCCCCATCACTGACTGACCACAGATGACTGAATGAAGAATGACTGAACAAAAGAATGATTTGATTTTGAATGGTGATTGAACGAACTGAACAAACTTAATTTTACTTCTATGGGATAGGCTAGTAAAAATCATCGGCATTTTCCAAAAATCGGTAAAATGTCAAAGTATTATTTTTAGTCAAAATATTGTTTACATTTATCGATAGATGGCGCTGAAATAAATAGAATAAAATACCGCTAATCGGTAGGTTACAGCGTAAACTAGGCTCTAGGTGTGTGTTTGCGGCACTCTGAGGACTCCTGGCTCAACTCCCGTTATAATGAACACCACTTGTTGTCTGAGCGGGCAGTGCGTCGACCGCACGCCCTTCCATTCACGCGAATGTGTCATCTTCACATTCGAAAAAAAATCGCGTACAAAAGTGTGTCGTCCCAATAAAATATTGTTGCAATTGTTTTAAGCTCGTTATAATAAATTGTAGCAGAAAATTAAATAAAATGTGTTCAAGTATAATCTTGTATTTTTATCTGGTAAGTTATTTTTCATAAACTTTATTATTGAAATATATGCCTAAGTAGTGGGAAATTTACCTAAATAAACAGTAAAATAACTTCGGTATAATGCGGTGTTCGACAACTTACTTATAAAATAATAAAGTAATAACTATTATTAATATTAAGACGAATTTATAAAATTTCTAAGCACTGTTTTATATTGCGCTTATATAAGTAATTTTCCTTCAATTATCCAGACTAATCAATATTTATTTCCATTTCTAAATTCCAAGAATTAATTCTTGAATTGATTTTTTTTTCGGCAATTAAGAAAAAATTGTGTATTATTAAGTAAAGAGATACTAAGCAAAAAATAAAAACGTAGGAAACATAGGAAAAAAATAGAGGTATAACTTTAGTACCGGTACCTATATTGTAGAACTGTTGTATGATAACCTGGTTTTGCAACTTTCATACTGATGATAACAGCTATTTAGCACGCTCTTACATTTTGCCATTTTATGAACTTTCCTCGAATGAATTGATTTTTGAATAATACCGTTCATAATGGCGTCCTTATTACCATATACTCCATTCACTCATTATAATAATGTTTTAGAAAATATTTTGCGGTTCCACAAACCTAGATGTGGTTGTAAACTTTCTTATGATCTCATATCGAGGACTTGATAAGCTTATAAGACAACTTTATTTCATTGCATGGTTGACTGACTCATTGCCTATGCATTTAGAACGAGCTAGCCGCTCAGGAAGATAGGTAAAAAGTATAGAATTGTGAGTGGTTTATCTTCATTTACTGTTACTCACGGCACCCATTCGCCTTTAAAGAACATTAACGTGTCATTAGTTTAAGGTTGCTGACCGACATTATGTTTCAAAAGTTATAATTTACATTTTAGGCATAAAAGTTTTAACTTTTGCTAAAACAAATAATAAGAATGATTTGGGTAAAACCATAAATAAAAAGATTCAATAAATATTCCGTTACACGCCTCCGATTTTACAAAGATAAATCTTCGTTTTACTACGATGAATCGTGGAAATCATAGAAGCAAGACTAATGATAATAACATTTTATTCTTAGATCGCTCATTGTGTTAACAATTTCCTCAAATAACTGTTATTGAGATTATAATCACTTCGGATGCGCGTAGTTAGATTTAAGATAACTCACACATTTTCTTGCGTATTTATCTGCAATAGATGGTATAGAAATATGATGGGAACTTTTTAGTATTTAGAATTTTCTCATAAGTATTTTTAAAATGACACAAGACATTAAAAAGGAAAAAAAAAACTTGCTTATCATTAATTTGGCCAAGTGCCCATAGTTAAAGACCCATCCAGCATAACAATAAAGCTATAGAAATAAAAACTAGGTGACCCAGCTCATGATTTTGATTTTTCCTTTTGATAGTGCACTGAATTTTATACATAGCTTTATGGTTCAGAAATCGGACATACAAATTGTCGTTCTAAAACGTGATGTCCATACAAATGATTTATCAAGAACACGAACCACTTTCGCTAGCTTTTCTTTATTCAAATTTCACTTTTATAATAATGAATATTACAATCCTGCTGACCTCCAGGGAACAAGACTAACATAATAGGTAAGTAGGTAATGGTTCTGATGGGAATACTGTTGCATCAAATGAAAGTAACGAGGGAGTAAGCTCACCAATAATGCTGTGGGGAATATGGGTATTCAACAATACTTCCTTAGGCATACCAAGTTTAAGTTTAAAAAGTTTAAAATAATTTATTAGGAACATAAAACATGAGACAAAATAACAAATAATAAACGATGACACCCACAAAAGCAGAGCTTGGGTGCAAGCATCATCGCCCACCACCGGAACATAAGACTGGGTTCCATATTACAGAGTGTACTTAATTGCTATTGAATTTAAGTTATGTCCTAATACTTAAATGGTCACTCTAATTAAGCAGCAATTCATTGAGTGTAGTTTAATATGTAGTGTAGTATTCGTTATTTATTTCCTTGTATTCAGAAATAATAAGTGTTAATTGTACCAATGATAATTAAATTACATTTTGTGATCCATCTTAAATTAATACATTGTCAAGCTTTTAATTAGGTGCACCTAGAAGCATCGTTTTTACTGCAACATATTATGATAGACGTTGATTATCGTTCTTGTCTGCCAATATGTGGGCTTTTCAAGAAGGCTGTTCGTTCGATAACTACAGAATGAACAATTGTAAATTTTGCCTATTATCTTGTCGTATTGTTTTCTACATCCCAACAACTTGGCATCCACTTGACTTTTCATTCAAGCGTAGTTCAATGACATGTTGTTCACATGTGACCCAGAAATCTGACACTGACACTTTCTTCTTTGGTACTCCACGATTCATTGCACATGACTAGGTTGCCCTTTCGTTTCTATTAAAAATGAACTCCTACATTAGTTAAGATAATAAACAACTTTTACTTAATTACTACGTATTTTTCAAAGTCACACAATGGAGGAAAAATATTACTAAAATTAAAGTAAATGGTGGTACAATATAATAACTAAGAACTGTTTCTAAACCTCATAGGTATAAAAACTTAGTTTTTAGTAAACATTAGGATAAATAAACATAACAATTAAAATGATATTCTTCTTTAAATAAATAAACGATTTACGCACCTAAATTAATTTTATCCCACAAATAATCCAACCCATTTAAGTTTATAACAAATTTGTATATTTTAACACAGAACTAAGAATAATGAACTTGTTTAAGAAAATATGACGCTTTGTTTGTACTTGGTCGTTCTTACGGGAACTGGGTCATTCGACCACGGCCCGACATACATACCGCAAGCGACTCATGTACCTACCGTGATTACCCAAAACCTGTCATGTAATTTGGACTATTCCGTGTAATACAGTGTTGTTTACTTCGAAGTATGCTTTCTATCTGGTTTTGATGATTAATAGTATAAACAGATTTCTAATTGTGTTATTTGTTTTTATTTGTTTTATGGACAAATAAATGTAAGGTAGGTACCTTTTGTTTTTGCATATTTTCGTAAACAACTTAAATCGAGCTTTATTTTTAGCAATGGTACATTTACATTATTTTATTGTGGGTACTACTTAGAAAATGTATTTTACGAAGAAAAAACTGCATTAATAGTGTATTCCCTAAATAAGATTTTTACTTGTTACCTTTTTATTAGTCTATAATATACAACGTAATAGACACTTGTCATGATCCTATTGTAATAAAATATTTTATATTTAAATTTTCAGGCCTTAATATCTGGCAGCGTGATAGCGGAGTGTGGGCCTAAATTAAAATACGCATGGGGAGATGCACTGCAAGGTACTGAATGTCGAGGGCCTGACGGCTCTCCGTATCCAAGGTAAATATTAACCGGCATTTTCCGAAATTTTCTATACATTTAAATCTTCGATCAACAATAGACACAGACAAGTCAAGACAACAGATAGATAGTGTATTGTTGATCGAAGATTTAAATATTTCAACAGCACATGCCTATTTTTGGTATTTTTAAAATAATTGGCGGCAACAGAAATTTGGTTCCGATTTTCAATTTATTTTTATTGTGTAAATATTTTTATTTATTTGTCAAAATGCTGGAAGGAAATTAGAAATCATTATTATCTGGTATTAATTATAACTATTATCAACAACAAATTATCGAAGGTTCTCAATTAAATTACTGACCACAAAATAATATAGGTAAGTAATGGGTAAGTACCTAATATTGTGTACTAAGGCCCAACCTAAAAATAACAAATGCATTTTTTGTAGAGCTTTAATAAAGCTTTACTCAACTCTTAAGACTCTTGAAACTCAAGTTGGTTCTCTATGTTCGGGATTGATTAAATTTATTGAATCGACAAAATGAAATTATTTAACTCACTCATCTACATATTTCGTAGGTATTTAAAATCAGAGCCATAAACTAAAACATAAACCACAATAAACATTAATTTAACTCGCAATAATTCATAAATGAATGATTGCGAGTTAATATAATAACTAATCGCGGTCAATGTACGTAAACAGCTGGTTCATGTAAGTATTGATTGAGTGAGGTCACTCACTCTACCCGTCTCTTTTTAATTGCACTGAAATGAGAGAGACGACGATATGCAGCGGTTCTTGCTAGTTGTAACCGGTTTAATGAATAAATCGAGCGCGGCTACTTCGCGTTGAGTCGCGTGTTGGCTAATATTGAGTTTTACGTCCGCCATATTGGTTAGTGTTAATTAATAGTTTTGTGTTAGCAAATACTGAAAATAACTTGTGTTCTGTTAACAGTGACAATAGTGGGTACCGTATTTTACTAGTCGCTGGTATTTGTTTGCTGTTAGGATAAGAACAAACCTACATAACTGTATTTTTAAAATAATTCACTATTAACAATGGAAGATGTGTGTATAAGTGCCACCAATTTTGAGGTGAACAAAGAACTATACACACAGAAACTTCTCGAATTCAGCGATCATCGAGCGCACAACTCGATTTTGATGACAAGAAGTAAATATCTGCAGTATGTCGAACACGTTAAGCTAATTAAACTTAACGGAAAGAAAACTCCTACAGATTTTCGGAGAGCAAAGATTTACGATGTCATTGTTACGCCTGACGGAGAAAGATTGGTACATGTTACTCATGCAGAAGGCGGCGCTTCCAAGCGTTTACAAGTTGTTACAATAGAAGAAACGTATGATATTATACGAGACAACCATGTTAGACTTGGTCACGGGGGGAGATGTAAAATGCTAAAAGAATTGAAACGAAAATATTGGAATATTACCACTCAAGGCATTAGTTTATATTTATCAATGTGCAATGTTTGTAAGAAGAAAAATCAAACGAAGGGTTCTAAGATAGGCCAGGGCGATCGCACTTCTGCATCCACTTCACAGCTGGCGAGGGAAACAAGCCCGGAAATTACTGATAAAACGACTTACTATCAAGATTCTATGTTCGAGCCAGATCAAGTGGAAACAACCACACCTTCTAAGAAATTTAAAGAGCTCTACAATCGTGGTCAAGTTGATCTTTTAAGCGTAGCAAAAGAACAAGAGGAATACCAATTTTTACTAATCTACAGACATTACGCGACAAAGTTCATACATTTGAAAGCTCTCAGAAAACTTTGCAGAGATGAAATTGTTGAAGCACTATTAGATATATTTCTAGTTTTTGGTGCTCCCAACATATTACAGACAAAGAATGGGATAGGTTATTTGAAGGTTGTCTGTAAACGAATGTCGACTTTATTGCCTTACATTAAGGTTGCTGTGTCTGAAGAACAGTTTAGCGACGAGCACTTTGAAGGGAAGAGTAACGCTGATATTTTGAAGAAGCTCAATGATTGGTTGGTGGAGACACAGAATGCGAAGTGGCAGCACGGCATTAAGTATGTCCAGCATTATTTGAATACGACATTCCATGAAACACTATGTAGGACGCCAAGCGAGATGGTTTTTGGTTCGAATCCTAGTATCGGTCTTGTCTCTGTGCTACCTCTAGCTCAGTATGAAGATATTGCGACTGAATCTGACCTCATTCTTGCGCTAGAACAACGGGAGTCTGGAGAGAATTCATATAACATGAACCCCTTGCGTCTCGAAGAGTCATTGGTGTCTTCAGAAGAACTTATTAAGATGGAATACGAAATTTCTGGTGACGAAGCGACTAACATTGAGGATCTTTAGAACGTATCTTTAGTTGAAGATATTAAAAATATCCTAACATTAAAAAACGGTACCGAATTCCATATAAGATTATTCATACACGATATTTAACTTAAACAGTATTTTAAAGTGTTTTGTCCCTTTCGCTCTTTGGCAAATAGCGTACCTATGTCGGAAAGGGACAAACCATTTGATAGCTAAAGTGCTGTTAATAATCGTTTATGAATAAGGCCCATATTATAATTTGTAAATGTTGGTTGTTTTAATAAAGTGTTGTAATATTAACTTATTAGGTAGGTACTTGTGTTTCTTTTGTCCACACATATCTCAAAGAATGTATCATACATTTATCTACTGGCATGCTACTGGATGATCAGTTGTGGCAGTGTCGCTAGTGGGAGACATTTGAGGGGGGATCCAATTGCCCCCTCCTCCCTCTATGCCATTAGCTGCCCACGTCCATGAGTGGAGTCTTATATTTCTGAGGACTATTATATTATAGACGTGTACTTAGTTAATTTGCCTATGCTTCAGGTTTGTAATCTGTAGATCGAGTACCTAGGTTCACATCTAGTGGGTATTTTAAAAGCTATAAATTTATAAGCTAAACAAAAAGACACAAGCTGTTTACATAAAGACAAAAAGCTACAACACAAGTGCAGAGCCTCAAAAGTGGGTCAATATTCATTCGCAAGATTTCACGGCATACATTAGGTGTCACTTTTGAGTTTGAGTATGCAGCACCCAAGTCGATAATGGCTAAGAAATTTTCACCATAATTATGCCAATTTCATTGTGTGAGACATGTCGGATCCTTTCAAAATAACTGGGTATTTGATATTTAATGGGTGAAAAGAGAGACTTAACATTCTCTTTAACACCTTGGTATTCGCATACGCATGTGTGACATTTTGCGTCATCTAAACGCATAGCAATAAGTACAGGATTTCGCCAGTAATAATATGTTATTGGTAGCATCTATAGCATTAGTAACAATAAAAACTCAGAAGCTATGTTAGTAATGAATGAAGCACAATCAACGACCAAATTAATTAATTAAGAGTTTAGATCACAACATAAAGGCGTGTGAAATTGTGAAAACAAGGCTAAAACTTTTACTTAGAAACTAAATATTCGTATTTCGTACTCAATGAAATTGGCACATGCTCAAGTATTCCTTTGCTTGTCGTAGGACATTGAAATAGGTAAGTACCTATGATAGATTATGTATCACTTGATCTTCTATATCTAAACGCACAAATTTTCGATTAGCATGTTCTCAATAATCCTGAGTGTTTTGTCTCGTATCACAAGTAGCGGTACCGTTAAATCATAAAGAATCTTTACATTGCGTGAGAATTTTCCCATAAACAAGTCAGCAATTTCCTTCTTCATACGGAGGTGATTATAAGTAATGAGTTACCGAGTTACTCTAACGGTTTATAGAAATGAACGGCGACGAACTTTTCACTATCGAACATAGAAATCTGATGAAGCTAGAATACTTATATTTTCAATTTCATTGCGTCAATTTATCTGCAAAATATTAATCGTTTCCTTTAATGGAGCTTTATTTTGCATAATAGGTGCCTAGACAATAATTATTTTAAATTAAACTATGATTTATAATAATAAACAAGTTTATTCATCACTTTCCAATCATGAAACTCGCTTATTTAATTAGATAATATAAACACTCAAGTCTGTCTGTTAGATCCTGTTACTGGACAAATGCTTTCGCTTATTGAGGTTATAAGATTTGATGGAGACTTTGACTAAGAAGTCAAAATCAAAGAAGTAGGTATTCAGTTCTACTGACATATAATACTTTGTGCAAAAAGGGGGGCGTCTTGTTTGACATTGTTTGTGTTTCTGTCTGTGGCATCGTAGCTCTAACAGTACAGCACTCGCCATGTACTCGTAGATATTAAACTATTTTTTTAATGGTACCTCTAAAAAGACATTCCATTGGGAGTGTTTAAGCTATTGGAACGAAGTTCCTTATCGCGCTTTGCGAAAGGGGGCTAGACGGAAAAAATTAAGACGAAAAGTTGTAACGACAATTTTTGCGTTAGAGAGAGACAGACAGAGAAACATGCGCACGCCGCACGGCGTGCGCATGTTTCTCTGTCTGTTTCTCTCTCTGTCTCTCACTTATAGAAAGCAAGCCAGATATTTTCGTTTCGTCTTTCTATTTCGCATTGAACAGTGTATTGTCGCGACGATTATTTTTGTTGAGTGTATACAGGTTTTTTGTACATAATAAATAATAAAAAATAATAACAATAATGAATCCTGACAGTGTTTCTTCGTTCCATTCGGGTGTCCCTTGACACCTCTCAAGTTTTTTTTTAATATTCGAAAAGGCCTCCCTGCGTCTTTTCGTCTTTTACAGCTGTAGGTTTCTGTCTTGTGTCAGATCAATCTAGTTTTAATAATGTTTAAATATACAGTATGGAGCAATAAATTTGAATTGAAACTGCGTTTACGGATACACTTCGCTTTTAATTTACATTTTTATCCGACGTTTCGGCCCCTTTAGAGACATTTTGTCTTAAGAAACAAATACATAGCTATAATTTTCTAATTAATTAACCTACTTTTCTATCCATTACAGACACCTAGTGAACCGGGCTCTCAAATCAGGACCATGGGGCTCCAATCGCCAAGGCCGCGGCTTCAGACCCACAGTAGACCCTGAAGTCATGAGACGAGCGCTGCTTGACTCTCATTCGATGAACGTAGACGAGATGAGTATAGACAGCGGAAATAGAACTGGTGGGTTTTGATACCTTTTTCTATAATTACTTTTTATTTTTATAGAAGTTTTCTATCATTTTCAATATTATTTCCTAACCTAAATTACGAACTTAAATTCTTAATAATTGTCTAGATCAGTAGCCAGTCCACCCCAGTCCAATTTTCAGATAACCTAATAAAAACTCTTGAAAGTTCTAGTGCAAATATAGATTGACATAAATGTAATACGCTTGGTTGGCTTCAATTTTATTGCTGTGCCAAAAAATGGATACTGGAGCTGGGCTCTTGTCGATGGAGTATTGGTGTTCTTTTCATTTTTCTCTATCTTCTGCCATCCTCCTCAGCTGTTTGTACAACACAACCTTTGCATGTATTATACTGGATGGGATTGAATAAAAAAAACATCGTTAACTTATATAAATCTAAACCCTCCCATTCCAGCTCGAGCCACTTCTGTATCCTCGTCTGCGTCCTGCAACAACGCCGGCGGCGGCCGTCTCTGTCGCACTCGGTACAACACGACAGCGCCAATGTACGGCGTCTCGCTCACTTCGGGACAGCCGGTGACGATTGTGCAGAAGTTCCCAGATCTACTGCAGCAAGTCGTCTTTGAAGTTTGCGAGTGAGTATATGTATTCTTTTTTTGAGACATTAAATGCTGTGGTGTCCTGAGTGATTGAAAGAGCCATACAATAAAAACACAGGCAGTGTGGTGGGAAGTACTATTCGACGCGTACAGGGTCTGATGATTTATCTGACCGGTGTGAATCTCAATTGACTACAAAAGTATTATTATAGTTGATTATATTGCTAAGAAAAAAATATTTTTATGCATTCACATTCGCCCATTTGTTAAAAGAGTTCCGCTCTGGTCAAAAGAACTGGCATTACTAGTAGTAATTTCGAAAATACTTTTATCTACACTAATGTTGTAACATTCTACTTATGATTCCAATACTTGACTTATAATTACTACTGTTATAGCACAGACAACTAAAACACTCAATTTAAGCAATTGCACATGATGTTATAATATCATTATAATATAACATTATAACATCATTATAACGCGACCAATTAACCTGGCGAGCCTTATGTCAAAATCCTCATACTAGTTGCATAAAATTTTGATATTAGGCTGGCTTTTGAAAACAGTTGGGTTATACGTGAAAACTTCGTCGAAACTACATACACAAAACTCTTTGGTAAGATCTCGCTCGCTCCTGATTGGCCCTACGCGCAGCTGCGCTCTCATTGGTTAGATTTTAATGGCGGCAAGTTCACTGTGACAATACACGTACCTACGCGTGAATTTAATGTTTCGCAATGTGTTTTGTTTTTAAAATTTTGTTTGATTAATTGCATTAAATAGTGAAGATAAAGTAGTGTATGCAACTGCATATAACACGGGTATTAAAACACTCGTTACTATTATGAAACTCGCTGCGCTCGTTTCATAAACTCACACTCGTGTTTTAATACCCTTCTTTATATGACAGTTGCATAAACTACTATTGTGTTTCAATAGCCACATTTAAAAGGAACGTTCCTTTTATAGACTACTTCTTATCGCGAAATTCCTACGGGAACTAGTATAACGCAGGGAACACCGCGTCCGCTGTTAATAGTAATATAGTATAATGAGCACGAATATTTTCGGTAATCGCTATTCAGATGTCATTGTTCTACAAACATGCGGGCAACATTATGTATTTACCTAATGTCCTAGCGATGAGTATTTAAGTACCCGTATTAAATAAATATGGTGCTATAATAAAGTAACTAGCAACTTGACAAAAACGACTTTAAACAATTTAAAATGTCAATCTTGGTTGTTTGAATTTTTTGAATTAGAGATAGACTATCTTGAAGGATTTTGAGGGGTCTCAAACCGTCGACCCCAGGGTTGGCCACTAGCCTATTCGAAATATCTTACTTCTAATATATAAAATTCTCGTGTCACGTTGTGCGTAATTGAACCCCTCAGAAACGGCTCGACCGATTCTCATGAAATTTTGTGTACATATCGGGTAGGCCTGAGAATCGGACAACGTCTATTTTTTATCCCGATATTCCCGCGGAAACGGGTACCGTGGTTGAACTCCTCTGAAACGGCTCGACCGATTCTCATGAAATTTTGTGTACATACCGGGTAGGCCTACAACATTTATTTTTCATCCCGAAATTCCCGCGGGAACGGGTACAAAGCGGGTGAAACCGCGGGGCGCAGCTAGTTTTGTTATACAATTCATTCATAGGAATAGGATAGTGGCCAACCCTGGTGTGGGAGTTTTAAACCACCTAAAGGCCTCCGACGTGGTATGACGAATATGTTAACTAAAATCGAAAATACATTTTTTTCAGGACAACCGAGTGTGGAGTCGTCCGCGGCGTATGCACCCAGACATACGTCCCGTATTTGTTCCTAGTTCTCCCACTGGGCCCAGTCACATTGACTGGACAGGACTACGTTTTAGTCGAGTCGGGATGCGTATGTAGAATCGATACCTCGATCCCTTAGTTTTGAAGTGGAGAGAGTTTGTTAGGTATGTTACTTAAAACATTTTGAAGTCGTTGTTTTTTTAAGTATTTTTGTCTGAAGTTGTTTCTATAAGTCTCTATGAATTGTTATATTTCATGGTAAAACCATATTTGGAATTATCATCTCCCATCTTCTTTTATCATCAAAACACCATTTTTCCATAAAAAATATCTAATATTCGAATGATAATCATACACAGGGTGTAAAAGGAATTAGAATTAAAAGTCAATTCCATTATGAGTCGATTCCAATAACTTTTACGAAACTGTGAATTGATTATTTTCAGTTTGCAAATATTATTCTTAATCATCCAATCGTCATTCGTTAATCATTTCAATTGTTATTTATATTTGAAATTTTTGTACCGAAACAACACTGGTACAATCAGCAACTATCAAAACGACAACTTACTTTAGAATCTGACTTAAGTAGATCTATGTTTATTTATAAAAATACGAACGAAAGCAAACATACAAAATAATATTTTGTAGCTTTTAAGATACCTACGAGTGTTCTTATAAAAGTATTTGATGCATTTAATTTAACGTATTTTTAAGTCCAACGAAATGTGCATTTATTATTGTATTTTATTTGATTTGAAAATGTTAAAAATGAATATTCAAAAATTTTAATTTTTATCATGGTTATTGGTGTAAATGGGACATTGCGGTAACAATTATTGTAAAATCGTCGAAAAATTATCAATTTTGATTCAATTTCTCGACCATTTTGCTTAGTTTGTTTTATTTTTTTATTTAGTAGACTGAATTTTATTTTATTTATTTTAGCCCTATGATAATACGGAATACATATTTTATTAATTTAATATTTAATTGAATGACATATATTTTTAGATTAAGTTTTATCAAATTGTAAGAACGAATTAATAGGAACGAATAAATTATTTAATTTTTAATAACTGTTTATATTAATTAATATTTACTAATGTTATTTTTCCCCAAAATAATTTAGTTCTTGTTCTATTTAAACAAATTGGCACCTATTCCTACTACCAATTTATTAACAATCTATTTTAGTTTTTACACCCTGTATGATAAAATACTAGGTAACCATTTTGATACATACAAAATTAAATATCATTGAACCGGAAATAATCACCTCCCACATTGCTGTCAGAATAAATGTATAAAAGTATAACCGCCTTTTCATAAACGATCTTCAACTAACACTGTGATAAAGTGTTCTGTCTCTTTTGCTCTTTGGAAAATAGAGTGTCTCGGATAGGGACAAACCATTTAAATAATATATAACTTAAATGCTGTAAATAAGTGTTTATGAATAAGGCCCTTCGCCTGTAATGTTCCACTATTGGGCGAACACCTGCCATCCCTCTGAAGATATCATTATATTTCAGAAGATATCATTATATTATATCACAGCGGTAACTCCAATGTCTTCAGTTCACCCGCGACCACGAGAGGTGCAATCCCCTCGAAACGTCGGGAAATAAAAAGTAAGTTATTACTTGCTTTATTAACTTTCTAACACGAAAAAACCCGTGTGATTACATTTAAACTATGTGTTCAAATCGTGTAAGTTTAAAAAAGACTATTTCAGTAAGGATTAGGCGTAATCACCACACTGTAGCACTGCTAATCAAAGGTAAATATAAATATACGAGTACAAACGCTTTTAAATATTTTATTTATTTATTTGAACAGTCAGAAGTTGAACACAAATACTGTTACATAAAAATCATTCGATTTATCAATTGATAATTTTATATTTCTATAGGAAGAAACAATATGTCCTATTAAAATATTGATTTGATATAAAAATAGATAAAAAATATATCACTATTTAGTACAAAAATATGATAAACTTACTTATCTATTGCTTAAATAACGACTAAGTAACAAGGCACATAGCTTAGGATATTAAGTTAGGTTTAATTAGGTTGGCTGTCTGTGTTTCTGCTATGAATTAGGTACATTTATCTAACTCGTTTGTTATTTTATTAATGAATTTTCCCAATGCTTTTCTTTGAGATTGAATTTGATGAAAACTTTGACTAGATCTAATTTAAGTCAGTATTTAAAAAAGTTATAAACAATCAAAGATGTAACTTCCGACTACTTTGTAAAGCAGAAACATTGCAGACAAAATAATCTAATTTAATGACTAAAAGCTTATTTGGACGTTATTTTTAGTCAAAAAATTATGATTTGGAACTGGTTTCCAATCATTAGATAAGCATTGAATAGATTTTTCAAGTTTAATAATTTTTTGAGACAAATTTATTTCAAGTATGTGACTAAAGATTTCTAAACCACCTGCAAGGAGGAGGTGAAGGTATAAGTGAAATTGAGACAAACGGTCTACGAAAAGCCGTGAACTATAGCTGGACTGAACTGAAATCCATCAACTATAGCTAAAGTTTACTCAAAGCCTTGTGTGTAGCTTAACTGTACTAAAAGCCATTTACTATAGATGAACTGTACTGAAAACGATCACCTATAGATGAACTGTGCTGAAAGCGAGCACCTATAGACGAGCTGAACTAAAAGCAATCAACGATAGCTGATCTCAAAGCTACCTAACGATTGAAATCCTTCCTTCTCTTATCATTCATAAACTAACTTATTGTTGGTCGTAACGGTAGTACTGTTGAGGCTGTTGGGCGTGCGCTGGGGCCTGTGGCTGCGCGTGAGCTACGGGCTGCGGCCTGTACTGTTGGGGCTGGCTGTACTGTGTGGGCTGGAGGGTTTGAGGCTTGGGAGTGGGCACTTTGACTACGATGTCGGTGGGCTCGCGAGATACCTGGGAAGAAAGACGTTGATGGTTATTGGTTGTGATGTTTGTCCTAGATGCTTTGGGTGTTTTTGCAGCCGATTGATGACACTATGATGCAAGCTAGAATACGCTAACATTTTTTCTCACATTTGGTAAGGTCGCGCGGGCCATAGAATTTTAGCCAGGAAGAGAATTTTAAAAGTATTGATTAGTAACCTCTAATGATGACTAGTCGATTTTCATTATAAAAAGACGAACGTGATCTTTCAAAGACTTGCAAACACAAATAAACCAGCAAGCTTACATATGTTGCTATCTGTCCCGCGGGGTGGTTAAACCCGCGACTCAATAGATGTCGCTAGTGTGAATCTAAGCCATCCAGGGGACCAAATCGGTCCAGCCGTTTAGGAGGATTCAGTGACATACACACATACAGTATATTATATAAAGATTATGAGTGTTAAACTGCACGTTAATCCCACCTATTTAGAATGGTCAAGTAGCATGTCATCTCACCTCAGCCTTGAATCCTTCCTTAGGGTCAGCGGTATAGGTGACTGTTCTGATGAAACCATCGCTGTCGACTACAGAGTAAGATCCCTTGATGACGTCACCTTCGCGTTCTTCCTTCCTGTTTTGGTAGTTGGTATATTGGTCATCGTTTACGTCGAAACCGAATTGGTAAGAAGGATTGTGCTGAAAAAAAAAAAGGTATAAAGAATCAATGATGATGAAGGTGGTATGTGTTCATTTGATCCTATTGTGTATTGTATAGACAATTAATGTATGTATTTACATTCTACTAGCAGCGCCCCGCGGTTTTACCCGCATTGTGCCCTGAGTCTATAACCTTCTCGTTGAATGTGGCTATCTATTACAAAAAGAACTATTTAAATCGGACTGGTATACAAAGAAACAAACAAACAAACTTACAAATTTTACCTCTTTATGATATTAGTATAGAAGTATAGATGTAACATTTTGTCAACAACCATAAAAATGTTCATAGCATTCACCCTTATGAATATTTCTGAACTAACCCCCAGGCCGAGATATCCAAATCTTTATATATAAAAATTACGTGTCACGTTGTTTATCCGCAATGGACTCCGAAACTATTGAACGGATTTTAAATTTAATTTGCACACCGTGTGAATTTGATCCAAATTAAAAGATAGGATAGTTTACATCTCAATTTAAAGTGGTCCACTCCTTAATTTTTATATGGCAAAACAACGTTTGTAACTAATAGAAGTTAACCAATGGCATTAACTAAAATATCCTGAACCGCCATCTAAAACAGCTTGAAATCAATCCAATGCACAACATCCAGGCACAGGGACTAACAAGTTACCAACAACTTTCACTAAGGAACCTGTCTCAGTCTGAGTATACGTGTATTAGCCGTACTTACAAGAGTCACCAGCCTTTGCCGGGCCAATGGCCATGTTTACTTTCTATGAGATAGGAAACAAGATTACGTTGAGGATAATAATTGGCTTCCGTCTTTTGAATATATTTTATGGGTTTAGTAAGGAAGTGTTGAATAATTAGATACTCTTGAGGTTGTAATGATAGTTATTGCAGCATTTAGTGTGATCATCAGCATTATAAAATTACTTTTCTTGGTGAAATTATTCAATTTTCAGTTTCATTCAGTTTTTGTTTAATTTTGAAGACGGGATGCTGGATTCGGTAAGGTTTTCATGTTACGAAAAATAAGTATATAACGTCAATATGTACATACATATGTACATACAATAATATGTACAGCTTTTCCATTCAACTATTTATTTCTGGACATGTTGTAAGGCTTTCCATATTTCCTTCCCACTTATTCCGAGTGGAACCATAGACTGCAATCACAAGCTGCTTGCAAATATTCGTGGTGCAGTCTACTAAACGCTTTGTTAATTTTTGGAAACTGCAGACGGTTTCCAAAATTGCTCAATACTGATGCTGCTCAATACTGATTGCTACCTTAGGACGAAACAAAAATATTTCCTCTATCCTGAGCAGTTTAGTGGCCAACCTTGGCATCGGAGTTTTTAGAATACGTACAGGCCTTACTTGGTCTATCGACTGAAACACCCCGACGCGCTGTAGGTACTTACGTCATAGTCTTCAGGCTGTTTCTGTTGAGCCTGGTACTGCTGCGGCTGCGGCCTGTACTGCTGGGGCTGCGGCCTGTACTGCTGGGGCTGGGGCTGGGGCTGGTACTGCTGCGGTTGTTGGTATTGACCCTCGTTCTGGACGAATGTCTGTTGAAGATGAGAATGAGTGTGAGGATTAAGGAATGAAAGAGATGAAGGTCGTTATGGTCTTATTTATGTTATGATTTTGGCCGGAAATAAGTAGCTTTTTTGACATCAACTCTACTTATCTATGGAACAATATAAGTAGAAAGTTTTAGTATCATTTTTGTAGATGAATGACATTATATTATGACTCAGAATACAGAAGTACCTACCAGAAGGAGCATTCAAATGTATTTACAAGCTACACGCTGTGTCCAAAAACAGAACAAAGTCCCCCGCGTAGTGTTGTTAGCTCTCGCATTATTTGCCCATTTTTGGGGTAAATTTTGGGAGTTTTGGAGGTAATATGTTAATAGAATAAAAATTGTCCTTTTCTATATAACTATGTACCTACCTGATTATCTCAAGAAATAGATAGGTATATTAAATAAAACACGGTGTTAAGGTGGATGTTTGCACACTTTTAACGGGTGATGGAAAAACTTTATATGTTTTTATTTATTTTATTATAAAGTATTCGGAAAACTTACAGCTAGGTACAAGAGTTACATAAAAAAAGAATAATTACTTAAGTCAAAATGCATCGAGCAAACTACGCTTCGCTTCGATGGTTTCCAGAACGGTTCCAGCCGTGCTCTTTGTATAATTTTTGTCCACACCGCTTTCCTTTCCTCATCAGCAGGGAAGCTAAAATTTAAGATGGCTAATATAGAAACATAATTTTATACCCGCTCCCCCTCTCCCCTTCTCCCTCACACGCACACCAAAAATTTTTTTAGAAACCTATAGACTAACATACTATTTAATAGGATTGTTAGGTTAGGTACATACGAGCCGCACTTACGCTTTATACTTTCTTTTTTCAAGTTGGTTAATTTTTATTATATTACTTATTAATATTCTACAACGAATTAAATCCCTCAAAAGGTAATAAAAAGAAGGGTAAATCAAAACTCTTATATTGGCAACACTAACATAGATTGACGCATCACTCTATATGACAATTGAAATCTGAGAAAATAATTAAATATTTAAATAAGACGATACCTAAATGCGATACTTACACGTGAAATGTGATCCCTTCCTGTTTCTTTTTCAGACCCACTGCATTTTTACAGGTAGGAACGACACAAGACGGCATAGTTTCGTGAAATTGGTCACGGGTAAAACACGTTAGCGCGTTCCGACGGTCACAAAGTGACTGATCGGTTGCGCATAAAACTGCACTATTTAAGGCTAGTTTGAGTAGCTACAGTATTAGGCGCGCTCACGGGTTCTGTAGGTACTTCTGTATTCTGAGTATTATGAAATAATAATATATTTGTGTCGTGTCTACTTGGTCCATATGTTTCATACTATGTTAGTAAATATGTGTGTGTGTAGTATAACGTGCGGCAGAGCAGATAACTCTAAGGGTGTTACTATGTATTTTTTATTTCCAAAATTGCCTTAACTAGTTTCTTTAATTACTAACGTATCTGGCAGGGGAAGGCGCCGCTCCGGGAATGTGTGCTGGCCTGGGGATCACCTGAGTCTGTGCTGACTGTTCATGACCTTGTTGCTGGGCGAGGTAGTCTCTCAGAAGATGAGGAGGAATTTCACCTGGTTGCTGTAGGTAAATTAAGAAATAAGTGATTGTTTTAAGAGGTTTAGGGTTAGAGCCTGCCCAGTTCCTATTTATTTAGGTACTAATTTAAGTTTAATTTCAGTTTCAGGTATGTATATGTACTACTACGAGTATCCTACTAATATTATAAATGCGAAATTTTGTAAGGATGTATTTATGTATGTGTGTTTGTTAAAAACTACTGAATGGATTTTGATGAAACTTTACAGTAATATAGGTTATACATCAGAATAACACATGGGATACATTTTATCTCGAAATTCTCGCGGGTTAAACGCGGGTGAAACCGCGGGGCTCGGTTAGTTTTAACATCTGTTATGAATGGGTATTCATACCTATTGTCTCATCATACATTGCTAAAAATTTGTAATAAAAGTTATGAGTAGAAGTAAGTTGCCAATGGTAATTATCTAAAATGCAACTATATAAGTTGTGTGAACTAAGTGTGTGAACTAGTCTAAACATCAGAATTTGAAAAATCCTAACTTTTTGACAAGGTAGTTGATGAGTTGCAATCTTAAAACAATTCGTTTTACGATTGAAGTTGGCTATTAAATAAGTAATGGTTCCAAATAATTGCCTATTTCCGATCACGTGCCCATAAATTATTGAGAGCAATCCATACCAAAACAATATAAAATTAACAACTGTTACACAATGTTATATAACGTTACATGTTTTGTACTGACCCCTTAACTTACTAAAATAATTGGTAAGTAACCAGTTACGTAACAGTCCCAATTAATAGTCAATTAAAGTGATTTTTGTTACGTAACTGACAATCAGAGTGGATCTCATTGCGTTTGTAACCACCGGTTGCGAAAGTATAACAGCCAGTTTTGTCTTGCTTGATTTGTCACGGCGTCAATTGACATAATAATAATGTAGAGTATAACCTTCGGCAAATTACTTCATTCATTCTTTTTGCAGTTCATTCACATGTCAAGGATGACGTTATTTAAACTGAAACGTATGTGAATAGCTGAATAGATCGAGGTTGTAGAACAATGGGGTGAAATATTCGCTTTGCCCACATTTGCTCACATTGCCCTTGAATTTAACGGTCATTTGTTTCATTTACAACATTTTTGAATACGTACTTATCTTTTATTTATGAGAATCATTTCAATTTGAAAATGGAACCTTTACGTTTTAATTAAACAGAATTTAACAAAAATCATAAATCGAACAACCTTCTCGTCATTACGAAACTGAATTATTTTAATATGCCGATTTCATGACAATTATTAACAGCCCCAGTTAATTTTTTATTTATTTAATTTGGCTGATAATCTCAATTATTTTTTACATTATTTTACATTAAAATATGGTTACAGATTTGATCACTTTTAGAAAACTAAAATATTAAAAACAGTCATTGCTCTTTTTTATTATAAGTGGAGATTTTATAACAAAAGCAGTTTATTTATTAATAATCAATCATTATTTGTTCAACTAGCTAGACAAATTACAGGCACTGAATCTAATTAATTACTAAGTAGTGAACCGGAATAGAGGCATTTATTTAACAGACTCAATAGAGTGTAACAACAAGGCATAAATTATAACATCATAATTAGGTATTGATTAATGACTATATTTTGGTACACGCTAACACACTAGGAAATTTAAGAATATTAATATACACATTTGTTCTTACCAACAATCATTAGTTTTGAGAGATGTTTCCAAATGTTTATCAGGCACATCCTTTCATGCATATTTTTATTACAGCTTATCTACATATATCCTACTATATACTCATACATAATATCATACATCGAATAGTAAAAAAGGATATTTTTCAATTTAAAATTCGAAATTTTCTGGCTATATTGATATAAAACCGATTGAAAAATAAGAAGGGATCCCTATGGGGATCAAACTTTGTTAAAATTCAAGACAAAATTAATATAAGTTCCTGAAATGCAGTCAGAGCACACTGATGGAACATTTGAAATATGTTAAAAGAGTTTTTTATTTTATTTTATTTAATTATATGAGATACTTTTGATGGGAATAGATAAACCTCCTACTTTTGTGAAGTCGGTTAATAAAGCCACATATCCTTTTCATATTTAAAAGTCTAAGTATAATAATAAATCTCATTACCTGTTGCTGGTACTGATGCTGGGCTTGAACAGCTATCAAACACCCGACTACTAAAACCACACTTTGACCCAACATTATGCACTCACAGAGATATAATAAAGACACAAACACACTCGCGTACGAACTCAACGTATTGCGATGCATGTACGACACTCTCACTATTTATACTAACACCCCTTTAGAACGAAGGAGGGGCAAATAATCATACGATAATACTGAAAATTTAAATATTCATTTTTTTTTGTCTAGTATGTACCAAGGTTTAAAGCGATCTTTTTCATAAATCTTTATTGACTGTTTGTCAAAAAGTGACGAAATGTTTTGTCTTTTTGGTTTTTAGAATGAAAGCAAGACTATGTATTTCAAGTGCAATTCATATAAATAACAATATTGTTAAGAATAATATAAAAGAGTAATTCGTGGACGTTTCATACAAAAGACATCAACGCGCACATCATTTTCTGTGCCAGTGATAATTTTATTACTAGTTTCATAATAATTAAATAATACTTTAACATAAACCGGTAAATGTACTAGTTTATTATGAAAGTACTTTATAGTATAATAAAGTATAGATAGGTAACTAGACAGATATAATAATAAATGGCTGCAATATCTGATTGAGATGTGATTTTTCATTTAAATCATATATTTAAAGTGTCGTCAACTTTTATACCGCAGCTTCCACATAAATTATTTCACCCAAGTAAGTAGGTAAGTTGAATTAAGTTAGTAGATATCTTAGTGCCAGCGTTTTTAGACCGCCTAAATGTCTACCTGGTCTAAAAATCAGTACTTCACTTATTATCATGATCATTATTCACTTATTATCATGATCATGACTATCACCCGATTTATTCTGACCCTTTAATACCTAAAACACTAAACAGATGCCCATTACAGGATAATAAACATCAATGTACTCGTAATAAGTTCATGGTGTTTAACTGAATGTTCTAATCGTGATATTTATAATAGTTATGGCCATGGATCTTCGTAATGCCAACGGACTCATGTTCAAATATCAATGCATTCACTTGGATATTGATTGTGTTGTAATTATTTGTATACATTGGCTATATCTAATCTAATTGTATTTGGATAGATGGATAAAATGTTTTCTTTATTTTGGTACACGCGAATCTGTTTTTATGACTTCAGTATTTCCTTGGAGATTTGGAATAGTAGCATGCTCATAAGTCATAGGTCATGGATCTTATAAGAGCCAGTTTTTGATTAGTCTAGCTTCCTGCGAGTTAAGCGTATCGAAAGATTTTAAGTCATAATATTAATTACTTGTTTAGGTCCAATAAATATGACTGAGTCAAAGAGAGAGAGAGCGAGAGAGAGAATGAGTCAGCAGGGTCAGCGTCGTTTCGTTCTCCCCTTGCGATAGAGTCGACATCATCTTTCGAAAACTTGCTCTCAAACTGCATACAATCCAGTAAATATACTATAATATAACGTTTTGTTTGTTGAACGGCAATATATTAAGTGTAATATAATTAAATTTTTATACAGTGACGGCGGTCAGTGTATAAAAAAAAGAAGAACAAAACATTATAGGGTAAGAGATGGTTAAGAGCTATGAACAATGTATTTAAAAAAAACCCTAGTTGACTTCAATATGGACACTCCCGGCAATGTGGCCAAAAGGGTGAATAATCTTCTTAATTTTCATGCATTTGCATTCGTTCTGCATGCTCGTCTCTCAAGACAGTCTTGTTGTTAAGACAAACGGAAAAACTTCAAAGAACTCATTTCTCAATTGTGTAACTTAGCTAAATGGTACTTCAATCATAATCAAAACGTAACATCTATCAAATCAATCTCATACACACAGAATACAGTACAGTTAATATCCAAACACTATAACATTTAATTCGAATATCAAGTCATAAGTTTAATCTGATACCTTTCTTTTCGAATGTACTTATATCTTAATAGTACATCAGAATTACGTGACTTGTTAGTACTTACACGCAACAATGGGCTAGAGCAATAAAAATAATGAGATTTGTATACAGATCACGGATAGGTATTTGGATTTAGATATTAAGTAAGTGCCTAAGTTATTGGACTAATAAGTTTGGTTGTTAAGTAATGTACGATTAAGTTGTGATCTTCTTTAAAAATATGAAATAGTTTTCAAACGTCTAATCCGGCTTAAAAAAAGATTTTCTTCCGTGTATATCCTTTTTATTTTTTGACACGACTCGCGGTTTTAGCTGCGTTGCGCCTGTTCCCATGGGAATGAAAAATAGCCTAGTTATAACCTTTCAGTTGAATGTGGTTATCTATTACAAAAAGAATTATTCAAATCGGACTGATAATTCCCGAGATTAGCTCGAACATACAAACAAGCAAACAAACAAACTTACAATTAATCTTACCTCTTTATAATATAAGTATAGAAGACACCTTTTATTGTAAACGAATACATCTAAGTTAATATACAAAGAACATAAATTTTCTTCCAATAGGTTTTTCGATAGTATCTTACTGATAACATCTGTGAAAGTAGACGCATTTGCCCTGCAGTAGGTCATTACGGACCGATTCTATATTTAGTTTACTAACATAGTACATACGCTAAACCAAACCAAGCACCGTGTCCAATTCGTAGCTTTGAGTTCACCTAATCTTAACACAGGATATTAAAAGACATTCCAAACTAAAATTACCAAACTTCGTTTAATTAATTCCATATAAATAAATCTGATCTTTTACCCTACATATTTCAACGACGAAATCTCGGTCATATAATGTATTGACTTATAAATAATGTAATGTGTTCTTGTTAATGTTCACACGAGTTTTTGTAACTGATAACCGGTAAGGTTTGGATAGACGAGAGACAGTCCGGCTGTCCGTAACAGATTTCTTGTCCTTCAAAATAGAAATATACAATTTTTTAATATCAGATGCGCTAGAAGAAAAAGGACTCACTCTAATTTAAAATTAGAACATTTCAATTGGACTACGTTTACGGATTCACTTCTCTTTTCAAATATGATTGTTCACTTAAAACTAACTATGAAACTTTTCAAATTTTTAAGTAGGATCTTTTGTCCTCGGCGGACTTATAGTCTCTCGTCTGCTCTGCAGTACTTTGATAACGTGTAGGCTAGCTCTTGCGTTCTATTGGCGGCTGTAATGTGACCTGAATTGCTCTATATCCGCTTTATAAGTGTATTATATTATGTAGTATAACTCTCACTGTGAAAGGGGGTTTGAGTCCTTGAAGTCTGGTTGTGTCGAGTGTGTAACCTGCAGTTGTATAGTGTGGTAAATTGGCGATCACTTTTACGTGATATATTCATTGGGCTCGATAGTAACGAAACAACGTGAGAAGAATTTTTTTGATGAATACGAAGATCGCTTAAACGAATAAGGTCGCTTGTATCTCTATAAACCGCTGACTGCAAAAACCGAGGGAGGTGATTCTCATGACGTGTATGTATTAAGATAATTGTGACTTTTTTCAAATTAATTCTCATTGCGTTTTCGATAACCTATGGGGCTTCCAAAAACTTAACAATATTGCTATCTCTAAAATAATCTGCCTCTTCTAAATCAATAAAAACCGTCGCAAAACATACAAAAACTTATCACACCAAAAATTACAGTATCAAGTCCTTCAACATATCGACCTTATAAAAACAATAAAAGTGTAATAAAGACATAAACCCACATCGAAACCTCAATCATTTTCTTACCATATCACCCGTTATTGCATGTTTTGTGACATGTAATATGTGATGTCGCAAGAGGCGCGCATGAACCGTGGGTGTGGAGATCACTGGTGCGCAAGACTTAGTACATTGCAAGATAATAAGCTACTGATAAGTAGTATGAATTAATTAGTATTGTAGTTTCTATCTATACTATTATATAGAAGTAAAGTTTCTAACTTTGTTTGTTTTTAAGGGCGTACAAAAAAAATCAGCTTTATTATAAAAGTAAGGATCAGGGATTGAAATATCGTATCCATATGAATTATGATGGTTCCTCTCTTCCCAATACACTGTTTCTGGATCTAACTAAGGGAAAAAGGGTGTCCTGGAAGCACAAATTAATAATAATATAATAATAATAGTGGAAATACCACTCATTGTTTAGATGTTAAAGAAACCAATTAATTTCTTTATTGTAAGCACCTATTTTTTATTTAATTACCCGCCTAGCAACGTCCCACGGTCTTACCCGCTTTGTGCCCATTCCCGGGGCAATTTCGAGATCAAAAATAGCCTTTAAAATAATTATACAAATTGGATGGGTACTTTTTGGAATAAGCGTATTCAAACAAACAACAAAAAATCTAACTATTCAGCTTCTTTATATTAGTACTAGCCGCGCCCCGCGGTGTTACCCGCGATGTATCGGTTCCCGCGGGAATTTCGGAATAAAATGTATCCCATGTTTTATTCTGATGTTTAACCTATATTACTGTAAAGTTTCATCCAAATCTGTTCAGTAGTTTTTGCGTGAAAGAGCAACAAACATACATCCATACATCCATCCATACATACATCCATCCTCACAAACTTTCGCATTTATAATATTAGTAGGAAGTAGGATTAGATAGTTAGCGATTAATCTAAAGAGTCTTCTTTCATGATTGAGCATAAGTGTCCACATACATAACAGTAGTCTATCGAGCTACAAATCGCAGTGCATAATCTAATAAAACTAATTGGATTAAAAGTATTTCCAGTAAGATCACGTGGCTCCATATTATAACACTAATTAAACAACGCAACACCTGCGCTTTAGTTCGATCGCATTCATTTTTAATTGCCAAGTAATTTGGTATTTGTGTTCAGTTTTGTGGTTCACTGTAAAATAATTGATACTTTATAATGTATGACAGGTTTTCATGCATACTATGTAGGCAGTGTTAAGCTGTACGGAAATAAATTTTCAATTCAATTTCAATCTTATGAGCTATATAATAAGATAATAACTTAAAACTAGAAGGAAAGGGGAAGATAATGAAAAATAAAATAATCATTAATTAAGTATATTTAATCTTATTTAATCACGTATTCATAATTATAATAATACTATTTTTGGTAATTAGGTGTTTACACGAGCAAAATCAATAAAAATAATTTCAAACCTAATATAGAAATAACTATAATTTATATAAAACACGTTTATACTACAAGAACAACAATTAAATCTATAGCTAAAACCAAATAAATATAGTAACAATACTCAGCAACTTTACGCGGAGTATTTGTCACCCACATGGTGTCTGACACCCCATTTATAGTTGGCGTTTTTGTCGGTCTTCACGAAGGTGTGAACTGGGCCGGTGACACCACTGGGGCGATGGTCATCGTCGTAGTCATGACCACGTTTTGGGCGCTGTCGCTCTTGAGGTTCGTGCTCAACTGGAAACGTGTTGGAAAGTTTAGGAAAGGGGACAATGATAGAGTCAATACGATTTCTTAAATGGTTGTGTTGGTATGGAATTCATTGACTTTTTAGGAACCTAAAATTAGGTTGTCCTCTGGGCAAGGGTGAGTTCCTATCGAGATAGATGTGACTGGAGTGTAGCTCTATTGACCAATCAATAATGACTATTCTAGCTTTGCAATAAAAATACCTACTGATGGTCAAATGAACTCCGTTACATCTCAGCGGAATGGAAACCCTTTATTTACCCTCTATCTCACTAGATAGAGGGTAATATAAGAGTACCCACTGGTACTCTTATATTTTCCAAGTTACAGTAGAATTTCTGTATGAAAATAAATGACAATTCTAGAACTTCTGAATTTCCAGCAGCACTTACCTGGTATTCTATGGGCTGGAGGCGGGGGAGCAAATCTGGTGATCCTCAGTGGCGCTCTCGGTGCCGGGTAGTATAGAGGTAGGGACCATGCAGATATGGAGAGAATCATGCATGATAGAATCACCTGGAAACCAAAATAACTGAATGAGGTAACAGTCCAAAATCGCAGAAGATCTTAACTACTGATTTTTAGGTTTAAGCAAAAACTGCTATGCAAACGTAATTTCAAGATGATTTCAAAATTAGGGTCTCAGTAAGATGTTTTTTTTAAATTGCCTTTAATGCCCCACTGCTGGGCAAGGGCCTCTCGTCTCACTTTATCAATATTGGATTAGGCTTAATCACCACGCCTGCCTAATGTGGGTTGGTGATCTCAACCCCGTAACCCATGTGAATAATTAAAAAAATAATAAGCGACATGGTGTTAAAGCATCATTAATATTATAATAATGATTGCTTCACACATTCATATTATGTCCTACTCTAAGTAATACTGAATAATATGTGTGAATGAACAACAAAATAACCCTTTAACTCAAAGTACATTTACATAAGTATCTGATAAAATCACAGCTCCCGAATCTACATAAAGATACTTATTTAAAACAAAACTTACCAAAGTAAACTTATCCATGTTAAAATCGTGAGGTTGAATCAATATACCAACAATAAATGACACACAAACTACCGTACCAGCTCTTATAAATAAGATAGAAAACGAATTTAAAACACTTTCTTTTGCGCTTCGGTCGAATGCACACCGATTCGGTTCATTTGGACAATGGAAGCGAATTCTGAATTAAGTTCCATGTATAAGGAAAGTAGCCAAAGGAATCGTGTTCCGAACTACTGATGATTCTAATAATAGGCGTAGTTACTACAAAGTGCAGAGGAATATCTTACTTGGATCTCAAGATGCAGTTATAGTCGTGTTAAAGATTTTAATAAATGTTTTATTCTTTACTAGTAGCGGTTTAACCCGCGTTGTGTCCGTTCCCGTGGGAACTTCGGGATTTTTTTATACATATAAACCTTTCTCTTGAATCAGTTAATCAATTGAAAAAAATCGCGTCAAAGTCCGTGCAGTAGTATTTGAGTTTATCGCGAACAGACAGACAGATAGACAGACGCGGCCGGGGACTTTGTTTTAAATATGCAGTGATTTAGTGACGGGACCGGCGATAACGAACTGTGTCGTAACTACCAGAAATTGGAATAACATTGAAAATTAACTGTAACGTGTTATTTCACCTGAATTTTGTAATCAAAACAAATCGTTAGGAATCGCGATTGTCGCTGTACCATGGCATCCCTATAGGGTTTAAAGAGCCGCATTGATTGTCCAAGCCTCCCTTTAAAATAAAACTAATGCTATTTTATAGCCCAAACGAGGTATAGTATAGATATAGGTAGGATAGATACAAAATATATAAGTACATAACATCCTTATTAACCTCTAGCAGCGCCTGCAGTTTTACCCGCGTTGTGCCCGTTTTCGTGGGAATTTCGGGATAAAAAAACAGCCTATACCTATAACCTTTCCGTTGAATGTGGCTATCCATTACAATGAGAATTATTCAAATCGCGTAAATAGTTTCTGGAAGATGCGCGGTCAAACAAATAAAAAAACAGCTTCAGCCATATTATTTTACGTAGTATACGAGTACGTAGTAGACAGAAACGATTTTGTCAGTGTTTCGCGTGGGAGATAAATGTTAGCTCAGTGTTACAAAATAATTAGAATAGATTCCAATTGGCAAATATAATAAAAACAGTATTTACATAACGATTGTTTTAACTTTTGTGACACTTTATGCGTCGTTAGCGGCATTTCCGTCGGGATTAGGTAAAAAGTGTGCTGGAGCTATTAAGCTTGAGACACACCGAGGTAAAGTTAGGTAAGCGCAATTATTTATATAAGAGTCAATGAAAATGTGGTTTACTGTGCTCTAATAAAAATCTAATAAGTAGGTACCTCACGGTTTGTATTTATATAACTAAAGTTATTTATAAAATATTACTTGTAAGTAAATGCTGGGAACAGATATCACCTTCATGTAAAATATTGATTAGAGCTATTAATATTAGCAACCAAATTATAATTTCTCATCGCGCGCCATATTCGCTCATCCAAAGTCATTTTTTAAACCTTAATTTGTCAATGCCAACACCAATTTTGTTCGGTAAATTAAAAACATAATTAACCTCATAAAAAATGGCTAAAATTAAGACAGTATCTCTTATTTAAGAAAACAAACATTATTTAATTATGCCCTTATTAATGCATCGTATAATTGTTATAACATTTAATTACGTGTGTGCAAGCCAACAATGCCATAACGCCATAACAATGTTTGGCCATTGATTTGAATATTGTACCCATTGTACCACTAACCTAAAGGCTGGTAAAATTATAACGGCAACTTATGTAAGTTGTACTCATTACACGGCTTCTGCTCACAGTTATTGTCTTATTATAATTACCTAACTATTATAGAACAATGTTGAAAATTATCTTCTTTCTACACCCTATGATGCGTGAAATGTACTGGAATACCTGCTAAGTAAAATTTAAAAGAGGTAAAGTTGCCAATCTCATTCGAAAATAATTATACCCAGTCAGTGAGACAAAGGCCTTTACCACACTTGACGGATCTTCCGTCACCGATCTTCCGTGACGGAACGCCAATACATATTATTGCATATAATCTATGCTGCGACGGAACGACCGATCATCCGCGTAGTGTGCGCGCTATTTATATGCAATAATATGTATTAGCGTTCCATCGCGGAAGATCGGCGACGGAAGATCCGTCAAGTGTGGAAAAGGCCTAAAGGTCAATTACAACACCATAATTATTTAATACAATATCGTGCTTAGGCTAAACATCTTAGGTTATTTAGTGGGTAACAAAATAAAACACTGGTTTCTTGTGATCATTTTAATTTATTTTTATATTGGAAATTACTTTCTTGTTAGAATCATAAATCAATGTTTCTATGGCCAATATTGCAACGATATATTATAGACTAGCAGCGCCCCGCGGTTTTACCCGCGTTGTGCCCGTTCCCGTGGGAATTTCCGGAATTTTTTTACATAAAAACCTTCCTCTTGAATCACTCTACATATTACAAAAAACCGCATCAAAATCCGTTGCGTAATTTTAAAGATTTAAGCATACAGACAAACAAACAGACAAAAGTAGCGACTTTGTTTTATACTATGTAGTGAATAACAGATTGAAATTGCATATTAAACAGTATCGGTATTCATTGTCCCCGCAATTCAATCTGGAATAAAGTAACTTTCATAATAATCTCCCTTAGTTAATACCAAAAGTCTAAGCCACATCTATGGCCATACTACGCTTTCAATCCAAGGCACATAGCTAAGAACCCTGGTATAGACCCCGGCGCCTCCCCGGAACCCACAAGGACGACCGTATGACGTCACGCCGATGATGATATACGAACATATTGATTCGTCAAAGTATTGGAGAGGACCTCCGCTGTCTCCCTGGAAATTTAAAGGAAATGCTTTTAATGAAAGAGGCTAAAAATTTCCTAGAAATTGTTGTAAATTGTAGTTTCAGTAAAGTAAAAGTAAAGTTATCAGCAGTCAATAAAATTGTTGTGATAAGAATTTTCTTATTAGGCCTCTCCGATCCTTTTTATCTCATTTCTCTCACCTCACAAGTGTCAGAAATCGGACCACTTCTTCCAAAGTTTGCGTAGCACATCTGCGTATTGTGGTCAATACCTTTGGCGAGGTGGCGGTGAACAGGATACATTAAGGAGCACTGCTGTGGGCTTAGCTCGTTCAGATTTACCTGGGCAAGAAGAAAATCGTTGGAAACGAGTAAAAACTAAGAGATTGAGATCAGATAAGTCCTTAAGCACCTTAGTTTGCTACCAGACATAATGTGAAAGTAGATTATTGAAAAAAGATTATAACGAGATGAGCATCTTCCAGCCTTCACGAAGATGTTTCTGGATATTTTTAAGGATGTAACAAATTCGATATCAGAGTTGGCCGCTAAGGAATAATGACGCTGATCATACGATAATGATTAAGCCTCCTTTCCCCTAAAACCTACCACTTGTAACACGTCAGCTTCGATCTGTTTGTACCCAAGGCGTCCCCAACCGGCAGCCGTAGTTCGATAGTCAACTCTACTCCTGCCATTGCGTTTATCAACTAGAGGAATATGATGAAGACAAGCTGGGAGCACATCCTTGGTAAATATGAAACTGGAAGCAATATATCATTAACTCCATGGTGTTCTAAGGCTTATCGTTAAATTGGTCAAACGCTCAGTATCAAGTATTTCCTGGTCATCTGGTACTTACGGTTTATTCACTTCTAAGAGCGCTATATCATGGTACTTCGAAGGTGGCTGGTAACCGGGATGTGGTAGGAAGTTCTTGACTCGTCTGATTTGCCAATACTCTTTATCGTCAGACCTTTTTAGTATACCTACTCCTACGTAAGATACGTCACCTCTGAGAACAGAAAAGAGATAGAGATAATTGGCCTTTTACCACATTTGGGAATCGAAACTAATATATATTTAAAAAGCTAATTTGTGTCAATGTCTTTCAAAGGGACTTTTATTATATTGACTTAGAATGAGGTTTACTTACAATGAAAAATGAATACAGTGTCCAGCCGTTAACACAAAGTTCTCACTAATGATAGTTCCTCCGCAATGCCACTCGACATCTTTTAATTGATCTCCATAACCAAGAAGAGCCTAGGATTAATAACTCAATATAACTGATGTGATATCTCTGCTGCACTAATCTTCAGTGAGAATCTTATTAAAATCGACTTTGAGGTCAGATAGAACATTTTACGTACCATATGAGGCATTTCGCGCCTGGCAGCATTTCTGCCTCCTGATGCAAACCCTGCAAACTGGAAGGTTATGGGGCTGACCGCAAAGCAGGATGCTAATGTGTTGTATAAAAAGTAATGTGACTTCTCACAGTGGTAAGGCAGAGTTGAGGAGTACGTGAGGCAGTCTATAAACATAATTAATGATAATTATTAAAAATACAGGTTTGAAGTGGAAACTTCATAGTAGTTACGTACGCAGCAGTGCTTCGGTTTAAGCGCAAAACACACGTAGTGCGGGTGCGGGCCATTTGTTGGCCCGCAACGGACCAGTATGACACCTTTTATACAAATACAAGGAATACAACGTCACGTTCCCCGCACCAGCACTATGTGTGTCTTACGCTTTATGGCGATTGGTAACTTGAGCTGTATTTACTCGTAACACTCGTGACGTTACGGTTCATCTCATTCAGCCAGTCTCATTGTATCACAATATTTCATACACAGAAAAAACGCGATAAAAGTTTTCACTCCAAAAACTATAATTCGGGTATTTTTTACCATTTGATTGTTACTACTTACTGTCCCAGGCTTTACTACCAGTCTTGTAGTAAAGTTGACCGGTCACTGTAACTACTGCTGTCCTGAAAAAATAAATACCGCCAGATCTTAGCAAAGCGACGGGTAAAATCTTTAGGAAATATTCGTTACAATAAAAAACGTAGTAGTAGTCTACCTATAATAAGTTACCTGATATCTTCAGTTAATAAACAACTGGAGCAGCAAACATTTGGCACCATACCTTCAAAGGAACAAATCTGAAATCATTTACCCATTTTTCATTAGGATATCAGCTTTATGTGCACCTTGGAGGTAATGTAATATCGTTACTTTAAAGAAAGCAATACATTTGAGATTTCTTAAAATAATGGTAGAATGCCCACTTACCGTAATATCTTTCTTCCTATCGAATATCATGTCTGGACAATTGTACATGTTGTCACAAGTACCATTGGCCCCATTCGATTTTCTGCAGGGATCGCCTAAAACAAACGAAATCCACAATATTCAAAATAGCAACGATAAAATAGACACCACTTCCAAATTATTTATCATGAGCACGGTTCTTAGATAAATAGTTGTTTTGTCTCAAGAGCGCTTCTGAGCCATACTTGGCGTATTTTAATGTATTGAACATGTTCACGCGTCTTTGTGTACATAACTATCAATACCATTGGCATGTTTATTTATCTATCAGAGGCATGCTTTTGACATAACTCTCCCCGAGTAACTTTTCTCCGTTTATTATTACCTTCTATGTTGTCGCTACTTTAGAGGCAATTTTGACTCAAACCAAGACACACACTAGCAATGTGCATGTAATTTAGCAACATTAGTATGGCATAAAGGCGTTCGTGAGGTAACTATACTGCTCATAAGTCCGTATAGGTCAAAGATCAGACGAACAACTAAAAAATGAATAAAATCATTCTTATCTATTTATAACTAAAATGTCTGTCAATTGCACATTTTTTTCTCTGAATCAGGAAGTGGACAAAAACAAGTCAAATTCAGTAATAAGAAAAACATAACTCACCTTTCGGTATGTAATCGTAACAAAAAACCGGATGACACAATAACAGCACGATGATTATTTTCATTTCGTAATTATTCAGAGAGTTTTAAACTACTTTTTAACAACGTAAAGACTTTACGCTCGGATATTTTAACACCACGTTCACGTATCGAATTAAATTAAATTAAATATTCGAATTAAATTTTAAATTGACGTGAAGACAGCTCAGGTTAAATCATACAACTAAAATAGACAATATTTTGTGTTTTAATGATAGGATTATTAGCGAAGGCATATGAGAAGTAGGAATGAAAAGATAGAGCACAGAAAATAACCGGTTTTGTATTAGATTGAGTAAGATTATTAGGCATACAATACACGTACTATACTTATAAATTATAATACATTCAGTACCTACTATTACAAATAAATACCTGTCTGATTTGATTACATTTAATTATTTTATTCTAATAGAGACACTCCCTCTGGTTTATTCACCTACTCCTATGGTGTAGTAAAGTATAATAACAAAAAAATATATCAAATCATATATTTTTTTAAACATTGAGAATATGAAGGTATGTTTTATACAGGGCTATTGGTAACTCGACGTACCTATTCCCGTCAGGATCAGGTAGGGGGGCATATATGCAACAAATTTAACCACCCCAATGTATGGCCGAAAGTTAATGGTTTTCAAGATATTTGGAATTTAGCTGTTTTTGGAAAAATACCCAAATTTAGAGGTTTCTAACAAAATAATTAAAAATGGGACTATTTAATGTTAGGTCTTTATTTGTTTATTTGTATGGTAATCAGTGATAAAGCTTAAGAAGTAATAAAACATTCAAAAATACTTGCTATGAAAAAGATATTACTGATAAAGTTTTTTCTATAAATTTTATTTTTTGCTTTTAGAGCCAAAGATTTAAATTTTTCTAAAAAAACACTATGACACCAAGCTTGCAAATAACACGTAAAACTTCCTTGTTTTTTAGGCTATCCAAAAAGGTATTACAGTTGGTAATTATTACTAATACAGCATTGTCAAATTTCAAGTTGTATCCAAGACTAACTGCCGTACAGAGACGTCAATTAAATCGACTATTAACAAATGGACGTAATGTTCCATACATTTCATGTCACTATTTCCTCTATATAATTGTACCCAATGTACTTTATATTAGTTAAATATGATTTTGTTTTACTTTTTTGCACATGGAACCCAAAACGACTAATAGAGCAATAATTGCAATCTAAATTACGAATTAATGAAATTAAAATTTCAAATCTTACAAACTCAATTCGTATTTTAAAAAAGTTAATTACATTTCGTTTTAGAGATCAAAATAGGCAGATGTGGTAACATTTGTCAAGGCTGCGTAAAATTCTCAAGGCATTTGTATAAGAGTGATGTACAAGTACCAGGACCTAGTCGTAATATATTGGACTATGAAAATTCGATATGATGTTTCAGTATAAATTGAAATAATCATAAATCTCAACATTATTAGTAACAAAACAAGTAGGATGATAGGAATAAATCAGCTATTAGATAGATCTGTATACCAACAGCATTAAATGTCCATCGATAAAACGGTTGACGACACCTGCCGCTGTGAACTGTTCCCGCTATCTCTATAAATGTTGTAGTTCACTGCAATACACCGCACAAATTGACCATAACAATCGCGATGTCACTACGCAGACCAACGGTACCAAAAATTGATATTTTTATTCGATACTCAAAAATAATCAACACTTATTTCTTAATAATAATTATATTTATGTAAATCGATTACTGATTACTCCATATCGATTTAGAGATGTAGCTTGAAAGTGGAAATGTTTTGTGGAAGTGAAAGTTTAATTTAAAATTGTTCTGTGTAAATTAGTTATTGTAATAACAATTTTTTTTTTATTATTTAGATACTTCGAAGATGAATCAAATAACTATTAAATGAGTGACTTTACCTGTGTTTCTTTGTCCAGGAATGGCTATGGTGCTTTATGGTGCTATATACTTGCACCTTCTGGGTTCCGACGCGAGCTGTGACAGTGAGGACACCACCGAATGTGCCCAGCACTATTGAAGCTCAAGCCAAGTTTTTCCAGTAAGTGCTTTTCAAAATAAGTTCATCACAGTGACTTTTGAGTTTTTCTTTTACTTTTCTTACCTAAAGATTATGTCCATCTTCCTACCCGCGTCTTCAGTGAGATGAGAGAGCTAAGCTAAGCAGTTATACATATTGTAAGCTTGCTTTCCGACAAAGTCTTGACTATTAGGGAAACATTACTATACATACAATACACTTATCAACAGGTTCATAACATTATCAAAAGCATCATATGACTTAATATTTCAAAGATTTGGTCAGGTATTGAACGTGTCAGTTTAGAAATTAATTTTTTTTGTGTTTGTTTAGTACATACCAAATACTCAATCAACGTGAACGGGGTGCTATAATTTCTAAAATCTATCATGCTCTCAATAAATCATCAACCTTATTCTTAAAAGCCGTGACAACTTCTATAAATCCAATAAAGTTTCACCAACCACTGATTGCTTTATAGGGATTTTTTCTCAGTACAGTTGAGTCCTTACAACATTGAGTTCGGTCACGTCTGCGAAGACCCCAACACTTGGGAGCAACGCTACGAGAAGAAAGACTTTAAGAACCACAGGGACATGGGAAAAGTAATTTTGTCTCGCTCTGTCCCTAACTTTTCTGTTTTCTTTCTCTTTCCTGCTTCGCTTGGGTTGGCTGAAGGTATAGACACTTGCCTACGCATGAAGACTTCGATCAGGGCCATCGGTTGGGCAGCGAGCAACACTTCACTGAAAGACATGAGAGGTCAAGACCATCTGCTGGATTGTTCTCTGCTAAAGTACGCTTTTTGTGCTTCTAACTCAGGAATTTTCATTTACATATCGTCAGAGATTATAAACTTAAACGGCCGTTTTTGAATAATAGACAATTGTTTTATGAATGTATAATTCTTCAGCTATGTGTAAATGGAAATTACTTACCTACCAATTAAGTACTAATTCTTCTGTGATCATTAACAGTCTTGCCATTTCATGCGCTGCATTGACTAAAATTTTCATTGCGGTCATCTCATCAATGCTCTCTGCAACTGAATCTAACGAGTCTAACTTTCTATTCAAAACTAATTCTTGACTAAATGTTAACCCTAACTTCATGATAATCCCTTAAGTTCATAAACAATTTATATCTATGTTCAGGTTCGCTGGGGAGATAAAAAGGGAGGGTATGGGGAGCATTATTGGGATCTGAACCATGCTGGTCATACCAATGACGATGGTTACGACTCTCATGACGACGGCTCTTACCACGAAGACCCCAGTGACTCCTACGATGAACCAAGAGACAACTCACCAACATACGGCAACGAAGAATACGACAAATCGTACGATGAAGCCGGCAGAGCTAAAAGAGCACATCCAAAAGTGAAAGTGGAAAGAAAATACGAAGAGAGCAACGACCATCAGTACAAAAAAAGGAAAACTGAACCAGCTGTCACTGAGAGGTATAACGACGACAATGAAAACGCACACCAAGACCATAACAAAGGTACTGAAGAAAAAAAACAAGTAGTATTAGTCGTGAGTCACAAAGACGATAGTGATTCGGTGAATCAGGCTAATCAGTTCGTACCTCAAAGGCAGCCTCAGGTAAACTATGTTCCTTATGAAAGCGGTGCTGGTATTCGTGGTCATCAACACGTGGAAGCTACGGCCGCGTCAGTCCCTAGATTGTTTCTAGAACCTTCCACAGGACATGTGGTGGACAGAGCTACGGGGCAAGCTTATGTGCTCCAACCTATTGCACATTGAATAGTTAATGTAGTGTTATTTTAGATTCGTTAGGTATTTATTGTTGAAATAAACTTTGTGTTACTTATATTTTGTGTTCGATTTTTATTGGTAGGTACACCCGTAGAAACAAAAAGTTGGGCTTAAGTAAAATACTCGTACAGCTCCAAGCTGTGTGCTTAGTGCGAGTCATCCAAATAAAATCGAATAACTTCACCGTCGCGTTTAAAGAGGTTCCCAACCAGTGGTCCGTGGACCACTGGTGGTACGCGGAAGACTGAATGTGGTACATAAGTAGGTTCGTTAAAAACTAAGGAATAATCTAAATAAAGATTCTTGGAAACAGAATAAATAATACTAATATTCTCATAATTTATCGTCCATCAAGTACTTAGGTAAGTAAGAAAGTGAAATTAAACATTTTGCCCTTATCTTTTCCGGTTTAAGTTTCTCCGATGCGGAAGTAAGATTATTTCAGTTAGCTTGAGATCTTATGTAAATTAAGAGTAGGTAAATGGTTGTATTTAGTTGTAAAAGTACAATTAATATGGTAGTTACTAGATGGGCGTGTGGTAGCAAGTTAGTTGTTAATTACATTCATTATGTATGCATAATGCATTTCATGAATTGGTAAAATGGAAAAAGTCTAGTGAGTCTTTTGTGAGCGAAATACCGTTTGCGAGAGGGACTCTTGGTGTAATTGAGTAGTTTTACGAAAATATATAATTATAATTAATATAATTAAGATCGGCTATGTAATGGTCCTTTATGGTGCTCCCACACTGCTGTTACAACATGTTTATAAACATTTTTGAACACTAAAACATTTACTAACAAATGTTGTCAATTCTTACATTTTGTTAGGAACTGTTATATGTTATAAGTGCTCCTACACTGATGGAAAGTGTTTACTAACATTTTATAACATTTTGAATCTGGCATTGGCTCGCAGTTTGGTTTTGCGTTCTGAGGCGTCTACACGAAAATGGAAGAAGATTTGCTAATTGGGATAGCTTTCATTTTTTGTTTAAAAAAAAAGAAAAAGCGCTCTTATTGGATGCGCCGAACGCTTAAAGCTAGAGAAAAACTCATCGACTCACCGCATACCCCGCCGTCACCCGTATAAAATGTTTACAAACAAAATTTTGTTCAAAAATGTTAATTAACATTTACTAACATGAAAACATTTTTTGACTTTGGTGATTAAATGTTAGCTAACAAATGTTTACTAACGTTACTTAACATTCTATAACAGCAGTGTGGGAGCACCTTTACATACGCATTACGTGAACTATAGTTTGATCTCAAACTAATATGAATAATATTTGATTTTGGTTTCGATACCCATAGGTAAAGTAAAGTAAGCCTGTAATGTCCCACTGCTTGGCAAAGGCCTCTCATCTCACCGAAGATATCAGTACAGTTCAGTATAAATACCTTAGATAAAAATATGCTCTTTAACAAATAATAATCTTTAAAACCACCAATACCTCAACCTAAACAATCCTAACTGATCAACTATAAATAAAATTTCTAGGCAACGGACAGACGTTGAATAAAAACTGGAATTCGTTTATCAAAACAGTCTTTATAAGATAACGCCGGGTCTCTCGGGTCCGAACAATAAGAAAGGGTAACCCCAACGTAACGGTTCAAAATACTTTATCATATTTGGTGAATGAATGCAAATCAAGGGTCAGTTGTTCCCACGACCCTTTGGTAAACAGGTTTGAAGAAAGTACTGTTTAAGATATTTATCTATTTTTGGGATATCGTATTGAAAAAGGAGAGCAAAATCGTTGCAATTCTTTGGTCTAGAAGCTAGAGGAAGGGTCAAGTTGATATAGAAAGTGGGAAATGTATGAGTTTTAGGTTAGGTTAGGATAGACCACTTAATAAATTACAACCTCTTATAATCAGAGGCCTCCTGCGACTTGGGCTCTCACATAGTATACACACGTACTTATTATTGTAATGTTTACTCTAACTGCTAGGTACTCTCTCTAGACTTTAGAATACCATATTCTGCACGGAATATGGAAGCTTATAGAAATTAGACCCAAATTCTTCACATATAGGTAGCTAACCAGTATCATTATGTAAATAAGTAAGTAGATCAAAATAAATAAATTCATACATTTACTAAATACACATCTACATAATATTTACTAGATAAATGAACTCAAGCTATTAGTAAAACATTTTAAAGAAAATATTCCATATTAATTTACTAAAACTTCGAACTTCAATCATAACACAATCATACAATTTCTTTATCACCCATTCATCTAAAATTCACTTATCTCAATAAATCGCTTATAAAAACCAGCTTCTTTGTCCAGAGGACGGACCGTGTAAACTGTTAAATCTTGGGGGCTCCAACAATAGCCCTGAGATGTACGGCACGCGACGGATGCAAAAAACATCAAGGGATGAAGGGATCCCTGCATCTGAAGACTGTTGTGGAGTGTTTGTTTAATATTTCATATTTCGACACCCTTCTATAATGAACTAAAAGATTTGAGGAAAATATGAGTGTTCCAAAGAGTTTGAAGATTGAATACCTACCTAGCAAAGTTCATTCATACCCTTATGATTTCGTGAAATAAACATGAGTTCGTACCCAATGAGTAGGTATTAAAAGAGTCTGCGGCTATCTATCTTACCTTTGTAAGATCTAACCTTTAAGACCTTAGTTTGGTTTTAGGAATTCATAAAATTATTTCGCTCACGACTTCCGTGAATGTAACTAATAGTTTTATTACAGTTGAAACATATTAAATTATAGTGGACAGATAGAGACATATTTAATAATGACGTATTAAGAACATTTTAGCTATCAAATCGTTTGTCACTTTCTGACATACGCAATTTTCAGCAGAGCAAAAGAGACAAAACACTTTATCAGTGTTTTAGTTACAGAACGTAGGTAGGTATATCAGGCGGAAATAGTTTTATTGACTTGCAAGATTTACTTTATGTCCGAGTGTTATTGCAAGAACAATGAACGTTACTCAACTTCCATTGACGAAAAATCAGCGTCTACTCCAAATCAAACCACAAATAACCAATTTACGTAATCCACACACACAGGCAATCAACTCGCGAAACCGTTATCATCGAGCAACATTCCCACACAACTTAATTCTTCCGGACTCGTCATTGTCACGTTTCGCACAAGGTCTACGGTCAAAGGGTGTCTGTACATTTGTCTGTCCGTTTACAAAGGGCAGTCAAACCTGTTTGACCAGTATGCAACGTGGGAACCATTGTCCACTGTCTTGCGAATCTTCGGTGTTGCCCATTCAAGAAAATGGCGGGCGAGTAGTCACCCTTTTATGCGAAATGAGTACACTTGTTTGGGGTAGCTTTGTTAGTGGTTGTAAGGCGTATGCAAATTGAGTTTGGATATTTTTATTTTTTTGACTTAGTATTTTAGATATTTTTCACAATTTTAGGTATTAGGTGTTGCCTGAAAGAAGGTATCTGAGAATCCCTTCTCCTGAAGACTCCTCCTTCTTTTTATAATTTGGCAGTAGACAATCAAATAAACTTAGTTTAGTTACTAATACCTAGCTAGTGCTTAAGCCTATTAACGAACGCAATTCTTAAGATAGCTGCAATCTTAATCGTGACAAAATGCTACGGATGTGCCTAACCAACACCAGGCAATTTAACGAACAAAACCCAGTGTAACAACCAGTCATCATAAATGTTATCTAACTTTAACGACCATGTGTCACGCACATAACGTTACATCAACGAATGCAAATAAAGGGTCATTCATACTGTCCTTTCCCACAATATAAGGAAGTGGTCAAACTGGTTTTTGGACGAACCCTTAATTTAAAATGCCAGGACAGTGGTGTCTTCCCGATCTATTGTCCAAAACGAGTTTGACCAGAATTGGTTTAGGGTTGTGTGAAAATTCGCAATCTTTGAAGAATTCTTTTGATTAGGGAGATTTAGTAGGTAGATTAAGTCTCTAACTAATTACTAACTAATATTATAAATTCGAAAGTTCATGAGTATGGACTTATTTTTTTACTCTATTACCTACCTACGCAAAAATTACAAAATTATTTAAATTAAAAACCGGCATAGAGACTGATAGATTAAAGTCTGTATGAATACTAGGTTTCTTATTCCAAAAATCCCACTGGAACGGGTACAATAAGGGTTAATTAAAGCTACATCTGTAAGTCAATAGTAAGTAAGTGTAAGTGTAATAGACGTCGGGCCTTATTCTTATATGCTTAATAATACCATTTTAGTTATCAAATGATTTATCCCTTTCCAACATACATAATAGTGTTATAGTTATGAAGCATTTATGAATAAGACGGCTAGTGATTATATCCTCTTTGATCTATAAACAATAACTATTATAATTAAGTGTACTTATACCTTTACGTCTAGGTCTTTTGTTTTCTGTCAGTTTTAGCTAACCTAGCTAGACGAAGTACCTAGTAAGTATCACTACATAGTATACAATAAAGTCGTCTCTTTTTCGTGTCTGTCTGTCTGTATGCTTAAATCTTTAAAATTACGCAACGGATTTTGATGCGGTTTTTTGTAATAGGTAGAGTGATTCAAGAGGAAGGTTTATATGTAAAAAAATTCCCGAAATTCCCACGGGAACGGGCACAACGCGGGTAAAACCGCGGGGCGCTGCTAGTATTCTATAAATATACATAGGTAAGATTATTTTACATTACATTTGAGTATTAATATTTAGTTTTGGTAAGTACTTAATTAATTCTCATCTAGTAAGTAGGTTCATAGATAGCTAACTTATCTGAGTTTTACACGATTTACTCGTGATTACCTACCTAGATTATTTTAGTAACGCGTACTTACCTAATTGATAAGTAGTTACATATATACGGGTTCTGTAGATTGATCTTCAATGTAACTGGGCTTTATGTGAGTTCTAAATTGAATAATTACTAGATCTAGAACAGTAATCTAGATATTTTAAAAAAGGTAAAAAAACAAAACACAATAAATATGTAACAAAAACCGTAACAACACGCCCCAATTTTATTTTAGTTTCATTTGATTGGTGGCGCCATTAGTTTTGAATTTGGAGCGTTAGGAATAGGGCGGGGACATTCACCCTTTCTTGAGTCGATTGACTAACTAAGAAAGGGTGAATATGAAAAGATTTATAATGATTGCATGGAAGAGTTGTCTGTCTTCGAATTATAAGGTCAGTCATAAACAGGTCTTTCTGTTGAACACTTTAAACTACATCAAGCGCAAAGTGTTATAGTTATTAAATGAAAGAGGAAAGTTCCTGGTGATAGTTTATTTCAAAGAAACGGTTAACAATTTTTAAAGGTACGTACACAATCTAAAAGTAAGGCTATTTGGGATAATTCTAATATATTGACAAAATTTTACTTAAAAGGATTTTCAAGCGATGTATCAAAGTGAAATAAGTGATGAATATAATTTTCGTGGGATTATAAAATACCATTATGACTACGATGGGAGATTATTTTCTTGCTTGATTACATAATTTTTTATTTGATTTTTGAATAGTTTTACACTTTTTTTGGAATATGTTTTGGTGTTTACTCGGGCTCATTCATTCGAAGCCGAGCAAAGTCCTCAAACACGATGTTATCTTCTTCATCGTTGGTGTAGAGAGAGTTCTCGTAACGGTGTCTTTCAATTGACTGCATCTTCTTCATTGCATTGAAACGTTGACGCTCGGCAGTTCCTGCAAATTAAAATAACATTTTATCCTTTATTCTATATTCTGTCTTGGATTATGGAATATTTTTAAAATAACTTTAAACATTACCTTCAGCGGGATGAAGCAACTTGAACGGTACATCAGTTACGAGTTCACCTCCAAGAGTTCCACAGTTCAGTTTCACACGGACTGAATAAGATACCACGATACCAATAGCATCAGCGGGGCATTTCCCTTCAGCCACAAGCGTAGAGCTGGCCAAGTTGACGTCATCCTCCTTCAGGTGTCCGTCCAAAGCGACACCTATTTAGCATAATTTTGAATATTAGAAATGAATACAAAGTCAACAAATATCACGAAATACCCATTGTAAAAATAGTAGATGATTGTTTAGAAAGCTTACCACGAATGTCTTTGTTGCTGCGAGCCAAAGGCACGAGGTAAAAGCTCTTAGAAAGGCTGGCACCGGGAGTTATTGGGCAACCCTCACGGCTCTCCAAAGAAGCAACATGACGGCTGAATTGAGAATTGATCATAGTGATCTCAACATGCTGTACGACCATGCAACGAATATTTCGTACTGACTTCCTGGAGTTGTTAGAAACAATCACGTTCGCAGCAATCTTTTCGCCGTGATAGTAAATTTCACGGTCCAAAGTTACTTCGAGATTGATTTTGCCGTTGCTGAAAGTGAATCCCTTGCTCACTAGAGAACTTGGGAGACGACGGCCACGGGAAGTTGGGGCATGTTGAAGCTGTAAGTTAAATAGTCAAATGTTCATAAACTGTCTAGAATGTCTATGAAACATTTTGTTGTTAAGTATTTTTTATGCAATGGTACCTTTTTAATAGCCAAAGTAACGGAACTCCTCTTATGGCTCTTTTGGTCTTCTTGCTCAGCAACGTAAGTCCTAACACAATAATCAACACCCATTGGTTTGCCTTGATCTTCCTCGGAAGGTTGCAGAGTTATCTAATGGGATATAATAAAATTGTATTTAAAATTGTATAGAGAATTGAGATAGAACTAGTAGGTATTTGCTGTCAATAGTTACCGAGCTAGGAGCCATCTCGGGGAAGTTGAAAGTAAAAGGATACGCGTTAGGACCAAGTTTCTTCAACAGCTTCTCCTGGACAGCCGTCAACTCCATTTTGGAATTGATCATAGGCACAACCTGCTCCTGCCCAATCACCATTTCCTTAGAGAACTTCAATCCCATCACTTCATCCTCTTCACGACCATAGCGGTAGGTGGTCACGAGCTGAACAAAAACACAATGTTTTTATAAACACGACACTAAATATTATTTACACCATGGCACTTCACTGTATCAGACCTGGCTATAAACTTTTCTTCCTTTCAGGTACTCGGGGTCGACCACCACGACACCATCAACAGGGTCGCAGTAATCCATATGATCAATGAAGTCCCGCTTGCCAAGGTAAACGGTGACTTTTCCATTTGGGGTGGTTTTTTTGAAAACTTTCACTGCCACAACCATTGTTGAAGCTTTACTTTCACTTGTTTGTAACTTTGAATCAATTTAAAATAGGTAAGTAGGACAGGTATTTGCAATTCGCACTGGGACTGAGGGTATTGTTTGTATGCAAAGTGATTGTATTGGAGTGTTCACCAGAAATGAACGCTGAAGCAAAACTTTGCTTTTATATGGGAACATGTGGGGTTTCCTGTAAAACATAATAACGTTCTAACAAGATTTCGTTTGTAGGCGTCCTAATAAGATTAACATGACGCATATCCACGCCACGTCGCATCTCAATCGATTTATTTTATGCAATGGCGCTTCACTAATTTTCTTATTTGAAATGACGCGCTTTTTACGTTGACCTTTGACGTAAAAAATAAAAATGTTTTGACAGTGACGTAGTATCCAAAATGACAAATTGTGACATTTTAACTTAAGTGACAGCTGATAATTTTTTCCTGTCCGAAAACCGAAGGGCTCTTTGAGAAAAATTAAAATCTCGGACATCACTTTTCAAAACATTACAGAAAATGGTCAAAAATATTTAATAAACGGACATTAATCTTTTTAAATCATAGTCGCACTGAATAATGTGATAGCTGTAGCAATGTGAGCTTTGTTTTTTGGTTTTGTTGAAAACGCCGAGCCATTTTGTTTGATGAATGGAAGCCGATAAAGTTTTTGATTTTTTCAGCTATACCATCAGTATGCCGACGTTCCTGACTCAAGGGCGTCACGGGTACAGTGTCAGGTTCTCCAGGAGTAGGCCTGATTTGTTAGCTGTTGCTACCAGTCAGTATTATGGCTTGGCCGGCGGCGGAACTCTGTTCTTTCTGGAGTTGACTCCTGATGGCAGTACACTGCTAGAAGTCCAGAAGTTGGAATGGAGCGATGGTCTTTTTGATGTGGTAAGTTAACCAACTTGATTCTAGTTAGATGCCAAATAAAAAAAAATGGATAAGATATTTTTCCCACTAATCAGAGCAAGGAAACATAATGATTAGTAACATTATGTTTTCCTTGCTCTGAGGCCTAGTAATAACAATAACATGCCTGTCTTAAATATCATAAGCAAAAATTACAAAAGGACAAATTTAATTATAACCTCAGTAACATCCCTTCTAAATTCTAATCAATAGTAACACACATTACTTATTTATTTACTATGAAACTTATAAATTTACTCTGTTTCAATAACATTGCTTAAAATCCTGGTATAATTATAATTGCTGAGAAACTATGAAATATTTACAAAGTCAAATATAATAAATAATTTATATCTCAAATACTAATATCATAAAATATATATATGTATATATATACTCGAAATTAATGCAATAAAATTAAAAGCAAATGTAAGTAAAACATCAATTTAACCTAGTTCATGTCATCCTTGGCTGAATATTTGGCAGCACTTGTGTGGTTTCGCTTATTAATTCTAATCTGGGTCAATGGAGTTCTTATAAGAATGCCTACAAGATTAAAATTGGATTGAAACATGAGCTGGTGATAGGAACTTGTTGAACTGTAATTAAAACTCTTTACTTGAGGAACTCTTTACCTTACATATATTAGTACAGTAAGGATCATTAAACTTAGCTTCTTTTTCTTCTTCATCGAGTGGATGGCCAACCTGACCAATCCTGGTGTCAGAGTTATTGAGCCGCCAAAGGCCTCTGACATGGCTCAAGTAATGTCTACTATCCATAGAAAGTAACCGGGACCGACGGCTTAACGTGCCCGGTAACGGCACGGAATCATCTTACTTTTTGAGCAATCAGGTGATTTAGCCTGCAATGCCCTAACCAAACTGAGGAAAGTCTCACAAAGAGATTTATGTGAGATATCCCCACCAGGAATCGAACCCGGAACCTCCGGGTCGTGAGCCAGGCGTTCAAACCACAAGACCATGAGGGCTGTTACTTAGCTTGTCTTTGCTTATAGATTTCATAACTCTATTTTACCGGATGTTTTTGATGGAATTCTTTTAAAAGAACCAGTTGATAGTACTTACTTCGAAAAATATGAATTATACACGAAACATTGATAGGAATTGAAGCCATCAGAGTACTATAGTATACTTATTAGGCATTTCATGTAGCTATCATATACTTTAGCAATTGAACTCTATCAATGCTGGTTAAATGTTATTCCGTTGAAAGATTCTATGACTTGTTGTATTCTATTAAGTTAGCCAATATAGTCTAAAGTTACTTAAAGTTTAGTTGGTGTTTGATGAGTTTACTGTTGATTTCTTAAGTTTAAGCGAACATTACTCATTTTGAAATGAAACTACTTTTTCAGATACACTTCGGTGATCTGTCAGATAAAAATGTAAAATTAAAGCGTATCCATAAACATAATTTTAATTCAAAATGAGTTTACTGTAGTTCTTCTTTTAACAAGTTGATTATTATTAAATCTTAAATACTTATTTACCTTTTACTTTGTGTTACAGTAATAATAATAGAAATCTTCAATTAACGTTGAAGGAAGCCCTACGAGTTAGTCGTGAATACATTTGCATCATCAGTTAATAGGATCACATTTTATTTATAGGCAATTGACTTAAGTCACCTACCTGTTTTGTATTTACTTTGCTTGGTTAATTTAGTTAAATCTATACTTCAATATCATTATTTAGAGAAAACTTTTTTTTGTTTCTAATTATTGTAAAATGTTTTGGATTTACTGTTAAAAGGCTTTCATCATAGGTGAGTATGGTAGAAGATAATGGTGTGTTCTGTGTAGTATTCTTCATGATTTATATACAACAATATTTATTTGTTAGAGTCTACTTTTATTACTGTTAGATTACATGCTACAGCTACTTTATGTTTGCCGATTCCCAACCCTTGACTCAATAAGTAAGACTGATTCTTAATAACAGAGAGCTATAAGTTCAAATTACTAGTTGAACATAGTGTCACATGTTTTAAGTTGTTTTGTATTGATTGTTATCATCTAAATGTCTCATGTTTTTTGAAAAATATGGCATATATTGTCAACTCCCCCTAATACTAAGCAAAGTCTAATTGCTGTACTATTCAACAGACATGGTCGGGCACATCAGAGAACACGGCAGCGTGCGGAGCGGGCGACGGCGCGGTGGTGGTGTGGCGCGCGGGCTGCGCGGCGCCGCTCAGGGTGCTCCGCGCTCATACATCAGAAGTATGCTCCGTGGACTGGCCGAGGTCGCATCTGTTGAGCGCTAGCTGGGACACTACTGTTAAATTGGTGAGTTTAGCATGGCAGTGTGGAATTAGATGAGTGAATTGTTTTTTTTATGTAGGTTGGATCTTATTCAGTCAGTAAGTAGTAGTAGGTTACTGCCCAACCTTGGTGACGGAGTTTTTAGACCGCTTAAAGGCATTCGACTTAGTGTATCGATCAGGATGTTATTTGATTTGTATCTTATTTACATTAGAAACAGTAACATGCTTGTATGTGTGTGTATAATAAAGATAATCCTTATTCAAGCAACTAAATGATGCCTAACGATTTAATTTACATAATGGGATCATTGATGAATAAGCTTATCATTAATCCCTATTCTTAATTCAAACTATCAAATCAAAAAAAGTTGTCTAGGCATGTCCTACCTACTTTTATTTGAAATGTGACTTTTTATACTATGCACCTTATTCATACGCTTATTTTTTAACAACAGCAATTTAGCTATCAAGTGGTTTATCTCTTTCCGACCTATGCTATTTTCCAAAGAAAAAAAGAGATGGGACACTTTATAACAGTTTTTTAGTTAAAAGAAGATTATATTTTAATTTAGCTGCTAATGATACTTTTCATAACACTTCCAGTGGGACCCTGAATCCGAGATATGTCTGAGCACGTTCGCGGGCCACTCGCAGCTCGTGTACACGGCTGCCTTCTCCCCCCACTCGCCGGCCACATTCGCATCCGTCTCCGGTGACGGACACCTGAAGCTGTGGACGTGTAACGAACAGGCCCGGCCCGCAGCGGTAGTGAAGGCTCACGATGCTGAGGTGACTTTATGCTTAGTGGTGTAGTGGTAACTGTAGTGTGTGTATAGTAACATAGATATACCTTATGATTCAACTCATCTTTGTGAACAACTCCAGTGGGTTATATTATACCTTTATTTGCACAAAAAATATACTTAACGTTCATTCATTCATTTTCGACTAGGGTAGTGGCCTACCCTGGGGTCGGAGTATTAAGACCACTTTAAATAAGGTTAAGAAGACGTTTCGTTATTATCAAACAAAAGGAAAAAAAAATTCAAAGGCAAATTCCCTTTACCTAAGTTTGTTGTTACAAGTTACAGACCAGAATACAAAAATGTATTCTGGTCTGTAACCACACTATGTTCATTTTATATTATACTAGCAGCGCCCCGCGGTTTTACCCGCGTTGTGCCCGTTCCCGTGGGAATTTCGGGATTTTTTTTACATAAAAACCTTCCTCTTGAATCACTCTACCTATTACAAAAAACCGCATTAACATCCGTAATGCGTAATCCAAAATGCGTAATTTTAAGATTTAAGCATACAGACAAACAGACAAACAAACAGACAAAAATAGCGACTTTGTTTTATACTATGTAGTGATTACTAATTACATTGGCACTTACTCATTCTACTGACTACTGATGTAACTAGGGTTCATGTTATGTTAATTCGCGCTGGTCTGTAAAGATTTTACTGTAGTAGCTGTTAAGTGCCACTAGAAATGCGGTCGCCGTTGTTAAGTTCGAAGTACTGTAATTGCTAACTTGATTTTACCGTGTATGTCACGAAAAACACAGGTAGCTATGAAGATAATCCAATTTATTGTTTGTATTTATAGGTGTTGTCATGTGATTGGAGTAGAACAGAAACGCATGCGATTGCAACAGCTGGTTCCGACGGCTTGGTCAAAGGATGGGACCTCAGAAGACTAACCTCGCCGATGTTTACTTTGAAAGGTAAATACATAGAATATTATCAATGATTTTCCTTCTTTAATATTAGAGATGCGTAGAATTTTAACGTAGAATTTTATGCTTTACCAAGCACGTTTTTGATGTTTTGATTTAATATCTACATAATTTGTATCAGCGCCATCTATCGTAACTCCCGACAACTTTCATTCTATTTTCAAATAGTTCTTTGAATACGCGTACGATGGCAGCACTAGTATTTTATACGAGCGAGATTCGCTATTCTTCTCTCGACTTCAAAAAGGAGGTTCGTAATACGGTTGGTATTTTTTTGTTCTAGGCTGTGAATGCGCAGTGAGAAGAGTTCAGTTTTCACCGCACGCCCCGTCGGTGATAGCGGCTGTCTCCTACGATTTTACTACAAGGTAAATTAATCCACTCACATACACCCAACTTTCGCATTTATAATATTAGTAGGATAAGTAGGCGGGTTTTGTTATATCAAAATCATAATTTGTAGTACGCAGTCGTCTTCCTTAACGATTAAACAATCATTGAAAACTTAAAATATATGGATACAAAATAGTTTTCTTTTTTATTACAGTTATAATCTATGTCTCTTCTTGAAACTGCCTAACACTAAAAACGTATGCTGTAGCAGTGTTTTGGTTTAAACGAATTGTACTCGAAATACTAAAAGTACTATCGTTAAAAATAATTACAGATCACCTCTTTTAAAGCATTTTCGATCTTGAAGAGAGTTAAGCCCTGAATTAAAAAAAATGTGCAATAATGTCTTATATTACATTAAATCATTATCCACAGAATATGGGACCTAAAACGCGGCTGCGATCCTCTGGAAACGATCCGCCACCACTCCGAGTTCACGTACGGGCTGGACTGGAACCCGCTGCGGCCGCATCAGATAGCGGACTGCGGGTGGGACTCGCTGCTGCACGTATTTATACCCAGATCTCTGGCTTGTGTTTGATGTGTGAGTGTTGACACATTTTCAACGGTATTTATCATTATTTTAGCCCATTATTACTTTACACTTTATTATTACATTAGCCCATTACTTGATTTTGATTTTTAAAGGGTTTTGGGAGCTCATTAGCCAAAGGGTAAAAAAAACTTTAAAAAAAAATACCAATTTTAATTCTAATAACTAAAAATATAGAAATAATCATTAATATTCGACTTCCTGATACATTTCAAAGTTGAATAAATTTGAGTCGGTGCCTCAGGAAGGTCTGTTTACTGGAGGTTTGGCCAAGGAGTTGGTGGCACAAATCATCAACAATGAAGTTATCCGCGAACATACATAAAAAAGCATATATACGGTTGAATTGAGAAAACTCCTTTTTTCTGACAACTGCGTTTTGTAACTGGTTACAATCTTTTTACTCCGAACTTAAGTTGTGGAGAATAAAAGGGGGTTCCATTGAACCGATTGCTATACAATCTTGTAAATTTATAACCCTCTTTTCTGAATTACAGGTTAACACAAAGGAAAGTATGTCAAGAATAGGCTGTGTAAAGTAAGTGCCAAATCTTATGCACTTTATTAGTACTTATTCCAAGAACGTCAGGGTTGATAATCGCTCGGCAGCAGCCGAATGGTGCATAGAATTGTTTAAACAGGGAATTATTAATGGTTAGTTGCGGTGAAACGGTGCGGGACTAGTTATGTTATTATGTTTTATAATATTTGTGATTATGGAAATTAATGCCTCAGTAATAATTTTCGACCTTTAGGGTGCATATCCATTGAAGCGGAGAGGAGCAGTGCGAGGCCTAATTTACCAATCACAGCACATTGGGATTGTCAAACAATTCATTGACATTGTCAAAATCATTTCGCAATATAATATAATAAACCCGGACAAATTCACACACGGTTAATTAGACCCAAAGTAAGCTCTAAGCTTGTGTTATGGAATCTAACTCACTAACACTACTACATATACAGACACATATACGTTATCTTATATATAAAATTCTCGTGTCACAGTGTTCGTTCGCGTACTCCTCCGAAACGGCTCGACCGATTCTCATGAAATTTTGTGAGCATATTGAGTAGGTCTGAGAATCGGCCAACATCTATTTTTCATCCCGAAATTCCCGCGGGAACGGGTACAACGCGAGTGAAACCGCGGGGCGCAGCTAGTAAGAATATATAATTGACACCCAGACGTCGTCGCCAACAACTATGTCTGCACATATTGTTGACTCCGGGCGGGAATAGAACCCGCAACCCCCGACACAGTAAGCACCCTCACTGGCACTTTGCCAACGGGCTTGTCAATGCATTGTGATAAGTCACTTGAGCTCCGGATAGCTCCTCTCCGTTTTAATGTAAACGCACAACACATAGTGTTCTGAACAATCATTATGAATGTGAGCCAATGTTTATCGGTCGGCCGATGTTCGCTCAAAATAGCAAACTCTTGTTTTCTTTGATCATAATAGTTGATCCAGTCGACTGTCATTGAATGAAATGTTCAATAGATTTTTTATTTAAAGTAAGACTTAAGAACGAACCATTTATCTCTCAGAACTGTTCAGAACATCTAAAAACGCAGATTTAAACTTAAGAATATAAAGGTTACACAAGAAAAAGTTATATGTAAAAGTACAGAAAATCCAAAAAACGTTTGCAGTTTTCAAAATGTTTTAATCTTTTTTCACGACGAGCAAGGATTGCGTGTTTTCGTTAAAGTCTGATGTACGAGTACCTAACTAAAAACGAAAATAATGGAAGTTATATTTGAATGTCGCATTTTGTATTGTTCGCATCTTTGCTCTAACCTTTCCTCAATTTGTCACACTTTGGTCACAATTTGGAAACAATGACTATAGTTTCTATAGAGTTTGTTGTTAGCAACCTTTTATCTATAACGAGGTCTTACTTTGTTTATGGTTAGGTAATCTAAGTTTTAACTGTGGTGTTTGTTTCGGAATAAACCGAAGTAAAATAAAAAGTGTGACAAAATGGGCAATGGATCAACTTTTTTTGTCATAATAATGTTTAAAGAACTTCCATATTATATCGACTGATTTGCATAATAGTTATTTAATTAAATAAGAAAATATTTAGATGAAAAAGAGTGGGTTGTTTCAAACGGTTGGTTATCGTAACATAGTTTGTTAAAACTTCACGACTACGTACACTGTTACACGTCTGTTAAATACAATGCGTTGTTTCATAACGACAGTCTGTACAATTATACTGGCTGCGAGTAGAAAGCCACTGTTTTTCATTTTCTTACGTCTGTTGAGACCGAGATTTTGTGGTAACGTTAACTGGTGCATGAACGTAAGTTGAAGCAACCCGCCCTAACTCGAATGCTCAAAGGATCTCAAATAAGAAGGCAAACTATTTGCTTGTCATCCAATGGAATTGATTGCCGCTCAATTTGAGTGACGTTTGAGCGTTCGAGTGTTTGCGTTTTAATATCCATTGCGGTTCGGTTACGTCATATTATATTCGTGTTTCTCCTCTGAGTCACGGGACAAGCCCGGTCTTTTTGAGAGGTATGCCAGGGGATACAGATCCAACTCGTAGAGGCCCTTTGGAGATGTTTAATGTAATGGATTACAACAGGGACACACTCCCGACCACATCAGTACAACATGTCCGGGAAAGTGTACCTGCAGTTATTTTATTTTTAGAATTATTATTCTAAGCATTCCTATGAAGTACCGTCTTAAGTTTATATAATTTATATTTGACTTTTTACTGAATGATCTATATGTTTATCCTGTAAATATTGACTGTAAATAATTTATGTAATCAAAATGTATATTAGATCATATGCTTGTTGTTTACTTATTAGGGAGTTGTTATACAATTTATTATTATAATAATTTAGTTTTCTAACTAGTTCCCGACTTTCAGTTATAGTGCGGTGGCAGAAAGTTTGAGATCAGTTAGGAACATACATTCAGACATTTTGTACCATATTTTAACCAATAAAATAAACTATATTAGACATTATTCTCGTTTTATTAACACAAAATATTTGTACATTATAAAAAATGTTTTATCTATCCCCCGAATACTCAAATGTTACTCAAATTAAGGGGTTCTTAATTTAATAAAATCTTAAAAAAAATATTTGTATACATTTTGACAAACACTAGTATAACTTGACCAATTTTCAATAGTATTTTTTCACTAGAGTTCATTTGGGTGTTTGGGGGCAAGTCTGGTTTTTCATTATCTTGTTTTACATAACGGTTGTTTACACAGACTTTTTCCATTATACATGATTTGGGCACGATCACATTAGTCCAGGTTGAGTTTGATTCTTCGGAGTCTCCCTTCGAGAGCTGCTAGGATGAAGTAAATGGACTTTAATTCTTTGTGGTCTTTGGAGCATATGTCGGTTTCGCTGCTGACTGTGGATACTGTGTCCCACCGCTTGGGGCTCAGTGTCTGACAAAATTGGTTCGTCTGACAGCCGTACTCCTCGCAAGCGCTTGGTTTCATGGTGCAAGCTTGTGACACCTGCACTTTATCGAGACTCAACAAGGATTCGGATTCGTATACGCTTTCGGTTCGCTTTAAGTTCGATAGGTGGTTTAAAACTGAAAAAAAAATGGTTTATACTTTGGTTTACCGTGTTGTTATTCAGTATATTTTTTTAAAGATTTATTAAAGGCAATCTTTGGTAGAGTACCAATTACTCTACAAATGTAAACCTTATTAATGAAAATTAATGAGTTCAAATAGACTGGAAGGCCCTTTTGGTTCATTTTTCTGACATAAAGATCTCACAGCTGAACATGCTTAGTTTTTGCAGAGAATGCATGCTAAGCATTCACGGCAATGAATTGGGACCCTAAAAATGTCTTGAAATATAATGTAGGTAAAATGTAAAAAATAACAATCTTACTAGTTTCCTTAACTCGATCGAGATGCCTGCTCACCAGTCCGCCAATATAACGACAGCGATACGCCATGGACACTAAAAAATAATAAGATTAAAAGGTTAAAAGAAGTAAAGGTCAAAGCCATTGTTGACAACATAAAGGACGAAAGAAAAATGGTTATGTAAGGTCAACATGTGAGGAAAATAATCAAGTTAAAATCTTTTCATAAGTCGAGCGTGATCTCACTATGAACGAGAAAGTTTGGGTGTACATACAGTATTCGGCAATCCAGTTGGCACAATACATTTTTGGTACAAGAATTGAGTTATAGGTTACTAGAAGCGCCCCGCGGTTTTACCCGCGTTATGCCCGTTTCCGTGGGAATTTTGGAAATTTTTATACATATAAACCTTCCTCTTAAATCACTCTATCTATTTAAAAAACCGCGTTAAAATCCGTTGCCTAGTTTTAAAGATCTAAGCATAGGGACAGACAGACAGACAGACAGACAGCGGACTAAGTAGTGATTCATTATACTAAATTAAACGGGTCTGTATCGCGTTAGATAATTTAACGTATTTTAATAAAATACGTACCCGACGTTTTGAGCGAATTACACCGCTCGTGGACACGGGATGATACGGGATGACCCGTGACCACGAGCGGTGTAGTTCGCTGTGCAAATCGCGTGAGTTAAAAAAGTATGTTATTGTCAATACGTCGTCTAATTGACCATTAGCACATTTTGTATGTCGAGTGCGGGGCAAGACGCAGTCGGTGGCGGATCGCTCAGACTCCTGATGAAAGTTTAAGGCCGAAACTGTCGAGTATATTGCCATTCGACATACACAAACGTACGTAATTTAAATAAGTACCTAATCATTAATTTGTATGATTCCCAGAACTTTTTCTTACATTTTACACGAATTAAAGTAAATCTTTTCCCATTCCCGTAGCTAATGTCTGAGAAAAACTATTTTCCCCAAAGTTCGCTACTACATATTCTAAGTTGCGACGTTTTTAATTAAAAACGAAAGTTTACAAAGTTTTACTTAGAAACTGTAAAGTTGCATTTCAGAGCTGGCAAGAAGTTTTTCGCATTGGTAGGTGCAATAAGTGAGGATGCAAGTTTGGATAACTTCGACGCCAGTATGCGGAAATCTTTTAGCTATCTGGAACTTATGCAGAGTTTTCTAAACCTAAAAGAGTCAAACAATGGATCGAAAGAGACTACTTCGTAATAAAAAGTAAATTCGAGTAGGTCAATGGCCAACCTCGGTGTCGGAGTTTTAGACCGCCTAAAGGCCTCCGACATGGTCTAACGATTGAAACAACCGGGACCGACAATTTAACGTGCCCTCCGAAGCACGGTAGCGTTAGATAGAAATGCCACTATCGGCCACCCATCCAAGTAGGGGTCGAGCTGCACGTTGCTTAACAATCGCAATGAACTAACATCGCTAAGTCAAACTACGCCATGATCGCTACGTATTCCTATATTCTTTCTAGATAACTTAAGCTTTTTAGTAAACTAAAGTTTTTTCAGAAGAATGAATTAGCCAGTTCGTTTGTTTTTGACTCCTCGATATCTGCTTAAGGATTAGTGTATACAGTTTTCTCAATTCAAAATTAAGTCCTATTGCAACCAACACAGTAACATCATTCACATCTATTAAAGGAAACCACGAACAAGGCCGCAAAGGGGAAAATAAATAACATCCTGCCAAAAGCAGTTGTAAATCATAAATAGAATAACCATATGATGTATTTCAACCTTTTGTTTCATTTGTTGGGATGGAAATTAATGGCGTTGTTACGAAGTTGGAGCGGCAGGTTCCGAGCGTAATTAAATGGAAAATGTTTAACAGAATGAATGGAATTCTTAGACATGCTCTTTTATTAGCTTTCCCGAATCCCAGAAAGCCAACGATTGTAACAACATTTGCTATGATATTACGTATCGAGATCAGATGTTGGGACCGGCCGTACATAGACAGGGCAATTTTAATTAAACCGTCAAAATATTTAGCTTGAAATAGCCTGCCTTGTGAAATAAGTAATCCCTATCGGTAGATAATGTCAAATATATGTACTTACGTTCGTAAATATCCGATTCGGAGTATTGAGTGCAGCATGATACTTTGTGGTCGGATGTGCAGACTGCAACCGCTTTCGTGGTTGGTGACGCCATGTTTGACGCTGAATTCTGTTCTATTTGTGGGACCACCATCACTTGTATTTCTAAAAAGGTTGACAAATATAAGTTAGATATAAATTGCAGTAGAACATAAAACTACCAATGACTGCCAGTGCCATTCGGGCTCCACATCACCAAACTTATTCTAGTTTAATCTTTATATATCTTTAAAGTGTCATGTCGTTCTAGATGCAAAATAACAGACTAATAACTATTATGGAAATGCCTCTTTTGGTCTCCCTGACAGGAGTCAAGTCTTAACTTTGACGATGATGAATTAAAAATATATACGTTCGGCATGTATTGCCTGTAGCGCTGACGCGATTTAGGGCCCTCTCCATGAAGTGAAAAGTCAGGTAAAAATGATTACCTTTATCCATTCCACATCCATCGAGATTAAATGTTTCCAATTCATAACTAGACGATGATGGGTTTATGCCACTGATACGATTTGCCCACGATGGTAATTTGGACGTTGTACTTTTGATCGTTCTCGTATTTTCACTGGAGTCCAGCGTCACGCTACTTTCTTCTACAGATGAATATTCTGTGGCCTTGTTTATCATTATTGCTTTATTTAACTGTTTTTTTTTTAATTTCTTAGAACTCCTATTACAGGTATCTGGCTTGGGTTCGTCTTTGTCCCTAGTATGTTTCAATATTTTCTCTTCTATATGATTTCCTATTAATCGGTCTTCTGAATTCCGTATTAAAGGCTCGACTTCTGTGAACGACAATCTGTTTTCATTCTTATCCTTCGATTTATTTTCTTTTGTTATTTTAAGTTCCTTCCTCATGGAAAATATTTTTTTTCTGGCGCTTTCTGCTAATGACATTTTAACTTTATCCTTTAGATTTTTTCTTTTGTGATGAATGAATTTTGAATCAACCACTTGAGCTAAATTTCTTGCTACACCTTCGCTTTCTAAAAAAGGTACTTTGACCGTCTTATTTGTATAGGTAAAAGCTCCATACACTGGAAATTATGATACGCCCTAATGTAAAAGTCAACAGATACGAATACGATAGAAATAAGTTTTTAGTTTATCGATGTTTGGAAAATACGTATACATATTTACCCAGGTTTTATCTCACCTTGTACATCATTGAAAAAGTAGTTGTTATTGGGTGGAACGTATACCCAAGAAGATACTAAATCAATTGTCGTCCTGTAGAGGTCATCCATATTATATTGGGACGGTACTGAAATATTAACGTTCATTCAATCAATCATAATTCCAAGTTGAAATTCCAAGTTGAAAAAGAATTTAATGCAATATCTTGTTATTGACAAGTAGTGGAGTGCCGTAACGCATAAAAATTGTAAAACCTCGGAATCCAGGGCCAGTCAATGAATCTTCATAAAAACTGTTCGATTGCATTGTTAAACGCTCAAATAAAAAAAAAGTAAAAAAAAAAATCCCGATCTTGACTGACTGACTGACTGGCTGACTGACTGACTGATAATCAACGCACAGCCTCAACCGCTGCACCTAGAAACATGACATTTGGCAGGAAGGTTCTTCAAGTGACGTAAGTGCACACTAAGAAAGGATTTTGATAAATTCTACCCCCAAGGGGATAAAATAGGGGATGAAAGTTTGTATAAATCTTCTTAGATTTTCGACTGATTGAACTGAAATTAAAGATTGGAGCTACTAAGATGAAGACAAATAGGATTTTGATAAATTCAACCCCCACGGGGATAAAATAAGGGATGATGGAGGATGTAAATGTATTAGTTTGAACCTATCAGTTCCTAATCAATACATAGTGATCTATCAACGCACAGCCCAAACCACTAGACAGATCGGGCTGAAATTTGGCATGCAGGTAGATGTTATGACGTAGGCATCCGCTATGAATGGATTTGGATTAAAACACATTTCAAAAATGTATATGAAGATTCATTGACTGGCCCTGGATTCCGTATAAACCTTACGGCGCTCCACTAAAGAACAAGATATTGCATTAAATTATATTATTGACAAAGTATTCATAGCTCCTTACTGGATTTTGTTTTAGATTTAGAGATTCGATGAGCAGATCCTATTGATAAATCAGTTTGAATACCAATGTCGTGTGTTATATATGGCTTTTGGTTGTTCGCATAATCTGTAGAAAATTGTTACTGTTTAGTCACAATACTGAGAATTGAAAAAACAAAGAAGAAGAATAAACAAAATAAGTAGCTTTTATGATTCACATCATATAAAAGAAAGTCATGTTATTTACACTATATAACTCAAGAGCAGCTGGACCGATTTTGATGATTTTTGTTTTGCACTGTAAACTAGTAAACCATAAAACTGCTAGTCAGTTTTATAGTTTACCTACTAGTAGTAGTAGTTAATTTATTTCTCGAACAAAAAGTAAACTATTAAGGAACTAACCTCCTATAGTTTGTCCATGTTTGGGTTTCGAGGAATATAATGATGGTGAACGCAAGATACTATATGTCATAGCACATACCGACTTCTGGCCACACGGATTAAAACAATCTGTTGCTGGAGAAACAATCACCGGTCACACACAAGGGAATCCAATAAATACACTCTATCGGTACGATATATTTGAATTTAATGTTGGCCTCTTTTGGGTTTTGAAAAGTTTATTGTTATCACGAATTTATTTTTTGAACAATTATTGTCCAACTTGAGCATAATATTTAAATTCGAGCCCAGCTTCGTTGAACGTGTGGACACTAGAGAAACAAATGAAACGATGCTTTTGTAGGTGTATATTACAAATTATCATCTACATATTATACAGTAAGATATTAATAAGCTAGTTACCTGTATCACAACTGTCTGGCTTGGCTTGTAGCATCATTTCTTTGAGATTTTTCTTATTTATATCATCTGTATTATAAGATAATTGGTTATTCCAAGGAAATACTGTACTCAAAGCTATTTAAATATGTTATATTACCTGAAGTGACAACGTCTACCATTTCTATCACATCTGGTTCAGTGAAAGTGTTCGCGAGGACTGATTCTTTAAGGAATTGTATATCATTGCTGGAGATTTCAGGTAGATTAGTATTGGCGGCTGGAAGGGAACCAAAAACAATGTTATTTCATTTGTATATTACTCACTAGCAGCGCCCCGCGGTTTTACCCGCGTTGTGCCCGTTCCTATGGGAATTCCGGGATGAAAAATAGCCTATAACCCTATAACCCTATAACCTATAACCTATAATCCTTTGAATGTGTGTATCTATTACAAAAAGAATTATTCAAGCGGAGCGGTAATTCCCGAGATTAGCTCGAACATACAAACTAACAAATTTTACCACTTTATAATATTAGTATAGATAATGAACAGACAGATCTACATAAGTCTACATCACTAAAGAAATAAGGAATCGTTACCTATTATTTCGGATTCCTGCATAGGTAGTGCGGAAGTATTCGATAGGAATAAACTTTGTCTATGTATATTATCTGATGACTCAATATCTGAAAAAAAAAATATAGTTGAGTATTCACAACGTTAATGACATAAATAAGTAAATTGAGTTTGAATAATACATAGAGAGGTAATGACATTAGCACAAAGCATATCTTACATCTGTCTCATGTTATAAGCATTTATCTTGCAATAGGTGCATAAATATACGCAAACAGCTTCAACTTATTCTATAATTTAGACTTAATGTCACTGTCACAAGGAAGAAAAAGGAAGATAAAAAACCCTTTCAAATTACGAGATATAGTTTTGAAAGACTTACTGTTTGTTTCAAGACAATTTCACTTTATCGCTTATTCATTGTTTATAGACTCTGTTGGTTCTCCGCCGTCACTACTGTACTCAAAACTTAAGACGTTGACAGCTATTGACCTATTGCTCCTCCATGTATTATTGAAACTCAATGAACAGCAGGAAGGACCAACGATGGAAATTGCTAAGCAGTGTTAAAAAAATCTCAAGAGATCACAAGATTATAAGAAAATAACTTTACCATAAACCTCATCTTCTGAAGGAGGAATCCCACTTTGAAATTGTGATTTCGATGCGCTGTGATCAAATTGAGATGTATGGACGAGAGTAGTTGTACCCTGGTTGAGTGGTTGGAATTCTAAAATATAGAATACCATTACGTTGAGATCATCAGTTGAGTGCCAGTTTTTGACAAAAAAATGATACAAGTATGAAATGCATCAATATACTTTTTTTGTTGTAAACAATATCAACAACAAAAGTATTGCTGACTGTTGTTCCACAAGCAGAGCAACAGTCAGCAAAACTTTGTTTCGGGGCAGGAAAAAATATCGTTTGTAACTTTACCACAGTTATCCTGGCCACGATGTGCAGAAACGATAGTGGTGATCGATGATGATTTTGCATTGACGGAGTAGCCGTATGCGGGGATATTGTGTTCGTTGTCTATCGCAGTTGAGTCTCTGACTGGTGTTTGAGTGCCTGTTTACATATCAGTAGTGTTGTTAAATTATTTTTGTAGGCATTTTCTCTCTGATTTCAGAGAAATTTGAGTAAATACAAGTACAGACAAGATAAAATTATTACACAAAACTTAACTTCTACGTTCGCTTTAAGGCACTATTGGCCATTAAAATCTGCTACTTTAAGATTATGATTAACAGAAATTAAGGGGTATCTTATAATATAAAAATGAATCGCTGAATCTGTTGCTAAGCGCATAACTTCAGAACGACTGCACCAAATTGGATGATTCTTTTTTTATATAAGAAAAATAAGGAATAAAAATCTCAAAATTCCCATGGGAACGGGGGCGCTGCGGGTGAAACCGCGGGTCACAGCTAGTCTATAATATAAAAATTAATCGCAAAATGTGTTGGTATGCGCATAACTCAACAACGCCTGGACCAATTTGGCCAATTATTTTTTATGTTCGTTGAAGTTCAAGGATGGTTTTTACGGCGAGATAAATTCGAAAAAGTTTAATTATCTCGAAATTCCCGCGGGAACGGGTACAAAGCGGGTGAAACTGCGGGGCGCGGCTAGTAATATATAAAATAAAGACACCCTGAAGGACAACGACAAACTACAGTGTAAAACAGGCGCATGCACTCATACTCGTAGGAGCGTATTACACCACAAGTTTCGGCAAGGGTCAAACTAATGCCAACGGAGATGAGGTCCAACATAGGTATGGGTAAGTGTATGCGCGCGTCTATGTGTGGGTTTATTTGTTTTGAAATTTCGTGTTGCATCGTTGGCCTTAGCAAAGAACAAAATAGGTATTTCTATACCTGAAGTGTCTTCTTGTAGTTTAACAGACATACAGGATGACTGGCTTTGGACACTCATATGTTTCGACGGAGTCCGTTGTATCGTTGTGTGCATACTATTATTTGCTTCTAATTTTGACATAATTGTCACCCCGCCTACGCCTGTTAAAATTGAAAACTATCCTTTTTAACAAGTTATGTTTCTTGGTTTATGAACACTTAATTCTACGTTATTTGTTTTTGATGTAGTAAAATTGTAATGCTAATGCAATTGTTATACAGGTTCTCTACACTTACCCTTGAACTCTTCAATCTGTAAAATTTTACCAGATTTATTAGATTTTGAATCGTTCATGTTAGGATTCTCACTTTGCTTGTGTGTGGATGAACATTGAAAGTAGCTTATCGGGCCGTCAACTTTTACGGGCGACTGCTTACCTGTTGTTAATTCAAATACTCTATCATTAGTATCAAAAGGTTAAGAGACATTCATCTTTAAATCATTAATCACCAATTATATTTTGATGAACAATACTTTGCTCCTAGCTCCTAGCTCTATCTTCCTCAGAACCTGCGTTCTTAGCTCTGATGTCATTCAAGTCTTCTTCTTCATCGAGTGGATGGTCAACTTGACCAATCCTGGTGACAGAGTTATTGAGCCGCCAAAGGCCTCTGACATGGCTCAAGTAACGACTACTATCCGTAGAAAGTAACCGGGATCGACGGCTTAACGTGCCCTCCGAAGCACGGAATCATCTTACTTTTCGAGAAATCAGGTGATTCAGCCTGCAATGCCCTAACCAAACTGAGGAATGTTTCACAAAGAGATTTTTGTAAGATGTCCCCACCGGGAATCGAACCCGGAACCTCCGGATCGTGAGCCGGGCGCTCAAACCACAAGACCACAGACAGAGGCTGTCATTCAAGTGAAAAGATGCACATAAGGTAATCGATCACCTAATGCCCCGGCAATGGAGCACCACAGCCTGAGGACTTTTATAATGAAATAAAAATAACCTGTAAATTCTTCAAGTTTTACTCCTCTAATAGACTTCGTAGTAGACCTTTGACCTTCAGATCTCTTGCTAGCTGTGCTCTGTTTAATAGACATCGTTGTTGCAATTTCACCTTGAAATAAAGCTTATCATTATTTAGATGAACCTATATTTTATAACTATCTATTTGAGAATAGTATTTTATCTAAAGACACGTCGGTGGTCTAGTGGTGTGTGCAGTCGCCAGTCGAGGCTGAGGTACAAAAAAAAAAGTTGATTATTAAAGTAAATACCATCATTAACATCATATTGAGAAATAATGAAAGGTTTTATCATTTTTGTATTTGATCGAAGCTCTTCTGTAGCCACTGGGATGACATTACCATTCGTAATTGTTATTTCAGATGTTTTGGGGCATTGATTACCTGAAACATTTATCGCAGTAGTTAGTGTAAAAACTTTGTATGAAAAGCGAAGCAAAGTAGGATTTATAATGTTGTTGTATTATAGGCACAAACCGGTAGTACCAAGAAATGAGGCTTACCAAGATAGACCTTCGGAGAAAAGTTAAATACTCGGGTCCAAAACCGTAAGTTATCAAATGGAACAGTGGAAATAAAATAATATTCTAAAAGTACTACCTTGACTTTTTTCTCGAAGCGTAGGTGATACAAGGATGGGCCTTTTCCATCGGTGATCTTCAGAATGTTTGGGGACAGTTTGATAAGTCAAAGGCAAGCTACATTGATTATGATATCCTGAAAATTTAGCTTGAGATATGGGTTGGGGTCCTGGAACAATATTTAAGAAAATAATTATTTTTTATATTTATATACACACTAGCAGCGCCCCGCGGTTTTACCCGCGTTGTGCCCGTTCCCGTGGGAATTTCGGGATAAAATGTAGCCTATAGCCTTCCTCGATAAATAGACTATCTAACAGTGAAAGAATTATTCAAATCGGTTCAGTAGTTTCTGAGATTAGCGCGTTTAAACAAACAAACAAACAAACAAACAAAACAAACTCTTCAGCTTTATAATATTAGTATAGATTTGGCCTAGAGCCAGAAGGTAATTTTGGTTTGTGATAGAAAGCAGAACACCAAAAGTGTGTCAATAGAGTCTCAACTGGATCTCAATAGAATAAGTTCTTCTTCTTAAACTTAAGAGCTGGGCTCTTGTCGATGGAGGTCTTGCCATTGGTCTCTATCTTCTGCCATCCTTTTCAGCTGTTCGTTCGTGTCCGTAGAATATATAAATTGTGCATAATAGAACTATTCTATCGAGATCCAGTTGAGGCTCAATTAACATACAATCAATTAAACAGAATTGTTAATTGAAGAATTTGTTGAGTGTCAAATGCAACCTTGAATATCATCATGGGCCATTCTGGAAGACTTCACAGATTTGCTGTCTGGTAGTTTGATGATAGGCATTCCTGAATGCTTACTCGTATTATATAATATTTTAGATGACTTCTTCTCCAAGCTCACTGAAAAAATAGGATACTTTCATAATTTTGGATTTGGACTTGTTCGCTTTATTAGAGATATGACACATTCGTCTTCCATAATATTCAGCTTACTTTTTAACCAACAATTCACTCCAGGTAATAAGCATTAAAGTAATAAGTTAGTTATTTTTTGGCAAATGAAAATCTTCAAACTTTACCTTGTAGTCTTGATTTGGGATTGATGATGATCCGGTTATCTTCTTGTTTAGAATTGCTATAAACTGAACTTCGCTTGATATAACTTCTAGATTTAGGAGGCGTTTGGTTTGTACGTTGAGCTGAAAAGAAAACATTACGTTACTAGCAGCGGCGTCGGTATCACCCGTAGGAATGTCGGGACAAATAGTATATGTTTTTCCGGGTTCTAAATTATCTCTGCTCAAATTTAACTAATAATCCGATCAATCGATTTTGCGTGGAATTGGAAAATCCATCCACATATCCAAACACTCATACACACATGTTAAACATATTTTATAGTAATATTAGGATAGGAAGATCGAGCCGATTATGATGTTTTTTTTATAATATAGATTTTTGGGAGGCTTATATGGTTGGCTTATTATTTTAACTATGATTGTAAAAACAATTGGTCGGGGATTTGGTTATTATAATGAGTAAGTAAGTAAATATTCTTACCATTAGATTCACGTCGCGAACAAACAGATTTTATTGACTTGTTTTGAACATTTTGACTGCTAACTTTAATTTTAGATGTTGCAATCGGGTTTTGTTTATTGCAACACAAAGATTGCGTGGGGGTCGATTGGGTAACTAAAATATGCAAAAATATTGGGTTAATTCTTCTTATGTTATGTTACTTAGCTGTTCTTCTTCATCGAGTGGATGGTCAACCTGACCAATCCTGGTGTCAGAGTTATTGAGCCGCCAAAGGCCTCTGACATGGCTCATGTAACGACTACTATCCGTAGATAGTGTTAGGTACTTAATCCTCAAAGATAAAACCAAACATCTCAGTTTCCTTGTGTGTTAAAATAAAATAAAGTATTAAGCCTGTAATGTCCCTGCACCGGCAAAGGCCATCTCACCGAAGATGTCAGTACAGTAGGTGAACCATAAAGCAGGGTTTCCACTGCGAAAGGGTAATGTGCGGAAAATGGTTAGGCGGAACGGACTCCTTTTTAATTAAATAGGTTTGAGTTTCCACCAACGAAGAGTTGGTCATTTGATTTCCACTGCAAAATGGAACTGAGATAGAGAAATGAGCGGACTGAGCTGAACGGAAAATGAGAAATGAAAAACGAATAGATAATTTCCACAGAGAACGAGTTCAGTTGAAGTTTTGAGCTGGTTGCGTGTGGTCGTGTTGTTGCGATGTTATCGAGTGACACGGAATCGAGTGAAGATAGTGATTATGTATACAGAAAAAAGAAACACGTATTGTTGTATCTTATGCAAAGAAAAAAACGCGCTAAACGAAGATTTTGAGCAAGAGCATATTCAAGAACGTAAATTAAAAGGGGAATTTAGGCTGTTTTATGATTTAGACGACGAAAAATTTAAGAATTATTACAGGGTTACCTAATAGAGAACAATTTCAAGAACTTTTGTCATTTGTAGAGGCAGACAGCGAGCGAGTCCGTTCTGAACTAGTCGGTGCAGGCCTTGCGAAGCGGACTCTTTTTACTCGCTCAACCCGCCCCGCTCACCACTTTCTGTGTGGAAACGCTACTATGTAAATTGTAATTGCGAGTTGCGCGGAGTCCGTAAGTACTCCGCTCCGCTCCCTAGAACTGAGCGAGCTCATTTCTACTCTTTCTACACGCTCGACTCTTTCCGTCCGACTATTTGTTGGTGGAAATACAAGTATGCAGTTTGCGTTTGCGAGTTTAACGAAGTCATTAATGGGTCCGTTCCGCTCGCAGTGGAAACCGGGCTTAACTATAACTTTATTGAAACTTGTAGTTAAAAGGTGTACGGTTACCTCGGTGGTCTTCCTCTTGGTGACTCCTCGCATATGGTATCATTAGAGGCACTTGATCATAAGGGGCATCATTAAATACTGCAGGATTTTGTTTATTTACGTTAGATCCTATTTTAGAAGCTGTACGGGTATCTGGATCAGAATAAATTGAAGAATTAATTACGGCAACTAACTATACATATTATTAAGCTTATGGTTGCTCATCTTGTCTACAACTGTACCAATTTTTTGACAATATTGACATTAAAAAGTCAAAGTAAGTTCAGTAAAGTAAGCCAGGGTGACCAGGGATAGTCATTAGAATGAGTTTTTAGACCGCCTGAAATCGTTCGACATGGTCTAACTGTGAGGCCGTTGGATCCTAATTTGACCCTATTAGTAAACCAGCCTCCAAAGCAAATAATATAAATATGATTACCACAAGCTTTTCGCTGATTATCAAACGTGTTTGCTTCTTCAATCACATCGCAACCAATCATTGGATATTCCTCTGTAGTTTTACATTGTTGGTCAACACTTGATTCATAATTAGGAATAAATTGCCCGTCTGTAATAACTAAAAGTTCGTGAAAAGATAATTATTAGATCTGTTTTGCGGAACATTTTACTAAGGAAATCTGTAAGACCATTTCTTATGGAAGAAATATAACGTTCTTCATGTTCATTCAAAGGTAAGACAAAATTCCTTCAGTTTCTTTCAGCCGGCATTTCACATGCTGAATCTCAATCTAAATTTAGTTATTTTTCTGAGTGAAGAAATTGTATTCCAGGACCTTTACCTCATACATGTCTGAGAAACAGGATTGATCAGTCCTGTCATTGTTTAAGAACGTTCTCAGAAATCAGAATGAGAATGAATACTCGTGAAATTTCTTACAAAACTCTGGGCGTTCTGAATCCTAAATCTGAAATTCAGCATGTACGGTGGCCGGCTTTAAACTATTTAAAATAAGCTATGTAAATCCAGTAGACACGGGACGTATCGAAATGTATCAGAGAGTCAATGCCACGTGACTCTCACTTGACAATTCTATACATTAGACAACCAGATAAAATAGTTGGTCTAGGATTTTTACTGTTTTTTTCTTCTAAAACGTACCAGGATCTTCAGCTAATTTATCAATCCCAAAACGCAAGTTTGATTCATTAAGACCGCTCGGAATGACGGGCATTTTTTTGATATTTATGGCGTCTTGAACTTCATGAAGAGACTTATAACCTGAAATTTTTTATTGATTACAATCTTTACTTACCCTGTTCCTTCATGTTTTGTCTATACTAATATTATAAAGAGGTAAAATATGTAAGTTTGTTTGATTGTATGTTCGAGGTAATCTCAGAAATTATCAGTCCGATTTAAATAATTCTTTTTGCAATGGATAGCCACATTCAACAGGAAAGTTATAGGCTAATTTTTATCCCGGCATTCCCACGGGGAAACAGGCACAACGCGGGTAAAACCGCGGGGCGCTGCTAGTTATAAATAAATTGAATAACACTAAACACCGACACCAGGGTTGGTCAGGGGACTTACCCACTCAAAATGAATGACTTTATAAATAAATTATTCGGTAAAATTTACAAGTGCGGAGTGCGGACAAGCACTTTTTTTAGGTAATATTTGCACATGTGTGCATATGTGCATGCGGCATGCCTTCACTAGCACAGTAATTATCGCCCAAGGGGGCAATTCTGAAGTTTAACTAAATAACATCTGCTGAATCAATTTTGTGTTAATTGACTCTGAATTTGATAGTTTGGGACACATGGGACAAACTGCCAAACTATGTGCTAAACTGTTTTATTAAGATGGTTGATCGCTTACGTATAATTTATATTTGTTAAAGTAAAATCTACCTTTCTGAATGCAAGATTTGATCCATTGCGCAGCCGTCATGTTTTTGTTCGAGCTTGCGGTTTCTTTAGGTTTGCTGTCAACTTGTAACATCGATGTATCTTTACTTTGCGGTAATGAAAAATCTCCAGCTGAAACATAAAATATTAATAAGTAAAAACATAGATTTGGAAACACTAGGATATGACTTATTTTAACTTAGAATATGTGACATCAAATCACTTGTTAGAAAACTTGAGTTCGATAAAAAATTAAGAGTACGAACTATGCTGCTCTTATACAAAACACATATTAATAAATTGGGGACCGCTTCATAGTAGATTCTTTATAATTCTATGATAACAATATAACGGAGATTTTTTCAATTGAAATTTGCGATTGTTTATTTTCTGAGAATAAATTCAATTCAATTCCCTTCTACATATTGAAAAAAAAACAATATAGTCCAATCATTTGGTAGTTTTACCTGGAAAGTTTTCCGGGAGTTTTGAAAATTGGTTTATTTATAAATTTGGGTATGCTCTTTTCGAATTTCAACTTTGCCACCTCGTACCCCCGCCGCTCGCGCCGCCATATTGAAAAAATGGCGCCTAAAAACGGTTTTTTGGAAATATCTCTTTTCCGACGCATTTTACGACAAAAATATCTATGTACAAAATTAAACTAGAGAAAATTTCCTACAATTTATGTATTAATAATTTTTTTCATAAAATCAATAGCTTTTGGCGTACGAGCGCCGCAAAGTACACTTGAGAGCATAGAAATCGCACATAGGGGAATTTTCCTGCATTTTGATTTTGATACTTGTTTTTTTTTTTAAATTAAGGGTTGGTTGCAAATAAACACTGTTAGCTTCCTAAAAACCCATAATGTCTGGCCTTGACCTTCCAAATCATAGCAGTGGTGGCCTAACAATGGAATGGGCTAAATTCGCTCGTTACAAGTAGCGCGGTTTGTGGGACTTTGAGCAGGTATAAAACGACAAGGGATGATTAAAATGACATCATTTGCATACCAACTCCCAGTCAGAAAGGTTCTTTAACGAATACGTCATCTCTCTAATCAAGAAAATGGATACCACACCAGAAGTAGCGGCTCAAGTGGTTGCACTTATCGAAGCTGGACAGAACCAAAGTCAAGTGGCTCGTCAATAAAATTTGAGCAGATATGCTGTTCGACGTGTATACCTGCGATATCAGCAAACTTGTGGCTATACCAGGAAACCAGGAACAGGCCCAAAACGTGCGACAACACAGCGCGATGACCACTTTCTTGTGAATACATCACTACGAAATCGCCGGTTGACTGCAGTTCAACTCGGACAGCAGCTCCAGGAAGTTAGAGAAGTGGAAGTCAGTTTGTGGACAGTTAGAAGAAGACTAGCCGAAGGAGGTCTGATAGCGCACAGTCCCGCAACTGGCCCAAAATTTACCCCAGCACACAGACAAGCACGCCTTCAGTTTGCTCGAAATCACGTAAATTGGACTATGGATCAATGGCAGGCAGTCCTCTTCTCCGATGAGTGCAGGATGTGTCTCCTTGGTAACGACGGACGGGGTAGAGTCTACCGAAGATCTGGTGAGCGTTTTGTTCAATGCTGCATCTCCGAACGGGTCGCATACGGGGGTGGTTCGTGTATGTTCTGGGGAGGTATTTCACTGGAAGCGAAAACCGAACTTGTCTTCATCACAGGGCCCGATACCGATCATCGATCGCGTGGATTGACTTCCCAACGTTACGTCGGGATATCCTGCAAGAACATTTTGTGCCCTTTTCGGGATTTATCGGCGAAAACTTCGTTTTTATGCAGGACAACGCTAGACCACACACCGCTGCTATAGTACGCCAGTACTTGGAGGAGGTTGAAGTACTCGTTATGGAGTGGCCTGCTCAAAGCCCAGATCTCAATCCCATTGAGCACTTATGGGACGAACTAAAGAAACGAGTAAGAGCCAGAAACGCAGTGCCTACGAGTCTCTGAGAGCTTCAAACCGCGATCAAGGAAGAATGGGACAGCATACCGAAGGATTTCGTAAAAACATTGATTTCTTCAATGAATCTTCGACTGGAAGCTGTTATTAAGGCTAGGGGAGGCAATACCTCGTATTAAAAAATCGTTACATTCACGGATTTATTGTTTTTTTAACCTTTTATACCTGCTCAAAGTCCCACAAACCGCGCTACTTGTAACGAGCGAATTTAGCCCATTCCATTGTTAGGCCACCACTGCTATGATTTGGAAGGTCAAGGCCAGACATTATGGGTTTTTAGGAAGCTAACAGTGTGTACTTTAATTTAATTTAAGTTATATTTGCAACCAACACTTAATTTAAAAAAAAAACAAGTATCAAAATCAAAATGCAGGAAAATTCCCCTATGTGCGATTTCTATGCTCTCAAGTGTACTTTGCGGCGCTCGTACGCCAAAAGCTATTGATTTTATGAAAAAAATTATTAATACATAAATTGTAGGAAATTTTCTCTAGTTTAATTTTGTACATAGATATTTTTGTCGTAAAATGCGTCGGAAAAGAGATATTTCCAAAAAACCGTTTTTAGGCGCCATTTTTTCAATATGGCGGCGCGAGCGGCGGGGGTACGAGGTGGCAAAGTTGAAATTCGAAAAGAGCATACCCAAATCTATAAATAAAGCAATTTTCAAAACTCCCGGAAAACTTTCCAGGTAACCCCCTTTTTTTTTACCAAATGATTGGATTAATAAGAGCCTTGTTCATAAACGTTTATAACAGCATTCTGGCTATCAAATGGTTTGTCCCTTTCCAACATACGTTATTAAAGCTAGCAAAAGAGACGAAACACTTCATAACAGTGTTTAACTTATAGAGCGTTTATAAATAAGACGGAAAATGATTAGCTTAAGGCCTTAGAATAATTTTAAAATGTCCAACCTTTAATCGTAGTGTCGTTACTATAAATATCCGCCATTGGTGGACAAGGCCTGGAATTTTTTGCCGCTGAGAATTTGCTTGTGAATACTGAAGCGCTGCAGTTGTATTCCGGTTTTGCGGAAGGTACTGAAAGTACAACCAATAAAAAGGTTTAGTAGTTACCAGCAGTGGCTTGCGGTTTCACAGGGGCTTGTAAGAATGTCGGGGTGAAAAATAGCTCATACTCGTCAATATACGTCGTATGTCGCTATTATATTTATATAAACTTTTTTTTGTAATCAGACTTGATTTCAGAAATTAGCCCGTTTAAACAAATCAAACTGACAGCATTGTTATATTAGGTAAGACACGGTATAAAAATTTTATCTATATAAATAATAAATTAATTGCCGTTCGTTAGTCTGCTTAAAACTCGAGAACGGCTGAACCGATTTGGCTAATTTTGGTCTTGAAATATTCATGAAAGTCCAGGAAAGGTTTAAACGGTAAGCATTGACTGAATAAATGCGGGTAAAACCGCAGGGCACAGCTAGTATTTTATATAATATGATTTATTCAAGAAATTATTTGCGGTTGTTTCTTTTCCGCGATCTGCCTCATTTTGAACGCTCTACATTCGTAAAATACCCTTTTCTTTGGACTCATTCGCAGAAGGTGCTTAGACTCACTCATGACTATGAGTGAGTTTGAGTGAGTATGACTGTTACTTTACATTTTTCTAAATAAATAATAATATTAAAGCTCGATCGATTGTTGATTAATATACATCATTCACTTGGCGTAAATAATTTCAATTTTATGATATGATTCGCTTAGTAAGAACGGCTTACATGATTCCATTGTATAGCAAAAACCTCTCATAGTAGAGATTATAATATCGTATTCTAAGCAAAGCTACAAAATGTATGCAAGCGTGCAGATATCGGCTTAGTTGGAAAGTTCTTTAAGGCTATACGAAAACTTGAAGTGAAATAATACATGTATGTTTCCAAAAGCGCTAAAAAAATGTGCTTGACACCAATATTTTACTTGAAAAATGTAAAGTAACAATCATAAATGTAAAGACAGCCATGCCCTCAGTACAATCTCGATGTTTCCGTGCCATTAGGCGGAATTGTAAAGAATTTTGTGAATAAGGGAGTGCCAAAAGTCAACAGAGAATCCGCTCATAATCGTAAAAATTGCCTGTAAACCTTACTTTATAAGGCGCCGTTCATTATTCAGAGGCACGTATAATATATTTATTATGTTTTGGGATGCATAATTTGGTGATGCATGCAATGATGTAATCCACAGTAATTCGGATCACAGTTTCGATAAAATACCCTGTATTTGCTGCCAGCTTTTCCGCTGCGAACCTTTAAATATTTTATATTTTATGTTTAATTTTGTAGAAATTCATATTATTTGTTATTCACGTTTTCCCTTAAAATAGCTATACGAATAGTTACCTGTTATATAGTATACCTAGCTGTTCTCGTAGTTAGTTCGTGATAAAACGTAGCATTTTTTAATGTATCAATTCGGCATAAAAATAACCACCGAATCCATGCGAGTGATTATCACAATCAAACAAACTTTTTGACATTATTATATTATCGTGTCTAAATTAATCATTAAGATACTTACTGGTAGAAAATTCCATGTTAATGTTTGTGTTTGTGTCAGTTTGTGTCGAAAGGTCGTGCGTTAAAGAGAATGTCCGGACCGATATCAATCGACTCTGACCAATGATAAGAGCATCACGTCTTGATTTTAAATACGACTCTGAAGTAAATTTCATAATCATTAGTAAAAACTAACTAAATAACATTTAACTCATGAACAGAAAATATAATAAGTACCTATTTTTAAGCACTGACATCTCATGTCAAATATTATATTATGTACTACTAGCCGTGCCCCGCGATGTTACCCGCGTTGTACCCGTTCCCGCGGGAATTTCGGGATAAACAGTATCCCATGTGCTATTCTGATGTATAACCTATATTACTGTAAAGTTTCATCCAAACCCGTCCAGTAGTTGTTTCGTGAAAGATTAATACAAATACATATTTCGGTGCTTCGGAGGGCATGTTAAGCCGTCGGTCCCAGTTACTTTCTACGGATAGAAGTCGTTACATGAGCCATGTCAGAGGCCTTTGGCGGCTCAATAACTCTCGATGAAGAAGAAGATACATAATATACATACATACATCCTCACAAACTTTCGCATTTATAATATTAGTAGGAAATAGGATGTAATCTTGTTAGTTCTACGATTTTAACTTATGTCACCTATTATGGAAACCCTGTTTAAATCTGTTCAATACTTTATGGAAAAAACGCTTACATACAAACAATGCAAAAGATTTTTAAGACGGTAAAAAGTGGAGTATTTTTACAGTATTACGTTAACACAAATGATTGAAAACAGTTGTAAGACATAATTTGCTTAACAAAGTTAAACCTACACATAAAAACTATCTATCTAAATCAAATCATGTTTATCCTAGTAATTTAAAATTAAGTTTTATTTCCTATAACGTGTACATACTAAAATAACTAATTTATAGAATATTATGGATACAGCTCACCGTCAGGATTAAAACTAAAACCTTGGTCATCATTTATAATTGCTTTGCATACGCGTTGACTCTGCTCGACGTACTTATGACATTGTTCGACTGAAGTGTAAGTATTCGCAGAGAGCCGCTGAGGCGTAACTGAAATAAAAATGAAATATTCCAACATTTAAAAATTAAGTCGCATTTTTTGAATGAATAACTGTACCTATTCAGCTATGAACATCGAGCGAACACGAATAAAAAACCGGTCAAGTGCGAGTCGGACTCGGAGACGAAGGCTATCATTATCTATTAAAATTATTAGTATCGAGCAAGAAACGGAAAAATATCACGTTTGTTGTTTTGGAGCCCCCCTTGAATATTTATTTTATTTTATTTTTATAGTATTTGTCGTTATAGCGGCAATAGAAATACAGCACCTGTGAAAATTTCAACTGTCTAGCTGTCACCGTTCTTGATATACAGCCTGGTGACAGACGGACGGACAGCGAATTCTCAGTAATAGGGTCCCGTTTTTACCCTTTGGGTACGGAACCCTAAAAATGACTTAAATATTAGTAGTATAAAATATATCTAATTTACGCGATACGAAATTAAATTATGAATCAAAAATTCAGATACACCTACGCAGTGAAAAAATAAGAACAGAATTTGTTCCATTCTTATGTATTTATGTTCACTTCGTTAGTTAAGTAGGACATTCTTGACATTTAAGGATTATTGTTCACAATTTTTTTTCTTAAAAGTTCTTTAAGTCAATGAATATAGCGATTGTATAACTGATGTCAATTTCATCGGTACTAGCTACGCCCTGCGGTTTTACCGGCGTTATACCCGTTCCCATGGGAATTTTGGCATGACAAATAGCCTATGGCCTTCCCGTTTAATCTGGCTATCCAATACAAAAATAATTATTCAAATCGGACCGGTAGTTCAAGACTACCTTGTTTACGAACTACCTTGTTCAGGAACTACCTTGTTCCTAGTTCAGGAACTTGTTTGTTTGAACGCGGTAATCTCAGGAGATTAGCGCGTTCAAACAAACAAACTCTGCAGCTTTATAATATAAGTATAGAAGACTAGCAGCGCCCCGCGGCTTTGCCCACGTAGAGCCCGTTCCCGTAGGAATTTTCAAAAATCCTTTCTTAGTGTGCACTTACGTCACTTGAAGGACCTTCCTGCCAAATTTCATGTTTCTAGGTGTAGCGGTTGAGGCTGTGCGTTGATTATCAGTCAGTCAGTCAGTCAGTCGGTCAGTCAGGACTTTGAATTTTATATATATAGATAATACGGCTTAGAGTTTTGGTCTAACAAACCGTGTGTGAATTTTTCTGAGTTTATGAGTCTCAGTATATGAGTCTGAGTATAAGACAGTACCATCAAGGCTATGGAAGCAAGTGAAGGCGCTATGCCGAAGTCATATATTTATTTATTTTTTTATTAGCCTGTAATGTCCCACTACTGGGCAAGAGCCTCTCATCTCACTGAAGTTATCAGTACAGTGAGGAGGATTAGGCATAATCACCACGCTTGCCAAATGCGGGTTGGTGATCTCAAACTCGAGCCATGTTTGAAAAGTAGGAAACATGTTTTCGCTCGACCCGGGAATTGAACCCGGGACCTCAGTCTTGGCAGGCGAGCGCACATACCACTAGACCACCGAGGCGAGGCCGAAGTCATATAAAATATTATATATTTTCAACAAAAAGATACCAACCATTTTCCGTTTCATTTGCCGTATCCACGAAAGATACATTTGTGTAAGTGCCAATATCAGTTGTGAATTTAACTCCACTTGGTTCGGTGTCTAAAGGAATAATAAAAACATTTTACTAACAATTTTATTGGTTGTGGCGTCAAAGAAATATTGGGATGGGAACTATTGAATCTCGACAATTTCGTCAATATATATTGGATTTGATGAAAAGACGATATGCTTCGATACGCACGGACTTATATTTGAGGCAATATTTTGTCACAGAGTAATAAATACATACCAATGTTTACATAATAGGGGACAGAGCTTGCAGTCGATATGTAATTGGTTGACGATATGTGATTGCCTGTACCTATAATAGAAGTAAAAATATTAGCCTATATGTCCCACTAATAGGCAAAGGCCTCTCATCTTACTGAAGATATCAGTACAGTTAGCAGGATTTTGTATTGTAATAAAATTAATATGCATTTTTTCTTAAATATCAATGCAGTAGGATTAGGAACTTACGAGCAATAGTATTATTTCCTATAAATTAAAAAAATCACATCACTACTTCAAATACTTAGGTTAGCTTTGTAAAGCTTTATAGTGCCGCATCTACATCCTACTTTTTCTCGGAAAAGGTTTAGTGATGTCTTCCATTCTTCCCACCACTAAACTCTTTTACTCAATGGAAACAATTTTATTTGTTTGAAAAATCAGTCATGATACTCGTAGTTTCAATGTTAACTCTAGTAGAGTTTTAGTAATGCAATGTCACTAGAGTGTAAATGATTTATTCTACTAGCTTGAAGCTTCCCTACATAGTATAAAACAACGTCGCTTTCCGCTGTCTGTACGTATGTCTGCTTAGATCTTAGAACTACTCAACGGATTTTGATGCAATTTTTTTTAATAGATAGAGTAATTCAAGAGGAGTTTCATATCCCGAAATTCCCACGGGAATGGGTACAACGCGGGTAAAACCGCGGGGCGCTGCTAGTCAGTGTTAAAGAACAAAAATGACTATCTTCCACGACCAGTCTAGACTCAAGAGATACACATAGTTTTATGTGTCATTCTTATTTCCACTTTAGTCGTAGACATATACCTAAGTTTCTTACAGTTTGTACATCCAATACGTATCTTGTCAAAAAGCAAACAAGATTTATAGGTCTTGTTTTCGTACGTTTTATTGTAGCTTTGGAATACTATCTAGTAGTAAATAGAAGTATCTAAAAGAAAAATCATATGGTATGTGTATGGTGTATATTATTGAATGTCATTTGAACACAATATTTTATTTTATTTAAGACTGTTTTGCGGACGTACTATTTTGTCGTATCAGTTGTATACTCTATTTTTTCTATTGTCACTAAATGTGGATCAATGTCGTCAATTTTCCAGCCGAAGACGATTGCTCCCGAAGAGGAAAAAGGCTTAGTGATTTTATTTCATCCTTGCCCTATCTCTAAACCTTTTTCCTCTTCAGGAGTAGTTGTCTTCGACTGAAAAATTGACGACGTTGGTCCACATATAGTGACAATCAAGTAAAAATAGATATAACCAACACCAACAATGTATTAAATTAATAAGTATATCAAGTGTCTTCATAGAAGGCTCTTAGTTGACAAACTCCCGTTCCAACGGGAAACATCTTTTTTTCGAGAATTGAAAGATCCAAACCATCATGGCTGATTTTTCGCGGACGATGATGCACACTATGGATGTACATTACATATATTACCTACACAAGTATGGCTCAGTGGCGCTCGTGGTATCGTGATCTAAACTATGTATATTAAACAAATCTGCTAATTGTTTACCTTGTGATCGTGTATCGTAAGTGCGACATTTACATACTTGTATAGGTGTAGTAGAACATTCAGCGTTAGTTTTAGGCCCAAATAAGTCTGAAGTCGTAATTCCTGTAATATTGTAAGTAAGTATGTTCGTGTAGGTTAATGGTATTGGACTTTTTAGACCGTTTCAGGGCCGATATGGCCCGACGATTGGAATAACCAGGACCGTCAACTAACGTGCCCTCCGATATGAACACGATAGCGCTCAGATTGATATGCTACTATCAGCCATCAAGTAGCGGCCGAAGCTGGACGTTGCTTAACAATCGCAATAAGTTAACATAGCTTAGTCAAACTGCGAGTTAACGATTAAATAATTGAGGAACTGAATTGGGTAAGTAGCCATGTGTATTTGTAGATAACCAATCAATTAAGCGACAAGTTTAGCATTCAATAAGCGAAATCGCTATCGGTTTGATACGAGTCATCGTGATACAAAAACTGGTACGTATTTTGATAGAAGCGAAGCGATTAGTAAGCAAGCGATGTCCACATCTCTGTAGGAACTGGCTATTTTCAACAGTTTTTGTCTTATTAACATTCTTTAAAGGGACAAGGTTCTCGATTCCGTTGGTATACAAAAACCAGTATTAGCCTGCAATATCCTACAGCTGGGCAAAGTCCTCTCGTCCCGACGAAGACAGTACAGTGAGGAGAAGGTGTAATTTCAAACCGGAGCCCTGTTTGAAAAGTAGGAACCTTGTTTTCGCTCGACCTGGGAATTGAACTAAGGACCTCAGTCTTGGCAGACATCATATTTGGTCATAAATTTCTAGTACCGTAGGCTACCTGAAATATTATTAAGTATTCTCACTTACCCTTATAAATGAGATCGTGTAACTTACCTGTATTACAAAGCTGTTTTATAAGTGCACTTCCCGTTTTACACGACGTTTTAACGTCAAGTGTGCTCATACACTTGTTATCTGCAATTTTAAAGTTATAATGAAATGGTAGAGAAAAATTATAAACATTAAACAAGACTAAAAGCTGTTACCACTGCGGTTGCCGCCGCGGGTTTTACCCGTTCAATATTGAAAACCGCTCGAAAATAAACATTAAGGGCCATATTGACTAACTATCAAATGGTTTGGCACTTTCTGACATACGCAATTTTCCGAAGAGCGAAGGAGACAAAACACATTATAACAGTGTTTTAGTTACACCGCGTTTAATAAGCCATAAGAGTCGCGGGGAAATTCGCAATTCTGGCACTAGAGTAGAAAATATATTACCAAAGTAATGCGCACCAGGGCTGGCTTGGTCATTGCAATCTTTAAAGCTTATTTGTTTAAAACGTACTCCGTCTACACTTTTATTGACTTCTGTAAAAATAAAAATATTACAAATATAAATGTATATACTAATATTAAAATTATACCTGGTGTACTAGTTCCGCGTTACGCGGCTTACTGTGTCGGAGGTTACGAGTTCGATTTCCACCCGCAGTCAACAATATGATTTTGAAATAAATAAATGAAATGAATTGAATTGAATTGAATTGAATATGTGCAGGTATAGTTATTGGCGACGACGTCTGAGTCAATTATTTATTCTTATAAAGTATAAGGATAAAAATATAAAGTATTTGTGTATGTATATGTAGTAGTATCAGTGAGTTAGATTCCATAGTACAAGCTCAGAGCTTACTTTGGGTCTAATAAGCCATGTGTGAATTTTTCCGGGTAAATTATTATTAAAAATAAATATGGAGATAGAGGCGTGGCGGTGCCTGCCGCGGGCGACCGCTGCGTTGTGCGTTGCACGCGGCGGCTATCGCGGCTATGCTTCACAGTAGATCGTAGTTGTTCGATTTCAAAAAAACGCGTGTATTGCTTTATTAGCTTCTCCGTAAACGCAATCATACATCGCCATATACTTATTTGAATTTATTGCGGGCCGCACCGCCACACGCAACGCGCAACGTGCCGCTTCTCTGTACCAAAAGGCCTTACTGTTCGAAAAGGTGTCTGTAGTCGCCGTCTGCAATGATGCTAGATCATCGGTTTCTGTAAAAATATACACAAACAGTAAAAATATACATAAACAGTAGCAAAATATCATCTTGAGGAAGACAGATGATATTTTTATGGCGGTTTTTGACTATATTATAAGAATATCATCCGTATGAATTTGATGTCGTCATCGATATGATTGATAGATTATTATTTTGATGGAACAACAAGACCTATAATGTGTTTTTACATATAACATAATGTTACAGACTTTGAACAATAATATTAATTTGTGTCAATTAGAGACAAATTACCCGCACCATTAGTGTATTTTAAGCATTCGTCGACGAACTTCCGACAATTTTTCCTTGAGGAATCAGTAAATGCATTTTTTATGCGTTTCGGGATGTCTTCTGCAATAAAGAAGTTAAAATTACCGCTAGATTTAATAACGATTAAATAGTAATTAGTATTGTATGTGTATGCGCCTCTAAATGTTAATATTAATAATTCTTACCAGCGGTAGCAACAATTTGCATTTCAGTGTAAGCGTTCTGTGAACAATTGCCCAGGAAGGTGGCGTCCAGACTTAAGATAGTACTCGTTTTGCTGTCTTTCATGGCCTGAGCTTTATCATCGGTACCTGGTATGGAATTATTGTATTTCTTTATTTTCGTCAGTCTTCGTCAACTTTACCAAGAGCAATACTAGTTAATATTGCTCGTGGTGAAGTTTAACTAAGCGATGTTGAATCATCGCAACTGCAACCATCGTCATAATCATCTCGACTCGAGAAGAAGAAGAAGAACAACGTGCAGCCTGGCCCCGACTTGAATGGGTGGCCGTTAGTGGCATTTCTATCTGAGCGCTACCGTGCTTTGGACGTTATATTGTCGGCCCCGATTGTTCAATTGTCAGATCATGTCGGAGGCCTTTAGACGGCCTAAACACCACACCAGTTGGCTACTAACCTACTTGAAATTATTTATTACTAGCAGCGGCTCGCGGTTTTACCCGCGATGTGTCCATTCCTGTGGGAATTTCGGGATGAAAAATAGCCTATGTTACTCGTGAATAATGTAGCTTTCGAATGGAGAAACAATTTTTAAAAACGGTCCTGTAGTTTTTGAGCCTATTCATTACAACCAAACAAAGTTTTCCTCTTTATAATATTAGTGTAGATTGCCCAATATGCAGTAGGCAAGCGGTAAGCAAGTGATTTCGACTAATTTTTCTCCTTTAGAAACAAATGGGATTTTCTCCACACATCAACAATTGTTGTAACCCATATTATCAATATGGTTTTGAAAGTAAACCTTCATTTTCGTTTTGGATATCAGTTGATATCAGTTGCTAGATTGGCAATCTAGCAATAACTACAAACTATTAGCTTTAGCAATGTGTTTTGTAATAATTGACACGAAATCATGAAGAAAATCAGGTGTTCTTTAAAAAAACTAATACTAATAACTACCAATAATTTTATCTTCGACTGCAATTTCTGATATTTCTATCAGACTCTCAGTTTCATCCATTACAGACTTATTTGCCGTGTGTCCTTTATCTGAAACAGTTATTTTTTAGTTCCTAATGTCATGAATATTTATCCGAGATTTTGATCATTATTTAGCCATTTTCGTAGGTAATTTGGGACAGAAATTGGAAAATTCTCGTGAAATGAAAATCAATTCCATCGTTTTTGATTTTTTTTCCAAACATACAAACAGACGCTGTTGTTTAATAAATATGTGAGTAAGGATAACTTGCCTCTTTTATACAGACTGTTGGCCGTTTGAATGCTCACTGAATTGTCAACATTATGAATGTTACTCGAATTATTAACCATCGGCGTTTTATCACATTTCGTATCCTTTTCCTGAGAGGCGTTCGCTTTACGTTTGTCTTTATGTCTCTTCATGCTTTTCACTGAATAGTTGAAAAATGAGTATCAATGAAAAAAAAGGATATTATTAAGGTTTCGTCAGTCACTGCCATGCAATGTCATTCAAACCAAACGTGTATGCAAAATTTTAGCTCAATCGGGAATAGGAACGTGAATCATTAGTTGACAAATTTGACTACAGACTTATACATGCCGAATACCAGGGTGACATTGTATAAATGCTTGTAATAATATGTTTAGGGAGATCTTTTCCCAAAAATGGGACAGCATAAAACGAAAAGAAAGAACTCGTATCATGTATGGCTTAAAATATTGTCAATGATATAATACACAAGAACATACTTGAGCTGTGTAGATACAACGATGGTCCTAATCTAATTCTCCTAGAATTAGAACTGCATACGGGTGAAATTAAATCTGGAAATGTTTTATTCTCAGAAAAAAACGATACAAGGAATTTGCTCAATTCAACCGTATTGTAATGTACTTTGTTCGAGCCAATAGGCAAAATATTATGAAAAATAAAAATACCTGAAGTGGATCGGTTACAAACATCATTATTCTTTTTGAATATCGAAGACGCTCCGAACGATTTGAAATCTTTGTAGGAACTGTTTGTGCCTGAAATGAATTAATCTGGTGATTACTATGCCTATGTCTGTTATTAAACTATAATAAGAGAATCGGAATCTAATGAGAGAAAATTACAGGGTAACTCAGATGAGAAACCTCTATACCAAGGCTGCAAGGTTGTAGTTGCTAATTTTATTGACAGTCAGTTATGAAATCGGGAAAACGGGAGTTTAAAAAACCGGCCAATTGCGAGTCGCGCACGGAGGGTTCCGTACTTTAAAAAACGGCAAAACATCACGTTTTTGTATGGGAGCCCCCTTGAATATTTGTTTATATTAATTTTAGTATTTGTTGTTATAGCGGCAATAGAAATACATCATATGTGTAATTTTCAACTGTCTAGCTATCACCGTTCTTGAGATACAGCCTGGTGGCAGACGGATGGACGGACAGCGAAGTCTCAGTAATAGGGTCCCGTTTTTACCCTTTAGGTACGGAACCCTAAAAAAGAATTGAATTAACATTTATTCTGTTCTTAATCAACTTGATGGTTCTTAAGTCTTACGCAGACACAACGTACAGTCACGTGCAATGAAATGTATACACGGGCAGATTTTCAAATAAATGTCCACTCTGAAAATTACAAAACATATAGCCACTTAACAATTCATACTATATAACCACCCGAGTTTCAGATATTTGTATACACAATCACATGCAGAAATATGTATCCATTTTGAATTACAATAATAAATATGAAAACAATATTATTTCACAAAAAATGTATGTGTGCGTGACACACACTCAACGCGAAGTATTGTTTTTATTTTGATTACTTTGTGTGTGTGGGACACTAGGTTTCTCTCTCAGCGCGTAGGTTGGTATCTCTCTATATCTCTATGGTTATTACCTATCAGTCAAGTCTTTTTTTTTCAGTTGTTGCCCCAAAGAGGCTTTCTCCCGCATCCTGGCTACCTTCATAACAATATTTAAAAGACAAAAATGAATATTGTTTACATTAAATGGAAAATTACTTTGTGTACATGTTATTGAAATTAGTACCCATTTGTCAAAATAGTGAATATACATATCCATATTTTTGCCAAAAATGCATACATTATTGTGAGAAACTCGCGTGGTTATAATAATATAGTATGAATTGTTAAGTGGCTATATGTTTTTGAAATTTTCAGAGTGGACATTTATTTGCAAATCTGCCCGTGTATACATTTCATTGCACGCGACTGTACTTTAATGGCCTATCTTTAATAATTATCTTTATATATATATAATTCTACTGTACGTGTGTATGTCACTGAACTCCTCCTAAACGGCTGGACCGATTTGAATATTATTTGTATGCGTTTGGGTGGCACCCTGGATGGTTTAGAATGTTTAGATTCACACTAGCGACATCTATTGGTTCGCGTGTGGAACCACTGCGCGGGACAGCTAGTTAGTTACTATATAAAAATATAACACAAAAAGGGACGTGACAAAAGTGTTTTCAATTTATTTTGCTTCTTCACAACAAATATTTATTAAAAAAATGGTCTTTTCACCTGTTTCAGCATAAACGAATATATTTGTCTGAATGTTAGCGTCCTCCCATAGTGTTGCGCGTTGCAAGTAATCCATTATATGCACTGTAATAAAAAGACAACCATGTCATATATTGTGGCCATTATCATCAGCCGGTAAATCCCACTGCAGGACAGAGGTCGTACATACTTACACAACTATTTTAGAACATAAAGTAAAATTAGCAATTAAGGGCTGAAAAAAAGTACTAACTTTTTCTATGACTGTAAGGATTCTTGTTTGCCCAGAAAGCCCATCGGTCTGTGGATTTCTTCCAAACCTTATTAAATCTTCGTCGAAATAGATACGTTGATAGGTGGTGACGAAACGAAGACGTTGTTTTTGGCACTGGTTATGTGAACAGAAAAAGCCGCGTTTTACTAGTTGTTCTGAACTTTGTTTCTGAATTTTTCAGAATCGCAAACATTGGCATGTACGTTCAAAGTAAAATTTTGCAAGGTTAGATTTTCATTTGTACAATATAAAAAAAAATTGCTTGTACGTGTTATCGTTGAATTCCTTTCAGCCGAGTGTACCTAAAGCGCTTTATGCCTACTCGCGTCACGACTAGACGTAACGCGAGTAGGCATAAAGCGAAATAGGTCAACAGATATTTTGACCATCAGAGTTGTAGATCTATAGCGAAATAGGTCAACAGATATTTTGACCATCAGAGTTGTAGATCTATAGCGAAATAGGTCAACAGATATTTTGACCATCAGCTTTAGTTGTAGATCTATAACGAACAAAATATAAGCGAGTATATACATATCACTGAACCCTTTAGGACCATTAGGACCTTTAGGACGTTGGATCTCATAATCCCCCGTAATGTTAACCGATAACTATGGAACTAGTAAAAAAAAAAACCCTAACCTACCGAATAATGTTTAAAAAAAAATAACCCTAAACTACCGAATAATGTTATTACTTATTTAATTGTCGTGTAGGCATAACGCGATTAAGGCTTGTACTGATTATGACTGGTAAAGATTTAGCACTACTGAGAAATAGGCAGTCTAAGATTTAGCACTACTGAGAAATAGGCAGTTAATTAAATAGTCCAATATATTTCTAGGCCAACAGCTCTTTTATTATGACATTTAGTCGTAACGCGACTTAGTCAATCTACGCTTTAGGTACACTCGGCTGTAAGTGTTGAATTGATCTATGTTGATCAATTCAACATTTTTCGTTAGTTTAATAAAATATGCCTGCAGTCCATAAAATTCATGAAAAAAATCAAAGATAACATGGTTACAAAAATAACATTGATCATGTTTGTCTAGCCATAATATTATGACATTAACTTATAAAATAAGATAGGTACTATATAAACAACTCTAAAAGAGTAGACCAAAGTCCTAACAGTGGGCCATAAACGGCTGATGACGAAGTAAAATAGACCAAAAAATTAAAATTCCTTACTACATTTTTTATGTTTATAACAGTACGGTGTCTTGAATCTGTGGCACCTCTTGCAGTAATCATGCGAGTTTCTACGATATCTTCTGAAAAGACTTCTGTACGATTCACAACCTAGAATAACATTATGGAAAAAATATACAAATTGTTTTATGGACAAATATGTTTTGATAAATATTAATTCTTACATGAAGTCTAGCTGACCCGGCAAAAAAAATTGTTGTACCATATAAAAATTAAGGGGTGGACCACCCTAATCTCTATAAATTGAGATGTAAGCTATCCTATCTTTCAAGTTGGATCAAATTACACACGGTGAGCAAATCTTATTTAAATCGTTCAGTAGTTTAGGAGTCCATCGCGGACAAACAACGTGACACGTAATTTTCATATATAAAGATTTTATCAATAATTCTTGAACATATTACGGAGTGTTTGTAGAATGAAGGGCCATACTAAGAAGTTCGAAGTTTTATTGCATATTTGTTTACATTACTGAAAAAACAATCATTGATGATTGAGACGTGAGTGATTATTTTGTTTGCACAGTATTAAAGGAAGTTATGGATAACAATGGCTGTGAACGGTGACCCATTAGTGGCCTAAAAGTACGAAAGCATAGGCATGCGGTTTGCTTGGCGCTTAGAGCATAGCTGGTAATCTAGATAAAACGCACGAACACGATTGCTTGCGACCGGCCGCACTGCGCGCTTGGCGCTTAGCTAGGTTGCTTACCTAGAATGCTAGCCACTAGGCTCTAGGCGCCAAGCAAGCCGCCTGCCTGTGCATTCGTAGCCTAATGGTAAGTAAATTCGAGTTGGTTAGAGGCCAACTCTAGCGTCAGAGGTTTCAGACCGATACGCTTAGTAATTAGCCAAACCATACCTGCAGCCTTAAAAGTATCATAATCATCGATGTCATCGGGAAAGTTGCACCGCATGGAGTCGGCGATACTTGAAGAGCCTGACGCTAGATTTTTATCATATTCCCTGCTGCGACCCCAATCGACGTGGCTATGGCAACGGTACATACTGCCGTCTCGGCCGCAACTCAAAGTATACCGGCTTGAAAGATCCTCCCGCAATTCTATGTCGGTTTCAGCAGTGCTGGTTTGAGTGATTGATGCTTTATCTTCTGAAAATTGTATAGAACTAGCAGCGCCCCGCGGTTCTACCCGCGTTTTGCCCGTTCCCATGGGAATTTCGGAATTTTTATACATTTAACCTTCCTCTTAAATCGCTCTATCTATTTAAAAAAACCGCATCAAAATCCGTGTAGTAGTATTTGAGTTTATCGCGAACAGACAGACAGACAGACGCGGCCGGGGACTTTGTCTTATAATATGAAGTGATGATGTATGAAAAGAAGGTCGAGTTATAATGAGTTTGATTATGAGAAGTATCAATTTTAATGAGAGCAAACTATGAAGCAAGCTTCAAAATAATAGCCAAATGTTCTTTGCTCGCTTTGACGCACCAACTTCAGGTACTAAAACTGTGGCAAAAGAACGCAGTTTTGGTTTGGACATTGGGCATTTTAATATTTTATCATAGGCACTTGTAGCTTGTGTTATATGCTATGTGCTGTCATAAATTGTTGCAAAAGGATTTTTAATACTTTATTACAAATACATGTGGCTTAATGTCTTAGCGATATCATTGTAAGTTATTTAAAAACTATTTTACTCTGTAATTTCAAAATTCGTTTACCTTCGAAATTGGTTGTTTTCTGCAATATTTCCGATAAACAGTCAGCGCATGAAATGGCAAGACCACCGTTATCTGCCAAAGAAGTTTCATATTCATCTGGTCTGGGGTCTGCTATGAAAGGAATATTAACTTTGGTGCAACAACTCTTATAAACACACACATACACTTATATATACACATACATATAAACAACAAATAAAGAAACGTCGTCCATTTATTAAGCTATATTTGCATAAAGGTTCAACTCGCCAATGACAAAATATTGACTGTCAAAATGTGTTCGTTATGAATTGTGATTGATGGATTAAGCAAATCATTGACCCAATGTGTTTCTTATTTTTTTACTTTTATCTAGGATCTTGGGTAAATTTTTATCACGAAATTGCAAAGGGTTAATTTTTTGGCAAAAAAAAAACAAATTTGGCAGCATTCACTTACTTACCGGTGTTGCTAAAACTTTTTCTCCTATCTGTTATTGGCTCATAATTCGCTTGTTTAGTCAAATGACCTGCAATAATTATAACACGCCACGTTGTTATTTGTTGTTTAAATGTTATGTTGGTGTTAATGCCATACGTACTATTTTTACTTCTAGTTGGTTTATTGTCTGTAGTCTTTTCTTTATTATCATTTGTTTCTTGCTTTTTCACGTTGGGATCTGCAAACATTTAAAAAACAATTTATGTTAATGTTAACATACAAAAAAACAAGTAGTATAAGTAGGTTATTGAAAGACCCTGAAATTGAGAGTTATTAGGCTGCAAAGAGGCCTTCGGTCTAACGATTGAAAGAAACATTGACAATGTCATACACCGGTCCAAATGCATCAACAATCAAAACTAAATCTAAACTACGATATTAGGGAAAGATAATTTCTTGAAACCAATTGTCCTAATGCTGGTGAGAAAGTTTGATTCTAAAGACTGATGTCAAAAGGAGTGCTTTGAACCCTTTTCAACTTGGAACTCACCTTCTCTAATGAGAAGCGCTGACTGAGATAGTTTATTAGTAACTTGATAATGATCATATGTTTGATCACTTATGCCTTGACTCATATTACCAGATTTATCTGTGGCCATTTTACCAATATTCAATTTAGAATGAGTTTTATTTGAATTGATATTCAAACGCATGTTGTAGTCTTGTGTATTGCCATAGCCTGAAATACCAATTGAAGTCTTATTGTTTAATACAAAAAGCATTGCTTTAAGTATTTAATTTGATATCACGACCTTGACGTCTGACAAAGATATCTAATTCTCACCAAATTCAATATCTTTAGTTGGATACTCAACAGTCAAATATGAGTTTTCATTTTCTTGACGGTTTTTGGGTACTCTTGGACTACACTTTGTACCTGGTATTATTACAACTGTTTCATTTTGTATTTGTTTTGATCCTGTTGAAGTAGTTACTAAAATTATTGAACGGGCTTTGTTTATTCTAAAACATGATTAAAAGGGTTTGGTGTCACATGATGCATCGTAATGTAAGGATACTTCCAGTCATCTTGGCGCGCGCCTCAATGAGTTTTGCGCCTATTTATAAAGATGAAGGCTCAATTATCATATACTTTTATTCATAAAAGATAATAAGTTTAATAAAAAATGACAGTTGTATAATTAGAAACGTGTAAATAGCGCCGCGTGCCTCTGACATAATTTAACTCTGATGGAAAGACGGTATCGTCAAAACAACTTACAAATCGCAACAAATTTTCAAAATAAAGATTAGAATATTATTAATTACCTGTTTCCCTGCTGGTATCGCGGCATGGATGAGAGCTACCTAAATCAGAACGGAACTCAAAATGGTCGGTAGTTGTAGAGTTAGCAGGGGTGTCCAGGTGGGCAAACCAATCTGAAAAAAATCCTGTTCCTAGTCTGGAACACTTCCAAACTTCCACTTGGTCCAAAGAATAAGTATCTTGAAATGTTATGGTAAATGGTGGAAGAAAGAGCAAAAGGTATGGTTCGTTATTATATCTTGCTTAGGTATATTATGCTTCAGTGTATATTATACATAAGATGCCTTGATGATGATGACACACTTTTTCCATACAATTATCGGGAAGAACCCAATTTCACCATGATGCTAACGTTCTATTGAATTCGCCAACTTGTAAATTTGCTTAATGTAAAGGACGCCTGACTGAGAAGTCAGATATATGAGCAGTAAATAAATCAATTTGGGGGCTAACACTCATATCCCTTGGGTTTAAAACGAGACTTTACTAATGCTCTCATATCTAATGTAATACAAGTCCAAAATGAAATGAAATGAAATGAAAATGAAATGAAATGAAAATGAAATCAAATGAAATAAAATTTATTTGGTTAAAAAAGCACAACAGAAATAGGACAAACAAAAGTACAAATTAACACTTAACCAAAAAGGCTACCAGCTCAGCGTAATGCTGCAGCCGGAGCTACAGCAAAACGCGGCTAGTTCACCTATTGCAAGGTAAAACTGCTTATGGTCTGGGTTAAAAGGTCATATTTGTTTTAAAAATTGATTCTAATACAGATAAAGTCATAATTAGTTACCCTGTAACATTTCAGTGTCACGCATACTTCCTCTAGGATAAATTTCTCCTAACTGAGGTATAGGTCTTGTTTTTGCAACAGAATTTGGTACTTCGTTCTCTTCGCCGCGATAATCTTAAAATGGACAAACAAAGAAGAAATTAACTAGTGGATTCATGGTAATCATGATTATTTCTTTTAATACCAGCACTTTGTCAATGCACGTACATATTGATACAAAAAAAATCTTATGACTTTCACCATAATACTTTTAGAGGTTTCATATTTCGACAGTATTGCCTTCAAGTCTATGTGAAGGGTATTGTACTCGTATATCCGTATCAAGAGCATAATCAGGCCTTATCATAATCTGGCGTCAGTTGGTCTAACTAAGCTAAACTGAATAGGAGCAATATTTATGTTTATGAATCCGATAGGACCTGGGAAATCCTTATTGGTTTTGCTTATTCGATAAGATCGGCCTCTCCTTATATGGAACTAGCAGCGCCCCGCGGTTTTACCCGCGTTGTGCCCGTTCCCGTAGGAAATCCGGGATAAAATGTAGCCTATAGCCTTCCTCGATAAATAGACTATCTAACAGTGAAAGAATTATTCAAATCGGTTCAGTAGTTTCTGAGATTAGCGCGTTTAAACAAACAAACAAACAAACAAACAAACAAACAAACAAACAAAACAAACTCTTCAGCTTTATAATATTAGTATAGATATTTTAGATGCAGAATAAAATCATGCATGATCAAATAAGAGGAGGGGAATTGTTATTGAAGATGAAAGGCATATAAGTGGGTGAACCTTGGTACACCCTACGAGGCTTCCTTGAAAGTCACCATTGAAAATTGAGTTGTCTTACTGCTATAATAAAATTATATAGAAAACTAACCTTGGTTTATTAGCAAGTGGATCCTCTGAACGTTTTGAGAAACGCAAGGATTAGTGAAATCTTTCTTTTTCGGAGTTGGATCTGTTTTTTTTAAACTATCGCCTTTACTACTGCTTTGTTTTCGACGTGGAATATGACTTGGTTTCAATTTATCACCTAGTTTATAAAGAACAAAGCTTAACAAATAAATTAGGTAAAAAGATCGTTTTAGTGGGTTTTCTCCCTACTTTTTCGTTTTAGAAATATGTCTGGTTTGTACCAGTTTATATAACAAACGAAAAAGCTTTAAATATCATGAGGACACAATTATAATGCTATTTAGATAGAATCATACCTGGGATTTCTCTTTTTCGAGTTGACACATTGTTACTTGATTCAGCTCTGCTATCGCCTAAAATGAACACCAAAAACTTTAGTATTCAATTTATTTTGCAATTTTTTACAAAAAATAAATCCTCGTACTTTACGTTAAACTGGTGGTCCCGGTTATTTCAAACCTTCATGTGGTCTTAAAACTCCAACACCAGGGTTGGACTACTCGAACATACATTTCTGTTACATTTCTGTTAATCGATACTAATGCTATAAATCTGAATAGTTTGTTTTTTGTTTGTTTGAACGCTCTCTCAGAAACGGCTAATGTAATTTGAATAATCATTTTTGTAATAAATAGCCACATTCAACGGGAAGGTTTAAGTTATTTTTCATCCCGAAATTCTCACCGAACGGGCATACCACGGGGAAAACCGTGGGTGCTGTTAATTATATAAATAAATATTAATGATATGATTGAAATTAGTAACTTATATTGTTTTCCTTACCAGAGCTGTCTCGACGGCCATCAACTCGAGGCACAGTACTTTGATGATTTCTTATCAATTTTGGAATTTTGTCACCGAATTTGTGTCTTGTACAATTTTGCTTTGTTGCTTTCGCTGGACAAATGTATTAGTTTAGTGTATGCCTTGTATTATCAATGCCAGAATTTTCTCGATGACGCTTGGTTTACTCTTATTCCGGCAAAGAAAGAAATAAATGTTTCTGTACATTATACAAGACAGAATTATTAATTTTAATGCATTTTTAGAGTCTATGCTACAATTTCAATTATGTTTTTGTTTGATGGCTCTACACTACATAATAATTAATTAGATAAGCTTGAATTTTTGTTTGTGTTTGAATCTCATGTCAAGAAACACCAGTTGGATGAAAATATTGTTATATCAGACGCATTACAATTGTTATTTAAATTATTACAAAATACACTTATTAAACCGATTGATGAAATTCAGTAAAGAGATAAATTACATCTATCTAAAATACAGGACTTCATCATCATCATCATCATCATCTAAAATAAATACGATACTTTTTACTTCGAGTCTCCCACGGGAGTTAGTAAAACGTTGGTCAACCCACATAGCACTGCTATTGAATAATATAAAGGTATATTTTCAGTTCACCATAAAGTTTTTACGAATAACGCGAAGTAATTTCAATCAACAATGCCTGCAAAAACTGTATGGTACTGTTCTAACTTTCACATGTGATAAAATTTTATGGGATCCATAAAAAGTTGCGAATGTTGGACTTAGCTAATGTAAATCTCTTGGCAACTCCACCGATAATGATTTACCCAAGCAATGTCACGCGGTAAGGGTACGCACATCCGCATGTTAAATCTAATTTACTGCAGAATACCCCAAAAGTAATTACAGGCCCAAGAGAAGAAAATAAAATGGAAAATAATTAAGAAATTAACCAAATAAAATAAGATTTATGTTGCTTAATGTTCTTTTGGCGACATTATTTCAAATTAATTTCATTTAAATAATGATAGAATCTAAGGATGGAATAAATTCCGCGATATCGCCGTGTAATAGTTTAAATAATATTACCTTGCAATTTACTTGTACTGATTCCGAATATTTGACGCTGGTTTGCGACGGAGGTATATGTTTCTTTTTGGTCTATTTTGGCTTCTTGGGCATCCATCGGTCCTGAGAAAGGGTTTCGAAAAAGCCACTGAGTTTTAATGTTCAACACAAGTACATCACCCAGCCTTGTTCAAATGAATATCAACGATTGTACGACGCAATGTTTCCTAAATAACAAGATCATAGTCTTGTTCTCCAAAAACATTACTTGTTACCTTCAAAAGCTCCCTCCAGACGAAAAACAGCAAATACCTCGACCAAATGCAAACATACGTAATCATTTATCGGCCAAATATATCTTTCAAATTTACCCCTAAATAAATTAAAAAATATCAATAGATTAGAACAAATCTAACACCTGAAGAAGTACTAGATTAAAAGAGAAAAAACTTAAAAAATGTTTTAAATAAATGGTGTATTTTCAAAATTTTTTAGATTTGTTAAAATTTATTCTAGAAAAGTTGACAATAGCGTTTTCTTCTTAAACGTCCAAAGAGTACATATTAGTTTCTATAGAAAATATATGATCAAATATGTCGAAGGAGGTCTTATGTCGTCAGGGTGTCATGTTACAAAGAAGTAATATCAAGAATGTTATTCCTTTTCCTGTTTCTCGTTACTGTATTCTTCTTCAATTTCTCGTATCTGCAACGCTTTTTCCTGCATCATGTTTTCGTGTCTGATCTCTTCTAATTTCTTAATGAGGTCCCCTTGGACACTATCCACTATTTCTTTTAAGTTTCGAGCTGAAAAAAAACTTATTTTGAGTTTCTTAGTGAAATTAGCACGCGAAGATGGTATATTAAAGAAAAAGATTGTACAGTCGTATCCATTTGTATACAACAACTGTAAAAAAACATTCACCATGATGTTACTCGAAATTATTTCGATTTACATTAGGTTGTGTGTTAATGCGGTCGCCGCACGTATTTCATACTAATTTGCAAAGCGTCTTAGCACGACTTTGTCTTTTGACTGACTACCGTTCTCTTGACGTTGTAGGAGTCTCTGCATCTAGCTTGTGGTGATCTCAATACAGTAATCATGCCCTACGTTTAATAACTCAACTTATATAACAGGAAAACCTACCAGTTTTCTGATTAAACTCTTCTGCAATCAACGATATCCTTTTGAGTGTTGCAACGTGTTTAGTTAACTCCGTCGCCATATCATGATCATTGTTAGTATTGACTGAAGCATCACGCATCATTGCCTTTTTCTTCTTCTCAGCAGCTATTTTCAATACTTCACTACCTACTAAAGGCATTTTTGGCATTTTGAAACCTGGTAGTCGGGTAACGCTTTCAGCCGTAGCAACTTCCACAACCGTTCCCTCTGTATCCTCTTCATTTACCTCATTTTCATTCTGTTTTGCAACTGGTATCTCAATCAAATCATTGGCAACCAATTCAGGAGCTAAATTTTGTAGTGTATCTATTTGAACTGGTGAATCTTTCTTATCTGCTGATCGTCGTGTAAATATGACGGGTAAGGCGTTTGTGATGCTGTCAATTATAGTGTCTAAAAAAATTAAATATCTCATTAAAGTATCTAGTATAGAGATTTAAAGATATAGCGTAATCGTTTTAGACTAATGTTTGGAACATTTACTTACGAACTATGCTAGTTGGTGATGACTCTTCTTCCCTGCGTCTTGCCGCCAGTTTTCTGGCAATTTCCGCTAAAAACATTGAACAAGTCGGCCCTAGAATGATAAAAAAATAAAGTATTAATACTAAAAAGTAAGCCATCCGAGTTATCGGTTAAGTTAAGTAAGGCAAGTTATTACTTGATTTAGGTATTCTGCATTAGAATTATCAAATCAAACAATAATTTTGAATATTTTATGAAAGTACCTTCGGTTTTCTTTTTTTTTGAGGACTTGGGTCTGGTCGGTTGTTTTCTATTCTTCGATTTGATGCGTGCTGGTTTGTCCATTTCTGAATTAAAGTTAATGATGTAAATTTGTTGAAGAGAAGTGTGAGCACAGGCTTACACTTCTCCTAGAACAACACTTCTTGTGACGTGATGTTTTAGGACATAGGTCACTGATCATAATGTTATACAATAAGGAGTTCACAATTCGGCAAATAACGACGCTACTTGACAATACGCTTTTAGCTTGAATCTATGCTCTATAAGAATAACTAAATAGGTTTTCCTTGTTTGTTTGGACGCGCTAATTGGTTATCGTAATTAGTCACATTAATAATTTAGAATAACCAATCCGATTTGATATAAAGTATATTACTGAAACGTTCCATCGAAATCCGTTTAGTAGTTTTTGCGTGAAAGAGTAACAAACATCATACATACATCCTTACAAACATTCGCATTTATAATATTAGTAAGAAGTAGGATGCGAAAGTTTGTGAGGATTGATGTATGTATGTTTGTTACTCTTTCACGAATGTACTTACTGTAGTACTGATATTATTACGTGAGAATAGTGACTTTGCCTAGCAGTGGGTTACATGCTATTTTTTTTATGATAATCACATTCACATCACATTTCATCTTGAAATTATAGATAAAATATAATAATTATATTATAAAAACAGTATTTAGGTTATACAAAAATTAATCCCCTTACCTATATAACCTTAGTTTCTGCATAGAGAAAGTATTAAGTACCACAATTGAAATGGGAAGTCCCTTCTGGGACTTCCTTTAAAATAATGTAAACTAATAATTTATTGAAACAGCTCTGATGCAATTTAGACTGTCATAGCGACACGTTTATTTATGTTATTATTCAAAAACTATAAGGCTGGCCGCATACATTCGGTATCCGTGTCAAGGTGTTAAGGTGTGTCCGTTTCGCATTAGGTTTTTGGATTCGGAAATTAGAACTTCATATTTAACTTCATTAGAAGAAGAAGAAAGAAGAAATCAGATTCAGAACTCTGTGTAGCTGATTTTTATACCAAGTGACCACGACTTGGAATGCAATTTTCCGTACGTGTGGTGACATGATAATAATGTATGGGCATATGCATTCCGGATGACGATATTCGATAATTTTAATATTACTTTCATTGTGTCTCAACTGGACACATAGTTTTTGCCGAAAAGTTTATCCAAAATCCGCGTCAGCAAGAATAGAACACAACATAGGTTCAACCTGAATTTCTGAATGGAAACCGAATGTATGCGACCGGCCTAAATTACTTCAAATTGTTGATAGAATATATTTGGTTTATGGAAGACCATAGACAACTAATATATCATTTATCCTAGATTAAACAGGTTGACTTAAAACGCCAGAGACGACATAACATAACGTAACACTAAAAATATTTGTTAAAAATAATGAAAAAAGGTTTAACTAATCTTGTTAAAAAAGAGTTTACGAGAATATACGGTTATTTAAAAAAATGCTAGGTATAATAAATGGCTTTATTTCTTTAATCAGTTTAATCAGTAAACATATTATAAAAAAATGTGGTTATTTTCATTTATACATCTGGATTCTGGAACAAACATTTAAATTATTAACAGCACTTCAGCTAACAAATGATTTGTCCCTTTCCGACGTACGCTATTTGCCGAAGAGCAAAAGAGACAAAACACTTTAAAGCAGTGTTTATGAATAAAGCGTTAAGTCTTTATTATTTTGTCGTCATGAGATGTAGCTTGGTTTTTAAATCTCAAGTCGATAAAAGCACAGAGGTACGCATTTCAAGACGCGTGAGATAAAAGTAAAAGTAAGGGCCTGTCACTGACTGCTGGGAAAATGCCACTCAACTCACTGAAGAAAACTACATAGTATAAAATAAAGTCGTCTCTTTTTCGTGTCTGTCACACTGTTTGTCTGTCTGTATGCTTAAATCTTTAAAATTACGCAACGGATTTTGATGCGGTTTTTTGTAATAGGTAGAGTGATTCAAGAGGAAGGTTTTTATGTAAAAAAAATCCCGAAATTCCCACGGGAACGGGCACAACGCGGGTAAAACCGCGGGGCGCTGCTAGTCTATATATATAAAATTCAAAGTCCTGACTGACTGACTGACTGACTGACTGATAATCAACGCACAGCCTCCAACGGCTACACCTAGAAACATGAAATTTGGCAGGAAGGTTATTCAAGTGACGTAAATGCACACTAAGAAAGGATTTTCGAAAATTCCTACGGGAACGGGCTTAACGCGGGCAAAGCCGCAGGGCGCTGCTAGTCAGACTTATATGTGCTAAATATGAATCAAAATGGGTTACAAAATACTAACAGAAGGAGATTTCCTGAATTCCGGAACTGTTTGTAAAGTTTGCGATGCAGTGAGATGAAAAGTTGTCTTAAATTTCGGTTCGTTCACGGTGGATTCTGATTGCGCGCCGAGTGACTTCGGTCTTGAGTTGAAGTCATGGTTGTCCAGGTTCACTAGAAATAAAATGTAAAGTAAAGTAAAATATAAGCCTGTTATGTCCCACTGCCAGGCAAAGGCCTCTCATCTCGCCGAAAATCAGTACAGTAAGGAAGAGTATGTAGATAGAGGATAAACCTCTGAGGGTAATAAGAACAGGCGAACAAGGGATACATAAGAACCCATTTGAATTTGAACCCTCTACCCCTACCCCCTGGATTTTTCACTGAGTAATTCCATAAATATTAGAGATCTGTGTGGACTACGATCCCTTCATTTCTGCTAAGCAAATGTCGACGATATTGGCAATTATGGTTGTGGTAACAGTACAAAACCTTACCTCATGGCAAGATAATGGACTGCAGGGGTTATAGAGCTACTACGTTAGTAGCCACTTAGGCTTTTGCCACACTTGACGGAGATGGTCAACCTGACCAATCCTGGTGTCAGAGTTATTGAGCCGCCAAAGGCCTCTGACATGGCTCATGTAACGACTACTATCCATGGAAAGTAACCGGGACCGACGGCTTAACGTGCCCTCCGAAGCACGGAATCATCTAACTTTTCGGGCAATCAGGTGATTCAGCCTGCAATGCCCTAACCAAACTGAGGACAGTCTCACAAAGAGATTTTTGTATTAATTTGCTAATACAGCTGAAGTTTAATGTTTTGTTCTTTTTGTTTGTGCTCAGAATGAATTTCAGAATAGATTTTTAATCTGATTTAAATAATTATTTTATGCTATGTTTCATCCCGAAAGCCCGCGAAAATGGACACAACGAGGGTAAAAGGGCGAGGGTGCTGCTAGTATAACTATACCTGGGGTAGTATGAAAACTTCCATGGGCATCAAAAAACTCCTCTTTCCCTGGTTCTGACATCACAGGTGGAACGACGGAACTCGCACCGCTTTCCGATGAAACCTCGGAACTTGGCTTCATCGGTGTTTTCTTTGCCTTTTTCTTCTTATTCTTCCGTTTAACATCCTGGTTATCGGGCGGACTTTTTTCGTTGGTAACATCTTGCATGCCAAATATTATGGGGGATGTAGTACAGAATAACCCGTGAGGGGTTTTATGTGAAATGCTTTCAGTGTCGGATAATTCAAGATCTTCTAACTTATGATCTGCGGGTTAAAGTTAGGCATGTAATCATTGAGTTATATGTAAGTACATATAACTCCATGCTTGTCCATTTCTGGGCAAAGGCCTCTCATCTTACTGAAGATATCAGTTCTGAAGGAAGATTAAATGGTGAATAAATTAATATATACTGCAAGGTTGTTAGACCTAAGCTCAGAGCAGAATATGTATATGAGTATAAGCACTTCTAGAGAATCTTACGTCATTATTACATAAACATACCCATATACTCGTATGATTAAGATCACTTTCCGCTATTCTACCATTAAAAAGTCTTAATCACACTTTTCCACCAAATTGAATTAAAAAATGGGAAAAAACATCATCGTTATGAAGAAAATTTTGATAAGTTTAGGCATATTGGATTTTTACACACAATTGTTTTCTACATCGGATATTTTTCTTAGTTTAGTATAATACACAACTTAAGCCATAATATTAAACATATGCGCTTAAGAAAACAAGGAGCGAAAAAATCTTTGATAGAAATAAAAGGGAGATTAATTTAATGTCACATTAGACAGACACTACGTACCCATGTTCGCTTTTTTGTTGCTTAATTTTTCCACCAGGACGATACTCAAGAAAGTTTAAGTGATTTATGTTGAATATACTTAGGTATCCACTGTTCCTATTTCAGATAACATTTTGTGTAACTATTAGATTTTATTCATATTTCCTAAATAATATCTTCTTAAAACTTCTAAGTTTACTTTATTTTGGTTAGTTTTGATTGTGTCATTGACAAGTCATTCGCTGTGTCATTGACTTGATAGAACCACAAGAAGTATATATTAAATGTTTGCAATAAGTTTTAATAAAAGCTATCACATTATAAAGGCTATCGCTCATATGAATCCCAAACCCGACTTGCAAAACCTCGTGCGATGTATTTCTATCCTTTATTTTGTACACTCTCTCTTTATCTTCGTGTCTGGATACTGTGCTTGTATTAGTGCCGGGCCGTTACATTAGCGATTAATTTTTAACCGACTTCAAACACCGAAGGCGGAGGTTCTCAATTCGGCCGTTATATTTTTTTAAGCCTTGTATTCTTTAATTGGTTTATGAGTCAATACTTCGTAAAACTTCAAAAAATTACTTGCAACTCATTTCGATAACTGTTATCTTCAGGCTAAGGACCCAGGTCGGTCGCTACAGATCTAACCTAGTGAATTAAGGCAAGATAGATCCGTGTCAGACCCAGCGCGACTGCGGGGCGCCCGAACATACCATGCAACACGTTCTGACCTGCCCCTCAAACCTCAAAGCTGCACCCTTAATGACCTCATTTGCGCCAACGACAATAGGGTGGCGATGCACCGGAGCAGGCTTATTAAGATTGTTTAATTTTTGTGCTATCGACACGGAGAAGTAGATGACATCTTCAACGAGATATTGACCTCTGTCCTATAAGAAGCTTTATTATCTTACTTACCTTTATTTATCTCTACCACTACAGTATCGTATTAAAGTTTTCCCGTTATTTAACGCCAAACTCCAACCCTCGCTGAGGTCAAATAATCCAGTACAATATCAAATTGAAAGTAACTCGTTTTGAAAGCTCAGACCAATGTGGCCGTTATTTTTTTACGCCCACTATAAAATATCTGACCCTTCTGTTTTCGTTTACGATGTGACCTTACATTGAGTTGCGAAGTACTGAATAATATACTACTCGTATCGCTTAGGTAAGACTCGATCATTTATTCATTGGCTGTATAATATGTATGGAGATTTTCATGGGTGAAATTGCAATTTTGCATCCTAGTCTTGGCAATAAGCTAGCTATTGTGGTGGGGGTACTCCCACAGAACTCTGTAGTCTACAAATAAAAAAAACCGGCCAAGTGCGAGTCGGACTCGCGCACGGAAACACGGTACTTTAAAAAACGGCAAAAAAACACATTTGTTGTATGGGATATATGTTTTATTTTATTTTTAGTATTTGTTGTTATAGCGGCAATATAAATACATCATCCATGAAAATTCCAACTGGCTAGCTATCACCGTTCTTGCGATACAGCCTGGTGACAGACGGACGGACGGACGGACAGTGAAGTCTCAGTAATAGGGTCTCGTTTCTACCCTTCGGGTACGGAACCCTAAAAAGAGTATACTTAAAATATTTAGCGCTCTAAACTTGAAATAGACAAGTTAAAATAAAGTTTATGCTGTCACAAAAATAGATTTCCTATCAACCACAATCTATCGGCAAATAAAGTTTTCCGAGAATAACACTTCACCGAATTCAAATTTCAATTTTGTTTGAAAACCAGCAGAAAACTGTTATTATTTATGAGGTTGTAAAATGTTATTTCATTTATGGAGATACTCGTAGGATTTGCTGACTATCTATCATTTATTTTATGTTGGAACATTTTGAAGTACACACAAAGATTTATTCTGAATGCTTGAAGTGCATAGCTTGTAAGAGCAGTCTAGGTTCTTTTTAGAAGTATGCGCGACAAGGGACAATTAGGGTGACAATTATTTTGTGTATTACATGAATATTTTTAGTTCTACAATCCTCTTCGTAGACGTGGAAGACTTTCTGGCTTATTCATAAACGCTATCTAACTAAAACACTGTTAGTGAGTGTTTTGTCTTTTTTGCTCTTTGGAAAATATTGTATGTCAGAAAGAGACAAACCATTTGAGCTAAAATGCTGCTAGTAAGCGTAGGAATAAAGCCTTGAATCTTTTAATCAAGTGTAGCAATTTCATTGCTGGCATATCTTCCTTGGCTCACAAACACCATATCTCAGTGAAATTCTTTATAAATTGTATTTCAAAACATACAATAATTTATGTTGTATGTTATAAACGAATTTGTAAAAATTGTAAACATGTTTGACAATTGACAGCTGACAAGTAATATAACTAGGACTTTGACGTTTCCTTCTTAGTTTGTCAGCCATTGATCGATCAATCGATAATAATTATTTAGTCGATATTAACAATCTGTTTGTTATAAAAACGTCAAAGTTGCTTGACAGCTGTAATGTCAGTTTGCAAGTATATAAGGAGAAAACGCATGTCATTCCCTCTTTTTTTGTACTCGTTCACCTTTAATTCGTGTTGTCTGCACGAGCTTCGGAACCCAGTAGAACTGGTAAGAGTTGTGTCGTTTTCGCCCTTTAGATTCTTTAAACTAATCAATGCTGTGGATTTATTTAGTGTTACAGTGCCATTTAACAATCCATCTTGTGCGTATTCTGGATGTGAGGTGAATTGCGGGACCACGCCGGGTAACCACATGTGTGTGTGCCGCGTGTGCGAATCATGGTTCCTTTACAGGACGCTTAGGCCTTTTATTTTCACTTCATCCATCACCTTCTAGCCTTTGCACAATGCACTAAACCTAAGCCCTTGCATTAAACCTAATTATTTGCAGTTTTAATATTTTTTATAACCTCGTGTCCTTTTGGTGTTCTCGCTTAGGTGATCACGTCTCCATTTTTACCCCATGCCTTTTATTTTGCAACCCATTTAGCTTTGCTTTATCACATTCCAATCCGGGGTTTCCACCGGTGGGTTTCCACCGGCGGGCTGCGCCAAGGGAGAGTTGCCGCTTGGGGTCATCGGTATTAACCGCATGTGCGGTTAGCCTTGTTGACCCAAGTCGGTCTCCCATTGCTGGGCGCAGCCACGACGCATCGCCAGCGAGTTGCACATGGTTCATCCGACGGGCTGCGCTTAGTGGAGTTTCCTGTTTGGGGTCATCGGTATAACCGCATGTGCGGTTAACCTTGTTGGCCCAAGCCGGACTCCCACTGCTGGGCGCAGCGACGGCGGATCGCCAGCGAGCCACCACACCACGCTTGTCCGATAACCTAAAAAGATAAGTCTCCCATTTTCATTCCCCGGGAGACTGCCTGCGCCTTTTTAGTACGACCCTGAGTTCTTTCTTAATTTAAAAGTTCATGTATTTAATTACTTTTCATTCTATTAACGTGTTGTTGTAAATTCTTTTTTTATTAAATTGTTCTAAATTAGAGTTTTCTCTTATTTTACCCGACTAAACCTAACTTAGGTAGGTAGGTTTTAGTCTATTTTAAAACACGTTATACAAGACAATACGAAACAGTGGGCTCCTTACAAATAAATGAGAAATCAACCATACTGAAGGTCCCCATGAAGTTAATGTGCATTGTGCATGGCTTAAAGATACATTTTATTATACCAATACATTTAATCTCATAATGAATCCTTGAATCCTTGTATACAAGTATGCAGGAATGCTGTTGTTGCATGATTTTAACAAAAGCTAATCTTAAGATTAGTTTGATTGACGTATAATTATGAGTATAGTTGAAATATTTTACACTACATTTTTGAAAGATTTTCGTTGTTTATTTGATCTCAATAACTTGCTTCATAGTCACCCTACTAAGATGTAGGAGTCGAATTTGAATTGAAACTGCACTCATAGCGTGTAAGCTGTTAGTCTCGTTGTGTGATGTTCAATCGTTAAGGTATTTGTACACTACAACGTACTAAGTTGTCCCATATTAGTGGGTTAGAAGCCACCGTAAATTGTACCTATTCGTTGCAAAATTGTACCTACCCTACTTCCTTATGTGGTAGAAAATATCTCATAATCTACTTTTTAAACTCACACGATTTGCACTCATTATACTATAATGAGACGGGTCTGTATCACGAAAAATATAACGTTATTTATTAAAATACGCATATTTTTTGGTTTAATGGTTTAGGCTATCGCTACATTAAAAAAATCCAATTATATCTAAATTGAAGACTTAGGGTCAGTTCACACCGAGACGCGACGCGGCGCGACGCTGCGCGCACATTTTTCATAGAGCGACTCAGAATATACTTTATTCACTACACGAAAAGATACACATTACATTGTGAGAATTCAGATTACGTTGCACCACGCAGCACTGCGCCTCGAGGTGCCTCGCGGCGTAGCGCGACGTATCGTGACGCAGCGGTGCATCGCCGGTACGCGCGGCGTGCAAGAGCGGTGCTGCGTCTCACGGTGCCGCGCGACGCCGCGAGGCGCAGCCTGAGGCCGCTGTGGCGACTTCTCTACTATTGCCGTTCAGACTTCGTTTAGAATTGATGCAGTTCGGTCGAGTGCTCGATTGAAAATATAATGATAGACTGGGATCTTGTTATAATCGGACTTCTTGCAGAAGAGGAAGAGGAAGAAGTTTACAAAAATAAAATTAAAAAGAATAGTCCGCGGCTAGTAGATACGTTCCGCTGCGCCTCGCGGCATCTCGCTGCGCAGCGAGGCGTCGTCCTGCTACGATTTTAAGATGCGCCTCGCGACGTTGTGATGCGTCTCGCGACGACGCGCGGCGTAGCGCGAAATCATTGGCCTCTTTGAGTATCGTCGCGTCGCGTCGCGTCTCGGTGTGAATTGACCCTTAGTACCGTATTTTTGTTTTATGTTTAGGTACGATACAGTATACTTTCGCCTTTACTGAACATTCAGTGACCGTTCCGATCCCAAACAATACACACTAACATAAAACTTCACAGTACATTATAACCAATAAATGTAAATGAGAATCTTCTAGGAATTGTCCTTTCCGATAATGGTTATTAGATCGTTGTTATGTCCTTTTTATCTAGAAACGAAAGTAATACCGTTTTATTGTATCCTTTGAACGACTTACAAGATTTGCGTTAAATAAAAAACGCTTTATAATTTAGAATAAATACCTACATACACTTAGAATTTCCGCGCACGAAATAGAGACTTACGCAGTAAGTGCTTTGCTCTTCCGTGGTTTCGCGTTTGGGTTTGTAATTCATTCATTTCAAATAGGTTGTTGACCAACCCTGCTGTCGGAGTTTTAGACCGCCTAAAGGCCTCCGACATGGTCTAACGATCGAAACAACCGGGACCGACTGCTTAGCGTGCTTTCCGAAGCGCGGTAGCGCTCAGATAGAAAGGCCACCATCGGTCACCCATCCAAGTAGGGGTCGAGCTGCACGTTGCTTAACAATCGCAATGATCTAACATCGCTTAGTCAAACTACGCCTCGAGCGCTGCAAGGTTACTAGTAAGGTTTAGGACTGAAATTTAACTAATTTCGTTCTAGTATTATTTCGTTTCATATTGCATCCTCCGTCTGCCGCTCAAAAATAATAATTTGTGAATTATTAAATGATTATTATTGCTATTTACAAACAAATACAAAACAAAAAACAATTCATTGGTAATAAATTACTTAAACAAAAATACCTTTGTTTTTAACTTTGTTCTAACTTACTTAAGGATTTGTCGTTCTACGTTTAGCTACATATATTGTATAACCTCGAAGTATTTCAAATGAAAACAATAAATAAAACTAACTTGTTATCAGTAATAACTTTCAGTTTACTCGACTGTAACGGACGTGATAAACGGCTTTATAACCGACTTGGTTACTTAATTAATCGTTATTAAGTTATCTTGGTTACGTTATTTTTCAATGGTCTGCAATTTGCAAGTCCGTTGTAGGTATGGATTTAATATACATAATTAAATCCATGGGTGTAGGTAAGGCGCAAAACACACATAGTGCGGTTGCGGGCCGGTTGTGGGTCACGTGACGTTGTTTTCTTTGAATTTGTGAGAAAGGTGTCACACTGGCCCGTTGCGAATTCGCAGTCGCCCTAAGTGTGTTCTGCGCTTAAATGTATTCTGCGCTCTTTGGTGCTTTTGGGTTCTAAGCTAAATATCCATATAGAAGGGCAAAAAAATAAGGCTATGTACTTAGGCTATGTACTTGTACCTCAGCCCATACAAAAGTTAGTACTTTGTCAGTAAAGTAAAGTATCAGACTATAATGTCCCACCGCTGGGCAAAGGCTTCTCGTCTCTTTGAAGATATCAGAACAGTCAGGAGGCTTAGTTAATCACCGCTTGACTTTGTCAGATTACGTTGAAAATTCTCATTGATTTTAATGCTAGGTATTATACAAGTTTATACGTCGACGAAAGTTTCTAATATGCTCAATATTTTCATATACCGACTGTACATACATACATACTTAAACTAGTCGCATAAAAAACGCGGCAAAAATGTTTGCAAGGCAAAGACTTTTCCCTCCATTACCTGGTCTATTTAAGGATACTTCAATATATCATCTTCATATTAATGTTGTGAAAGAATATGTTACCAAAATCACCTATTCACTAGTCTATAAATCTGTTCTTGAACTATAATTCAAATAAATTACTCTCTTGTCGATTAAGTATAAAATATGGTCATGTTAGGACTCTTACACATGAACGACCCGTTGCGATGCTAATCGAGTCAACTGCAACTGTCAACGCAGCTGCAGAAGCGTCAACGGCAACTGCCGACTTTAATGTTACCAGTCTGAGCTCAGATCGCCATAACAGGTGGTTTGCAAACATTAGTGGTTTAGGCAATTGGGTTAGGCAGTGCAACGTGTCTCAGCTGCAGTCTAATTTTAATCAATTGCTTTTATTTGCGATCTGCAGCCCATTTTTGAATGCTTATATATAGAACGCTTAGCAGTTGCAGTGCACCGCGACCGCTAGTTTTTGTAGAGAAGCCGACTGCACTCAACGCGTTGACTGCTGACTGCTGCCACTGATAAATTAAAATATTGACGGCAATGCCGCCGCTTGTGTGTAAGAGCCTTAAGTACTTCCGCCTCTTGATGCTGAATATTCAAGATATCCTCGCATCAGCACCTATGTATTCAGGACACCTTTTATTACCTAATTTACATTTTATTGAGTGTTCCGAGTATTATTTATTTGATGTTATTGTGTAAAGGTTTTATCTTTTTCACTCGTGTATTGTGCGTAGGTGTTAACCTGTCCGATGGTTTTGCGTAGGTTTTTAACGTGAAATATTTGTCTTGTTATGGATGTAGGTAGATAATCATTATTTGTTATGTTCACGTTAGGATTAAGATATTATGTTTCAGAGTAACAGAACGTTGGGAAGGAAATATCTAAGTAAAGAGTTTCGGTGATTTTAGTTGTATCTAGCTAGATCATCAATTTTATAAATCGAAAGTCTATCCTGAATCTAAACTGACAGTTCCTCATTTCATGAAACTAAAATACAAACATAATTTTCAGTTGGGAAGAATTGGGGGAGACCTTTGCCCAGCAGTGGAACAGCGAGGCTAAGTAAAAAAATTCCGTTCATTTTTAACACTAGTGCATCGCCCGCGAAATTTTACGTTTATGATACTTTTTATTTTTATGCACATCTATGGCTGGATCTATTCGAGACCAGAACCGACTTATAATTATATATTTAAAATAAAATAAATAAAATAAAATACGTTAAAAACCTTAGAATCAAACACTTTGTATTTCATACGCATCGCAAGGCGGGCGTGCGTTTCATTTCGGGTCACAAATAACGCTTTAATTCAAAGAACTCTCGTACATTTCGCAGTAAAACGTTCTACGAAGTTAATTTTAATTAAAATGTTAAGGATCAATGCGAGGCGATTATTGGCTTTGTTGTTTTTGACCTGTTTAAATCGGGTCACGAGATTTATTTACATTTTATTTGTACTTACAATGCTTAGTTATATATTGCTTAGTTAGAGTTACAATGCTTAGTTTTATACTTACCCTCTTATTCATAAAGCTCTATAACTAAAGCACTGTTTAAAAGTGTTCAGTCTGTTTTGCTCTTCAGAAAATAGCGTACGTCAGAAAGGGACAAACAATTTTATAGCTAAATGTTATTTTTATCCAGTATAATTCGCATAACATTACTAAAAGTAATAAATTGTGAGAAACATTACTTTTAATACAGGGTGGCTCCGTCACGGCTAGTTTCTCCGCGAATGTTCCCTCGTAGCCGCGGCAGGAGGAAAGTGGCAAAAACCATCAATGTGCTGTTCAAATGTCCTCTAAAGTTTATAAGTAATTTTTGGAAAGGACACAGTTTTGCACTCTCTGTCACGTTACATTAAACTTGAATGATAACATCATTCCTTTTTGTGTTTTTTCCGTGTTTTGTTTTTTAATTAATGAACCAAGTAAAGTTTGGATGTTATTTTTTTGGAAAGTCATCGGAACAAACATTATTCGGCACCAAATGGCCCGTGGCGCTGGCTTTGGCCCCATGATTATGTTTCACTCCGCTTCCATTTTGTACCTCATAAACAAACATGCTTAATATATGGTGCTCATGGTGGACTTCTAGTTAATTTCTTGGCACATAGATATTTAAATAGTCTACGGTAGAATTATCAAATAAAACCCAAACAAGTATTTGTACGGAAAATTTGCAGTATTTCTTAAGAAAATTTTGGTAGATTAATATTAAAAAAATAAAAAATGTTTCATTCAAATAAACCGACAAAGTAATTGAATATATTAGGTGCTTAAACTAGGGTATGGAATTAAGTAATAAGTTCGGACTCCGCAACTAGTATTAACTATGATATCGAAGTCAGATTGAACAATAAATACCTATCTTTTTTTTATTGAAACTTTACGGATATACTTCGCTTTTATTTTACATTTTTATCTGACGTTTCGGCCCCTTTACAGGAACCGTGCTCACAGAAGACTGAAGACTTAAGAAACCAGTTTACCTATCTTTGTCTAAATATGTAGAACTTCTTTTGAATTTTAAGAATTTACTGCCTACATAACCTAGATACGAGTCGTTAGAATAATGAAGCACGTTTTAATTAAATAATAGGACAGGATTTAATCACCAAATTGAAAACACCTCCCTTGACACCGTCCTATCGCCTCTGCGATCGTCGAGATCTAACCTAAGAGATAATAATATAATGTTTAAATTTCATGAGTCTCTTACATATTATAAAACAAAGTCCCCAAAACCTTTCTGTCTGTATGTAACAAAATCTCAAAAACTACTGAACAGATTTTCACGCGATTTCTACCAACATGCAGAATTATTCAAGAAGACGGTTTGTGACTGTTTAATATGCCAACTATTTCAATTCTAGTGCTAATATAATAAAGCTTAAGAGTTTGTTTTTTTGTTTGTTAGAACGTGCTAATCTCTGAAACTACCAATCTGAAATGAATAATTATTTTTGTAATGGATAGCCATATTAAACGAGCAGGTTACAGGCTACATGCTACAGGCTTTTTATACCGTAACTCCCACGAAAATGGGCATAACGTGGGTAAATCCGCGGGGCGCTGCTAGTTTACTATAAGGTTTCATATACGAGTATGTTATAATTAAAAGGCTTTATATAAAGATTGTTTTACGATAAATATCACTCAACAAAACGTGTAATAAATTACATTACAAGTCATTAATTAGCAAAGTATCGAGTAATATTTTTGTAACTCTATCTATCATTTCCTTTAGATGTTATGATAGATAGTGTTTACCTATCATCACGATCCTTACGTATTTATTCTAGGCAGTATATGCGTAATATACTTGGAAGACACCCAAGATGGCGGTCATAAGGAATGTATGAAATGTATTAACTTTCATAATTTATTGTAAGTATGTATTTAGGGATGTTTTTGGTATTGTCTGAATAACAATCGTGTTTGTTTGTTAATATGATTTATTTTAGTTTAAGTACGAAGCTTTATTTTTATTCATTTGAAGTTTTCGGTAACTTATCTGAGTATTTCGGAATGCACATCAATTCAGTGTAGAAGATGGAAATATTGATCTAGACGGCGCAGAAGTCAAATTGCCTTTTAATTGAAAATAGCACATAGGTTTATTATCAGCAAAATATCTATACTATGAAAATGAATCGCTGAATGTGTTGCCAAGCACATAACTTCAGAACGACTGCACCAAATTGGATGATTCTTTTTTAATGTGTTCCGTATTGTCAGGACAAGGTTTTTATATAAGAAAATATGTAATAAAAATCTCGAAATTCCTACGGGAACGGGGGCGCTGAAGGCGATACTTTAGGGCACAGCTAGTTATCAATAAATTATTAAGAGACTTTGCCTTCATGCTCGTAGCAGTTAAGACAACCTTTAAAATACTTTATGATTATACCACAATAGGTATTTTCAAAGAGCATCAACAACACTCATATCTACAATTGTGACCATAAATAATAGTATTCTCAAAATGAAATATTTATTTGTAAAACAACCTACACAAAGGTCAGTCCAACAATACAAAAGATTAATCAAAAGAAAATACTTTTCTTTATCATTGACGTTTTTACTTGGAATGTAATCAGAGAGGTTCGGGCCCGCCACAAGACCGCTCGGATTTATTAGAGCCCATTCATTTGACAAAGATGCGTTTTTGAGACGCACACACTTTGTACTTTGACACTGGTTGGATGTTCGTTGTATTTTTGTTTTATTTGATTTTCTTTGTACAGTTTAAGAAACGAAATATGATTTTTAATAATAATTTTGGACTCTTTTGTCCGGGGTTTTGTGGTGACTCAGAGCGAACACTTACATACCTTTATCCGGAGATCGCATTTGAATTATAATTCCGAATCGAAAACTCGATTCCTTGAAATAAGACTGAAAACTTCTCCATTAATTTTTAAACAATTTTAACTCCACCTATAAAAAAGCTAATAAAACAATAAATTAATTTCTATTACATTTATTACGATTTATACGTTACATTTAAAATTATAAAATACAAAGAGTCCAACTCTCTTTACTTTGGCACTTTCGTTATACAAAAGTATTTATGATTCCCATTCGGCCCTTTGGGATACCATTACTGTTCCAACTCGGAACCTCTGATGGACCAAACGGGAATTAATTAATTAAATACAACATTGAAGCTCTCATATACGATTATCGTTTTAAAATAACTTAAACCTATAAATACAAATGAGAATAAAAACTTATTTAAATTAATGTCATTGCTTGGTTTAATATAAAAGGATTTATTATCAAGATAATAAATTATAAGATTAGTTTGTGATTTCCCACTGCAAGGATAAAGCTTCTACCCTCTTAAGATAGGTATCAGTATAGTGCAGAGGATTAGACGTAATCACCACGGTTGCCTATTGCGAGTTGTTTTCATCAAGTAAATTGGAAACATGCTTCACTCGACGCGGTAATTGAACGCTAAGTCTTGATAGACTAGTGCACTAACCCTAGACCTGAGACTAGGCAGGCTAGTGCACATTACATTAAAGTCTAGACTAGACCACCGAGATGTATCAAGATAAAAAAAAAATAACGGGTTGCACTCCGGGAGTGCCGGTAGAAGTGAAAACTTGAATATTAACGTGAAAACGTCTTTGAAACAAATTTTGGATAAGGTCACGTGTCCTGACGCGAGTTTAACATTTTGTACACGTTACAAAAAAGTGCACAACGCCACTAAAGAAGTTTTCACTTAAAAAATTAGGTACCAGAAATAAAGATTTATTTAACAATGTCTGTTTTAGAAGAACTTCTATAACTTACATCTAAATCCCAGACGAATCAAATATATCAATTGAACGACGCTTCAGCTGTCAAGAAACTCCATGATATCTCTTATTCATTCATCCGAAATTGTTAATATTACAACATTTAAAATACGAACAATAACATTCACTTATATACAGTTGTTACAAGAGATCTATTCGTACAAAAGTGTACTATGAAAATGTAGATTATTTCACTTCTAATAGTCCCTGTAATCTTTTGTTTGACAATTTTAATACTTTAAAACACCCTTTATTTATAAAAGTGGTAGTAGAATAGTCTTAAGTAGATTCTCTAAACTTTGTTGTTAGTAGATGTTGCGGTATTCATTTGTTTTTTGCCTAATAATGAGATCTACTGTCATTATGTTCATTTCTATGTTTATGTCGTTTTATTTTATTACGCGGTTAGCAAATCACACATAACTCTTCTAAATGAGAGCAGATAATGAAAATATTCAAGTGATAAATTACAACATACATCCAGATTGCGAAAACTAATTTTATTATCCTTAATTTATTAGTTTTTGTATTATGAGACTCTATAAATAAAGGGCTTTATTATTCATAAAACAACTATAGTAATAACTCTGTCTCTTTTCCACTTATTAATATTACTACAAGTAGAAAAGAGACAAGTATATTTGATAACCGTAGGTAATATAAACACGAATCAATAGATAAACAACTATTTGTAGACTATATTTACAGGAGAAACATTTATAAATAGTTATGGACTAACAATACTGTTTAATTCAATTTAATCTAATATTTAAATCCGTATATCAATTACACTTACTTGAGTGTGTAAATAAGAGAACAAAGAATAATTAAAACACAAGTTTTCTAAATTATACAAAATTATTTATAGTAGATAAAGTGAAGAATCAACCAAAGGAGTACTTATGTACATAAGTAAGATTTGAACTCGTGGTTAGAACTAAAAAAAAAATAAGCCTGTAATGTCCCACTGCTGGGCAAAGGCCTCACCGAAGATACAGTGAGGATTAGGCGTAATCACCACGTTTGGTCTGTTCAGAACTAACATTTCATAAAAGTATCAGAATGACAATCTTCATTTTTGTGGAGACACTGTTTAAGGTACAATTCGAAGACGGACCGCAGACCATAACCAGTTCAAGAACATTAGCAGTAGTCTGCGGTCGCAGTACGCACACCGGAGTTTCACTTATTTTCGTAAAGTACGTGCGGTTGCGGTATGCTGTCCGTCTTCGACTCGTACCTAAAAAAGTATCAATTATTATAACAAAAAGTATCAATAGTAAACATACTCACACGGTGTTTTTAAAAGTATCATTTTAACAAAAAGAATCAATTATTATTACAAAAAAGTATCATTATAACAAAAAGTATCAATTTTTATGACAAAAAGTATCAGTTATTATAACAAAAAGTATCAATTTTTATGACAAAAAGTATCAGTTATTATAACAAAAAGTATCAATTATAATTACAAAAACGTATCTTCTCTCCTCCTCTGCGGCGGATGGCAGTTATTATTCATCTGCCCCTCGGTCGGTAAGTGGAGGCGAACTTTCCTGGAGTTCGTGCTGTTGCATTGATGAATGCGCTGCTTCGGGAACTTGATGCTTTCGTCCTTTACCTATAATTTATGTGAATATGTAGAGGGAAAGCGCTCGCCATTCGAATATTTGTTTATCAATCTCTACTGGATTTTTTGAGTAGGTTACTTTTAAAGTTTTGAGTAATTGAACTGCATGTTGTACCCCGATAAAGTGGTAGTTTATGTATTTCAAACTCAAAAATGGCAGCAGAGTAAGTGCCATGTTTTTTTTTCATGCCTATAAAGCGACCGTTCAAAATAATCTATATCTACCAGGTCAGTACTCACATACGGTATTACTCGATAGTTTTACTCGAAGTCGAGTAAAAATCAACGTGTGGACCGCAAAGCTCACAGCTCGAAGGCTCGCACCGAGCCGGCTCGATGGAATTAAATGAAAGTAATTTCCTTCGAACCTACTCGAAGCGAGCCGTCAATCTTGACTCGAACGTGTGTACGTGACTGCGAGTGGCGCGAGGCGAGCGTCAGTCTGGTATTGTTTATCGTGATTGAAACACGTGTTTTTAGAGAAATGGATTTGCGAGTTTATTCCAAAAGCGTTTTTTACGTTTTTTCTTTTCATTTTCTTTGATTTTCTTAAAGAACTGTGAGACTTGATAAATACAGCCACCGTCTCCTTTGTTGCACAGACATCCTTTGGCTCGAACGGTTCGGTGAATACTGAACGGCGCGCCTCACTCGATAGATCAATGCTCAATGTGTGGACGAAAGCCCATGCCATGAGTTTTACTCGACAGTTTAGCTCGATCGAGTAATACCGTATGTGAGTACTGACCTTTAAATAGCAGATGACGTTATAAAATTACTCCATTTGGGTAAAAATACCATACAAAACTTCATCTGCTATCTGTGATTTCTGGTAAGGATAGGTTATAGGGATCGGACGTAGCTCTATTCTATCTGCATATTTTAGAAAAGTTTAACGTTGTTTATTATTGAGCCGCTGTGAAAGGCATGCAATAAGTGATTGTCACCTTTTTATTTATAGTAAGATCTCTGGTATAGTAAGATCTTTAGAATAGTAAGATCTTTAGTATAGTAAGGTCTTTAGTATAGTAATTATAGTAACATACCCGTATAGTCAGATCATGGCGTGTCCTCCGATGAGACGAGGTGAGTAGTTCTGTGTGCGCGCGCGACTCGTTGCCCGCCGGACTGTCGCTTGACTTCATCCAACATCCCAGCCACTTGTATGGAGGTATGTTTCTGATAACAAGAAACGAATGATAGAAAAGGATGATAAGGATTTACTTCATTTAAAGAGTGAAGGTACACATAACAAGAAAGTAATTTAAAAAAAGGATGACAGCAGATTTACTTCAGTTAAAGAGGATAGTTGAGGATGAAAGTGGAAGAAACTGCATCGACAAGAGCTCTTCTTTTTAAGGAGAAGATTTACTTCTGTGTGTGACACTATTTATAGCATTATCTCTAAGATTAAGAATTGTACCGACAACTCTAGTTAGACTGACTTAAAATATCTATAAGTAAATCTGTCTAAAGTTTTGGTCTGCGATGGTCTTTCTGATAATGAAGTTAAGGAGATCGTATTATTATTGTCATTATATCTAACAACCCACGTAATGACTGTTTTAAACAAATCACTATAATAATATAATACTGAGTAGACAACTTATTGCTATGCTCAATAACGTATAATACGGAGTAATAATGTCATTAACGTACGTTCCAATTAATAGTACAATAACGTAGACACAAATTTAATGCTATGCGTCATAACACAGAAAACTCCATTTTTCTCATGTTCGATAAAAAACATCACACATTTCCATAAGCTATTAAAAACTAGCTTGCAGTCTAAATAGGCACTTAACTTTCCATATTGTGTAGATATTTTATAGCCATTACTAACTGACGTACGGCCATACGATCAACAAGTCTTTACTTAAACATAATATAAAGTAAAATAAGAGCTGTTTTATGTGCTTTAATCATAAACGAAAGTTTACTACATAAGTGCACCGGTTTAGTGTTGTGCTAAGTTAGGCAGGCTTAACTTATCGTGTCGGATACTAATAAAGTTGCTAATAGTGTCCAACGCTGTTACAGATTTTAACATATAATTTGCATAGTATAATTATATTGTATAAGTGGCTACCAATATTTGGAGCCCCTCCAACGTGACCACGTTTAGCAGTCGGTCCCGGTTGCTTTAATCGTTAGAGACCGAGAGAGAGTCGTCATGTTGGAGACCTTTGGGCTGTCTAAAAACTCCGACACCAGAGTTGGCCACTAACCTTATATTACTGAAGATTTGTTTATATTAAAAAAAATACACATTCTAAAGGAAGCGAGTGTCGCACTCGATGGTCTACTCTGCTTTTACTCGTATTAGGTAACTTCCTAACAATTGTTTTTAACAATTCATTAAAACGCTTTCGATCGGCGTTTCGGTTTCGAATTTTAAACCCAAACTTAAAGACCAAGAGCTACTGGAACATCCGAGTAACGGATGTTTTTTTCTTAAAGTTATAACAAGGAGTGGAAAGTTTTTTACAAATTGTTTTAATTTTGTCACTCTAAAAAATGTCTTTATAATTTTATGTTAATTACAACCCTATTGTTGTATATTGTTGAAAAGCCCCGCCATGTTTTCAACCTAATAAGTTAATAGCCATAATCAAGACTTCGTTTTGATGTTTTGAACTTTAATTGGGGTCGATGGCCTGATAATTAATTTGTTTAGTATTATTTGACAAACAAAGTAAGAAATCTTGTATGTAAAAGTGATCCAGAGTAGAAGAGTTAATCCTCAGTGTACACTTGTCCAAATTATTTGATAATTGACATTAGATTCCTAATATTAAATTGAACATAAATACAAAGCATATTGGTTTTTAGCTGATTCTAAAAACCCGAAAGAGGAGGTTCTTCATTTGGCCGTTTTTTTAAAATAAAAACTAGTAGTGCCCACGGTTTTACCCGCGTTGTGCCCGTTCCTGTAGTAACTTCGGGATGAAAAAATGGCATATAACCTTCCCGTTTAGTTACTTAGTTTCTGAGATTAGAGCGTTCGAACAAACAAACTCTTCTTTATTATATTAGTATAGATATGGATATAAATATAATATAATACATAAAAGTATTCATCAATTAAAAGAATAACGACCCACTGTGCCTAATTTCACTTGATTATTTATGAATTGTTGTTCCAATAATATGCCCAAGAGTGGACAACGTGGCCATCAGTTCAAAGTCTATAAAACTTTTAAAAGTAAATACATTTAATACAAAGCACTAATCTCATTCAAGTCTTTAACCGAACAAAGAAACAATTGAGTAGTTTGTTTGCGACGCGTCGTAAATCAAAATAGTTAATCAATAACGATTGTTAAGGGATTTCGCGAGTAAGATAAAGTACGGTTCAGTTAGGTCGTCGACAATAGAATTCAATTTATAAGGTTGTTACCGTATTTATATGTCATTCGGGTTTACGTTTGAAAAAGGAACACTGTTATAGTTAGAATGGTCACAGAAATGATTTTAAACATTATGTTAAGCTCACTTACTTATTGTATAGATACGTAATAACGGGATTAAAAAACAGTGAAAAGAATATGTGTCTGCTAAATTATAGATGTATTATTAGTGTCCTGTGGGTTTACCCGCGTTGTGTCCGTTCCTTTGGTAATTTCAAGTGCTTTTAACCTCCCGATTCATAACATAAATAATTGGTAGTCTCTAACAAACAATATAACAAATGCCACATAAGTAATTGGCGATGTATGTTCTTTTGTTTATATCAGTGGCAAGTTCCGACAAAAATAGTTTTTCTTAATGTAAAACAAAGTCTTTATAATATTAGTATAGAAGTATATTATAACAACCAAACCACTCTTATTATAAAGTGGGTGTATAATTTTCATATAACAAGCACATATATCGGTTTTTTTGACGTGGGTGTGCAGACTAATGCATCAGCTCTATAAATATTGAGTCATGTTTTATGCACAAAAAACTAAAGTTGGAAACAAACTTGAAACGTGTGTGGTTAAAACTTCAAAGGTCATGTAGAGATTTTTTAAACGGGTTCTAATGTGTTCTAGTCAATTGTGTTTGAAGTCAAGATTGTATAATAAAAACGTTTTTTAAATCGTAGTAGGACTACGAGCTACGAAACGTAGCACTTCGAAATGCTCTACGCTGGACTACGCCGTAGCACCTATTCATGCTCGTAGCAATATCCTGATATGGATATTTTTGAAGTAGACGATATTGAATTCCTTTTAGGTGCATACATTTTCAACATTTATCCAAAAAGATAAGTCTGTATCGTGGGTGGACGGAAAGGAATATTGAAATATCCTAAATCCGAATATAGCCGGTTATCTACTAAAAGGTTAGAGGCTATATAATAGTGTTAACGTTTGTAAGCCGTGTAAACTCTCAAGGCTTCGTAGTATAACATTATCGATTGGAACAAGTGGGACCGATAATGTACCTAATCTATGAAAAACGGTAGCTAGCACCCATCCGAGCGGTGATCAAGCTGTACGTTGCTTATCATCCACTATACTTATCTATATATATAAAAGAAATATTTATAACTCGAGAACGGCTGAACCGATTTGGCTGAAAATTGGTGGGGAGGTAGCTTAAAACCAGGAGACGGATATAGGATACTATTTATTCCGTATTTCTTACGGGAACGGGTGCGCTGTGGGTGAAACCGCGGGGCACAGCTAGTTCAGTACTAAAACTATGAATACTTGAATACTATGAATACTTTTTTCTTCATAATTATTGAGTACGTACTAAATCTTTACTTCTTTAGCTTACCTGAGACTAACAAAGATCCTGTTCGAAAATATGAAGTAGATCACAGGATTGGCTGCTGAGTTGAGTGGTGCCAGACTCTGTATGAGAGAGGCGATGGCGATGTTCACCTGCGTGTCAGGCACGTAGTCGTACACCTGGAGCAGGTCGAAGATCATGTACGGAGACCAGCAGAGCACGAACACTGGAACAAGAAGAGGTTTTAATACGGGATGAAGATTATCGCCACGCTGCAATAAAAGGGTTATAAATTCGGGACGAACTCGTCTCGTCGCGACAAGAACAAGTGATAGTTTTCTTAAAAAATTACTCATAATAGTAGTAGGATCTAAGTAAAAATACGATTTTCTTTTAAATCATCTATACATATTATAAAACAACACAGTCACAGTCACCAAATGCTGTCTCTCTGTATGTAAATGATTGTCGATTGTAGACAACAGATTCTCATGTGATTTTCACCAACATCAGAGTGATTTAAGAGAAAGGCTTTTAATTTTCGTGCCATAATTCCTACAGGAACATGGGTAAACCGTGAGGTACTGCTAGTTATCTGCAGGCCCAGCCATCTCACAGACGTTTCGTATCTATTCTCTTTCTACAATCGTTAACGCTTTAGCGAAAGCGATTGTAGAAAGAGATATGTTATCAAATAGTGTAGTATAACATTAAGGCGACTTAAATATTTCCCTATAATACATTCTGCATCAAATAATGTTTAATAGGAAAAGGAATAAAATGATGAACGTTTGGAAATATTCCCTTTTTGCTTTGTGGTAACATATTATGAGCATAATGTCTCTTGTCAAACATAATAGCACCTTGCGTAAACAAATACAGGCAAGACGAGTCTGTAGGATTTTTCTTCATGTTTCATTGCCGTAGGTTAAACCCAATTCTATTCCATATTCAATTTTATTAGCTGTTATCTATGTGTAGACCGATGGAGTAGGTCAATAATCTCAATACGTGACTAGGGACTTGGTCATACTGACCTTTAGTTATTAGGCAAGGTCTATTTTCGTATGTTTGTAAGTAAACTGAAAAACTACTGAACAGATATTTATGAAATTTGGTACAGATATAGTAAGGTTTTGGGAAAGATCAACTAGCGGGTACCGCGCGGGTAAAACTGCGGGGAGCGGGTAGTATCGAATAGAGTAATCCCAGACGGCTTTATTATGTTTCCCTAGAGACGCTATGACGCTATTAGCAAGTTATGTTTCAGATTTAATAAGCAACATTTTTCAAGAGAATACTTTTATTGTACCTATAATGGCTGTTCATAATTTTGCACTGAAAAGACATTTGTTAATGTAGATTTTCTTATTTTAATATGGGTTTCATTCATTTGTTTGAATTTTTATATTAAACAGCTATTAAGTTTATATCTATCTAGGTCCATTAGCATTTAAAGCTAGTTTCTGGTACAAAATGTGTCTGCGATTTTGAGTTGAGTGTTGTTTGTATTTCAAGATATTTTACATTTATAATCACCAAAAATATTGCTGTTATGATGTTCAAATACAAAACAAATAATATAAAAAATCTTGCGCTAATCACAGTAATTGCCAATCCGATTTTAATTATTGTTTTTGTACTGGACAGTTACATTCAAGGGAAAGGTTAAAGGCCATTTTTCATCCCCTAATTCCCACAGGAACGGGCTCAACGCAGGTAAAACCACGAGGCGCTGCTAGTAAAATATAAAAGTTTTTTTGTTAAATCGGCTAACATTTTTTGATTTTACGGGTATGTAAAAAACATTAACTCTGTTTATACGAAGTGTAGTCAAACAACCAATTACTCTAATTTCAAGTAAATTACTTTAAACTTTTATCAAATTAAATATTGTTGCGTTGATTTTGATACCATATTGTATTACGAAAACAAAGTTAACACATCCCTAGCAGCCTGATAAAGTAATTACAGCTTACTGTTTGTATGTGTAAGGCAAACACAAAGTTATAATGTTACTAACTGCTCTCATGTTTTCAATGTCACTCAATAGATGGCACCACGATAAAATAACACACTATTGTTATTTTCTTAGCTTTGGTCGTGTTTAAGTTACTTGGTTTGGTAAGCTTTGTTTGACGGAAAAAAACCGCAATAATTAAAACGAGTATTATTATAAATTGTAATTCTTAGGGCCAGGCTTAGGTTATTCTTATTCATAAGCGTTTTTTAACAGCACTATAGTTATCAAATTATTTGTCCCTTTTCGACATACGCAATTTGTCAAAGAGCGAAAGAGACAAAACACTTTAAATCACTGTTTAAGTTAATTAAAGTTTATGAATAGGGCGGTTAATGTTTCCATAGCTGGGTCATACGATCTATCTCAGCTGATACCGGTCTCTGACTCACTCGACTTTCTCTCTATTCAGACTACTCGTATCCTACTAATATTACAAAATGCGAAAGTTTTTGAGGATGGATGTATGTATGGATGGATGGATGGATGTATGTATGGATGGATGTATGGATGTATGTTTGTTGCTCTTTCACGCAAAAACTACTGGACAGATTTGGATGAAACTTTACAGTAATGAAGGTTATACATCAGAATAACATATGAAATACATTTTATCCCGAAATTCCTGCAGAAACGGGTACAACGCGGGTTATACCGCGGGGCGCAGCTAGTAGATAATAGTTGCCCAATTGGTATTTAAAGTTGTAAGATTGGTCGGTAATTCAAGTGCATTCCGATGCGGGTAAACAATCACAACATCCGGATAGACATGACTCATGAATGCAAACTCGGTCTTAAAAGACTTCAATCATGTGAACTCTGCTTAAGTGTAGAGTATTAGTAACGTTTCCCTGTTTGATTCGGGAATAATATCTTAGAATAACATTGTGGGTAAGTCTGAGATTTACTCGTAGTTCTGAGAACTTCACACGTTTTGGTTCGGCCTTGATATCATAAAACAGAGAAGTATATAGCTGCGCCCCGCGGTGTTACCCGCGTTGTACCCATTCCCGCGGGTCAGGATAAAATGTATCCCGTGTGTTATTCTGATGTATGACCTATATTACTGTACAGTTTCATAAAAATCCGTCAAGTGGTTTTTACGTGAAAGAGTAACAAACATACATATATACATCCATGCATACATCCATCTTCACAAACTTTTGCATTTATAATATTAGTAGAATTTTAATTAGTATGTGATGTATTGTTTATAAAAATCAATGCTAAAAAAGTGCTTCATTACAGTATTAGTATGAGATATTTTGATATTTTTTTATACGAAACAGTGAATAAACTTGACTCAAAAGTCATGTAGTGGCGATAGTCGATATAATCGCCTGTATAGAAGGCCTTCAGTCGGTCTCAATACTCCGACACCAGGGTTTCACTTACCTTCTCGAAACGAATGAATGAAATGAATGAATGATCGCAAAGTTTCCATTCAGACTAAGTAAGTATATCATCGTTGTAGATACGACAAAAGCATTATATAAGAACTTAATCTATACTAGAATGTCGATCATATAACAATGTATCTAACCAAGCGAAATACAGTACGTGGAATAGTATTGCTTTCAACCAGCTGGCATACAGTGCATTCTAAATCTAATATTAGATAGAAAGAGACCTATCGGTGTAGCAACGTGAATCGTATTTTATTTACATTCTACATATCTGTAAACGATATTACTATGACAATGATTCACATTTAGATATATTGGTAGTATCACAAACATCGTACTCTAAAAACTAGTTCGTAAAATTCTGTCAAAAACAAAATCGAAAAAGCAACGCACAATATTCAGTACAAGCAGTTTTTATCTCCGTATTCTGACAAAAACGAGCGCTTTTCGATCTGATATCTTTACAAATTATGGTAATTCTTGTAATCAGATACATTTTGGGTCGTAACGCCGGGACTCTATGTAATAGGGAATAATAACAGTGTGCTGATTGTGTACCAAATATCTAGATAATCGAACGGGTGGATGGATGTTTTTGTAATGATAATATGTGGAGGTACCAAGACTATGAACAAGCATTTACAATATATTCTTTTGTAATCATTGGTGTCCAGATATCGTAAGGTCAAGTTGATAGAGAGAATTGAAAAGTATAAATGATTTGCTAATTTAAAGTTTACTATCTATTCATTAATTAATTCATTCATTCATTCATTTCGGGTAGGTCAGTGGCCAACCCTGGTGTCAGAGTTTTTAGACCGCCTAAAGGCCTCCGACATGGTCTGACGATTTAAACAATCGGACCGACGAAACATCGGACCGGCAGCACAATGTGCCCTCCGAAGCACGGTAGCGCTCAGATGGAAATGCCACTATCGGTCACCCATCCAAGTAGGGGCCGAGCTGCACGTTCCTTAACAATCGCGATGAATTAACATCGTTTAGTCAAACTATGCTACGAGTGCTACATAAGAATATCTATTATAATTAATATGAACTCGAACCAACAAACTTAAACAGCATTATTGTAGAGATTCAGATCCAGTTCAGTAAGTACGGAGTCTTGTACTACTTTCAGTTCTGTATTTAAACTTTGAAGAGTTTCCTTTTATGTAGTTTTATGGACAAACGTATTTATATTTTTGTATTTACAATCCGTAGTAGAGAATAGGAGGTGGTTATTCCATTTAATTTTCCTTATGTACTATCTTCAGAAGACTTTACCATGTTGTCAAAGTCAAAGTCAAACACTTTAAATCAGTTTTGGCCCCAAAAAGGCCCTTTTGAAAGAATCATCCATTCGGAAGAACATCAGCAGAGAATAATGGGCAAGAAACTCTGCTGGTTATTATTTATAAAGCTTATATAATTATATTTATGAATAAAGGGCTTAAAATCCTTTTTTAGAATGGTTGATTAAAAACTACTCGAATAAAGTCCATTTCTGTAGCACCAACTGCGATATTACGTCACCACACAATGTTTAGCAAACAATGCACGTACCCCTCTGTAAATTTATAACATGTGTAGGACGAATACTGAAATACTAAGTACGTAGTAATATATAGTATTTGATATTCCTTACGCCAACTACTTCTAATTAATTGAATAGACCCTTTGAAATCGGACGTTCGTGAGTGTACTATCATGTAGGTGATAACAATGTGTGATTGTACACTGTACCTCATACATGTGGTTGAACCTTTGTATACGTAGTTTATAATTTTGCCTTCAAAACCATGTTCAAATATTCATATATTAATATATCATGTACACTACAGCGGTTTATTAATTAAATTGTCAGCAGCCATACCATGACCTCTTAGCGCGATACAAATGCGGACCTAAACTAAGAGCGTTTGTCCACCGCCGCCGGCACCGGACCGGCACCGGGAACGAGATGACGGCGCCGAAGTAGCGGTAGATACATTTAGAGCGTTTTGCTTTAGCCGCGTGTCCACCGCACATCCATCATCCGAGCGCCGCGTCATATTAAACTCGGCCCGAAATAATCTCGTTCCCGGTGACGGTCCGGTGCCGGCGGCGGTGGACAAACGCTCTAATTCGCTGTCAGTTTTCGTACCATGACATCAATGAGTGACAAATTGTAGTTGCTTTGCAGATATCCTAAACTGATTCGCTATTTGTCTTGACAGCACAACCTTTGATTTGACAGCACAACCTTTGATTTTGAACTTTGTACCGTGTTTATTGTACAGTAAAGTATACAAAAGGTATTCAATACGTACTAAATTACAAATAATGGAGAAAAAATGTTGATTTTATAGGTAAGCACTAAAGAATGAAGAACAATTTCGCCCAGTTACACATGACGAAGGGGCATAAAAGAGGTTTTATTGTAGCGCTCCGGTTTTGTGGCCTCTTGTCATCTCTTCTTATACATTTCTTATGACCTTTTAAGAGATTTTTGATAGTACATCTTAAGGTATTATTTCTTTTTCTTTTAGAGGTCAAAGTCAAAGGGAAGTCATTGACAAAGAAAATATAGTACGCTCGGGTAACTGAAACTTCTAAGAGAGATATAGGGGGAGAGGTTTTATTTAATGTAGTATGAAACGTAAGTAAGAATAGTTCAAAAGGAACTTGTAAACATGAGATTCGGATATCAGATTACCTTTGCCTTTCCTAATAGTCATTAAGTTGTATAGGTCATCGAATTCTCTGAATTCTCTTTTTGATATGAACATTATTCCAGTGTGTGCAGAGGTGCGTGAAATGGAATATCATAGCTTCAAATAGACGGAAGGAAATACTTAAGTTCAATATCTACAAGTATTATGATCTCAGAATTCATTCCATATCAGTACACTATCGAATAGTGTACAATAGGAGACTTATTTCTTAAAAAATCGACGGATAATATTAGAATAATGATTTTTCAAAAATTCACGCCTCGCCTTCGGTAACTTTTCGCTATTGTTTCACAAAGTTATCCGTTGGTTATGAATCCCTAAGTTATTATTAGCTACCATATCCACTTGAAAAAGTCACCCCGTAACTGTGTCTAGTATGTATGTCACCAACATCTAACTATCTATAGTTATATTATTAGTTACGTGGAGACAATATTGATATTCTAATATTCCTCGCATATGCCGATCATGTGCGTGTATGGACGTGAATCGAACGGCCTGCAGCGGAAAGATATTGAAACGTCCGCCTTTTACTTTGCATGTTATCAAGTTGTTATTGTGCTTCTTGTGTTTTGGTATTTATTTAAGAATGGATAACATACTTGCATCTTTATATCGTCTATATCGTATCGTCTCATTATATAATAACTAGCAGCGCTCCACGGTGTTACCCGTGTTGTACCCGTTCCCGTGGGAATTTCGGGCTAAAATGTATCCCATATATAATTCTGATGTATACCTATATTACTGTAAAGTTTCATCTAAATCCGTTCAGTAGTTTTTTCGTTAAAGAGTAACAAACATACGTGCATCCTCACAAACTTTCGCATTAATAATATTAGTAGGATTCTAAAATGGTTAAAAGGAAACTATTCAATAAGCGTCGCTTCGTTTGGATTGAGTAGGTTTACACGCTACCTGGCGGCTTGTGGCTCCTAAACTCTCATGAGCTATAAATATTTGTTCGAATCCAACATTGATCATACATACAACAAGAGTGATATTGATACCGCAGTATATTCATCCAACATTTATTTATTATTTCCTCTTCCCATTAATCCGGCCATGTTTTCATTCCCTCGTCACGCGACCACTTATTTGACGCATGGCGTGACGTCGTGACAACATGACACCTGTCAACTGACTCTTTATAGCTTTTAATCATCTTTTAATGGAATTATTGTTATGATTTATTAGGTGGTATCATGTCTGCTTTATTGATAATTTTAATATCAATTTTATGTTGATTCAAATGTTTTTGATTAGCTTCTAATTTGATTAAGCACTTTAACTTTACGAATTTGATTAAATTGCTTTTCACTGACATTTGCTACAACGAGCGTTTAATAATCATTTTGCAGATAATATTCACTGTAATCAAAATACATTTCACAAAAGAAAAATTAACAAGCCAAAAGAGAAACGCGACCAAGTTTCAACATCAATTATTTTCTTTCAAACGGTAAAAAAGTTTTATTTAAAGAAAGAACTCACCGAAGACAATGACAAACGTCATTTTGACAGTTTTGATCTTCGCTTTGGGAATGATGCCGCGGCTGCTGGCCCGCCGGCTGTCCAGATCATCACTATCTGAAAACAAATGAGTGTTACGAATGTAACGCATATTGACACTGTCAAAATCTTTTAATTATGCGTTGTTGGTCAACTGAGCTCTGCCCAGATCCGCTTCGCTTCTAGGAAACGCACCTTTATGCTAGGTATGGCAAGTATACGAGAACAAGCTGTGAGTTGGCGAGTCCTCAACACAGACTGTTATATAGAGTTTTTATCAACCGACTTTAAAAAAAGGAGGTTCTCTTTTCGGCTGTATGGTTTTTATATGTTTGTTGCCTTATTTGTTATCTCCGTTGTTTATAAACCGATTTCAAAATTTATTTCTGTATATGAAAAAGTATGGGAATCGTCTCATTTTAACCGATTTACAAAAGGTGTCATACCACCTTTTTGATGTAAGATGATTTTAAAACATATCTTGAGTAAGAGTCATAGTTCAGTATAGACTATTATGAAAACTAGTGACTCCATAATTTTCAGTAAACAATGAACCGATATAAAACTCACACTCCCTATGTTCATGTCACAACCCTATTTCTATTTATCAAATTCTCTTCATTTTTCTTCTTGACTATAACTAATCCCAATATTTATCTACAGACCGCAGGACTAACTCCGTAGACCGTGTTCCGTAAGGGACCGCAGTCCAATCACGTTTCACTTAATTTGTCGCGATTTCTAGTTCACTGCTTCGTTCCTTTTCTATTAGTACAACGACGATTGTTTGAGATTTTTCTCGTGAAGATTACTTTGATACAATGTGCTAAGTTTTATTAAATTTAGTGTTGATTTCATAGTTTTACTTCGAATCACACTTACTGCAGTTACAGACGTTCAATAAATCGACACTTAATTATTTGACGTAATTTTTTATACATTAAAATATGTTAAAGTCATTAAATCTCTACTAAAGAAGCATTTGCCGTCTTTGACTTCGAGCGTTAGAACATTAGAGAAATGTTAACTGGTCTCATTTATTTTTAGGAAGTTACCCAGCTGCAAGCCACAATCACCACGATTATAATATGTCCTTTAAAAAATCAGGTGTTTTTAAACTCCTCACTGTACTGATATCTTCAGTGAGACGAGAGGCCTTTGCCCAACAGTGGGACATTACAGGCTAATACTCACTTCACTCACTCACTTTTAACCATGATTCAAATACCACCATAATTTACTTATAAGCTTGACAACAGTGTGTTCACGTAAGAGTCAATATATTTTACCTACCTAAGTATCAATATATTTGTGGTATTGTGCCATTATTTCCGATGAAGGGAATATGACTTTCCCTTCATGTTTTCGCTCGGACTGATGTTATCGGTTCCAACTCCTATTGTTTTCGACGACAGTGGTTACATTTATTTGATATGTTGAATAATATTTTTCATGTATCATGAAATGACTGCGTTGAAGCAGTTTCGTTTTGTTTATTGAATCAATGTGGATATTGGTGGATATTCGATTGCAAAATTGCATGTCGAGAATGTATACTGTTTATTTAAAGTGCTAAATACACATAGTGCGGATGTGGCCTGGTTGCGGGTCGCATGACGTTGTGTATTTGTATGAAAGGAGTCAAACTGACCCACAACCCCAATCTTAAGAAAAAAATGTTAAATATATAACTTCGAAAACTATTATTTAATTTAAGTAATTATTTTGTCAAATTAAAGTATATATTATTAGAACTAGTATAAGTATTTTAATGCTCCAACAAAATACAATTAAAGTTACTATGTGCTTTTCTGCTTTGATATTTTCAGTGTAACGAGAGACCATTGCCCAACTCAGGGACATTACAACCTTATACTGATCAACAAGCTTTAATTCCCTAATATCTCCAGTGAGACTTTTTCCCAACAGTGGGATATTACTGACTTACTATGAACATTAATAAAGACACAAGCAAAACTAAAACACTTACATTGCCTAGTGACCGTGGCTCTTCTTCCCAAAACTCTGTTACTTTTCTGCCTGATCGTGACCACTATGACACCGTAACATGCCGATATTGTGAGTGCAGGGGCGACGAACAGTGACACGAACACACTGGTCATCCATATCCTCCATTGTAACTTGCTGATACCGGACCAACATTGCGGCACACCTGGGATAATGATAGTTTAAATATTGTTGGTTGGCGATTTTTAATTGATGAGTTAAGTACTTATTATATACATTGCTGAGTGCTGCATAAGTTTCTTACTATACGTGAGTAACTATAAAAGGATTTGCTCAAAAAATTCCATGTATTTTTATTAAAATTTATATTGCGATGCCGTTTAAATTCGTTTAAAGTGCTTCATTAGATATAACATTACCATGGTCATAGCGAGACAGTACACTTATTAACAAAATTAATAATAAAAAAACATTATACAGAATTTCACAAGCCTCTATGATGTAAAAAGTTTTATCTCAAAGCTTTAGTTTCCTAATTACCTCAAAGTTAAATTAAGCAACACTCATATGCATAGGAAAGTTTGACGTTAAAAAACTGACTCAACTTCATTAACAACAGAGACAGTACTGTTAGTTTGAACACCCACGCAACATTTTCGAGACGTCATTTGGTCTGGGTACAGTCAAGAACAAAAATAGCTGAGCAGATTCAACACTAATGCAAAATTACCTGATAATATTTAAAAGTAAGAGATAACATGATAAAATAATAAACTAATTTTAAAATCTTCATTTCAATTAAATTCTCGTTAACATAATTATTTTATATTTTTCATTTTACCAACAAAACATTTTATCTGAGTTTTACCGTGATTAAACTATCTACTTTATCTATCTAATAGTAAAGGTTATTTTAATCATTACGCCGTATCAACACCATAAGACAGTTTAACATTTTGACAGCGCATACCAAACACACTGTGCCACACTGTTTAAAAATGTTTGTCCACTACACAATCATATTTGACTCTGACTGTACAAAAGTCTCGGTAGATGAGAAAACACAATTGGTTGTTTTACAATGTGTTTCGTATCATCACTCGGACGGTTATGAAAATGTTTTCAAGATTGAGTTTTGTCTTTATTCTAAGATAATGGGATGCGGTGAATGTCATATTATTTTTATGTTCTAGAACTTCTGGGAAGCTTTATGGTTATTTATTTAGTTAAAAACTCGATTCTCGTTTGTTTCCATTCTAATTTGACTATATCGTTCGTCTAATTTTCTGTCTACTAACTTCCATCTCCTAATTTAGGAGTGGCTGCAATTATCTCTTGCTGAATGCAGCCGACTACCGTATTCAGTCACTGCAGTCAGCGTATGGTTCATACGACATGCAATGGCGACGGGTCGACATGTAATTGCTCTTTAAAGATTTTTTTATATTGTTGTCTGAATTTGTCAAATATTCGTGTAAATTCTAGTTAGATCCAATATTTGCCAAGCTATAAAACCTTGTTCTTTATATTGTGATTCAGGACAAGATGGATATCTTTTGAAATTCTAATCAAATTTGTTAAAAAACGTGTTGTATTTTATCTAAAAGAAAACAATAAGCAAACAGCTGAGTGCCTAATCAAACAACTTAACTCAATTTGTAGTCTGTTTTCGAAAAGAAAATAAACTAAGCCAATATATGAAAATCGAGTTTCAATTCACAGTTGAAGGGTCAGACGAAAGAAAAAAGAAAAATTTAAGACGTGTGATAGCTCCAGATAACGAGCTTATACTTTGACTTTGACAGGGTTCCAAGGGTGAACCTCTAATGTTTGCTCTTGGAACCATGTCACAAACCTTCAACTTAGAATTAAGGTTAAGTGCATGATTGAACACCGTTTGATGTAAATTAGAACTTTCTCAGTTGAGTTTGTTTTTGCTTTCATAGTTAATCGACTAAAAAGACGCTGTTCACACATTATTTTTTATGTGTGATATTTATTTATGTTATGAAAAACTTTACCCTTAAAAGTAAGCTATACCAATGAACACAAAGGGAGGAGTAAGAAAAGATAATCTACTGAGTTAAAGTCAGGTATAAAAAAGCAGCCGATAGTGGAAACTCTATCTGAGTGCTACATCGAAGGGCACGTAAAATTGTTTGCCCGGTTAGACCATGTCGGAGGCCTTTAGGCTCTTATAAACTCTCGAATGCGTCGTCATTGAATTCGCAGTTCGTCGTTTTAGACTCGCTCATATTCAACTACAGTTTATATACGAGTATGTTAATAAAGTAAGTTCTAGTAGAATAGCGGCCAACCCTGGCCCTGGTGTCGGAGTTTTTAGACCACCTAAAGGCCTCCAATATGATCTGACGATTGATACAGCCAGGACCAACAATTTAACGTATGTTTTTTTATGTCAATACATACATTTCAAATAATAGTTTGAATTCCCTTGAAGATATTGTCCAGTACTTTCAGAAAGTTAAAGTTGATTCTATTATATTAATTACCTTCTACGTTGGCTTCGTCAAATAATATAAGCATCGGCACGCAGAACAGGAAGCTGACAAGCCATGCGCCCATTATGAGAGCACGAGCTCTTCGCCCTGCGGAGAATAAGGTTAATTTATTTTTATTTATTTATTTAGTGTTAGGAGGTCCAACAGCTATTTAATGGTTACTTATTAAATAAAGTCATTGGTTTATAGTGAAACCGCGCGGTGGTTCCACCCACAATCTCATAGATGGCGCTAGTGTGAAAAATTCATAGATTTCGCTATATTTTCCCAGATTTATTGGAGTCACGTACATTTTGTTAGGCGGAGAAAAAATCTTCCCCTTAATTGGGTATTTGATTTTTTTAAAATTTGAATTTGAGAGATGAAATTAAGTAAAATAACTAAAATTATGATCAAAACTGAAATCAGAATCAAAATCGTTTAATAAATAAAGAAATTATAAACTCTGAAATATTCTCTCCTGTCTGATGCTGTCCCTTTCTTGCAAAACGATTTTTTGTATGCGACGTCTATGGCGCTCTAACATTGTGACGTCACGCTAGTAGTAGTGCTATCTAATCAGCAACTTTGACCGCTTGTAACTCTCGAAATAATAACGATATAAAAAAACGGATTTTAGTTTCTTACACGTGATAACAAGATAAGTTAATAGGAAGAATAAAAAAAAACATTCAAATACCCAATTAATTTGTATAGATTTCTAGTACCATTAGCATATTTTTATTTTTATTACTAGCTGTGCCCCGCGGTTTCACCCGCAGCGCCCCCGTTCCCGTGGGAATTTTGAGATTTTTATTCCTTATTTTTCTTATAAAAACCTTGTCCTTACAATAAGGAACACATTAAAAAAAGAATCATCCAATTTGGTGCAGTTGTTCTGAAGTTATGCGCTTACCAACACATTTTGCGATTCATTTTTATATAATAGATTAGTAAATATTTACAGGACAAATTCACACAGTAAATTAGACCCAAAACACAGTGTTCTATATTTTGTGCTCAAACTAAGCTCTAAGCTTGTATTATGGAATCCAACAAACTAATGCATTACAAACATAAACACTTTATATACTAGTGTTGTTTTCATGTCTATGAATTATATAAATTAAAATAAACGAGGCAAATATAAACCACATCTGTCTAATACCAAACCACGGCTATAAATTACTTCTAGATCATTAACCTAAAAAAATTGAATAATTTATAAAGATTTTATTTTGTAAACATATTTTTATTGCTCAAATTCTCCGTAAGTTTTCCCCATAATAGTTGGTGATTCGATAATTATACTTGAAACAATGCCAAAATATATTTCCATGGCATTTCGCTCGACAATTGTCTGTTTTTTATATTTTATGGCGTCTAACTGAGAATATTTACAGGACCATAAAATTTTAGTGGCGAAAGAGAACATCGTTATTGTTTTTATGGACATGATTATTTGAGTTCTGGGCAATATATTATGGAGAAGGGTTATAATATGAGTTTCTGCGATTAGTTCTTTACTAATAATAAAAAGAGGTAAATTATGTCACACGATACCTACTCATTAACAAATCTGTCTATACTTATATAATATCGCGTTTGAGGTCACCAACCCTCATTAGCAAGCGTGGTGATTATGCGTAAATATCTTCAGTGGCATGAGAGGCCTTTGCCCACCTGTGGGCAATTACAGGCATACACTTTACTTTACTGTTCTAACATAATAAACCAGAAGAGTTCGTTTTTTTGTTGTTTTGTTTGTTTCAACGCACTGATCTCAGAAACTAACAATCAGATGTGAATAATTATTTTTGTAATGAATAGTCACATACAACGGGAAAGTTATAAACTATTTTTTAAACGTAAAAACCTATATGAAATGAATACAAAAAGGTTTTTCAAATCTGACGGAAATTAGCACTTTCAAACAAATTAAAACAAAGTCTTTAACATTTTCATGGACTTGCTGTACACGTAATCTACTCACAGCTGCCTGTGAAGTTCATAGGATGGGTGATCGCGTCGCATCTGTCCACGCTGAGGGCTACCAAGACGTATGTGGAGGAATACGTTACGACACCCTGGAACAAAAGCAATGTATCAATTAACTTCAAAATGATTGAAGTCAAAGTATGTTTATAGGAAAATAATGTCTCACTTATCGATTATTATTCCTTATTTCTTGATTTTTGCTGAGTTTGCATTGGATTGTAATGAACGTGGCCGTGAAATAAGTATTTTAGTGCTATGGACAAATTATGAACAAACAAAAATTATGCATTAATTTGTAAAATTATGCGTTAATTTGTAAAATGATGCGTTAATTTGTAAAATGATGCGTTAATTTGTAAAATGATGCGTTAATTTGTAAAATGATGCGTTAATATGTAAAATGATGCGTTAATTTGTAAATGGTTTTTACAATTCACAATCCGTCGACAGTTTACAATCTTATTAGTTCAATAAATCAACGTTGTTAACAATTTTCCGGCGATATTAATGCATTGTTCTTACAAAACTGTAGTCACTTAGCAACGTCTTACCTGTAAATACTTCATCATTTTACAAGTAATAGAGCCCGCTAACCAGGTGATCGTTATCCTCTGAATTAAATCTGGCAACACGCTTATCAGTCCAACAAGCAAATCTGAAAGAGAAATCATTCAATCAGTTTCCGAGAACAGACTGTTTCAAAAGATTCTCAACATAAGTTCAATGTTAATAACTTGGAATGGATTGACGTAACATATTCCAAGAAATTGTGACCATCTGTTATTGTATAATTTCAAATGGAAAATCTGAAGACGAACTTATCACACAACTTACACTTCTTTTCAAAAAAAGTTATAGAAACTATTAACGTAAAGAATTTATATAAATTCTGAGTAACAAGAAAAAATAGGAGTAATAAAGTGTATGAAAAGTTGTTTAGTGGTTTAGAAGGAAACTTTTCGGAGCAGTTTTTATCAGGATTTTTGTTGGTAAAATACTAGAAATTGAATTTTGTTGTATCTTTGAGTTATAAAACATTACGTACTACGAGTACAAGTTTATCATCAAATATTTTTGTGCCCACGTCTTATGCTTACCGCATTGAAGGTTCAATTGCAATAAGTCGTTCGATTAAAGTATTATTCGTAACTGTTGCACGCGGCGAACTAGCTACAGCAATGACACCCTAAAGTCTATATAGTCGAGTTTATGAAGATGTTTAGGGTTACCTGCAATAGCCAGCTGCATTATGAAGAAGTTCATCCGACTCTTCCGTGATTTGGTCAGGAGCAGAGCCAGCACTACTGTCGCGTTTCCAGCCACGATAGCAACCAGCAGCGCCCAAAGGATTGCTAGTTGTGCAGACTGTTGGAGATAAGAAGAAAAAGCAGCATTTAAACTTGATTACATTAAAAACTAAAAATGTTATAATTCCAGATTCAAAATGCCATTGATTGATTTGCAGAAGACATTATTTAGGAACCAAATGGGTATTATTATTTCGATGTATTTGTTCTTTTTTGCAGTTGGTTCCTTATTTACTAACAAAATTATTTGATTTATGTGGAAATATATACATGACATGACTAACTATTAACTTATGATAATGATATATGAACTAGAATAATAGGTATATCGCAAGGGTAATTAGGTTTTGGGTCACGTAATGCTACATTATTACATACTCGTTCTTTAACTATAGGTAATACTAGGTAATATACAAACGAGGTAATATAATAAATAATTACCCCAAGAACCAACCAACCAAATAACATTTCACACACCAATTTCCTTCAAATATGAGTCACTCAGTTCCAACCATTAACCATTTTTCCCGTAGCTTAGTATTCAAATTATTTTTCTCGCCGTGACATTATTACACGAGAATTCATAATGTGCCTGAATCTCAGACAAAGAAACGTACTCTACTCATACTATAGGATATTGTATTTTGTACATGAAACACACGATTGTACTTAAATAAAGGACTAAGATATGTGTGATGTTAAAATGAGTTACGTTTAAAATGTTGTACTCTGTTTCAACCGACTTGACAACCGAAGCCAGAGGATTTTCTATTCGGTTTATATTGTTTGTTTAAAGAGATTATAAAAGTATCAAAATAAGGAACATCTACTTAATGCAATTACTGCAAACTCATATAATGCTTTGTGATCGTTTAAAGCGCAAAGCACACATAGTGCGGGTGCGGGTCGCGAGACGTTGTATTCCTTGTATTAGGCCTGAAACTCCGTTAAGCTGGCACTCGCGCGGCTTCATACAAAAGTGTTACGTCCGGACGCCCGCGCGGGTCCCCGCGAGGTTGCACTTTTGTATGAGACCGCGCGGGTGCCCGCTTGTGGACGGGGCCCGTGTGTGTCACGCAATGGTTGCCCGTCCGGACTCCCGATTAATGCATTTTCAGGCCTTAGTATGGTCGGTGTCACACTGGCTTGCTGCGAGATACAAGGAATACATCATCACGCGATCCGCACCCGGCTCGCAGCCGCAATATATGAGCCTTGCGCTTAAATTATTTCAGTCACTGGTTAGTAACCTTTTTTGTAACACAGATGTGTCTTATATTTTTACATCAAATAGGTACGTATCTGCAAAAATACCTACCTATAGGTAGCAGATAGCAAAGACAAAATATAAGTAAGTATAACTGAGTTCTCTCTTGCATAATCAACTGCTTTCCAATACTGTCTCGGGATTGGCACTGACAATACCATGACTTACAGATGAGCTGTTTATGCATCAGTTGATTGGTACATGATCTAGCTTGTATTATGATCGTGTACGATATAATACAATGCATAACTTTAATAAGTATATACCTTCTATATGAATTCCATTATCACATTTCATAACTATTATAACCTCATTCCTCGAGTTGTACTTACTTGCAGCATACTTAATTTCTATGCTGATCGTTATTTGTGCTAACATCAACAGCATAGCAATTGCTCAAAACAGCAAAGCAGCACCCTCAGAGATATCAATTGATTCTTTATAAGAGGTTAATGAGAGAAACTACATTAATTCGTTAATTATCAATTTAATTAACTTTTTGGACAAGACAACTTGAAAATTTTTTTTTTTTTTCTTTAACCTATATCGTCCCACTGCTGGGCAAAGGTCTCCCCCAAACTCTTCCATCTTTCCCTGTCTTTCCCTGTTCTTGAACTAATAATGAAATTCCTATTCGATACTGGATTCAAGCGAAAGCATAGGGGAGAGGCCTTTGCCCAGCAGTGGCTAAAATAATTGATTGTTTTATTACCTTGTCACACATCACTGTAGGATATGACTTTGAAATGTTAAATAGGATGACATTATATTCGGTCTTCGTACCCTATCAATGTATACTTTCCATGGATACTTTCCTAATGCAAACTTTGACCTTATTTTCAGGACACGATCGATATTGGTATTCATAAATGAACTGCTGCTTTATAAAGTAGGGAACTCTCAATGTATTTGATACATTATCATTTTAATGTCCTACTAATATTACAAATGCGAAAGTTTGTGAGGATGATGTATGTATGTTTGTTACACTTTCACGCAAAAACTACTGAACGGATCTGGATGTAATTTTACAGTAATATAGGCATCAGAATAACACATAGGATACATTTTATCCCGAAATTCCCGCGAGAACGGGTACGACGCGGGTAATACTGCTTGGCGCGGCTAGTGTAATAATATAAGTTGAAGTTTGATTTTTGATCTTTTGTTTGTTTTAACACGCTAATCTCATAAAGCAATAATTCTTTTTGTAAGGTATAACTACATTCAACACAAAGGTTATAGATAATTTTTCATCCAAAAATTCTCACAGGAATGACCACAACGCGGGTCACTCCGCGAGGCGTTGCTAGTACGTGCATAAGTTTTATAAAATTGACTCCCTAATAGAGAGATGTAATTATCTGAAGATGTAAATCTATCCGATACTCTATCTTTCGGTATCACCAGTTAATTGAGTAAGATATTGTAAAGCACGAGTCTAGACTAGAGGAGGGCTTCTAATCTCGTTCCAAGAATTTACGTGAAAAACGATTTAATAGACTCTTAGAGAATCTTTTAATTATTTTTTAGTGGATTCCTTTGTGATTTAGTTTATAATGGTAGCAATTAAATACTTATTAAAATTGTCTTGTAATGTTTATGTATTTGTAAAAAATATATAAGTAAATTGTATATTTTTGACGAAAATAGTATAGGTATATGATTATTATAGTGGTACGAGATCACTTTGAGTGAGATTACAAACGACTTGTCGACATAGTAAACGTATTCACACGGGTTTGTTCGCGGTATAAAGTTTACAAAGCAAGTAATTACTTACTTTTTATTTCCCAACGTTTCGAGGGGATTGCACCACTGGTGGTGCGAAACCCGTGTGAATACGTTTACTATGTGTACAAATCGAGAAAGTTTAAAAAAAACTAATACTTGTCGACAAATATTACGAGTAGTACCTATATTAAAAGGGAGACTTTCAAACAGCGTATTTTTAGTCGTACAATGTCAATGCTGACCAATAACCATTTTTTTAAAGTTTTTTAATGATTAGATCGTGTTAAACTCGCATTAAAGAACCCGTTACCTGATAGAAGTAGAACTTGTCGAAGGTCGAGTTTGTAGTGAAGTTCCATGATTCAGAGGAGTTCAGCTCGTAGAGACTGCAGTTCAGACAGTCCTCTTCCATGTTCTGTTCTTCACATTTTGTCGTCAATACATCTGAGGACAAGACAAACGACAGTAAAAATTGTGAAATCAAACACAACACAACTCATTTCGAATTGAAAATACGTTTACGGATACACTTCGCTTTTATTTTACATTTTTATTTGACGTTGCGGCTTCTTTACAGAATTGCTAGTTTCATTTCAATTCAAAATTTAAAATATGAAATCTCGAGCTATAAATGGTGTAACTAACACGAATTTATTTTGTGTATATATATATATATTATACGGGACCGTATAGCGTTAGAATATATAACGTATTTATTAAAATATCCGACGTTTCGAGCAAATTACCCCACTTGTAGACACTCACGTGACGATGGGTAGTCATGCATTACCCCCTTTCGTTTCATAATGACTGCACATCGTGTGATTTTAAAAACTGTGCTAGCTTTTTCAATTATAATGAATAATAATAAATACACCCGGACAAAATCACATACGGTTAATTATAAACCCAAACTGAGCCCAAAGCTTTATTCAAGTTATTATTTAATTTAACTGATACTACTGTATATACATACACGCATACTTTATAAGAATATAAAATGATTGACACCCAGACATCGTCGCTAACCACTATGTCTGCACATATTGTTGACTCCGGGCGGAAATCGAACAAGCACCCCCGCCACAGTAAGCGCTCTCACATGCCGGTATCAACGGGCTTTTCAAATTATCAACATGATAGAACAGCAAACATTATAATATCCGTTAGTCTCTAACCACATAAATTATCGGTTTTCGTTACACGGATGGGTAGGCAAACAATTAACATTTGGTAATAAAGTGGCATGCAGTATAATGAAATATGCGCGCAGTTTGACAACGTTAGTTTAACCTATATGTTTCCATACCATGAGATTCCATCGTTTTACTCGTAGTTCAGTTAACGTAAGATGTTGCCATATTCACAAATTTAATATTTGAATTTTAGGCTATATGGGCTACAGATGATGCAGTCACCCTGGCTAAGTTCTGGGATGGTTTAATTAGTGCTAGTGACACGCAAAGAAGAAGGTTATATAAATAATTTTAAACTGATATAACATAATCTTTATTAATAATATCACGCCATTAATCCTATGTATTTTTTTACGTAACCTCGCTATCCCACTGCTGGGCAAAGGTCTCCCCCAATTCTTTCCATTTATCTCTTTCCATAGCCAACTCCTTCCAATCCTTTATAAAATCGTCCAGCTCTTTCCGCCATCGAGTCGGAGGCCGACCTGGGGGCCTGCGGGCATGATTTATTAATTTCCAAAATCATTATTAAACATCGAACTTTACCACCAAACTAGCAACACCTCACGGTTTTACCCACGTTGTGCCCGTTCCCGTGGGAATTTCGGGATGAGAAATAGCCTAAAATCTTTCCGTTAAATGGGGCTATCCATTATAAAAAGAAATATTCAAATCGAATTGGTAAATATAAACAAACAAAATAAAACGCTTTAACTTTATAACATTAGTATAAATATACATCAATTACCAATATATTGATAGCTATATAATACTTTGCCATAACCAGAGTCATGTAGGTAACATTGAAGATATAACACAGGTATTCCAAATTTCAATATTCTAGTTTAATTACACCCGTTTTGGCAATAAGGTTGGAAGTTTAGCTTTCGCCCCGTTCACTGCAGCTGGTGTTTACTAAATCTGCATAATTATGAAATAGTTCCATAGTTTTTCTAACATTTAGCATATTTTTGCAAGCGCTTGTGGAACTTAGAAAATATTTAGAATATGTACTTATTTTAATAGATACGTTATGCAACGCAATATGTAATGTATAATGAGTGCAAATCGTGTGGGTTTAAAAGAAAACTTTAGTGATGTTCTAAATTCATACTACATTGAACGAGTGACCAAATAATTTACTGATGATTGGATTACTGATGATAACCATAGTTGTGGTTTATGCGGTTGATAATAAATAAATTTCAATTTATTAAGCAGTACTAAGCAGTATTTTGGACGCTTTTGAATTAGTGTCCAATAAGAGGAATATTATGATGTGAACAAAGCACGGTAGCCCTTTGTAAAGTCTACAGACATAGACCATAGTATCAACAGTCTTTTTTGAACTTACGCGATTTTTAATTGAGATGATAATTATAGAAGAACAGTCAGCAGAAAAACCCATTAGCTTTACCCAGTCTGATGGACTAGTTTTGGTATAGGAGTGTTAATAACCTAAGTAAGTTTGTCGCGCTAACATGACAACTGCAATCTAACTACCAATTATGAATAGAGCAACTAAATTTAAGCTCTGTACTCTATTTTTATTGGATTGGCACAAAATGTGGACCAATGTTGTCAATTTCCCAGCCGAAGACGATTGCTCCTGAAGAGGAAAAAGGTTTAGTAATTTTATTTTATTCTTACCCTATCTCTAAAACTTTTTCCTCTTCAGAAGCAATCGTCTTCGGCTGGAAAAATGACGACATTTTATCACATTTTGTGCCAATCCAAAAAAATAGATTATACATAACTGCATCTAGATGACTTTCAAGTTTCAAAGCATTTATCTACAGCTTGACAAAAACCAACGCTCAAGAAGTCTATTAGTTCCCAATAACGAAGCAGCTGTGACATAGCTTTAAAACTTTCTTATCGACAAATCCAAGGCGCGAACAAATTCAATCAGATCCCGCCAACCAACTTCGAACAAAGAAAATAGCCGTTATAAAATCGGCATTTAATCAACACGCAGGTGTACCAAAAATGATTTCTCACATAGCCTTTATTCCCATTGAGTAAAGTTTAATTTCCTGTGACAGGTATTGATCCTGCGGTGGTTCGTGGCCTGTGATCAATCAATTGGGCAATTCAATTGGTATCTGAGAAAGTGATCTAATTTATCAAATTTTATCCACAAAAGCTTATTTCAGTGCGTTTCGGAAGCAGGTGCGATAACCTATCGTGATTTATTGAGGGAATTAATTTACATTGTTAAAAGACGATTAATATTTGGATGACTTTAATCTAGCAGTGAGTTTCTGGAGGCTTAGAAGTCCATATATTTAAACTTCGTCAAAAGAGGGGTTATAAAGTTTACCGTCGATGTCTCTGTGTATTAAGTTTGTTATTGTATGTGTCTGTGTCTGTATACTGTCAGTGGTTTGTGGCATCGTAGCTGTCAAATGGCTGGACCGATTTTGATGCAGATTTTTTAATTTGAAAGATAATTTCGTTGAGGTGGTTCTTAGTTTTGTTTGGTAAAAATCGATGTAGCCGTTTTTACGTTTTTAACTTGTATATCCTCTCAACTGGCACTCCTCATTTAAAAAATATGGCGCGTCTGGCAGAGCCTTGGCAAGTAGGCCCCGTGATATCGGCGCGCGCCAATGTTTTATGTAATTTCTCAAAATTTTGTAGAGAAGTTATATATGATATTTACGTCTATGAAAATGTACTGAAATGAACTATCTAACTGCAAAATAATTATTGCAACTCAAATTTGTACAATATTGTCAATTCAAGCTTAAATTTGAGAGAAAGTAGAGTCAGAATTCAACTTAAACGTCTCCTTAGCTACAGGAGTATTTGTAAGATCAATGCAGAACACACATTAACTCAGCTCTATCTCATCTCATACATAAACCGATAATCTAAATCTGGCACGTTACCAGTAATTTAACGCTCCGTTACCGTACCGCAAAGTGTCATCGTACGTGCCAACTTTAATTAATCGACCTCTATTCATTATAAATGGAACTAAAACAACAAAAATCTGTTAAGTGAGTGAATATCCGGATTTACTCACCTGACCTATACAAACAAAGAGCAATGTAAACAATTATCAATCAATATTGTTTACTCAATATAGATTGTGTAATGGTTACTGTGAACCTTCCTGTTATATTGGGTTAAGTTTCATGTACATATTAAGCTGAGCGTCCGTCGAGGGCTGTATTGTGGTTGCGGCACGAAGCCTCTGATAGGCTGCCACCTGACAGAAGTACGCGGCAGATAGCTCTAATTTACCGACCCAATCATAGGTTTTGATGGAGAATATCTGTTAATCTGCAGCAATCAGAACTGTGTGTTGTCAGACTGTAGCCAATCAGAGACTTCGTGCCGCAACTGCAATTACGCCTTCCAACTACGCGCATCTTTACTATTGAGGGCCGAAATTGCGTTAGGCGGGTGCCCGCGCGGTTTCATACAAAAGTGAACCGTCGCGTGCGCCCGCTTAACGCAAGTGTATTGAATTGTAACTAACTAGACAGTTGAAAATTTCACGGATGATGTATTTCTATTGCCGCTATAACAACAAATACTAAAAATAAAATAAAACAAATTCAAGGGGAGCTTCCATACAACAAACGTGATTTATTGACGTTTTTTAAAGTACGGAACCCTCCGTGCGTGAGTCCGACTCGCACTTGGCTGGTTTTTTCATTTTCATTTTTTAATATAGAAATATGTTTATAATAAACCCTAAGCAAGATAATATTAATATATTAACTATAAGTACTTCTACAAATACAATTCCAAAAGTAACCCAATCATTATTCACATACTATCTGAAAGGATTCCAAAGATCTTTTCATTACTTAAAATAAACTACGAACATGTAAGACCGTAGTACAAGTAAACAAACAAAAACCATCCAAAATCAATAGAAGAGTAATTGGGGTATTTGTCGTAAGCCCTCTTAATCAAGCAGGCACAATTTAACCACAGATAAACTAAAGCGACGGAGAAATGGAGATATAAAACTAACCGATCTCCCTCAAGGGAGGTAAGAAGGTAAGACAATTAAATGTACTTAATATAAGCATTGTTTTGCTGACTCTAAGTCCAAGATTTATTGGCACGGAAGAAAAGTGGAAATAGCCAAGATAATTCGGTCGATAACTCTTTTGTTATTTATGTGAGTACATAACGATGTCTCTGTTACAAGAGCTTTAAATCTAAGTGTTGTGGCATTGGTTGTGGGTTTTGATAATTTGTAATATTATTTACTTTTGTTTGTCTTATGAACAAACGTCAGTTTACAAGCAAAAGAAGTTTTTAATCTATAGTATAAAAATGAATCGCTGAATCTGTAGTTAAGCGCATAACTTCAGAAGGACTGCACCAAATTGGATGATTCTTTTTTTAATGTGTTCCTTATTGTCAGGACAAGGTTTATATATAAGAAAAATAAGGAATAAAAATCTCAAAATTCTCACGGGAACGGGGGCGCTGCGGGTGAAACCGCGGGGCACAGCTAGTCCCGAATAAAGAGGGGCTGTTTTAAAGTTTGACGATGCTCTTGTGGGTGTGTGTCTATCTTTCTGTCTTTGTCATCGTAGTTCCAAAACGGATGGACCGATTTTGTTGTGTTTTTTTTTCATTTGGAAGCCAGTCCTTGTGGTATTTGGTAAAAACCGGTACAGACGTTAATTTTTGTTACTGTAGGGGTTTTTAAATTGACTTTTAGCCATTTTAGCTATTCGTCAACACGCAGTGGCGCCTTAAAGTCTTAATCATAAGTCATAACTAAGTAGGAGCCGTTGACCTACGGATAATTTAAAAATTAAAAGCATTTTAATATCGGTGTAAACACACGAAACAAATGATATAGATCGCAGTTATTTAAAAGTAAAGCGTTTAAATATGCAGTCCAATAAAAGACATCTAAATTCCATCGTACCTACCTCAAAGGTTATCGTCACCTATTAAAATGCAACTCACTCGCAAAGATTAAATCTTGATTCTAATTTAATCCCGTTTTAAATTGAACCTAATAATACGTCGTGTACACGCTTGAGCTCAAACACAATTATTTCTTACAAGTTGTAATTGTTAAGAATATGACACACACGCGAATAAAACGCGAGCTTTAAGATGTTACGAAACCTCAATGAAGAATAATGGTTTATGTTGATGAAGTATTCCTGTGTACACTGCACCATTTATTTACTCATGTGGCTTCTAAGTAGTATAATTACGAAATGACATTTGATGACATTTTCTCTTAATCTATATACATATAATAAAACCATGTGCCCAAAAGCTGCTTATACGATGTTATTGATTTTATATTTTCAAAAACTACTCAACGGATTTTAATGCGATCTTAAACATACATAGACATTCAAGAGAAAGATTTGAGACTACTTTTCATGTCAAAATTCCCACAGCAACGGGTACAACCTGGGTAAATCCGCAGGGCAATAAGTACTTTTCAATAAAAAAATTAAAATGTCTATAACTTTACTAAAACCTTCTCATCTCATTTAAACAGGATTTAAAACAGAAGTTAAAACCTCGAACATGACAGAATTAAATTATTAAAATCCGCTCGAAACCGGCTAAAAGTCCTCGCATTAATTTTTAGTTAAACATGCATGACAAACCGCAGGGTAACAGCCGCAGCTAATTCGCATGTGAGCACTCAGGCGACTATTTTAGTTCACATTTCCATAATCATGCACACCCACTATTAGAAAACATTGTGGAGTGATAATTTTAGCAGTCTTTTGAATATTTTAGCTTCAGTTAATTTTCTTAGATCCCTTTAAAATGAGTTTAGCAAAAGTGTAAATTATAGTTTACAGCATAAATAAAGCTGTTATATTTTAGAAACGGTTAAATGGAAATAGTCTGTTCTATATTTTAGCCTTTACTCTTTTTAAAGTGTAAGAAACTACGCAGTCTAACGCCCTTACTTAAAGTCGTCTTATGCTTCCTTAGTAGACATTTATTTAATACATGATTTTGACATGTAATGTCAAAATCATGTATTAAATGAAAACGTGTCAATTTCGTTGACGTTGTCATACACATTTATCGCCATAGAAAAATTATGATTACCTTCTATGCTTCGTAAGGACGAAGCATAGAAGGTAATCATAATTGAATTTTTCTAAAATGAACAAAATAATTTGTTCATTTATTATTTATAGCAGAAATTAATGTTACATTAATTTCTGCTATAAATAATAAATGAACAAATTATTTTGTCTCTCTTTATATTCTGTCGTTTATCTGTACCGCTTTCATCAAACTGTAGAACCAATTTTGATGATGTTATTGTAAAATATTTTGGGAATGAGGTACTTATTGTTCTAATATTTCTATGGAAACAAACACTTTGTATTACCAGAGGGAACCAGCTATTCTTATGTTATAAGGCACATGTCAAGCAAAACAATGAAGGTGATTAATAAGAGAAAAAACGTTAACATATCTAAGTGTTAGGAATCTGTTATGAAGTTAAAAGCTAAATCCATCAATGCCATGATCAGAATATTTTCAATGAAGGCTCAAAGATTAATGGAAGAAATATGAGTATAATAATCTTTATTTTATAAATAAAGTAGAAGAAAACAGATTTGGTTGGACATGTTCGTAGGTTTATGTATGAATATTTATGTCTCTTTTTCTATCTATCTCTCTCTGGCTATTGTACTTGTAGGTGCAGTTTGCCTTTTTAATTTCATCAATTTTCACTCAACATTGCTCTATCATCAACGTCGTGATCGGAAATCTTGCAGTTTTAGATACTACATAAAATCAGTTTTCACTGTCGTAGAAGTTTTTCTACTTCATCATGATACTTTTTCCTACATTTTGATATCCGTCGCTGGCGAGTTCGATTTCCAAGTGATTTTTTTTCATTGTCTATGTTTGATGAACAACGCTTTCACAAAACTGATCGATCTCCCAGTGACATCTACACTATCGGAAAAATGTTAGCGGATTTTACTTGAAAACTACTTTTCGACTATTGCGTTTGACTGTGAGTTCGCGAGGATTTGTCTAGGCAACTACGGAAGAGCGATGTACTTAGCAACTATATGCTTTAAAGTTTGCCAATTTGCAGCTTATTTAATTGCTTAATAATACCGGCGTACAGAAATATAAAATCAAGGTTGTTTCGATCTAAATCTGCTCAAAGTAGCAGACTTGGATGCAGTGGCTGCAGCTCCCGACAGTGATAAAGTGCAACATGCTTTGATACTAAAGCTAATATGGTGGCAAGGGAGACTGACAACACTTATCTCATTTGAGTCTTAGAGAGCGTATATAATCAAGATACTATGTTGATGTACCTTATATTATACTAAACCTACGTGTATACTCGTATCACTACATATTATAAAATAAAGTCCCCGGCCGCGTCTGTCTGTCTGTTCGTGATAAACTCAAAAACTGCAGCACGGATTCGGACGCGGTTTTTTAAAATAAATAGAGTGATTCAAGAGGAAGGTTTATATGTATAAAAATTCCCGAAATTCCCACGGGGACGGGCACAATGTAGGTAAAACCGCGGGGCGCTGCTAGTAATTGTAATATTTAGTTACAACACGTATATGGCCTTATGAAATACGTGATAATAATGTTTCTTCCTAATTCCTATCACCACAGAACACACTGTTTGCTGTTTGTAGAAGTGTTAGAGTAAGGACTCACGAAGCGGAAGTCGGATTTCTAACCTCCCCCCCCCCCCCCGCTGTCCACGCGCGGTGGCCCGCCAACCGACCCGCGACCGCGACCGCGACCCGCGCCCGCCGGTACAAGATGACCGCTGGAGCAGCGGGACCCGCAAACAATCGCACACGCCGCGGGCGTAAAACGCGTCGTGAAATGTGCTTTAATTTTTTACATAAATATCTGTATTCTACAAAGGCTGCGGGCCCGCAACCGCGGCGGGCACGGGTGAAAACCGCTTCGTGAGTCCTTAGCCTTAAGTAGTTACTAAGTTACGCATGTTGTGGCACATATAGAGAGTGCATTTAGGTGTTTAATTTAGTGCTAAGTTTTATTTATACTTTTAATGTACCTCTCACTGGTTGTCCTCAAATAAATAAATAAATAAACTGTGATCATTAAACAAATATTTACCGTAAATACAGTGCTTTTAACAAGTACTTAAATTCATTAGTCGCTTATCTCCAACTACTTCAGAACAGATTTGAAACTAAGCAAAACTTTACCGAAAACATTTCTTAAACTTTTCTCAGAGCTTAATTTTTACACTGTTTATTCTCTAAGGAAATCAGTTATAAAAGCCTTTTCAGCTGTAAAGTTAACAGTTCATGTTTTTAATGTTCATTTGAACAAGGAGTCGGATTATTCACTTGTGCGAACTTGTAATAGATTGATCGTTTGGAAATTAATTTCAAATTGCAGCTCTTACGGGATTTTGACTTATATCTTTGAATTTGTTTTGTTTCTTCGAGCAAATTTTGAAGATTAAAATTTACTTTGGAATTTCACATTTTAAGTAATGTTTTGTTTTACTATAATTATTTTTGTTCTACTACAAGGCAAAGACCTCCCTTCCTTCTTTCCACGTTGGTCAGGCAATTTTGCGCTTATCTATTGGAACACTAAACTGAAAAAATAAAAACATTGCGTTTACAGATTCTACTTGACACTATCACTATTCATTTTAATGCCTTTACCGTTAGTAAAGGGCTCTATAGCACTGACATTTCTTGCTTAAACATAAATCAATTTTAGCTCCCTATCTCCGAGTGCTCTACACTAGATATTTGTCATACGAGCACCGAATGCGACTTTAACTCGCGATTATTATTCAAGTCATGCTTACCGAAAGAGCCCGAAAATAGCCGAATATTTCCGAATGCTTCCCAATGTTTCCGCCTTTTAAAATCCTTCAGTGCACGACTGCAATAACTTTTGTTTAATACGCGCTTTAATACTTTGTTTAATACTTTGAGGACATTCCTAGTACCTTTCAAAGCCACGTTAGTTTAGTTCTTGGGTGTGTCCCTAACATTTTGTAGAGTCGTAAAGTTTTTGTGTGAATCAAACGGTTTCTAAACGAGTAAAGAGTGTTTGGGTTTTAAGCTGCCAGTAGCTGTAATGTTCTATTAAGTATACATACGGTTAGAATAAATAAAGTTTTTGGGTGCATGTTTTAAAATTATAGTTACCTACAAATAAGATGTAAAAAAACTTAGAAGAAATATAACCACGTACTTGAAATAGCTGTAAGTCAATTGTTGCTAGCTAATTTTAGAAATTGCTAAAAATGTAGTCTGAAATAAAATTCTTGGAAAGGATATACACACATCAACACTGTCTAGGGATATTAGATTTTTATTTTCTTTTTTTTGGTTTTCAGAAAAACTACTCAGAATTAGGAAAAAGTTTATATGTGGGATTAAACCTCCTTGTTCCATTTTCAAACTGACATTGAAAAAAAAACTAAAACTTATTAAAACAAAAGAAAACGCGGGAACACGCATTTGATTCAGTTAGCAGTGCTAGTTTTGTGTTGAGATTTGTTTAGAAAAACATTAATTAACTAACGCTATCAATTGTTTTAGTGATTTTTACTGTTTGTGTCATCTCGTTGGTGCCATGCAACGTCGACATTTGACGAGAGACGAGATGATAAGAGCGGTAGGAATGTTGGAAGCTGGCGCTATCCAAAACGTTGTTGCGGAGACTCTAGGCACCAGCCAGAATGTGATATCAAGGCTCTGGTAACGTTATCGTGATACTGGAGAAGTGGCGGAACGGCATGCTGGCAGAATTCGGGTGACCACCCCTAGAGAGGACCGTTTTCTCCAAAATACCGCCAGGAGAGAACCTACTCTGACGGGAATGGAAATGGTACAGAGGCTCCAACAGGAACATCAGCTGTTGGTTAGCGACCAAACAGTCAGAAGAAGGCTACATGAAGCTAATCTTCATTCTCGCAGGCCAATTCGTGTTCCTGCTTTGCGACGTGGCAATCGCGGAAGGCGACTATTGTGGGCCCATGAACACGTGTTATGGGATAATGAACAATGGTCGACAGTGCTCTTTACGGATGAGTCTCGGTTTGGATTTCATCCAGATTCGCGAAGAACACGCGTTTGGAGAGTTCCAGGCAGGGAAAGCCGTCTCCGGCATCCACAAGAGGTTCATTCGTACCAAGCAGGAACGATCATGGTATGGGCGGGAATTCGTATAGGCGCGCGAACCGATCTCGTTTTTGTAAGAGGCAACATGAATGCTCAGAAATACCGTGATGAGGTGGTGGAACCTGTCATTATTCCGCATAGGGTGCAAATCGGCCACCAATTCGTACTCATGCATGATAATGCCCGTCCACACACGGCGAGGCCGGTATCAGCCGCCCTTCAAGACAACAACGTCACGGTAATGAGATGGCCTGCGCAGTCGCCCGATATGAATCCCATCGAACATGCGTGGGACATGTTGCAGCGAAGGGCTATGCACGCCCTCCCTCCAAATCTGGCCACAGAAGAGCAACTTTTCCTGCACCTGCAACGAACCTGGGAACGCATACCACAGCAAGACATCGACACCTTAATTCACAGTATGAATAACCGATGCCGAACTCTAATTAACGTGAGGGGTGGCAACACTGATTATTAAGAGTTAAAAAGTCTAACTTTCTGTTGTTATTTTTATAATTATTAATTTTATTAATTAATTTCACTCGCAGACTTAGCACCATTTTTAGTCTCTATGTTATTTTTTTTTTTTTAAATATTTGATTATCTAAAATGTTTTTTATTTATTTAATTAAGTTGGTCATTAACTGTGGTTTCATTCCATATATACTTCTCTGAACAAAATATTTATAGTTTATCAAAAAATTTAAGAAATACAAAATATCCCTAGACAGTGTTGATGAGTGTACATACAGGATACCACAAGCTATAATGAAGAGCTTAATGTAATCCAAATAGACGCAGGAATACAATTTAAGGATAAGAAGAAGAATTTGAGACTTCAATACGCAATAAGCAAGCGTGGTGATTACGCGTTATCCTTCTCCTCTGTACTGATATCTTCAGTGATTTATAATCTTTTACCCTGCAGTAGGGCACTCCATTTTACTTCAATTTTTAATATTAGAATTTTACCGTACAATTTTTCAAAGTAGAACTTGCTTTGAACTAGGTTTATGAGCCGACAAATTGGATTTTCATACGCTCTAAACTTATTCTCTTAGAGATGACACCCTGGATATTTTACTTGATATTGTACTAGCCCGCGTTGCACCCGTTCCTTTGGTAATTTCGGGATAAAATCATACATAATAAACCTTCCTCTTAAATCACTCTATCTATTTTAAAAAACCGGATCAAAATCCGTTGCGTAGTTTTAAAGATCTATAAGCATACATATGGACAGACAGCGGAAAGCGACTTTGTTTTTTACTGTGATTCTGTGCACTATTATATAGGACAGTAACAACTACCTACTAATAATACACTCTCTGTTTAGTATCTTTGTATTTACATAATATAGGTATTACATATATCGCGTTACTTTTATTTATATTGCTTTTGTCGCCGTAGAATAATATTTTTATCTTATCTCATTAATAAATAGGAATATTTATCTTGTCAGCTTGTACACTTTGCCAAAAAACCTACAATGTGATCGTTCCTACAACTACAGTTGATAAGCCATTTAGGGTGGAACAATAAATCTATTTGGTACAAACCTGTTTGTACAAATTTGTAATTTATAGTGCATCAAATAGAACACTATTTAAAATGAACGTCATTTATTTTTTAATATACTATTTAGAGCGTTTCCACATTATCCGATCCGATATCGGTGTCGGACGCCAATCCGATATCGGGGTAAGTCAAATGTATGAAATATGTTCCGATATCGGGCCGGACAATATGAAAGACAGGTACTTATTTCATACATTTTACTTAACCCCGATATCGGATCGGCGTCCGACACCGATATCGGATCGGATAATGTGAAAACGCTCTTAGGCGTTGAATAAAATTAAGAATTCATGTGCAATCGGACACTTTCTCAAAATGTAGTCGCCTTCTAACATTCCTACCACATCTATACTAATATTATAAAGCTGAAGAGTTTGTTTTGTTTGTTTGTTTGTTTGTTTGTTTGTTTAAACGCGCTAATCTCAGAAACTACTGAACCGATTTGAATAATTCTTTCACTGTTAGATAGTCTATTTATCGAGGAAGGCTATAGGCTACATTTTATCCCGGATTTCCTACGGGAACGGGCACAACGCGGGTAAAACCGCGGGGCGCTGCTAGTTATTCATAAACACTCTTTAAATAAAACACTGTTTTAGTGTTCTGCCTCTTTTGCACTTTGGTAAATAGCGTATGTCAGAATGGGACAAACAATTTGTCAGCTAAAATGCTAAAAATACTTTTTTAAGTTTTAGTTTAATAGGGCGTTATCAGCAATTAGGAGCTAATACTCAATATCTATCTAGAACAAGTTAAAGTAATATTTTTTCGTGAAGAATTATTGCTAGTCCCTCGGACAATAAAAGCTCAATGGCTACCGGGTAATTTCCCTCCAATAAACCGATCATGTCATAAATTAGGATCGTAGGTACTTATTGTCACCGAGCGCTTTGTTTTATGTAATGCGGTCTGTAACTGTATTCAATAATAAACTTTCTTTCAATGTGATAAGCTTTAGATTCAATTACCTTTTTCTTTTTTAGAATTAATTAGCTTAAAATACAATTCAATTTTGAACCGATATGATAAAATTTGGTTCTGTATTTGACCCGTGCGGTATGATAGTTTGCTTGTCAGCGGTTTTTTCAGAAAGTGCTTATCTGATTTGGACACACGATAATTTAAACTTGATTGACACGTTAAACTTATAACACTTCTCTTTGTTCGTTAGTCGTTAAAGCAACATTTGAACCAAGAGACAAATAAAATGTTCTAGTATTATTTGTAACTTATTTTTACCTGTAACTGAAAGATAAGTTATCAAAGAAGAGCCTTCATTGTCGTTGGTAGGACTCAAACAATTCTTAAACAATAAAGATAAAATTGAGTTTTCTCACAAGATTGAATTCCGTTGGTATCCTTTGAAAATTTACTTAGATTTTCTCAGAATTTGTATTTAATAGATTTACTCCGATTTTATGTGTCTTGATAGTTGAAATAAATTGCGGTGATTTACTTCGAGTCTCAAAATTAAGTCTTAAAATTCTAATTACTATTTTTTTGCAATATTTTTGTCTAGATATTTTAGTTCTAATGGTATCTTTTAAATTTGACACTGACAAGCAATTACGACGTAAAGTAAAACAATTAAACAGGCCCTCGTACATACTAATAACGTTGGTATACAAACATAGCAAGCCTTTGACAGAACCACAGAATAACCAATAATATGTATAGGGGAAAATCATAATTTGATTCGTGTGCTTTCAGCGTAACTCTTAAACGAATACCTTTCAGGTTTTCAGCGACTTGTTGACTCTTCAAAGACTTGTTGATAAATAACTGGATTATAAATAATTGGTATTCATTGTTGTGCAATTTGTGTATGGAAGTTTGCTTTTCTTTTCATTATTTTAACTCTTATAGGCTTATTAATAAACTCTCTATAAGTAAGACTAAGTTATACAATGTTTTATCTGTTTTGCTCTTTGGGTAAAGTGAATGTCGGAAAGAGACAAACCATTTCCCCTACGGCTATTTCTTGTTAAGTCAACACAATAAACTTACTTTACTCTTTCAGAAAATGAAACTTAATTAGTTGCTACTGTATATGGCAAGCAATTAACACGACTTGAGCTGAATTTTAATAGGCAACACTGTCATTTAATTTAGTTTGTAGAAAATAATATGTGCAGTCATTTGTTATTTGTAAAAATGTGTATACCAAGCCTGACTCTATTTAAGTTACTTTTTTAATACCGAATTAAGTATTCTGTACTCTTTACCTGCTAGTCTCATTACCTGCCTAGAATATATTTTAGCTGTGAGATTTTAAGAACCATAACACTAGGAATAAGGGTTTCGTTTTTGCCATTTGCATGGATGCAAATCACATACACATACGTGGACCGAAAGTGGCTAACTGTCAAAGTAGCAGATGGTACCCATACAAAAATAATCAAAATTTTTTTTTGTAATCTTTTTTATTACTAACATTTACATTCAAAGGTCTCATATAAATATTTTCACGTTTTATTTAACCAAATAAGAATATTTTTCTAACAACATTTTCTGAAGTAAATTGGTTTGTTTTCGAACGTCTTCAAGAGTAATAAATAAGCTGTGATACCCGTAAGTAAGGTGATTATTTATAACGTGAAAACAGCTGGAGTGTATTTTCCAGATGTGGATACATCACAACGAAATCAAATATTATTATGATACCTACGGACTGTGAACATAATCTAAGTAATAACTACATTACTTGATAGATAATATTGTACAAATTGCCTACATTGCAGAAACGTTTTCCCTACAAAAACTAAAACTCTTCACCTTTATTATATTAGTATCAATTAACCAATAGTCACTCTTATTACTACCATACTAGAGATAAAAAGAAATCTCGTCTTTTAAATTCTACTACCAGAAAAACTGTCCCTGGAAAATCGTAGTACAGTAACAAAAATGGAATTAGATCTAATAATGTTCAATTATACACATTGTGTTGTAAAAGAGAAGCCTTATATAATAGCATGGCATTTCGCGGGAAAGCATAGGCTTTAAAATGGTCAAATTATACAATTGGGCTTCTTTCTCGCACTTGGAGAAAACAGTAACACAAACGCAAGGAGTGTATAACTCCTTTGGGCCTGATTATAAGATTAGCCCGAGTTCAACTTAAGTAAGGTAATTTCATTTAATCCAGTGCTTACTATAGTCCTGTACGATTGCAATCACATTTTCTCCAACCATTTCAAATAGAAAATCGGTTGAAAGAATTAAGTTGTATGCGAACTTGTTTTAAATAAAAATAGCGAAAGAAAAAAAAACAATATTTTCAGCAAAACCTTATCAAATGTAAGAAAGTAGGTAACGACTACTATCCGTAGAAAGTAACCGGGACTGACGGCTTAACGTGCCCTCCGAAACACGGAATCATCTTACTTTTCGGGCAATCAGGTGATTCAGCCTGCAATACCCTAACCAAACTGAGGGCAGTCTCACAAAGAGATTTTTGTGGGATATTGTGTCCCCACCGGGAATCGAACCCGGAACCTCCGGATCGTGAGCCGAACGCTCAAACCACAAGACCACGGAGGCTGTTAAAGTAAGTAGGCACGATACTATTTTTTATTTTATATTTTTAAAGTTTCATATTAAAAAGCTGCCTTTAAAGTTACACGTATCTTAAAAGTCCTTTTCGATAGCGCCCAGACAGTAACTGCCGACCGCAAGCAGCAGTGCGAAAATATACGTAAAAGCTTTAAAAAATAAAAACAATCTAACCAGTGAGTTCCAGAAATTAAAAAGTTCTTTCAAACAAATTCTTCAGCATAACATCAACTTATTTATTTGTATAGTGTCCAAACAGCCCCATGTCTTGCACTGTGGTGGATATGTGGAGGGCAAATAACAGTGCGATAGACCCAGGTCTAAATTTGGCCAGCCAAATTTTGGTCTAAACATATTACTTTTATAAAATCATCTCGACGCGAGAAGAAAAAGAAGATTGGTATAGTAGATAAACGCTCCTTTTCCACCGTTTTATCTTTCTAGTAATTTGTTTTCTTTAATCGGGACTAGACTTCTCAATTGTCACCGTTATTACCGTTTATAAAATGTCTATCAACTGATATTACAATGTTTTTTAAATGCAATTTTGTCCCTTCGTATTTGAAACAAGCTTTTGTTCAGCAAAGCTTTTACAAATCCATAGCGCATATTGCAGTGTTGAAGATACAATATTAGAATATCTGCTGTATATCGAGTTCTTTCTTGAGTTACCTTTTCATGAAAACAATTTAATAACTTTAATATACTAGATAATGCCGAGCAGTGGCATATTGTTGGTAAGAGAATATTATAAAATAATGATCATTTTAAAGATAAATACGTAATTATCATTGATTAAAATTGATAATCTTTTAATTATTATATTAACTATACACATAATAAGATCAGATACCTATGTATTTGCTACTAATAATTTTAATTACTTGAGGTGAATAAACCTTAACTTAAATACCTATTGAACTTAAGGGTATTAAATTAATAACCTAAGCGAGCATATTAAAACTAAACGAGCGATAAGTTCATAAGTAAAATATTGCCACTAAGGTAAACCCCATTAAGGTATTACACGTAAATATTTCAGTAGAAATATATAACCATAACTGTATCGACAACACACCTAAGAGTTGAGGAATTAACTTTATGACGTGTGTGTTACCGTGTTTTACGACTGTAAATGGTATATTGCTGTTGTACGTAAGTGGCTAATTAATAGCTTTCAATAAAGACCAAGGTTTATTTACTTGACTCACTGTTTGGAAAAATATTGCTGGGTATTTCACTCGTTTGTTGTGATAAAGGAAAGTACGAGCGGACGAATGTGGTTGGGTTTTAATGTTAAAGAGTTCACCCTTAGAATTACCGTTTCTTAGAAAGTGGATTTAAGAAATGTAAGCTTATTAAAGTTTATGATTTTAATATTTCTTTATTGGTATTTGCATCATTTTCTCTGGTCGATATCCAGGGATCTTATTCACATCGCGATGTAAAAAAGCTTACACTTAACAAGAAAAGATGGAAAAGTTTGCAGGTACTAAACATTTTGCATAGCCTTTCTGCACTTACCTGAATACTTTTTATGGGAACCAGAATGAAAAATGCACATTATAGCGTGTATAAATAGTTAATTCATTAAATACTTACCTATCCTTACATGTACAAAAACTTAATTTTTCCCTTTTGGTTATGTAAATAGGTAATGAAACTGAAAAAAATAGCTTAAGCACGTCCTAACTTGCAACTAGCCTCTTGCATGATGCAAGTCGCTAGTCAACCCGTGAGTGTTCCTTACGAGTTCACAAGCATAGCACCTGCTTACAAAATATTTAGAAATTGGCGTTATTTTATCAAATTAGGTTTATCAGGCTTAAGGCACAAATCCCGAGCAGTGAACCGCACGTCTTAGAAATAGGAACGTTTTTCTTTTCAGTAAGTATATGGGTCATAATCCTCAAGACCGCAGGCAAAATTGGAAAACATTTTTACGGTTATATACTGAAGTAACTCAATTCACACGTTTTATGATTCCGACAAACGTATAAACTGTTGCCGCCGACTTTAATCGCTTAGATTTTTGACCGAAATTTCGAATGCTGGGAAATAAAAATGTTGACGAAATTCTATTAACTAGGACAAGACATGACATATGAGAGACAAAGTATCCAATATCCATGTATATTTTTTGTTTTCTATTGGCAAATCTTATTTAATTATGATTGCTAGTATATTATAGCGATACGTCTTGGGAAGTCAACTTAAAAATGAGCTACATTTTGAAAATGTAATACATTTTGAAACAAGAGTCCAATACCCAGATACTTTACAAAGTAATCTAATAAAACTGGACACACAAAGTAGCAAAAACTCATATAAAATTAAGATTCCTAAACATTCATACTTTGGAGGAAATTTTCACTTATTATGAACATTTATCCCTTTATTAAGATTCCAGAAAGTAATATATTTCGGTGAATAGTAAAGGATCCCATGAAAAACTGAGGAAGTAACGCGGAGGCATTTTAGTAGGATTTGGCGAAACGCCAAACATCCATAATTATGTCCTATATTGACGATGTTGTTGTATCCTGTAAACCATGTTTCAGTATATTGTCGTGCTGTTTTTTCAGTAAAACCGCTTCCTTCCTTCTGTTTACTTGATCAGACACGAAATTTAATTTGAAAAATTATTTTTAATATAATAAAATAAGGCACAAAGTTAACAAGGCGTCAAGGGAATAAAACAGAACAACCTATTTGTAGATATTTACTGTGGGACGTTTTGGTAAAAAGTATACTCTCACAAGTATATTATTATTAGTGCTGGTTGTAGTTTTCAGACATGTGCTTGCTCTCCAGAAAGGATTTTGCTCAAACCAACCATGCTGTCGATACTTCAGACAAATTTGATAGAATATTGTAGCGGACCATGATTTAGCTATAGCCCCATTCGCATTAGTATTTTGAAATGAAAAGTAGCCTATAAACTACGTAAAGCTACTTTTTGTGTACCTAAATATTTATCTCACTTTCCGCGTGCAACATAAAAAACATCCGTATAATCGTTTACACAGATAAACTGAAGTGTAACTTATAAATTGAGTATTGAAATACTTAAACAAATTATTAATTCCCCATTGCACACAATATCTTAATTACAAACTCACTGAACTTTAAGTAGGACATCATTCAAAAGTTGTACATGTATGATCATTTGTTAAGTCGCATATATTTGTACAGTTCACTGAACACACACAAAGTAGGGTAAGGGCCTCAGAGAGAACATAAAATGCAAATGACAAGAGAAATGACAAAGAAAGTTAACACTGACCTGTTGTAAATTGTGTTTTCAGTCCTGTGAGTAAGAAGATATAAGTGTGCTTTTTGATCTAGTATGCAAAATAGTCGACAGTCCCATAGCTCAAACCCCTAAAGCAACCTAGTAATTTTCATTCGAAATTCGAACTCCTTTCACAGTTCAACTAATTTCCTTTATGAAGTACTGGTAACTCCATTGAGAGAGAAGCTTTTGCTTTTGGTCTGCTTCTGCATTAGGATTTTATAGGACTGATTTAAAGTGGGTACTGATCGACGTTATGAGGCGTAAGGTAACAACACCGAGCCTCGAGCATGTTTTCACAGCCAATAAGAGTTGCTCTTTGCTCGCTGCAAACGCCGTGCCTCCCCATACTCACTGCACGAACGCTTACTGTGTAACACGCTACATTACGCCCTGTAATGTTGCCTTCGGTCTGGACCCACCTTTACGTTTTACAACTGTAAAAGCAATTGTTATCCACTTAACGTTCGTTTAATTTGGGCGAGTTCAAAAGAACGTAAGCGACTGAACGAGTAATCAAACATTTGTGATGCATTATCAATGAAATTGGATATAACACTATAACTTTATTTTTATATACAATTTCAAAATGCATCATTCGGTCTTTTATGATTTTATTAGTAAAATCCTCAAACTGATATACCAAACCATAGTCAGTTGCATAGTAATAAGTAATACTACGACGGTAACGCAGCAGTATCTCTGCCAAGACAATAAAGCCTTGTTTTTAGGGTGCCGTCGCCAAACAAACTGTAATAGTTCCGCTATTTCTGTCTGTCTGTTCATGCCAGTCGGTTTGTATTGCTCTTTGACTGCGAAACTGTATTAAATCGAAATTTCACTCAACTTTGCAAGTAATAAAATGTACTTCATTTTTAATGGATAGCAGATAGCAGGGCCCCGCTGTTTTAGCCGAGTTTTGGCCGGTCCCATGAGAATTTTGGGATGAAAAGTAGCCTATATCCTTTCCGTTGAATGTGGCTATCTATTACAAAAAGAATTCCCAAGATATGATCAACATACACGCAAACAAACAATTTCACTTTTACCTCATATTAGTTTTGATGCATACCAACTGGTATTAGAAACTTTATTGATTTTCCACTTATGCCCTGATTGTAGTTGTCTAGGATAGAAAGGTATTGTGTGTCATGTAAAACTCCACTGCCAGACAAAGGCCTGTCTTCTTCTTCATCGAGTAGACGGTCAACTTGACCAACCCTGGTGTCAGAGTTATTGAGCCGCCAAAGGCCTAAAAGGCCTGTTACATCTTGCTGAAAATTTACACAGTGAACAGAACTTATCATAAAGACTATGCTAGACAATCTACATTAAAATAAAGTCAACAAACTAATGAGGTTGTTAAGAAAACAAGGCCATTATTTTGCAAGGAGATTATTTTTTTGTAATGTTAACTAAATCATATTTTTAAAGACGTTATATTTTTATTTAAAACACTCAAATTAAGGAGGAAAACATTGTTAATTTGTATGTCCAAGTGGAATATTAAAAGATAATTGAAGGTCATAATGAGTTTCTTTAAATTGTTTTCTGTATCTTGACGTGTTTATATAAATCGTAGATACATTATTTCTGAAGGCTCGTTATTAAATGAGATACCTCTAGGGCACAGTTTTGGAAAGACTATACGTATATGCTGACTGTCTATATTTGCTGACTGACTGACTGACTTAGATATCAACGCACAGCCAAAATACGTACCTAGAAACTTGAGATTTGGTACAGGGGATCCTTTTACGAAGTAAGTAAAATCTAAGAAAGGATTTTGAGAAATTCAACCTCTAACAGGGGATGGCCCTTTCACCAGGGAGTAGTTATTGCGTATAGTATTTACACCATGACGGAGTGACCAATCTTCCGCGTGGTGTGACCGCTATTTTTTAACTTTAAGCACGAAAATTTTTAATTAGCGCTAGCCTTAGCCCAGCGTCATACTTTCCTACCCACTCAGAGACGGCCATTTAATCGACAGTTAACTAAGAGTTCATACATTACATGTTAAAATGACTCATTAAATCTTTACTAAGGAACCTCTGACGTCTCTGAGTATGAGCGTTAACAACACTTTCGTAGTTAAAAGGCTAGCCTACATTGACTCGACACAAATTCTGATCATCACACCCCTTCTACGAATACACCATTATACTCCGATAAAAGGTACTTACATTCACATCATTTACTGAATGTAATAATTCAAAGTAACCTTTTCTGCCAATGATTGATAGCCGAACGATATGATTGGCTATTACGTGGGACTTGATCAATGATTTCAAAGAGTTGGCATATAAGCGATGTGTAAATCGTTTTGTGAGGTAGAAAACCCCGTGTAAATACGCAAACGTTTCTATTATAATCTTTTTAAAATGATCCTTTTTAACCCTGAAATCGGATCGTGTTTGTGATGTAAACAACCATTCTTCATAAGGGTGTAATTAGGCAAGGTAAACCGCCACATGCGACATTCGTTGACAACCAGATTTTAAAAGACTTAGGGCAGATTAAAGAAGCATTCTTAATTTGATATAGCACCCAATGCTTGATAAACAAATGACGTTCGTTTTTGTGTTTTATTTCATGCACTATTCAATACAATTTTGAACGAACAGCTTTTGTTTCTTAAACTCATTTAGGTACTAAACATATTTAAGAGTTCGTGTAAGACGCTCTTAAAGTCGTGCTTTAGTGCAAATTGTAGCTGTCAAGGCATTATGCATGCGGGGGCTCACCTAGTCTAATTGCGCCCTTATATTGATTTGAACCTGCAGTAGGTACTTTTAAACTTCATCGATGTACTGATATTTTCAACATTTTCTGTTTTACTCCTTTTAAATTGTCTTCTCAAATCGCAACTCAGTTGTAGAAATTGTGTGACATAAAGATACTCGTAGTGCAACATCAGAAATTCTTTGGATTGTGTTCATCGGGCTTATCTAGACTTTTATTAATAGTCGGTTATAAGAACGTCGCATTCCACGTCTTCAGTTCTTTTTAACTTTGCGATGTATCATTATAGAAAATGTCTTTCAGGTTTCTTACTTTGTATTGTTCCTTTGTTCAGTAGAAGAGCTATTAGTTGTATGTTTCTTTGTTGTAAACTTGTTAACAAGATACACATAGTGCGGCTTCGGCCGGGTGCGGTTCGAGTGCGGGCCATGTGCGGGACGCGTGAAGTTATATTCCTTGTATTAGAAGCGTCATACTGGCCCCCTAAAGGTGAACGGCTGAAACCTTTGATGCAAATACCAGGAATACCCGCACTATGTGTCTTCCGCTTAAGAGAGTGCCCCATAGACGATCGGGGCCCTCGTCTCCGGCGAGCCTTCAGAGTGGAACCCATGGGGGCCCGCAAGACACAAAGCCCTGCCCTGGCTTACCTTCACCGGCCGGCCGGTAGAAGAACAGTAGAAGAACGGTTGCCTCTAGTGAGCTATAGTTTTTAAATATAATTGTTTTCCTAAAAGCGGCTCTTATCATTAATTTTTAGTATCCATATTTAGTTTTTTATTTCCATCATATTTTTTTTGTATTGCATTAAGATAAATTCCAATTACAAGATAAGATATTCTAATAAACTGAAGGGCAGGGCAGGTCGCAAGTTAGTACATACTTTACATCTTATGAGGAGCTTTGCCCTCCACCACGGACGCTTATGAGCTTGATAACATGGAATGATGAAATTAGTTTTCGTTTAACCTCAATTTCTTCTATGACTAGAAGATAGCATTCAAACAAGATTGGTTTCTGTTAGTACATTAATTACATTGTTGTATACTGATGTACATAAGTGAGAGGCCTTTGTCCAGCAGTGGGACACTACAGGCTAAAACTTTACTTTACTTAACGTTAATGATATCATTGAAATGGATTACTTATAGTCATTAATATAAGTATACATGTTATAGGTATACATATAATTTAGATGTATTATTTTTGCCTTTTATTATATAGCCGTACATTAAGAAATTGAATAGTACATACCCAATTTAATTTAGTTTAGATTTTACGATAGGTTAAACGTTGAAGAAATAAGAAAAATGTACAATAATTTATTAAGTACCGAAATAGTAATCGAAAAAATGGTGGTTGATGTAATTACCACGATCTTTACCCTAGGAGATAAACCAAAAGCTGTTTTCTTTCTCAACAAAGTTAGGGTTAATTTATGCAATATTTTCTAAGGAAGTTAAATAGACAAACTCTAGCTCCCACAAAGACACCCAAAAGTATAATCACATGACAAACTTTTAGACTAAAATGCAAATTAGTTTCATGTACAAATAGTCTTAACTTTGTAACTTACAAAATTCGCCGCAACTTCTTTTGAAACTCCGGCAAAGTTATCGTCACTTCACTACACATTTATTAACCACTTATGCCATTAATGGTTTCGAATTTCGAATATAACGATAATCGAATAATGTTCGAAAATTAAAAGTTATAGTCTATGCTATTAGTTTTTATGGCAATGGCAAAGTTTTATTAACCGCGAGTGTTGTGTCGCGACAACCGCCCCATTCGGTAGTCGGCATCAGTATGAAAGCTAGAAAGCTCGCGACGGGATGAGTCGCGCTGTGGCCATATTTATTTATTGTGATCCTTAACTTTTCGTGTTCAGTGTACGTAAGTGATTTGTTATATGTTTACGGCTTAATTGAAAGGAAAACTCTTTACATTTTGTATGTGCAAAACAAATGGTAGTGGTCGAAAAATTAATTACCTCTTTTTTACGTATTTATGGGCCTTGTTTCAATCGTTAGACCATGTCGGAGGTCTTTAGGCGGTCTAAATACTCCTACCAAGTGTGGTCCCTAGTGTGGTGACTGACTTACTCAGCTTTCTCTTTTACTATGATTTAAGTTACTTGGAACCCATGAAATATTAGCATTTACGCTAAATAAATTGACGCAACGGTAATCGAATAATACAAATACGAACGTTAACCAACGACTCAGATTCTATTTTAATTGGTGGGCAAAAGCATTTCTATCTGAACACTGCGTGTATCATTTTTACCTATTTCTGAGGCAAAATAGATTCCAGAGTGAGATTTGGTTTTAAATATTTTTTGTAAAGCTTTGTTCATATTGGCAGAGTTTACACGCAGCCTCCACCATTAATCTTAAAACAACTTGTCAAATCTATAGCTAATTTTTATAACGTAAATATATCTTATAACGTATTCCATCGACGTCGTAACGGATATCAATTCCAAGTATAAACACAGCCGGTTTATAGGCCCTTATCGTTATAACCAAGTAATTAACTTCAGAGTTTCGCACAATGGGCTGATTTTAGACGATTTTACGCCAAAATTAGACCTTTATCTCAATTGACAGGCTTTGACAGCACTTCCTGATTAAGATGACGTTTTGGAAACAGAAGTTCGTTTCTGGTTTATTGGGATGAGTATTAAAAAAAATGTTTGAAGTTTACTTTCGGTTTTGCTTCGGATTCGTTTGGATTTTAATTTCGTGTAGGTCAGTGGTCAACCCTAGTGTTGGAGTTTTTAGACCATCTAAAGGCCTCCAACATGGCCTGACGTTTTAAATAACGTGGCAGCTTAACGTGCCCTACAAGCACGGTAGCACTCAGGTAGAAATGCAACTAAATTTTCGTTTAGATGAAAACAATGTTTTAGAAGAAATTTTAAGGTTAGTAAGAGTGATGAAGCCTCTTCTTATCTCACTGTTGTAGCGCTTTGGTGTCGTTTGACTAAGCTATGCGATGTTAAGCAACGCAAAGACCTCTACTTTGATGGGTGAAGACATTTCTATCTGAGCGCTACCGAGCTTCGGAGGGCACGTGAAATTGTCAGTCCCTGTTGTTATAATCGTCAGACCATGTTGCAGGCGTGTAAGGGGTATAAAACTTCTAATCTAAATAAAGGGGTAAATAATTGATGTTTTATGTTATGTAAGTTTTAAGTTTTATTGCTATATGTAAGTTCGAATAGGTATTCGATCTTACTTTTAGCACATTATACTCACTGTAATTTCAGATATCACTTACCTATCTTTCATGGCCATTACACTGGAACAGATCAAGAAAATCCCTTGTAAAGAGTGATAATGATAAGGGAATATTTCATATACACCTTCTTCTCCCTTTGGTAAGTCAAAAGACCTAGGCTGATAGGCCTTATTATTACTAACACGTCTGACCGTTTCAAAAACAAGGACAAAATTTTCATTCATGTTCTCACACAGAAAAAAAACTTTTATGAACATAGTACAACATACTTGTAAATTACAAAGTAAATAAATAAACAAATTAAGCATTCCTCTTTCTAATTTATGAACTAAAGTAAAAAGCAATTAAATTTCCCCCACAATAACTAGCATTTAATCGTTCATTATTTCGATACCACAAAGGTAGAGTCTCCATAGTGAAGCTTCGTAGAGTTGGCAGTAACAAATTACTGGATCCGTTCCGTGATGGGAGGTCAGGTAAACAGAATTTATGGTCTATCAACGGTGTCATTCACCTGAAATTCCGCATTTTAAACTTAATTTCAAATGTTTAAACTTGTTCCAGTATACTGACTGGGATAAACAGGAAAAGGCAAGGAATGTAAACCTATTACTTTTATGTTTGTTTTATTTTATATTTATGTGTTTTATTTTATATTTCTGGGCTTTATATATTTTTTATATTCTAAAATTAAATTCGGAATTAACTTCGAAGTAGACCCCGACAAGATGGCGGAAAGCACTGGAGGACTTTGAAAAGAGTGGGGCTTAGTGGCAAAAGAATTAGGGGAGACCTTTGCCCAGCAGTGGAAAACTAAAGGTTAAATGAAATTAAATGTTTTCCTATGGCAAACAGCACAAACATGGTGTATATAATTTGACTCTGTGTGGATATTTCCAGAGGATTTACTTATCACCGAAGGAGATAATCCTATTTTTAATTGCATTGTAGTCTCGCAGCTTACAGAATTAAATGTCTAGGTTGAGATGGCAGCAGCACAACATATGGTGTTTTATATTTTGTGACAAAAGAAAGAAATATGACAAGAAGGGCCATATTAATAAACGCGTATTAATGCATGCGCAATTTTCCGAAGAGCAATACAGACAAAACACTGTATAATAGTGTTTAAGTTACAGAGCGGTAAATAATTACTTACTTCCTAGAGCACAATAAAAATATCCTGCTTCGTATGTTCAGATCAAAAACATAACATGTGTATAAAAATCAAAAACGTCCTAAATATTATATTTTTATTTATATTAAATCTAGACCAGAGTACTGAACGTAATATTGGATAACTTTACAAGAAATCGTTGTTTGTATTTAAAAATGTTAGCGCAGACATCTCATTGACAATATCAAGAAAACGTAATTGAATTATTCAGTAAAAAGTCGGTTGGAATTTCAAAAGAAAATCGTTGAATTATCTCGTGGTCTCGAATTACTTTAAAGTTGAGGATTCCCTGGAGTTTTTGTAGAAAACACTTTCATTTAAAGGTGCATTTAGACCGAACGAAAAGAGCATAGAGCACCAAAGTTCTGAAATCTCAACTAGCAAGAATGACCATAAAAGTCTCTAGAAAAAGACAGACATCAAATAGAGTGACGAACAAATGTTCTGTCACACCAAATTTGAAGGAGCTAACTTCAAATGAGCATTTGCTCGTTTAGTGTAAACGCACCTTTTGACAAAATAAATCTCGTCTAGGAGAAAATGTTACCGACTCTGATTCATATAACAAATGTGCGAATACATAATTTATTAAGACTTTTAAATTATTGAGGTAGTTTATGATCTACCACGTAAGTTATTAGACGTTAGTGCCAATTTTATAGAACGAACGCCATTTTGATTTAGAGGTTTCGTTTGTACGATATTTAACTGATAAAAGAACCCAGATTAATGATGGTAAATTGAATTATTCTTATTTATAATCTTACTTAAACACTATTTGTGTAGTAGTCACAATTATTTTATATTTATTGATTTGTTTATTTTTAAATAATCTGCCATATTTACCGTTTTATTCAAAAAGGCTTTTTACTTAAACACTGTTACGTCATAGTGTTTTGTCTCTTTTGCCTATTAGAAAATAGCGTATGTCGGAAAAGGACAAACCATTTTGAAAGCTAAAATACTGTTAATTACCGTTTATAATAAGGCTTAGTATAAAAAATTCATCATAAGTAATCAGTATGGCGGCGAATTTTGGTACTTTTGCAACAATGCATATCAATAAAAGCAACTATTTGCTGACCGCTAAATAACACTGGAAAATCTCAATACTTTATTATTTCTGTATCTTCAATTTTTTTTATTTATTTACTAGCTGTAACTGTGAATATAAAGTGACGTCATCAAATTGCAGAGTAAAGACAGTAAAGTAAGTTCAACTGTAACAATACAGTTTTATTACTATCGATTTCAACTTTTATTGCTCCCGTCAAATGCGAGAAGAATTTTCGTTTTGTATAAATAAAGGTTGCCTTTTAAACAGACTCTGAAAGGCTTTTTAATGTGAACGGTTTGTGTCTTTCAAATCGTATGTTTTCGATTTCACAGACTGTTTGTTAACTCCTCGAACGATTTAAATGACGTTGTCATGATATATTATTAAAATACACACATATTATTATTTAATGAAAAAAGAACCGTTCGTTTCACAGAAAAAAAAACAAGAATGGATTACTAATGAACTGCGGCGATTTTCTTCAAAATCAATGTAACCATACATATGCAAAACTTATAATTGAACCGGCATAAATATTTCTTGAACGAAAAAATAGCCTATCACTACACAAATCACAAACATACAAGATAAAGTAAAAACTATCTTTTGATAGTAAAACATGACTTAAACTACTTTTTGTAAGCAAAATCTATTTTCCTCTCCCAAAAACATCATTGCTTCTACAAACCTAGCCTCATTTCTATCGACAAAAACATTCTACGTCACTCCGATAAATCTCTATTGGTTAACAAGTTAATCCTCAATGTCGAATGGCCGGAATAGCTCGATAGTGCGATAGTTATTTTATCTGCCGTTTTATTGTTTGACATAAATGTGCAACTCGGAGAACAACCATGGAATACGCAATGGTTTGGATTTCGAACACGATAGATACGAATTTTGGATATTTTGTTATCTATGGTGTAATAAACTAATAAAAAAAAAATTTTGGCCACTTATCCGTGCTTATATTATTTGAGTTTTAAAAATAGAATTTGTTATGCATACTATGTATTGCATTATTTGACATTTAATTTATAAAAGGTAGAGATTGTCTAAGCTGAAATGACGCGCCCCACTACTTAATTACTTTATTTAGATGTGTGAGTGTAAATATTAATAGCGGCACTTCATCTGTGTGGGAGCGCCAATTATTGATTTCTATGTGCACATGTCGGCCGACTAGTCGGGTGATAAATCCGAAAACGCTCGCTCTATGGAGCAGCGCCGTCACTTTGTATGAAACAAGACGTCCTCTCCTCTCGCGCGTTCACGATCAACTAAACTAGTTGGACAACAAATCCGAGAATTGCACTTCTTAGCGAGTACGGCGAGTACGGCAACTGAACGACCAATTATAATTGCATGTTTATGTGTATTGCGTCCATATTTAAAATTTGCTAGTGTGCGTAAATGCGGAGGTGGGGCGTGTCATTTCAGCTTGGACAATCTCTACATAGTTACTATATAGGTTAATAAGATATTTATGGAAGATCTTTAGCCACTTGTATCGATTAATAATTATTTTGTCTAAGAATTTCTAACCCACACATAACCATCTCTGTTAATATTTTAAAATAAAAATTCAAACGTAGTTTATCACACATACTTTGAAGGTATCGATATATAGGAGGTTCTATTTGCCCAATAAAACAAAAGGATGCTAATTGCAATCGTACGTTCAATGAAATTACCCTTTACGTTCATACAATTAACCGTAATTGAGGTTCCTTACAAGGAAGCGAATAGCAAGGTCACATTGGACCGTGATTTGGGAGTTTGTCATTCAAGTCCCAGCAATAAGATAGTCTAGAACCATGTCACACTAAGGAACAGTAACAAACGCTTTCCAGGCGGTTACAAAGCTGCTCAACTTGAAAGCGACATGGTTGTAAAACGTATGTTATATGTGTACTTGAATTTAGGAACAATTCGCTTGAATAACGATCCTACATTACGTTCGATTTGATATAAATCGATGCCTGAATAGATATTGGTTCTAACTCAATATGTGAGACAGGTTTATGTAACCGAATACATTTTTCTTGTAATTCTTATGTTTATTGCGGTTTCGTTTATTGTAAATCTTTTGTTAGTTTACGGTTATTGGTGCGTGCTTGATGACAGATTTATTGATATACAAAAGGAATGAGGTATAGATACTAAAATAAGTATTCGCCGATCTTTTCTTACGGCAATGTTAAAAAAAGGTACATCAGGTATATAATTAGGAAAAGGTGTGAATTTATTATTATAAATAACAACCAAGAAGTGACCGACTGAAAAATTATTAAAAAAAGAATGTCAATGTTCGAAAAGTGCCAATTTTATCATACATTGTTTTTAACCAAAGAAAACTCTGGTGGTCCTACTATTAAAAGAAAACGAATAACATCATAAATACTTTTTTCAAAAATATTTTCATTTAATACTTACGTCATAGATATAACTTCAAAGTTCTTCACAAGAACAGTTCATTTTTACAGTTATTACTCTCCACACGGTTCGTATTCGGCTAAATATTCTCATCGCCATAATTGTTATAACCACAGCCAGTAAAACTAGAAACGTAATTTCAAAAACTTTTCAAACATTTATAGGAAGTGGAGAGCTCATATCAAGATGGATATCAATATTGGACACAATTTGGCTTCTTCCCAACTAAACAGCATATTTTTCACGAAGATATTTATCGTAGTTTATAAAATGGTGTAATTTATAAAAATTGGAGCATGAATCGTTGTGATGAATTGACTTGTTGTCTTAGATTTTATGGTGTTTATTTCAGGGATTGTCTTCTGTTTTTGATAGCGACTGCAGCAGTAGGCAGCTACTGCCGACTGCAAGCACCACTATGAATCTCTATGTTTGAGCGTGACGACTCTACTAATTGCCTTTGGCTGTTGCTGCTTGCTGCTGCCGTCGCTACCGAAATACACACCTTCATTCTCATGGACACTCAGTTAACTACTAAAGTGTCATTTCGGTTAAGCAAATTGCAAGTTGTGACTCGTCAAGTGAAATTTAAAGCAAGCGTCACTAGCTCACTGAATCGTTAATAAATAAGTTTATATGACACAAAAGTAAGTGTTACATTTGCTATTTATAAAATTAATCTATGAAATGATATCACAAAAAACTAATTGCCAAAGGCAAAGATAAGAAGATAATCCAATAAGGGTGGTAGCCTTATGATCAACTGGCCGCGCCCCGCGGTATTACCCGCGTTGTACCCGTTCCCGCTGGAATTTTGGGACAAAATGTATCCCATTTGTAATTCTGATGTATAACCTTTATTACTGTAAAGTTTCATCCAAATCCGTCCAGTAGTTTTTTCGTGAAAGATTAAAAAACATACATACATCTATGCATCCATCCTCACAAACTTTCGCATTCATAATATTAGTAGGATAGGATCTAGAAATGAATTTTAAGTGAAGTAAGGAACTGTTATGATTATTATATGTTTTCTCATTCGTGCCAATCGGTTTACAGTTTTCTTCTCACCTATACTCAAGAGAGTTTAAATCATAGATTGTCAATATTGGAACTACGCTCAAACTTGATGTTTGTTCTTACTTCATATCCAAGTTAAGCCAAAGTAAAAGACAAAGAACTCGCGAAACAAATATTACTTACTAAGTAAATAAAATATGATATTCCTACTACGTTTTGTATATTATACGAGAGGAAATGTGTTTGTTTTGTAGCGTTTTGTTCCAGTTTAATTATAACTATAACTAGTAGTGCTTATATAACGGTATTTTAATATATTATAAATAGCATCTAAGATATCAATGTCTACTCGTCTATTTGTTTTCTAAATTGGTTTATTTAGCTTTGTGTGTTTGTAAACGTCGATATCTAAATTCGGTGCTTTGTGAGTGAAATATTATTTCAGAAGATATAGTTTTAATCTAAAAATTAAGAATTGTATTAAAATTATAGCTATGTGTTGTATGTCACTGTAGGTATCTATATTCCATATACTCGTAGGTACAACACATAACTATTTTTAGAAAATAGATAATTATTGTTCGTGATCAATTCATCGCATAAAGTGACAAATGAAGACATGATCATGAACACAATTGTGCTTAGCAGACAAGTTATATAATATTTTCTGCAAAACTATAACAAATCTTCTAACCAAAGTCGGCAAAATAATAAGAAACTTCATCCCAAGATTCTGTTCTTTCAAATATGAATAAGAAAACGTAGCGCTTGGTTTTATCGCGGTATTGAGTGACCGATAGTGACCTCAAGACTTACCGACACACATACTTTTATATAATAATATAGCGACTTTATGTATTCAGAGAATTGAAGTCATTTGTACAAGATGGGAACTATTTCTTCGAGGTTCTGAACGAACTTGAGTTTTATTTTTATTGGAAGCTCTCTCTCATTTTGAATTATTATGATGATATGATGTTTGAATTAAACCTAAAGACTTACTTTTAGGTAAGTGAAAATTAAAGGAGCTTTTAATTTCCCTAGTATTCAAGACAGTATCTTAAGGCCTTTGTTTAGCCGACAAAAAGGAGGTTCTGTGTTAATAAACCCACAATTCTCTTGAATTAGGTTTTAATGGACTATCTTAGCTCTCGTGGTTATTGTTATTATTGACTGCAATGTTAGTTAACTGCGATTGTTAAGAAACGTGCAGCTCTATATTTGGATGGGGGTTAAGAAACGTGCAGCTCTATATTTGGATGGGGGTTAAGAAACGTGCAGCTCTATATTTGGATGGGGGTTAAGAAACGTGCAGCTCTATATTTGGATGGGGGTTAAGAAACGTGCAGCTCTATATTTGGATGGGGGTTAAGAAGTGCAGCTCCCTACTCGGATGGGTGATCTATAGTGGCATTTTCTATCTGAGTGCTTCGGAGGTCACGTTAAGCAGTCGGTCTCGGTTGTTTCAATAGTTAGATCATATAGGAGGGCTTTAGGCGGACTAAAAACTCTGACCCGAGTTTTATTTTATTTCTTATTTTATTTTATTTTATTTTATTTTATTTTATTTTATTTTATTTTATTTTATTTTATTTTATTTTATTTTATTTTATTTTATTTTATTTTATTTTATTTTATTTTATTTTATTTTATTTTATTTTATTTTATTTTATTTTATTTTATTTTATTTTATTTTATTATTATTTTATTTTATTTTATTTTATTTTATTTTATTTTATTTTATGTTATTTTATTTTATTTTTTATTTTATTTTATTAATTTTAGGAAAACTTACAGCTAGGTTACATTACGATTATAAATTATAATTTTGATACACATGTAAACATGTGGGCCGACGGCCAATTACAAGTTTCCACTACTAATGGTAATTATAATTTAGAACGAGGACGAAAAACTAAAATAAGGGAAATAGAGAAAGCTTAACAAATACGAGCATCAAGTTTGAAGAGCGTTGACCACTAGCCTATTCGAAATTAATGAATGGGATTTTTGTTACTGAAGTTTCAATATACCATAAAAATGATACAAGCAACTTACAAATCCTTTCAGCTAAAAGGGTTAAAAGTTTCATTCAGTTTCAATCAATAAACAAATGGAGGTCCTATCACTGACGACCATAAAAAGTCTAGCAAAAACTATTACCTACACAAAAAAAAACTAATAAAACAAAACGGCGCATCCTAACACAAAATAACAGCCCTCCAAAGAGATTCCAGTCCAGAAACTGCTATAAAAATAAACAAGAAACCTCTAAGTTCCAAAGTGTCGGGTATATCCTGTAAATAAATTAAATAATCCCTGTTATTTATCGGAAACATGGCTTTTGGAAGTTTCCTGGTGGTCGAGGATTTTTCGGGCAAAGCCGGGCCGTAAAATGAGACATAAAACCTGTTGGAGGCGCCCTACGACATTGCCAAGGGCGGGCAAGGTCACGGGATCTCGCTGACTTTGAAATATTCTGCATCCGTTGGGGATATCAACGGGGCCGAAAAACTGAGGCTGTTTTCATAGTTTGGTTGTCAACAGATCTTGTTTTGATATGCTTATTGTGATGGTTTAGGTTTTGGGAGCTTTGCGTTTGTGAAATTAAATTACGTTAGTTATTTATAAAACGGTGAAACTAGTACGGAAAAGGTTTAAGAGTATATATGGTCTAGCTGAAGATTACTTACTAGTTGTTTTCTGCGGTTTTGCCTACTTTTTATAAATTCCTATGGTAATTTCGCCTTAAATAAAGGTACCTTGAGTTATTTCGATCTGTAAGCTTCATCAAAAACCGTTCATAATTATGTGAACTTTTTGTGTGAAAGCGTAACAAATATCCATCTACTATGAGGTATTTAATTGTATTCTACGCCATCTACAAAAATCGAAAGACAACAAACCCATAATAATTAAATGTCTGTTCACCAAATCTAAATAATTACAGAGCTTAGTTTGAAAATTAGGGAACTTGCTTCATTCGTACTCTGTTGTAAGTCGGCATCCCAATTTCAGTTGGCTAGCGCGAATGAGATGGATTCCCGACCGCCTCTCGACTCAAATTGGATTCTAAATAATTTCAGCCTTAAATGGATTTTTGTACAAACACGCGGAAGAAATATTCCGACACCCGTAACAGTTAACGTCAATTACAATTAGTACAAACTTTTTTTATTATTCCAATTTTATAATTAGAACGAATACGGACTTGTTCAAACTTTACAATCACAGGAAGAACTTGTTTAATAAAAAGTTTACATACGAGTACATAGGTGTAATATACATATATAGGCTTTGAACAATTGAATTAATGGATATACTCGTATTAATGATTATATTAGGATATATTATTAATGGTAGCATATTAAGTAGGATATATTTTAGTACTTATACGATCAAGGTATCGAAGGGTTCTCTTTTACAATCAAGATTATTTACTTTAATCACGTCCACAGTGACAAATATGGCAATACCATGGTAGCATATTAAGTAGGATATCTTTTAGTACTTATACGATCAAGCTTATAATCTATTAACTAGAGGCGATAAGATTTTGTCACACATACAGTATGTATCTAATAAAATATTCCTTAATATACAAATATTGTGGCGACTAATACTTTATATGTAAACATTAGCTATACCAAAGTTTGGTTATTAACCTAATCGAATTTACCATACTGCATTGAGTTCGTTTTTTTAAAGATACTAAGTAGTTGCCATTACTGTAACTTCATCTTGACACGTTGAAGGCAAAGAGTGTTGCCACGCTCTAAGACAAAGATAATTGATCAATAAACAATCACAAAATCTTGTCACCCAATGCACTAACCTAACCTAAAATGATCAATTTTAACTCTGGTTCCACATCCCGCTACATTTCCTAGCATTCGAAGCAGACGGTGTCACCCGCAGTAATTACAACCCACATTGTAACTACGTGTTACTTAAATTAAAGTTGAACGATTTTTAATAACGCGAGGGACTACAAATATATTTTGTATTAAATGATGTTTGGCTTTCGTGACCTAGTTTTCACGAGGAAATTATGAAATGTTTACATTGTTCATGGAAAATGTATGGGTACATTTTCAAATATTTGATTATAGGTACTCGATAACAGTATAGATACAGGTTCAAATATTATTCAGGAACGCTTACATGTATTAGTTATCAGTATTTACCTATAAAAACTGTAAAAACTCAGATTATGGGTCATTAATTACCCCTTTACTTACAATTAACTGACAAAAAGTTTTGTTAAAATGCGAGTGTAAATATTAGCATTTCTTTAACTAATTAAGGGCCGTTTATGATGATGCGAAGCACTGGAGCGGGCTCATTTAAAAAGTTATTTTTTGTGCCATCGACACGAAGAAGAAGAAGAAGAAGAAGAACTTATTAAGAGTAATAACATTGTTTTTCTAATATCAGACACAAAAAAACAATTAAGTTTTCTTAAACCAACTAAAATTAAACTTCTCTCAAATAAATTCCACACTTTACTGCCTCAATTAACCACAACTCTGTGTCCCCATTTTATTAACATTTCGACAAAAACTTTTGCATTAAGTTAATGAAATAATAGCAATGATGGTTTGCTAATATCGTAAAAATATAAACAAATTACAAAGTCCAATAACCTCTTGATGTTTTATTACAACAGAGATTTACTGCTCTATAAAAATTTTCCTTCATTTCCCACAATTAGGACAAAATAACTCGGTATGTCGTATCTATCCTGTAATCTATGTCCCAGACTAGTGTAAGCAAAACTAATCCTTTACGTGACAAGAATACAGTTGATTTTAGTTCTACTTATTTGTAATTGTGTGAATGGGATAATTAATTTTTAGATTACTGTTTACCGGGACAAAAATGTTGTTTTTTGGGTCTATTTTTGGAATGAAGTAAATAGTTTTGTGTTTGCTTTTGTTGTGAACTTTGCCTCTTAATTTAACAAATTGATTACTGACAAAAAGACTAGTAATTTGTTGCCCCAAATAAACAATTTCATCAACGGTTAGTAAATGCAAATATCACAATATTTACGTTACCAAATTTTCTCAATCTTACAACGAAAGCGGGGTCAAAAATAGCCCACAAAATATTTTCACCTGACAACGGTTAGCTGTCAAATTTGACACTGAATCAATATATGTCAAGTTATTTGACATGTTATCAACTGTTTTGACAGTTGATCGGATGGAGTCTGATAGAAAACGGATAGTTTCATCAACGGTAGTTCTAATCCCGAAATTGAAATGGTTCAAATCGGACTCTAAACCATTCTATTCAATTTACTGATTGAAATACGAATTGAACTTATTTTTACATTCCAATTCATGTTTTTGATGTTCAAAGTATTTTATGGCCTGTGAATGAAATTAATTTACTTATATTTTATTCCGTCCTACGTGTTAAAACACAAATATTTTTAGATTAAACGTAATGGTTATTTTTAAAATGATTTTGACGAAATTGGAAAATTCAGATTTCCAAGTAAACCTTAATTAAATACGAAGATCACAGCTGAAAATGAGATGAAAAGCTTATTTTAAAGGTCTCACTCTTCGGCCTACGGTAGCAACAGCAGCATCAGGCAGTAACTACCGACCTTAATCACCACTACTGGAAAACACACCTTAATATATATTTTTTTAGTTTCTTTAGTTCATATTAAATGGAGCCGAAAGAAGATAACCCAGTATCATGGTCATTCCAATGAGAACTTTAAGATTTCATAAAGTGCCAAAGTTCTAACGGGCCTATCATTTTTATGGACTGATTATTTAAAAGTTTCCTAAAAAAATTCGAACCGAAATTAAACTAAGCACCTAAATTACAATCACTATGAATTGACAAGCGGCGGGGTTTGACGTGACCCCATAAACTAACATAAAGAGACTATAACGGAGAGCTTTCGAAGGCAACGCCTTAGCCCCAGAGCTTTTTACTGCGGAACTTTTCAAATTGATACTTTGTATTTTGGGTGTATTCCAAAATATGAATCAAGGATCGTGACCGTGATTGTGGAACTTGCGAATGTTGACAACAAACGGTATAGGAATCGTATCGGTATATTTAACTAGCTGCGCCCCGCGGTTTCACCCGCAGCACACTCGTTCTCGTGGGAATTTTGGGATTTTTATAACTTATGATCCTATTCCTGACCAAGATAATTAAAATAAAAAAAGAATTATTAAAGTCGGTCCAGCCGATCTCAAGTTATAATTGGTGCAACTAACACGACTTTCTTTTATATTGATTTAATATAGATCAATGCGTTAGTTTAAAATGTGATTAGAATGTACCATTAACATGTAAATCGAGGCGCAAGTAAAGCTTTACTTGTAATTTTCACTATATTTTTTTTAAATTCAATATTTTTGGCTACAGGCTTTTAAGATTCAGATTTAACGAGTTTACAAGCTAAGAGAAGGCAGTAAGGTTCAAAACAGATCGATTGATTTGACTCTAGTGTCTAGCTAACTTATCTGATTTGATTCTTACTCTACACTCATACACTGCAACACTGTAATTATGTATTTCAAAGTTAACTGTTCGTTTCGTTACACATATACAAGGAGTATATGTATGGCCCTATAAGTACTCAGCTGGTTTGTTTCGATAAAGCATGTAAATTGTTTTACGTGTGCAAAGGTAGAATACATCGTATTTAAAATTCCCATACAAAAGTAAAATTATTTTAATCTTAGAAATTTGCGACAACCCTAAATGCGTTTATTTACGAACCTTTATTTACCGACTGCGACGCATTCGCTAGATCTGGACGCACCCTAAACCAGCACATGCCTTGAGGAAAGACGTGCGCTTTGATGTGTGTGCCACTATCGTAAAAAATAACACTAGTTTTCACACATAAAAAAACAACTAGATAGGTACGATTGTATCACTGGTTTAACAACTGAATATTGACACGATTTTGTTATCATTGATTAAGTTTACACAACACTAGGTACACAACAGACAAGACACTCCACAGTCTCCACACATCACTTCATAACAAGACAATATTTAAATCCTACAAAAATATTTATCAACTTAAAAATAGTTGTTTACATATTGGCAGCTTTCAAGAGCTGTCAAGAGCTGAGCAATAATAAGGTTATAAACTTTACCCATAAATAATCATACGTCGATTGCCAACCTCATTTCACAGCGTATCTAAAGGGCCCCATATACGGTACGATTCGTCTATACGATCGATCTGATGAAAATCGTGACGATTGATCGCATCAAAAATGTCGCTCATACTCGAAACGACTGGTCGTAACGATCGATCATTTACTTGTTTGAAGCTGAATGTTAAGGACGTGTTCAAATTAATGTTTTGGTTGCGATTTCCGACATCATTTTCGATTAAGTAAATCGTTAACGATCTTGACATACACCATCGATTCGTCGTTTCGATCGGTTTGACGCGACGGATCGTACAGATAAATCTCACCGTGTATGGGCCTCTTAAGAGCTACTGTTGATGACGGCCTCTTTAAATAATACTCTTTGAAATGTCAATATTTTACTTTTCTACCTATGTTTTGTCTATTTTTGATTTCTGTTTTTTTGGTCTAGAGTTAAAAGTGAAAGGTCAAATAAACAGCTGTTGTAGGGTTGCCTCATCCTTGTGATAGTGTATTTCTGAAGGAAACTTTAAAAGTAAATACATGAATGAAAAACTTGGAAATATCAATTAGGGTAGAATAAACGTAGTTCGCCATGACGAGTAGAATGCCCTGCCTCGGTACTTATAGGGGTATTATGTTACACATTGTATATCCGCAGTGGGCACACTCCTTTATGCTTGAATCGAATCCTCTGAACGAGGTGACGCTTTACGTTATCATGACCCTCGCAGACGCGGATCTTATGATATGAAATAAACCTTGTATACTGTGAACTTGGATTAAATTAAATGAAAAAAGTAATCGAATCGAATTGAATTACTCCTTTGATTCCCTCCTTTTCTATCCCTACTTACTCGTATATAGTAAATTTATATAGTGGAAGGTTTTGTCTTGTTTTACAAAATGTATAGGTGTGACCCCACTAAATCTGGGAAAATAAGGTAAGCGAAGTACAAAATTTTTACACTGTAGTTTACGCCATCTATTGGATCGCGGGTGGAACCAACATGAGGAACATCCTAGCAAGTAAAGTATTGTATAAACACAAAAGTACTATGTACATATTGTGTTATTTTATTACTAGTATGACACATGGTATTTGTGCTACTCTTTCTCGCCTAAAAGTCAATGAAACAATTTTGATGAATTTTGCTTACATCTAGAAGCTGAATTGTGATTTTTTTATATCCAAAAATTCCCACATGGTACGCCATGTTTAAATGTAATTTTTAGGTTACCCATTAAATGGGTTTCAGTAGTCAGAAGCAGTATATTAATGAAACTATTGGCTGTAAGCAAGATGTAACTTAACAAAAACAATCTTAACCTTTTTACGCCAATATGTAAAAACACTACCAATAAATCTCCTCTTTTTACAACCCAAAATTATTTGACCTAAGTTCGAAGAGTGATAACAAATGACCGCACGTACAAATAAAAACTCCACGGTACGGGTCATACGGACCGCGGGCGATCCTTAAGAGTGTTTCACTGTCAGCCGACATGTACGTGGTTAACGATTATAGGACTCCGGGTGGACTCTATATGGAGTATATGAGCTATAGACTATATAGAGTGGTCTATAGACTATAGATATATAAGGGTTAATGACCCACTTGTCTCTGGAAAGGCGACAACTGTGGGTAACGGCAGTTTGATAAGTTTTGGGTAACAGTTTTTCATATTTTTGTTGGTGAATGATTGAATGACTGAATGATTCCTATGCATATAGGTAGTTTGAATGAAACGGTTTAATCAATTGAGTGATTATGTCTAATTCTCCTCACTGTACTGATATCTTTAGTGGGATGAAAAGCCTTTGCCTAGCAGTGGGACATCACAGATCGTTCACAAATCAGAATCACAAATCTATTTAAGTAATGCCGTATCTTGCCTACGAGTATGATTTAATGTGATGATTGACAAACTTTTTAGTCGATCAGACGACCTAGATTTCGCATCGATCTTTATTAATCACTAGCCTGGTATTTTCATTTCATAGTTTCTTGTAAACATAATTTTCGTTTGACAAACACGTTTACATGTCTATCTACACACCCCCTTTATGCATTGTAGGTTGAAAATCACAAACAAACGCCAATGAAAACCACTTTAATCTGGACTAAATTAAACAGCATCAAACGAAGTCGATCAGTTACCCATATCGATGATTTAAAACCCTTGTCAACACTGTCCAACACGGGTGGATTTAGGATTATAATAAAGAGAGGGTGATTGATACTAGAAGGGGTATGGTTTATAGTTTTTGGACCTGAATTTTGCTATCTCTATCTGTTATTGGCTTTCCATATGGAAGTAAATAAGTTAGTAAGGTGAGGTGGCCAAGTCTGACTTGTCAGTAAACATATTTAAATACATATTTGGTGCAATATACGGGACCGTAAGAGTAGGTTTCATTAAAGTAAACTTTTTTTGTTATTTTGGAACTCATATGATTTTTTGAACCCATTAAATCCCCTCGCATTAACCCCTCCCCCCCATCCTTGAATCCGTCACTGCTGCTTGAACACATTGTATTGTTTCAGGTCTAAATCTGGGCGCATTGTTATTGTAATACGGACACAAGTAGGACAATAAACGGCTATAATAAAATCAGTCAAGCGGCTTAAACTAGACGTTACGGCTTGAAGAGACGATGGAGCAAGTGTAGGATTACGGCTAGAGTTAATGGATAGGTGTTCTGTAATGGGACTGGGTAGACCTATTTTTACCATCTTTGAAATATAAAATCATGTCTGACTCATCTGTATGTTAACGATTCATTCAAAAACTACCGAACGGACTTTTATGCAGTTTTTACTACACGACGAAGATTTACCAATTTTATTTGAAAGTTATTTCCTTTTACTACTTTTATACGGAAATGTTCTTCTATATTGAAAACTTAACTAAGGATGGTATTTTTTGTGTTTTTATCTCAATGTATGGCTCTAGGTTGTAGCGCCCGGACCTTATTTTGACAAAGCTATGTTAGCTCATTGTGATTGTTAAACAACGTGCAGCTCGGCCCTTATATATTCATTTCAAATAAAAATGTTCTTATTAATAATTTGATAAAGTAATTAATTGTACCATTTTCTTTGCCTACTTTTCCGTAGATTTTACCTGCAATATCTCCTGTTTTCTGCATTTATCAAACAGAACGAGGAATTCCCTGCATTTCCGCGCTTCGGTACAGTTTCTGAGCTATTTGTGACTGTTACTCAGACAAATTACCGTTAATGTATCTAGTGTAGCAAACTGTTTGAGAATTAAATAAAGAACTACCTACCTTATTTACAGAAGTACTGGTGCTCTCACACTAAATTTTAAAACATTTCCTAACTACTGTTGCATTTTGTCAGGAACTGTTAGATGTTATAAGCTCCTACACTATTGGAAAGTGTATTGAAACACAAATCTATGTATTATAAGTAAACTATAATATTTATATTTATTATATTATACTAATACTTATACTATAATATTTAGAAATTATATATATGTCGGAGATGGAGGTATAATCAAGTACAAAGTATCAAGACAGTATAATGCTCGTGCTTATCCTGATGTGACATGTCCCCGATATCAGAAGTGGGGTAAATATCGCTGCTCCCCGACATATATTAAGGTGTGTTTTCGGGAGCGACCGCAGGCAGCAGCAGGCAGCAACTGTCAACCGCAAACATCACACTAAATATTCGCAAAGGCCAGTTAAGCAACTTTCTCTTTTCCACTAAAAGTAACAATAATTTAAAATCCCCATTATAGGTTTAATAACCTTTTAAAGGTCCCAGACTTTCAATGGTTAAGATAAGAAACACATTACATTCCTCTCTTCCTACATAGTTGAGTTGAGACCAATAAAAACTTAAGAAGAGCCCTGTCAACATTTGAATGAATATCGTATCTGGTACGAGGTGTAATTTGAGTGTAATGTATACGCGTTAATTTCGTTTCAATCAAACCAAACATATATGCTTGGCCGAAATAGAAAATGACCACAGGACAATCGGATTATAGTAACGGTTGGATACTTTTCCATAAAACATATCGGAATACGGCTGAGAGTCGAGGAACGAAGACCGATAATCAAGTGCCGAAAATAGAAGACTGAAAATCAAAGACCAAAAATAACAAACTGAAAATCAACAAAGACCGAAAACGAAGACCGAAAATCACGAACCGAAAAAAATCCAACACTAAGAGCAAAAGTTAGGGCCCAAAGAACGAAAATGGAAAGGAGTCTCTATTTTTTTTAAAGAAGATCGGCGAAATACGCATTGGTGTTGTTTATTCGGTTTGCGGTTGAGCTCAGAACTCTATCGGCCATCCGTCCGTAGTAGGCTGAGTTGCACGTACCTTCAAAATCTGAATGAACTAACATTGCTTAGTCAAATTACACCAAGATCGCTAATGTAATATAATAGAATTAAGTATGCAGCGGCTGCGCTTCGATTTATTATTTGGTCTGCGGTCGATTTTGCAGTCTAACCATCTATGAGTCAAACGGCAATAAAAGTGTTAGATTCGTTTGTTTGTGACACTTGCATCTATCGTTTTAGGGGTAGAGAAGTTAATGCGTTGTCATAAATTATTATGGTGATAAACATCATTGATTTTGCTTCATAAATAAAAATCCCTAGTGATGTCAAAACATGGAATAACGTAAGAAGCTAGCTTCTTCTCTTCTTCTCTTGCTTCTTCTTCTTCAGTGCTAAATAATGTGCTTAGATATAATTTAATGATTTACCGTCTTATCACTGTTATAAATGGTTTTGTCTCTTGCTCTTTTGAAAATAGCGTATGTCAGAAAGGTGCAAACCATTTGATTGCTAAAATGCTATAAATAAGCGTTAATTAATAAGGCTCTTAATGTTTTTAAATAAAGTCTACATCTTCATCGTTATAAAAACGATTTAAAGTTACTTAAACTAGATATACTTTTAATACTTAAGTACTATATTTTCCATTTTAGTTTAACTAAAGACGTGATAGAATCTCTTAATTAAATTCACTGTAGAACAATTCCCATCTGAAATGCCATTTTGGTGAATAAACAAGTTGTGAATTAAATACATTATAACTGACATTATATTTAAGGTACCTATATTTTTTTATTGATCTAGGGTTTTCAATTATCCTCATGTCAAAAACCAAAATTGGTCTTCTAAGTTTGTCTTAACCGTCAAAACGTAACTGGGCATTTTAAAATGTAAATTAGGGTGGATAAAAAAATATCAACAGCAGGTTTTCCCAAACCTGTTAGAGTAGGTTAATTAAAAGTAACTGCCGTACTCAGAAACGTCAATCAATAGACAATTAACTAATTTACATATTTTTTATACATTAATTAGTACAAAAAGTTTATAAGCCAAAAGTCAAAAATCACTCATTAACCTATCTTAGTAAATCTTTAAATTAGAAACTCTAATCTTTTACTAATTATAGTGGTGGTGGGTTGGAGATTGATGGCCCGTGATATCAAAAGCAGTACAATAAATTAGGAGAAGAATCATAATCGTTCCGAATTTTAAACTACACAAGATCCATAACAAATGAAAGCCTCACTTCCATCAAATGCCAACTTAGACTCGTCTCAGACCAGACAATATTAAGTGATATTTCATTCCCCACACTCTTTGTTCCCCTCTCAATATTCCGAGCAATTTATAACTGACACACCATAACATCACTGAGAAAATAAATCATGTTCACAGCAAAGTTGACAAATCATCTCAAATATCGGGCAGATTTTCCTCGTCGGGCGTGGAGCTTGGAGTTCGTCGGTCGACCTTGGCGAAGGTCGCTACTTGACCTTGTTTTCCGAGGCTTATGCGAGGATATCCGGAATGGCTCGGGGCGATCATGACATTACAATACTGTCTATGCAACGGGACTCAACAAAAGTGCTCTTTGTCCTTTCGTCTGGTTATTTACGCTGTGATGGTAATACTTGGGAATTTTTCGAAGATATTTTTTTCTTTTTAAGATTTTGTTTTGATTCTTTTGAGGTTTATGTTAGTTTGGAGATAATAATGCTATTAATATTTTGTAAACAAACTACGCCTACGCTTAATTTTTATGGTGCATAGTTTGTTGCGATTAAGTATGATTTTATACCCAGCTTTATTATAGAGTCATTGACAATGAGCTTACAAGCGAGTCGCCGCTTTGAATGAATTTGAAACATAGTTTTAAAGACATAAGTAACGTGCTATAAACTGTCAACTTGTCTGCACGCAGCTTATAAAATCGCTCAATATTAACGATGCTTGAACCAAAAAAAAAACAGAATGTGGTTTTTTGATCAAAAGAGAATAAAAACACAATAAAGAGAACCGAAACACGTCACACTTTAATAAAACTTACACCAAAAGATTCAGTTTTCAATAACGGTATTCCGAATATATTGAAGTGAAATGAAAGAAAAGGTTTTTGGTATCACACAGAGGGTACGGCGGGTGTCGGTATTGTAAAGGATCAGTCTTATCATTCTATTGTCACTCACACCATTCCACGAATGAATACATTTCGATTGTCAACGAATAAAACAATTTTCTTTTGACATGATACGAAATGTAAAACAAGACGTTGGAAAACGGTTTTCAAAATGGCTGAGCTAGATTGGGTTTAGTTTTTATTTGTTAAGTTATTTTGAAAAAACCACAGTTTATAAATTTAAAGTTTCATTGTTTCAAAGCTTGAATATTTCAATCTCAAGTGAACATAGTAATAACACCTATAGATACACCTATATTAAACAACAAAATGTTATTTGGATAGTTTTTTAGTTAAGACTAAAAATCTGACGATTGGAAACTCGTGGCGAATAGAACTGTCCGTCCGGTTAAACTAATTTCAGCAAATTAATTCCACGAGATTGAACTAAGAACTATGTATTGTTTAATCGTGAAAGGACTTGCATCGGAACGCTTTCAGCGTCATGTAGTTAGTATCTACCTATCTCTACCTATCTAGTAGTGTATCTACCTATACTATACGTTGTATACTAACTAGTTACATTGTAATCGTGTGTTGAATCTGCATATAATTAAAACGGGCATTGTCTCTTGTGCATCTGGCCAAAGATCAATTGATAACTGGATCAGATTAAAACAAAGGACGTTGATTTAAAATAAGAGCATTATTTGTTTTAGCAATAAAAGCGTAGTACAATTATTATTTTCTTCTTGCACCAACTTTGAACCAAACCAACGTACATACTATCAAAAAAGTAAAAAAGTAAAGTTTAAGCCTGTAATGTACCACTGTTGGACAAAGACCTCTTATCTCACTGAAGATATCAGTACAGTGATGAGGATTCGGCGTAATCACCACGCTTGCCTAATGCAGGATGGTGGTCTCAAACTCGAGCCATGTTTTAAAAGTAATCAGAAACCATCACGACAAGCCTGTTGGCACACTGGCAGTGAGAGCGCTTACTGTGTCGGGGGTTGCGGATTCGATTCCCGCCCGGAGTCAACAATATATTCAGACATAGTTGTTGGCGACGACGTCTGGGTGTCAATTATATATTCGTATGGAGTATTTGTGTATGTATGATTATGTATTTAGTATCAGTTAGTTAGATTCCATATTACAAGCTTAGAGCTTAGTTTGGGTCTGATTAACCGTGAGTGAATTTGACCGGGTATATTTATTTATTTTATTTATTTATTATCAAATAAACATTGAATTGAACGAAGAGATATCCTAATATTAGTAAACTACAGAATACATAGATACGTAACCCTTAATTAACGTATGTCTACAACTAACTAATTAGTCTACACGATAAAGTTTTCATTGCTACCTATGTTCCCCCTAATTTCCGATCCATTAGTTTCTAATCCTTGCAACTCCGTAATCTGCCAATTTTGAGAAGATGTACTTGAATAGAGTTTGATACTTGACTGTCCTTAAACTTTGACCAAGGAAAGTTTACAAACTGCATCAGTTTCGTTATAGGTAGAAACAATATTGTTGATAAACTTTGCATGCTAATATTTTCGAAGACTTTTGCCGCACTCAGGGACGTTCATTAAATCAACATTTTATTTAAAAATCCTGTATTGTTGAATTTTGGGGTAACCTGTGCTATCTTTACGTAATGGTTGGAATATTAGTGCAGACGAGGGACAGCGACTAGCGATTTTCTTCAAGTAAAAACATTAACAATTGTACCTCATTTTATTTTTTTAAACATTTTTTATTTACTTTGCCACGACAATATTATACTATTCGTTTTATCGTATAACACAGACGTACATATATCGTATAATAATGTGAAGTTTTTTTCACATCAACACTTACACAAAACTTGTTTATTTTCTATTACCAAAACCATTTCTGACCATAATTTTGTCTCCAAATCCTAAGTTTATGAGTGATAAAATATTTTTATACGTTAGCTTAGGGCTTTAATCCTGTGTAAATGTAGAGTTTCAGTCTAGACGAGTTATGACAACTGACGAAACTGCCGCTCGACCGAAATATCATAAAAATGAGAGATTTTCGCCAACGTTAGAATTTGTATTATTCGATATGAGGTTGGTGTGAATTTTAAAAGGCACAGACTGTATTTTATCGCGGTTTTTTGCGTGAATTTGTGATTTAAAGGAATCCTTTCAACTCATGATTAATGTGGTCGAATTATTTCACGGGAATGTTCTGTGGGCCGGTTGACCGGTTTCCATTAGGAAGAGGCTCTATGGCGATATTTAGGTGGCATATACAATAGATTGCGATTAAACAATCAAGTAATTTCACACATTGTATGATACTTATGTGAACCACGTATTCTGTTATCAACTAGCCAACTCGATCAATCAACACCTAAGTCATTAGTGAAATAAAACAACAATTTATCGATACAACATTTATTCGTCTATATTTAATACTAATTTAAATATAATTTCAATTTTCATTATACAAAAATAAATGTAAATAGTTTTATAGCCTCTTACATATAATTAATTTTAAATTCTTATTTTGTTTAATTAATTTACAAAGTTCGTTTCAAATATTATTTACAAATAGATCTCATTTTAATAGCTTATATTACAATCGTAGAAGTATTTTATAACTAATTTTAAACCTCGAATATTTACGATGATATCAACATTGAGCAAGTTTACAAGCTGTATGCCGGCAACTTCAATAAAACGCACACCTGACGACTATTTTTTTGTATAAGGCCACACTTGACGGATCTTCCGTCGCCGATCTTCCGCGACGAAACGCCAATACATATTATTGCATATAATTTACGCTGCGACGGAAAGACCGATCGTCCGCGTAGTGTGCCCGCTATTAGTAATTGATATGCAATAATATGTATTGAAAGATCTGCCAAGTGCGGCAAAGGCCTAATAACTTACTTTTTATTTCCCGACGTTTCGAGGGGATTGCACCTCTCGTGGTCGCGGGTAAGTTATTTACTTGCTTTATAAACTTTCCAACGCGAAAAAACCCGTGTGAGTACGTTTAAATTATATTAGAAAAAGATTTTGAGAATGTCGTGATGTGATTGGTGAATCGGGCTCCTCTCTGCTCTGCTCCGCTTCTATAAAAATGCACCTTAACTAAAGAATTCACCAGCATGCATCACGTAAACCTGCGCAATGTCAACAACGCAGGCGAAGGCAGGCGGCTTGCTTGACGCGATAAACCAAAAGGTTTCTATGTCTAAGGTTGGCGTGGCTTGCGCCTATTGGCTTGCATTTTAAGTAAGCAGCTCGCTAGGCGTCAAGCGCGCAGTGTGGCCGATTCGAGAACCGCTTACCTATGAGTTCATACCCTTAAGGAATTTTCAGACGCCCTATTTAAGTTATTGTTACTGATGGATTTCCAAAAGTTTAGTACAAGATCGATTCTAGTTTCGGATTCGAATCGGATGCTGAGGCATTTATTATTAAATGAGTTTTGGAGATGCTCAGGTTCAAGAGTAAAATATAAACTGACTTTGACCGAGCACAATCTGACATAAGCAATATGCATCTTATGTAAATTTTCAATCCGATAAATTAATGACCTAGAAATAAATATATGTAGTAGGCCTTACTTACTAACTTAGACATAGGTATTTAAAAAATATATCAAACGAAAGAGAGCTGTTAAATTGTTGTATTCTTTGGTAATACCCTACAAGCTACGTATGTAGGTATGAAACATATAAAAAATATTATATATTAAAATACAAACGAAAATCTACACATAAGTATTAAAAAAACAAAATTGTATATCCCATCTGTTGATGAGTAACAATAATTGTAAATGACTTATTTAAAATTTAAATAAAAGTATCATTTTCTAACAAAAAAGAGATTAAATAATTTGTTCTTAACGTCTAAAGTGTAAATACAAATGAGATATTACGTAAATGCTTCAATGAAAACATTGACTAGATTTTAATACAGTTTTAAATATACTCTTAAAAATAATTTTAAGGGGCAATCCTTAGAATAGTGTTGTACATTGTGTCTTACGAATTAAAAATAGTTCCATATAGTCTCTTGTAGGTTTTTGACACAATGATTTCCTCCGTAATATAACTAACTATACAAAACTTTTTATGTATCTACACTTTCACAAGCTTTCGTAAATACTTTTATTTTCATAATGTCATGCGTTACGGCAGAATGCACATAGGATGCCGAACGATAAACCTGATCTCAAGCAATTCTAAACCTGTTCAGTTCGGTTTTGCTATCAATGCTGGCTTGATTATGTGTGTAGCTAGCTAGCTATGCATACAAAAGTACCGTACATTACTGCAAACCCCCGCCGGAACCCCCTTACTATATTGTGCTACGTCTGTGAACAGTAGCAGTCAGTTTGCAGACTTTTCAGTTCCAGCTCATGACATATCTGTACAGTTAGCCCACAAGTAAGCCATATTATATGATAAGCCCAAACCCGTGTTAATGAAGTTACCCTTTTCACTCTATTTTGTCGATTCCATCGATTTTCAATAGAATTCAAAAACCGAAGGATGCATGTTCTCTTTTTATCTATTCCTTTATGATACTTAATTCTACAGTATTACATCCCGCAAACCGAAGGAGGAAGTTCTCAATTTGTTTTTATATGTATTCCTTGTAGTGCCTACAGCATGACATCCCGCTCGGGCGCGGCGAGCGCGTGATGTCAGTCGCGCGCCGACGCCAGCACGAGGTGCGCGCGCCGCGACGAGCGCGACGAGCTACTGCTGCGGGGGCGGTTGAGGATCTGAAGTATTCACACCAATAACACGGGAATTTATGACAACAGTCATACGGTTGTATGAATTGATTTGATGAGTATCGTGATTTAAATATTTTTCTATACGGTAATGACTACAGTCATGGTTTGATGGAGATAGATGGTGATAGCTATAGCTATTTATCTTAACAACAACAAAAGTATTGATAAAAGTGATTACAAGCCATAATGACGCACATGATGGACAAGATAGTAAAGTAACTTCTTGTTGTTTAAAAATTGGCGCCCAACGTGGTACGGTTCTGTAACATGTTGGGTGCCAGTTTACAAAAAAAATTAAAGAATATTAATTGAAAACATAATGTTTACATCTTAACTAAGGTTTGATATTCTGCAAAAAAAACGTACCAACTACTAACTTAGTGATAACTTTTGTTCTACATCCCCAACGTAGATAGATATTAGAAATGAAGTAAAAAGTCGTCAAAAATAAAAAAATTATAACAAAAACAATTACCACAACACAACATTTTCTGTAACTGATATATTCATACCATGGCAACTGAATGTGATCGTTTAGCGTGCGTAGAGCTTAGTAGATCTGAGTTGGCTGTCGAATCGGAGCGGGAACGGAGCGTGCCGCGAGCGTGACGGCTGCGGCGACGCCCACACCATATCCACTTGTAAGGGGGGACACGTCTGTTGATACATAGATTGATATTTGAGTACACATACATATACTATTTGAACACATGGTTGTTAGACCAAAAATAAAGAAAGGACTATAAAAAACAAAAGTAATAAAAGAGAAAGCTTGTCCCAATGGCTGGATGGATTGAAATAAAGATTTTCAGATTTACAAATTATTTTTGCAACACCTAGATAAACTCCTTTCAGTAGACCAACAGCCGTACTCAGACACGTCAATTAAATTGACAAGTAACCAATGGACCTCCTTTTATATAGGTACAAGCAGCGCCCCGCGGTTTTACCCGCGTTGTGCCCGTTCCCGTGGGAATTTCGGGAATTTTTTTACATAAAAACCTTCCTCTTGAATCACTCTACCTATTACAAAAAACCGCATCAAAACCCGTTGCGTAATTTTTAAGATTTAAGCATACAGACAAACAAACAGACAAAAATAGCGACTTTGTTTTATACTATGTAGTGATAAAAATCGCTCATTACCTCGTCCTCCTCTAAAACCTCTCACAAGGAATCATTTGATGTCTCTGAGTACCGCAGTAAATGAAATTTAAGGTAAGAAGTATATATATACAGGGTGATTACGGGGTCGTGGAGCAAGAAAGAAGCATTTAACTTACTTTCTCCTAAGCATCACGATAGGTTAGGACTAACAGTACACCAGCGACTTATTTTAGTCAGCAAAAAAACTGCGATAATTCGAGATCATGGTCACCCTACTATTTCCCAAGAAAACTTATGTCAAGTAATATTAAAAGTAGGGTGACCACGCATTTTGAGTCAATAATAATTTTTAAATAAAAATACGTAAATAACGAATCATCTTTGTTTAAATTAAAATAAATACAGGTAGCATCGCAATCATTTATTTACTGAGTCAGAAAAAAATGGTTGGGATCACGACCCCGAAATCACCCTGTATATTGCTAATTCACAAAATAAAAGTGATTTACCAGTGATTTCAATGTACAGTGAGTGCGTAAGTGCATCTGGTGATATCAAAACTAGTGCTCTCTAGTCCAACTAATTTACAGCATATTATTCTGATCTAATTGTCTATACATTGCAAGAATGATAATGATACAATCTAACAGAACTTTTTTAACTTCTCCTTTTGGGTTATTTTTACAGAGAAAATTAGTGACACATAATTTTCTGTACAGGACACATCAATGAACAATGTATACCTACATTAATAAATGTAGTTAAGGTGCGAAGATCTTGCAATACCGCAACCTGCAATCTCAAGTTACATTAGATGCAGAATAACAAGCAAATGTTATTGATTCTGCAAGAGTTTTTGAAAAATATTTGTTAGGTATGCCACAAAATAGTGCATTGAAATTTACTTCAAAATAAAATGTAACTTGAACTATACGTTATTGGTTAAAACTTCTAAATTATACGAAAAATATACTACTCTACATTGAAATAAAACTACTTTAAGAATACTATAATCATCTATAATCTCTAACAGCCGGCCAGCAACTATCTCTACACTGTCTGAGATCGCCACTGACAATCTCATATAGCAGATTAAGTTTTGACACCGTTCATATGTGAGTTGAACTAATCAAGTTCAGTGTGACGGTGAAATTGGGGTTAAGATAGTTACTAAGGCCAGCCGTAAGTTAGCAGTTGAAATTGTTGTTTCAATAGTTTTGTCTATTTACCTGAGACTAGCATAAATGTGTGGAGAGAACATGCAACAAATGAGGGGGTTAGCTGCAGAGTTGAGAGGCGCCAGGCTCTGGATGAAGGTGGCTATGGCCACGCTATTCTGCGTCGTTGGTATATAGTTGTATACTTGAAGAAGGTCGAACACTATGTAAGGCGACCAGCAGAGCACGAATACTGAAAGAAAAACAAGCAAAAGGTTACTTACAATATATTAAATTGAAGGTAATAAATAGGTAAATCAGATGAAATATTTTGCTAGTGAAGGTGTAAAAGACACCAAGCTAACATTAAACAACGGACATTTATCCTTTTTTCAAACTTCGAACCTAATTGTGTAAAAGTATTCACTTAAATCCTCCGCACACCGCTAGATGGCGCTATTCCACCTTGACCGCAGCACATTCAATTATTGCAAAAACCGTATAAAATGTTTTTAATCAAAAAGTTCCGAAACTCATTAATGAGACTCACCAAAAACAATGACAAAGGTCATTTTAACGCTTTTGATCTTCGCCCGCGGTATGAGACCTCTCGAACTGGCGCGTCTCGAATCGGGATCGGTTTCAATTTGACCTGAAAATGTTTAGGATGAGTGTTTTGGACGGTATAATTAATTGCGGCTTACATTTCTCAGCTTAAGTGTTTGTTTTTAAACTTTGACTTCAAAGTGTTCCTTATTCTTATGGAAATGTTACTTCCATCTTAAGAAATAATGAATTTGTGTATTATTTAAGTATGTGTACGAATTTACAATATTTTTGAGTAATTAGAATTTATATTACGATGTAAAATTGAATAATTCTTTTTTTAATAGATAGCCACATTCAACGGGAAGGTTATAGTCTATTTTTAACCCCTAAATTCCCACGGGACCCGTCACAACGCGGGTAAAACCGTGGGGTGCTGCTAGTGTTATATATTTATGTTGTAAGCATGATAAAGATCAGACCTAATCAAAGAAAGTGTATGATTCACCATACTACTTACAGAGGAATATTAGAGGACTGTAGAAAAGGCGACGTTAAGTTAAAAAAAAATTCGCTAGTCACAGTCTGCCGTTGCACCGCATTTTAAAAGACAATTATAGTTGAAAGCAAGGAGATACGAGAGAGCTTTTGCCCAACCTTCAAAATAATTGAAAACTCATACCATTTCTCAAAGTCTTGGTCCTTCTCGAGTTGACCGGCGGACTCATGACCACGGCTTTACTCTTCGTCCATATCGTAAGCACGATGACGGCGTAGCACGCGGCGATGGCCAGAGCGGGCATCACAAATATCATCATAGAGACGAGAGTCATCCAGATCTGCCATCTCCTGGGCGTGCCTAAGTCTATCCAGCATTGGAGTTGTCCTGGAAAAAGATAAGAGGTCATTTTATAAGGGTTTGAGTTTAATATTTACGTAATTAGTGAAATTCAGGATCCGTAGTGAAATAATTATTGATATTATGATTTTCTGTATAAAAAGAAATGATATGATAGGTATATTGTTTGTGTGTATAAACTCGAGACAGCTGTATAAATGAATTTTGGGTTTGAAATATTTGGGCAATTTTTGAAAGGTTTATAATATCTGCATAAAATTGAAAAAAATGTAAGTAGGGATATAAAGCGGATAAACCCGCAGAGAGTTGCTAGTTTTTACTACAAAATAGTAGGTTAATAATAGTTTTTTCACTAACTAGTAAACACAAAACAGTTTGCTAATATTTTATTCAAAAAATCTGTGTACATTGTCGATCTTGAGTAGTCGAGTCATGACATAATCTGATGCATATCTGATGTATGAAAATTACCTTTTTGCATGCCACGTGCCGTCATGTTAAAGGCAATATGAAATGTTACCCCTACTTCAAAAATATGTTCACAAGTGTGACAGGTATTCTCAAGCGATAAAATAAAATCTTTTCAATTCATAGCATGGGAGATATCTCTCCAGACTTCTAAAAGCTAGACATTCACACATTGGCACGTCCAATACCTATAGTTAGTTAATTTCCCACTTCCTACTAGTGTCCGGTCGTATTTCAAAGGCACCGTATGTACGACTTCATAAGTGACAATTAATGTATTTTGCGTGGCACAAGGAAGGAGATGACAAACGACGTTCTTGGCGTTTGAAACCCAACACCGTAGTTATCTCCTGACCTTAAGAAAGAGGTCAGTTGTGACCACAGAATTCGTTTCCAACCGTTTTAGAACAAACTTCCTAACAGTTGGTCATTTGATATTTGGGCGACAACTTCCGCCAATACTGCCGACATATTGCGATGCAGTTTGGTTCATTTATGTTAAACTAGTGTTGGGAATATTCAGTTTTTAAAAAGTATTCGAGAAAGTTAATAGTCAACCCTGATTTCGAAGTTCTTAAACAGCCTATAATAATGTCAGGTATTTCATGTACTGTTATCATTGAATACTCAAACGTTACTAAATTTCAATCTCTATATTGTTGAAGTATGAACGAGGCTCAGATCCATAACCTCACAATCGTTCTATAAGGAATATTCATGCTACACCTTGCCTAGATCGTGACTTGATAAGGATGGGATGACACAAAATAGTCTACAATAAACACACTTGGTATGATCATGTAACACGAGGTACGACCACCAGGGCTGGCCAATAACTTATTCGAAATGAAAGAATAAATCATAAATCATTCCGTATCTTGATGTTTGCATATTGTATGTCGTGAATTGTATCGAATAATGTTGTACGTACCTTGAACCTCTTTGATTTCATACAGAACAAGCAGCGGTATAGAGAACACGATGCTGATCAACCACGCGGACACAATCAATGCTCGAGCTCTATTCCCTGTAATTATTCACAATTAAACATAAATAAATTAATACCTCGTAGATATTTTGATCTAGAGGTATCTCTCATCTCCACCCGCGACCGATAGATGGCACCCGAATAAAAGTTAGAAAACGTTATTGTTATTTTCTAAGATTTGTTGCTAGCTAAGTTTTGCTACCGAGGAAAATCTATAATATAAAAATGAATCGCAAAATGTGTTGGTAAGCGCATAACTTCAGAACGACTGCACCAAATTGGATGATTCTTTTTTTAATGTGTTCCTTATTGTCAGGACAAGGTTTTTATATAAGAAAAATAAGGAATAAAAATCTCAAAATTCCCACGGGAACGGGGGCGCTGCGGGTGAAACCGCGGGGCACAGCTAGCTAATAATAAAAATAATCTAACTACACCTATATGTATATTACTGATATAAGGATTTTTTATCTTTAAGTTGACTGTAACTTTTAATACCATTTTTTATTTACATCTGACTTAAAAGGTTGTATGTTTTCAATTTGTCCGTAAATCTATAGAAAGAAATACTCACAACTTCCAGAAAAGTTCATAGGATTAGTGATGGCGTCACAGCGGTCTATACTGAGCGCTACCAGCACGTATGTAGAGCCGTACATAACAACTGCCTGTAACAAATAATTAAATAACTTTATAAGTAAGTACGTAACAATTGGAACTACGTTTACGAATACACTTCGCTTTTATTTTACATTTTTATCTGACGTTTCGGCCCCTTTACAGAAACCGTGGTCACAGAAGACTGAGGTGTTATGCGTCTATACAAGAAAAAGTAATGTTTAAAATGAGTAGTGTTCGCTTAAACTTAAGAAACCAGTAAGTAAGTAACAAATTTATAAGTCCTCTTATTTTAAACTTGCAGCGACCCGCGGTTTTACCCGCGTTGTACCCGTTCCCGTGGGAATTTCGGGAATTTTTATACATATAAACCTTCCTCTTGAATCACTCTACCTATTACAAAAAACCGCATCAAAATCCGTTGCGTAATTTTAAAGATTTAAGCATACAGACAAACAAACAGACAAAAGTAGCGACTTTGTTTTATACTATGTAGTGATATGGCTCGCGTTTGAAATCAACAACCCGCAGCAGGCAAGCGTAGTGATGACTCCTAATCGAACTCACTGTACTGATATCTTTAGTGGGATAAGAGGCATTTTCCCAGCAATGAGATATATAATCATCACGCTTACCTAATGCGGGTTGGTGATCTCAAGTCCGAGAACCCGAGACCCGAGGTCTCAAAAGAAGGTCCTGCAAATACTGATCTTTGCAGGTGTCACACAACTCGTTATAAAGTAATGGTATCGTACCTGAAGAAACTTGACGAATTTGCACATGAACTCGCCGGCAAACCACGCTATTGTTAGCTTCTGTATTATGTCTGGAAACACGTAGATCAGGCCGACAAACAAATCTGAAAAAGAAGAGTTAGGTTTCTTTTAAACTTGACTTTAAGTTGAAAAAATGCTAAACTTCAATTACAATAACACTGAGGCCCCAAAGGTTAACCACGAAGGTTAACCGCTGCGGTTTTTCCTGGGAAAGCATTTGAGCATGTACATTTATGAACTGCGAGATAGAGTAAGTGTGGCCGCTTATATAGGTTTTCTAGTTTCATAAAATCACGGGGAAACCCGCCTTTGTTTAACCTTTTGAGACCTCATCCGTTTTCATAGCAATTTAAAATAATATTAAAATTTAGATCATTAAGGTACTCCCTCACCCAGAGCATTCGCCTGTAATGTAGTATTTCTGATTCGATTTTGAGCATTACATTACAATAATACCATAATACCTCTCTCTCTAATGTAATGCTTTAACTCTGTAATGTTACATACACATGAATGCTTCCAGTGAAGAACCTTTAGCTCTTGAATCAAAATATCAAACAAAGACAAATCTGTTCGTTTCATTGGCTTAGCTCTCTGAAAATTATAATTGCTTTTCTTCAACAGTTTAATTAAAGCAAAGAACATAAACGAAAATTCATCGAAATTCATTATGAGTCTTTACTCTGAATCTGACCAATTGCAATGCATGGCTTTTCATTGAATGCTGCTTGAAGGCTGCTTGTATACTATAGCTTTTTACCGGAAAACCTACGTCTGATTTATTTCAGATACGTATTGTGTATACGAGCTTGATTTCATACCTTTCTAAAACCTTTAAGATAAGATTACCTTGGTAAGATAAAGGATAAAGAAACCTCTAAACGTAAAAACTTCGTGCTGATACATTGGGCGTTTGGGTAAAGCTTTTATTGCTTTGCGCGCGTGTATTCCGAGTCTAATTATAAATATTATTGTTGAAAGAGCTCAAATTAAAGACGGTCTTATTTAATGTTTCAGTTCTACGAAAACGTTAAGAGTTTTATTTCTTTTTGAATGTATTATGAATGATCATTGAGTCATGTCTAACTCATCTGAATGAACGCAAAAACTGGGTTTTATTCAAAGAAGATGTTTTAATTTCAAGTTTACGTAAACAGTTTGTATAAGGTTTGTGTCATAGTGAGAGAAATATTCAGAGTCTGTTTCTTCTATTGGATTCGGATTTTAATCGGGTGTCTCTGTTATTTCTTATAGGAGTGAAAGAGACAAGTGTGATTAGCATGGCGTCTGCCGCTGAGACGTCTGATTAAAATCTGAACTGTCACACACAAGAAACGTAGTTGGTATCTAACGAATATGTAACGATTAGGGAGTCTTATAGCCTCTAATGTATTGTTCAACATTGAGCAAGTTTCAAAGGTCTGAACCGTGGAGTTTAAGGTCGAGAGCACTGTCTTGCTTGGCGCCTAGAACTTAGCTCATCATATAACGTCCGCGAATGTACACGACCGGCTTGACACCTAGTTGCTTACCTAAAATGCAATTCACTAGGCTCTAGGAGTCTAGGCGTCAAGCAAACCACCTGCCTGTGCATTCCTAGCTTTATAGAAAGTATCTTTGATCTCATTTCGTTTCGCCAAGCAATTTTTACTACGTAAAATTTCTATTTTACGTAGTAAAATAGAAATGGCGACTGGCGACTGCTAAGCCTACTTATAAAATATAAGACATCACTAGTGTATTACCATCATTAAACGAGTAGTAAGGGAAACATACAAACTGAAACACAAATGAAGATTGTTATTTTTGAAACATTTTCGAGCATCATTCTGTAGTTTATGACTTTCTAAACATTCGTTGTACTGGAAATATTTATCATCATGTAATATTAAAGTTATACAAGGTTCTATGCAACGCCTACAGATTATCTTGCGTTTTAAAATATCATATCAATATTATACATAAATATAGATAACATAAAATAATAAGCAACGTTTAATACTGAAATTGTAGAAAATGCGTCATCTTATTCTACTTGCGCTTGTCAGTGTGCCTGAGTGTCGATGGTGTCATTAGTAGCTGACCAGTGATTAAAAATATAGTAGTTCGGTTGCTCGGTCAGTGTTAGCAATATGTCTTTGTTGGTATTACAGAGGATATCTCAGAAGCTAGCGATGCGGTTACGAATTATTGCGAAAAAATTCGCTGTTTTTGTCTGAATTTCGGCATAAAAATACCCAAAATTTACTCGAAAAAAAACAAACCAATAACCATAGATTGAACCGTAATCAAAGTCCAATTTGATTTAACCCAAAAACTTGACGATCTAATCATTAACCATAACTAAAAAGATAGAGACTATAGATCCACGAAATGGGCTTCTTTATCTATAAATTAAGAGTAGAAGACTCTTTACATATAACCTTACATTAACCTACTCACAGAAATGTAGAAATTGTATTAATAATATCTACATTTTTCATAAAACCATCACTAAGGAAACAAATGTACTGCGGCAAACTTTATTTTGTTTGAACTACTTTTTATAAATTATTAACTAATTCATTTATGTTGTAGAACCGTTGCCAAGTAAAGGTACTGCCGTTCTCAGATACTTTACTTAACCTTCATAACTAAATTATGTTATTTTTTGTTCATTCATGTCCAAAATCATGTCTCTCAAGGAATTATGATTTTACTTCTAACTACCATATGAACATTGTATATAGTAAGTTTGCTTCTAGCACATGGATATGAACAATGCTTATAGTAAGTTTGCTTTTTAAGCATCTGTGTTAGTAGCAGATATCTTGCTCATGTTCATGTTCATTCTTCGAAATAGTAGCAAATACTTTGCTGAAGTTTAGCATGATTTTTCGAAACAAATGTATGCAGTATTCTATGAATCATGATAATAAGTTTACTTTTAGTTGCCAGTCTATCCCTCTGCATGATGTTATTTATTACAATTTTTATCAGTAAACTTCTGTTATCTTGTAAAATTCTAAATCCATTTAATAAGTCACAAACATTTTGGCTCATTAGCGAAACTAGCAAACCGAAATCTCTCATCTTTTCAAGTCATAACTCTTAAATAAAAACGGTGGCCTGAAAACCTCGGTTTCTCTACAAACTTTCAACCAAGTTTAATTCGGTTTGAGTTATCTTTTACTTGAAATCGAGGGACAGTTTTGGCGCGGACTCGGTGGCAGCAAATCGGTCGTGTCGTGCAAATACCGATGCAGATAAATCTTGTGTGTCAACGTCACTGTGACACAACCCTTGAGGTCTGGCCACGGTGGAAAAGATTTTTTATTTAATGTACTAGCAACGCCATGCCATTTTAGTCAGATCTTACCAGTTCCTGTGGGAATTTTGGGATAAATATTAGCCCATAATTATATTGGAAAGCATACAAAATAATTATTTAAATAAGACTGTAGTATTTTAGAGTTTATCGCGTTCAAACGAATACAAAGAACTGAAAGTCAAACTTAGTTGAAATATCAAATATTTCTTTGAATTTGTTTTTCTAACTTGTCAGTCAGATCAAAACGTGTATGAACAGTTCAATCAGAAACTCGGAAACCGCTTTTTAACTTCAGGATTTTATTACAAACAAACAGTCATACAATGACACGTGAAACTAAATAAAAGCTTGTAACAAAATAAACATAAAATAGTACTGGTATTTTAGATACAACATCATACATCTTCATAACACTGTGTGTGCAAATCCAATTTTTTCACAAATGTTATTCTGTTGCGAGCTGTCTAAACATTAATCCCGGGTGGATTAGTCAATTCTAATTTCCTAAGATTCTAGGTAAAACGGTACTTATCTTTAATAATTAATCTTTCAAATTAAATGTTATACCAGAAAGTTCCCTCATTTAGGTATTAGGTATTTAGGTATTTAAAATAAATATGTTTCTTTTCAATTTAGTTTCTACTTTATACTATTTCAATTAGACTAACGATACTATTACTAATGATATAATACTAACTTTACCCTGTGTTTTTACGTGAAAATACTATGATAAAAATCCTTGATCCATCACCAAGATCAACGTATCAATCAAAGTATCGTAAAATCTCTCTCTATATACGCCAAAGTAAATCACAATCAATTCATTTTAGGTGTCAAAGCTAATACAAACATACAGAATGTACGTTCCATTTCTAATTAAAGGATTTTTCAAATTGACTAATTGTTCCGTATGAATGCTTCTTTACCAAAAAACAAAGACCTCGGAAACACGACCGAGATTAACCCTCGTTCACGTAATTTATGGGGATCTAATCCAAAGTTTTTATGTGATATCGTGATAGATAATGATGATACTGCCGTTTAATTTGTCGTAGGCACATTGTTCATTTGGACCTTTGTTACAGGAGTGCCAGGGTGAACACGGCGACGGCGACTAACGATCGTTTTGAAAAAAGAACATTAATTCATGTTATTTTCAGACGTTTCTTACAAGTATGAGGCTTATTACAAAATATTTAAGAAACCGAATTCAAATGAAAACTTTAAATAGTTTAGAAATAAGATTGGTATGACTAATTCAATAACTACATAAAAGAATAAACAAAATCAACCAAATAATTTCAAAAAGCTGATTTAAAAAATTAACTAATTATTTGAAACTTCAAAATCAATTAGCCGAAAATTACCTGAAAAGGGTTGGTCTGTAATGAAATTTCAGGACTTTTACCATATTATAAATTTGTTTACCTACTAATAGGATTTTATCAACCGAAAATGAGTTTAATTTCAAACGAAGATCGATAGTTAGGACCTTTTGATTGCGGTCGTCTTGTCCGAACTTGGGTTTAATTAGAAATTAGTTTATTTTACTTTGAAATTGAAGATATGTTTGATTAGTTTGATGTTTCTTGAGACGTACAAACCATTTTATTGAACTGTAAAATTTAAAGGTTAAGTGCTTACCAAAATTGCAATCTCTACAATAACTAAGTGGCGTGTTACGAGCGACGCGAAGATTTTAAAAAGAACGAAAAAAATATTAAGGAAAGATGGATTTAGATAGTTTACTAGAGTAAATGCTTAATTTTTAATTCGTTCTGTAGCGCTCGTGGCCTAGTTTGACTAAGCGATGTTCATTGCGATTGTGAAGTAACGTGCATTCCCCTACTTGGATGGGTGGCCGATAGTGGCATTTATATCTGAGCACTACCCTACTTCGGAGGGCACGTTAAGCAGTCGGTCCCGGTTGTTTCAAACGTCAGACCATGTCGGAGGCCTTTAGGCGGTCTAAGACTCCGTCACCAGGGTTGGCCACGACCTACTCGAAATGAATCAACAAATTAGGCTTAGTTGAAAGTATGAAAAATATTTATTACGAACTAGCAGCGCCCCGCGGTTTTACCCGCGTTGTGCCCGTTCCCGTGGGAATTTCGGGAATTTTTTTACATAAAAACCTTCCTCTTGAATCACTCTACCTATTACAAAAACCGCATCAAAATCCGTTGCGTAATTTTAAAGATTTAAGCATACAGACAAACAGACAAACAGAGACGACTTTATTTTATACTATGTATATGATAAAATGCACTTACAAATAAAAACCAATTAAATTAATAAAACATTCTTAGTTTAATATCACTTACCAGCAATAGCTAGTTGCATGATGAAGAAGTTCATTCGACTCTTCCTGGCGTTTGTGCAGAGCAGGGCGGCGATCACAGACGCGTTCAGCACTACGATCGCCACGAACAGTATCCATGTCACTGTTAACTGGATGGACTGGAAATCATAGAAACCATGTTAAAAATTGAACCATTGAGAAAAATACCTTAAATAGTTTTTTCCCAGTGGTTTTTCCACCTTAATGATCATTACAAGGGTAATTATGACATTTAAAGTATCACATATCGTTTGTAACATTATAATCTATATTTATACCAAATTTTATCAAAATCCATTCAGTAGATTTTACATGAAAGAGTTACAATCATCCAAACATTCATCCTTACAATCTTCAGCGTTTAAGGTAGAGTAAGAATTCGATACCAAAACTCGTAGCTCAGATGAATGTGCTACAAAATGTCGTAGTAACTTTAATCTGTTTGCTACAAAAACTCGTAGCGCTCGTAGCTCATACCGGAGTTCCGCAAATCTAACATTTAAACACTAGAATCTACTGAATTCAACCAACTAGCAATCCATTAGCTAAAAGCCTATAAGCTTCCTACAATACCAACGTGGTAGATTTGCTCACACATTGATTAATCATTAAACTTTCTTCAGTGAAACTTAGCAAAATCATCTTGTCTTGATGTCACTTTGGCAGATACAATCATACTCATTTTAATGGAAGCCTACAGGCTTCCATTAAAATTAGTTTTATATATAAAGCATTTCTATTACTTAGCTCGCAATTAGTACAGTACTTGGATTATGGTACTACTACGATGCATGGTCGTCATTTGCTTTTATATCTGAGTGGTGTGAGTTACTATGCCATGGAAAAAATTATTAATTATTTATTTAAATGGTTAGTTCTAATTGGTTCAATCAGACTATTTTGACGGCATTGTGGTAGTCTTAAGACTACGACAACAGGGTGGGCTTTAGGCCTGAAACTGCGTTAAGCGGACACCCGCACGGGTTCATACAAAAGTGCTACTCCGCGGGGACCAGCGCGGGCGTCCGTCGCACGGAGGCGGGCCACGTCGCGTGGGTGCGGGGCGCCGCCCCATGACGGACGCCCGCGCAAGCCCCGCGCGTAGCACTTTTGTATGAAACCGCGCGGGTGCCCGCTCGTGACGGGGCCCGTCGCGGGCGCCCGCTTAACGCAGTTTCAGGCCTTACATAGTTTAAGTAGTAATAGATACGACCCGAGTATGTTCAATATAAGCATCATAAAAGAGTTCAACGCATTAAAATGTTTACGAACCTTTAAACCTGATCCCTAACGTCCGTGCCAAAAAGAAGTGGCACTCGTGTCAACACGGACGATAACCAATGCTTTAGATAAGCGATATCAGCTACCGAATTGATTACTTCGTACAGAAGGAGAGTTAAAAGCACTTAACAGGTTTTGACACCAGTACTTGTGATAAGAGCTATCAACGGTCGAGATATCCGCTGTGACGTTAATACAACAAGTACCAGCGTATTATGAGATAAGTTTTATTTTTGCTTCAACGTTTTTATTCAATTTTTTACTTGTCAAGTATTTTTATTAATACGGACCAGTTAGTTAAGAGGTTCAGGAAAAAGGACTGAAAATGATGAAAATAATACCTACTTAGCGGTTAATTGTATTTTTGACAGACAAGGACCGATACTAGAGACAAAAATTTCAGATGCGGGGAGAGACACTGTCACTTCTCTCACCTCCTGATGAAGGTCACCGGACGTGACCGAAACGTGTTGTTGAGGAATGCTCAATAATAACCTACGACGTACGTAAGTTCTCGTTTAAACTTTTTTGGAGTGACCTCATATCTATATCAATATTATACTCAAACCAGACTGGTTCATAATTCATAACAACAATCTTGATTCGATCACACTAAACCACCAACAAAAAAACGTTTTTTTAAGAACGACCTGTTCGATGTAGGATAGCTGTTAATTGTCAGTAGACTCTTACCGCCTCATTAATAAACGCGGTGTAACAAAAACACTGTTAAATGTGTTTTGTCTCTTTTACTCATCGGAAAAAGCATATTATGTCGGAAAGGGACAAACCATTTCATCGCTAAAGTCACGTTAATAAGCATTCATGAAGAATTAATCCATGGCGTTGATGGTTCGATGTTATATTGCACGGCTAAATAAATTTTCTAGATGTTTGTATTCCTTGGATTCGTTCAGTAAAAAGAACAGAAAGCATGAAACCATCATCATAGGTCTATAAGAACATCATTTAGAACCTCCCTTAGGTATTTGAAGTCAAGTTATAAGGGAAGAAAATAACGTTCGTATGTTTTGAAAGAAAAGGTACCGTGAAGTTCGGCGGGTCAGATAATTTATTACTAAAAGGTTTCAAACACTGTATAAAAATTCATTGCTCCGTCTTACAATGTACTCGTACCTTCGTTTGATTTGAAAGGAATATATAGATTGTATCGATATCTGATGAGCTAAATAAATTATGCAGATACTAGGATCTTCTTATTACAAAAATCGGGTTTCGAAAGGTGTAAATTTTGAATTACTGAGAGTTTTTGAAAGAGTCCGTATTCTTGACAATAATAGCCATAAAAACAGACGGCATTTTTTTCTTTACAATCTATACTTTTATAATAAAGCTCACAAAGTTTAAACGTACGTTTAAACTATGTGTTCAAATCGTGTAAGTTTAAAAAAGACTAAAGCTCACAAAGTTATATTTATGTTTATTTGAATGCGCTAATCTCAGAAACTAGCAATCTGAACTAGCAATTTGGATGATTCTTTGTGTAATGTATAACTATTTAAAGCGAAAGTTATAGGCTATTTTCACCCCAAAATTACCATGGAAACGGGCACAAGGTGGGTAAAATCACGAGCGCTGCTGTGCACATATAAAATTGGCGTTAAGATTGAAGATCTATCTTCATTCTTCCAAGATCTCTATCATGGTAAAAGCTAGTTTTTTATATCAAATTACCTAGGGTACGGATATATTACAGTTAATACCCAAAGGAAAGCGGTGTTAAACAATATAATTAACTGTAAACATCATAAAATTACTCCTCATATATTATGCTCAATATCGACCCATTAGACAATTAGTAATAACGTAATGACCACATTGAAACGATTCATGCGCTCTATGAAGCATGGTGGCCTATTTACTGGCCATACGAGTACATCCAATGGCTTCTTATAATTAGGTAGGTGTAATTTAGTTAGACAATCTGTTATGGCAAATTATAATTAACTAGCGCCCCGCGGTTTTATCCGCGTTGTGCCCGTTCCCGTAAGAAATACAGGATGAAATATAGCCTATAACCGTTCTGTTGAATGTGTCTATCCATTACAAATAATTATTCAAATCGGATTTCTGAAATTAGCGCGTTACAACAACCAAAACTTCACACTGTTCAGCTTTATTATCATTACTTAATATAGATAGCTAGAACTTTTTTGTTTTGGTGAATTTCAAAACGATGAACTCTCACGTATTTGGATGTTCAACTGATGCGAAATTGTCAATCCTAGCTGAGTTCCGGTTGATTTAATCGCCTGTATCATCCCATTTCATTGGGCAAAGGCTTCCCCCATTTCCGTCACTCTTCTCAATTTGAAGCCATTAGTTCCAGTCCCTTAAGTAAACACTTACGTCATAAAAATAGTAAAAGTTGACATCAGCATGGAGTGTGGTGTTGGTGACGTGGCTATGGTTTAAGCTTGAAGCTGGAAATATTGTGGTGAGGAAGTCTGCCCGGGGGGTGGTGATATCTTCCAAGTCTTCCACCATGATGTCTGGATCCATGGTCCTGATGAAAGAAGAACAGGTGTTTGAAATGATGAGGTAACTTTCTGCAGAGGAGGTAAGAGGTACTACTAGGTATAGCTTTGGTAATTTTTTATGTTATGAAAATGACATCGTTTTTTTTTTAAATACTGAGAGCAAATGTTTTGTAATATCATGAACTCAAGGCATACCAAACAAAGAAGACGACTTGTTATAATAACAATTTAAACTTGGCGTCTATTTGAAAAAACGGCAATGACTTCAACGAACTGTATACAAAGCTGCATAACTTCTCATTGGAACTTTTTCATATAACAACGAAACTGCAGCCATTTGTTCAGCAAAGCTTTTGAAAGAGTCCGAATTGTCTTTGACCCTTTTATAAAAAAAGTTTAGAAACAAAACACGAGCGGGACACTTATTGTTTTTATTTTTTTAATATTTCTGCTTGGCTCCTTTATTTCAGAATGCTTGATTGGCTTTTGTTTGGAGGTCAGCCATCGACAATTTGGGAGACCCAACGGTCGCATTGTTCTTTATATAGCTACGTATTTGGTTTAAAGTAAAAGCAGTTACACCAGCGTTTTACTGGCACGTATGCCGGATTGCCTTACCTGACTGTATAAGCGTAAAAAACTCTGGTTTGAAACCGCCCTTATCTTTCAAAATTAACTAGTTCTAACGAGTATAATCTACTTCTTAGTATATAATCAATGGCTTATACGATTTCAAACTAAGGCAAGACTTCTTATGAGCTAAAACAGTGGCAAGTTTTCAACACAAGTCGTTATAGTATCGATATAAACTATAAACAAAACATTAAGGTCATGTAAATCGTTAGATGCAAAATGGAATGCAATATATCCGAAATCCCATAATATATCAGTTGAAACAAACCCTTGTCACCGGCGCCATGTTTATTTAGGAGATAAATATGGTTTTGAATAAGCATATTATTTTCTTAGTAATAGGTATAACAAATGTTCCATTTTCAAAGGAAAAAATGTTGTTTTTTGTCTTAATATGGGATTAGGTGGGGTTTATGGTAAATAATGAATTAAGCATGAAATGTTACGATTTATGATTTGAAAAAATGCTCCGTTTTACTATTTTTTAACAATAAAAGCAACGTTCTTTTATTTACCTGCGTTGTGCCCAATTTCGTAGGAATTTCGAGATGAACAATTTCCGTTAAGTGTGGCTACATAAATTTTAAATTTGCATCTCTACATGTCTCTCTATTATTTTAAAGAGGTAAGTTTATAACTTTTTTGTTTATTTGTAAGTGCTTATCTCAGAAACTACCAATCTGATTTGAATAATTATTTTTGCAATAGATAGCCACATTTAACGGGAAGGTCATAGGCTAATTTTCATCCCGAAATTCCCATGATAACGGGCACAATGAGGGCAAAGCCGCGGGGCGCTGCTAATTTGAATATAAAGATCTTGGCGCTCCTTTATTATGTTTTGATAGATCATAGATCATCATCAGACTGGCCGACATTCATTATAGTCTTGACTACAGCGTGATTAGCTCTTAATGCGTAAAATGTATAAACAAGTTGAAAATCTAAATTTAAATATTAAAGTAGTCTCTTAACTTCAACAAGTCTAGGAGACTGCAAATATTTCAAATAAAGAGTAATTATTATAGAAAACTTTTCCAAACTAAATTCATTTTCAATTAGTTGCAAGCGTCTTAGAATTTATTCATTACGTTTAGAACAAAACTTTCTTTAAATAGCTTTCGAAAGTATTTTATGGCAAAGTAAATGAAACAAGACAGTCTTAAAAATGTCTACAGTTAAGTATTTTAATTACTGAACAACATTCTTTCGGGATTCAAAACAGTTTTAATGACAGTGAAAATAATAAATGTGTTTGAGTTTTGGGAAAGGTTTTAAATTGAAAGCAGTTAAAATGTTGAATTTTGCTTAAATTTATTTATTCACTTGTCCAAAAGTTTTGTTTTAATATGGAGCTTTTGATTAAATAAAACGAAAGTGCCGCGATAACAAATAAATAAATGTTATTGGAAGTGGATTTGTTAAATATGTAGCATTAATATGGTGGGTACATAATTGCCAATGTGTTACTGGCATTGGTATGGCAATATGCATAATTTACATTAGAATTTAAATAGCAAAATATTTATTCAAAAGGCTTTTTTACCCACCAAAACTCAACAAATATTTCTAATTAGTACTATATTATTCAGAGAAATAAAAATTGAACGCTACATCACATTTCTTTTCTCCGTTTAACTGAGATGTTATGTTACGTGCAGCTCAACCCCTACTTGGGATGGGTGGCCGTTAGTGGCATTTCTATCTGAGCGCTGCCGTGCTTTGGAGGGCACGTTAAATTGACGGTCCCGGTTGTTTCATCGTTAGACTATGTCGGAGGCCTTTAGGCGGTCTAAAAACTCCAACACCAAGTTTGGCCTCTAACCTACTCGAAGTTACTTTACTGTGAGCCAAGCCAACTCAACAATATCTTATCCTGACCTATATTTTACCATCCGTATCAGATTTCAAGCCGTTAAAAGGACGACGAACAAACGAGAAGACAAATAGTAATTTGGGGCAAAGCTACTGCAAGTGTGGTTTCCGATACTAAAACCGTAGTTTTTTATTCAGAATTGTTAGGGCAAGATAAATGGACGCAGTTTGTGTGCAAAGCCATTCGGTTTTGCAACTACAGATATGAGGCAAAGAGCTTGCAAATTGATGTAGTGTTTGATAAAAAATTAATGTTAAGTAAAATAACGGCCTTTGGCAATGTAGGGCAAATGTACCTACCGTTCACTGATATTATTTCTTCTGCTGCTTCTTAGTACAATAACTCATGTAGTTGTTTAAGTGTGTTGATGATCTTATACCGGAGTCTTGTAGGCAATACCTCTTATGTAAAATTGTATTATCTTGATATTTATTGATTATTGATTCTTGACTTGAAATTAATAATTATGATCTTGATATTTACGATACTTTCCCCTCAGGAAGCATTGAAAGATTCCCATCTTAATTGATTTGGTGAGTCACAAGGATTTCAATTTAATGATTTCTATGGCATGTATTTAACATAGAAGGCTATTAGAAGGTACTTGTAAAGCTAGTATACAAAAGCAATAATGAAATAAAACGTTTTCAGTCCAAATCTAAAACACTCTCAGTCTGGAAATTAATAGAAATAGTTGTAATAGTTGTTGTTGTTGTAGCCAGGAAGAGAGAGTTGTAAATAATTAAATTATGCCTTTAGTGCAGTTTTATTGGAAGGAAGGAACTTTAAACAGTTTAAAAACTTAGAACTTTTTAGGAAGGACAATTACTATACTATCTTCAAGAAAAAAGTCTACAGCTGCAGCTTTTAATTCTGTACAAATACTTATTTGACTTTAATTTTATTAAAGGAATTATTTCACGTCTCTTCACATATCAATTAAAGTCCTCAAGATACTCAATGATCATACTAACTGATAACGTTGAAGAGTTCGATTGTGTTTTGTTTGTTTCGCGTTAATCTTAAAAACTATAGATTTTAATATTTTTTGCCTGTACCTAATGGAAAGCCACATTCAACGGAAAGGTTATACCTTATCTTTCATCATGAAATGTCCATGGGAACGAGTACAATGGGGCCGCTGCTAGTTTCGCTATACAGACCAAATTTTTGACATAATAGTACAGTAATGGTGTCGTAACACCATTTCTCTTTCCGCTGATACTAAAAATATATTAACTCCACCGTTTTTCTTTACGTTTCATCCAATTCAGTTTTGAGGAAAAAAAACATGGTCATTTAAATAGTATTTTCCTTATAATAAAAAACCTTTGTCAATGGTTTGTCGTGTAAGCTTATTGAATTCCTCGTACGGTTGAATGTGCGGAGGACGTTTACCCTTGTAAGCCTATTTATAAGAAATAACCGTATCTGTAGAAACCAGAACAAGCATTAGATAATAAATACTTGTACGTTTGCCAATAAAAGTAAGCTGAAGAAAAGTTACTTTTCTTTATATAGATTCTTTAGAGATAAACTGTGGCATGTTTTACTACTGAAAATAATGTATAAAGTATTTTAAGAGGAGGATTATTCAATAGGTTTAACAAAGTTTTTATTAGTTGGAACTGTCATTTGCGATTTTTTTATTATTTAGAAGCCAAATCTATTTACATATTTAAATATAAAAAGTATAAAATATAACACACCACATAAACATAACTATTTATACCATTCTCTAAATATCCGACCTTTTAGTATATGCAACCAAAGCAATTTTAATTAAAGTCAGACCATTTAATTAACAGCACAGAAACGATATCACCGCCTTTGAACTTAACCGTATGTAATTCGCGCTATACAATTTGATCAAATCACTATTACAGTGTTATTTTAATCAAATCCGCAGAATTTCGATTTAACGCCATCTAGTGTGGGCTTCATGATGTGGTTTAGGTATTTGAGTCAAGGTAGCACCATGGTGATTTTGCGGTTATTAGGGAATTTGATAAATGTAAGTAGGTTTTAATTTCAAATAATAATAAGATACTTAGGGCCGAAACTGCGTTATGCATGCCCCCGTCGCGGTTGCATAGAAAAGTGAACCGGTGGGCGCACGCGGCGTGCGCACGCGGCGTGCACACGCGACTGGCGCACGCGACGGGCGCACGCGACGGGCGCACGCGACGGGCGCATGCGATGGGCGCACGGTTTACTTTTGTTAGAAGCCCATTTAATACACATTAAATACAAGTCAAAATTAGTAATTAAATCTCTACTAAGGAGGCACTTGACGTCTCTGAGTGCGGGCGAATGTCAATGCGTAATTTACAACTGACCTAGGTTTTGTTTGAAGTCTTGTGTTATGAGAAACCAATTTTGCAAAGTAAAAAACCCTAAAACATTCCTTTACATTAATTGGTTCAAACCTTGTGATTAGTTTAATTAAACCATGGGGTCTGTACTGAAACAGATCATCCACAAAAACGAAACTAGGTCAAAATCCTTGTATCTATACCTCTTCAAGCGGAATGATCACATTGTTTGTGTTTAGAACAAAATTGGAATAAAAACAAACATGCTTTTGGCTAGAGACAATTTCGTACGTATTGGTCAGTGTTTTAATTAAACGGCACTCGTATTCGAAAAATTGTTTAGTACATCCTTCTTGGGCTTTTGGTTTGCAGTTGTAAACGCATTCAATATCAATAACTCCTCTATTGGTCATTTCAGACATTCGCTTTATTAATTAGTATATCTCCTTATAGTCACGGGACAAGTCGGGTCTTTTTGAGAGGCATGCAAGATATAAACACCAAAATGTCCCATTATTGGGCAAAGTCCTCCACTCATTTTTTCCATTCAAGTCTGTCAGCTCAGTTAAATTCTACTTCTACTATATTAAAATGTGTACAATCCTGAACGATATTCAGCCTCATTATTAATTATCTTGGGTAACGTGACAAAAAAAAAACAGTCATATACACGTACAAGCTTACGAGTCGAGCATAGTTTGGATCTAATATCTTGTGTTCATTTGTACCTACTGTATTCTATTTTTTTATAATAATGAATCATTATTACAACAACGATAAAAAATACGGTTAAAGGATACCTACGATAAAAGAAACTTAAAAATATAGGAAAAATCAAGTAAAATGAACCTTTAAAGTCCTTTATTCAGAATCTTACATTATCTATTCTTTCCGACATGATCCCTGACTCATAGAATTCGGTAGTAAAGCCGAAAATTGAGGACACATAACAAAGGATTCGATATTTACTTTTCTGTGTGTTGGTTTAATGTCAATTATCCATATGTTTGTTTTAAAGATATAATAATATATATTGAAGGAATTCTCTGCGTATTTCTACGGGTACATAATTAACAAATAATATCTATATTTGCACTTTAAATCGTTGTTTGTACATCGGCTTACACTTATTAATACTGCTACGTTATTCCAAAATACACACTCATAGTACTTATATGTTCGGTGAGAAGTCGGTGAGAGGCAGTAGGACATTACAGGCTAATACTTTACTTAACTTTTATATACAGGGTGATTTCGGGGTCGTGATCCCAAATTTTTTTTCTGACTCATTAAATAAATGATTGCGATGCTACCTGTATTTATTTTAATTTAAACAAAGATGATTCGTTATTTACGTATTTTTATTTAAAAATGATTATTGACTCAAAATCCGTGGTCACCCTACTTTTAATATTACTTGACATAAGTTTTCTTGGGAAATAGTAGGGTGACCATGATCTCGAATTATCGCAGTTTTTTTTGCTGACTAAAATAAGTCGCTGGTGTACTGTTAGTCCTAACCTATCGTGATGCTTAGGAGAAAGTAAGTTAAATGCTTCTTTCTTGCTCCACGACCCCGTAATCACCCTGTATAATACTAAACGGAAAGTTTTTTTTCTTTTTAAGTAACCTATTTTTGACTTCGTTTCTATTGAGCGAGTTTAAAACAAAATGATAATCTTGTTATATTTATTTAACAATATGTTATTTTAGAACAAAGCCTTTTCTGTACTGATATAATAAAGCTGAAGAGTTCGTTTTTTTGTTTGCTTTAACGCGCGTATCACAGAAACAGCCAATCAGGTTTGAATCATTATTGGAACGAAGTTCCTTATCGCGCGTTGCGAAAGGGGGCTAGGCGGAAAAAATGGTAGGCAGACAGACAGGGAAACATGTGCATGTTTCCCTGTCTGTCTCTCTCTGACGTGCACATGTTTCTCTGTCTGTCTCTCTCTCTCTCTCTTATAGAAAGCAAGCTAGATATTTTCGTTTCGTCTTTCTATTTTGCATTGAACAGTGTGGTGTCGCGACGATTAATTTTGTTGATAATAAATAAACTTCGTTCCATCCGGGTGTCCCTTGACACCTCTCAAATTTTTTTTTGTTATTAAATTATAGGCTATTTTGCGTTCAGAAATTTCGACGGAATCGTGCACAGCGCGGATAAAACCGCGGCTCGCTGCTAGTATATTAGCTAGTATAGTATAAATCAATTCCGTACACATAATACAGATATTTACATCACATATTTGGACTCGGTTGGTATGTTTACTTCTTTATCAGAGGAAACAAATTTAATTTCCCTCTAATTCCGGGTTCGTCTAATGCGTAATTCAATTGCTTTCATTCATGAAATGAGGTACAGGTTACTTACATACGTATTAGTGGAGTTACTTGAAGGGAAGAAAGCCTTTGTCTTGTGAGACAATTTCAGACATGGTTTTCTATTGATTCTGCCCTAAATAGTAATAAGATACTAAATATATCCTGCTAATATTATAAAAGCGAAAGTATGTGAGATGTTAGTATGTTTGTTACTCTTTCATGAAAGAACTACTGGACTTTACAGTAATATAGGTTATTCATCAGAATAAGACATGGGATACACTTTATGCAGAAATTCGACGAAAATTCGTGAAAAGTCGACGTGGACGGCTTCACCCTGGTGGAAAAACGTCGACCAAAGCCGTCTCGCAACCAACGTGGTACCGCCGCCGCTACAGCAACAGAGGGCACTCTCCGTGTTGTGGAGCCTACCGTTTCGCTGTACATATCAAGATTAGACTCTAACACCGCAGGCGAAGAAGTCTTGAAATATGTGCAGCAGAGAGTCTGTTTTTGGACAAAGGAATCTATACGGCTCAACCTGCGTCGCCTGGAGTCAACGAGGGATACGACATTCAAGTCGTATGTGCTTCAAGTGCCTGTGAAGCACAAGGCAATGTTCTTCTCTCCCGACTTTTGGCCCGCAGGAGTGGTATATCGTCGCTTCAGGGAAGCATTTACGAAAAAAATCCCTGACTAATATATACGGCATAATTATAAGTATAAATGTATATATGTTAGTTTGTAAGGTATGTATGTAAAGTAGAATGTAAGCTATATTTTATTGTTGCTCGGTTTGAGAGGTCTCACCTTTCCGTGACACAGTTTACACTAGTATGGGAGGTGATGTCTCGATAACTGAGCGAAATATAATGTAATTACATTTGAAAATGAAATGAATAAATGAATTTGAATTCCCGCGGGGACGAGTACAACGCGGGTAAAATCGCGAGGCGCGGCTAGTTTTAAATAAATAAAAATTGCCATTACTCTTATTTCATACTGAACGAATAGAGAACTTCCGCATTTGAAATTACTTAACAAATATTGGCAGTTGTTTTCTATAAGTACACTGGTGTATTTTATTTGAAACTTAGTCATTACATGTTTATTAAGAATCCATATAATTAAAACTTTCTTATAAATTCCAAGTTGATTGGTAAAAGTAGTAACAACTGTCGACTTTTCCGAGCGAGCGAAGCTTGTATTTGAACTTTTTAAAAGGAAACTTTAAAATATAAATGGATTTCAAGACTTGGTTATATCGGGGGTTGTTAATGTCACACATTGAGCAAGTTGAGCAAGTTTGCAAGCTACAAGTAGACTGCATTGGTATTTGCAATCGCCTGCCAAGACTGAGGTCCCGAGTTCAATTCCCTGGTCGAGCGAAAACATGTTTCCTACTTTTCAAACATGACATCAAAGACATTACTTTAATCGTCAGATATTCGTTACTATTTTCTTATACCAACTACGTTTCTTGTGTGTGACAGTACTGATATATCCGGTGGCGAGAGGTCTTTGCCCAACTGTGGGTCTTTATTGGCAAATACTTTTTTTAAACAAAACATATGTGACCATAATTATTGTTTTTTTTTTTAATTATCCATCTCAACAACGGGTAACGTCACTACGACACTATTGCATCCAACCAAGTAGTAACGGGGTTGCGCGTCGCATAACATACCACACAAAAACAACATTATGTTGAAAAGTGAACCTTAAGTTTGTATAATTGTGGTACAACTTTACAACTGAATGGGCGACAGAGAGACTGAATTGAACAAAGTTAGTAACTAACAATTATTGGTATATTACCTTCAGTGAGCCAACTGTCTGTTTCTTCAATCAACCTTTCACAGTTGTTAATAATAAAGGCCCCTTATTGCCCGAAATAATTCTCTCGTATTATAATTTTAACCGCATCGTTAGGGCGGCTGTCCATTGGAGCCAAATACAATTGAGATAAATGTAATACTAACCGTTAGTGCTCAGACGTCAAATGATTCTTTAGATGTTCATGATTGATTTTAGATATGGAATGTATGAAGAAATATTTTATTTGGATAATTATCGGTTTAAATGACGTCTCTGAGTTTGGTATTGAAACCCTGAGCCCACTATAGTTACAACAGTCTTTGCACAGCATATCAGTGAAAATCTGTCTTAAGATAATCTGGCACCAGATGTTAGTACAAACTCTTTAGTCTAAAAGAAAAAGTTAGTGTAAGACGACTTTCCTCTTGTGTGAGTTCTTTCATATGTTTTCATAGACCGGACTTCGTTTACTAATATAATAGACTAGCAGTTTTACCCGCATTGAGCCCGTTTCCGTGGGCATTACAGACTGAAATATAGACTATTACCTTGATCTTGAATCAGGCTATCCAATACAAAAAGAATTATTCAAATCGGACAGCCAGTTTTTGAGATAAATGCATTCAAATAAACAATAAAACAAAAAAACAACTTTATATTAATACCTATGGGTATACATAGGTATGGAAATATCTCTGTCCCTCTCTTACGCGAAAAAATATCTATCGATTTTGATGAAAGACATGGAGACAGTTCAATATCTCATATGCGATACTTAAACAAAGGCAACCCTCTCGGTAGCCCCATAATATGTTACTTGTTTGTTCGTCCATTTTCCAATCATAAGATAAGACTTTTCGTCGAATAAATTTGTCATGTTGACATTTTGCTAGTAGATATTATATAAAAATACTCGTATACTGTACAATATCTGATTAAAGATGTCTAGTAAAATTGATAAAGCCCTAGTTCTTGATAAAGAAACTTACCGCTAGTGAGTTTTGGGCAAAAAATTTACTTCATCGAACACGCAGTGTGAGAGTCACGGGGGACCAAAAACGCCTTCGCAAGATAAACTCTACTTGTGGGCTCCTTTACCTGAAGTGTCAATAGGTTTTCCTAATAAAGAGGAATGGAAAACAATGGGACGACTGGCGCCAAAATAAGTAAATGAACTCTACGAGTAGGCTCTGCATCCACTTGTACGACACTCAAAAAAACCGTACTTGTCTCCAAACTCTGCAGAGAGCACTATAACAATAACCCGTAATAGTAAATACTCATGAATGAGAAGAAATGTCCCAAAATAAACAGATATTGTCCAGATTAATTGTGTCAGAAATAGATAGTTGTATTATATTGTTCAGATTAATTTTGTGTCAAAAATAGATAAGATATTCTAGTGTTCAGAATAATTGTGTCAAAAATAGATAGACATATTCTGTGTTCAGAGTGCTTAGTGCGAGTTTTCCAAGTTACTTTACGTTTGCGTTTAAATAGGTTCCCAACCAGTGGTCCGTGGACCACTGGTGGTCCGCGGAAGACAAAATGTGGTCCACAGACGCACCAAAAGTCGAAATATAATTCGCGAACATTTTCAAATTAATTTATGAAAATTGAAGGAAAGTCGTTGATAAAATACTGAACAAAATATATTTCACAAATTCGATTACATACACTCATAAACATGCTTCTCTACGTCTTCCGTCCAAGTTAACACTTTTCTTTCTTGGCGCTCGCTTGTTCTGAAATGTATAAGCTTCTCTACGTCTCTTGTTTACGTTACAAGTAAACTTTTCCAGTACAATTTTCGCTCACTTCACAAGTGCGGCCCAAATGTAGCCGTTCGCTGGTTTTTAATACCGACAACATACCCATATTGTGTGCATCTACTTTTTTTCTACCCAGCGTGACCAAATAAGAATAGAAAACTTTTCTATTCTTATTTCTAAGTAAAAAAAAATATTTGGTCACTCAATTAACATTCTGTAAGTTTAAAAAGGTAAAGTCGGCCTTAAAATGGCTATAAGGGCCAAGTAAAACATGCACAAACTTCGATCGCGTTCCGCTCTCGCTCAAATGTTTGATTGAATGAAGTCGAAAATACATTTTCTTTGAGGTCCAAGATAATAATAATTCATGCTCGAGTCGGACTCGCGCACATTCAATGTGAAATACAAATAAATTAAATCGCTAATTAATGTAAAAAAATTGACTGGAGGTCCTTGATGACAACAATAATTAAAAAGTGGTCTCCGGTCTAAAAAAGGTTGGGAACCCATGCTAAACTCTGTACGTAGTGAGCATCGAATAATTGTGAGTGCGAGTCTCTTTGAGTATTCACTTTTATTCACCGTAGCTCTGTAAAGTCCAGACAATAAACCGGCAAAATGGAATATACCATATCGACTGTGTTTTCATAAGGTATAAAGTACATATAACATTTATGCGGGTTATTTTATTAGACCTCGACCATGGAATTAGTATGTACTAGTTGTACGTAGTACATACTAATTCCATGGTCGATGTCTAAAAAAATAACCTTCTAGTTGTACGTAGTACATACTAATTCCATGACATCGACGTCGCGCACTTGACTGACATTGTTTGTTGTTTGTAGGTTGCCATAGCTCCTTACTTATGACATTTTTAACCGACTTCAAAGAAGGAGGAGGTTTCTCAATTCAACCGTTTATATGATTTTTTGGAAAAGCGATATCTTTTAAAAAAATAGTTTTCCGTCAATTCCGTCAGAGGATCATTAGAAACTCGAGCAGTAGAACAAACACTGGACATTATAACAAAGATCATCTTGAGCTCTTGCGGTCGTAAACATCTTCCAGGCGAAAAAATAATATGCTGACCATGACATCGTTTCTTTATAACACTACTAGAAGCACCCCGAGGTTTATTTACCCGCGTTGAGCCCGTATCTGTAGAAATTTCGGGAATCATTATACATATAAACCTTCCTCTTAAATCACTCTATCTATTTTAAAAAACCGCGTCAAAATCCGTTGCGTTGTTTTAAAGATCTAAGCAAACATAGGGACAGACAGACAGACACACAGACAGCGGAAAGCGACTTTGATTTATACTATGTATTGATAAATCACTATAGTTACAAACAAACAATTACATTTTACGTCATTTCGCCCGTCTCTCACCAATAAATTCAAAGTGAGAACTTTACTTTACGCACAGTGAGCGTAACTGTCAAACTTGCAACTCATCGTCGATGGCAGATTTTAGTTCGCATTGTGACCACTAGGGGCGCTTTTTAGCTACATATATTTCTGAGTTAGGCCGTGGTCCCACAGCAGGCGAGAAAACGAGTAACTCTCGGCGATTTTCTCTCTCAAGAAACGCACAATAAATGCATATTCCGTATAAACGAAAGAGGTGCAAATATTAAAAGTTTCTCGCTGACTGTTCACACTGCCGGCATCGACTCGTTTTACTACTTAGTTTTGTCGCTGAGCGAGGAGCTTCAAAAATAAACTCGCTCAGCGATACTCGTTCAACGATGCTAGCTCGAATTATCATTTCTTTACAGTGCGACAATGAAAGTAGATAGAAGTAGGTTTGCTCAGGATTGAGCAACTGCGGGCGAGTTGCGCGAGTAATCCCAGCTACAATACTATCGAAACTACACACTGACTTCCTGTTGATCGCCAACTCGTTTATACATAGTTTCTAGTTCTACTCGTTTCTCGTTCATCGTCAGCGTCGGCCTTAATGTTGACGCGTAAAAATAACTATGGCAACTTACAAACAACAGACTCACAGAGTTATTTCGTTTACATGACGGTAAAGTTATTTGGAAAACTCCCACTAAGCACACAGATTAATTGTGTCAAAAATAGATAGATATGTTCCAGTGTTCATATTAATTGTTTCAAAAATACATAGATATATCTTGAATTATAACTACGTTTACGAATACACAAAACGATTTTACAGGGACCGTGGTTACTGAAGACTTCTGTGGCTACAGTTCCTGTAAAGGGGCCGAAACGTCAGATAAAAATCTATACTAATATTATAAAGCTGAAGAGTTTGTTTTGTTTGTTTGTTTGTTTGTTTGTTTGTTTGTTTGTTTGTTTAAACGCGCTAATCTCAGAAACTACTGAACCGATTTGAATAATTCTTTCACTGTTAGATAGTCTATTTATCGAGGAAGGCTATAGGCTACATTTTATCCCGGATTTCCTACGGGAACGGGCACAACGCGGGTAAAACCGCGGGGCGCTGCTATGTACAATAAAAGTCTATACGTAAACGTATACACTTTTATTGTAAAACAGTGTTCGCTTAAACTTAAGAAACCAGAAGATAAATAATATATTCCAAAGTACAGATTAATTGTTTTAAAAATAGATAAGTAATTATATAATATTATTCAGATATATAACGACGGTATTCGTCGTTATATTATTGGTTACAGTGGATATCGATCTTATGTGAAAACGAACGTAACAAGAGAACACAACTTAGTTGTTGATTGCAAACTGTTTCGTGAGTTGTCTGCTTAACCTTTGGAGTCAGTAAGGCGGTGCCAATTAGGTGCTGGTTTCCTCGAAATTGTGAGAATAAAAAGGTGTGTTTCTGTTATTTGGAAAGAAAGAATTGACAGATTTCCTTTTGTATTCCTTGCGGTGGATTGTCACCTTTTTGTGTGAAAATGTTATTGTATTCGCCTTTGTATTGTGTATTTTTTTGATACTTTACGTAACAAGTGACATAGGTAAGTTCAAACTACTACGTAAATACATACTTACGCAGACTTTTTTCTGGTAATATAACCCTAAGGGCCGACACTGCGTTAAGCGTGAGCACGCCGCGGTTTCATACAAGAGTGAACCGTCGCGGGCGCCCGAGGCGTGCGCACGCCGCGTGTGGCTTCATACAAAAGTGAACCGTCGCGTGCGGTTTCATACAAAAGTGAAAAGTGAGTGTATTGGCCCCTATAAACTATATTGGTGCATTCCTAGTCCAAGGAGGTTTTTGATTAAGATCGGGGGGTAAACAAGAATTAATTTTCTATAAACCTCCACAAGATTACTTAGGGTTGAACATGACTTCTTCTGTTTTCTTGGTTTACCCCTATACAGACTTCGAATGAGGACGAGACTACTGAAAAAAGTGATTGGTAAGCCCGTTGTGCGATATGAGAGCACTTTCTGTGTCGGGGGTTGCGGGTTCGATTCCGGAATTAACACTATGTGCAGACATAGTTGTTGACTACGACATCTGGGTCAATCCCATAATCTATAATATAAAAATGAATCGCAAAATGTGTTGGCAAGCGAACTTCAGAACGACTGCACCAAATTGGATGATTCTTTTTTTAATGTGTTCCTTATTGTCGGGACAAGGTTTTTATATAAGAAAAATAAGAAATAAAAATCTCAAAATTCCCACGGGAACGGGGGCACTGCGGGTGAAACCGTGGGGCACAGCTAGTATTCCATAAAACAAGCTTACAACTTAGTTTTAGTCTAAACTAGCAGCGCCCCGCGGTTTTACCCGCGTTGTGCCCGTTCCCGTGGGAATTTCAGGATTTTTTTTACATAAAAACCTTCCTCTTGAATCACTCTATCTATTACAAAAAACCGCATCAAAATCCGTTGGGTAATTTTAAAGATTTAAGCATACAGACAAACAGACGACAAACAGACGCGACTTTGTTTTATACTATGTAATGATAATGAAGTGCGTTTCCATTGAAGCTCATCGGAGCTGTGCGGAGCTCAACTGATCAATCAGAAAGCATTACTAGAAGATTATTATAGTGTTTCTCCTCGGAGTCACGGGACAAGCCCGGTCTTTTTGAGAGGCATGGGAGGGGATACAGATCCAACTTGTAGAGGCCCTTTGGAGATGTTTAATGTAATGGATTACAACTGCAGGGACACACTCCCGACCACATCAGTATAACGATTATTATTATTATATTATCACTAGCTGCGCCCCGCGGTTTCACTCGCGTTGTACCCGTTCTCGCGGGAATTTCGGGATAAAAAATAGATGTTGTCCGATTCTCAGACCTACCCAATATGTACACAAAATTTCATGAGAATCGGTCGAGCCGTTTCAGAGGAGTTCAACCACGGTACCCGTTCCCGCGGGAATTTCGGGATGAAAAATAGATGTTGGCCGATTCTCAGACCTACTCAATATGCTCACAAAATTTCATGAGAATCGGTCGAGCCGTTTCGGAGGAGTACGGGAACGAACACTGTGACACGAGAATTTTATATATAAGATTTACTATCACATCAGTACATACTACGCAATGTATCACATTATACATTTATCAAACATATTCACTCACAAACATTAAGAAATCAGGTCAGTAATTCCCCATAAAACATACTGACCTTACACAAACGTTTGTTTTACTTTATTTTTGTTCACACTATTTAATTTACAACCCGTTATCATCGGGGCCATTTAACATTGTCACTCGGCATCTAACGGGCCTGATAATTTATCTCTCATATCAGATTGACTCAACAATTCTGGCATACATATAACTTTTTTTGTCTAGCAGAGGTTTTATTTTAAATATGCTGTTATCTTTTTTGTTTATACATCGAAATATAATGATAGTTAATGTAGTTTATATGAATGGGTATAATATGACAGGAACGTAATGTTTTGTAGCTGTCATTCGCGTGATCATACAATTTAATGAATAATCTATACTAATATTATAAAGCTGAAGAGTTTGTTTTGTTTGTTTGTTTGTTTGTTTGTTTGTTTGTTTAAACGCGCTAATCTCAGAAACTACTGAACCGATTTGAATAATTCTTTCACTGTTAGATAGTCTATTTATCGAGGAAGGCTATAGGCTACATTTTATCCCGGATTTCCTACGGCAACGGGCACAACGCGGGTAAAACCGCGGGGCACTGCTAGTATTCAATATAATTTGTTTTTCATTTTTCCAAACGAATCACAAGGTAACATTGGGATTTTTAATATCATTGTACAACGATCAACGGAAAAATACATGTTTTTTTATTATTATCTATAAAAGCTTTATCAAAAAGAAAAAAATCTGCTTTTCAGGACTCTTTTCATTAATTCTTACGTAAAAGGCATATCATTTACAAGGAATCAGAAGATCTAAATACAAAAGGGTTCTCTATACTTTTCATACTCTTGATTTCCATATTGGTAAAAGATAAAATATTATGAAGTCCTACGAGTTTGTTATTTTTCGTTTCAAAATGTTGAATAGAGCCCACAAAGTCAAAATGCCTACTAAATTAAATATAAATATTTTGCTTACAAAATAAGTTGTGAACTTTTAACCCTTTATTTGTTAAAAAAAACAAATTAATATAAACTCAAAAAGCACTCCGGAATATATGAAATGGAATGAAAAAAATGGTCTACGCTAAAGTTATTGCATACGGGTCATCCGAGCTATAAAGTTCAACGTTATTTAAAAAGTTTAATGTTGTTGTTATTGGAATAATATTTGAGGGTATATTAAATATTCTAACACGATACAGTCCCGTTTCATCACTACATAGTATAAAATAAAGTCGTCTCTTTTTCGTGTCTGTCACACTGTGTGTCTGTCTGTATGCTTAAATCTTTAAAATTACGCAACGGATTTTGATGCGGTTTTTTGTAATAGTGATTCAAGAGGAAGGTTTTTATGTAAAAAAATTCCCGAAATTCCCACGGGAACGGGCACAACGCGGGTAAAACCGCGGGGCGCTGCTAGTATAATATAATGAGTGTAAATCGTGTGCGTTTAAAAAGCTCGTTTGCACTCTGCGAACGGAACTCTAAAACACCATTGACGTCAGTATCATACATCAAATACAGAGAGACAAATTATTTGGGTATATAATAAGTTTCAAACTGACGCCCCACAACCCAGCGAACACGTTATGAGCACTTAATGTTACTTTATTCGCTGTTTTATATGAATTCAAACGGTGTGTTGATATGTTTAGCCTTCCATTCGGTAGATGAAATACTTGTTAGTATGAAATAATGGATGAGTAGCTTTTGTTAGAAGTGAGTGAGACGAAACTAGTTCAGTAGATACAAAAAAGAGAGAGAGAGTAGAGTGGGCTAGAGTAGAATGTCATGTCAAGTTTCTCGGAGGTTTGTTGCACGTTTGTTGCTTCCTTTTAAGAGATAAAGAGAAGTAAAAATTAAAGTATAAGTCCGCGGCAAAAGGCAGAAACTGCCGACCGCAAGCAGTATTAGGGCCGGCGCTCACTGCCGGCATGGCACGGCATGGCATGGCAAAGGATTTTATTACTAATCAAGTTATTTTGAATCTTATTTCAATGAGTTTAGAAATTATGTTACTTTATTTTGATACCACGATGCCGTGACGTGCCGCAGGATGCTGCGGCATGATGCGACACGCCACAGGATGCAACGGCATGACGTGTCATGCTGTTTCATTCCACGGGATGCCCCGGCGCGCCATTGCATCCCGCGAGACGTATGGGTCACTTTGGGGTCGAGGAATTATGATTGTTAGCTAGTTGAAATAAGGTTGAAACTTATGCAGCATTTCGGTGGGGCGCAGTGATGGATGCCAGAGTGGCTGGGCTTTCAGCAGGATGCCACGGCATGCCACGGAACGCCGCGGGATGCCGCAGCACGCCGCGGGATGCCACTACACAACCTGCCGTGCCATGCCGTGCCATGCCGGCAGTGAGCGCCGGCCCTTATTGGTTTCTATGAATCAAGCCGGGACAGCACGCCGCGACCGCAGGCAGATTTATGTAGATCTGCTACGGTTGCTACAGAAAACAAACTGTCTGCCTGCAATGCCACTGCTGTGCAATGTTTGATAAGGGTGTGTTAATAATATGCTCACGTTATATTCTAATACTCAAAGACAGCGGGATGTAAAAGCATTGCTTTGACCAATAAAGACTATATTTTATATACCCTACATACGTCAAGGTATGTAGGGTATCATTTTATCAAAGCATTATGAATTAATCTTTGGTACAAGCATTTACTTCTCTTTACGCATTAATATGTAACTTCTATAATAGCTTTTCGATATTAAGATTACTATAAGTACTCCAACCCATTTGTAACATTCTTAAAAATCACACACATGATCCATAACCATTACACCACTACACATTAAACAAACATTTCGTTAAGTGTTCTCAATATAAAAATAAAACATTATAAATCTTTCGAATGTATGAAACTTGGTGATGTATTGTGTAAATCGGTTCAGCAGACACCACGCTTGACTCCACCGGTAGATCATTTCGACGTGTGCGAGATTTATTCACATTCAAGCATATTACGTCGCCGAAAGCATTGTGGCTGGTCGAAATTGGTTTTCAAGATAATTAACATGAATTGAGTTCAACCTTCTTCATATTTTACACCCGTACTAAGAGAAGTTAATGTTTCATTAGTGAAGATTTCATGAGTGATTTTCAAATATAATGTACTAGCAGCGCCCCGCGGATTTACTCGCGTTATGCCTGTTCCTGTGGGAGTTTTGCCATAAAGAGTATTCAGAAACCTTCCTCGTGAATTACTTCGTATATTAATGAAAAGAAAGAAAGAAAGTATTCGGCTGTAATGTCCCACTGCTGGGCAAAGGCCTCTCATCTCACTGAAGATATCAGTGATATATATATATACTGATAATTATGTTAATGAAAACGGCATGGAAATCAATTTTTGAGAAATTTTTGAGAAAATACTACAGACAGCTTTTAGGAGTTTAGATGCCAATCAGTCATCCATCAGTAAGTAATAAAAAGTACTATTCAAACTAACCGTAGCTTTAATTTCGCAATCACTATTCCGCAATCAAACTGCAACGATTGAGTATAACAGCGGAGAACGCAAGGACAAACGTGATGAATTAACGATCCGAATTATTTACAGATCATTTAATAGTACAAAATGAAGACTTATTTGTTTATCCGTTTCAATGGTCAGTATTTTTACACTACTACATTTTTGATACGAGGTTCGTTATTTTTAGACTTTTCATCCATGTAAAACATGATAAACTTAGTTTGTTTGGTTGTAGTGAGTAGTCTTCAAAGAATTTTGGGATTTATAAAGGACTAGCAGCGCCTCACGGTTTTACCCGCGCTGTGCCCGTTTCTATAAGAATTTCGGGATGGAAAATTACCTATAACCTTTCCGTTGAATGTGGCTATCTATTGCATAAAGAATTATTCAAATCGGATTGGTAGTTTCCGAGATTAGCCTTACAAACAAACAAACAAAGTTAGACACTTTACCTCTTTATAATAATATAGTATAAAGCAAAACAGGCGCGATTCACTAGTGTTTGAAAACTTTGAAACCGCAAAACGTTAATTTTTCATTCTGAAGGTTAAATCTATTTAAAAGTAGTTGTACTCGTATCTTCATGGAGAGATTAGAGCTTTTATTTTATGGTGTTTGGGTAAGAAAATATTTCGGGAAGATGGAAATACATCGAACAATGTATAGTTAGAATAATGTTTTTGAAGTGCTTTAAAACTTTGCGGAAGAATTCTACTCGATTTATGAATAATTTTAGAATAGTTTCATATTTCATAAACATTTTAGTAGATCATATCTATGATGTTACGAGTATAAAGAACATTGTAAGAAAGAGAAAATAGAGATTGATTTATTTCAATACATCTTGTGAGGCGAGAGGTAACTTTTGCTGCAATTTATAGCCGGCAATACATAATACATTTTCGGATATTGCCGACGACAGTGCAAGGAGATACGATGTCCTTCCTAGTAAAGTAATATTATAAATACAAAAGTTTGTGATATTGGATGTAAGTATTGATGTATGTGTGTATGAATATTTGTTACTCTTTCACTACTGGACATGATATAACACATGGGATATATTTTATCCCAAAATTCCCGCGGGAACGGGTACAACGCGGGTACCACTGCGGGTGCGGCTAGTACAACAATAAAGAAGAGTATACTTAAGATATCTCGGCTGCCTTTAACACAAATATTTCAGTATATACATATAAGTAAAAGCTTCTTCAAAAAACTACTTATACAAATTAAATACAGTAGATACAAATTAAATTGGTCGAAATATGCATAAAAAATGTTGAAAATATTCGAGCTTATAATAAATAATAAATAAATATACCTGGACAAATTCACACACGGTTAATAAGACCCAAAGTAAGATACTACTACATACACAAATACTTTATAAGAATATATAATTGCCACCCAGACATCGTCGCCAACAACTATGTCTGCACATATTGTTGACTCCGGGCGGGAATCGAACCCGCAACCCCCGACACAGTAAGCGCTCTCACTGCCACTGTGCCAACGGGCTTGTCAAATACATCTTATTCCATACATCTTTTGTAGAACCCATTTCTTCCAAACCATCATTTTCATGAATGGACTAAATTGAAAGCGTTATTCTGTTATCTACACTAATATTATATAAAGCTGCAGAGTTTGTTTGTTTGAACGCGCTAATCTCAGAAACTACCAATCCAATTCGAATAATTCTTTTTGAAATGGATAGCCACGTTCAACGAAAAGGTCATAGGCTATTTTTCATCCCGAAATTCCAACGGGAACGGGCACAACGCGGGTAAAAACGCGGGGCGCTGCTAGTGTCCGATAAAGTAGGCAATTAGATATTTATGGCGAAATCGTCTGAACCTTACTTAGTGCCCATTGGGTATTAATTGTACGTTACAGCCTAGTTCAGGCTACGATGTGATAAAACGTAGGCATTAGACACTCATTTTATTCGTCAGACAGTTAAACTTATATGAAAAACTCCTATGGCGATAAATTAGGGAATTTTCCCAAATAAATTGGTCACTAGAGAGATGAATTCAGTTGACAGATGGATGTGTGTAAGTGAAATGATAAAGGCATTCACGGCAAAAATACCATTACTTGTAGTTTGATTAATCGAACCAACAGGAAAAAACGGTCTCGTTTGATAAGGGCACATCAGTCAGACCACGTCGCTATAGCGAAGTAAATGCCGGCGGTAAGTTTTCTTAGATTTTGTTTTGTAGATACATAAGTAAGTAAGTTTTAGCCTGTAATGTCCCACTGCTGAGCAAAGGCCTCTCATCTCACTAAAGATATCAGTACAGTGAGGAGAATACATAAACGGGTAAATTATGACTTTATCCTTAACCTGCGCGATTATCACAAATACACAATCCAGTTTTGTTTCTGAATTCGATATTCGAAAAGTTTCTTTGCATCCAATCCAATCGTACCCAATAATGCCATGCACCCTTAAATTCTTTCGTTTCGAGTAGGTTAGTGGTGAACCCTGGTGTCGTAGTTTATAAACCGCCCAAAGGCCTCCGATATGGTCTAACCTAACCTAACCTAACCCTAAAGTAATAACCTCATTGTCTAACTATAGGTATTTAGGCCATGTGTGGTAGTACCATTTTTAAATGTCAGTTTTATCACCATTACGATTTGTTCAAATTTGAACAAAACCATTGATTTTAAAACCTCCTATTTAACGCTAATAAATAAACACAATAACATTTTAATAAAACGCGTTTTTTCATTCGTTCAACAAAACAGAATTGTCTTTTACAAATCCAGGGAATATTTATTGCGAGTAATATATTTAACAAAGGATCTCAGTGAAAGCAACTCTTATTGAACGTAAATCTACAATCTCCTGGAATTAATTGAAGTTATTTTCTTGTTAAATATTAATTGGTGACTCGCGTTTTTATTTGTCACTAGCAGCGCCCCGCGGTTTTACCCGCGTTGTGCCCGTTCCCGTGGGAATTTCGGGATTTTTTTTACATAAAAACCTTCCTCTTGAATCACTCTACCTATTACAAAAAACCGCATCAAAATCCGTTGCGTAATTTTAAAGATTTAAGCATACAGACAGACAAACAGACAGACACGAAAAAGAGACGACTTTATTTTATACTATGTACTCGTAGTGATATGGAAAAAAGCTTACGTCCAAATAGTACAGTCTTGACGTGAAAACGATACTTGATATCAGTTTTTGTCGAAAGAACCAGTATCAATATAACGGATTTTTAAATTTTATTGCGGCGAGTGAGATGAAAATAAAATCTGGACACGGACTACGGACAAGTTGAAAAGAGTTTTTACAGTCATTCTTTACATTTTTTTCACTACTGGCTATCACTACTGGTAAAGTTTGGCGGTGAAAAACGAATTGATTTACATCAAAACTCATGCAAATGACAACGAAAATTAAAAAAACTTTAAAAACTCTCTGCATAATACGGCTAGACCGATTTAAGTATAGTTTAGTTAAGAACAAACGTAGCTTAAATACACCGCAAGGAAATTGGCTTTCAAATGAATAAAACTGCATCGAAATTGGTCCAGCCGTTTGAGAGCTACTACGCCAGACAAACACACTCACGCACTCATAGATATTGGCGTTAAACTTACAAAACCCCTCTTTTGCGTCACGGGTTAAAAACTATTATAGCCGGATAGGATAGGTTATTTGGAATGCCGTTAATTAACACTGTAACAATGTTTGTAATTCACTAAGGAAATCTCAAGACTACATCAAGTACGAGTATCATAATATTAAGCTACATCCTCCCCAAATAATATTTATGTTTCCTCCCTCAAAGGTCGAGCCGCAACAACTCCCAATTGCTATTATTTACTTTAGAGAGTAACCTTCTAACGTTCGGTTAACCGATGACCCTGACACATCATAACGAAACAGGGAGCTATCAATATCCACTCAGTGTCATTTACGATAACATATAGGCTTTAATCACTACATAGTATAAAACAAAGTAGCTACTTTTGTCTGTTTGTTTGTCTGTATGCTTAAATCTTTAAAATTTCGCAACGGATTTTGATGCGGTTTTTTGTAATAGGTAGAGTGATCAAGAGGAAGGTTTATATGTATAAAAATTCCCGAAATTCCCACGGGAACGGGTACAACGCGGGTAAAACCGCGGGGCGCTGCTAGTGTATATTCTATATATATAAAATTCAAAGTCCTGACTGACTGACTGACTGATGATCAACGCACAGCCTACACTTCTACACCTAGAAACATGAAATTTGGCAGGAAGGTTCTTCAAGTGACGTAAGTGCACACTAAGAAAGGATTTTCGAAAATTCCTACGGGAACGGGCTCAACGCGGGCAAAGCCGCGGGGCGGTGCTAGTGTGACATAAACACTGAGAGATCAGACATAAACCTGTAGGTATAGTTGTTTTATTTCACGAGCGCCTCTGAACCATACTTGTGTGTGTAATGAGTGTAGACACGCGTCTTTGTGTGTTACACATACATATTACTATCGTTCGGTAAGATCATTCATTAGAATAACCATCGAATGACTTTTCTCCGTTAACTCAAACCTACCACGCTGCGTTGCTTCAAAGACAATTTTGACTGGATTTTGACGCGGACCATGCTGCACACTAAGTGTATGTACAATTACCAGCCACACAAGCATGGGTCAAGAGTGCTCGTGAGACGAAATATCTACAAGAACTAAAAGTCTGGGCAAAGCTTACTCCAGACCTCGACAACTGTTGTTAAACAGACTTAAACAAACTTGGTTGCGTAGAAGAAGTCTAACTGAACAAGTCTGCGGCGGTCCTTATATAAAACCTGAAGCTGAAGTGTTGTTCTTTGTTTGAAAACTACGCGTAGAATTGGAAAAAATATTACTGTGTAATAATGATATTCCTACTAATATTATAAATGCGACAGTTTATAGATATATGTATGGATGTTTGTTACTCTTCCACGAAAAAACTACTGGACGGATTTGGATGAAACTTTACAGTAATTAGGAAAAAATCATTGAAAATACATGGGATATATTTTATCCCGATTTTTTTGCAGGAACGGGCTTAACGCGAGTAACACCACGGGGCGCGGCTAGTAGAAAATATTTAGTAAACGGTACGGCGAAACACGAGTAAAACACGCTGCTGGCTCTATTCATATGAAACTGCCAGTCTCTATACGCTAACTCACTTTGTAACCGCTTTTATTCTGGGTTCGGGTGTCAAACTAAAAATCAAGCTTTAGGAACAACGCCTACGTTTCGTTACAAACTCAGAATCGTGTACGTAGGTGTAGTGAATGTGACTGATAGTGCATGTTACCTGTCCTACTATCAATACTTTATCTCGATATCATGATCCATTTAAAGCCACCCACAGTTACTTATCAATTATTTTGAGGCAGACAGCCTCCGTGGTCTTGTGGTTTGAGCGCTCGGCTTACGATCCGGAGGTTCGATTCCCGGTGGGGATATCTCACAAAAATCACTTTGTGAGACTGTCCTCAGTTTAGTTAGGGCATTGCAGGCTGAATCACCGGATTGCCTGAAAAGTAAGATGATTCCGTGCTTCGGAGGGCACGTTAAGCCGTCAGTCCCGGTTACTTTCTACGGATAGTAGTCGTTACATGAGCCATGTCTTTGGCGGCTCAATAACTCTGACACCAGGATTGGTCAGGTTGACCATCCACTCGATAAGAAGATTATTTTGAGGTAGTAGTCTAGGTGTAATATTATCGGCGGATCTCCTACTTTTAACCTATCCTAGATAAGTGGTCAAAAGAATTATCGGATTAGTAGTAAAAGTATAAAACTGTATTGTCCCACTGCTGGACAAAGGCCTCTCATCTCACCAATGAGATTAGTACCTACAGCGAGGAGGATTCGACAGAATCACTACCCCCTCCTTATAACTAAATTTAGATGATCAGGGGGGTAACCACGATCGTAAGTTGATCGCTTCTAAGTAGCTTCTAAGGTATCGAAAACTTGTTACCATGAGGCCTTTTAGTTTCAAATTAAAAAAACCCTATTTTAATGAATAAAAAAAATGTAAATAAAGCACATAGCATCTTCGAATAAAACGTGCCGTCAAATTGCAGTATGTCATAGAGTGTCTGCTTCAATTCTTCATTGTTCTTATTCATATTGTATGTTTTGGCTACGTAAAGCCTCCTACATAATCGTGTATTTAAACTTAGCATCACACGCGAATACTTCCAATGTGTTCTAAGCTTAAGCATCGTAAAACATCAGTACGTTTCAATAGAGTTAACTTGCCGCAAGAAATAAGGGATGTTTCTGATATGTATTGTAAATAAATTGTGTTATGGCTCGAATTTCTTTGGCGTATATAGTGGTGGCGTTGGTTGGATGAACTTGACTTTCATCAAATAATACAATGTAAAAGTCTAGCTTAGAGATTCTGACCAAAGGGATTGGTGATGCGTGTAAAATAAAACTTTTTGTTAGAGTAAAAACACGTTTTCATTCCTTTTCTAGTGATATAGTCATAGTAGCTCATATTTTTTATCGATTTTTTTGACAGTAATTGTTATTGAGTTATTCTAGTTCTATATAATGTTATTAATACACAGTAAGCAATAGTAAAATTCATTATACTAAATGAAACGGGTCTGTATCGCGTTAGATAATTTAACGTATTTTACTAAAATACGTAGCCGACGCGACGTTTCGCGCGAATTACACCGCTCGTGGTCACGGGATGACGATTCATTTAGTATAATGAGTGCAAATCGTGTGAGTTTAAAAAGTATAATAGTAAAATTATTGTAAAAAACCTGATTGTTATCTATAACAAAAGCGTGCCTCCTGCACTCATTTCAACGAAATAAGTAAGGGACTGTGTGACAGAGATAACGCTCTACAAAACTGAAGCTCTCCGACTATCTCGCTCTAGATACCGACGAGCAAGTTATATCGCTCTCTCCTCGTATTTCTCTTCATTACGCTATCACCACCGCACTTAAACCATTCAGATTGATTAATTACTTAGTACACTATTCCTTCCTACAGTAACAACTATCCGTGGAAGTTTCCAACGTATACCGAACCAAAAGTACATAGGAATTTAGTTCTATTTACCTTTTATAGCGTATAAATGGTGTAGGTGTGAACACTGTTTATGTTCCATCAAATCAGAATGAAAATAGACACGTACGGCTTTGATACACTAGGCTGAACAAAATCTAGCTCATAAAATATTAATATCAAAATGAGTTATTTATGTAGTTATGTTGGTTATGGCCTTTTGTTCCTATATGTAGAGCTTATGTAGAGGTTTATTCAAGTACTAGCCGCGCCCCGCGGTGTTTCCCACGTTGTATCTGTTACCGCGGGAATTTCGGGATAAAATGAATCCCGTGTGATATTCTGATGTATAACCTATATTACTGTACAGTTTCACCTAAATTCATTCCGTAGTTTTTGCATGAAACAGTAACAAACTTACATTCATACAGCAATCCTCAAAAACTTTCGCATTTATAATATTAGTAGAATGTAGAGGTTTATTCAAGTATAAATAATGTGGGTAGGTAAATGTTGTTTGTTTTTGTAATATCTATCCGCAGGACCATTTAGGTTCGTCGAAATTGAATAAGCTGTAGAATAAGTTCTAAGTAAGGATGTAAGTAAAGAAGGTCGTGTTGGCGAGTGGTTAACCATGTCGAAGTTTTTAGACCGCCTAAAGACCTTCAACTAACGAATAACGAGAACAGAATTTAATAAAAATTCAGTGGCATTTCTTCTCCTTCTGCGAAAACCTTTCGTGTACTCGAGTTTCTGTTCAAAGAATCTGGTGTAATATTACGAAACAATTCCTAAGAATCTTCTTTGAAATGCTCAAAGAAAAAGTGTGCTTATAAAATTATAGTGAACAATAAATATTGTAACACGATAAAATAACTAAACTTAAAGCAACTTGTCTTAATGCTAAACAAAGTTGCAGTTATTTCTTAACGAGCTTTTCGATCCTAAATTAGTTGAAGCTATCATTTGTAACTAATGGGTGTTAATTAATTAATAGGAGGACTGATAGCTTTAGTTTTCATACTAAGTAGGTTTAGTTTTTGCTGTCAAGATTAATAAGAAATCGGAGTTTTCATAAAGGTACTGCCAGACGTGCTCAAAAAAGCATGCTTATAAGCTTGCTTAAAATTAGCATGCTCTGCAAACTGTTCACATTTGCCAGAAATAAGCATGCTTGTTTTAATTAATTACATCAATTAATTGCATAAAACATGTTCAAACGTGCTCGGATCACGCCCCCCCTACCCGCGCCTCAGGTAGCATGCTCGAAAATCAAACGTTGTTTGATTTTTGAGCATGCTCAAAATAAGCATGCTCATTACATTACACACGTGCTACTAATGAGCACTTGCTCAATAAAATGACATAAGCATGCTAGTAATGAGCACGTATGGCAGTACCTTTACTCAAAAGTTGTACGTAAGTTGTTAGTAAGTAAGTTGTTGTTTACTTGTTTCTTAAGTTTAACCGAACACTTACTCATTTTAAATCTAAACTTCGTTTACAGATACACTTCACTTTTATTTTACATTTTTATCTGACGATTCTGCCCCTTTACAGGAACCGAGTCTTCTGTGACCATGGTTCCTGTAAAAGGGCTGAAACGTCAGATAAAACTGCAAAATAAAAGCAAAGTGTATCCGTAAACGTATTTCAATGCAAAATAAGGTGTTGTCACATTGTAAGTTTATTAAGAATGCCCGTTCCCGTGGGAATTTCGGGATTTTTTTTACATAAAAACCTTCCTCTTGAATCACTCTACCTATTACAAAAAACCGCATCAAAATCCGTTGCGTAATTTTAAAGATTTAAGCATACAGACAAACAAACAGACAAAAATAGCGACTTTGTTTTATACTATGTAGTGAAGTAAGTTGGTGGACGTTAGTGGCCAAGACAGCGACTGAGTGTGAGTTTATTAAAGGTGGAATATATGCTCAAGCTATTATATAACACAGTATCGGTATTGCAACCCAGTATTGACAACCTACCCAATATATAATACAATATTCTTATAACAAAAGATCCTGATTTTTCTCATTGTTAACTGATTTTACCGAAGTTTAACTTAAGCTTGGACAGCTTGGAGCAACAATAATGCGCAAGCTGTTACTTCTACGTTCACGAATATAAGGATGTAGAATATTACATCGTGACTGCTTCAAGCTATCCGTGTATACTCAACCTAATTATAATATTCCTATTAAAAATATAAAAATAAAATACAACCCGACAAAACTAAATGTAAAACACAAGAGATTAAGAGATTTCTTCAATAATTTTTGGGAATGTTAAAAAGCATTTTCTTTGTAATTAGGATGATCCCGGTTTTGTTTACAAAGCGTAAAAAATGTGTTTTTTAGAGCGGAACTAGCGAAGAAGGACAGTTCTTTAAAGATCTATTTTAAATCATCTCTTAACTTTTTGAAGAAATTTTGAATTTATAACTTTCTCAATTAATACGTAAAATCATTAGATACTAACATAAACAATATACTCAACCAACCCATTTTATTCATTTTCATAAAAAGTCCAAACTGTCATAACATGAGTTCTATAATTATAATCCTACAAAATCAAATCAAATATATTTATTTCAAATCTAATCAAATATATTTATTATATTTACCATAACCTTACAACTACTACATTTTCGGAGAATACCGTCAAAAATCAAACGTTCCTTTCCGAATTCGAGCTCAAAGTCAAAAGGTTAAGAAGCACAAACCGTGAATCCCTTAAGACTATAAAATACTATCTCTGTGACACTGAAAAAATTATCTTTTGCTTCGGAAATACTTCCTATAGTGTACGAGTATGTATATTTATCCACGTATGAATATCTAACAAAGTGCGTTGAATTTTTCTTTCATTTTCCTATATTTTTTCTCTATGAGTCTTTGAATATTCGGAAAACAAAATGAACGTAGCATTTTTACGTGTAAATACATGAATAAATTTCCTACTCTTCGATTATTTACAATAACACAATGTACGAGAAATCAGCTAAATAAATGTTTTTGAAACGCATAAAGCACATAATTTCAAGATGTCCCTATAGAATAGAAAAATATCTACTGCGGTAATACCAGAGGGTATTAGTAGGAATTTAAATTGACATTAAAATATTACAAGTCGCTTTCTATTTTTCTACCTAGAAATAATGTAAAGATGTGGTAACCGTAGGAGTAACAGATCAGTAATTGGCCACATTAATCGAAGTAGATTGAAACAAGTTAAGAAAACGCATCGGTCCCACTGCTGGGCAAAAGCCTGTCATCTCACTGAAGATATTAGTATACTGATTATAAGGCGTAATCACCACGCTTGCCTAATGCGGGTTGGTGATCTTAAACTCGAGCCATGTTTGAAAAGTAGGAAACATGCTCATTTCATTGAACCCGAGACCTCAGTATTGGCAGGCGAGTGCACATACTACTAGACCATTGGCCCCTTAACGGCCTAAAACGGGCAAACGGCTTACCGTTCGCATCACGGTGTGCTGTCGGCCGTCGGTATCAGAATGTTACCTTTGCGCAAACAAATTATCGTAATCACAATACTGTTAATTATCAACCTACTATAGCCTCTAAACAGATAACCTAGCCCCTTCAAAGAATAAGGCATTAATAGCCCATTTGACGGGTAATAAAATAGTCTCATTTGTACGTACGATTTGAATAGATACTTACATTTAAATTCAACTCATATAACAAAGCATTATGCATTCTGTTTACAGCCGAATTAGAACTATCAATCTCTTTTAAATACGCTCGTCTATTTCGAATAAAATAACGTACTCGAAATAAAATATAACTTTTCGCGCCATTAATTTCGACTCTATTCACTTTTATTGTGTGAATGAATTGGTTAATAGTGAATAACGGTTCTTTTTTACATTTGTTTGTTTCGACCTTTGTGATTCGAATTTCGAATGTAAAAAGTTCAATAAAATGCGATCGTCAAACAGGATTTAAATAACGGTTCACTTATTAGTAAATTTACCGCGTTGAGCCCGTTTCCGTAGGAATTCCGGGGTGAAAATAGTGTATGACCTTTCCGTTGAATGTGGCTATCCATTACAAAAAGAATTATTGAAATCGGATTGGTAGTTTCTGAGATAAACGATCAAACAAACATACAATTAAACTCTTCAGCTTTAATATATTAGTCAATGTCATCATCATAAATTTAAGAGCAAGGCTCTTGTCGGTGAGTCCGATGCAGACTTCTCCATCTATTCCTATTCAGTGCAAGTTCCTTCACGTCTCTATACGACATGACAGACACTTTTTCTTTAATCTGACTCATGTAACTGATTCTAGGCCTTCCCCTACCTCGCTTTCCTTCAATTTTTCCTTCCATGATATTATTAATGTATCTGTCATGTCGTATGAGATGTCCTATCATCTTCCCTCTCCTATTTTCTATTGTCTCAAGTAATGTTCTACTCTCTCTCACCAATTCTAATACTTCTTCATTTGTCACCCTTTCGGTCCAACTAATCCTTTCCATCCTACGCCAACACCACATCTCAAATGCTTCCAACCTCTCTCTATCCCGCTGAGTCATCGTCCACGTCTCACATCCGTACAAAGCTATACTCCAAATATATGATTTAATAAACATTTTCTTTACCTTTCTAGATATTTTGAACGAAAGTAAATATTTTTTATTGTGAAAAGCCTGCTTTGCTATTGCTATCCTGGTTTTGATATCTAAGGTACATCTGGAGTCTGACGTGATGTAACTACCCAGATACATGAATTTATTTACTATTTCAATATTTTTGTTATTTATGACTAAAGTTTCTTGTGGGTTTGTTAAATGTTTTGAGGTTATGAGTATTTTAGTTTTATTTGTATTAATTGTAAGTAAAAACTTTTTGAATACTGAGTCCATAATTTTAAGAATTTGTTCTAGTTGTAGCTGCGTTTCTGCTACAACCGCTATATCGTCTGCAAATCTTATGAATTTAATAGTTTCTCCGTTGAATTTAACCCCTATATCTATTTTTTCATTTATTTCTCTAATTGCTGCTTCTATGAATACATTAAATATGAGCGGTGAGAGCGGACATCCCTGTCGGACCCCCCGCCCAATCCTTGCCTTTCCCTTCTCATTTCCTACCTCAATTATCGCATTCTGACTCCTATATAACTGGTATATTATGTTCCTATCCCTGAAATCTACTCCTATATTTTTTAAAATAGCCATCATCTTTTTCCAATTAACTTTATCAAACGCTTTTTCTAGATCGACAAATGCTATATATGTATTTATTCCTAAGTCCAATCTTCTGTCCAAAATGATTCTTAATGCTAAAATTGCTTCCCTAGTACCTTTGTGTTTCCTAAACCCGTATTGATCATTCCCTAAATTAAATTCTATTTTTGCCCTAATCCTATTTTGGATGATTTTTAGTAGTATTTTTGAAGCGTGTGATATTAAACTAAGCGTTCTATGTTCCTCGCATTTGAAAGTATTAGCTTTTTTAGGTAGAGTAACTGTTTTTGTGTTTGTAAAATCTTCCGGTATAATTCCTGTCTCATATATACATTTTGTGATTTTGAAAATTTCCTCTAATAATACCTCACTATCTGAATACTTTATCAATTCTATGAATAGGCCATCATCTCCTGCTGCTTTACCATTTTTTATATTATTTAAGGCTAAATCAAACTCCTCTCTTAAAATAGTTGGACCAAGGTTGTCATTTTCTACTTCTCTTATGTTCTCTATATCTTGTTCAATTAATCCTTCCCCGTTATATAAACTTTCGACATATCTCTCCCACCTACTAAGTACATCTTTGTTATCTACAAGCAATTTATTGTTTTCATCTAAAATGGCAGTGGATTTTTTCTTGTATTTTTTCCCTAACCTTTTTATGATATTGTAAGCTACATCTGTTTTTCCTATTTTCATATAATGGTCTATACTATTGCAATCCTGTTCTATATCTTTTTCTCTACGTTCTCTACATTTTAGAGTTATCCTGTTAGTTAGTTTTTTGTATTTCTTTATGCTATTTTCATCTTCTTTATTTCGATATTGCCTTCTCTCTAACATAAGTTCTGTAATCTCTTTGTCTAACCATTTCTTTCTAGGCTTAATTAATTCTTGTTTTAAACATTCTTCGGCACTATTCTTTAAAATATCTCTAATATTGCACCATTTCGTTTCTATATTATTATTATTTAGTGTACTGTTTTTATCTACATATTCTTTTATTCTATTATCTAATAAATTACTATATTTACTTCTATTATTGCACTTATTTTGTAATTGTTTGAGATCTACATTTTTGGTTTTATTTGTTCTCTTGACTTTATTAACTTTGATATTTAATTTGCTAATGACTAAATTATGATCAGTATTTAAATCCACTCCTGGGTATGCTTTACAGTTGACAGCCATATTTTTATATTTGATTCTAGCTAATATATAATCTAATTGGTACCGACCTATGTTTCCTGGCATTTTCCAAGTATACCGTCTTCTCTTGGGTTGTTCAAAATTTGTGTTCAAAATTGTCAAATTATATTCCCCACAGAACTGTATTAATCTATTACCCCTTTCATTTCTATTTCCTAACCCAAATTTCCCTACAGTATTGCCCTCCCTACCCTCTCCAACTACAGCATTGAAATCTCCCATTACAATTAAATTGTCCCGTTCTTTTACTGAATCCATTATAGTATCTAATTGTTAGTATATTTCTTCTATTTCTTCATCTGGATGACTCCCGGTCGGCATGTAAACTTGAATGATAAAAGTATCTATTGGTTCTGATTTTATTTTTAAAGCTGTAATTCTGTCACTAAAATGAATTGTATTTTCTACTTGCATACCCCATTTTTTATTTAGAACTATAGCTGTACCATTCTTCCCCTGTGTTTCCCCAGTATATATTATCCTATATTCATCGCTCCAGTAGTCTCCACTTCCTTCCCACCTAACTTCACACAACCCCAATATATCTAACCCTAACCTCTTCATTTCCCTCGTTACTTCCTCTATCTTTCCTGGCGCCAGTAATGTGCGCACATTCCACGTCCCGATGTGACAAGGATTTCGCTGGATGACGACCGGAGTAGCCTTGCTCCTACCCCTGCCGGACTCGGACCGCCACGGCATGTTACATCGTGGAAGCCCGTTGTCAAGAACGTTACTACTTATTGGTGTCTGCATCATTTTCATTTGTTTGGGAGGAGTTGTGCAGTAGTTTCCCGTTGCTTTCTGCACCGCAGTTTAAGAGCCGGCGTACCGCCTCTTAATGTCTGATCAGAAGCCCTACCGAATTTATTTTTCTTCGGCCTTCTGTCAGTTTTAATACGGCTGCTGCCCCGTACTAGTTGGTTTAATTTCGGAGTGTCCTTCTCCTAGACGGGTTGCCGTCCATAGCTGATGAGATCCATCTCCCCAGGTTTGATTTTGGAGTTTACCGTCTCCTAGACAGGTTGCAGCACAATGCTAACGAGGCCTGTCCCCCCGATAGTCAATGTCATTTGAACTTAAATATACACATCAAACTTACACATAAAGCCCAAATGTTGTGTTGTTTTAATATCAAGCCACATTTTCATTATAACTAGATTTATTCACCCCATCTAGGCTTGAGACTAATAACATAAAATATACTCAGTATTTTATCCCTAATGAACGCGGGCGTTACACGATATACAAGACCCCAAATTACAAATATTACTGCCAGCTCAACAGTATACCTTCATTACCAAAACAACTTAATACATCAAACTAATAAAAAATCTTATTTGTACGAACAAAATACAGACAGACGTATACTCGTAAATACAGGTTTATGACAAACATGAAAACATGAATCATTTTCGACATTTGTTAAGTTTAGTATTATATTCCATAATGTACAGTCAACTACAAAAGTTGATGAACATATTACAAAACACTTCAACACTAAAAAAATAAATGATAAGTGTGTGCAAATGTTTTATAATATTGAAAGTGTTCATCAACGTTTGTAGTCGACTGTACTTGTGAACATCGTTCGGGATCATAGTACGGCATCGCCTAAAAGGTTTTAATTATGCTTGTACGAGTACACTAGGGTCATGCAATAATGAGTGAATTTAGGTTTACTTATATAAAACTTATGTGGAATATCATGCTATTAGTTCCACGATATTAGTGAACTAATAGAATGATATTCACATGTGTATTAAAAAATCTAAAACAACTCCACTTTTAAATCAAACACTTCGTTTACACATTTGAACGAAAATAAAACAAGTATCTGTTTCGTATCATAAAACATAAACATTTGGCAACAATAAAATTTTAATGAACATTTAAAAATTGTATTGGCATCCGAACAGCTAAGAACCAATAATAAATGTTTCTGTCTGTGAATCTGGTTAATCAGGGCAGAGCTATGCTCTAGAAAATTATTGGAGCACACATTTTTAGATCTATTTATTTTAGAACATACCTGGGATGCGTATGATGAGATTAATCCAAACATTATGCAAATAACATCGACAACCAACTAGTTTCAATAATCTAAGACGAAAAGACAATGACATGATAATGATACGAAGAATATGTAAGAAGTTGAAATTTGCCTACCTATACTTCACTACATAGTATAAAACAAAGTCGCTTACCGCTGTCTGTCTGTCCCTATGTATGCTTAGATCTTTAAAACTACTTTGGTATTTTTAAAATAGATAGGGTGATTCAAGAGGAATGTTTATATGTATAAAAACTCCCGAAATTCCCACGGGAACGGGCACAACGCGGGTAAAACCGCGGGGCGCTGCTAGTACCTATATAATAAAGCTGAAAGATCGGTTTATTATTTTGGTTTATTTGAACTTTCTCATCTTTGGTCTCAACTAACCACTAGTCTCTGACTCCAATGTAAATAATTCTTTTTTTAATGAATAAATACATTCAAGAAAAAGATGATAATGTCTTTTTTATAATGAAATTCCCACGGGAACGGACATAAACGGACACTAAGCTGGTATCCCCTCGGCACGCTGTTAAACTACAATATACAAGATACTTATGGCCTAATTCATAAACACTTATTAAAAGCATTTTAGCTATCAAATGGCTATCCCTTTCCCACATACACTATTTCCGAAAAGCAAAAGAGACAAACACTTTATAACAGTGCTTTAGTTAAGGAGACGTTATGAATAAGGAAGTTAGCAATGCTTAACTGTGAATACTTAAGTAGTACATACAGTTCAACTATCTTTAAGTCAGTCCATGCTTAACTGTGAACACATTAAGTAGTACAGTCCAACTATGTTTAAGTCAGTCCAACTATCTTTTCATCACCCGGAAAGTAAACAAAGAGTAAACACATTATCCTTGTAGCCGAAACAACATAGTTAGGGGTTTATTTCCTGCCATCCATAATCTATGAAGCGAAATACGGTCCGTGGTAAATAAACCGGTATAATCTTACAAATTTGTCGTCCTTTAAGGGCCCAACAGTCTCCCGGAAATTAATCCCTAATTGATAATTTATTGAGACATTACCTACTGGTAGCTCTGTTACCCTACGACGCTTGTTTGGAGATAAGGAGATAAATCTGCGGTTTTGTGTTCAAATTAAGCTTTCTTGGTTTTGGATTAGCTACAGATAATCAATCAATGGAGATTGGTTAATTATTGGGTTACTGATTTCTTTGTTTTGACGAGACATTTAAATACCATATTTATCTGTCTTTTTTCCGGGTTCGATTCCCGGTGGGGAATATCTCACAAAAATCTCTTTGTGAGACTGTCCTCAGTTCGGTTAGGGCATTACAGGCTGAATCACCTGATTGCCCGAAAAATAAGATGATTCCGTGCTTCGGAGGGCACGTTAAGCCGTCGGTCCCGGTTACTTTCTACGGATAGTAGTCGTTATGTGAGCCATGTCAGAGGCCTTTGGCGGCTCAATAACTCTGACACCAGGATTGGTCAGGTTGACCATCCACTCGATGAAGAAGATCTTCTGTGACTCTCTGACGTTTTGGACCCTTCATAGAAACCGTCTATGAAGACGTTTACGTCAGATAAAAATCATTACATAGTATAAAACAAAGTCGCGTCTGTTTGTCGTCTGTTTGTCTGTTTGTCTGTATGCTTAAATCTTTAAAATTACGCAACGGATTTTGATGCGGTTTTTTGTAATAGGTAGAGTGATTCAAGAGGAAGGTTTTTATGTAAAAAAATCCCGAAATTCCCACGGGAACGGGCACAACGCGGGTAAAACCGCGGGGCGCTGCTAGTATTAAATAAAAGCGAAGTGTATCCGTAAACTTAGTTTCAATTCAAAATGAGTAGTGTTCGCTTATACTTAAGATACCAGATATTATATTTATAGTCTAACATAAGTTGCAAATAATTAATAAAGTAAAGTGACCCCGCCAAATAAAGTCATTTATTGCTTTTGGTCAGATTTATTTTGTTCAAAAATCAACATCAAAATATTTATTTCACAGTGTTGTTTTTGTGTCCACAAAGCGCAGCACAAATTCGATTATTTTTATTTTATATGAAGTATTCTCAATATTCTACTAGTTTTATTGGTATGAGTATAAAAATTCAAATATTATATTTTAAATGCGTTATTAAAAAACAAACTTTATATTTACGACGTGCGAAGAAAAATTCAACAGCAAACTAATAAGATAAAACGCAAATAAAAATATCAGAAAGGTTATAAAAAGGCCTGTCTATTGAATATACACCAAACATAATACAAAGGTCAAAAATCTCAAATAAAAAAGGTTTAAGCAAAGCTATAAAAAATCACGTATGAATTTGTGCGTAAAAAAATATTACCATTTTATAACCGGCACGGGGTGACTATCTTATCTTACTCGATCGAATTTTAATCTGATCGAAATCGGATAGTGACATTAAAACGAGGCTGGGAGAAGAGGCCTTCAGACTGTCATAGAGAACCTAAAGGATTCCGACATGGCCTGACGATTGAACAGCAGGGACCGATAATTTAAAGTGCCTTAGCGCTCAGTTTTATAGATGGTGATACAGTAAGAGAATAAAATCACTTTAAAAAACGTATACTAATCACTACATAGTCACTACATATTATAAAACAAAGTCCCGCGTCTGTCTGTCTGTCTGTTTGCGATAAACTTAAATACTACTGCACAGATTTTGACGCGGTTTTTTTAAATAAATAGAGTGATTTCAGAGGAAAGTTTACATGTATGAAAATTCCCGAAATTCCCACGGGAACGGGCACAACGCGAGTAAAACCGCGGGGCGCTGCTAGTAAAAAATAAAGTCGTCTCTTTTTCGTGTCTGTCACACTGTTTGTCTGTCTGTATGCTTAAATCTTTAAAATTACGCAACGGATTTTGATGCGGTTTTTTGTAATAGGTAGAGTGATTCAAGAGGAAGGTTTTTATGTAAAAAAATTCCCGAAATTCCCACGGGAACGGGCACAACGCGGGTAAAACCGCGGGGCGCTGCTAGTTCAGGAATAAAATCGTATCTAGATGGTAACCCCGCAGCTTTGTAGTTAATTAATTTAGTGGTACAAGATCCGGCACACGTTTCTGGAATATAAAAACCATTGGGTTGATGCTTGCCCTTTGTGAAAATCAGGGTTAACAGCCACTTAAGCCTGAACGCATCAACGTTTATGTTCCGACCTACAGAACTCAATCATCGTTTCCTCTATTGTTTGATTGATATTTGGTTATGTTTACGTCGGTTAACTTAACTTAGCGAAGGTAACTCTAGTGAGATATTGCTATAGTTAGTTATCCTCGCTTCTGTGGCAGTCTATCGTAAAGAAGTTTTATCTCACGCACGCCTTGAGTCATAATTTTATAAGTAACTGTACAAGCACATTGTCTTAGAGCCCAATTTCACCGTCACTACTGAACGCGATCAGTTCAACTTCTTCAAAAACTAAAACTGAGTTCAGTTGACCGTGGTTCAAGATAGAAACAGTGATTTTGGTCCTTAGTGTACATCATCCTTAGTCCGCGTCAAAATAGTCTTCGAGTGGTGTTATGGTAGGTATGAGTAAAAATTAAATCCATAGATTAAACAGAGGAAAGTTATTTTGTAGTGAGTTGTCAAATGCATATAAACAATGATCTTGACAACGGTACCGATAGTTACGCACACAAAGACGTGTGTCTGGTGTTCTATAATTTGTGTTACAACTATAAGTATGGCCCAGAGTGGCTCGGGAAATAAAACTACTATATATAGAGTTGTTTTGTTGTGACTGTGTAAAAAGTATATTTTAAAAAGACCATCGCAGACTAGAGTCGAGCTAGCAGTAGTTTTACTGACTTGTTCGACGCCATCAAGGCTGTCTTAACAGACAAACTGACAAGTCTGTGACAAACGGAAACATCTGATACATATTGTCTCTAGCACAAAATAGGTCTCCTATATCTTGTCTCTGGTGTGTGCTCTTTCAAAAGTTTTCACAGACCAGAAGACAGTCTAAATACTGTCTAAATTATAGTCTGTGATGGTCCTAAAATACCTAAATATATATATTTATCCACTCACTCCGAAATCTGGATGTCATCATCATTACGAGTAGGTCGTAGTGTCCTAGAAAATATATTCTTTAGAAGTCTTTGAATACATTTCGCCTTCACACACAAGGTCTAGCTAGATAAAGATTTCCAATGTCAATGTGTAAAGTCATTTTGATAACTCATTTACCTTGGTTGGAAAATGTTTGTTGTGTGTTTTTGCGTGGGTTGTTCAAAATACAAAGACATTCAATTATAAGAAGTTAAATTTGTCATCTATTTTTTATTTTGGTTAATTCTATGAATTTTTTTATCTGAAGGTTACATACTCTCGAAAATACACACATAAGAGACTGACAAGATAACGAAAATAAAATATAATAATCAAATCATTAAGTAGAATTTCCTTTTCAATATCAATTCTCTTCATTATCATAAAACTATTACGCACATAACTTACCCATTTAGATCCTTCAATATAACAAAATCAATTATAAAGTAAAGGACGAGTATTAGTCTGTAATGTCTCACTGCTGGGCAAAGACCTCTCAACTTCTTCTCATCGAGTGGATGGTCAACCTGACCAATCCTGGTGTCAGAGTTATTGAGCCGCCAAAGGCCTCTGACATGACTCATGTAACGACTACTATCCGTAGAAAGTAACCGGGACCGACGGCTTAACGTGGCACGGAATCATCTTACTTTTCGGGCAATCAGGTGATTCAGCCTGCAATGCCCTAACCAAAGTGAGGACAGTCTCACAAAGTGATTTTTTGTGTGATATCCCTACCGGGAATCAAACCCGGAACCTCCGGATCGTGAGCCGAGCGCTCAAACCATTAGACCACGGAGGCTGTTGAGGCTGTCAACTCACTGAAGATCAGTTCAGTAAGAAGGCGGATTATAATGTAACAAAATCAAATCTGACTAACAGCCGCACTCAAATTCGTCCATTACATCGACACTTAACTAATGGACGTATTTTTTAAAATTACTTCTTAAATCTCTATTAAGGAAGCATTTCACGACTTTGAGTACGGGCGAAAACAAGGTGAACAAACAAACAATAACATAATACGTAACATTATCTACTAACAAAGTAACGATAAACAATGTATTGAAAAGAAACATAAGGAATGCTATCACAATATAGGTCAGTTTATAAATAAACTCGCGACATCCAACGAGGGCAATGACTTCCGCTAAAAATAAACATCTTGAAATCTTTCAAATATACTTTTGGTACAGAATATTTTTCATTTACTCAAATGCTAGCTATAATCCTAACTAATATTATAAATGCGAAAGTAACTCTGTCTGTCTGTCTGTTACGCGTTCACGCCAAAACTACTGAACCGATTTGAATGAAATTTGGTACACAGTTAGTCCAGAGCCTGAGAAAGGACATAGGCTTTGCAAAATTCCTACGGGAACGGGTACAACGCGGGTGAAACCGCGGGGCGCTGCTAGTATAGAATTTATGTCATCTATTTTAGTATACTTCAAAGGTACGATAGTCCGTTTATTACGCACGAGTTATTTCTAATGTTTTTCAAAAGATAGACGAAACAACCGAACGTTTCATTAATTAGAAGAGATTTGACTGTCACTTGTTTGGAACGTATTTTATCTTCTTTTTTTAAGCTCTGTAATTGGTTGCTGGTGGCCAGGTCACGTGATCCGTAATATGTGGTAATACTCAGTCACATTCATCGTAAGCTTTTGATTAATTGCGATTTCCAATCAAAAACAATTTCTGATTTAGAGGAAAAAGGTTTAGTGATGGAGAATGAAATATTTACTGATAATAATATGATAATGATAGTAGTGATACGATGATTGGGGTTCGAGTGTCATTACTTGCAACGTGGGAACCCCGAATTAGTTTGTTTCTATTTCATGCCCAAACTACATCATTCATTTAGTGGTGTTTTGCTATTGATTACAATGTACTAACGTTTGTCTGTATTATTATTGTAACGAGCTCTCTAACTTTGTTTATTTATTCGCAAGTGCTAATCTATGAACCTTCGAATCCGATTTTAATGTTTTTTTTTTGTAATTAATAGCCACATTCAACGGGAAGGTTATAGGCTATTTTAAATCCTGGAATTCCTACGGGAACGGGCATAACGCGGGTGAAACCACGAAGCACTGCTAGTACATTATATCTCAATGAGTTTAGCACATATTATACTTTACTATATATTTTTTTATCCTTATGGAATACTCTCAAAACGTAAAGTAAAACATAATATGCAAAGTGCAGCACATTTGAGACTTAGTTTATATAAAAGCTTTCAATGCTATTGTCGAAGTTAAATCCATTTGTAAGAGATACTCTGAAGAGTCTATCATAACGGAATATAAAATGCAAACGTCTTATAAATATTACTGTACGGTTCTCGTTTTAATATTTTATAGTTATAAAGCTAAGAACATATCTTCATAGACAGAGAGATAAATAAAGATATAGATAAACAGAGAGAAATATGAAAGATAGAGAGAGAGAGAAAGGGAATATAGAGAAATAAGAGAGTGGGGGACATAGTTTCGGTTTTAAAGTAATTTTGTTACAATATAGCCTGACCAGTAGCCTGTCTAATCTGACGGTTCGCTACAAGTCTATAGGTAACTATGACTAAACGAACAAAGCAAAGCTTACTAACGCGTCCGATAATGTGCTTTCAGCTTAACCTTTCTCAAGGCTCCGAGTGTGAAAGAACTTTTAACTTTGATATTCTTGTTCGTATGAAAACTTAATTATAGTGTGTCATGAAGATTTCAGAAGTTTTATATAAGGTGAAGTCATTGGTTTTATTAATCTGAAATTCATGCAAACCTTTTTAACTTAGATTTTTTTCTTTAAATTTTTTTTTTAACATGCACCAATAGTGAAAAATACATACAGCTATGACAACTCAAGAGATTTTAAAAAATAACAAGTCATCAGAGGTGTCTTTATATATATCTTTTATTGTCTTTAAATTGTGTTCTCGTTGTTTAAAGCTGACTGATCTATGTTATTTTTTAATGGCTAGTCTGCACCAGGACACCCCCTGACGATCACTATACTTCTGCTAGTTAATGTAAAATTAAAATACACATTCTAGTATCATTCTCTTGAACATAAGTCCACGTCACCACTTTAATAGAAACTCTTGTTTTGCATAATTTATGAACGCTGTCAATATTACGCTGTTCATTCCACTCTGCATTCTGAACATACTTTCATTGTTCATAAAATATTGTGCATTCCGTAAAATGATGCATCGCTAGACTTTAAGAGTGAATTTTCAATGAAGCAAACGTGATTTAAGTTAAGTTAATATTACAGTGTTTGAACAAGGATCATTTTATTTATAGCCAAGTTCAATATTAGTACAGATATTGCTTTTCGTCTGAATAGATACTAGTGTGTCGGACATTTTTAAAGTAACATACCTACTACGATTTGCAGTTATTATAATAATTGAAACGGGACTATTTCGCGTTAGAATATATAACGTATTCATTTTTAAAGTATCAAAACTACATAGTCTTTTGATATCATTGCTAATAAATGGCGGTCATTGCTAAAATGTTAGTCTACATCTACACTTCTACACTAATATTATAAAGAGGAAAACTTTGTTTGTTTGTAATGAATTGGCTCAAAAACTACTGGACCGTTTTTAAAAATTCTTTCACCATTCGAAAGCTACATTATTCACGAGTAACATAGGCTATTTTTCATCCCAAAATTCCTACAGGAATGGACACAACGCGGGTAAAGCCGCGGGCGCTGCTAGTGCTAAAATAAATTCAAAACATATTCTCATTCCTTCCCACTGTACTGATATTTTCAGTGAGATGAGAGGCTTTTTCCCAGCAGTGGGACATTACAGGCTTATACTTACTTACTTTATATTCTCATTATTTTTGGAATCAGTTAAAGAAAGCATATCATGACAAATATCAAGTATTTACAGAACGATTAGCCAATAACAACTTGTCATTCTTTTATGTTGGTTGAGCGATATCTCTACCAATTGTTTACCGTTTTGATGGTAATTTTATTAAGACCTTCTGTATCTCAAGGATTGTTTCAAGGGAACGGTTTTTTTCAGTTTTACTATTACATTCAGCATTTTTTCCGGTTGTATCAATCGTAAGACCGTGTCGGAGGCCTTTAGGCGGTCTAAGAACTCCGACACCAGGGTTGGCCACTAACCTACTCGGACTTACTTTTTTTTAGTTGGGGCATTGCATACTCTCAATCTACACTATCTACACTAATATTATAAAGAGGAAAACTTTGTTTGTTTGTAAAGAATAGGCTCAAAACATACTGGACCGTTTTTAAAAATTCTTTCACCATTCGAAAGCTACATTATCCACGAGTAACATAGGCTATTTTTCATCCCGAAATTCCCACAGGAATGGACACAACGCGGGTAAAACCGCGGGGCGCTGCTAGTCAATTATATTGTTAACAAAATCGAATCGAGTAAAACCATTATAAAAGTAGGGTTCCAAATGACAAATTCTAAATCCATCGTCACACTCGACGATGATCCATGGGTTCTGTAGACATTAATCATTTAATTTGCTAATACCCGCAGCTCCATTAAAGAGAATACGAAATAGGATTACGTTGGCTCGTGTACCTTAAATCCGGAACGGATCACAATAATACACGTTGAGGTAAGATTAAATATTCAAACAGAACGAAACATGAATATCATAACCTATCTCTATTTTATATAACCTATCTCTATTTTGTTACAGTGGAAATCAGTTAAACAGCTGTTACAGGCTCAAAAAATTCAGCCCCTATTAAAATTTCACACGCGGTCAATTTGACCCAAATTAAGCACCAAGCAGATTACGGAATCTAACTAACTGATTATAATGTATATACAAACAAATATACTTTATTACTTAAAAACACTTTTTTTTGACATTTGACCTTGAAATTTAATAGTTGCGTACACCCTACCATCGGTAGGTTTTGAGACAACTTTTAGGGTGTCAATATACAAGTATTTACAGACTTACAGCTGGGTATCTCGAATTCCGTAATTCTTACCTAATTTAAGCTTAAATGACTGCACTATATGTGAATATATAAATTGACACCCAGACATCGTCACCAACGAGTATGTCTGCACATATTGCTGACTCGGGGCGGGAATTGAACCCGCAACCTCCGACACATTAAGCGCTCTCACATGCCACTGTGCCATGGGGTTTTTTATTCCAACCCTCGTTTACCTTTTTTGCTAATAAAAAGTAGTTAGATTGGAACCCCTATTCAATATCTTTTTGATTTTATATCAGAAATCAAATTGATATTTGATTGAACACTTAACTAAATTTTTAGCGAGCTGTACAATCTGTAAGCTCGACAGCAGGCCACCTCGATGCATCAAAATAATGAAATCCGATAGTCATCGATTTAATTATTTGTTGATGCATCTCCTGGGTGGGACAGCACACGATGATCTTCTGGATTTTCACTTTACGGACTTGGTCAATCTTCACCCCAGTGTTTTTGAAATCCAGGGTGGTAGTGACGCTGTCGATGACCTTTTCACTTGTATGTTTTATTAGTTAAAATCATGAACTAAAATAAATACGGACTAAGTTTTATTCAAATATTTTTACAAAATATCCTGATAAACTGAAGCGAAGCAAGGGCACATCGATAGTCTACCTAATCGCTTAAAATTAATTGACTCGGTGTGCTTAGTGTTGTGAGTTATTTGGTTGGTAAGATTTAATCAATATCTTTTGAGGAATGAAATAGAGGGAGAATTATTGTTTTAGCTCAAACCCCCATGTTTCAGGAAAGCGGAAATTTATTATATTTATGTTATTACTTAAACGGTTACATTAATAACAATCTACTATCAAAGATATTTCTTTTAAAGGATGTCAGAATCAAAGAAGGAAATCAAAGGTATTCTTTCAGATGGTTTCAATTTTGAAGAGCCTCTTGAGGACTAAATTTATTTCTTCTTTATTTTGAATTCATCAAAATATACTTCAATTTACATCTTAACTAGACAATTGGCATTCGATTGGCATTCTTTTTGACTGTCTTTAATCAAACTGATGTATGAAAATATCGACTACAATACCAGTAGACAACCAAATAGAATGCAAAGCGATTGTCACTTGTCTTCTGGGGCAGCTATTTTAGAATTTGGATCTAACTTCATAATAACATTTTTACTAAACTGTTAATAAACGCGTATTAAGAACACTTTAGCTATCAAATGGTTTGTCACTTTCTGACATACGCAATTTTCCAAAGAGACAAAAGAGACAAAACACTTTATAACAGTGTTTTAGTTACAGAGCGTCTATTAACAAGGCAGTAGGTTTTTACTAAGCTGTTAATCACTACATAGTATAAAATAAAGTCGTCTCTTTTTCGTGTCTGTCTGTCTGTTTGTCTGTCTGTATGCTTAAATCTTTAAAATTACGCAACGGATTTTGATGCGGTTTTTTGTAATAGGTAGAGTGATTCAAGAGGAAGGTTTTTATGTAAAAAAATTCCCGAAATTCCCACGGGAACGGGCACAACGCGGGTAAAACCGCGGGGCGCTGCTAGTATTATATACGACGGAGTATCTTTAACTATTTCAGAGTGTTTATAAAAATAGAGTTACGTATACTGCTGGTAATTCAAATCTATTAACCAGGAAATGTTCGAGGTTGCTATTGGATTCCACTCGCGAACCGGGTAAACATAATACAAATATTATCTCTCTGACGCATCAAAGTACATTTTTGTATCCTTTCACAAAGATGATTTAGCTGCGTTGTTTTAAACGGTTGGTTATAGTAACATACGTTCGTTAAAAAGTTTTCGGTTTTTTACGTTGTTTAATGAATGTTAAATAAAAAAAATTGTTTGTTTACACGGGCGGCCAGTAGAAAGGTATGATTTTTCATTTTCTTGTCTGTTGAGACTGACATTTTGTTCTAACGTTAACTGGTGCGTAATCTTAATCAAAACACTATCAGGATCACCAATCTATAGGACAACGATGACAACACGACGACCAATCCTAACCCTAATTTGACAACCCTAATTTACGGTTTTTTACGTTGCTTTTAAATGCCAGTTGTCCAATTTCGATTTTATACAAATTAGATTGCCATACACAATGATACGATACGACTCACCTAACCTATTCTCCACTTTTGTTCATCGCGTTAAATCATGTATCGTTGTGTGTTCAGGACTTGATGAAACCGATGAAAGAAAAAGCGATTACGTCAATAAATAATAATGAGAGGTCATATTGAACGTGGGTGTTGATCAATGGGTCGTATTTACCCTACGATTGGTAGGAGGAAGGTAAAAGGGCTTTAGGTTCCCACATAATAATATGGGTGAATGTCGTATTCATGCTACTGAAACATAATAATGATAAGGTCGATTAAATTATTAACAGACTAGCAGCGCCCCGCGGTTTTACCCGCGTTGTGCCCGTTCCCGTGGGAATTTCGGGATTTTTTTTACATAAAAACCTTCCTCTTGAATCACTCTACCTATTACCTATTAAAAAACCGCATCAAAATCCGTTGCGTAATTTTAAAGATTTAAGCATACAGACAGACAAACAGTGTGACAGACACGAAAAAGAGACGACTTTATTTTATACTATGTAGTGATGGTATAAATAGCAACATTGAACGATTAAAGCACAGTGTGGAGTATTGTTTGCTATAATCCTACTAATATCATAAATGCGAAAGTTTGTGAGGATGGATGTATGCATGTATGTTTGTTGCTCTTTCACGTAAAAACTACTGAACGGATTTGGATGAAACTTTACAGTAATATAGGTTATATATCAGAATAACATATGGGGTATATTTTATCCCGAAATTCCCGCGGGAACCGATACAACGCGGGGAACACTGCGGGGCGCTGCTAGTAGTGTAATACATGTTAGTGATAAATATGTATACGATATTAATTTTATTATTTAATGATGTATCAAACAACACTCAGTTTTTAAAGTTTGTCAGAAAAAGGACTCTGTGTCTGCAACTCTGCTGTTATTATCTATACTAAATATTATACTGTGATATTTGATTACTGTGAAGTTTCATCCAAATCCGTTCAGTAGTTTTTCGTGAAAGAGTAACAAACATACCTATGTACATACATTTATCATAACAAACTTTCGCATTTATAATATTGGCAGGATTAAAAACATTGACTTAACAATTTATCCAAAAAAGAAAAACAGCTTTTATTATTCATTAAAATTCCCTTAAAAATCTTTATTACCACATCGTAAGTAAGTACATAAAAATTTCAAGTTCTGTCTCAAACTGATCTGGTTAGTTTTTATATCACTAATTATGTCATAAAGGCTTTTTGAACTTTATAGGTCGGCATCATAAAGGTTTAATATCAAGGAAAAGTACATAAATAAATGAAAGTAAATACTTTTAATCCGGTTCTTAATTATGACAACATTGAAAAACGTTTCAAAATACTTAATTAGTAATTATTTGCAATGAAAGTAATGCAATTTGTGGATACTTTAATTTGATAAAGTATTTTAAGTACATGTCAGACTGTAGTTGGGCTCGCTTAAATATTTTGATTGGAATAATTTTCAGAAAACTTTTTAGCATTTCTTAACCTTGAATATACTCGTAAACTGTTAGCCTTTAGCCCTTGTACTTCTCAGCAGTAGTTGGGACGGGGTGTTTATTTTGCTCTGGTATCAAAAATAGCACATTCTAACTGAATTTAAAATTGTCGGTCCCGGTTGTTAAAAACCATGTTGGAGGCCTTTGGGTGGTCTAAAAGTCTAACCTACTCGAAACCACCACCTTAATGCATGTAGGTAGCTACATGCATTAAGGTGGTGGTTTCGCTTCAGATTTTTTTAATAAAAGAACTCAAAAATATTTTAAAAGCTTAGTCACAGTCGCCGTTGCATGCATAGTGGCAATACCATAACTGTTAGTCCGATGTTACTACTTTTTTGTACAGACGAAAGAAATCCTGATAACGACCATAAGTTTATTTTTATCCCAAATATGCCAAAAGAAACATTGATTAATAAAACCGAACCGAAGACGCAAGTTAAAAATAAAACGTTACATCACTACATCAAAGTGTATAGGAAGTACAAAAACAGCGAGCAAGATAGCGAATAAAAACTATAATTTGGCAATGTCAGGGTGCTTGAGATTCCACGCATCGGACGCCATCTCAATACTATGATTTATTGCTTATCCACTCCACTGACTTGCAGATGTTGTTTATGTTAGCCGACTTTATAGGAGAAGGTTTCATGTTTAGTATCAACGTCACGTGATCTATCGTGAGTGATGCTTTTCAAAAAACATTTCAAGCTTTTCAACACAAAAAACGGTCAGACAGACAGACAAAAATCAATAATATAACACTGCTAAAAAAAAAATGTGATAATTTATTAGCTCTGTGGCTAATGTATCATCCAATAATTCAGTTCATTCCATCTTACCCCATCACTAATCTTTTTCTCTATACTCTATATTATCTTTGGTCAGAAAATCGGCCATATTTGTTTACATTTCAGGTCTGCTAAGAAAAAATGGACTATAGTTCAAAATAGACATTATATACCACTAATACACTCGTAGTACTGAAACAGTGGTGGAATTGAACGGTTCGACCACTACAAAACTACACTATGTAACCCTTTTCAGAAGTCGATGGTAACTGTACCGGCCGGGAATTATACTAATAGATAATCGTCTACCCGTCAACAAACGTCTTTAAATATTATACCAGTAAAAATTATAATAAATGAAATTTTACAAAAACACCGAATTTGTTGTGACAAGCTCTCAAAGTATTTTGTTACCATTCAAATAAAATAGAAATTCTTTATTTGAATTTTCAAAGCGTTCTCTTTGACAGCTGCGAAGTGCTTTTAATTTTAGAACAGTGTCATTATAATTCAGTTTAAGCACATTGAAATATTAGTATCAACGTTATAAATGTGAGAAATGAAGGTATAGCTTTTTGTAGCTTTGTCAAGCTAATTTAGTTGTTATGCAAATGTAACAGATGGTGTAATTTTTTATTCTGATTTTTTACAACTACGAATTAAATGTGAGTGTACCATCAAGCTGAGTGCAGACTAGCTAGTTGAGTAGAGCGAAAAATGTTTACATTGAATTTTAATATGAAAATAAAAAGTTTTCTATAGTTCGGTACCTATGTCATGTGTGCTCTCTTCCTATTATATTTTTATTGAAGTTAGAATCATACACGAATTATGTACAAATTTCCGCCCTATGGAAATTCATATAGTCGGTATAGATCAATAGTCAGCCTTAAGGCAAACTTGACTGTAGTGTGCGCTCAGACCAATAATATCTCAGACAGACAACAGAGTCGTAAAATCCCGTCTACGGTTTCGTCATCCAATTAAATGAACCATTTTGTCAAACCAACGTTTATTGTGCGATAATGAATACTGACAATGTCCAGTCTTTTGATCTATTAAAGGTCGTAACTCATCATTTTAGTTTATTTATTGTGACTTTTTATTAAGACAACCTCGGACCAAATAAAAAGTTTGGGGAGCGATGCACACAATATAACATTCCTTTATAAAATTTATGAATTGTCAGCTATGCAAAGTAAAGTATAAAAAGTAATATCCTGTAATATCCCAATGCAAGGTAATGGCACCACGTCTTATTGTCTTGTTGTTAGGCTCAATCACCGCGTCTTCCTACCACGTGTTGTTGATGAAACCCAAGCTATGTTTAAAAAGTACACTAGCAATACTTCGTAATTAGTATAAAAACATGCAAATAACACCATTTACACAACATACTCGTACATGTAGAACCAAATTACACCTCTGTAATATTTATAAGTAGCACGCACGTTCCAAAGGCGTCATCGCTTTAAAATGCTTCATCATCATTTTTATTTAGTCCGAGATGCCAACTATTTTTTATGTGATGCCACCCGGAGGCGCCGCAGAGCAATTAATTACCGGAAAGATGTTGTTATGACAATATTATGATCCTGAATTAAAGTTGATGATGTTTATATGATATGATAAAGTGATATTAGAGGCATTTTTCTTATTTTTCATTTGTTTTTGTATAATAAAACTGTTTGTAAATAAATATGTCTAGACTTTCTATTTTTGTCTTTTATATTTTAAACTTTATAAGAAAAGTCAATTAAAAAATAGAAGGAATTAATTGATATTATTTTTTGTGTAGATAGTAGGGTAGAAGTCGGAATGCCTCTTTAGGGCTAAACACATTTAAAATTAGTTGAAGTTTGAGATGAATCTTGGAAATAAATTATAGGTACAGAGTGCAACACTTAAAGGCTCGAAAACTAATTTTAGTACCGAAATCCTTATTGAACATTAAATTAAAAAAAAACTAAATGTAACTTAATTAAAAACCAATTTATATTTTTTATTCAGCCATAAAATGAGTCAAACTTTTTAAACTCACACGATTTGCACTCATTACCTATACTAAATGAAACGGGTTAATAAATTGTCGTGGTCACGGAACGAATAAATACGTTGTATATTCTAACGCGATATAGATCCGTTTTATTTAGTATAATAAAAAAGTGAGTATATTTTAAATACCTGAAAAATCCTTCTTCAATGTAGTCGAACCTTCTTCCTTAAGACCTGTAACAAAAATAAATGGTTTAAATAAAGTTCCAATTATATATGTTTTCTGGAGTTAGTTAAAAGGGCAATAACAGGATGTAGGAATATACTTTATACTTAAATATTCTCAAAAGCACCATTATTTAAGCTTAAAAATATAATAATAATATTGAGCCTGTTGTAATTATATCGTCTATGACTTCATATAAACTTGTTCCTAATGTAGTTCGCACTAGCCCTAGTCACGAATTTATTAAAATAACTTTTTACTGTATTGGGAGTACTTGCCCTCGAAACGGAATAGAAACATCCCAATTTCCACATCTATATATATAAAAGAAAGTCGTGTTTGTTACACTATTTATACCTCGAGAACGGCTGAACCGATTAAGCTGAAAATTGGTGGGGAGGAAGCTTAGAACCAGGAGATCGATATAGGATACTACTTATCCCGTATTTCCTACGGGAACGGGTGCGCTGTGGGTGAAACCGCGGGGCACAGCTAGTTGTATATAAAAAGAAAGTTCGAGTAGGTTAGTGGCCAACCCTGGTGTCGGAGTTTTAGACCGCCCAAAGGCCTCCGACATGGTCTAACGATTGCAACAACCGGGACCGACAATTTAACCTTCTTGACGAAGAAACATGCCATAGCGCATCGAAACAAAGTGATTTTATAATAAAGTAGCAGCACCCTGCGGTTTCACCCGCAGCACATTTCTTCGTTTGAATTTCGGGATGAAAAATAGCCTATAATCTTCCCGTTGAATATGGTCATCCATTACAAAAAGAATGATTCAAATCGGATTGGTAGTTTCTGAGATTAGCGCGTTCAAACAAACAAACTCTTCAGCTTTATTACATAAGTATAGATATAGTAGTAGGCAGCACACAATACAGTCCATAGTCGTTTCTGAAAATAATAACCCATATGTGTATGTGGGGGGCTTTACTAAGTTCGCCATAATGCGATCGCCAGTCTTATTTCAATTTACTTCGGTCGTCAAACGGATTCTCTACTAGGTTATTCGCCAACTGCCAACACCTAATTATTCGACAGCTGCAGTTTTAAGCCGACTGCGGCCGACTGCCGTATTAGCTGTAGCTGTCTGCTGTCACCGCATGTTGCACGCAGTGAACGACTTATGGCAATTGTGCCTTAACTGGCTTTAAAAAACTGCGTTAAAATAACCGTACATCAACCAAGAGACATTTCCATTATTAAAGCGATGTGTTCGCTTGAAGTTAACATTCCAATTTACGAAGTATGATTATTAATGTGAGTGAGTGCTGAATCACTTTTGAATCTTTTAATTTATCGAACGAGGACCTTCCTCGGTGTACGCTAATGTGGAATTTTAATGTATTTTATTTCGGAGCAAATGTGAAAATGTGAATTTAACAAAATTAATTACGCGTTTACTCGAAATACCGCACATCAGATTAATATTATGAAGACATGTTTTTGCCGTTGCGTATGTGAAGTGCTTATAATTTAAGTTTTATTTTTATATGTGAGTTATTGAATGAAGTCGCACAATCAAAGAGGTGTGGAATGCAAGGTTCTAAAAGTAAAACAATAACAAAAGGATTAAACATACTGAGGATTAAAACAATCTCCAACATTACTATCTTCTTCATCGAGTGGATGGTCAACCTGACCAATCCTGGTGTCAGAGTTATTGAGCCGCCAAAGGCCTCTGACATAGCTCATGTAACGACTACTATCCGTAGAAAGTAACCGGGACCGACGCCTTAACATTACTATAATAGCGTTGATGTGCGAATTCACAAAGTGGTAACCGATTTCCACTGACGAAGCTTAAAAATGAGTGAAGCTCGTCTTCTATTGAACTCGCCTACTTTTCAATGTAAAAGTAGCTTTTATTAACCTGCAGAGCTGCAACGATTAATCCAACTGAGTGCTACTCAAAAATCCTAAACAAATACACCTACTTCAATTCAGCTACAATCATGTGAGTACTATTTAACAACCTAAAATCACAAAATGCCATTTAAATAAAAGCATAATAGTGAACACATTTACGTGTCAACTCAACACTTATAACAAATTATTTAATCCTTCATTTGCATTCGACAGATAAACTTCGTATCAAATAAACAAGTATTAAAAAAGTCGCGACCAAAATTGAATCCCGAATATATTACCTTTCAACATTCATTATAAACTTCACACTTTATCGATTCGTCAAACCGATTGCAATACCGATAATATACTTAATTAAGTTATAAATTATTTTTATTCGAATACAACCGATTATTCTTTGTATTTAGTTATCGAATCGATTGAAACTTTCGAAAGTAATAAAAGTTTGGTGATGTTATTGCCTATAAAAGAATAACATTTATATTTGTTTCCAATAAAGTTTTAATGAAATAGCTATGCGATAAGATTCGGTTATACTGTTCTTATTTTGTAAACTTATTATCCATACAAGGTGTGTATGAATCGATATCGTTTTAAAATATCGTATGTCCTTTTCTTTACCATTTAAGTAGTCCACATTTTATTAAAGAAAAATTTAATAAATATAGTTTGAAGATAATCAAAATCACCATTGCTTGACTCCACCGACTTAATTTGAACAAAAGTAATATCCCATTGCTGGCAAATACCTCTCATGTCACTTAAGATATTAGTACACTAAGGAGGATTTTTTTACAAGTCAATCGCCTCTATTTTTGAAAAGATAAAACACAAGAGTATGGAAACTTTTACAACATGTTTACAACCGATATTGCAATTTATCCAATCGGTGAGTCAGCCCTACAATTCGCATTGACCGTGAAACAGGACTGTACAGTTATCACTGTAGCAAAGTCTACGTCATTCAATCAGACGGGTAGAGGCGTCCGAATTTACTCTTTCATTCTAAGATAGCTATAAAATGGGAAGGATATGGCAACGTGGCGAAATGAGATCAATAATCTGAGTCCATGGACATGCAATGGCGTTTTGTGTCACCTAGCCGAGTGATGGTGGATTTTTTGCGTTGCAGAGTTATTATTAAAGTGAAAATAGTACGATAAAAGGATGTTAAATAATTTTGTTAACCCCCCGCTGAATTTTGTTTTGTCAAACTATTTATATACAATTATATATAAACTACCACTGGCGCCCCGCGGTACTACCCGCGTCGTATCCGTTTCCGCGTGAATTTCGGGATAAAATGTATCCCATGTGTTATTCTGATGTATAACCTTAGATAACTATAAAGTTTCATCCAAATCTGTCCAGTAGTTTATAAAAAAAATACATACCTACATACACCCTCACACACTTTCACATTTATAATATTAGTAGAATTCGCAAACAAATTTCCTTCCAAGATTAGCCCGAACATACAAGCAAACAAAATAATAAAAATACCTCTTTATAATATTAGTATAGGTTTGAGCGTACCGTATCTTCCTGATTTTATAAACCTCTTTGGTTTAATATTTTCCGTCTGCCCACAGTTTTACGTTCCGGCTTTGTTTACAGATAAAAAAGAAACGGGAACGAGATGAGTTTTTATTTTTAGTGTTACAAAATGTTTTCTTAGGAATTCTGAGGACGATTGTGTAATTATGTTGTACTTTATTGTGAGAACACAAGCCTTTTATTTAAGCAGAAAAGGTTGTACGTGGATAAAATGCTAAGTTTAATAAGGGTTAACCGGAGAGGTAAAATTGTAATTGTTGGATCTAAACTGTTATTATAAGGTTGATAATTAATTTATATTAACATAACAACGAAATATTAAAATATCTATAATCTACACTATTATTATAAAAAGGTAAAATTTGTAAGTTTAAATTAATTAATTTTTAACCTCCTCACTGTACTGATATCTTCAGTGAGACGAGAGGCCTTTGCCCATTTGCCCAACAGTGGGACATTACAGGCTAATACTTTTTCTTTTGTAAGTTTGTTTTTTTTGTATGTTCGAGCTAATCTCGGGAATAGATATAGCCACATTCAACGGGAAGGTTTTTAGTTATTTTTCATCCCAAAATTCTCACGATAACGGGCACAACGCGGGTAAAACTGCGGGGCGCTGCTAGTAATTTTATTAACAGGAACATTTTCCCCTGTTCTACAAAACGTATGGACGCGACACCACTTAATCTGTGAAATAACATACACGCGTTCTACAAAATGTTCACGCTAGCGCCATCCATTGGATCACGGGTGGAACCACCGTACTGAATAGCTAGTAATAATATAATACACTAGCCGCACCCCGCGGTGTTACCCGCGTTGTACCCGTTCCCGCGGGAATATCGGGATAAAATGTATTCCATGTGTTATTCTGATATATAACCTACATTACTGTAAAGTTTCAGTCAAATCCGTTCAGGGGTTTTTGCGTGAAAGAGCAACAAACATACATACATACATACATCCATCCATACATACATACATCCATCCTCACAAACTTTCGCATTTATAATATTAATAGTATAATACAAATATTTCCCTAAATCCGGTGAATTTTACTAGTAGAACATTGAAAGTAACTCTACATATACAACACTACTCGTGACATGCCACCAAATTGGACGAGAAAAAAATCTTTCAGTTCGATAGTCGGACATCGTACCTAACTGTAATTCAATTTTTCAAGAGATCCAGAATTTTCATAAACGCTTTAAATGTGAAAAATAACTCCGTTTAAGACTAAAGCCTAAAGCTGGTTTCTTAAGTTTAAGCGAACAACAAACTCATTTCGCAGTCTTCAGTCACCACGGCTCCTGTAAAGGGGCCAAAACGTCAAATAAAAGCGAAGTGTGTCCGTAAACATAGTTTCAATCATCATTACATAGTATAAAACAAAGTCGCATCTGTTTGTCTGTTTGTCTGTATGCTTAAATCTTTAAAATTAAGCAACGGATTTTGATGCGGTTTTTTGTAATAGGTAGAGTGATTCAAGAGGAAGGTTTTTATGTAAAAAAATTCCCGAAATTCACACGGGAACGGGCAAACCGCGGGGCGCTGAAAATAAAGCCTAAAGGTTAGATATTAACCCTAACAGCCTGACTAATAAAAATACCCTTACCATCTACTCAAAGACCGGATGTTTGAACCGGATAACCGCTAGACGTATATCCGGCGTTCAACATTAAACCATTGCTACAAGTATCGGTCTGCAAACGTCTTGATAGCGGGTTAACTCTATCATCTACGGTATAAATACCTTTGTTAAGCGAAAAACCGATTTCAAAAAATATTTTTATAGTATCGGTAAGTTAAAAATGGGACCATTCCGCAAGTGTGTAATATGACGATAGAATTTTAAAAATCAGTTCGTAAATGAAGGAGATAAAACACTCTTATTGAGAACCTCCATCGGTTTTTAAAGTCGGTCAAAAATACATAACAACAGAAATGAGATGATTCTACTTTTGTTGACAGTTTGTTCTTCTCTTTATTAATTAATTTAATCTATCGTGCCCTCCAAAGCACGGTAATAACAAACACACTATCAGTCCTATAACGAAATAACATTATCGCCATATAGTCCACCACAAATCTGTACATATTGTACTTAAACTGGTATTTTTCGTGAAATTCTAAACCTTTTATCTTTTATCATCGAAATTTAAAACCAAAAGTGTTTATGCTTTTAAGATAACAGCACTTAAGATCCGAGATTGTTTCCATAAAATAACAATAATGAATGTTAAGAGTTTATTTTTTAAGTTATAAAAGGTTTACATATTTTTAAACGGTTATAAGTTTCATTATAACATTTTTTCACGATAAGTGGAACGTGAATTCATTTATTTAAATTAGATGCAAAAAAAATCAAACATGGGTTTATGATCACCAACACGCTATAAGCAATCGTGGTGAATACGCCTAATCTTCCTCACTGTACTGATAGTATCAGTGATATGAGAGACCTTTGCCCAGCTGTGGGATAGTACTGGCTAATACTTTTACTTTTTAATTTGGAACCACCCAGTAAAAATTTAATCCCCCGAAAGTGAAACCACCTTGAATCAGTGAATCCATTTATCCATGACATCCACTTCTGAAACAAACATTTTTACCTAAAAATATCGATGTTTGTTCGCGGTTTAATCGCATCTGAAACGACCGTAACCAATGCTTTTTGCCAAGCAATAAATCAATACATTCGCTCATCTACTTTGCTTAGATAAATTAAAAGGGTATATGTAATTTATGACTTGAATATGAAAAAGTTTCAAAGAACACTGTATGCTTTTAGAGTGATGAGAACTTTGTCGTAATTTGATTTGGATCTTTTGTCTAATAAGTATATTTTTATTGTTCTTATGTTAACGCTATCCTTATCAGTAGTCTACCTACTCTTTGATCCGAAGTTAAACTATTATAGCTCATATTGTCATTTTCAATCACTACATAGTATAAAATAAAGTCGTCTCTTTTTCGTGTCTGTCACACTGTTTGTCTGTCTGTATGCTTAAATCTTAAAAATTACGCAACGGATTTTGATGCGGTTTTTTGTAATAGGTAGAGTGATTCAAGAGGAAGGTTTTTATGTAAAAAAAAACCCGATATTCCCACGGGAACGGGCACAACGCGGGTAAAACCGCGGGGCGCTGCTAGTCTAATATATAAAATTCTCGTGTCACAGTTTTCGTTGCCATACTCCTCCGAAACGGCTTGACCGATTTTGATGAAATTTTGTGTACATATCGGGTAGGTCTGAGAATCGGCCAACATCTATTTTTCATCCCGAAATTCCCGCGGGAACGGGTACCGTGGTTGAACTCCTCTGAAACGGCTCGACCGATTCTCATGAAATTTTATTTACATGTCGGGTAGGCTGAGAATCGCACAACATCTATTTTTCATCCCGAAATTCCCGCGGGAACGGGTACAACGCGGGTGAAACCGCGGGGCGCAGCTAGTAACATATATTATTAACTAGCAGCGCCCGCGGTGTTACCCGCGTTGTGCCCGTTCCCATGGGAATTCCGGGATGAAAAATACCCTATAACCATACCGGTGAATGGGACTATCCATTACGAAAAGAATTATTCAAATCGGAATCCCCGGAATTATAATGAGTCCCGACCTTAGCTCGAACATACAAACAGGTCCGCTAGATGGCGCACAAAGTAAACATCGGTTTCCTAAAAAAGTCTTTATTAAAAATAGTTACATAACATCAACAGTGCTAAATGTGTAAAAAATAAACAGTTAAAGTTATGACTAGCATGTGAAAGTGTTTGTGGCAAAAACTATCCACGAAAAGTGCTAAAAAAACACAAGTGCATACTGCTAGGAACATTCAAATCTAATGAAGAATCTGTCAAAGTACTCTCAAATAAATTTGACTCAGTGAAAATAACCGATAATAGCTATCATATGTGATGTAAGTACAAAGAGCAACGTGAATATATTTCAAACTCCTATAACGGATTCAAGAATCATTTCATCACAATTCCACAAATCCAATTATGTACCACAATATTTAGTTCTCATACATACAACTAGATGGCACTGAACTAAATTGAGTAACTGATATTCGACCGAGTGCCACAATCCTGACAATACTCAGTTAGTACCACCATATTTTACTAGATGGCATTTAACTAATCAGCTCAATAACAAAAAAATCCCGCAAGATGGCACCACAGGTCACATGCAATAAGTGCAAAAAGAAAGTCGAAGGAAAAACCACAGTGAAATGTTCCATATGCAAACATCACTATGAATTTGACTGTATTGGCTACTCTGAAAAACTGCACGGCTTAAAGAGTACCGAAGTAAAAAAGAAATGGACATGTAAGACGTGTAATATCAAATCAAAGCCGAATGAATCTCGTGACAGCGGACAAAGAGTTCCCATTATGGATACCAAGACAGAGAGCATTATAACAACTCGGAAAAGGAAGGCTATGAAATCCAAAGAACCAACACCACTATTATCAACAACCAAAATTGACGACCAAATATGCAATTACTCGCAACGGTCATACGACTCACTGAGCGACGAGTCAATAGAAAGACTGTCAAAGAGCGCGGATTTTCCCACTCAGGACTTTGATAATAATACTCAACAATATAAGGAACAACTGACAGAGCTCAATAATAACCTCTTAAGCACACAGAATGAATTGGAAAATATGATTATTGAAAATAACGATCTAAAGCGGCAAATAAGTAAATACGTCAAAGAAATACAACTACTTAAAAACATATGTAACTCGCCATCGTCTTCAATTAAGCAGAAAAAACATCAAAGCTCTTGCATCAATGCATACGACTTATGTAGTACCACCATGTCACCGAAAATTAAACCCGCAAAGCTGTCAACATCAACCCCTACGAACCCCCAACAGAGTCCTATCGGCACTACAAAGACAGCCATAGCTACCATGGACACAGAAATAGTGACATTAACGAGTCAACTACAATACGCAAAGCAAGAAATATCTATACTTAACAACGCCATCGAAAACTTAAAAGCCACCCTACAAACAAACAACCCTGTCTCTACTCCCGAATGTGCTACTCCGGGCTCAATGAATGCTATTCAAAGGCGAATCACAATTATAGGAACGCAACAATGCTCTGGATTGGCGGTTGCTCTTGCGAAATCCAGAACCAAGAACAACTACAATAACTACCAGATAACCGGGTTCACGAAGCCTCACGCACCAACCATAGAGACTCTAAAGTCATGTTGCAATTTAAGACTCAGTAAATACGACAAAGTAATAATATCAATTGGAGAAAATGACTATGACCCTGTTACAACAACCTCTGAACTGTATTCTACACTTAAGGCTTTAAATAAGTGCACAGTAATTGTACTGAAAGTGAATAATAGTCTATATATGAATACTGAACTACTTAACCAACAATTAAAATTAGTGTGTAATAAATTTGCAAATTGTTATTTTTTGGAAAATAAGGGCTACTATCCGAACTGTCTGTACGATACTTGTTATAGTGTTAATATGTTAATAGACTCCTTAGATTACAATCAGCGTTATTTAAACTTTAATACCATCAGGGCCCATAATAGTAAAAAAGTAATCCACAAAAATAATCCACATATTAATGAAATTGAGGTTAACAGATGTACGACTACTAAACAAACACTAATCACTAACTATTTCACTCACACAGATCACTTTAAGATGCCAACAATATGTAACTCTAGCGTAGGTCAAACTGACCTTTTTCGTACCTAATCAAATTTTTACTCTGCTACACCAAAATATTGCTGGTCTATTATCAAAAAAAGATCTACTTGAAGTTACTTTGTACGATCTCTCACAAAATGGAACACTCCCACAAGTATTGTGCTTCTCAGAGACTTTCATTAAGAAAGGAGAGGAAAATAACATTATATTCCATAATTATAAATTAGCAGCAATATATTGTAGAAATACTAAGCGCGGGGGAACTTGTATATTGGTAAAGAAAGATATCATATGTAATGAAATTAACATTTTTGACACCTATATTTGCCCAAACATATTCGAATGCTGTGGAATAGAAATCCCTGAACATAAAATAATTATTATATGCCTATATACTTCGTCAAACAAACTATCTTTTATGTTTTTAACTAGGCTTGAAGCTCTCCTGCATAATATTCTATCTAAATATAAAAATAAAAAAATTGTTTTGGCTGGAGACTTTAATATTAACACGCTGGTAGAAACAAGAGCCGGAACGTATTTGAAGGACATAGCGAAATATTTTAATTTAACCCTCCATATTAATGAACCAACCAGAGGAGAAAATTGCATCGACCATATCTTGAGCAATGTTCATAAAGGTACAGGTTCACTCTTACCACTGCAACTGTCAGACCATAACACGGCCCAATTGCTCACATTTCCTATTCAAACTAAGTCAACTTTAAAGTCTTGGTACATCTATAAAAGAGACCTAAACGTAGAGAACCAACTTAAATTCAAAAAACACTTAAGCAGCATAGATTTATCCGACATATTTGTAGAAAATAACTTAGACTGTGCGTTTAACAAATTCCATGATACTTTGTGCTTACTATATAATCTATGCTTTCCAAAATTTAAAATCAAAGTAAATAATGGACCTTTTCGGCCAAAGTGGATAACAAAAGGTATCAGAATAAGCTGCAGAGTAAATAGAAAGTTACGCTTTGAGTCGTATAAAACTGAAAAAAATAAAAATTATTACCTAAAATACTCTAAAATATTAAGGAAATGTATGTGTTACGCTCAGAGGAAGGGTAATGACGAATATATTACAAAAAGTGAAAATATTGCCAAAGCTTCTTGGAAAATTATTAGTGATAATGTCAACAGTTACACTCCACCCAGTACAATCTCAGACATTTGTATAAACGACGTAAACTTAACTGACCCCTCTAAAATAGCTACGACATTCAATGATTACTTTATCAATCTAACAAATGGAACTCAATCTTCAAA